>CM033628.1:15982202-17297587 GCA_019453435.1 Rhinogobius similis
AAAGCCCACATCGTGGACATGACTAGACTGTCAGAGCATAGCAGCGCTGAAATACAGTGTGGAAATGAGCTGATAGCATCGTGGCGTGTTTCCATGCACTACGGCGATAAGGCTATTATTCATCATTATGGCTGAGGCAGCACAAATCCATTCTCATCGCAGGAACAGGCGTTTCCACTCAGTTTACGCTGGCTTACTCGCACAGATGACTTGTAGTCTTTATGACTAATTAATATGTAGCGTCAGACAACTTCATCACTTACACTAAGAGGATGCAGTGTACCCACATGGCTGATTAACTGGATTTGACACCGAAAATGACTGTGGAACTAGAGGAATAGACATTAAATAAAATGATCACAGGTTTGGAGTGGATTGCACAAACCACCAGGTTTAACTTGCTGAGTTTATTTTAGTCATACTTGTTGTAATATGACCGATAATGTTATCAGAATATTTGTCCAGGGTTTGGTCAATCAAAAAGTATGTTACGTTGTAAACGTATATATTTTTTAGAGCTGCTAGATTATGGCAAAACTCATGATCACGATTATTTGACTCAGTTTTAAAATCTGGATTAGTTCATACAATTACTTCTACTGTTAAAGTTAATCTATAAAGAAATAGATTCACTAGAAATAATATCAATAATTACAGTTATGTTTTGTGACACTTTTAGCTTATGTAGCTTATAAACTTTGCTTATGTAACATAGAAAAGTATCTTTGCTTTGAGTGGCAGATTGAGCACATATTTTCTTAACAGAAGGTAATTAAATGTATTTTTGCTTACAACATTTTGAACAATTGAATTGTATAATAATTAAAATCACAACTATACATTCGACGAATTGCACTGCCCTTCTCATTATAGTTAGATGAAAAATAAAAATTCTTTGCATGTTGAAACTACTTCTTGCTTTATTTAAGGAAAGTCTCCACTCTGATATGAGTTAGTGCCTAAGTTATGTAGCTGTATTGATGATGTGAGTGAAAGATAAATTAGATTAGTGCATTTCTAAAATTTCTAAAAGTGATCCTTTATTTTTTTCAAATGAAGCCGCCTTATGCCTATTAAACCATAGACTCACGTGGGCTGTGGCCATAGCTACAAGCTCATTATCCTCCACTCTTCTAATAATGTAGTTCTTACAGTGTAATGAGTGAACGATAATCATTGTTGTTATGAATAGGTCTTTTGTCATGTCGATGATGGAGGGATGGACAGCTCAGGCGCCTGTGCGCGGAAGAACCTCACACTTTATATGTGGCTCATATGTTTCTTAACGGTTACTCTCTGAGAGGAATTTTATATAATAATAATAATATTGACACCTTCAAAGTTTTATTTCCAGAGATTGGTGAAATGTTAAGGAAGGGTCTGTTGTAGAGGTGGGACGAGACAAAATTCCCACAAGAATGAGACGACAAAAGTTTGACAGAATTAAATAAATTGTGCAATAAGGTTCACAATTTTTTCCTAACAATTTTCAAAATCAATTTTATTTTATATTTTTGCTGTCAGTATAGAGTCATTCTAAAGGTGTAACTCACAAGCGTCAACCCTGTTTTGTCCGAGCTGTTGTTAACACAGCGGTGGAGGATCGTCTTGCGAGATTACATGTTATCTTGTCCCATAACTATTCTATAGTCAACATAAATAAACAAGTTGACAAGCATTTAACTTTTACTTTAAAATATGTTATTGAGCATATATGAGCATTGTGACATGAGCATTGTGACATAAGGCTGCAAAATTAACCTCAAATGTATAAAAATGAGAACAGTCGGATAGCAAAATGTGCACTGATTATGATGTCCTTTGCAAGTTACACATCATACACTCTCTATGGAGTCTTATTTACTTTGTTACCTGCTAACCATGTAGTTTATACCCTTACAAAAGTGTTCAGAAAATCATAGTTATTGTGTGCAAGTTGAGGAGTTCATATTTCACTCTTCTCAAAATGTTTATGCTCCTGCACATAGATATGCACTGTACACTCACTTAGATACATATTTTTCCAAAACCGTTCAGACTTAAATGATCCAAGCTCTTGCTCCATATCACACAAATCCCAACATTTGGCTTCTGAACGTAGCTGCTGTTTAGTAAATGCTGGAAACGTATAGCATCCTCTGTCAGTTCCTCGCAGCAGCTTGGCCGTTGTCCAATACTCTTTGATGGATCTGCGTTCTCTGGTGAGGCGTTTGAGGCCTATAGCATAAGCCACATGCGCTTATTCAGCAGCGTGTACCTTGGAGTGATCAATGCGCCGCCGTCAGGACAGTGAACACACCACAGATTGAGCCACATCTGGGATTTGGCTCTTGAAGAACTGCCCACTCAACACGCTACTCATGAATAAAACATGTGCCATAAATGTCCCATCACAGCCATGCATTTGCATCCTGGACCCCCTGACAATGCCGGAGGTCAGGGCGCACTCACTCAATACTGGGAACACTAACATAAGACAGGAAATAATGGCTTAGATTTTGTGGCTTATGTTTTCTGTAAAGCAACAATCAGAACTTCATAAGGCCTTTTCACCGTAATGTGTTTGACCGCGTGAGAGGGTGAGTGAAAAGGGAAACAAGTAAAACTCAGGGAGAACAGACAACTCAATTCCCAACAGACACAGTCCATTTTAACTTTCTAAAGGTAAAATAGTAGTCTTGTAGAGTCCAATTGTCTTTACACAGTCAACCTCCTTTTCCACTAGTTTAGCATTTAGCGTTACTTTAACATCATGTATACCAGATATCATTTTCAAACCTTGATGCAACGTGCTTTTCCCTCTATTATTGACACCCTGTATTACATGGTACAACACAAAATAGTGTGTCTGAGTTTTGGAGACTTTTGGATTGCCAAGTAAACCCCAATAGTTGACTTAAATCATTGGGGTTTACTTAGAGTCCTGGTCATAGTAATATTTCATTTTTCAAGTAAACCCCAATGGTTGACTTAAATCTCTAAACCACTGCGAGTGTTAGAAAGTCCTGGTTATAATAATATTTCATTTTGCTCAACACTTTTTTTCCCTCACGATTTATTAACCAAACTCAATTTGTCTGACTTATTATGAATTAGTCATTACACTGTCTACACTGCCAATGTCTAATCAGCTTAAAAAAAAATAATTCTCTGATGTTAATCGGCATGTCAAACACAGAATTGAATTTCAATTTTGCAATTGATTTGAAAAAATAAACACAAAAATAAACCCCCTTCTTTTCTTTTTTAAGACAATGGACTTATAGTAGTTTTTGAAATATTCCCATGTGGTGTAATTGTTCTGCGACAGAAATTGAAATGTGATTTTTTTTTTTTTTGAATTCCAATGTTAGCTTTATCGATTAGTTCATTCATTCAATCCTTTACTTAACCCTTTATTTAACTAGGTTAAGAACTCACTGAGTTTAAAAATCTCTTTTACAAGAGTGTCCTGGCCAAATGGCAGCAGCACAAACACCATTATTATACAATTATGAGACCATAATTGAGCAAGGACTTTTAAAACAGCCACAGTAACAGTATCTGCTTATCAATATTATTGACAATCCTACTGTGCAGCACATACAATCATCCTAATAATTTAAATTTTAAACTGTCTTGAGTTTAATATTTGCATTTATTTTTGCAATAAAAGCTTACATATTTGTTCATTTACTCATGTTTCGTAAAGTACATATATTATAATGGCCCTTGCAGTTATTTTATTTATATAAGTAAGAGGTTTTTACTTCCTCATATTCAATCAATTGACATCACATGTATTTCTCCAGGCTTAGATGTTCATAGGCGTGCTCATTAATGTTTTATTTACTTTGTTAGATTGGATAGTGGTATTGTCCACATTGTGATGTATGATACAATTATATGAGCACATTACACGCTACACTGAATAAAGATGTATAATATCACATCTATAATGAAGTGCAGTCCTACACCTTCTTTTCTACGTCTTTTATTGTCACTGTCCAAAGACACTCAAATTCATTATTAATTCTGAACAAATCCATCTCACTTTTCTCTTTTTAATATATTCAGCCTAAGTAGGTGTATTTCGCTGGAGTGGATTCAAGGACAGTTTAAGGGTCACAGTGGCAAAAATTAGGCATACTTCTTTCATGCAAATCCAGGGATGGAGCTGACCTGAGATCAGTTGGTTTTACAGTGGCCAGCTTGGCACAGCTTTTATTTTTAGATTTTAAAATTACATGTAATTTTTGGTTTTGCTTTGAAAGGTCAAGAAGTGGTGAAATGAAGCAGTGATCCAAAGCGGGACTCATCTAAGCGGCTTTTAGCTGGACACGAGGAGGTAAAGAGCGAGAGTGTACTCTGTCCACCTCTGCCTCTGGTGAGGGCTCCAGGAGAACAGAAATGGACATGAAATGTTCAGTAGCTCAGTAGTAGCTTGGACGAGGTGATGCTAAATAAGGCGGTGTAAATGTCTGCTCATTTACTGTTGTAATGAAGCTAAAAACTGCTTTTCAGATTGATGTTAAACAGAGTATTATGTGGTACACGTAAGTGGGCAATATACTAAAATTTAGATAAAATGGTGATAGCTGTTTTGAAGAAATGCAAATTTTGAAAACAAGTATATTGTATATTATTTAAAAAATGCTACAAAAAGAGTTCATTTAAATTAAAATAAAAAAGGTATGTTGTAAACCTTCAAATAAGGGCGATATTTCCCAGATACATTTTTACAGACATTTCACATTCATCTGACAATTAAACCTCATCTAATACATTTAAAGACATGTTTTAAGACACATTTGCACAATATTGTCTGCCTGTCGTTATCAGGATACTCCCAAAAAATATCGAGATTTAATTTTTGTCAATATCATCCACTCCTTTTTTATGTGATTGTTGAATTTGTAAAAATATGCCGGGGGTTGGTGATGCACTTGTAAAACAGGTTGATTTTTTATTTGGCTACTAAAACTAATAGATTTTAGTTAGTTAGTTAATAAAATTTGGTTAGCCATAGCTGCTCTTTCAAACATGAGGGTATCCTGAAAATACTCTTTTCTGTGACATCCTGCAAGATTTATAGTTTTAGGACATTATTATGTGTTGTGTAGGGATGTTAAGATTATTTAGTTAATTATTCAGATCGCAATATGATCGTAACAACTTAAATTACAAGTAATGTTAAGTGTTTTTAATTAAAATGTATTGTTCAAGACAATGAATCTAAGTGTAATGTACTTTTTAGCTGCCTGTTTTGATCATATTTTATACTTTATTTTGTCATTTAGACAGTTTTAAAGTGTTAGACAATGGGAATGAAAGAACGTGAAACATTTCTCTGTTATTTGGACAATGTTCAAAGTAATTGTAAATAATTTTCACAATAATCGTAACAATACAATTTTATATCGTGACATCCCTAGTTACAGTATGTTGTTGATTGCGCTTGTGGCTTAGAGGAGGGGCTTTCTTGTTGTGTCTCCAGACCTCACCTGGCTGCCTCTGGACTCCTTTGTCCTGAGGGCTGTTACTCTCCTCAGACTGCCCTGACCCTGGATCTGATGATGACCTTTGTGATGAGTCCTCTTGTTGATTTGCACTAAGACCTTTGTTTTAGATTTTCTATTATTATTGTATATAACTGCTCAATGTGTTTCGGGATAAATAAAGTGATATTGATTGATTAAACTGAACAACATCTGACACCATATGCACACACTTTATTCTTCCAGAGCATAGTACTTCAGATATTTTATTGTTAACTGTTACACAAGACATACAATTTTTGTCCCTTTAAAATACATGCAAATACCTGGTGGGCGATATGTTTTGGAGTGTCCCGATAACAATAGTCAGGCGTTATTCTGTCAGTCCAACAGACATGTGTTTAATCAGGTCTTTAAATGTATTAGTTGAGGTTTAATTATCAGACAAATTTGAAATATGTAAAATTAATCACAAAAGTGCACCATATTTGAAAGTTTACAACAAAACTTCATTTTCATTTTTATTTTTAAACAGCTTTTTGGTAGCATTTTTATTTTTAATGATCCACTCGATATTGAAATTGCACACATCTTCACAACAACAGTCACAATATTATCCAAGTTTTGATATGTTGCCCACCTTACACATAGCCGCAAATCAACTGTGGCATGTATAAACACCGTCTGGCACCTTTATCAATGATAAAATCCTCCCATATTATGCTCATTGTCCTGTAAGCTTTATTTAAAGACAAACCTTTAGATAGTGTGGCTTTAACCTCTGGCTGATGGATATTTAAATAGCCACATAAAGCGGTGCGCAGAATGAGGATGAGGTGGCCTTCAGTGCTGTTACGGCGGGTGTCTCCTGGAGCAGTGGAGCTTGGCCCCTTGTGTCTGCTTCACACACCACTTCCTGCGACATTTGGGTGCGCTCTCTCTCCGCTCGCCTTCTCACATCGTGGCCCTGACACAAAATAAATGAAGACACAGAGAAGACACAGAGTTTAGAGTGTGCGCGGCGGTGGCGAGGTGTGGAACTATCGGCCTGTAAAATTGCCCTGGCAGCCGTGCTGTTGTTTCAGCATTTCATGGCGCGCTGCTCGACTGCTCCATACACTTGGAGTCTTTCTTCACCCTTTTCATTTGTTTTTCTGTCCAGCGCTAACTCACCTCCGTTTACTCCGGCTCTATAGACTCCATCTGGTCCAGGAGCTTTAGAATAACAGACGGGTAAACAGGAATGTATCAATAACCGAACTATTGTGATATTATATTGCCAAAAGACTCTCAAGAATATCGTGGGCTCAGTAACTAAAAAATAGACGGCTCAACTTAGACCATGATCCTTTGCTCCATTTCAGTTCAGAGTCAAACAAGGTGAAGACGTTTTTTATTTTTGCACTTTTATTTCTTAAGTTCTTGGAATATAACAGTAATGATTTGCATCAAAGGCTTGTCAATCCATTTTAAACGTTATGTGGAGTTTGTGATAATATTGTTGGTTTGGATGTTGTTACATCCTTACCAGTAAAGAATGACTTTGTCTCACAGAGGACCCTGTTGTTTGGGTCTTAATTCCACATCAATTGCTGTATGTAATGAAAAACAATATTTATAGTTTGATATAAAATGTAACCTTGTTGAGTAGTGGGCATCAGGGCTCTTTCTTTTCTGTTCCCTGTGAACCTTTTTTGAGGCTCTAATTGACCATTATTTAGTATTTGTTAGCAAATATATATATATATATATATATATATATATATATATATATATATATATATATATATATATATATATATATATTTACACTTTACACTTGTTGTGCACATAAAAGCTAATGATACCAAATTAATTAGCTGGTTGACCCTCTGCACATTCTGCTCATGACACAGTTTTTTTCCCCACATACTTTCTCTGGTGAACTCCATAGAAGGCTCGCAACACACAACCCGTCAGGGACCTGAACGTTACCAGCTGCCAGTGGCCGCTACACCCACTTTGTGAAAACGTCAGTGCGATGATGTGTTTCACAGTGGCCAGAGAGGATGCTGGCAGCTCTCTGGGAAACTGTAGCAGTAGCTGTAGCCAATGAGGTTTGGGGACTAAATGAAGGATGAACAAATGTAAAACACTTATAGAAGCTAGTGAAGTTTATAAAAAGCTACTTAAATCTAAGCCATAATTAATTATACTTGTTGACAGTTTAGTGTGACTTTGTGCAGGAGTAGAGGTGGTAGATATATAAATCATAATATCATAATATTATATTTGTGTGATATTTGTGTGATACTTCAGGCAAGTTATAGAAAATATCTAATGGATTGTCATAATATTGTCTGCTTTTTGTTATTAGAGGTGTGGGCCATATATCAAAATTAAGATAATATTGTGAATGTTGTTTTGAAGATATACAAAATTTGCAAGTTTAGTTTAGTAGGGTAAAAAAAAAGAAACAAAAAGAGCGGATTAAAAAAAAAGTTATGTTGTAAACTTTCAAATGGGTATATGTTGATTTTTCACATTTGTAATTAATTTTATAGACATCCCACATTTGTCTGATTATTAAACCTCAACTAGTATGTTGAAAGACTATTAACACATTTCTGTTGGATTGACATAATATTGTTTGATTTTTCAATACCGGGATACTGGTTGGAAATTGCCTAATACCTCACGATATGAGACGTGTTCGGTTACATGGATATTCCTTAAACCAGTGTTAAACGTATTTAACAAAATACTTTGGAATTTCACGCTCTCAATACATTTTACATCAGAATACAATAGCTCTATGAATAAGTCACATTTTCTACGCAGAGGATTCAGCCTTAATCCAGATGTCAGGAGGTTAATAAGTGTATAAGTTGGCAAATTGACCATATGCCTCTGTGTATCGATGCGCGTATTGCCCAAAAGCCCAACACGATATATTGCTGTATCAATATTTCGATTCAGATCTATCAGATACCCCAGCCCCACCTAGGAGCCACCGTGGGCCCCACTTCGAGCTGTACGGTCATCTCCAGACTTGCACAGAGCTGGTTCTGTTCCTGAATGGCAGCAGAAGGTTGAACAGACATCATTCACACATTCATACTTGCGCCGATGGCCTGCTGTTCTGATCTCATTAATATGTGCTCAGTGAGGCTGCAGTGGGGGACAGTGAGGGGCCCCTGCGTTTGTGATTACTGACATGATGCTTCTGGTTCATGCTCCGACTCATCGCAGGGTGTTGTTTCACTAATTAGCTGTTCAGAAATGCCTGCCTGAAGCTGCCGACTGCTGACATGTTAACTCTAGGGCATGTTAAAGCCAGTTGCTGTGTTTTTTGTTTGGATAATGCGATTCCTCTCATAAAAAAAAAAATAAATAAAAAAAAAACCATAACACAGACATAACACATCTTCCAGGCCTTAGTATTCCCCATAATGATTTTCTCACACAATTAATGATGGCCACTTTTGCAGTAGAACTTTACATTTTAAGAGCTTTTTTGTCCGTAGATCTGATGTTTTTGAAGGTGTAAAATAAATTGTACCGTAGTTATTATTTTCAGAACAAAGTACTTCCAAAGTGCTTTCCAGTGCAGACTAACAGACCCAATTAAAACACAATAAAATGCCACATAACAAGATAGGGCTGTGCAATTTATCAATTTTTAATAATCTTAGTTTACAGGAGAACTCATTTAAACTGCACAGTTGCACAACACAGACTATATAACAAATAGCCTACTTGTATTTCTTGTAACTTAAAACTATGTTTCAGCTAATCCTTCTGCTATACATATTAGGGTTGTCAAAAATACAATTACATACGAATCAATACTAAAGTTATTATGGAAACTATGTAGTAATTTGAGCAAGTATATGGCTACTCTTTAAACACATAAATACAGGATAACATTTAACCTTTCCTGAGCAGTTTTTAAATTAGCTTTAGTTTAATCAGAACTAGTACAAGACCACATGCATCTTAAAGGACACATATTCTGTAAGAGTGAAACAATGTTTCATCATCAAAAACATACCTGAAGTAGCATTCAGCTGCATTCACGATGTTTTGAGGAATGTTCATCAGAAAATCCTCCCCCCTCCGAGCTTCAAACACACTTCCTGCTGAACTCCTTGATCTGGGACGTATTTTCAGATCATCTATGTCACTTATCCAAGAATCTTCCGCTGTTTTAAGTCCTTAAATCATCTGCAGACTCGTTCTGAACGTTTCTTTCGTCTAAACATGATAACTGCTGCTGCTATCTATATCTATATATATATGCTATATATATATAGTATAGCTAAGTGCTTGGCGCAATCTACTGGGCTGGATGCACTAAGTATCTTTCCAGACTGCTGAGAAAAAATGTATTATTCTTTATTATTCTATAATAACTTTTTTTTTTGTTTCAAAACATGAGATGGCAAATTAAAGGTAAAGGTAAATTAAAGGCCAAGAACAATACAAAAAAATGCATTCCTTTAAAGAAAATCCCATTATTTTTGTCATGAAAATGACTGTCTAGTGCAGAGGGGGACAAACTAAGGCTAGGGGCATTTTGATCCGGCCCGCAAAGCATTTAATAAAAAATTAATGAGTAAAGTATGACACATTTGTCATTTTATAGTGGCTTGTTCATTTAAGATCAGTTTTGAAAACAGCCACCACCAGAATAAACCAAACTTTGATGCATCAGCTAAAAAAAACAATGGCACTGTTCCCACTAAAATAAATAAAGGTAATGATTTTTGCCATTCTGTTGTAGTTTTTGTGAATTTTAGACATGACATCTATGTGTAATAGTATGTGTGTAATATACTGTAGTTAACAACATCCAAACTGTAAATGGTCCGATTCCCGGGCAAGTGTAAAAATCTAATGTGACCCTTGAGTCAAAAAGTTTGCCCATACCTGGTCTAGTGTCTAAAAAAAGAGAACCATTATTGACTATTAAACTTGTTCCTTAGCACTGAAAATAAGTTCTAAATTTTAGTATCGTGACAACACTAATACATATAAAACTTGACTTGACAGCCCATCTGTGACTGTCTGACATGAGACTCTACAGTTTATGTATATTTGATGAGCGTGTTGACTGGCATTAGTGGGATCTGTCTGAAGCTGTTATTCACTGCTGGCTGCTGCTCCTCTCTTTTGCCTCATCTGAAATGTGCAAAGCCATGGTTGGACTGGATTGTTGGATGTCATTATTAATTGATTTACAATGAATTCTGATTGTACCATATGAACGAGTCAATATGACTGTACACATTTTAAAATGACAAGGACAATTTTACAAGCAACAGTATTTTATTTATTATTTAAATGTAATACATCTAGAAGTTGTGTAAAATGTTAAAGGTGCACTATGCAACTTTTTTGATGGGAGGTTCGACATAATTGTGCTTGTTTCCATGGAGATATTGTTGGTTTGCCAAGAATGTTCCACCTTATGGCATTAAAACTATCTAAAGTGCATTCACAGGTGTTTTTATAGCAAATTAAAAATACCTTGAAAACATTCATTCTTAGTGTGAGTAGAGTCGTCTCTTCACAAATCTGGGGCCTCATTTATAATGGATTGGGTAGATTTTTTGCTGAGCAAGTGTGTATCTTAAGTGCTCTTTAGAGGCGTACGTCATGCAAAATCCTGATTTTTGAAACCCTTTGCGCGCACTCCACCACACAATCACTGCTTTACAGATCACACCTGGAGCTAAAGACGTGTGGGCGTCACCCTACCTTTGATCCCGCCCAACCACACCTTCAGCACCCGTATATGGACGATGCAAATGAGTGCATACATATTCAGGATTATTTAAATTAGCTTACTTTGTCTCTGCCTTTCAATCCAGCAAAGATGGCATCCCGAAAGAGAAGCTTTACTGAAGCAGAAATAGAAGCTCTTGTGGAGGTTCATGCTGGTAAACAAGGCTCTCAAGTCTCACACATCGGCATCCATCACACACGCACATTACATACCTGCATTTCTCACACTGAAAAATCTAAATTTTGATCTTAATATTGACACAAATGTGTGTTATTAAAATAGTGTTTTAAACACTTTGTCAGTCAGTAGCATCTGAAATTCTATCAATTTACAGAAAAATACATATTTGTTTCTCATTTGCGAATGAAGTGCACTGGCTCATCATGGTCCAACCTTTTCACAATAAAGCCCTCACTGCAGGTTGAAAATGCAGGAACTTTTACTTGAAAGTACTGTGTAGTGCGTAAGCAAGCTTTATAAATGAGGCCCCTGATCTGTAACACGGCCTGGTGGTGATTGATACGTTTAATGCCATATTGTGAAACATTCCAGGCAAAGCAAGAACCTTTGCATTAAGACAAACAGATAACTGACCTTACACCAGAAAAGTTACATAGTGCAACTTTATCTCAATTGACCACTGTATGTTGAAACGTTGAAGTAGTATTATTGCTATGGCATGGTTTATCAGTTATGAAATATTGAATTTTTTTCCCCACAAATGAACTTTTTGAGCAGTTTAAATACTGATGCCCACGTTGTACTTCTGTCACTGTATTGTCCTCTCTATAATTGTAGCTTGACTCATGCCAGATTGATATGTGTAGCCCTCTGAATTGAGTTCTACACATGAATCAATCTGGAGAGGCACTCGCTGAAAGCTAAAAATGGATGTTAAAAAATGATTGGTCGATGCATCACGACAGAAGAAGCAGAAAATGTGGCACGTTTAGGTTGATAGTGTCTTAGTCAAACAAAGTTTTTATTTGTCAGTTATTTTCTGTACAACAAGTTGTTTTTGCATGAAATCCTGTGAGCTTCTGGTCTTGGAAGTAGAGTTTGGGTCAGATATTTGGTCAGATCATACAGATACATAATAACTTTGAACACTTTTGCCTGAAATTCTCTCTTACTTGAATAATCGCTGCATGTCTTCAGTCGACACAGAGTTTCTTTTATGAAAATCTGAAGATCCGAAAATTTCAGACTCAATTTTGATTCTGATACCACAACATTGATAAAAACGCTTCCTTTATTTAAATATTTCTATGTGGTCTTATGATAAATGACATTCAAAAACATGCTGGAAACGCGCAACTTTGTTTTATTTATTTCTTTTTTTTTTGTTCAGTATCAATACCTGTTAAAATAAGTATCTAGTTTTGATACTAGTTTTAGTACTATCTGTGTGTAGATCTTCAAGCCAAAAACCTTCTGTTTGTTGTTAGATGCACCTAACATCCAAAGAGATACATCAGCAAAAACAAACAGTAAAAGAGCTATGGAGTAACTCGATCAGCTATGGGGTCACTAAAGGTACATATTTATCACACTACAGTGTCAGAATACTTTTAATGAACGCTGAGTTTAGTATTTGCCATTTAAAAATGTCCATTGAGTAAACATTGGGATATCCCTGAGATGTGATGACACAATCCCGAGCGTTATTGATACTCTTGAACATCTGACAGACTTTGTCTCTTGTCAGCTCGGAGGAAATCTGAATGAATCTTTGTGGGTGCTCTCGGCCGGCTGTGTGTGCCAGCTCACGGTAAGGCAAGGTTATTTAGATGAAAGATGTTGTGGAGATTAGTGAGGCCTGCCTGTGCCGCCGACGTCCAGCGTGCCGCACTGTGTGATTTATGAGCGCTGCGATATCAGTGGCCGGCGCATGAATAAACCATGTGCTGAATGAGACGCCGGTTAAACGATGCAGAGAGGTTCCCAGGTGCTACAGTCTTCAAGAGGAAACTTCTAAAGTCGGGGCCCCGTTCTGGACACTTGTTGGTGCAGTGAGTCGAGGACGAAGGCAGTTCTGAAGCACCGCGTGATCACAGCCAGATCTGCCGTCAGAAACATTCTCAATAGCCTTATGAAACGATCTTATTATTTTATTCGACAGATTTATAGAAGATGCATTTGTCAGATTAGGTCGACTAATCTTTTAATTTGGATGGATTTATGACTTTTGATATCGTGAGTGTACCCATGGCACCTATACAATTAATGGACAGAAAGCCTAAAAAGTTGAATGCACTTTACTCCACACGTGTCAGTTCACATATTATTTCAGGTGCTTCATGTTCCTATGTTTCTGTTTCTGTAGTTCCTATAGATAGGTTTGTCCAAAAATATTTATACCCAGATATAGGGCTGCACAATCTAGCCCTTTACATATTGTTAATGCACTATTGGCTACTGCAATAATCAATATAGCAAGAATATATATATATAACTGCCTCCATCTGACTGAAATATACTTATTTTGAAGTGAAATGTATTAAAAAAAATATTTAGACATTATTTTCCTTATTAAGTCTCAACTTAGTTTTAATTTAGTCTGTTTTTTATTTTTTGAGTGATGCTTTTACAAATAGTTTAGCAATTTAATCCAGTGAGTGTATTGTGTCAAAAAATGAAGTCGTTATCACAGTACGAAACATAGTAATTGAATCAAACTAAAATAAAAATAGTAGTTATCGAATATTACATCTTTTTTCCTATTGAGCAGCCCTACCCACATATATTAGTCAATCAATGTTCTGATCTGATGTTGAAAAAAAAAATTACAAAATTACTCTATTCCTGAATAGTTTCAGAATTATCTTGAGCTGTATTAGAAGATACATATACCAGATACATATAACTTATGATCAGGTATTTATGTTTCTTTTTTTCAATTTCTACTTTATGTTTCTAAGAATCACTAACTTTAATTTTTAACATATTTCATAGACTTCCCTGTGCAATGATACATAATTTATTTTCAGTTCAGAAAAGACAAATTCATATTTTAGATGTTTAAAGGGTTTTCCAAGAGGATGGCTATAGTGTGAGGAGCCTTGGTGCCATGGCGACCAGCTCCATCTCCTGGGAAACTGACAACTGCTCAATATTTAAATGTTCTGCATGCTAATATGTGAACATGGCACTCCTCTGTCCTCTCTGTCCATCCTCACGCTCACAGTCACAGATCAGAGTGCCCAGAGCAGAATGAATCTCATCTGCCATAGGTTGTGCTCATGTTTCTAGAATTTAGTGAAAAAGACGAGAGAGAAACTTTTCTTTATGGAAATATCTCATTATTTGGTCTCTGTTTTCTCTGTTTGTTTCTTTTTTAATAGTTATTGGGTCCTCAAATTCACTGTCCTTATCATGTATTTAATTAAGTCATACATAAACATACTTGTATAAAATGCTATAACCATAGTTTTTTATAGATTCACCATAATCATATAAAAAAATATAAGCCCTCGACCTCTGATTAATTAATTAAGATTCTTATTATTTCTGTGTTCATATAGACCTCGAGTACACAGATAAATGTTCTCCCACATTTAAAAATGCACATGAACCGACGCTAACACAATTTAGGAAAAGAACTCGGGTTAAAAGCTGCTGACTTCTCCTGCTGTGGAGACGGAGAAAGATAAGCTGATTTGATAAATTATCGTAAACATTTGAGCTTTTTGGCTAAATGTTCCTACATTTAAAGGTTTATTGTCAGTTGTCCATATCACAGATTTACTCAAGAAATAGCAGACACAAATGTTTAATTAATTATTGATGTAACGTTAGCTTAAATAAAAATAATAGGTATTCCGAAACAAATATTTTTTCAGGAAGGTAACAACAACCAATCATACTGTTAGCTCTATTAAATGAAAAATAGACGCAGTCATTTTATTGTTGGTGGCATCAACATTTTAAGAAGCATGTGAAACCCGGGCACACAGAGACCACGTGAACGCAGCATGTCACGTGAAACAATCTATTAGTTGAAAAAAAAAAGTTGTCCAAAATGAAAAGTGTCCTGACATTGGAGTGTTTTAGTGGGCTCTGGTGAGGACGTCAGCACTATCCCCACCTCATAAACTGTAAGACTCTCACTCGCTGCTCTCTGAAGTGACGTTTATGTAGAGGAATAGAATCAGAAAAGAGTGCCGTTTCAACCTGTTTTATTTGTCGTCATGGAGACCACTTTATGAAACCGGGAGACAGACTGTTAAACTCAGAGCCAAAACTACATTTAGGATAAAAAAAGGCTTGTAATATGGATGCTTTTGTTTATTTGCGTCTTTGTCTGCTGTAGTTTCAGGGCACTCGCGTCATAAACAAAGTCTCCTCTCGTCTGTATTCACGACTTGTGCATATTCAAGTTCCTATGCACAAGTCTAAACAGTTTTGTTAAGGATTGTTTGCTTTGAGATGAAGAGTGTTCTCAAAAGTGGTTCTGTTTTTTCCATTTTTTAATTTAGACTTCATTTAGCCTAATCTTTTTGGCTTTAAGTGTTGTGTAAACAGCAGTTTGTTTACTTTAGCCCCGTATGTAGTCATGTTTGAGCTGCTGGGACTGTGTGGGGCTGGATAAGTTTGGAGCTGGGGCGGTGTGTGGAGCAGGGACTGAGGCTGTGTGTGGTGCTCTGGCTCTAATGAGGCCTGACTCCTAATGACTCCCGCCCGCCACACGACAGCCAGCGCCAGAGGTGGCCCCGCTCATCTCCTCTTTGCGCATGGGTACACCTGTAACCTTTAGATCAGTGCAAATTAGATTGCGTCAGGAATCCTTCAGTAGTCATTACAAAACAGATTGAGTGGATGGATGGAACCTCATAAAAACTGCATATAGAACCTCCAGTTGAATTTGGAGCAGCCGGAGTGGGCAGACTGTCAAAGACTGGAGCACTCAGAATCCCTCATCTGATTGGGCATTCACTGACCGCTCCGGGCAAAAAACACTAAACCAAATGATGTTTCCGTTGTCTGGTGTGGGGTGTTAACTTGTGAATTATCGGTAAAGACTATGGTCTGGCCAGGTTCCATGATGGGAGCTGGCTCCTGACCCTGCCAGTCTGTCACTCTGCCGGGCGCTGGTCATCCCGGGGACAGTCGCCTAATTGCACCACACTTGAATCAGTCACTCAGTGAAAGCACATGGATTTAATCATGTAGATGTGTTGGGGGTATGGAGAGGCATAAATGTCAGGGTGTGAAGCATGGCGGCCATGTTGGTGAGGTCCTTATCCTTATATGCACCACATGCACTCTGTCAACAGCCTGTACTGTAGATCCATCACAGTCTCAGAGATGCTCCTTCAGCAGTTTGTCAGCAGGATGAGCCGCCGCGGAGACGAGGCATTTTGTAGTTTGTGTAATCAAAAGGACGAGGAACTGGAGAAAAACTCATTTAGGGCAGATCCCGTCTCTGGGGAGCACTTTGTGTGGCGCACAGTGAACACATTGATGTGAAAACTGCAACAAACTGGTTTAGTGAATATGAGCAGGAGGAGGCCTGTGAGCCCCAGCGATGAGCAGCCTGTATTGACATGGTTCTGCCTGTGCTTTGTTCATATGCTGCCGAAGGAACTCCAACCATCCACAGAGACAGGACTGTTAGAGGCACATGCCAGAGCAAACACAACTTACAGCTTACAGGATATCTCACAGTCAGTGTCTTCATTTCAATGTATGAGTACTAAGTCATTGCTTTAATATCTGCTATAAAAACAATTAATTATGCCATTTCGGCTTTCTCCAACCAATATACAAAGTATAGGCTCATGTTCAAACTGTGTGTTATGTAACATTCATTTTAAACAGATACAAAATCCCCTTTTCCCAAACACTACATTGAAATGCTGAAGAGAACGACTCAAATGATTTATTCCACTTCGGACAATCCAGCCGCATTGTGTCCAAGTGTTTATGTTTACATCATACAAAGAAAGAGGTGGTGACCCTGACCTGCACGGATCATCGTGATGGGGGCTTCTTACATGCTCAGTATTAGCATGGCCATAATGCTGTTGCTAATGAGCTGCGCTAACTGCTTCTTGTAGGCGCCGTGATGAGCCTCTTGTGTTGTTTGGATAGCTCTTGAGTTAATGTAGCCTCATTGTCAGTGTTGAAGTAATGCAGGACAGTGTGGAGGGTGGACTACACTGCCATTTCAAATCAGAAATAATGTTTTGTTATGTAATTTCAGACTTATGAACGTCTTTGCTTTTGCTGTTTCATGTTAACCTACAATGTGTTGCTGTTCACTTTACATTTACACCCTATTTTGGCAACAGTGGAGCATTTTTAAATGACCAATACTATAAGTTACATCTTCTTTGGGAGGAAATTGAATTGTCTGCTGAAGTTAAACTGAAATGTTTTGTCTGTTTTGGACGAGACAACATCAGCATACAGGATATTGTTGTCATGATACAAAAAAAAAACCAAATCTCTATTAGAAAATCGAGTGTAATTTAAGCACAAAATAATAGATTCTTTAATATTACCATGTGGGCTGAAACAAGATTAATTGCAACTATTAGATCATTTAAATAATCATCAGCTAATTTAGTAATGGAATAATCATTTTCTGAACTAAACTCTGAAACATGCCATGTGCAGAGGTGTTATGACTCAAACGGAACAGTAAAATGAAGAAATTTGTCAAATTTGTGTTTTTAATGAAAAACCAATTTAGTTTAGTTTAGTTTGTTTTTTGTTTTGTCAATTTTGTAATGATCTAAATGTTGCTTCATTTTGGTCAAGTTTTGTAAAAATCTCAAATCTCAATCCAAACAGCTAAGCGATTAATCAAAAGTAATTTGTGCTCTATAAATGAATCAATTAACACAATTATCACTAGTTGCTAATTCTAATACAGATAAAACTGATTAGGAAAAGTCACATTTTGTTCTGTTTATTTAAGTGTTATTCTTTCTGTGTTGATACTTGATTAAATTATTTGCAGTACAGTACATTTGTACCTGTTTATCATTTTATATATACACTGATTACGTAAGCATGTGAGAATGAAACAAAACCAAACTCCAGGCATGTTTTTGATGAGGGATCACCATTAAAATATGGTTTGAATCTCCAAAGAGTCAATTTGGCACATTGAAAGTTTGAGTTTGCATTGGCGTATATGTATGGGGAAAAAGGGGCTCGTGTTGTGTGTCATCAGCAGCTCATTATTTTCCTTCTCCCACAGATCAGCGGCCTGTCGTCACCCCGCTCTCAGCACAGCGCCTCCTGTCACTTCCACAGACACAGCGCAGGAGGAGATTAGGTGAGTTTAGGCCACGTGGCGGGATAATGGTCTGTCACAGTCTTCTCTGCCCTTACAACCTCTAACAGCCTCCACTCACCTCTGGAACCACAAGTTATAGAAAATGTGAAGCGAACGCCTCCTGGTCATTTGCACGGGCTGTAGAATAAGTGCAAGAATAAGTGAGAAGTCTCGCACTAGATTCACAACTACAAAGAATTCAAATTGCTGCAGTCGGTAAAAATGTACCGGAATTACAGTGCCATTTAATACCATTAGAACTCCAGATATACGATGATTACTTTATCGACTTCAGTAGATAATAGATGGACCTGTTCCTTTGGGGATTTTTTTTGACTATGTTAAGATACTAACCATGAAAGTGTTTCATATTGCTATTTATTTGTTGCTATTTACTGTATATAACGTACATAGCAAGAGGCTTCCTGCTTTAAGGTGTATGTAAGTAGTCCTGTCACAATAATTATTATATCAGCTTATCGTTCAGCAAATTGGAGCTGGAATAATATTTTTGGGGTGCAGTATTTATTGCGTCGACATTTACTTTGCACTAGTGGGGTTTTTTTTTCATATATTTTGTAGGGATGCACCAATCCAGCTTTTTCAGATTCAAGACCGATTTCGATACATAGGCTTTAACTATCTGCCCATACCCGATATCAACAGATACCTCTGCAGAGACGGGAAATAGCAATTATTTTCTTAAAACAAGAATAACGTATGACAAACTAATCCAAATGGGTTGTGCAACTATTCTTTATTCTTCAACTAACAACAGAAACTTTATGTAAACAAAACCTCAAACATCATGAGACGTTCTGGACCAACAAGGGCCTGTAAATAGTCCTAATAAAGCCCAACCAAGATATCGGCTGAACAGCGTTTGAAGCTGATATCCGATTCAACAAATCTTTCCATATTGGCACCGATATTCAATACCAGTATCGATATCGATACGTAATTTTTTTGTATTGTACAATAAGATTTGAGCTTTAGAGAGTTGTAACTTCAACAACAAATTATACATACTAAGTCATGACTAGTGTTTTGATTGACTTTGTAGTTGTTGCTGCTTATAGTTTACAGGCATATTGTGGTTTCAATATTATCATTTAATGTGATATTTTGATGTAGCAATATGTTGCACTTCAAAATTTGTTATCATGATAGGCCTAGCGTTAAATAGTTCATTGTTTTTTGGAATGAAATTCTATAATTTTTTATATTTACAAAGATGGACAATATATTAAATCATCTATAAATTATCTATATCTATATATTGTGGATGGTAGAATGCTTTAAAGAAATGTAAGTTTTGAATATCAGGTATATCATATAATTTGTGTTGTAAAAAGTATTATACTAAACTACTAAAGAAACTAATTAAAAATGGATCCAACTCATTTTGTTTCTTTCAAACAAGGGTGTAATATCATATTTCTTTGTGGATAATTTTACAGTTGTGTCAAATTTCAAAGCTTAACTATAACATTTAATTCCATGTTTTAGCCCATTTCTGTCGAAGTGCTAAATATCTTCTGATTATTGTTAGCAGTCTATTCAAAACATATTGAGATATTCATTTTTATACCGTCTACAGTCAAGTGTATAATTGTATGTTGTAGTTGAAGAGACATTTGACACAAAGAAATTACCCAGCAGTAAAGATTGATGGAGATTTTGGGTGACTGTAACTATTCACCTGTGCATCGAGGTGAGCCAGACAAAAGCTATTTTCCAGTTCACTATTCTCCTGATGTAAGAAAAGCCTGCTGGGAAGATTGAACATTACATATTCTTTGATGCCGTCTTTAGGGTTTTTCATGTGAATATAAAATGCTGTCAACATTTTGAGGCACTTAGACAATTGCTGTTTTTTTCGAAAGGGGTACCGGGGCTCTTATTCAGGGACGGGCTTCTAATATTGGTATTGGTGATATCAGAGGCCCCAGAAATTGTTATAAATTTTGCCGATGTTTGGCACCGATATTTTATGCTCCAGTCTTTTTGTACACATGCATCATTCCCAGTTTGTCCTCATGTTCAGAGTTGTCTTTCTGTCCAGACTAATGAGTAAAACTGAAACTATAAGAGCAATTAGGCTAACAAATATGGCTGTATGTTTACACAATCATGGAATAAGTTGGTCATATCCAGATGAATATATTGTGTTATTATTTTTTATTAATGTGAACAGTTAATTTATAAACTTTTTGATTACTTAACATAAATATCTGGGTCGTGTTATGATTTTTAAAAATCTTAATATTGTCAAAATTTGATCGACCACAGCAGCAGGTATCGGCTACCAAAATCCATATCCGACCACTTATACTCTGTATTGTGGCTTGCTGAGACAGATGCAGGAGCCTGTCCAGCATCAATCGAGTCGAAAGGGCCAGAAAATACAGACAAAAACAACAAGTCACTTTCAGCTTTATTTACTCACCAGTGTGCAAGTTTGTCAGACAGAAAAATGAAACTTTCTTTTAGGTGACATGTATCAGACAGAGGTGTGAGAAAAAATGTCTTTCAATGGAATGGAATCTATAGAGACAATGGTTGTTTTTGAGATATGCAAAATGAGAAAATTTAGTGTATTAATAAAAAGACTGCAAAACAATACAATGCACATAGATTTAGGGCTGGGCGATATGACAGAATGATTTATCATAGGTTTTTTTTTTTTTAATATCAATCTCCATTTTCAATTTTGTATATTATTTTCATTGTGTTTATTTGATAAGTAGAGGAATGTTCATTAAACATGTAACATGCATTTATAGCCAAGGCCAATCTGCAATGTTCATCCCTTGAAGAACTATTACAAACAAAAAAGGTTCAAATACATTTAACATTTACACAAAGGCAAAGGCAGAAAAAAAATGTTATGTCATCATAAATGTTTTTTTAGGTTGTTTTCACACTGCCACTAGTTAGGTCAGCGTATAAGAGCTTTCATTCCGAGTGCAGTGCGATTGTCTCAGTGTGAACGTGGCTGTCTGGAGTGTATTGAACTATCTGCGGTGAGAGCAAAAGTGTTTGGGATTCCAAAAGAAAGTGCTTTGAGTATGTATATTTGCATGAATGGGCGCAACCTGCGTCTGATGAGGCAAATTGGATCATCTTTAAATCAGTGAGACACTCCTGCGTCCGTGCAGCCGTTAAAGCCTCTGTGCTGCGCTCAGTGAAAGTTTTTTTTTTCTCTGTCACCAATGCCATGCATTTTCCTCACGGTGCATTCACCAACCTCATACAGAACCAGGGGAAGTGAATATGTGCGTTTGCATCCAGGTCCAGTGTCAGCTCGGCACCCAAGGAATTACTATGTTTGTTTGTAACAAAAGATGTTTTTCTCAATTCTTTACTTCCTGAACATAAACAAAACAAACTTTTAATCATTGCCATTTAACTCCCTGAGACTGGCTGCACACAAAATAAAAGAAGAAAAATACTAACATTTATTCCGTCAAAGATTGGCCTCTGCTCCAAAGTACATACTTTTACTGCAGGATGATAGACTGTTGACCTCTGATTAAAGAGACCAAAGCATAACTGACTATTAGGAATGACTGAATCTCGATGTCAATTAAAATTCGATTCATTACACAGCCCTTCTTAGAATGCAGGGAAGCTAGTAATTTGATATGAAAATATGTATTGTGAAATCTCAACATCACAGTTTTACACATGTAGTCACACTTCACACAGGTCGACACAGGGACAGCTCACAGAAGAGGCTGGTATGTAACTCACGCGTTGATTAATCGTCCTGTTAGGGAAATGAACACGCCTTTAGCCCCTGTCTGCTCCGATGAACTGCTGCTCAGAGGAAGTCAGGCCTCATCGATTTCCCTTCACGTGTGGCTCAACCGCATACAGCTATCAATGCAGCAGATTAGCCCAACATGTGAATGCCAGTGTTATTGGATAGAGTCACTCACAAATATTGAGCGCAGCTTCTATAGCCCCTTCAGCACATGCAGGGTAAGTGTGATCTATGAAGAGTCACGCCTTTTGGATGCTTTCCTCCTCCTTTAAATGTCCACAGCATTAGGATATTGGTACTACACTTGGTGGTGGTTTAGTTTCTGTCGTCACATATATGTTGAGGTTGTTCAGTTAATGGATATTTGGGATTTTTAGGTATAATACTAATAACATTGCATCAAACTTGTAGAGCTTTAATGATTAATAGACTTATAGTAATCATTATCTGGACTATACTGACTCCAAAAAACACAAAAAGACCCTTTTATAACCAAAACAATGACATTATTGTATCAAAATGTCAACAAAAAGAATAAATAGTTTCAAAGTTATATTAATAATACTCTTTATTTGTAAATATTCTCTATTGCAAAGCTTTCAGTCAGGATATTTCAACCTTTATTTGGTTGATAATACATTTTAAAAGTCTCAATGTACAGTGCAAATAATCGTTTCACTTATTTACTAAAATAATTGTTTGTTGCAGCCTTTTTTATATAAAAGACAATATTTAGTAAGAACTGAAAAATAACTATTGTGATAATTTTATATGCAAAGGCTAGTCATTTCAATTCAATCTATACGCCAAAAAGTATGCCTAAATGTAAAGTGCTCTTTTATCTGGTCAGCCATTCACACACACAGACTACATTCATAAACAACGAGTGGTAAGTGTTTTGCCCAAGGATACAGCAATAAAATTAACTGTTCATAGCTTGGATTGAACATGGAGAATGATTACCTTTGAGTTTGCAGATGAACTGTTTAACCCCTGAGCCACTGCACAGACCCTACTAGAACTAAATATTGGCATTTGAATTTGAGTTAAAATTGTCTATTACTAGTTTTATGCTTTACACAACCAGATCTCAAGAAGTCCATTCCAGACAAATATTGTGAGCAGAACTTTGAAACAGTAAATCTCTCTTTTTGGACACAGTGGGTCAGAAATGTGGTTAATGCTATGCCACCATAAATCTTTCGGATATGTTTCGTGTCAGATTTTCATGTTGTCTCCGTTGTTTATCTTCTGTAGCAACAGTGAGGTTGGACCCATGATGGCAGTGAATCAATCACTGTCACGCAGTGGATCAAGCACGCAGCCTCTTCTATACGTCCATACGTCTAATGAAATCAGCCCTAAACAAATCAGCCGGCTGTCAGAGAGGAGGGGCATTTAATCTGAGCCCCTCGCTGTGCCCTCGTCCTGAAGGTCCCCCTCAAGGAGACAGTTTGTGTGTTTAGGAGTCTATAAAGCTTCACTTTTGAAATATTTTGCAGTAAGTGACTTAGTAGTTGTGTGGTATAAACAAATTGCATATCAGTAGCTTGTTTGGATTTTGTGTCAGTGGAGTAGATATTGACAAAAAAAAAAAAAGAGTATCCTGAAACAGTAATCAGAAGATACGGATACAGAAATGAGCCTTTAAATGTATTAATGTATTTGAAATTTGAAAGAACTGTCAAATTACAAAAGTGTATAAATATCACTTCATATCCTGGATTAACATTTGATTGTACCATTTAAATTTTTATCCAACTCAGCTTTAGATATTCATATCTTCAAAAAACATTGAGTATTATCAATAATTTCATACATTGCCCACCTTATTTTTTTATATTTTTTTATATTTGCACTTTTTCCACACAAAGCTCCAGCATAAGCCGATATTTAGTTTTGGACGAAAAACCTGACTAAAGGAGGTACAAAGTGCAGCATTATATTCAGCCCATAAGAAGATATAGCAGAAAATGTGATCACTGCTTTATTATAGGTTTGCAGTGAGTCAGGGCTGTGGAGGTTTAAAAATGATCGCTGTAGAAATATCTTTTTTTTATTACACTTTTACTATGCAGATAAGTGCCCTCTGTAGTATGGTAAATGAGTTTGTAGTTACATACAGGATATACTACATATCATGTAATTGCTCTAGAGTAAACATTGTTATCAGCATCACCCATGAATTAATCTGTCAATCTCTTGTACTCATCCCGTTTCACTTGAGCTTCTTGGTCAAATAGTTTCCAGTAAAAAGTAAAGGGCCTTTTTAAAGCATAAATCTTTTGTATTTTGTTCAGGGATATTCAAATAGTGACAAGCTTTAAACACCTTGTTGGTCATTCTAATAGACTCCTAAATTACTCATTTACACGATTTGAAAATATATCACAACCGACTTTTAAAAGCCTTTGTCTTTTACATTTTCTTTTCTGTTTTTATTCAGAAATGTATCTCAGGTAGCAATGATTTGTGTTCTGGCATAAGCTCCATTTTGTTTTTGTCTTGACAGAGGAAAACATGCGGCCGTCCGGTCTCCTGCTGGCCTTTGCGCTGGTCCACGGGGCTTCTGTGTGGGGCCTCAACCCTGACGACCCCAACGTCTGCAGCCACTGGGAGAGGTGAGTGAACATCCTCCACAAAGCCAAGGTCAACCTGGCGCACGCACACACACACACACACACACACACACACACACACACACACACACACACACACACACACACACACACACACACACACACACACACACACACACACACACACACACACACACACACACACACACACACACACACACACACACACACACACACACACACACACACACACACACACACACACACACACACACACACACACACACACACACACACACTCCTAACCAAAGTTGGGCTGTGTTTTGTAAAGTCTGTACAAAGCATTATCGATTGTCACTGCCCCGTGGTGGTGCGACCGGCGAGGGGAGGAGCTGCGCCTCAGATGAGATACGCAGGCAAATTGATCAGTGTACTCTCACTCCAATCTATCACCACTGCCAGCCAGACGGAATAATTATTAGTTGCGCTTGCTACTGTCATTTGTGAGAAATAAGCGGGAATCATTTTGGTCCCGGATGCAAAGGGGAGGAAAGGAAACGGTGAAGATATATTGTGCGGATTATTGGCTGACCGAGGTGGGGTACTTAGGGAGAGCGGATCCACCTTGTTGCTGGTAAAATGAAATCCCTGAGGTGCTCCAATATTCTCTGCCAGACACCGATCGCATATATCACCTGCATGATTCACCAGAGCTCCTCTCTAGACCTGTTTGTGCATATCAAAACAATGGTAATGTTACTGTCAGTGGGGTGTGCTGATGTTGTTGACTACGCTTGTGTCTTGCAGCTACACAGTGACGGTGCAGGAGTCCTACGCTCACCCCTTTGACCAGATCTACTACACACGCTGCACCGACATCCTCAACTGGTTCAAATGCACCAAGCACCGGTAGGCAAAAGCTCTCTGTTCTATTGCCTGTATCAGCCAAAGTCAGGAAAGTCATGGCCTCCTTCCAGATCAGACAGTCAGACATAACTCACCAACAGTATACTTTACATAAAAAACGTGTTAAATAAATTAAAATGACAGGTAGATCCCCAGTTCCTTAAAATAGACACATAAAAAGCTTATCAGGATCAAAGTGCTCTTGTGCCAGACCAAAGAGTTGTGCAGTCTGAAGGCTCGGGGGACAAAGACATTTCTCAGTCTGTCTGGAGCAGTCTGCTGTTGAACAGGCTTGTCCTCTGGGTGAAGGTCTTGTGAGGAGGTGAGACATTGTCCACCTGAATCTGGAGAGAGAATGGTTTCCGTTCCACCACCTCTTCCACTGGGGCCAGCTTTAGTCTATCCGCAGAGCCAGCCGTCTTAAAGTAGAACTAAGTAACATTTTTACTTTATTAAACATCTTTGTAAGTCCATGCGGTGGCTGTAAATGTATTTCTGGGGCGTCGGAAGCCCCCTGCCATCTCCCCCTGCTATCTCCGTGACATTTTATGATGGCAACCCGAAGACAACTCTTCTGAAAAACCTTGGCTCTCTTTTTTTATATTTGGCGACATGACATGTTTTTGTATGTGATTGTTCTTCCTTGTTTCAATAAAAAGGAAGGGGTAAAAAAAAATCAGTTGGCATCTATTTACTGGCAGTGTAGAACTGCAGGGGAGCTCTGTCGTTGCTACGACTATGACCATGTGATAAAACATGTTCAGAATCTTTGAGCAGATGTTAAATGATGCCAGACCACGCAGGAATGACAGTGTGGTAATTCATATATGTTCAAAAATTGTTTATTCTAATAAAGCTTGATGTAGCCTCCTACAGTACCTTTGTGGCCTTCTAGGGGCCTGGGCCCAACATTTTGTGCAATAAAGTTAAATTAGTTTAGCCCCAGTTCAGATATAATGTAAAAGCAGCTCTTAGGGTGAAAATTAGTGTGTTCTGTTTAAAATGATTTACCTTATTCCAGAAGTTGCTGTAGGCACCGCCATCTTTTTCCGTTGTAGTTTACATGGGGCAGACGAGCTCAACAGAAAATAAATACACGGACTAAAAAGCCGTTTTCAGGCCGCCCAGGAGATCAGTGCGTTGCTGATTTGTTATTGCACATGTACATTAAACATTTTGACAAAGCAATCTACTTTATTATAATTTTTTAGTGAGAGACTTTTCCTTCAGTCGCCATTTGCGGGGCGGAATAAGGTGAATAGTATATTTTTATTGTTTTTTATTGCTGATGCACTATTAGCTGTTGTTAGCATTGACGTGACTCCGCTCTGGCCTCTGAAAGTTATGAAGAGAGCTTATAAACTCATCGCGAATAATTAAAATATCAGGAATGGGTTAGGAAAGTGAGGAATAAGCTCGGACCTCTGCAAGCAGGTTGAAATTAATGAATTCTATTTTTCACAATTTATAGACAGAGAGACAGACTGTTAAAATCAGCACTTTTAACTAGTGTAATAGTTTACAATCTAAAACTCATCAAGTGTCTCAAGTCAGTTTTCAATCAGCACGTTTTAACAGAAACTATAAAAAAGAGCAATTATAATTTGTATCCATTGAGACAATTTTTGTTTCCTCAATCTGATTCTCACACAAACCATTTATCCATTGAATATATATATATATATATATATATATATATATATATATATATATATATATATATATATACAATAATGATATATTCACAGTTAGTTGCCACAAATATAAATGGAATCTATTATGTTAAAGGTAATAGGTTCTACCTCATGCATGATGAAGCTGTGACTACACAATGAAAAACACATTGACATTTGATGTTTGTATACCTCTCCTGCTCCCTCTATACGTCCTGCCCTTCAGCGCTCTCCCTGACATGTCGCTGTGGCTGTGTTTCAGGATCAGCTATAAGACGGCTTACCGGCGGGGAATGCGCACCATGTACCGGCGCCGCTCGCAGTGTTGCCCTGGTTACTTTGAGAGTGGCGACCTGTGCGTCCGTGAGTATCCTTTCTCTGCTCCGTCCCCTCTCATGACATTTCAGCCCGTGTCCGCCAGACATTTAGAGAAAAGGAGCAAACATTGGGATTGATTGTTGCTGCGGGTGGCTTGTAGATAAAGTTACAAAAGTCTATGGCCCTCGCTCGCCTCCGCCTTGGCTCCCAGTCAGGTCTGTTGCTCTATATAATGGAAAAGAGTCTGGCTCTGCACTGCCCCACGTGTGTAATTGTGCCTTTAAAGGTCTTATTTTATGCAGCATTCAGACTTCAGACATCTTTGCACTGGCATTTTACAACTAATGTAGCAGCGTTTACCTTTGATTTCGCACAGTAGCACAATTCATTTTCATTTGATCAGAAATAGATCAGAATCAGAAATAGATTTTTTTTTTTAAGCTTTAAACTATTTAACATAATCATTGTTGTGTTTCAATTGATTAATGCATGTTTGAGTAATCCTGCACTGTTCTGTCATCCCCACACACTTCTCTGTACTTACATGCAATTGATCAAAAAATTCAGACACCGGATCATACATATAAAAACAACAATAAAAACACTTACATTAAAATTGGCTGCTTACAATGGTGAAATGCAACCATGAAGAGAAAGGGCCTTTCAGCTCTATCCAGTCACTGTTTCTATTAATAAGCTTTTTAAGATAAATAATAATTTAAGATAACTATTGCAGTTTACAATTCACAAAAAGAAAATAATGATCTGCATATGTTATAATTCAATGCAAAATTCCCCTCAAAAAGCAGTACGTCTTCTTTATGCACTCTTTTTGATCAGTGTAGTTACTTTTATGTGCTAAGTGGGATTTTGAAACACCGGCATATGTGTTGTAAGTAAATGTGCCAAAGTCTTAGAAAAAGTTGTTGAAATGAGGCTAAAAACGTAGGTTTGTTTCCACTGCAAATTGGAGATTGCTGAAATGAACAATGAAGGTGAATGGACACAGATTCATTTCTTGGATGAAGTCATACTGTGGAAATGGAAGTGGTTTTTAAGCGAAGACAGCCTAAATATACAATACCCAAACATGCTCAAATAAAAACACAACTCATAGTATGTTTTTAAAAGAAGAAACAACATTATAACACATCCAGAAGCTGTAAAAAGCCAGTTAACACAATATAGAACCTTTAAATGTGACGAAGCAAGACTTACAACAAGAAAAGGACTATTTTACACAACTCCTCACTTTACTG
Source organism: Rhinogobius similis (assembly GCA_019453435.1). Taxonomy (NCBI): domain Eukaryota; kingdom Metazoa; phylum Chordata; class Actinopteri; order Gobiiformes; family Gobiidae; genus Rhinogobius; species Rhinogobius similis. The sequence goes on from CM033628.1 coordinate 16,011,242, forward strand.
CTCCAGCCAGACTAATGTAATTGAAGTTGTATAACAATGAGCGAAATTAACGAGCTGAGATAGTGCAGGTTTAGGCACTGAAGATGGCTCCCACATAAAACTACAAGCCTTGAAAATGAAACAGAGCTGATATCCGAAATACAATCCCTCACTGTTGGTAATATTACTTCATTATTGGTCAGTGCTATTCTTAGTTCTCAAAGTGAATCCTTTAGCCAAACGAACACACATGGCTGCAGTATTCTCAGCAGTTCATGTTTTATTCTCTGTAATAGCCGCCAATGGCACATGAATAGTGGATTGCCACATGTCTTGTGCAACTCTTGGCTCTGTGGATGTGTAGAGAACTTGGGATTTGATGGATAGACCACTGCAGTGTCAGTTGACTTAGAATAGATAATAAACCAGATACGTAGGTCATAATATTCATCAGAAGCACTGTCGTTTTCGTTATTAGCAAGTATTTATGCCAGATGCTCTTACTGTAGGACTAAAACAACAAATCACATCTGATTTATTATTGAAATACTCAAAAATCTACTCAAAATCTTCAAAACATGCTATGCTCTGAGAGAACTAGGTTTTGTAACTCAAACACAGCAGACATTACATCAAATTGACATAGAAAAGGATATTTCATGTTTTAGCAATCCATGATGGTTGAAGATGGTTGAAATTTTGTTTTGTACCAACCAATCCTGTAATTACAAACAATTTAAGTTGTATACCTTGGCAGTTGAGCTATAGTTTCACTGCCGAGAGGGACAATAAACTTGAATGGGGTGGTAAAACGAACACTGAAATATACTTCCACGAAATGCAATTTTTGGAAGCAAGGAAGCAAGATTGTTGGATAAGAGCAACAAAACGGTCATGCTGAGTGCACCTGGAAGACATTGGAGCAGCTATTAACAATTTAAAAAACCTCATGAGTCATTGACTTCAGGGCACCAGTGGAGGCTTGCGATAGAATTATCCTTTATATAGTGGTTTTAAGTAAAGGAGTTATATTATGGAATAACTGTTGCGATTTGTTAAAAAAAAGTCACTTCACTGTTACAGTTTAAATGTGTCTTCAAGAAAATATTGATGGAAAAATAGTTTTTGCTGTGACAATTGGAATTCTAGATCTTTGATATATTTCTGTCCAGTATTATGGAGTTTTTATTCATTCATTCATGTCTGTTAATGTACTACAATGTTGCTAAATGTCTATCAGCATGCTATTGACCTTACTCAGGAAGTTGCCGTAGATGCCGCCATCTTTTTTCTGTTGTATTAGTTTACACGGGGCAGACGAGCTCAACAGAAAATACGTTTTACATGAACTAAAAAGCTGTTTTCAGGCCGCCCAGGAAAATGGTGCATTGCTAACTTTCTGTTGCACGTGTACATTAAACATTTTACACAAATCAATCTACTTTATGTAATATTTTAGCGGTGAGACTTTTCCCTCATTTGCCATTTACACTGAACGGGATTCTTGTCAAACTGGAGGTGAGTTTACAACAGGAGTGCGGATCTGTGGCACAAAGAGGCAAAAGTGGGTGAGGTGGAATAAGGTGGATAGATACAGAGTAGAAGGGCAGACACAATAAGCCTAATTAACAATAAGCCTAACAAATTTTCTTCCTTTGTTGTTCTTCGTTGTAGTGCATATTGTGTATTTGACCAAACAATAAATAAAGAATATATGAGATATATAAGATATGCAAAATTTAAATTCTATTGATTATAATTTTAGAAAAAGTTCCAACAAGGATATCAAGATGTTATGATATCAAATTTTAGTGTTTATTGTGTGATTATTGTGAGAAGAGCACGATTATTAGTCCTAGGACGTCAGAAAATCTGAATCCTTAATTTGTTTCTTTCTAGCTTTATTATATCAAACTTTCTGAATAAAAAAGTTATGATGTTATCAAGTAAACAAGCAGATATAAGTGCTTAAAAAGGCTCATTGTTGCTGCCTATGATTCTCTCAATTATTATTTTTATTAGTTCTTACAATTATATTGTGCCCTGAATAATCACAATGATTAATTAACTGAATAATCTTGATACCTCTACAAGGATATAAAGTGATATTTCAGCACGTTTTATGGGTAATAGGTTGCTGGTTGCAGGAAGGACATCCGCTGTGGAAACCCAGACTAAATAAATAAAGGAGAATCAGGAAAACTCACCGTCTTTTTTACCTCAATATTTATCCTCAGAATCATTATGTCTTGTCCTCTCTTCCCCTGGGATTTCCTTAAGGTACACTGTTATTTTGCTGTCCATGAAACCATCCATTTGCTCTAACAGTGTTGATTGTGCAGCTGTGAGAGCCTGTGTTTGTGAGTGGGGGGCTAACCTGACGTGCCCCTCCAGGTGAAGTGGGACGCTGACTTGATGGGGGCCGAGAGGGCACTTTTGTTTTCCGCTGCCTTCGCAAACTCCTCCAGCCTCTCTAATCCCCACACTCTCACTCAGGATTAAAAGATTTGTCGTCCCCAGGCTGTTTTGCATGCAGCGACAAAAGGGGGCATTATAGAGTAAATCGACCCAAAATTAACTCCACTCCTTCTATTTCCAGACACTTGCTTGTTTATCGGATGTAATGTATATCTCCTGTGTATCGTTAGCTCACTATAGCCATTAAACTGAAGGACCATTGTAGTTAATAAGTCAAAAAGGGGTTTCAACTACGATTTAGCTTCCATGCATGAAGTGATGCAGTGTACCTGAAGTGAACCCAAGACTTAACATTTACTTGTGGCTCTAAAGTGTTGGAATAAGTCAATAAAACTTACATTAACAATTTATGAAAAACTGGCATATATTTCTCGAAGGTTGTCCTGTTCTATCTATGTTCTATCTCTTTAACTCCTTGAAGAAATGGGACGAGGCATGATGAGAGTTTTATATGACTAGTCGACTGTAAAAGAAACCATATTTGTATCATGTAATCATAGTTGTACTCTGATCATTGTAATCATGGTTTGGACCATATAATCTCTAAAACGCATACAAAAATACCTTTTTTTATAACAAAGACAGTGGCACTATTAAATCAAAATGTCAAAAATGAATAAACGATGTCATATTTTCATCAATAATACACTTTATTAGTAAATATGAAGCCTTCAGTCACAATATTTCAATCTTTATTTTGTTGATAATGTATTTAAAATGTCAATACACAATAGAAATAATAGTTTGTGATAGCAGGCTTGTCAACTAATCAAAAAAATAATCACGGAATGGTTAACTACAAAATATCCATCTGTGACAGTCCTAGTTTATAATTGATAGTGGCGGATGTGCTCCAAAACATCACGACACAGACCATATGCTTGTGATTTTTGTTATATATTTTTCCCGTCTCATATCCTGGTCTAACTTTAGTAACACCTGTGTTTTTGTTGTGACCATAGACCGTGGACTCCTGGCTTTAGAACTCTTTCTGTGCCACAGTTGGGGATTGGCGCATTATATAACTTATGTCCACTCAAAAGAGGCCCTTGGTTCAGTTGTTGTTTTTGACCTTTTCGGCTGCTCTCCTGACACTCAGCAGTGGCCACAGCGAAACATCCAAAGCCTGAAATGTTGAAGTTGAGTCGGAAAAACAATGGAACAATTGAAAAATGAGTACAGAAGAAACACAAGGATTCATTCTGTCATTTGGAATTGTGTTTATGCCAGATGCCCTGCGGAAAACAAGTACATGTGACTGATACTTTTTCTAAGGATTTTTTGACAGTAGACTTTATTGTAAATAGGACAGTATAGTGTGAAATGGTGATGAAGATCAGGGAGTACATTCAACAAATTGTCAGAGCTGGAAATTAATCTCATGATGCTGAGGCCTGGCATAGTTGCTGCTGCTTTGCCACCAACCAGCACAAAATTCTGAGTTTTGAAGTAGTATTTTTGTTAGTATTTTTATGTTGCAATAAAAGCTGCAACTGAGAGAAACTCCGAGGGAACAGTACCAGATTCTCTGTCAAACAAAGTTACTTCCTGCCTTGTGTTTGCTGCTCCACGCCGCGTCAGTGCCTGGAGAGGGCAGGAGGCCAGAGTGTCTGAAGTTTGTTAAACAGAGACGAGCCTGAGGCGCGCTGTGGTCTGCGGAGCTGGGGGTCAGCCGGGTCAGAGGAGCCTGGCCAGGGCCCCAACACTCAAAATATAGATCATCTCTCAATCATCCTTCGATTAGGCTCCACACGGCACCAGGAGAATCCCAAGCACCCGGGCAGCGGCTAATCGCAGAAATGCTCCTCAGGCAAAAACGGTAAACCGGAGATTCAAAGATAATTCAAAAGATTGTGAGCTCCTGGCAGAGGGCTGTGTAATTGCAGCGGACGGATAGAGCGAGCTTGAAGATTTGTGCTGACGAAGGCACCACATCGACTACCTGTAATCAATGAGTCCACAGGATTCAAAGAGAAGAGGAGACAAATTCAATGTCACCGCCGCCGTGAGTTGATTTTATTTCGTTTCAATCAGCAAATTCTGATCAGCGCGAACAGGGACATGCAAATGCGTCACATCCTTTTAAAACAGCCGGAAAAAAAAATATGGAAATGAAGTTTGGAATATGGGGAGGCTTCTCTTGAGATCTGAACCGGTGTACTGAATGGATGGCATAATAAAGTAGGAGGTAGGTCTTTCATTTTAATTGAAATTCATGAATCACTGTGCTTAACTCATGTCTGAGGAATCTGTCGGAAAATGGAGTCTTTCATCGAGATAAAAGGCTAATCTAACTCATTACGCCACGGTGTTATCAGCACACGGAACAATGGAACTAATTGGTGATTGTCAGCCAGTGTTAATACATTTAATATTCTTCCCTACTCTGATAAAATAGTTTGAGTAGAAGTATAGTTCTCATTTTTAGACGTGACAGTTCAGTTTACAGCTCGATTAAATTTATGACACTTGTGGCACATTAGAGCTGAACGGAAATGTAAGACGGAGTGATTCTACATGGCTTCTTCTTCCCGCACTCCCACCCAGCACAGAATCATTTATTTTAAAATCTTTGAAGCGCTTAAAAAACGCAACAAAGCTAAAAAAAAAATGAAAAAGAAATCAAAGGCGGCAAGTCCCTTTTCTGCCCAGATCTCATCATCTCACTGATCATCAAATGTGCAAGTGTGAAAGCAGCCTCAAACTTTTCCCTCTTCGAAAACTTGGCTAATTCTGAGACCGCAGTCATTTTGGGAGGACGTGATGGCTGCGCAGTCCGGTGGATGTGTTGGGAAAAGTCACGCAGGAGTCATGGTTGGAGCAGAGCGTCGTCCCCTGAAGTTATGATAGCACCCGCTGGCCTGCACTAATCAAACTTATGGAGGGAAATGAGCCGTTGCATTGACTGGAGATGGTGGGCCGGCCACGTTGAATGTAATGACTGAAGACAGATCAGAGGTCACCAAATTAATGCAGACTCCAGCGCGCGGACCTCAAGAGCTAATTAATGTGGATCACAGCTGAAGCAGTGGTGACGAGCTCTGGAATAATTACACAATGAGTGGAGACCATGATGACAAACACCCTACCAGATATTATTGTACCATCAGTGTGTGTCCCAGATTTTAATGGAAAAGATAAGATCCATGCATAAGGGGGGCTACAATTTTTATAGGGCAATGATTCTAATTGGTATATAGTCTGTTGATACTAGACATATAATGCATGTTGAACAGGTTGTATTTTGCATGTTTAACAAGAGTAGACTGTGTTCTGAAGAAACTTTTTATTATTATTATTTATTTACCTTCATTTTACCAGGAAAAACAAGTGCTGTTTTTATAATTACTTCGATATCAGGCTCAATTTCCCATGGACCATTTATCTAATTTGTTATTGTTATGTTGACAGTATTTATGTTGCTAATTTAGAAAGAATTTAGAACAATCTTCTTTCCCAGAGTCGCCACCAGAAGGCGTCAGAGACCTAATCGAAGCATTCAAATTAAAAAGCTTTTCCATAATAATAAAATAGTTGTAGCGCTTGTGTGGAGTTTGCATGTTCTCCCTGTGCCTGCATAGGCTTCTTCCGGCTGCTCTGGTTTCCCGTAGCACTGAAAACATGTATAAAAGATAGACCCCTGTCTGATTCCAAATCTCAGTGCTCAGTGCTGCCAATAAAGGTCAATAAAAAAACAATAAATAAAAATATCAAATCTGTATGTACATAGGTCGTAAAAAACCTTTATTTGATGTTTTTGTAACAGTTGTCTGGCAGAAGCATGCCATTGGTAAAAGCCGCTGTAGTTGTAGCTGCTCTGATAATAGCATTAGACGCTGGACGTTGGATGGACAGTGATCAGTTAAGGATGCGGTTGGTCGCCCTTGGACTGTCTGTGTCAGTGGAACTCCGATTCCCATCAGACCGCCGTCTCCCTCCTGGTGTCTCCATCCTTCTCCAATAAGATCTCTGTCTCACCCTGGCCCGATGACCTTGGAGCGCCTCGGATTTATTCATGCTAAGTGCCTGTGTTGTGCTACTACCCGTTCTGCTTTCACAAAACTGGCACAGTGGCAGAAAACTCCATGTAGGTCACTTTATTATCCAGCAGAACCAAACTTCCAACTTGTGAAGGCGCTCCCAGGAATACTAATGCCCGTTCAATCAATGGGCCACAGTGTTGCTCAATATGAATGATCGAGAAAACGGCAGTGCTGGACGGTCCGCGTTAGAGCAGCTGCCTATGACAAAGCGCTGGCGGATCAAATTAGAGGATTTACAGGCTGTTGGTCTGCGGCTCACGGCCGATAGCTCACTGTGCAGAGGGAAGCCCTGCCACGGAGCACCTAAACCAGCCTGCTGCATGTCATGAGCTGCATTATCAACCCAAGCACTTGAGCCAGGGCCATGGTTAAGAGGCAGTCTGCTCCAATTTAGGAGGGGCATTTTATCTATCTATCTATCTATTAACTGACAAAAAGTATTTACCTGTCTATCCTTTGATAATGCTTTACAGTTTTGTTTTTTTGTGGTAATGAAGCCACATTATGATAAAATGGCTCATTTTAATACTTTTATGAACTCTTCCTAGGTATATAATATAATGTGTTATTGCAGCAGTAGGTAAAAAACAACTACAAGTCATGGTTCTTTGTTCTGTTCCTCTTGAGCCACCAAGAAGACTTTGCATTTTATTAATGTTAACCTTTTGAAAAATGAATTAATGATTCCATCAAAGCAGAAATGTAACAAACTAAACAACAGAATGATGGAAGACCACTCACATTAATAATGTGGCTGATTGGGATCATTGAGAAGGGAGCCTGAAGGCCAATAAAATCTCCAGGCCATAGTTTGGACGTATCTTCACTGAGAGTGCATTTTGAAAAGGTGTTACCCTGCCCAGAAAAAATGCCTTAAAATTGTACCATAAGGTTAACCTCGCAATGGCATTGTACAGTAAATTATGAATATTGTTAATTATTCTAAATTATATTTTATATTGTGAGTTTAAGTAAAGTTGTCTAATTATCCCCATCTTGGTGCCAACTACGTTGCAGCGTTCAGTTCACCTCCAAAAGTATGTTGCATAAATCTTAAGTTTATTACACTTCTTGAAAGCTTTACTGCAGTAATCCCTTTCTACATTTTCAAACAAGTGCAAAGAGAACACTGTCAGTCGCTGAGCAAAGGGACTGTATATTAAAAAAAAAAACATACATAAAAAACAACAAAATTTTACCCATGATTTGCATTAAACATTGAGTAAATATTTCAACTCATCAATCAGCTGGACAACCTTTTCTTTTCTTCTAAATCAAACACTAAACAGTAATAGCCTCTTATGACTGTATTGACCCAGAGGCAGAGGAGAGTAGAGTTGCTAAAAGTTTTACTCAACAAAGTCTGTTACTTCAAAATAATATTACTCAAGTGTAAGTAGAGTTCCAAGAAATTACTAAGAGTAACTGTCTGGACGTAATATATGGTTTATTATTTGAAGTATAGGACACATTTTTAAATAATGAACACAATCTAGCATTTTCGAAGGACAGGAACGGAGCTCTAAACACAAGTCATTAAATTTTGTCAACATAAAGCTTTTTTTCACTTGTAGATTTACACACACTGAGTAGAGTAACCAAAACATTTAATCAAATGAGAATGTCACACTGGCTAGGTTTACAGGCACACCAAAATCGGATTATTATATGTCTGATGTCTGGACCTTTAAAGTTATTTTAAATGGCAAGCAGTAAAATCTGATCAGAGGAACCATAATCATGTTAATAATCTTCCAACAAAAAATGTGTTATTAAACAGATTATATATATATATATATATATATATATATATATATATATATATATATATATATATATATATATATATATATATATATACTGAGTACTATCCATCCCTGCCTAGAAGATTGTATTTAAGTGTCTTGGATACATGTTGTGCCTTGTGTGTGCAGCTCTGTGCTCAGAGGAGTGTGTCCACGGCCGCTGCGTCTCTCCAGACACGTGCCAGTGTGAGCCGGGCTGGGGAGGACTGGACTGCTCCAGTGGTGAGTGCCCTTTACCCCCACTTCACCCTTAAAGACTCTGACAGTGAATGCTACATCTGTTTGTATGCACATCTATCTCAAAGCTGCTTAGCTGTGTGTCCTCTCTTCTATAGCAAACACAGCCAATGGAACAGGTAAGGCACAATGAATTCATTCTCATTTGCTGGAAGTGATTTGCCTGATGAATCTAGCGAGTGGATGGATGCGTGGTCCCCTTGTGTCTGCCCGGAGCTCTGTTATAATGGTCCTAATCATGATTAGGCTGGTCCGGCGATGGTGTAGTGTAGGAGAGAATCGATGTCAAGCGCAGTCTTTGTCCTGTGTTTACCGGGAGACTTCTGCAGAGCTAAATTGGAGTTAGTCATATCCAGTCTGTAATCTGCCTAATGTTTGCAGGTCAGACATGCCACACACTCTATTCTTCATATTTAAAGGCGCTGCACCTCATTTTTACGCTCTTGAAAATGTGAAAAAATGAACTACATCATTTTAAACTGTTTACAGCAGTCTACATATATCCCTCACTTACCAAATGCATTCCCAACATCCTCATGATTAACCACAATGACTTTACAAGTGCTTTTCACAACTTGAGGTCAGAGTAAGTTTGCCGTCACAGTTAAGCTAACAAATATAAACATGCTAACAGCGCTCTTCCTGCTTTGCAAAGAATAAAATGTTTTTTAATTAGATTCAGAAAAAATGCTGGGGTACAGGAGCAAAACAGAGTATACTTAAATACTACTAAAACTCTGGTACATCCACTTTAAAGACACTGTACCTGATTTTCACAATTTTGAAACGTGAAAAACAGAACTGGTTAATTTTCAACTCTTCACAGCAATCTACATGAATCTCTCATTCACCCAGAATCCTAAATATTCACCGCTCACCGTTTATAAGCACTTTTCGCGTGTCTTTGAGCCCAGAGCGAGTTTTGCCGTCCTGGGTAAAGCTAATAAACATTAGTATGCTTACGGTGCACTTTCTGCGTCTTGTAGGATAAAACGCTCTATAAATAAATGCAGAGAAAGTGCTATGATCTCATTTTTGAGTTCTGTCTTTCACTTTTCAAAACAGAAAGAATCAGACACAGCGCCTTTAAGTGTGCTCTAAACTGTACAGGAACAGGAATTTAACAGAATTCCCGGATCCTGACCCAGTCTCTGTTCTCTGCGTCTGCACCCCTGACCCAGAGTTTTAGTTGCAGCTGCCAGCATTAAACATTTATGCCCTTTTGCATATTCATAAATGAGTAATGGGAGCAAAAAATAATATCGGCCCTGTTACTATACAGATCTATGAGTTTTCATTTGCACAAGAGCCATTCCCTGATTAGTGCTGTGTGTAAATCAGCGGGGCCAGTGGAGGCGGAGTCAGAAGCGACAGAGCTCTGTGCTGCGAGGCTGAGACCCCCGAGGGACACTGTGGCCCCAGTGGGTGAGTTGTGCAGGTGCTGGGCTAATCCACCTTAACAGAAGCGAGTTGACGATTGAGAAAAGGCATTATTCATAAGTGTAGATATCCATCCCAGGCAGGAGTCCAGGCTTTCTCATTTGCAAGCTTTCATCTGCAGAAATGAGGAATGCGCGCCAATTCTGAAATTAAATCTGCCCTCCTTTTCCGTTGTGTAAATGGTTCAGCTTTTTTGGCTCGTAAATTTGCACGGGCTCACATATAGGTGCACCGCATTAATCTTTACCAGATAAAAATCAATGTCATGGTTTATTTGCACTTTGTTTTGATAAGGATGAAGTGCGGCTGAGAAGTAGATGTGCTTAGAGTGTCACCGTGACGATAGTGTAGGATGCGAGAAGGCCCGAAGCAGAGCCCGGTACCTCAGCGCCCTTCTGGAGTTGTTTCAAAGTCCTGGTTTTGAGCGCGGTGCCTCCGGGAAGGCTCCTTGTTGTGGGCAGAAGGTAGAGCGAGTCGGCTGCTGTCCACCGGCCCAAACAGAGCTCTTCCTCATACTCAGCCTGACTCTCACCCCGAGGCGCCGCAGCTGACCCCGAATCACTCCCTGGCACCACGGGATGTCCCAAAGCAAGTGTGTAAGGCTCGGAGAAGTGAATAGGAGCGTTGTGTCGTGAGTCGTCTGTCTGTGGTACAGAAAAGCGGTTCTAATGAATGTTGTGCTGACTGGTGTGCTGACTGATGCCTGCTTACTGTTGTGGAAAATGCCTCACTAATCACCATGACAAGTTTTTTGTTTTTTTTTCTAGCCTCTCCAGCCAGATTAAAACATAACATTTTGTCCCATTTTTAACTTTGAATAACTCCTACTTGATTAATCATTTAAATATGTTTCTCACAAAATATCTATCGCCTAAAGAGCATCTTTAAATTCATACTTCTGTGGTATTAAAAACATATTTTGACCTCAACAATGGCTTACATACTGTGTAATAGTTTCATATACCAAGATTGTATACTGTGTGGGTCCTGAGACAGCAGTTAAAAGATACTTTGCAGTTTACTTTGCAGTTTCCAAAAAAAATATATATATATATTTAAACTTTTTTTATTAGTGTGTTTCATGGTCCTAAATGTTGATAAATATATCTGGATTATTCATTCAAGAACTTGAATTGCAAATCAGGTGTTGTAAAGATGTAAATGTTTAAAGGTGCACTATGTAACTCTAGTGGGGGGGTCCTACTTGTCTCTATGGAGATGTTATTGCTTTGCCTGGAATGTTCCACAGTACAGCAATAACATTGTATCACGTACTTATTCAATTTCATCTTTTAATTGCCAAAAATACATTGAAAAACATGCATATATGGTGATAGATAAGTTTAATATAGATAATATATAATACAGATATAGCTCCAATATTTAGCATATGGGCCATCGGCTCATATTTAGTTTTGGCCGACCTGCTACTTAAAGAAAACACATAAAGCTTTATTTGAGTATTTGTGTGAAGAGGGCAGTGCATAAAATGGTGCTTCTCTGCTCTCTTGTCCACTTTGTTGTGAAACAAAGCTGTGGAGGAGTTTGTAGTTTGTAGTTATTTTCTGAAAAAATGTCAAAATCATCCTTACATATCAGCTCAAATATACAAACTTATCAGTCAAATTCTATTTAATACCATACTGTGGAACATTCTATCCAATTTGTTTTTGCAGAGCCCAGTATTCCAACAGCAGTCGCCTCGCTTCACAAATTGTTGATTTAACCAAGAGAAAGTTAGGTACTCAAACAATGAACCAGGTGACAAAACATCCAATAGAAAAGTTACATAGTGCACCTTTAAAATGGTATTGAAAGTATACACAGCCCCCAAAAGTGTGCATCTTCTCAATATATCAAAACAATGGCTGGACAGACTATTTTTGACCCATCCAATCCATCTTGTGACATGTATTTTCTTTCTGTGCTTGTTGCTGGGTTTCTGATAAAATGAAATGTCTTTCTCACTTGTATCAATATACTTTTTTTTGTTTAAAGAACAAAACAAAACATCCAAACAAACATCCATACATCCAAACTAAAAGACCAAAACATCTCTGCTCTCTGTTGTATTGTAAATGTTAATGTAAAAATGGATTACGGATGAAAATATTCAGCTCAATAACATGGACGTGATTTCTTTAAAAGGCGGTTTGCAGATGGAGCTGTGCTGGTGGGACGGTCTGTAGTCATTTACTCTCTGATGTGTGCTGCCAAACTGGTGATGTTATTGATCGCTCTTTGCAACAAATATAGTGTATGCATCTGTGCGATATAAAGGAAAATAGCAAATCTAATCTTTTCGTAGGATATGATGTGGTTATTGAATAAAACCGTATAAAGTTGTTTCAGCAGAGCATTATGAGTTTCTTAGACTTCAAAGTTTGCAAAGTTAGATAAATTCCTTGTGCGTCGATTGTTGAATTCTTTAAGCATCACTGATTTCATTTGTGTGATGAACCTGTCAGGGGGGTCAGCACATGTCTGTGTAATAACTGCTTTCATATCTCCACAATGGCACCTTTTGCTGGCTGTAAGGTATATTTAGCTCATGTCCTTAAAGACTTAAAGCTCAATGAAGCACTAAGATTGATTTCGTGTGCTTCTGTCAGATAATAACACGTTCCCGGAGTCCGGGAAAAAGAACAGTTCACAAATATTGAACTTTAGGAGCTGGAGCTTTCTGCAAATTAGCTCGCTGTTATTGTGGACGCCCACATGTGCACAGGAACGGCGGAGATCAATGTGGCGGTGGAATGTGGAGTTTAGCTTTGTAAACCACAAAGCATCCTTTTGTTGTATAGGAGAAATCTATCACACTTAATAGGCAAATGTAATGTGTCTGGTCAGGCGCGGCGCGAGGTAACATATTCCTCCCTAATGCATTCAAACAGGACACTCTTGTGAGGCCGCTGCACGCTCCAATAAGTGATGAATGTGGCCCATTACGCCATAGCCTAATATACACCCAACACAAACTTTACTGTTAATAATTACACTTAATATCACTGACCCAGTGCTTGAAAGCAAAGCTAGTTCCTTTTTTCCAAACAACTTTTATTTGTGATATTTTCAAGCTTCATTAGAAACAACTACACTACTGACAACAGTGAAAGCAAGCCTCTCTGCCTCAAATTCACAAGTGGGATCAACGGAATATTTTCTCTTTACAAGCAATCAACCCATTTCAAGCTTTGAGTCTATCAAAGATTGTGTTTACAATATTTCTTTTTTTAATATGGGAAGTGCAATTACACATAATTTTTGGCAAGGAAAGTAGGCTAAACTAAAAGAATATGCTTGGTAATAAATACAATAATAATAAATACAAAATATTCTAAGTAAAAGAAATGTACTCATTTCAAGTTCAACTAAGTCTAGATCTAAAATTACAGCATTAATGTTGTTTTAGTCTTAACGTTTTTAACAGCAGAACCTTGAATGGGAGAAATTAACAGTATTTCCAGACCATAAGATTCATTGAACAAGAAAGTAAGCAGAGGGGAAACAGAGGTGAAGAGTGAGGGGAGACATCTAGCAAATTGTGTTAGCCTAGAGTCAACCTCGCAGAGCTGATTCAGGCAGAGTCTGGCATGTGTGATGCAACAAACCCCTGGGCCACAGTCCAGCGCACATTAAAACACTGTTGTGATGTAATGTCATATCAACGTCACTTATTTAGAGATGATGATTTTTTTGCCATATCGTGCTAATGTCACAATATATCACACTTTAATTCTCTTTAGATAGTTTGGAACATACGTGATACTTAAAACCAATTTGGTCGACAGTGATAGCAAAAACAGATTTTATTTTGACATCACATATTAGTTAGTTAGTTTAATATCTTCATTGGCCTTACATCTTAGACAAAGATCAAGACAACTCTAAAACTGTTCAGGAAAAATTTGGTTTTATCTATATGTAATTTCTTTAGGATTGATACTTGTTCAAATTTAGTTTCGATACTAGTTATAGTATCGATTAGTTTCTGGGTACTGATTAATTTAAACAGTGTAAGTTAGCTATTTACCAGAACTGAAATTAATGATTCTTTTAGTAGTCGTCAGCAATTACATTTTTGATTAGTCGACATTTCAGACAATTATTTCTCTTGTACATTTGTATTTATTATTATTCATAGTATGTATTGCATTCTAGTTATAATTGCATTTCTAACCAAATAAGATTGAAATATGGCTGAAGGCTCCTAGATAGAGAATATTTATGGGAAAAGTGTATTATTAATGAAAATCACAAAGGATTTATTCTTTTTTGACATTTTCATTTACATACATTTACATACTCATCCACTGTCTTTGCAATAAAAATTGTCTTTTTGTGGGTATTTTAGAGTCTGTATAGTCCAGATATCGATTATGATTATCAAAGTACGACTGTTATTTTTTATAGTCGACCGGTCACGATTAGTTGATTAATCGTAGCAGCCCTAGTATTTACACTTCATTATAGAGTCTGCTGCATTGCTTTCAGATGTGTCTCTCATGTCTCTCTGTAAATCGTAGAAAGGGGTTCAGAGGTTGTCATCCGGACGCCGTTTAAAGATCGAGACGTTTCGACTTTTATCCAAAAGTCATTGTCAATCAGAGAGCTGGTATGGGAACCTGGGCCTTATATGCTACTCTAAGTAGTGGGAGTCCAGCCCCCAGGGAGGAGTCACTGCACTCCTGTCTTTGTTATAAGATTGTTTGTTTGTCACCTGGGATTTAATTAATTGGTCTATCTTGTTGATTAATGGTTGGCCTCACCTAGTTTCACCTGTGTCTAAAGGTCTATTGTTATCTTGATAGCTGGCTGTTGCTCCCTCCTCACTACTGATTGCCTCATTAGCATTTGACTGGTCTATTGATCTGGACCAAGGTGTCAGGATGCTGTCATAAATTTTGGCTAAATTAAATCTTAAGCCCCCATTCCTGTTCAGGGAAGGATTTTCTCTTTTTACAAAAATGGCCTCCTTTACTCCTCTTTCAAACCAGTTCTTCTCTCTGCTCAAAATCTTCACCTCACTGTCCTCAAACGAGTGATTTGTAGCTTTTAGATGCAGATGGACTGCACTCTGCGGTCCGGTGGAGGAACATCTTCTGTGTTGGTACAGCCTTTTGTGCAATGGCTGTTTTGTTTCTCCTATGTAACGTTCTTTACAACTGTCCTCACTGCACTCTATCGAATAAACTACATTGCTCTGTTTCTCTGTCGGCCTCTTGTCTTTCGGGTGGACCAGTTTCTGTTTAAGCGTGTTGCCAGGTTTGTAATAGACAGGGATGTCGTGTTGTCTAAAAATCCTTTGAAACTTCTCAGACAGGCCCGAGACATAAGGGATAGAGACACCCCTCCTGCTGGGGTCTTTATCCTTTCTGTCCTGTTTCTTGGCTCTTCTGACTTTGTTGTTTGTTTGTTGCTACTTAGAGTAGCATATAAGGCCCAGGTTCCCATACCAGCTCTCTGATTGACAATGACTTTTGGATAAAAGTCGAAACGTCTCGATCTTTAAACGGCGTCCGGATGACAACCTCTGAACCCCTTTCTACGATGGACCACACCTGGACGAATGAGGGTTTACATCGACGAATCTCTCTGTAAAGCCCAGGACATTACCAAAGCACAGAATAACTACTCACTGCTGTCACAAACAATTAAGTGTCTGCGCTAAATGTTTCTTTTACTCAAAACATTACTCAAAGCGCCTTTTTCCTCTGCACAAATCATAACAGACACACACCCAAACATGCATGTGCGAAGCGTCTTACAACTGTGGCTAAATAACTCTCGCCGTTTTCATGACGACTCTAAATCCATAAAAATCCCAAAGACTCCACATAAAGTTTTAAAGAGCAGTCTGAATTGATTCCACTCTTCGTTACAGCAGCATGTAAAGACAGACATTTTCTGGAGAACTATAAATATTCTAAGTGTTCTGTTCGGATGGGGTTCAGCGCTGCTTGTATCTGTCAATGAGCGCTGCCTGCTCCGTTTTCATAGATCAAAGCCACGGGGCAGAGCTGTTCCTCCGGGAGCAGGCGGACAAAGCCATCTATGGTGCGGCCGCCATGAGACTCTGTTGACTGTGCTGTGTTATTTTCCACTGTCAGATAAGCAGCCAGCGCACTCAAGTGTGACTTGTTTCTGTGGCAGGATTGAGATGTCTTTGCAAAGGGCCTGGTTTCCTGATAACTGCGAGAATACTCATCCATTTGAACTGTAAGAGGCAGAACAGTGGTTTTAGAGACCTGATACTGGAGAGGGATTTCAAGAGACAATATTACAAGTGTCAGGATGTGTCAGTTCACAACTGTCAATCAGTTTTTGTACACTAAACACTGTTGGTTAGTCAGTATATAGATTTGCACAGTGTGAGAAAATACAGTTCCGATCAAATGTTTAAGATCAGTGGAATAAATGACAAAAGTCACATTTTGGATGGTTGAATCTTTACAAGGTTCCAAGTAGAGCTTCAATATGCAACAAGAAATGGGAGTTAGAGAAAAGAATGTTTGAGTAAACATTTTATTGAAAACAACAATTAAACTGAAATAGGCTGTTCTGCAGCCGATGACAAGTTTAAGACCACACCTCAAAAAAACAACCCCAAAACCCCCTCAAAACAGAAATCAAAGTAACAAATTTGAACTCCATAATGAGTAGCGCCACCGTTATTGGGGATCACTTCAAACATTTGTAGCGGCCTGATTGATTCAGGTGTTTCCAGGAGGTGAGTGGGAACATTTCACCAAGCGGTGAAGTCGGTCTCACAAAGGCCATCTACTGTCTGGAACTGTGGTCCAATTTGGTAAACTTCTCTTGCCATCCATCCACAAAGCTTCTCAATTGGGTTTAGATCAGTTGAACAAACAGGATGGTCCAAAAGAGTGATGTTATTCTCCTGGAAGAAGTGTTTTGTCCTGGGGCTTTGAGAATTGTAGTGTTGTCCTGTTGAAAAACCCAGTGGTTCCACAGACGAGGGCCTCAGTCATGAGGGATGCTCTCTGCAACATCTGCACAGAGCCAGCAGCTGTTTGATGCCCCTGCACCACCTGAAGCTCCATTTCTCCCCAGATCATTGTGGCGCCTCCTCCCTGTGGCGCAGTGAAAATATCTCAGGTGGAGCTGCTTGTCATGGCAGTAACGCTGGAAACCATCAGGATCATCAAAGTTAAATTTTTTTTCTCATCAGAGAATAAAACTTTCTTCCACCTCTCAATGTCCCATGTTTGGTGCTGTCTTGTAAAGTCCAAGCTGCAGTTCTGTGGCGAGGAGACGAGGCCTTTGAAGTTTTTTTCGTTTTTTCGTTTTGAAGTCCTTCAGTGGCAGATGCGTCTAATGGTTATTGGGCTGCAGTCAGCACCAGCAACAGCCTTGATTGTGGTCGAGAATCATCCAATGTCTTGATGTACAGCCAGTCGGATCCTCCAGCTCGGTGTCTTCCACTTTTTTGTTTCATAACTTTCAGGATCTTTTAAAAAATCCTTGCTTCTGCAGCTCAACAACCTGACCACGTTCAAAAAGAAACATAATTTTGTTGCGATAAGTTCAATTAAATACAAACAACCTTTACTAAACCATCAATTAAAAACAGAAAATCAAGACCAAAACTGGGTAATCCTACTTTAAGAATCAAACTAGACACACCACGTTTGGGTTCTGTAATGACAAAAATATTTAAATGAATGTTGTTTTTAGGAGATGGCAGATGTTCTGAATGATAAAAGGATATTGGAGAAGAATGTCTTGCACTATTGAGGCACATGGTATACATAAACAGCTAAAAGACAGAGCTCAATAAATGCTAAGATTACATTTGAAATATCTTCTATGGACAACTATGTACTGTTTGTTGTTGTTGTAGGCTTGTAGTGTTTGCAGACTTTATGTGTCGTAAATGTTAGTACTCTGCATAAATTATTCAGTATGAGAGAATCACATAATCTTGAAACCTGACAGGCAGTACCTCCGCTTCACTGGTGCATGTCTATGGGAGAATTCTCCACCTAAGCATGCGCAATACTTTCACTATAAACTCAGAAGTCTTTTAATCTAGTGTATTTATTGCACTTGAGAGTACTTTATGATTCCTACGCTCTTGTCATTCTGACCTACTCCAATTTTCCATCAGCATTGCAATTACAAATTACACATTTAGCAGTTTCATCAGTTTTGGGGTTTTTACATCATAAATGGAAAGCAGGGTGTTATGAAAGAAGCAGACAAAAATAAACAATATGACATCACTAAAGGTCCTTAAAATGGATTCTTTGGATGTTTTATTATCTCTGTTTCCTTTTAGGGGTTACTATCTGATTGAAAATCATTGTGTACTTCTATAGTGATCATGAATATTGATGTTTGGTTGAGACAATGCATGTAAACACACCTGATTATAGCTCTGGGTTAGTATCCATTTGTCTCTGCGTTCATGCTCACAAATACTCATTCATCACGCACTATTGCACACGCTGGCAAAGAGGGCAATGTGTCTTGCGCTGTATGACACAAGAGGGATTGAACCACTAACCATCAAATCAATACTAAGTGTTGAAAAAAAGTTTGAAATGAGAAATACATGGAAACTTGTCATGGACCATGGACTGTTCAGCGCAGCGGCAATCTTTTATACTTTACTGACAGTGTGGCATACTCCTTTTATAAAAGAGTACTGCTCGACCACAGGTAGTACTGTATATATTTCTGTACTTTAACAGCCTTGGAATATTTAACCCAACCTCCTATTTGTGTTCAGCATTTTTTCAGTGCTTTGCTCATGCATTAGAAAGTAATTTGCATTTGAAAAAAGAAAATAACTTATGCTGCTCGTTGGCTGAGTGATCAGACCGCATGTGCAGCCGACCGTAGCACCTTGAGTTTATAGCACTGCCCAATCTGTGGCGCTGTCACGCCTTCTCATCTCCTTCACCAGAATGTTTTTAAAGTTTGCGGCTGTGCCACACAAGCACCATCATACTTGTGAAAATAAAGTTGATCACTTTTGATACCCCATTCCTCAACACCCTTTTCACCAAAGTTGAGCTCAAGGAATAATTTTGAAAAGTATGATGTCTGAGTGCAGGTGTCTCAGTGCTGCCCCCAGAGTGCAGCTTTATACATCATAGCTATAAAATGGAGGGT
Source organism: Rhinogobius similis (assembly GCA_019453435.1). NCBI lineage: Eukaryota > Metazoa > Chordata > Actinopteri > Gobiiformes > Gobiidae > Rhinogobius > Rhinogobius similis. The sequence goes on from CM033628.1 coordinate 16,030,365, forward strand.
TTCTGTCATCGCCACACCAAAAGAGAAACCAAACCGAACTAAGATTTAAGAACTGGATAGCAAAAGTTAGTTACCAGACTGTAAAAGAAAATCAAAAGAAAAGCTTTAATAATTTTAGAGAAACAGGATTTTTACAGATACTTATACAAATAAGAACTTATTATAACCAAGAAATTAAACAAAGCAACACAGACCATTATAACCCTCTGATTGACATTTTTATTAAGGCATATAAATCAGAACTTTCAAGGGGAAATAATATCTAAATTATATGAATGCATTAATAATATGGGCAGCCATTCTACTAAATATGTTAAAAAACAAACTGAGATCAACAGAGTACTGTACTGTTTTCAGCACTGGCATCTCATTGGACTTCAGAACTATGTATCTGGACCTCAAAACTACTGCCCTGAACACAATAAATGACAAATAAATGGATACCTTGGAGCAAACATCTGGCTGCGTGGGAAAAGGCCTTCACCAAAAAATGGATGTCACAAACCAAACCAAACCAACAATCAAAGACCGAGAAATCTAATAAACCAGATGAGACATTTATGTTGTGCACTATGTGCTATAGCTATTTTGGATGTGTTTTGTTAACCTTTTTTCCAATTTGCTCTCTCTCTCTCTCTCTGTGTCTTATTTACATACACCCAACAAAAACAAAAAAAACCTTGAAACAATAATGGTTAAAAAAAAGGCAGATATTGGGGCTGGTATTATTACCATTACAACAATGTGTAACTGTGTATGTATAAAACAATAAAAAAAATCTTTTCTCAAGTATGATTTCCACAACTCATAAGAATTTATTGTAGAATAGTAAGTATTCAGTACTACACCGAAAAGCCGGTACTGGCTCCAAAACATCCATCTTGGTTGGCGCTTGTCTGAACTGAGCACTACATATAAATCTCATCTCAAGAATTCTTTTGACTGATGGGCATCCGTCAAACAGGCTGATAGCTCTTTACTTCTTCACAATTGAAATATTATGCTTGCATTAACCCACAATCACATTCCTTTGATAATGTTTTGTAGGGATCTTCTTTTTATGCCTGTACTGTACCTAAGCCTCATTGGTCTGTATGCAGATGCCTAGCTCTGAGGAATTTTGTCCCATTCCATTAGGCAGGATTTATTGTCCCCTGGAGTGCGCTGCTCCATTACCTTTGGGAGAAAAGAGTGTGCACGCACCCACATTCGCGCGACCGCACTAAAGAGCCTGATGTATATGAAGGCTGATGCTCGCGATGATAAAATATTTCCATTTGGATCATTTTTGGCGGAGTGCGCGCGTCCCGCTGGTCATTATGTCCACGGTGCTTGTCATTAGTGAGGAAGAGAGTGGAGAGCATCTGAAAGGCTCTGAGTGGAGATGCATAGATGAGTTGATTTAATAAGGACATTAAAAAGTCTTATCTGCTGTCCTTAAGAGAAGGTCAGTGTGTCTGAAATATCTGAAATGCTATGATAACAGTTTGGAGCGATAAGAAGCTGCTGCATACTAATGTCCGCGCAGAGTTTAGCTTTGTTTTACCTTGTCATATTATGTTGTAAATACAGTTTGCATACAGTCATTTTTTATTGATCAAGTTGTAGGATGACCTTTTTTTAAAAGAGCACTATGTTCACTTCATCTTCAGGTAACTTTATTTATACCCGCCCGGCCGAACCTGGAATTGGTTCGCTATTGGCGTTGAAATAAATCGATTGTTTTCCTCATATTGATCAATCCAAATTTAGATTAAAATTATTTGTGTGTGTCTTCTTAAAAACAAATATCTATAGATTTCAATGTTATTTTAAACACAAATAATACAGATGTTAATTCATGGCTGCTATTTAACACAAACAATAGTCAAAAGTCTTCCGGCAAAGTCTGAACTCAGCTCCAGACAATGTGTCTAGGGACAGAGGATTGGCAAAAGACCTATTGATTCAAAATCTCCAACCAGGTCATTGACGATTAGAAATAACTCAATCTCAATCTCTTTATGAATTGCCCACCTATAACTGGAATGTTCCACGGTTTGACATTAAACATATCTATCTTCCATTTATTAAATTACATGTGTTTTTGTTGCTGAAAAATAATTGGAAAGACATTGTTATTTTGTGTGGGCTCGTCTCAAATCTCCACAGATCTGACCTGTAACTTGGACTGGTGTCATCAGAGGTTTAAGGCAAGGCCAGTCAATAACATCCATCAAGACGAGCAGATGGTGGACTCTCCATTAAAAATCTTATGTAGTGCACCTTTAATGCTTTGTGAAGTTTCCCTGAACTCCTGGCCCTGAAACCAGAGACATTTTTGCCCCTAAAACCTGATTAAAGGTGGGCTAAATAATCTAGAATTGTTCCCAACCCTTTTTGTCTCTATTACCTTGAGTACGTCCTATATTGTGTACCGGTGTTTCATTAGTAATTATAAATATGTTTACTACTATATTGCCAATTTAAACTATTATATTGTCTTCATTTGATTCCCCCTTTCTGTTAAATCTGAAATAATTCCATGTACCCCCTGGCAAGTGTGCACATACAATCAGGGTTACGTGACCTCTCGGTCTATACGACACAATCAAAGTAGTTATGAAGGCGATATGATAAATTAGATTATAGAATATTTGGTCTACCAAAAACTTTCAGCAAAATATCTAATAAAAATAAAGGAAAATAAACAGGCTGTTTACGCTTTCAAAAAGTGAAGTTTCTGAACTTTAGAGTTTATTTTTGCAATACTTGAACCTCACCCAAAATATTTTCTGGCACATTTTAGCACATTAGTGATGGATTGCACAAATATCATCTGATTAATGTTATGAGGATAATTTCAAAAGAATACTGATTATTTTGTTAATATTGCTCACATAGACCATCATTTTTCTGTCTGAATTATGTTGTCTGTGTTATAACGAACTATGCTTATTTTGTCATTTTTATCTACTATGTCCAAGATATTTCCCTTGTGGATTCATAATGCATGTCCAAATACAGTATACAAGGAGTAACAAACTATTTATCTAACTATTATTGAGAAAATGTCCAATCCTACCTGTATTTTTGGGTTGTTTATGCAGAATCCAGAAATACACGTGGAATTACATAAACAAGCAGGCGAAATTTTAGGGATTTCATGTTCTCTTGCAACATTTTTTCCCCGCAAAGTTTCTTGCAAAAAAAAAAAAAAAAAAAAAGAACACAAAAGTATATCACCATCTTATATGAAGTTTAGCTTCAGTGTTGTGTATTTTGAATGGGTAATTTACAACCAAATCTAACCAACAACATAGGCCAATCCTCCTGCTGTCTCAGATCTGTAAAAGGTCAACAGCTCCTGATGGTTTGTGCCTGCAGCAATGGAGCATCTGTGGACATGAGGAAGAAGACGGCAGAGGGAACAGTAGAACAGAGATGGGGAGATCCTGGCTGTGGTTCTGAAGAAGTGAAGAGGGGAAAGAGCAGGTCTTAGGGTCTGTTACAAAAAGCCACAGAGGAGTTTTTCCTAACACTTGCCCCCCCACCCAGAGATGTACAGAAATCAAAGGGGTACAACATGTATGAAGGCTGGCTCTCAACTGAGGGCCCTGTGTCATAAGTGTGTCGCACAGTATTCTCTTGCAGTTTGTCACCTGGATTAAATCTACATGGTTTTGTCTTGTACCGTGTGTATATTATCTCATAGCGTACAAAGCACTACAGCTGTGTTCATAATTAGATTAGAATGATTTGGATGCGAGATAAGGCTCATTGTGAGGACGTGCTGTGAGCGTCATGGTGCCTCACGCTGGCCCATGCTCCTGTGGTGTTGCATTGCAGTGTCCTTGTTCTGTGCAGAGCATATTAGCAGTCCTGGTCTGCTCCTCATGCACCTGCTCTCTGCTGTTTAACCCTGGACTTCATCGGAGTGTTGCAGTGATTACAGACCGTCCTGAGGGACATCGATTGTCCTGCTCCTCCTAGGCCAGCCCCACACAATGCTGACGAATGAACTCGTGGCCCTGCCAAGTCCAATTAACTGTCAGTGCCGCATCGACGAGCTCCTCCGTTTGTTGAGAGTGAAGAAAAACAAACTTTTAATCAAATTTGCCTGGGGGCCCTGGGGTATTTGGGGCTGTGTTTTGCATTCCAGTGTGCTGTGAGGACTGCGACTCTCAGAAGGTTACAGTTTCACTCATGTTGTATGTGTCCTGCATCAGAGTTTGGAGCGCCTGAAGGTTCCACTGAGGAGCACCACAGCCTCACTCTGTATTATTCACAGCATTATAGAACAGGGACCAGAGCAGCCTCCTCTGAAGTCTGCACACAGAGCCATGGGTTGTTTTGTCATGTGTGATCAGGACATAAGCACACGTTTATGGAGTGAGTCTCTGCACTTAAACATCCACGCGTACCCTCTGCTAATTCTACCAAGGTCGAGATAAACAACTCTAGTTCCCCTTTCTCTGATTAGGCTAATGCGGACATTAAAAGCTCTGAAATTCAATTAAAATGTTGGCTTTTGCCACAGAGGAAATGGGAAAAGGACAGAATACGCAGAGACGCTATCGCAGGGCGAGAGCGCACTATTGAGAACAAAGAGGCCGCAGCATCTAAACATCGACGAAAGGGCATCTGGATGATAAGCATCAAAGAAATGTAGAGGAAATGTAATCATTACCAGAAACAAGGATGCATCCTGAGGATCCAATCACTGCTCCAGAATGAGCTGCCAAGACTTCTGCAAATAACAAGGTCAGTGGCTCAGAGATTCTCCCTCAGAAGTTTAGTTAAAAAACCTCCTGAAAACTCGTGCTTAATCTCCTGACTCTTACCTCTGTGCTCCAGCAAAACAGTAACAGATTGGATTTGAAAAGAAGAGGGAATCGAACCACTGCTGAAAATATCTCTGTAGAGCTGTCTGTAATCACTGGGGGGCGCTGGGGGGTCCAGTTGTTACTTTTGGCGTGTGCAGAGATGTGTGAGCTGCTGAGAGGAGCAAGTCGCAGTTAAGAAATCATTGGGCAAACCAGACTTGGAACTTAATCAGACATTAACACAAATACTAAATAGGCAGATTTATGTGTGGGCAGCACTTAATGTTCTTGATTCTTAAAGTAAAACCATAAATAATGTAGTAATAACTTCCTGGTATGGCATTACTATTTTACAATAATACATATTAATATTCAGAGGTTTTTATAGGCTAAATATTTTTAAGCAGTTAACCATGTACTAATGTGATGTATAAATAAAATTAATTCTCAGAGTTTTATTTAGTTTATATAGCACAATCTTTTAGTAATCTCTCATGCAAAATCAAAACGTCAATCCATGAAGCTCTTATGTGTTAAGGTACCAGCATTATAGACCCTTCCAGGTCTCAGGAGAGACACAAGATGTTCTTGTGTTTACATTCTCTCCTGTTCATTAAAAAAAAAAAAAAAAAAAAAAATATATATATATATATATATATATATATATATATATATATATATATATATATATATATATATATATATATATATATATATATAATAAAACACAGACAGCTGTTATTTATACTACAATGCTGTAGTATAAATAATGTGCATGTTCATCACATTTGCTGACGAGTAACAACTATCAATCAACTTCAAGCTGATTGATTTTAATAGTTTGCGATGTTTTGAGGCTCACGCTAACTCTCCTATTAAAAATACATTAGCACTAACTCCTAGAATGGTACCAGACTAATGGAAGGCAGTGCTTTATTTACAAACACTAGAAAGGTCAATACTGCTAAGCAACTTTAACGTTAGTGGGCCATTGTTTATAACTTGCTTCAAACTGCTTCATCCCTCTGGAATCATTGCTACCTCTTCTTTGTATTAAAATCAGACTATTTTTCATTATTATTTTTTCAGTTCAAGTTTACAACATATAACAAAACCCACTGAGACCAAATCAGAAAACACAATAAAGACAAAACAACATAAAAAATAATTTAAAAAAAATATTAAAAAGGTGACGAAAGACATCTTAAAAATAATGCATTCAGACTGGATTTTCAGTTCTACATACTGCAAACTACATACTGTACATTCACATTCTACATGCCAAACAAGTTAAGTCAACTGTAAACATCTTTTTAGTATGAAGATGTAAACTAGAAGAGTGATTAAAGAATGGTCTAATTGAAACTAGAACCAATCACAGATCCCCAAACCAAGACCGTACAAACGTAACCAAGAAACAATGTTGTCTCCATGGAGATGTTATTTGACTAAATCTAAATATAATGTTGACTAAAACTAAATTAAAATCGGTTGTCAAAAGTAACAGTTTTAACACTATTAAAAGTTGACCTGATTAAGCAGTTTTTAAATGAAATGCAAAAACATGAGCAGGAGACCTCCAGGAGTTCAGTGCTGTGTCCCATAGTGCACCCTTCATTAAAAGCTCTGTTGAGTTTAGACGGATGAGAGACAGAAATCGCTGACTTCCTTGTTCGCTCTGATGAGGCCCTCTGGAGACACACTTTAAACATCAGCTAGTATTATGATTCTGGGATTGACTTGTGCTGGGCCGTCCTGTCTGAATGACAAACTCGCCCTCTGCTCTGAACAAAACTCGGGTTAACGTCTGCGATCGATATCTGCATCAGTCTCCTCCGCTCAAATAAGGTTTTGGATGGAAATTTTTGTCTTTTGTCCTCGAGCAAGACAAGTCAGATGTAATCAAAACTGACAGATCTATGTTTTTAAATGCCCTGGCTCACTGAGAGTCGACTGGAGCTGGTAAACGCTCCTCATATGCGCATTTCATTCCCTGTTTTTGAAGAGACATATTGTGTTTTTTTGAGCTTTTTCAATGTATATATCATTTCTTCAACAAATCTGTACCTGGAGAATTCTGGTTAATTCATGCATTTAATTTCTCTTTGAACAGCAAAAACACTGTTGTTATTTTTAAAACAGAAACAACAGATTCTAACCTGGAAATCTGTCTTTTTAAAAGTCCATAAATATCTCTGCACCAGACTGAATTTGTACTCATCAGGTTCATTTTAACAGCAATGTTCTGTTTGCATGCCAGTTGCAACTGCTAAATAAATAAAGTCATATTTTTCCTAAACATTGTCGTTGCTTCCAGCAGACTGTGCATAAACCATATCATGAACCATATTTTCCTGCACTTTTTCTCCATACATAAACATTTAAAATGTTAAATTATATGAAACATAAAATACCAAAGCAAATGTGCCCAAAAGCATGTTTAAAAGTGCACTATGCAACCTTTCTGGTGGAGAAAACCTGCTTGTCTCCATGGGGATGTTACTGCCTTGCATGCAGTGTTCCACAATACGGCATTTAACACATCTACAGTATTTCCATGGAGACATGTGATGCCACCAAGCCAAGTTACAGATCAGAGCTGGCTCACAGTCTGATTTAACTGTTTTTCATGTATTTTTTGCAATGAAAAGACCTAATTGGATAAATGAAATACTTTTCCAATAAACGCATTAACATCTCCATGGAGATAATCATGTGGCAAATACCAACACCAGTTAAGTTACACAGTGCAGCTTTAAAACCCATAATAATGCATAAAATGTCCACTTAAATGTTGCACTCTCTCTCTTCACACTGCCTTGCTGCTGTTGTATACTTTTCTCTTCCCTTTGACTTTGAGAACCGGGGAGAATAATTCATGTGCCTACAACTTTCAGAGAGGAGCATCGCAGCTTCATCTCAAATGAACTCTGGAATTTTCGTTTCTCTCTTTTTAAGCAGAAGTCTCCAAAGGGTCTGTATTATGGTGGAGAGGCACACGGACTAATCTGCACTGGCTGCAGTTAATCAAAGACAGTGTTTTGCTGCCTCTGTCCTCTCATCTTCAGATCTACATGCAGCCGGTGGCTCGCTGATAATAACTGTGTATCTCTGGTGTCTACAGTGACAACCAGAATGTTCAGCATTTAATTGTTGCACACCACATTAACAGAAAATCCAAGCTCGAGGCACAAATTTACCATATTTGACATGACTTGGAATGTCACAATCTCGCCTTTTTTGTTTTATGATTATTGTGAGAAGACACATCATGATTTTATAATTATTTATGATTAATGACACCAAACAACAGTGAAATCCTTAATTTACTTTCATTCACAGTAATAGATCACCATGCCTCTAGAATGTGACCAGCTTTTAAACTCAAACTTCAGCAAACTTTCTGAATGATAAATTAAAATTAATGTGAGATAAACAGCCAAAACAACTGGCACTTAATTTGTACGTTTACTTTTTTGTATAGATTGAAGGCAATTGATTTATTTTTGCTTCTAAAGTTATTATGTTTTAGCTCTTATGATTATATTGTTTCTGACCTGAGAAATCATGCACTCTTTCATATTTTCCTCCTGTACATAGGAAGCATTTGTTTCATATTTTAGCAGAAGGTGATTCAGACCCACTTCACTATAGACTGTATCTCATTACTTCTTGCTGTGCACAACATGTAAGGATTCTGTCCTTTGCTGTGTAAGTATATTATAATGGGCAACTTGCGAGTTAGGTGTGGAGGAGTCTTCTTATTTGATGTGAAGCGGGCAACTCCGTCTGCAGAAATGGATGGGCAAAATGGTCCTCAATTTTGGAAGATAAATTTAAAGACAGCAATATACAGGATGGAGGAAGCGAAGAAATATGACTGACTGGCAGACTCTGACAGAATGACTGTAGCTAACCTGGTGACTGAACCTACAACCTACAACAAGAACAGAGCGATGACTACTCATTTCCCATCAGTTTCTTTTTACATGTTTAACTGAGACCATTTTTCTCCTCTATATGTAAAACTATATGCAATCAGAATCAAATCCTCCAACTCCAACAGCAATTATGTCTTGGCAGTACTTTTTAATTAAGTATTGCCTTTCTTAATCACTTATTGTTTTGATTCAACATCTTTTGAGAGCAGCACCTCATTGTAACCTGTTTAAATAATTATAAACAAAGGATGAACGATTACACAAAAAATATCTATCTTTACATGGTGTGATTGCAATTTATTTTGTTATATATGCTTTGTATTCTTTTTCACTCCACAGTCTGCAATTTAAACATATCTGTGGCCATTAACATTTGAGACAATGTATAATGCTTAATCAAAACTATACAACTAGCATATTTTATACATAGCACAATCAATCGTCAATTGTAATTATGGTTACGATTTATCTTGAATACTTATTATACTTATATTTTCTACATAAAGTTTAACTTTTCTCTCCTGACATCCGTCCGAGTTGGCAGTATTGTAAGGCCTGTACAAACCTTCTCTGAGATTTATGGAGCTTGATGATAATTTGCATAATGTGTGATCGTTAAAAAGTAATTATGGCGGTGTTGCGTGTTGTTCCTCATTGTTGGGTTAATTCAGCAGGTAGGACAGCCTGTTTTTAAGCTAAATGTTTTTATGGTGAGATCCATCCGCTGTGGCCTGTCAGACGCAAGTGTTCTGCCGCCTGGAGGATGCTTGAAAATGCATGTTTTTGCATAGATCCTCCTCCTCTGCTGCTGCATACGGCTCTTTGCTGGTGTGCACTGATCGATATGGTTTAGTGCACTCTGACTCCGCTCTGATTACTTTCTGCAGCAGGTTCAGTCTCTTATTTACAGCCTCGCGCCTCATATTTATGAACAACAGTGTTATGGAAACAAAATCTGAAGACTCACGGCATATAGAATATTCATAAGAGATGGCCTTTGAGATGTTGGGATCCATACAAATATTACAGTCACTACCATATCAGTTCCACCTAACATACGTATCTGGTTTCTTTATTGCAGAAGTGGCCTGCATGATCATATGCAGTCTTGTTTATTGCAAATTTAAGAAATTCTACCACTGAGACCTCAATAATATCATATTGTATTTTGATACAGACCTAAAAAATAACGTCCCAAGCCTTATTATATTAAATAAACCAATCTGAATGTTTCACTGTATTGACTCCACTTCAGATATGTTACAATATATCTAGAATATATAATTCTTGGTGAAAAGAAGGTTTGTACACACCTTCTATTATTTTGTTACCAATGTAAAACTGTGATCGAAATGTGCCAATTCTTGACCTGAGGAAGGTCTGAGGCAATGTTGAAATAAATGCGTGAGACAGTGTGCAGAGTTTTTCCTAAAAGCTCTCAGCAAAGTACCTATTCTCCTACGCACCTGTTGTCCATTCAAGTGTGCAAAGTTCAACAAAGTCTGGACAAAGAAAGAAATCCAGACCTCAAGGACCACTGAGCAGATTCCTTTTAAACTGTATATAGTCACACCTGACTGGAGGTTTAATAGATTTGAAAGGGGATCCAGAAAAAAGGGCTCATTTCAGAAACTCAGAAGACTAATTATACCCATTAATCTGGAAGTCTATAGGCAGTAAAATAAACATTATGATTTCAAGACTTTTCTTTTTTCCTGATCCGAAGGTTATAATAGACAGAACAGTTGTAGCTTGAAATGGGGCGAGACATTCAGCAAATGGTCGAGGCCAAGAATCTAACCTAGAAAGCCAGGGTGGTAGCAGATACTCTTGTACAACGCCTTTATCCACCGCACCACGGGTCAAGCCCCATTTCGAGACACTTCTATTGTAGTTCTCCACATACACAGATTACAAAGTTTTTATATGTTCATAGTAAAAGGTCGACTGCTGTGTTGAAGTGTGTTTCTTGCAGAGTATAAGTCATACCGTATAAGCCAACCGAATGAGTCCGAAGCTTCGTGGCACCTCTGCAGTGCTGTGAGGGCGATCTGAACTGCACTTACTCGTTTTTAAATTTGTTTGGAATTCTTGAGTCCTCTGCACTGTTGTTGCTCTTTATGTCGTCTGGTGTGAGAGGTGTAGCACTTCTTGATCATGTCTGAATTGTCTATAATTCTGCTTGTTCTTCTTATAACTGTGATTGAGCAGGTTCATAGTGTCACTGAAGGGGCGGATTAATATAAGAATTTAATTCTTCTATCTGCTCCTTTCCAATCATGGAAATATGTACTGTATGTTACTGTATGTTAATCATTGTGTGAACAATGGTATTGACAATTATTTTCATGAAAGGAACAAATAAACTGATTGATTGATTGAATGTGGAGTACGGCACCTGCAGCCCTGCACCATCACACTGCTGTTTCAGGCGATTCAATATCCTCACTAACAAAATGCCCACAGTTCCACATGCTATGCTCTACTAATGTTTAATAAACAGTGTTTTCCCGGAGTTTAGTGCAAACACAAATTAGAGTCACAGAAGCAGCAGCAGCAGTTTAATTTACTGCCATCCAACTCTTGAAAAATACAGTTAACATAGAAGAGTCAAAGTATTAGATGGCAAATTAGATTAGACATGCCATTCATTTGACTGTTATTTGTTGAGCTCAATATCAAAACAAGTGTCAGACAGTCCAAAATCTGGCATCCTTTGAAATATTATTTGACTTTTGTTTTTTACTTTATTTTAAAATTAAACTTTCTATGAACGGTACATTTGTTGTGTTTGAATGGATGGGTGCTGTCCAAGGTGCTGAAATCTCAACCTATTCTCAAATCTCAACTATTTTTTAAAACTGCATCTTTACTATAGCAAACGGTAATTAGGGGTCATTATTCATTACATTGATTTTAACACATAATTTACTGATGAACGTTTTGAATCCCTTCTCACCTCTACACCAATTAAAATTTTATCGCCATATGGCCCTGTCCTTTTTTCACATACATGAATGACAGTGTTATTCAGTTTCAAGTCATTTCCCTTGTGCATCAACTGGTTTCATCTCTGAAGTCTAAGACACAACATATCACAAAGACTGCTGCAACTCCACGAGGACTGCTGTAACATAACATTTGGACTTTTCCAAATATCTGAAACATGGTTGCTGAATGTGCTCTCATTTACACTGCTTGCCTTCACAATAGTGTTATGTGAGGCTCAGTGACACATTGAACAGGTTTTTGTTAGGCTAGCTTCCCCTAAGACTTGTCAATCCAAAGGTAAATGCTCTTGGTAACTGAATGAATGAGAGATTTGGCCTACACAGAGGAGAAGGGATTTTGCAAAATCACAAGTTACAATTATTGTAAGAAGACTAACCAGTTTCACAACTATTCACAGTTATTGACACCTTGACCAAAACACTGTAAAACCCTTTCAACGTCTTTGTCTAATTAATCAGTCAACAGTCCTTTACTATGATGACCAGCTTTATGAAATAAAACTTTCAGAATTATAAAGTGAGAGCAGCGTAACAGAAACAACCACTAAATGTAAAAACTGTATACTTAGATTTACTTTTTCAGTATATATTGAGTTGCAATTACTATAAATATATTTTGAGTTCTTACGAATAACTTTAGCTGAATAATCTTGACATCTATACGCCTTATTCCGCCCCGCCCACTTTTTCCGCTTTTTGCCACAGATACGCACTTTTGTTGTAAACGCACTTCCATTTGACGAGAACTCCATTAAAGCTAATGACGAACGAGGGAAAAGTCTCACCGCTAAAATGTTACATAAAGTAGGTTGATTTCTGCAAAATGTTTAATGAACACGAGCAACAACACGTCAACAACGCACCGATTTCCTGGGTCTGATAACAGCTTTTTAGTCCATGTAGAACTTATTTTCTGTTGAGCTCGTCTGCTCCATGTAAACTAATACAACGGAAACAAGATGGCGGCGCGTACGGCAACTTCCGGATTAAGGTGAATAGAAAGTGGTCATGGGTGGATCTAGGTCCATTCCCAAGTACATGTAGCATCTCACAAGGGGAGAGACCCTGCTTAATAGAGGTGCTGTATCACTGTTTGGCAGTAACAGGAAGGAACCGTTAGAGCTGGTCTCCAAATCATGGCAGCAACTGTCAAACATCTGTGAAGTCTTTGAACATATTATACAAACCTGCCTGCACTCTGACAGGTAGGTATTATAGGACAATGGACCACATTTACCTTTGCTGCTCTAACAATAAAGTAAAAACATAAGCATTTGTCGTTCATGTAAGATAATACTTCCCAGCCTATGGATAGCTGGCGCTTAAGGTTATACACGACGCTGTTGAACCCTACATGGTTCACTTTTTTTGGAAGAAAAAAAAAAAAAAGAAAAGAAAAGAAAATGGAGTAAGTACAGAGCAGTGGGCATTAGGAGTGTTAATATAAAAGAGCTTTTCAAAACATTACATGATCAGCCAATTGCTTTAATGTAGTATTATAAGTCAATTGTTTGTTTTGTGTAGTGATAAAGTACAGTTCTGAATTATGCCTTGTGTGTGTTTATGATTTGATACATATAAGCTCAGAGAGGAATCATCAAATCTTTCTATTTTTTGCATTTGTGATTCTTTTTTGACTAAAGTCTCTGCTCATCATGACTCTTTCATGTCTGTGAGTGTAGCTGTGCTTCTCTGTCTTCTCAGCAGAAGCCGCAGACAGTGGCCCCTCCTCACTCTGCCCTCCGCTTTTTTAAGTACTAATGTCTAAACTGCTTGTTTTCTATGAACCCAACAACACATCAAAGTCTAATCAAAACACCATAGTATTGGATGATTCAATTTTTTTTTTTTTAGGGATTGTCCCATCTGTAGTGAGTGGGAATTTTCATAGCAATGATGCTTTGAATGAAGGATAATGACATTTACTCAAACATGCATGAATCACTAAATACAACTTTGAGTGAGTTAATTATGAGGCAAAACCATTTTGACATAATAAAAGCTCTTAAAATTTGATTTTGTTGTGTTGAATTTCCTTATATTTAGAATGAACAATTTAGTTACAATTCCGTTTCCTTGACACATTTTACAAACTCGTCATACTTATGGTTGTCCTTACACAGTGACGCTGCTTTGACCTCCAGAGCAGTGGCACTCATGAATTATACATGATCCGACATTAAACTTTCAAATTGTTTGGCCATGCATTTCTATAAACCAAGTCTCCATACTCCAATAACTGTGACGAGCCATACTCCTCCACTGCTGATAGAGTGTTTTGTGTTTGCATTGCTACATGTTGTGAATCAGATCCCATTTTCCCGACCTTTGTTTGCAAAGCCTGAACACAACCTGCTTTCCTAACCTGTTATTGTGAGAAAAGCAGCAGTGCACATGGATAATTGATGTCATGTAGATTATGCGAACAGGGTTGTTTTAATAAAATCTCTTTCAAGCCGGCAGCAGCGCTCGCCCAGCCCAGTTTCACCCTGTATCTGTCTGCATTTTGTTTGTATGTCGAGCGTTCATTAAACACTCGTCTTCACTGGGAATGAGAGCCCCACTGTGTACAGAGGGCTAATTGCACTCACACCAACAGCCACGCATTTCACTTGTGCATCTGCCGTAAGACCGTAAACCAGGCCAATCACAGCTCTAATGAGGTTACCTGGATGGGCCACTACACATAACTACTGCAGCAAATGAGATATTAGGCGCTTGGAGTTAGTAGTATCAGTGTTGTTATTTTGAAATTATATTATGTACTTGTAAAAATAAGTTTGTGATTTTTAAGTGTAGAAAAAGAGCAATTCAAATAGAATTGTAGAAAACAAGAGCCTGTTCTTGTTGTGTCTGTCGTCTAGGGATGTCAACATTATTCAGCTCACAATACCATCGTAAGAACTAAAATATAATAATTGTAATTGTTTAGAAGCAACATTAATTATTTTTAATTCAATCTATAGTTTAAAAAGTAATTTTTAATCTGTTTTTGTCACGTTCAGTTCACTTTGTCATTCAGAATGTTCTGTTTCATAAAGCTGGTCTTAAACTTAGTAACATGTTTGTCAATGGGAATGAAAGAAAAGTTAAAAAATTAAATTGTTCCTAGTCTAGACAATTGTGATTATGATGATTATAATTATTTAAAAGTTTATATTATAGTTGCTCTTAACATCCTGCAAGATATTTATGATGCAAAACAGAAAACAGTATAATCAAATATCCAGAATTGGTTTGTCAACTGAGTAAAGGTCATTACAAACCTAAACGTTAATAACCCACACTCAGAACTGTACTTGCAAAATGAATACATAAATTATCTTGACAAAAAAAAGCATATCATATTGAACAATCCTGACCTTCAAGCTTTTATTTATACTCTATTCATGGCATTCGTTTTAGTATAACTTTGAATAATGTATATGTTTATAAAATAGCTCCAGGCCCTAGTTGTCATGATGGTGGCTATAGGCCTTGCTTTGCTGGTGCAGGGTCAGAATGAAGCATTTGTTGCAAGATAAAAACTGTAAAAGCTAGAGCAGTACTGATATGATCAGAACAAATTTGGTGAATGTCTCTGAACTTTAAAAAACAGAGGAGCTAAATGAACTGCAAAGGAATTAAAACATGCGCAAATGATGATACAACATATAAAGCTAGTCTGTGTAATCCCTTATTCGTCCAGGAGTGTTCCATCAAGACAAGGTTTCAAAGGTCATCATCTGGACACTGTTTTTTAAAATCAAGACATTTCAACTTCCATCCAAAAGTCATTTTCAATGAGAACTCTGACTTATGTCACTCTGAGGTCACTCTGAGCTGCCTACAGGGAGGAGTCCCTGATAATGGCCTGTCTTTGTAAAACTATATGTTTACTCTGCTTAGTTTCACCTGAAACTAATCTATTGTTATTGTGAGCACTCCTGTTGTTCGCTGGCTGTAGCTCCCTGGCTGTTGAGTACCTGATTAGCATGACCAGTCTACTCATGACTAGTCAAAACATCTTGAGTTTCAAAACACTGTACAGATAATCACATTTGAAACCTTTTCTACAACATATAAAGCTCAAAACGTTAATTCTGCACAATAGGCCCTTAAAGACATCAATTGAAAAGAGTTTAGATTTGGACTTTGGACCATGTGGTTGTTTTTATTTGATGTCTTTTCTTTTTCTGATTGTGATTTTGTTTCTTGTGCTGTCTCTGTTCGTTCTGGGTTTTTTTGTTGTTGGTTTTTTCTTATTATTCTGTGTTTTATATTGGAAAAATAAAAAATAACCCTAACCCTAATCCAATTTCAATAAAGGAAAATAGTTTATATTTATATTTATTTTATAATTATGTACCTAAACAGTAAAGTTAACTTAACTTAAAGCTGGGGTAATGTGAAAGGAGGATGTAGATATTTAAATCTGTCTAACAACATCCAAGCTCCCACATACCCTTTGGTGTAGCGCTAGCAAGCATGAAGTTTTGGCCTCTAGCGCAGCTTTAGAACAGCTTTTTTAAACAGAGAAGTGGAGGAGGGTGGGCCAGCTTTGCACGGCCAATTAGTTCTCATCCAAAAACGTACATGGCTCTTTCTTGCAAGTTTGTGTTAATAAAATGTATTACAATTACATGTAGATAGCGCACAGCAGTCTAATTTTGACGCAGTGCTGCTTTTGAATACCTTTTTTGGAGGAAATACAAAACTAAAAACATTTTACACACAAAAAAAAGCTTAAGAGCACACAGTAGCATCATGATAGGACTGAGGTAGATTTTGCCTTCAGTTTTCCCTTCACCCCTGTTAAGCCTCAGAGGGGTTTGGCTCAGTTCTGCTGCTGAGGATTTAGTGGTAAAAGTGCACAGGTTCCAGCGCTGAGAGGAGTTGGCTCAGAAGTCGCATAATGTGGTGTTCTGTTTATGGTCCACAGCTTTGATAGTTTAGGTTTCTTTTCATGTGGTACTCTTGAAAATATCTGTACACATACTTCTTTTTTACTAGAAAGGCATCAGTGATCCATAATTAAATAATAGATAATAAATAATAGAGTATATATTTTGAGTATATAGAATTTATTCATATTTGTGCAACTTTGTGCAGATAAAATCCTTCGTACTTCGTGTTAAAGGCACAGCTAAATAGGACTGGTTTTTTTTGCCTGTATTTGAACAGTTTCACATCTTCTAGAAGACTGTTCTAGCAGCATAAAACTGAAATGCTTATTCCCCATGTTTAGTCCTGACCCCTGGCCGAGGCCGGTTCCTGAAGTCCTCAGAGTGCAAGCAGAAGCAGAAGCAGCAGAAGAACACAAGCAGAGCTGCTTTAAAGTCTATTCTCTGAGTCTGAAGCCAGTGCAGAGACCTGAGCACAGACTAATGTGATCGTACTTCCTGGTTCTAGTCAGGACCTGAGCAGCAGCGTTCTGGATGAACTGCAGCTGTTTTACAGCTCATTTGGAGAGACCAGTGAGCAGGCCCTTACAGTAGTCTAACCTGCTGGAGACAAATGGACAAGTCTCCAGTCCGGTTTAGACACTATACCTTTGATTTTGGCAATGTTTGTTAGATGGTAAAAGGCAGCTGATGTTATTGATGCAATGTGGCTGTTAAAGTTCAAGTCCGAGTCCATTATTACTCCCAGATTTCTGACTTGATTTGTAGGTTTTAGTGAAAGAGACTGGAGGTGACTGCTAACACTTTCTCTCTGTTTTTGTGGGCCAAACACTATGACTTCAGTCTTGTCTGAGTTTTGGAGAAAGTTGTTTTGCATCCACACACTGATGTTTTGGATGCTGTGACAGAGCGAATCCACTGGCTCATATTCAGCTGCTATATTCCATATTCCATAATGATATGGAAGCCAGGTTCCATTTTATGGCAGATGCACCGGACTGAGATGCTTTTTTCAGTCAAAATGCAAAAATATTATTCTTCTACCATTTAAATTTCAGTTATATTTGTCAGGGCAACAATTCTGATGCAAATTCATACAATTTATAGCCAAACCACAAAGTGACTCATATATGGATTCATATAGTGGTCAGACCACTTTCAAGACCTATTTAATCTACCTTCCTGTCTCATTTTGTCAAGGCCTAATTTGAGTGCACAATGTCCGGTTGGTGATAGTCATTGTAATGCCTGTGTAGTGAATGCTCTCCGCTTGTTCCAGCGCCCGTGTCCCATGCTGTCTCGCTCGTCGTCACATTGGCATGATATGAGCGTCTGTCAGTCTGCTCACATTGACTGCTGTTGCCCCCGGCCTCACTCCTTCACCCTCATTACAATTATTAATGGGGAATAGGAAATCAATATGTGCAAGTAAAGTGAGTTTTTTAATCAGCATGACTTTGTTTCTGAGTGTCCAGTCTTTGTGTTTCCTTCACCTGACGTCAGTGGATTTACTCAGCCTGTAGGTTTAGAGCGGGAGAGAGAGCCTCACTCTCAGAGCCCAGAGTGCGAAAGGTCTCTGTGTTGAACAGATGAGACGGATCCTTTGTTCACTTCAACAGGCTCTACAGACCATGGGTGTTTAGCTGTTTTCCAGATTGGTACCAAAAATGTATTGATTATAGTTCATCACAAATTATCAATACTATAAAATTGGCACTGACAACCACATGAGCAATATTGACTAATTTTATGTCTTTGGGGTTATTCTGATAACAAGATTTTAATATTTCAATATGTGATAATACAGTAACACAGTGGTTTTCGTTCAGGTATTCCATAAAAATATAATGGACAGTAAAACTTACCAAAGTGCAGTATCACTGTATTCCCTTGTTTGTTATTTTATTTTCATTTCAGTCTTTTTGTTAACTTGGTATAAATCAGATTGAGAGCCACTCTGGAGTTCATTCAATTGGGGAGTGCTCTCATTGAAAGCATTAATGAAAAGGTGAAACATTCTGTCGTGAAAATTCAAGCTGTTTAGGTGAAGCATCACAACATCGGAGCAAGCTTAGCGATTTAGTTGAGAGAAAAGCACAAATGTCTTTTCCATTCACAAATTAACAGAGCATAACCTTTTTATTCCAAAAACAAAATAGTTTGTATTTCTGTCAATCGCAGCATTTGTGGGAACATCAGTATCACCGTCTCTGCTTTGTGCTCCACTGGCACCGACACAGGGCTGGGCTCATTTTTTGGCTCTGTTACATAAATGATACATCGTTATAATACTGGTACTTGAACCATGCTTCTTTAGTAATCTCCTTTATTAATCATTGTCTTGAACTTCAACAACAACATATAATAATAACAAGAACATTGAATCATTTTAATACTGTTTCTTTGAATTTTCCTTTGTGGTGATGTAACTTTTTATTCTGCTTCCTGGGACCCACCAGGCATCAAAAAAGTATCAGTTTTGTTTATTTGTTTATTGTTTATTTTTTACAATACCAAGTGGTACCTTTTAACTATGGCTCGAAATGCTTTAGTTTTTTCTAATCGTCAATGATCAACTTGAGTCCTTTTGACTGGGAAGTCAACAGCCAAGTCTCTGTCATTAAAAATGTGTTTGAGCAGAGTTCAGACCATTTTTGTGTTAATAATTAAAAGTATGACTGGTTTATGTTTAAGACATTAATATTGAAAGCCACTTTTATTTGTTTTTAACAAGACAAAATAAAATGAGTCCAACGCACCACAGTTGAGCTCAAACACAGCAGCAGAAGCTGTTGGATTTAGTCAGTTCAAATATTGAAATAATTCATTGGCAATCCACAACCTCAGAATACAAAATACAAGTTGCAAGATGAAATTTTGATAAGTAATTTTTTTGCTGCTTTAAAATGTGTTTAATTATTGACAGTTTGCTTGGCATTCAAATTTTGTGTATCTCTAAAACAAATATTGCATTTCATTTGGGACTAAACTAGTTACCCAGAACTAAACTTAGACAAGGTCAGTGCTCAACCAGGACTGAAACAAGAACCAAACCAGTTACCGCTTTGGTTTTATTAGAAATAATTCTTTAAAGGGCCTGGTTGACCCTGGACTAATCCATATTAATTAGACACTAACACACTCCTTTAAGAGCAACATCCGTTTTAATTGTTCTATGTCCACAAAAAACAGAGTAAAAAGAAAAACAAGATGTTTATGCTCTAGATTACAAAGCAATCTCTGAAAGACACTCTCTCCCTCAAATGCTGAAGACAAAATGAACATACTGCATGTGGCTCCTCTAGGGGGCGCTCTGGAAGTATCGCCGCTAGACTGGGACAATCTGAATTTGAGCCTCATTTATAAAACTGAATTTAAAACTGACTAAAAGAGAATGTACAAACCAAAAAGTACTGTTTACATTAACAGCACAATCTACGCTTGGTAGAGTGGGAGAGGTTCCACACAAAGCAGGTGGTCCACATTAGCTCTCCCTGCTCCATCTGTGGGTCTATTGTAATGTTAAGATGTAAAACTCAGTGCTGGCTCTTGATCCAGGTTTACTTTGGAACCAGAATTCAAACTGTCACAGCTGAGTGACTGAAAACAGCCAGAACAAGCATTTTAAATTGGCATAATATCGCCCAAAATCAGTATTGGTTGCTTAGTATAAGTTGCTTCCTGATTAGCTCCTAAAGAGAGAGCAGTCAGGTCTACCTCCGGTCACACGCTGCTTTGAGGAAACACTAGAGAGAGGCTTTCTCTAAATAGTTTCATAATCAGTAACAGAATAATAGAATGAGGTGATAAATTAAATTGATGAATTGATCAACTTTAGAGGTGTAACAATAAGTTTTCAGAATGATTCGATCCATATTGATCTTTTTTGGAATGATTCAGTTCAATTTGATTAAGAACAGTTCTTTTTTTTTTTTTTTTTTGGGCAATGTTAATAATCAACAAATAGTATTTGCGTTGACTTTTCGGTTTTGATTTGAAGAGTTCAGCAGGTCATTCATGGCTCTTTTAATTTTACTGGGGGTGCAGTGAAGTTTACCAGAAGATACAAAATTGATCCAAAGTTAGATTCTAAAACATCCAATTTACAGGTGGTGACTGTTCTTATAGCCAAACCTGTGCTTAAGTGGCTCTCCCTTTTCTTTGTCCTGTGGGGATCCTCTGCTTTGGCACATATAGTTTGCAATTTTAGCTGTAATGTTTTGGGCACAATGTGATTAGGGATTAAGTTTTACAAAGCACAATGCAGCAATGCCTTCAGTGTCTGTCCGTTCCACAACATGGCTTGCAATGGTGCTGTCGCTGCCAAACTCTTTGTTTGAGCCCCATGGCATTATATTTACTTTATATTTACAAACAGCTATAAAGCAGCCGTGGTCTTATCCATGTGATCACATTCCTTATCCTAAAAATCCTCCAATCCAGATTACAGTTTTTCTCAATCCTTTTGACACATTTTTTCATACTTGGTTTAGTTTATTCATTTGATTTAAACAATTATCTGAACAGGGGCTTGTCAAATAATTTGGAACATTTCTCATCAGTTCATGCAGTTCTCGGGCTCTTTCTTAAGACAGAACATACAGTTATCCATCAGAAACATGCATCATTGAATTGACCTTGTTTCTACAATACTACAGGCCGTTTCACACATGGTGAAGAACTTTGGTCCTAACACTGTATACTTAAATATAGAAAGTCTAACATAACAGCAAAAAACAAATATTTGTGAGCACCCAAACCCAAACAGCAAAGGTTGTCCCACATGAATCAAACAGGGACAATGGTCTCCTCAGAGAGTAAAGATTGACCAATGGAACTACAGATGAAAATGAGCCTGCACGGCTAACTCTGGCACATTTACATGTTGGAATAACGCATGTTCATTAATGTGCACTGTCCCATATTAAAGAAAATAAACATGAACATAAACCGGCCATACAGATGCTTCTTAAACAGTATACACATGCACACTGAGAGTTTGATATGTTTTCACTCTACATATACAGTGGGGGAAATAGGTATTTGATCCCCTGTTACTGTAACATTTTGGGTGAGAACCTCATGCCATCAGCGAGGTCACTGATGATGTTGTGGTTGGGTCTTCCAGCAAGAGAGAACTGAAGATCTGTAGTTTCCAGAAGGCAACCTCGCAACATCCAGGATTAGAAAGAATCTGCAAGGAGGATTGGTCAAAAATTCCCGCAGAGATGTGAGCGAAGTTGGTAAATAACTATAAAAAACATCTGACAGCAGTAACAACAACAAAGTACCAAAACACTATCTTGCTTGGGGGTAAAATACTTATTTCCCTATACAAAACACAAATAAAATGATAACAATTGAAAACTTTTTGTTATAATTCTAGAATTAGAATTATAACTTATAATAATTCTATCTGTAGGTGTGCAATACGTCCTTAAAAATTATAAACCTCTCACTCTTTTGGAAGTACTTATGTCCCCCACTACATGACATATTGCAAAAGTAGTGCTGATGTATTTGCTTTTTTTACATCACTCAATCTTCAGCATGCATATTTAGAGAAAATAACATCCATTCCGCAAATCAAAATGTATAAATTTACTGAAATTATCTATATATTTTCTCCCCCCAAAAAAATAAATCTAATATATTGACAGATCTTAGCCAAAGATAAGAAATTCACATGTGTTCTCATGTGTGAAGCCCAACCGCAGCCTGCACTGAACCAGTGGTCACTTTGGTCTTTGAAAGCAGGATAAAGACTTCTGAGCTTCAGAGTCAAATGAATGAAAGAGCACATGCAAACACATGACCAACATTGGAGAGTTCTGATGGTAAAACTTGCTTTTGAGAGATAGTTTTATCAGTTTAAAGTGTAAAACGTCGTATTGCTGGGCTGAACATTAGTTTAGGAAAAGTGAAACTCTGTTTAGGGTTTTGAGTGAACTTTGAGTGAGTTTTTCAAATGTCAGTTTTGAATGGAGAAGTGTGTAAAAAAACTGTGTGTGTAAAACTGAAATAAAATTATCCGGCTAATTCTCCGCCTTTCCTCAATGCTACCCACACTATCATGTTACTGTCCTCTGACGTAACTCCCTGGTGACGGCAGCAGGAGCTTGAAGATGATGCGATACAGGGTAAAAAAGTTCAATGCTGATTAAAATATAAATTTAGTGCTTAGCTGACAGAAGCAGAGGTGATGCAATGACCAGATATGAGATTGAGAGGTTGAGGAGACAGATGGTTCTGCTGCTGCTGCGATGGAGATGGGAAGGTGGAAGTTACATCAGAACAGAGGAGGAATACAGGTGTGAAGTGATGAGAGGTTATTAGTTTGGAAGAAAATAGATCAAGATTGTGATTGTCAGAGGCACATGTTACAGGATATTGAATCGAGGTAGAAAATCCAGTCTTCAGTTTAATTTAGTCTTCATCTTAATTTTATTGACGAGAGATAGCACCCTGAATTGATGGAATACCAATAACTTTAATATTGTTTTAGTGTTATTAGATATCAATTGCGTAAAACTGAGGCTGAGCGATTTTGCCAAAATATCTCAATATTTTGTGAGAATATCTTGATAACGACAATGTTGTCAGTCCAACAGAAATGTGTTGTCTTTCAGTCGTCAGTTAAACATGTCTTTAAACTTATTATTTGAGGTTTAGTTGTCAGACAAATGTAAAATGTCTGTAAAATGAATCACAAAAGTGCAGAAATATCACCTTACACAGAAAATCCTAATAATTGAAGGTTACTTTAAAAAAAGGGAAACAAAGTACACATGAGCAGGACTTGAGTAAAAGTAAATAGGTTACTTATCTATAGTGAGTCTCTTTTGAGTATTGTGCACTTCATACACCCAAGTTATACTGTATAGTATAACTTGAATAGTATACTATATATAATATAGTATATAATATAATATAATATATTATCCAGTATACTGGATTAATCTTAACTTGGTTTTATTCTGGAAACTATATTATTATTTGCAAGTTAATGTAACTTAGAAAACTCATCAGCCCCGCTGATGTGCATTTTGTTTCCCAGTTTTTTTCAAGTGTCTTTTACATGTTCAGACTTCATGTGTACAATAGAAAAGTAAGTTTGACATAATATATACATCAAATGTTGTTTTGTGTGTAAGAAAAACAAAATAGATATAATATGGATTCTTCTCATAAGTTAATTTACTAAACAATATCAATCAACTTATCTTAATTTTTAACAATACCAAGTACATGAAAGCTAATATTTGCAACACTAACATACAACTCCATTGAAAAGTTTACTTTGTTTAAGACGCAAACGTTGCACACCGTTAATCTTTCTTTCATAATTAAGAAAAATATGCAATCTCACAACCATAGTGTGTTTGTTCCAAAATATTTTAATACCCATTATAAATCAAAGTTACAAATGATGAATTCTGACTTTGAAAGTCATTACATACATTTGGATTGAGTTTAGACGTAACATCACACTGTCTTTCAGCACAGGAGGTAAGGTATGTCTTCATACCTTAATCCAGACCATAATGTTCACAAACATTATCCTTGGTCTGGATCACAAACATGGTTCACAAATATTATCCACAACATGCTACTGCAGTCTGAATAAGACTATTTTCCATGACACCAGTGTCCTCCTGAGCAATTGTGATGAGGGTGAAGCTTTGGTCTCTAGACCTGAAGTGAAGTCTGGAGGTCTCTCGCTTCTACACAAAGAAAAAAAAACAAAAAACTAATAACATTATGTGTAAATTGTTCCTCATAATAAAGACACATACAGCATTGAAATAAACAGTGGACATTATAGAATACACACTTGTTTGGCTTTAACAACGTATCGTGTTTAAGCCAAACGAGTGTTCACAAGCAAGACAAGTTGAGACATTTCAGGACTGGTGGTGTTGAAAAAAAAAAGAACAGAAAAAAAAACAACAATGGACAAAATAATGAATGGATAAACTTTTATATGTTCTGATTTTATATAAATGGTCATCTTCACAGAATAATGCAGGGAGTAAGTTAAGTTTGTTCATTCCGAAGCCACTTACTTGTAACTACCTGTGTCGGATGAAACAATCTGGTGTAGAAGACAACAAGATCTACTGAAGGATCAGCAGATAAACACAAGAAGGTCGGGCTTCAGATGGTAGCTTCTGTCTGAGGGTCCAATGAAAGTTTTCTCCTGTACAAAAAGAAAGCATTAAATATGTTTCTAAATGTGCATGTAATTGGGCCTGTCATAATAACATGTTATACTGCCTGCTATGTTTGTCTTTTATGGTCTACAGTCTTACCAGAAGCCTGAGCTGAGTTGGAGGTAAATGCTTGTTGCTTAGCGCTCTGCTCTGCTGTGACCTGCTGCTGCACTGAGTCAGTGCTTTTATAAAAATAAATTCATTACATATATAAGGTTGCAATATTCTACTTATGTGACAAAAAGAGCAGTGTTTTGGTTCAGTTCAATAAGTCTCAACAGTTTTCAGATTTAGTTATAGTACATGTTTGCACTATTTTATCAAGATCACCTAATTTTAATTATCAGTAAACATTATAGGTACAGTTATATAGGTTATTAGGAGTATTTTTCACAAACATAAAGTGTATTTCTCCAGGGACACTTTTTGATGATATTAGAAGGTGCAAAGTGAACCAGATATCCGTATTTTGCAGATTTAGGGTGCGACTTACACAATATATTCTCTGTAAAAGCACACTTGTGCCACGTCATGGTCCCTAATGTGTAATATGACTCGTTTTTAAGGTGTATTGTTATTTACGGCTCATCATATAAACCCCAAACGCAAAATTTGTTGCCATTCCCTTTGTAACGGGACAGACAAAATATAAAAAAACAAAAACAAAACAGGAGAACATTGACCTTTAATTGGTTGGATATTTTCTCAGCTTGGGCCTGATTAAGATTTATGTTTAGAGTCTTGTGTCTTAGTGTTTGCTGAGCTGCTTCCAAAAACATCTTGCACTTTTAGCTCATGTATATTGTGCAGAGTGCATCGGGTGCAGTGGCTGTGATCACATGAGCTCGTCCCTGTGTCCGGTGTCAGCTGCTGCTGCTGTGGCTCTCTCCCTGAGGACAACAGCTCCGCGGAGATGAATTAGGCCCGGTCCAAACCACGCCCACGATCACTGTTATTCCAATTCAGCACTCCTGGCCTCACGACTATTGGCATTTCCTCGTGTATATTTAGAAATCCATTTGTCAAGCTCAGGAGGATGTTCCGTTGTTAAATTGTGTGCTTGTCATGCCTTGCTGCTGTGCGCATTAATAAACCGTAAGAAGGTGGCAGGAGCTGCGCAGACTGTATGTTCTGTCTTAGGGAAGAAGTGTGGAAAATATTGTACAGGATATTATCAAAATACAGGAATACACACATTGAAGACATAAGTATTTAGAATATCAAGTATATTTTTCATATTAAAAATGCACTTGGAGGTGGGAAATGTATCAAAATTTAGATTGAATCGAGTACCTCATTTATAGTGAAACAGTTACAAAAAGAGCTGATTAAAAATAAGAATGAAAAAAGTTATGTTGTAAACTTTCAAATAAGGGTATAATATTTCTGCACATTTCATTTTTGTCTGATAATCAAACCTCATCTAACACATTTAAAGACATGTTTTAACACATTTCTGTTAAATTGACATAATATCGTGACTATCATTATCGAGATGCTAAAAAAATATGAAGATTTTTGTTCATATCACCTACTCCTAGGAGCATTATTTTAGGTGGATGATTGCAACATATTTTTGCAACAAAAACACCTGTAGTTGAATATATGCAAGATAAATTGTTTACTGTAAAAAGGTTGTTTTGATAAAACCAAGCTGGTGATGGACCCCACATCAAAAACTCTGTACTCTGTGACATTTCAGAAGTTTACTGTCCATTAAACTTGTGAAGAAATTTGCAAGTACATTTTAGCACATTTCTGATGGGTTGCAAAAATAACATGTGATTATTACTTCCCTCAAAAAAAAATTAATATTCATTTTTGTTAAGATCAGCCATCTCTAGCTCAGAGCTCCACACAAGTTTAAGACTATTGAGCGAGTGTACAGTTTTACATCAGATCAACGTGTCTCTTTCTGTCTAACCGGCTGCTTCATTGTGTGAAAGACCTGATGAATAGCTGTATTCTGAGTTGGACTTTTATTGAATAACTCCCATTACAAATAGCTCACAGTGACTGAATAGCAGGCATTACATATTCTCACATCAGCTAAATGTTCTAGAGAACAGCTGCATTGTTCCTTTGAAAAAAATATAATTTTATCATTTAGAGTCTTTAAAGCAAAGTGGCTGTAATGCCATTTGCAAGTTGTGCTGGTGTTAATTCTCAGGATAAAGTGCAATTTAAAAGTTCAGATCTGTCAGAAAGAGGAACAAAGCCGCCGTTGGAGTGAGAGTCTGAAAGGGAAGGTGCATTCTTCTCATAAGACACAGCCAATTAGTCGCAGCTCTGCCCTGCCCCACACCCGACGTGCAGTTCAAAGTTACATGCAATGTTTAATAGGAAGAATTAATTTTTGTTTTGAAAATAGCAATATCAAGTGTGGTTACTCTTTTAAACCAACCCGAATTGACTTAAGAATAATATGTATGTCTGTAAAACCCAGAAGGTTTTCTGGTGGAAGGTCTGTTACCTTCTTGTCTCCATAGAAATATCCCTATTATTTTTCACAGTAGGGAGATATCAGGCCAAGTTAGAGGTCAAATCTGTGGAGAGGCGAGCCTGTTCATGACATTTTCAATGTAAAGTAGTATGGTGCAGCTTTAAGTCCTCATTTCTCTCATGTAATTCTTTTCAAAAGTCCAAGATCAAAACAATACCTGCTAGCAGCCAAAATGGTTATTTCAGCACGGAATCAGAATTATTATGGTGGAGCTTTAAGGACGAGGAATGTGAGGTTCAGAGATTACTATAACATAATGTGCCAGTGGGGGGTGAGTGGTTTATCCAGAATTGCTCAAATGTGCTTGAATGAAAGAAAAATCATATAACGTGTGTTTAGGGAACAGGATAATAACATGGATGATGCTAAGTGGAGGTGAGAGATATGTAGAAAATTGGATAATATCGCGCCCGGGGCCTCGTTTACCAAGCGTTTGGTCACGTGCAAAACAGATAACTGCACTAAAAGTGAGCAAAAACCTGACGCAGTTGATATTTGTGTCTCACACAGACGCTTAAAAGGATGCAGTGCAGTTTTTTGCTCCTGTGAGTGAATGAATATGTAAAACAAGGCATTTTCCACAACATACGCAAAATTTGAGACAGAGGAAATGCAAATGAAGTTTTGTTTGCGAGGGCTGCCTGATTTATCACAACTATGAGAGCTAAAACTGTGATATTAGAAAGGTTTGTTGAGACTGTCGCAAATTTTTTGGACAGGATAACTGCTATAATTTGTCCACCAATAGGGCATTTGATTGTAGTTTTACACTCTCTATACAAACATACTATAAAATAATATGGTGTTGTTTTCAAAGCAGCTGTAATAAAATAGTCTCTTTACCTGCGACACTTTGGGCCTTTTCACACAAGTATTCCACTGAACCAAAGTATCCCACAGCAGCTGTCCATCAGAGTGGGCTTTAATGTGTGTCTCACGCCACATTGTTAAAAGTCCAGTCACCGCCGGGGATGAGGGCGGTGCACACACCTGTTTCGCGCGTGTATTGCGACGTTAACCTGCCTCAAGGGAAGGCAAGTTTATTTGTAGAGCACAATTCATAAGGGCCTTACATAACAGCAAAAAAATCATTAAAAAAAGCAAACAAACAAAAAAAACAACAACATACAAAATCATTATAATATACTTTGAAGTGAAGTGCAGATAAACTCTTTCATGCACAGCTAAACTAAACAGTTAGCTTGGATTGGAACATTGTCAGAGTCTGTCTCACAAAGAGAGAGATTTTTACTCGTTTTTATCCTGATGAAGCTGAATTGAAGCCGTTTGTGGATCCTGATGGAGTACATATGGACTAAAGAGCATTTTCCTCAAATATACTACATTTTCTGCATCATTTCCATGCGACTGCTGCTCAATTTGAGTCATAAAACTTCTTTTCTCAGCTCATGGCATGTTTTGGATCCTGTGCAGAGACCAGTTAACGAATATTCAATTACTAAATTGGTTGACAATTATTTAAATTATTGATTAGTTGCGTCTAATTGGTACACTTTTGCAGCCATTCACATTTTATGCAATACTTGAACTTCAAGGGACATCTGTACAGGTACATTCCTGATGCATTGTTAAAATACTGGCTGATTATCGTTAATGACATAAAGCAAATAAACGGCCATCCCATGCTTTCTTTCTGATCAGCACATCAACCTAAACCCCGATGAGCGCACACGTTTGAAACTTGACGCTGGTTGAGGAAGAAAACTGCAGCAATGAAACATGTACACATATTTCTGATTGACTTATTGGGATAATCCGATAAAGAATATTGAGTTTGGCTCTGTGTCTGAGCCTCATCTTCAGCTCTGTCTCCGCTCTCAGATCAGCACGTGAGAAGAGGAACATGGCTCTGTTGGCGTGCAGCAGCTCTTATTCTGTGCCGTCAACAGTGTGTTAATAATAGTTATGTGACTGTCAGTGACTCAAGCAATGGGCCAGGTGCCAGCATTTCCACTAACAATAATACAGGTCCCAGTTAAGAGCTGGCACCACAGCCTTCCTGCAGCAGCAAACTACTGGATCATTTTTATAGACGTCAAGTGCTGCTTCTCAGCGTCTGCATGCTGTGAGCCTGTTTCGAAGTGAATAAATAAGGTATGAATTAGCTGAAGTGCCATTTGAATTCTGGGAGATATTCTGTTTATGTTTAAAAGAGCTTGTCTTGGGCCATCATTTTGAATTTAGCTTTGAGAAGCTTATGGCAGCTTTCAGCGAAGCATCCTTTTCCAGAGAAGAGGAAGAAACTCTGCAGCTCTGGCCAACTCCAAGAGAAGTTGAGCGTGAAGCCAGCTGCTCAGAGCACTTGGTTTAATCTGCACACCGGCCTTTGAGGGACTTCAAAGCTGAGTGCTCAGGCCATTCTCTGGACGTCACCTCCTGAAGTTGGCTCCTGCTCTGTTTGTTCCAGTGAGGATTAGACTGCACCTTGTGTGTGAGTTTATCCTCTCCACTCTGGTTATGTGTTGGAGGATGTGGGGGTCCCAGCGGGGCCAGGGTGAGGGGCCGTCTGACCTGGGCCCTACAGTAGTTCTGTGTGGGCGGTGAGGCTTCTTCCTGTGTCCCAGGGGCCCTCTCCTCTGTTTAACAGGTCTGAGACGTGTGCCTGCTCTGTGCTGTTTGTTTGCTCGCAGCTCATCATGAACTCTGACTCCGTAATCACAGTTAAATGCTGCCAGAGTGAGAGAGGCTGAAGTTTAAGAAGTGGAGTGTCGGAGAGACAGGAGAATAATGGGCTTTGCTCTGTGTGCTCAGGCTCTCACTGCCAGCCACAGCTACTTTAAAACTTCAGATGGGAACAATGTTGAGCTGCTCAGCTTTGAGAACTCACAGCTGGATGCTCCTCTGCTGTTGCTGCTTTTCTGACGTCACACTCAGATGTTTGGAAAAGCTCTGGCTCTCAGGCTGTGGCTGTCCTGAAGGTAGCAGACCTGTTGTTGTCCAGTTGAGGCCATGCGCACAGGCTTGAATCAGGCTGAAGCTAAAGCGCTTGGTTCTTCATTAGTGCCCCACACCCTGCTCTAATGCGCTGGAGCTGTCTGCGAGGCAGCGGCAGGACCTCTGGGAACTATCCATGCCAGACCAGAGGCCGTCAGCGCATTACACTAATCAATGTGAGATCTGTGGTGTGTGGTTTCTCTTGTTCAGCTCCGGTCACAGGTCTGTGTGTGGGGAGCCTGATCACCCCCCGCTGTGTACCTGGGAAAAGCTCAGCCTCAGAGCAGCTTCATCAGCCCCTCGCTCGGTTCATCACAGCTCCAGCCAAGTGAGCGCTCCCGCCTTTTCAGTGTGTGCTGAAGACAGGATCGATGGGAGAATATTGTGGATCTCAAGCTGGGCATTTATTAATGTGAGGCAGCTCTGCTTGTAGCACTGCTGATGGAAGAGTGTGCAATCACTTAAATCAGCGGCCCATCTTCTGACGAACAATTACCACAGCGAGAGGAAAGGCTCGCCCGCTCGCTGCTGATTGTTCTCCCACATAAAAGCTGGCGTTCATTTAACCTTGAGGATTACCTATTTGCTTGCACTTTATGGGACTTATTGAGTTTTTCTAAACACACACATTCCGCGTGAAAAGTGGGAATTGCCTGTTTTATATCTTTCCCCTCAGGTACCACTTAGTAATGTCACTGAGCTATTTACATGACCTCTTTAAAGCTTCTATAACCGGCCAATTTTCCTGATTGTCGATAGTATAACACAGCAGGGACAGCTCATTCGACCGTCCACCTTCACTGAGGAATGGCACAGACCTGCTCCATTACACCAAACTGCACTTTCCACATTCAATACTGCACTTAGACACCCGCTGAAGTCAAACATAGCGTTATGATCTGAGTGTGCTGACAGCTGGCCATTTGTGCGACTTAATATCCAGCTGAAATGTGTTAAATGAACAAAACGTGATGTTCTTGTATTGGAAATCTTTGCATCTTCTCTGACAGAAGTGTGAGAAAAAAAATCACATCTCTGGCAGATAAATTTGACTGATGTTGGGAGCATCACATTTTTGTCACAGTTTTCACATTCTTTATCACTCATCAAATTTGATCTTCTCATTTCCCGACTTAATTTTGGTTTCAGTATGAATAACTATCATACATATTACATATTTTACATACATATTACATCTTTTTTCAAATATGTGTATGACATTTCATTCTTTATAACTCAAAGGGGCACTGGAGAGACTTCCAACTCAAAGTAAGAATACATATATTAAATGCAGAATACACACGTTTTTTGCCACTGTGGAACATGCTGGCAAAGCAGATAACATCGCCATGGAGAAAAGCAGACCAATTGCATATAGCACATTTTAATGCCTGTTTGTTTCACTTCTAAATTCATTTGGTCTATAGTTGACCATTGTGATTCATTTGCATCACTGAAATCCATAAAACAGGTACACTTGTTGCCCAAACAAGAATATCTGTAGTAAATCAACAAAGGAAGTGGTTATTATTGTGTGAAATATTTCTCCATTTTTCAATCAGATAAATAATCAGATAAAATGTTTTGTGTTTGATGACAGATCTTCTGATCAGATGAGTGATTGGATGCCGGGTGTTTCTTGCTGATTACAATTTTTCATAATTGCTCGGAAAACTGTTTTAAACTTCAAACCAATTTTCTTAAACAATTAAGGAATTACAGAGACTAACTTTTCAGCTAAACATTAGCTCTGACAAAAATGCATTGTAGAGCAGACACACGGCTCACATGGCTAGGAGAATAAAGTCTAACTGCAATAAGGGAACTGATCAGTGATCCACAGTATTTCATTAAATGTATGCATTTCTATGGAGACTAGCTGGAGGCACCACCAGGTTAATAGGGCTGCACAATTAATCGAAACTGATTCAATATCACAATTTGATTAGCAAGTCTCAAAGGCTGCAATTTGTTCATCCATAAACAGCAAAATATCCTTTTATGCTGCATAAACTGATGGCACTGTAGTCTAGATTTGTTAAACATGTTGTAAAACAAGCGACTAAATTTGACTAAAAGCAACAAAATACATCTAAAAATAACAAAAAGGTAATGTATAGCCACAAAAAGGCAACAAAAAGTGACAAAAAGTGCCTAAAATGGCAAAAATATGCCTCAAAGTGACAAAAAAATGACTAAAAGCAACAACAATGGAACTGAAAGCAACAATAAGCTACTGAATGTGACAAAAACATTCAGAAACATGTAATTCTTGTAATACTTTGAATTAGAATCCCATAAATTACAAATCTAATCACAGTTGCAATTAGATACTTTTGCCAAATTATGCAGCCCTAGTTACACTTAAAAATGCATTATTTATTCTCTGGCATTATGAATACTCCATAGTGTTTACTTACTATGTGACCACAGCTCTTTTATTTTATATGTTTGAATTAGGACAATGCACAATAATCAAATAGTCAGCAAAGAAATAGGTATAAATGTGATGGGACTTTGAGGTAAATATCCAGAGGAACAATAATATTCATCAGTTTAAATGTTTGGCTTCATCTCTTTGTGTGTGTTTGCAGAATAAACTCCACAGTCGTTGCTCATTCATGTCCAGTTTTTGTATGTCTTTGTGCTGTGACCTTTGCCCCGGTTGTCTGCACAAACATGTGAGGGGATTGGTTTTCTTTGGGGTCATGTGCTGTTTGTCACCTCTACACCCTGAGTGCTACTTAATAAATCTAAAAGACTGGCTTAGAAATACCAGATTTTTATTAAGCAGCCTTTTCTGTGCAGTCTTGTTTCTGAATCAGTTTAACTATTTACTGGCCAATGTAGAGTCTGCGCTGTGACCGGAGAATAACATTTTTGTCAGCTGATAAATGTAGCTATGTACTATGTTATATAGTGTTTGTGTTTTGCTAAATTACTGTGAGGCCTTTGTTTGTTCTTGGTTTTGGATGAGTTTAGCTGTGCTCTAGACCTGGTTTGGTTGTCCTAGTCCTGGTTTAATCCTGTATAGACTCACTTTTTAAAGTGGTGTGAAGCCTAATAATAGACAAATAGATCAGCGCTCAACATTCAGTATACATAAATTTTAAATTGTTTTTCCCTTTGTCAACTCCATGGCGAAAGGATCTTAAATCCATGTAATTAGGGATAATCTTACTTAACCTGTACATATAATTACTGCATAAGGCTTGATAGTTTAACATTGTCCAAACAAACTGAGTTGACCATTGTTTGTTAGTGTTATGTATTCTAGTTGTTCTAAAATAATGACAAGAATCTATATGTGTTTCTTTTCTATTACAAACACAGTTTTAACTTCAGAGGTGCCCTTTGTGAACTTTTATACCGATTATGAGCTGGCTGACATGATCTATACTTGCGCTTCTATGAATAATGTTTTTTAGAGAATTAATTTCTGTGGGCGTACACTATTAATGATCCGCGTCTGCTCCCTTTAACCTGACAAATGATTTCAGATGTTTTCAAGGGTAAGTCTCATTTGTTTGTAACCTCTTTATGTGTGTGTGACCCTGCAGGTTGTGAGGCGGACTTCTGGGGGCCTCACTGCACCAACCGCTGCCAGTGCCAGAATGGAGGCCGCTGCAACCCCATCACCGGCGCATGCATGTGTACCGATGGCTACCAGGGGTGGCGCTGTGAGGAGCCGTGTGAGCATGGCTACTACGGGAAAGGCTGTCAGCTCATCTGCCAGTGTCTGAACAGTGCGACCTGTGACCACGAGACCGGGGAGTGTCTGTGCACGCCTGGTTACACAGGGGCTTTGTGAGTAAATGTCAATATGTACTTTTTTAACTGCACTGCATGGTATATCATTGAGTTGTTGTTTTGTGTTATCCCAAAAATCAAGTTAGCAGGCAGCTGAAAGGTCTAAGTTATGGTCTTAGGGTACCACTAAAAATTTAAACTGTATAATGTAAGACCAAAAAACATGTATTGTATTAAACTATAACATACGGAAATCATTATTTTACATTTTGTCCATGTCCACTTCAATGCTGCAGAACGATCATGCCCAGTCTCTTCATAGTGGCATTTCCCCTTAGCAAGCAGCAGACTTTCATTTATGTGTTTTTATTGCTGAAAAATGGCTATGTGACATTTCTGAACCTCACATCTATGACCCGGAGTCTGAATTTTTCAAATAATTGGAAGTATATAGAGATCCGTGGGTGAAAACAGAATTTTTCTGAGCGTTCAAGCCTCAAATGCAGTACAATACAAGATTACTCAAACATGCATGAATCAATCAAAATAAAACTTTCAGTAGGGTTACGGTGAGTGAACACAGTAATAATTTAGTTAAAAGTTCAAGTTTACATAACTTATCATGGCTAATCATGGCAAACAGATTTAGACACATTATAAGCAGACATATATATATGTTCATATACCAGGGATGACTTGGACATGTTTCCCAAGTTACTTCAGGACTCGTAACTCCACTCAAACATAATGACTGATGACTCAGAACTCAATTCTGACTTGTAAGTTTGTGAGCGCAGCGACTCAATATGAGGTTAAGATAGAACTCAGACTTAGACTCAGAAACGTGAGGACTCGATTTAGACTCCACTTGGAATAGTCCTAAATTACTCAGACAATGTGATCTTGAGTGTGTGAAAAAATGGGACTTGACTACAACCCTGTCATCTATGTCTGTAAGGAAAATGCATAACACAGTTTGCATTTAGGTTCAACAGAAGTTGATGTTTACAGTAGTTTTCATTGTGACCATAAAGACAGATATTTGTGAGTTAGTTTGTTGGTCTTGACGCTGATAGAGAAATGTGTTTTCCATGTGACAGCTGCGGAGAGCGCTGCCCCTCTGGGAGTCATGGGCCCCAGTGTGAGCGGCGCTGCCCCTGTCAGAATGGAGGGACCTGCCACCACATCACCGGGGACTGCTCCTGCCCTGCCGGATGGACGGTACGGAATTAGAGCTGCACAGTTACATTTAAAGTGCCACTGGGGTAACCTGTCAGGAGCAGTTTATGTGTTTGTATCAAGGACATTTGTAGGGCTGTAATCAACTAAAGAAATTCTTGGTTCACTAAAGACAAGCCCTTTGTGTTGATTAGTCGACTAAAAGGGGCTCTGGCAAAAGCTCCCAAATGATTACAATCTTGAGCAAAAACAGCAGTAAACAACAGTGAAAAAGCAGATTAAACTGTCCAGTCACTCTCAAAATTCCAGCTAACTCAGTCTAAGCCTTCCCCTTTCTGCTGGTCCATATATATATCCATATAATTACATTTCAACAAATGATTTTGTATGTTAGAATGGTAAGTGGTAAGGATTTTGATGCAGATGCTGTACGACATAATTCATGGTGGTATTTCATTGAATCTAAGGATAGCAAAACATTAACTGTCATAGAACTATTGTCAGTAGTGAAGTTTGAAAGTTTGTAGGTGTTCTGAGGAACATAATTACATGTTCGATGTTCTTCCTGCAGACTCAGTGAGAACATGAACTATAGATCAATACTTGCTGTTCAATTATAAATATGAACACGAAGAATTATTTAGTTAAGTACAACTCCAGCAATGAATCAAAGTAGAGAGGTAGAAACGTACTGATCCTGGTCTTTTCATTCACCAATATAATTCTGATTTTGAGTATCTGCCAAAACCAAATCGATATAAACCAATACCACTGCGGGGATTTTCCTTAGAACAGGAACAGATCCTTTACACTATGCAATGGATATGGATAGTATCTGTGGTAAATATTTATATTCATTTCACATCAGTCAAGTTACAGTTTGTTAAGTAAAATATATTTTTAAAAAAAGGCTTTAAAACTAAATCCTTGTCTATTTCATCAATAAGCAATAATAAATAAAAATGTAGGAACACTTTAAATAAAAACGGACACAATTTTCGGACAGTTTAAACAATCATTTAACACAATATAGGTGTTATCAGGTATTATTATTTGTCTGTTCATACCTATTGTGTAATTTATATGGATTTGGCCCTTGTTTATAATACGGTTGCTAGGAAACAGTTGTGTAATTACCTTTACCAAATCAAATCTGCTGCTCATGTCCAACCAGGAAGTGACATTATAAATGTCACCAACATTTTAAAACTGGGGAAAAATAGGCAATGTATGGAGTAATCTGTCAAATGCACCTTATGTACCGTCATGTGTGTGTGTGTGTGTGTGTGTGTGTGTATATATGTATATATACACACACACCACACACACACACACACACACACACACACACACATCTCTCTCTTTGTTTATATATATATATATATATATATATATATATATATATATACTGCTGACCTGCCAGTCGCACATATTTTGAAACAAAGAACAGATTCTAAGTCTCCCTCTAAAACCTTCAAATGATCATTGAAACAATTTTTTCTACAATAATCTGGAAATTAAATGTACAAATTACTAAATGATCAGAACTGTATTTACTATGGAGTTCTGAAGGTGAGCACTTTTGTTTAAGAATCCTTCATTTCTTAGAGGAGGAGATGTGCTCAAGAATTATATTGAGAGGCAAATGTAAATGCTGACTGGTTGATGAAACAGTGTGAAACAAATATTATCTGTGTAATTTTGTGAAATATTTTAGTCTGATGGGAAGTGCAATAATTTAGTTTCTTTATTTTATTTTGAACATTAGGTTCTGCAAGTACGTGAGTAAGTGAGTTTTGTTTAAAGGTGCACTATGTAACTTTTCTGGTGAAGGCTCAGCTGGTCTCTATAAATATGTAATACTGTAAGTTAGCGTTTTGCCTGAAATGTTCCACAGATTGGCTTTAAACTTTAGTGTTGCCATAAATGATATAAACACATGTTATACATGTAATCAATCAATACATTTAGAAGTTACATAGTGAACTTTAAACTTGTACGTTTACAACAAAATAAGAGTAGAAATGTCCAACACACCCACATTTCTTTACATTAACATGAGTCACAGCGTATCGCAAAAGAGCAGTAATAGTTTATACTTCGCCTAAACGACGTCCTGAATGTCCATCGTCTCACCTCTGTCTCTTGTGCCTAGGGCTCCGTGTGTGCGCAGCCTTGTCCCATCGGCAAATACGGCATCAACTGCAGCAAGGACTGTTCGTGCCGTAACGGAGGTGTGTGTGACCATGTGACCGGCCAGTGCCAGTGTGCTGCAGGCTTCAGCGGACGCAGGTAGCTCGCTGTGAACACTGCTGTTGTGTTCTCTTTGAAAATAGGCCACACAATGCAAAGCTATGAGTATTTCATGCAAAGGGATGCTTTTACACTTCCACACTGACCTATTCTCTTTGTTGATTCCTAATGAGATACAAACCTGGCTCTTCATTTAAAGGTCCCTTTTCAGGCTTTTTAACAGGGAATCTTTGGAAAAGTGTTTTCATTCTCTGCTGGCCAGAGCGAAGCATGAGAAAAAGTTGTATTAGTAGCATGGCTATTACCAACATGGTGCCAACAGATAGTTTAATACATTGAAATGATAGAACAAACCCGGTGACAGTATGC
This sequence comes from Rhinogobius similis, assembly GCA_019453435.1. Taxonomy (NCBI): domain Eukaryota; kingdom Metazoa; phylum Chordata; class Actinopteri; order Gobiiformes; family Gobiidae; genus Rhinogobius; species Rhinogobius similis. The sequence goes on from CM033628.1 coordinate 16,068,227, forward strand.
AGGCTTTGAAAATAGTCAAGAGTAGTACCTGGTGTCACAAGTCTACAGAGTACGGAAACTTGTCCCTCTAATGAGAAATGTTCTCAGAATTAGGGATTAGTTAATCATGCTTCAATGAATCTCAGTGTTGTTTGCAGTGCAAACAACATCACAACATGATGTATGCTAAATGAGTTGAGAATGAGTTGAGAATAAACGCTTCAAAAGAAGAGGAAGATCTCAAATGGCTCACACCCGGAGGAGCGACAGAAGTAAATGCCCATTAGTAAGTTTGAGGCTGGACAGTTGGTGCGTAATAAGATGTTTATATTTAATCAATCTCGTATTTCTTTGTGGACTGTGAGGTTCTGTGTCCCGGCCCGTCCATTGATCCCTCCATAGGCTGCGAGCTGTTTGGATTCTGCTCATTAATTATAAGTAATGGGCTTATATTAGCGTCTCATTGGAGAGCGCAGCTCCTTTGCCTGCTGGAGGTGCCCAGAGCTCTCGTCTTTATTAGTTCGGCTAAAGCAATCGTGTCCAGGATGAAAAGACTTCCTCCTAAAGACCTTGCCTTTACTTTATAATTTTGCAAAATTGCCCTCATTCATTTTGTCAGTGGCAGGTGAATTAAGCTGCCAGGGGTAATCTGAGTTTGTGTTAGCCCTCACTCTTGCTTGGACAAAGGATAATAATAACAGATAGAGCTAAAAAGCTAATTTAAACACAAAACACACAGTGGCCATTTGATAATGTGATTGGGCTGTTAGTAATCATTTTTTTAGGCGTTTGAGATGAATTTTCCTCTGGAATGCACGAGTCAGTTTGTTCAAGAGCTGAAGAATCTATTGTCCATACACTGGTCTCAGTAGAGAATGATCTGTTCATTTCCCTGGCTTCTCAGGTGCGGAAGCCCAACTGACTTTTTTCAGTTTTCACCCATGTTATAATGCTGTTCGTGTCAAAATATACCTGAATTAACTTTTTGTTTAATAGCAGTCTGATTAAGTAACTCTCCACATAGACACATTTACAGTGTCAGTGTTGACACATAATGCATTCTGAAGTGACTGTTGGTGCAAGAGTTAGCCTTCTGACCTCTATCCATTGCTCCTGACTTTGTCTGCCTCAGCCCCAAAGTGGCTGAGATATGCTTCAGTGACCCTATAACTGAAGGAATTTGATGTAATATATGATGTGAGTTCGAGGGTCTAGTCTCTAATAGAAATTTGTGAATTTACTTTCATTAGGAAAAAACACAAATATTGAGCCTAACCAATCATACTAGTACCATTAGATGATAGATTAGATATTTTAAAGAACCTATCTTGACCGAACAGAACTGGTCCATAAAATGCTCATCATCTGAAACCCAGCGATTGGGGAGGATGCATCCTTGGACATTATGTGGGCAGATACTTTGGCACTTTGGCCGCAACCAAAAAATCCTCTCTCCAGTTTTTAACAATGTGTCTGACATTTTCCCTGTCATTACTGTGTGCTCTCTCAGGTGTCAGGAGGACTGTCCCGTGGGCACCTATGGCCCGCAGTGCAACCAAAAGTGTCAGTGTCAGAACGGAGCCAAGTGCCACCACATCAACGGGGCCTGCATGTGCGAGACGGGCTTTAAAGGGCCTAATTGCCAGGAGAGGTTCTGTCCGCCCGGTCTGTACGGCCTCATCTGTGACAAGTACTGCCCCTGTAACAGCAGCAACACCCTCAGGTGAGTGAGGCCGCCAAACAAACAATCAGTCATGCAAAACAGAGAGAACTGAGTCTATAGCAAAGAACGTAATAGTTAAAAATGATCCAATCTATCCATCTATCTGTCTGTCTGTCTGTCTGTCTGTCTATCTGTCTGTCTGTCTGTCTGTCTGTCTGTTTGTCTGTCTGTAGATAGATAGATAGTTTGTATGTAAATGCAGCTATTTCTAACAACTGGAGCAGCTCTGCAGATGCTAAAAACGCTGATAAAGAAGTATTTTGGTATGCGTCAGTTATAATTATCACACATTTTTATACCACGATATAAATGTTAGACATATTATTAATGTATTTAAGCAAAAATATCTATAAAACTAAACTTAAAATTGGGAAAACAAGATCATTCTTCTCTGACAGTTAATTGTGCATGAAGAAAAAGATTGATGAAACCATTCAGCAATGTTTTAAAACCAACTCAGTATTTTAGATTTAATATGCAAATAAATCTGAATTACAAAAAACTTGTAAAACAAACCAAGATTACGTTTTGAAATTAAGTTTCTCTCTAAATGTAGTAGACATTACTTTTTTCCACACAGTCCTTTCTCCATAAGACACTCATTTTGAAGTCACCTCACAGCTGTGTCATCCACTTAGGCTTTTAATCGTGACCTTGACTTCATTCATAATTTCTCAGCAGCAGCATTCATAGTTAATGCAGTGTTAATGCTCTGATTCCGGCTGGAACTATAGAAGTCATTACAGCTGAAGGAGACAGAAAGGTCCATTTATCTGAGCCCTGATGAATACGCGGCAGGAGGAGCAGACACGACCCTGGTTTAGAAATGAGCTCTGAGGCTGTTGTTTTGGTGTGTGTGTGACTTTAGCTGCCACCCGCTGTCCGGAGAGTGCACCTGCGCGTCGGGATGGACAGGCCTGTTCTGTAATGAGAGCTGTCCTCCTGGGTTCTACGGAGAGACCTGCTCTGAGCCGTGCAGCTGCGCCAACGGGGCCGACTGCCACCCTGTCACCGGCTCCTGTGTCTGCGCACCGGGATACATGGTGAGTTCATCCATAAGAACTTAGTATAAACATACTATCATTTTAAAGGTGCTTGTCTCCATGAAGATGTAATTAATTACTTTGTTTATAATTAGGGCTGCACAGTTTTGGAAAAGATTGATGTATTGTTGTGTATACTTTTTACCACAACAATTTAAGTTATTTTAAAGCAAAAATGTATATGACTTAATTTACTTGTCAAACCCTGTCAAAATAAAATCTCAGAGACAAAACCAAGACTGAATTTCCATAGAAAGGTCAGTTAGTTTGCTTTTCTATTACAAACAATGGACAAAATAAAATGTTCTAGCCTCAAAATTGTATTTTAGCTTCAAAAGAATCTAATTTATGGTTTAGAATCTAATATATCTCTAGATAAAATGAAAAATTATTTTAGGCTCAACGTATTTTTCTAGTAAAACCTACAAATCTGGATTGTCTCTTCATCAAAATGCAAAGAGTTTATCATAATTTCCTAAAACATCAATCTAAGATACAATAAAAATGTGTTTAAAGCAGCTCTGATGTCACTCACATGTGTCTGCGTGCTTTTTGTTTTCCAAAATCATCAAAATTGTTCATATTTTGTGATATTCTGAGGTTAATTCCAGTTTCTCCAGTGAAATCACATTATGTTGCTCTTTATTTGAATTTAGAGTTCACAGGAGGTATGACTTCAGAAGGGCCACACATGGGGTGAAACCTCATTATCATACAGGGGATGACCTGGACACACCCTTTAAAGGGAATTAGTGCAGTGGCCACTGATGGTGATGTAGAAAGGTGTACAGAAATAGGTCCTTGGTTGTTAAAAAGTGGACTTTATTTGGAGTTATTGTTTTTTTACACAGTGTACCTTTGAAATGGAAAATTGTTAATAAAATCAGCGTTTTGTTTTAATAAAAAGAAAAAAAACTGTGCATTTCTGTCTGATTGATGACCTTGGTATTAAGTTGCATTATCAATTATTACATTAGCCAATGTTGGGATATCAATAGTTGTGATGTATCGTGCAGCCCTATGTAGAATGTTCCAAAATACATTTCAAAAGCAGCACCCTCAGGCCAAGTCAGATCTGTTGAGAGGCAAGATCTGACCTGCAACCTGCAATACTTCATAGTGAGAATTATTATTTTCAAGGGATTTGTCAGCAATAACTATTGTCGTAATCATATAAACACTAAACAGAAACACTGACTAATTGTGGATTGTGGAACATTCCAAACACAGTAACAGCATCACCATGGAGACAAGTAGGTAGCAAACCCTCCACAAGAAAAACTACATAGTGCACCTTTTAATCATTATAAATCCCCCACCCATGATGTTTTTATTATGTTATTATGGCAAAATTGTTTAAAGGGATTTGTCAAATTGTCAACAATGTGTCAAATAAGAGAGATGAAATTCATCATGCTCTAACCCTAGATACAACACAACGATATTTTACATGTTATACAGAACATTTCATGCACTGTCTACTTGTCCTTGTAATTACAGTGAATGAGAGGAGATCACTCTTTCATTGTGTTTGAATCATGATCTTAAATTGCTGTATTTCTTTTCCAAATAACAACAACAACATCAAAAGTAAAATTGACTTTGTGACACCCCTCTCAAAGTAAAGAGTATATATGTATCTTCACATCCCAGCGGGGATCTGGAGGCGTGGACACACTCACCTTTTAGAGCGCAGTACATAGGACTACCATTAAAGTGTCCATGGTAACGGCATGTTTTTATGATTAACGGCTGGGCGATAACATCAGAGATTTACCTACTCAAACAAAGCGGTCTTGTAGTCAGAAAGCTTTTAGGAAAAGAAATTAAAGATTTAGATGAATTTATAATAATTTTAAGCAAGCAAACAATGAAATTACACTTTAGAGTGTCCCTCTGGTGCTTCAAGACAACTCTGGGAAGCCAAGACAAACTACATATAATACAAACAAATTCACAACAAATTCAATTCATATAGATACAGGCTGCACAATGTATTATTATTATTTGTTCATTTAGTCGGGACGGTGCCTTTTAATGAACAATAATGACATACATGCTGTAAACACACTGTATTATAGCCATGGGATCCATTGTTCCACACTTGCTCTCACAAACACAGTCTCACACAGTGTACTTGGACACGGAGGTAAAGCAGGTGAATTGTCCTGCCCGAGGACACGAGGACATTAACGCCACTGCCCCACTACGGCACCAGGCATTCTCAGCAGTCTCCCTTAAGTACTAACCAGGCTTAGTCTTGGCTTCTCAGGTTAGATGAGATTGAGCATTCTCAAGGTGTACAAAGGTGTGTCAAGGCCATATAATGCATAAGTACAAATGTCTAAAAAGGCAGAATTTCATCACAATTTTCCTTTATTAGTGGTTTGGTTTAGTTAAGTTTTTATTTAACACAATAAAATAATGTGCATTTTTGGTCAAATTTTACTTACTGTTTCGCAAAAGTGTATCAAAACATCACATTTTTCTCTAACGTCATTCACAGCACAAAGAAAAACATTAACATCTCTTTCTCCCCATAATACCTTTTTCACATGTTTCGCGGTGCAGTAGTTTAATCACTGGAGCCATTAGCAGCTGCCAGCCTTTAATTATTTTGTTTGTGCATTTTTCATACAAGTGTCACTTTAATAATCAATGTAACCTTGCTCACTGTTATTTTGATACTTGATCCTGCCCAGCCTTTTGTGCATAGCCTTTTCTTGGCCTGTTTCCTTTTATTAGTGACCGTAGTAAAACGTTTTCATTACTGTGCCGGTGATCCTCTTGTGTGTGCACTATAAGGGAAGGTATGACATGTTATTATCACACTCTATGGATGTGCTCTGCTGCTCTGCTCCACGGCTCCGCGCACATTAATCTCTTGTATTTCCTTTGCCGACTATTTTACTCATGCGCCAGGCTTAGTTAAGATCTATCCCCGTACCATCCAAAGCAAATTGAATCTCCGACCTAAATACTTATGTTTCCATTTTAGCCGCCAAGCCAACATTGTCCCCCTTTAACAACTGTCAAATTAGTCGAACAACTTCAATCAGTTTTCCCATTGTATTTCTGTCGGGCAATCTGAAGTCACAGGGCGGCGGAGACAGAGAGGTTGCAGTTCTGCCAATGTAACATTTGAGTGGAAATTGGCTGTGTCTTGCGGCGGGCCACTGTGGTGAATTGACTGTGTCTTAATTTGCTCCACCTGTTCTGCGCCGGCTGCTGGGAAGGCCTGCCAGATCCATTAAAGGGAGCTGGAGGGCAGTCAGATGGGAGCAGACACGCCGCGCGCCCACGATTGGTGTTTGTGTCTCGTGCTGAAGACAAGGCGCACCTCGCAGTCCTTGTTTAGACTCTTCAAGGGGACACTGGATAGAAAAAAGCTATCCGTAATAAATATGATGGCACTGCTTGCATTGTTTGCAATTAATAATTTAATAATCAATCCAATTTTTTTTTTTTTTTTTGCTTAAAGTTAGGTTAAGGTATACGTTTGCAGCTAAAAACATCCACATTTTTTTCATTCATGTTTAAGGTAATTTTTCTTTTTTTTAAGTTAAGTTTTCTTTTCGTTGTTACCGTTGCTTGCAGAGGGCCTCAGACATAATCTAAGTGTTCACATGGAAACTGAAAGTGCATTATTTCAAGTCATAGGATGTGAAATACCAAAGCAAACAATAAAAGCTACAATCCTGTGCTCTTTAAAGACTAAAATTGCTAATAATTTAGTCATGAATTGTGTGAACATTTCACTTTGCTTTGTGGTGTTTAATCCAGCATATACATTTTTTCAAAGTATTATTATGACGGATGTTGTGCACTAAAAATGGATTTAAAAAATCTGTATCCTTACTGTTAGCGGGCTAGCATCCATTCAAAGTCTTTAATATAATATTCGACAGTATGCAATAAAACATATCCATCGCCATAAAGAATGTTCCAAAATATGGTTTTAACTTTCTATTTCCATGGAATCAGGCAGGTGACTTCCCACCTCCCGAAGTTAAAACTGTGTTACTTAAAAACAGGTTACTATGACTTTAACAATACTGATTAAAAAAGCTTACTAAAGTTATAAGGTGAGGAGGAGCTTAAAGGGACTGTACCTGATTTTTACTGTTTTACTGTTTTGAAACAAACTGTTTTGAGACAAACAGAACTAGTTCTTGTACCAGTTTTTTCATATAATAAAGTGAAATCTGTGTTGTCTCAGTACAGATATGTTGTAAAAGCATCTATTCAGGTAAAAGTGAGACCACAGCTCTTTTTCTGCTTCTATTTATAGAGCATTTTATGCTACAAAAGAATCAGGCATTAGCATGCTAATGTTCGTTAGCTGGTACCGTGACGATCCATGATGCTATGGGCTCAGAAACCCAAGATAAGTGCTTATTCATCTTATCCCGCCCCGCCCACTTTTGCCTATTTTGCCACAGATACGCACTCCTGTTGTAAATGCACTTCCGTTTGACGAGAACTCTGTTAAAGCTAATAGCAAACGAGAGAAAAATCTTGCCGCTAAAATGCTATATAAAGTAGATTGATTTTTGTAATGTTTAATGTAATGTTTGTTTAATGTTCACGTGCAACAACAAGTCAGCAACGCACCGATTTCTTGAGCGGCCTGAAAACGGCCTTTTAGTCCGTGTAGAACTTAATTTCTGTTGAGCTCGTCTGCCCCATGTAAACTAATACAACTCATTGCTTTAGATATTTAGGATGCTGGGACTGCATTGTGGAAGTGAGATACATGTGACTGCTTTAAAGACTTTAACATGAACTAGTTTGCGTTTTCACTTTCAAAACAGTAAAAATAAGGTACAGGGCCTTTAAACGTTGAGCATGTTAATGAGATGATTTTCTGTGTTTCCCTTGAACCAAAGACATCAGCTGAAGGGGCTTGGCGTGTGCAATATGTGCACTCTGCAGGCACAAACTGGTCCAATGTCGCAGATGAAGTTGATCCAAGAACAATGAAGACATTTTGTTTACTGTGCCTTCAAGCTCTGAATTCAGCTTAGGACTCTTGATCCTGTCATTATTTCCATCTCGTTAAACATGTAACAACCACAGTTAATTCAATGTCTACAAGAACTGTGGGGGCATCTCCTGCTCTGATATGGAAGCAGACCAACACACGCAATTCACTTTTTCCCCACATATGGTGTATTTATCATGATTAGAAATTATTTTAATTAAATTTTTACTTCATGAGGATGTCAGTTTAATCCATTGCAACGTCTTGTTTTGCTTAATTTATCTAATTTATATAATACAACAATAAAATAAAAAGTAATAATAGTAACAACCCATCTCCCACCCATTTTCTTTTTAAACACTCATCAACAAAACTTGTGTTTTGTTTCAGTAAAAGTTTGTCGTTAACATACTGTACAGAGTGATTATTTAGATGTAATATCTGTTTTTTGTTTTTTCAGTTTTTGCAGACTGGCACACAGTACATAAAAATGTGCGAATTCTGCTAATTCCAAGATATATAAAAATAAAATATATATATATATATATATATATATATATATATATATATATATATATATATATATATATCTTAGTAGAAAAAGTAATGATATTAAGAACAAAAAAGTAAAGTAAACGTAATGATGATTATTTCCCACTTGAGTCTGTCATTAAGCATTGGTTTTACACGTTTCTTTACTTCACCCTCACCATACTTTGACTTCAGATCAAGCACTTTTATAACATATAAAACGACTTCTTCCTCATACAGAAATGTCTGCCTTAACAAATCCCTTCCCCACAATCACAGAGATGTTTAGTTCCTGCTCTCACCTGCCAGTGTGTTGTCACAGTGTTGGCACGTGACCATTAGCTCACAGCGGGACTCTCCAAATATCTGTGACGAGTGTGATTGGTGCGCAGGGCCTTTCCACGGGGGACTGCTGATAGGGCTAAGCCTCCTACTGCCGCCCTGTTCTGTCCGTCGCACTGGGGGGCCAACCAAGCGCAGTGTGGAGCTGCCAGAGCCCCTGCACGCTTGATTTAGCCCCTATAATTGGACATGCTCTTTTTGACTGCGACAAAGTGATTACATGTTACCTTATTCTGCTCCTGTCCTTCACAATCTCATCATTTCGGCACTATAGCTGAACCATATGAAATACTTTATAGCAATGCATTGTGGACCGATTTCTGTTGATGGTGAATACACATTTTCCTCATCTCTCCGGGCTCCAGCCTCATCACATAGTTCACAGGTTCATTGTGAGTCTTGAATTTTAAATGGCGAGTCACTCTTCTAGCAGATAGATGAAGTGTTAAAGAGTGATTGGTAATTAGCGCTGCCATTTGCATGTAGTCTCAATGGAAAGCGGCTTGATCAATGTTGTGTCGACTGCAGAAAATAGCACTCAATTACATTAAGATCCTAATAGGCATGAGTGTAGTGGCCTGGCCTGTGCTCTGTCAGCTGAGTTCTTATGCTGCTGCTCTGGACTGACAGGCTGTGTATTAATAATGATATCCCTCAAACACACTTCTTCCCAACTCGCCTCACAAGGAATTTGAATCAGTCGACTAATGAGAAGGCTGTCTATCCCCAACCGATAGTGGTCTTACCAGGAAAGGCTACCCAAGTGGAGAGTCCGAGCGAACCATTGAAGCAACTCAATCCATGTGGTCATTTTATCGGCTCAATATCTCGGATGATGACTCCACCTCCTACAAGCCCCATGGCCGAAACTACCTCCACTTAACAACTGTAGCCCAAGTGCTATTGTTGGCAATCTTGAAACTGTAATTTTCTCCAGAACAAAGGTTATTGCGAGTGATTGATAAAATTTTTATTCGGAGACGAGTGCTTTCATGTGGTGCACGGGGAGGAGAGAGCCTTTAAGAAGTGTGGAGCCGCCGGCGTCCACTGGCACTGCTTCTGTCTGCCGCGTTTAAAGCCAGTTCAAAATGATAATGAGAGAGTTGGTCCCCAGCGCGGTGAGGAGAGGAGCAGGCCGGAGCCGGAGCTATGGCTGGAACCACTAATTGGAACTCTAAATCATTGTGTCACCTGTCAGTCAGCGACCAGCTTTGAAAGGGGAAGAGTCGGCAGGGGGCCAGGGAGCAGCTGTGATGTGCGGTGGCGGGCTGGAGTCAGGAAGAAGAGCGAGTGGAGGACCTCTACCGCTCTGTCTTTAAAATAAGTCGTTGCTAAAGTGATAATAAGTGGGCAGAAGAGACCAGTGTGAATCACAGCTTCATATACTTAAAACTGTTATAACAATGGCTAATACTTTTCTCCATGTGACAGGAGACCATTCTTTCTGACATATTCTGTCTGCTTTTTGATTTCGGTAACTATGCTGCATTTATTTTATTTGAACTAGGAAAGGGAACATTAAAATGACTTTAAGTGCTACTCCAATTCATTATTCAGTTGTTATTTAACAGTTTTGTAGAAAGTGCATGATGTCGCATTTGAGGCTTTCAGACCCTGCAATGTGATGTCATCCTCGGAGGAAAGAGACATTTTATTCTATTGATTACTTCGAACTTCAGCATAAAAATGTCAAACCGCAAATTCACAAAATGTCAACCTGATCATTTCTATTAGTAACTAGGCCCAAGAACTTGCTGTATTTCAAAAAAATTTTTTTATTTATTTATTGGTGATTTCATCTGAAACCCTGCAATACATTCTGTTACTTGACTTAAATACAGTATTATTTACCAAAATATCAAAGGCAATACATTTTTAATTACGTACCTGTGACTTTTCAAAAATAATTGCCATAAATTCTACATTGGCACATAAAAATCTTGATGTTGATTGTTTATCTTTTTATTCCTGTTTGAATGGTACTAACACGTATCTAAAAACGTATTATTGTTTTCTAAATTGACTAATGAAAGGTCAATTTGAGTAACGTTACTTTTTAATTTAGTATTTTACATGTGGTGAGTGACATCTGCACTGACATATATGTGACTTGCTTGCCCCTTCGCACCTTGTTAATGTAATTGTCATTATCACGGCCTTCATACAGTCTCCTCTCTCCTGCCCCCCCTCAATCCCCCTGGTGGACTGAAGAACCATCTCCAGCGACTCTCAGCTTTCCCCCTCACACGCGTCGCCTCTCACCTTTCTGAGCCGGCACTTGTCATCTCTGGACAAGGCTGTGTGTCCAGAAAACTATAACACTGTCAATACGCTTTTACAACACCGCCCCGGGCCACCTCACAGAGCCCACGAGCCCACAGGTGGAGCTGCTTAAGTTGAATAAATCAGAAGAATATTATTAATAATCTAGTCCAGTCTGACAGAGGGCAGATTAGGCAGTGAGAAGCAAGAGGAGCGCAGCTGGAGACGAAGGGAGTATAGAGCGTCAACTGATGAAAGACAGACCCCCCGTGAGACGCACAGAGGACACACTGAAGAGAACTGAGACAGGCTTAAAGATGCACTATAACTTTTCTGGTGGAGGGTCTGTCACCTGCTTGACCCCGTGGATGTGTTGTTAAGCGAGCACAGTTTCAGTAGCAATTCCTGTATTTGAGAGTATTTCATGAAGACACCGTTTGAATAAATATGTAAGTTTAAAATAGATCATTCTAAACAAAACAATAACATCTCCACGGAAACAAATAAAATGACTATTTTTATTTTTGTAATTTAAATGTGTTTTGTCAGGTCAGTGGCTGAACATGTTCGAGTCATATTTTCTTTATTCCAACTGGAGGAGTTACTTTTGTGTAATTACCTCTTCCCTTCAGACAGATATAAGCCAGTGACTTCCCAGAATCCTGTCAAAGGAACTGAAGAAGCTACTTGGATGAGTAAAGATATGAAATGTTATTATTTTGATTATTGCAAGGAAAAACGTAACAATTATGATTATTCATGATTGACCCATTTTTCAGAAATTTAACTTTCTGAATTATTAAATAATGTAAATTTGACAAAAACAGGTAGATTAAAAAGTACGCCACATTTAGATATATTTTGTGGACTGTAGATTGAATTAAAAAATACTCAATATTGCTTCACAAGCAGTCACAGTGAGCAACTGCCACACTCTGAATACAGTTTGTGGTGGCTGTGGTCCTCCTCAGAGCACTTACGTGTAATTTCCAGATGGTCCTACTACTCACCTTTTACTAGATGTGCAGAATAATGTTGACACAGCCTAAATAATATCTAATTCCCAACATATTTTATTGATTTTCTTTATTTGTTTATCTATCTAACATATCAGATCTTTAACACAAATGCTGACATGCATAGATAAGGCCTGTCACGATAACATAACTATATCGAAATATGACGATAATATTTTTGATGTCACTGACACAATAGACCAAACGCCACAGAATCCTAGTAAAACCTTTTTTTAAATGGGCAATAACATTAGCTGCAACAAATACAAACTGAATGAAACACATAAGTGATAATCATGTGCAATATAATTTAACATACTATTAATACACTTTTACTTCACTATAGCCACTTACTGTATATAGCAATACACTTAAGCCACTTTAGTTACCATTTTTACTGTAAATAAGTGTGTACTTTATACCTTATACTTTATACTCTATATTGTATTTTTTATTACCATGTTTATTTATCCTATTTTTATTGCATGCGCATTTCTTTCATTCCTGTCCTAAACTGTGTGTTGCAACAGTGGAATTTCCCCATTGTGGGACAAATTAAGGATCTCTTAACTTATCTTAAGTCACTATAATATATCATTTAAAAATACTTATTCTCCATAGCACAGATCTTACTGTGTTACATAAAAATAACTAAAACATTCCCAGTGCAAAGAAAATCTAGACACAATGAATATAGTTCTAGCTATTGAGTGACAGGTTGTTGTAGTAAATATGCTGTGAATGACGGACATGGTCAAGCACACTCAACAAATACACCACAGGCTTACACAGTGTTTGTGTTGTGCCAGCATTACCCCAAGGCTAAAGTACATCTGCAGTCCCCTGGTTCAGTACAGCACAGTGAACAGCACATCTTAACAAACACAGCCAACTACAAGGGACCATCCATGTAGAGTTTGTTTTTGATCTAGTTCTATGTAAAGTCTGAAGTGTGTTCCCTGTTTTGCCTCGTGCCGTCCTCAGGGAGAAGACTGCTCCACGCTGTGTCCGCCTGGTCTGTTCGGCCCCAGCTGCACCTCCACCTGCTCCTGTCACAACCATGCCTCCTGCTCCCCCACCGACGGCTCCTGTATCTGCAGAGAAGGTACTGCTCACTCCAGCCAAAAATGTATACTCAATATTTGATACTGAAACTAGTTAAGAGCTTGCCACCATGAGTGCTGAGTCTTTAGCTTCTCTGCTGCTCAGATCTGGAGCCCTCTCTCTACTGACAACCTCAGCCTTTCCATGCTTAAATCCAGACTTAAAACCTACCTGTTCAGACAAGTGTACATCACAAACTGAATCATACACCCCTCCATCTCAACATGGTCCTCTGTTTTATTTTATTTTTGTTCTGTACAGTTTACTAGGGTTTCGACTGTGTATTAGAAAGACCACATGGCAATAATAAGTAATATTTTATGTTGAAAATACATTAGAGCATTTTCCTTAGTGTCAAGATCGAGTTAAAATGTTTGTATTCATTGATCATACACATAGAGGTAACAATGTGCAAATGTCCATGGTATTTTCTACTAAAATCTCATCATTACTGACACCTTCTAAAGCACTAAGATGAGGTTTGAAAAGTAAATTATTCACTCAAACAAGGCAAATTATCCTGGTCAATGAAGTTTCATGAAACAAAACAGTGAATGTGGGAATAAAGCTTGCAATTGGATATATTGTAACAGTAACATCTTGTAATGTGATATCACAACATCACATTTATTGCCTAATTCTGGAGGCACAGGAGAGTGGCCTGGCTTTAGATTTTCGTTATTTTCTGTTCCAGACAATAATTAGTTCTTGTCTCTGTCACTTTGAGTTTTGTTCCTGGTGACATACAAATGGAGAACAAGAAAGTGTTCATCAAATGCTTTTTTTTACTACTTCTACTTTTGAAAGCCATGAGGAGTTTAGAGGAGAGGTGTTTGAAGTGGAGCACATGGGTTAAACTTGGCCAGTTTTGGTGTTGAGATTTTTCAGGGGTATCTACTCTGTATTCTGTCGCACATACTAAAGACAGTATTGCATTTCAACCTTGGGAGCCTTAAGCGTTTTAATTTTGGTCCTCCAAGGAAACAGTTTGGTTAAAAATAATTATCTATTGCCCTGGTGAGTCGTGCGCTGCCCAAGGCTCTCTGCGGAGGACTGAAATTTGTATACACGCCATTTCATAGAGAGCTTTTGCTTTGTGGGGACCAATGTTGGCCAAGTTACTTTGTAGAACTAATCTGATTACTGATGATTGCGGATTACTCCTTCTAAAAAATAATCTAATTACTGATTACTTTATTTTAAAAGAAAGTATATTATATTTGATTTCCTCTGTAACTTTCAGTAAACAGTAAACATACAGCTCAGGAACCGAAATATAAAAGTATGAAATCTTTCCACTAATAAAACCTCTTGTTATTTAACCTAATGTAAAAACGATGGGTCGACACGTACATGTCTTTTTAAAATATCTTATCCTTTTAAAATGTGTTTTATTCTTGCTGAGTGTGAGGCCACAAAATCCCATTCAAATTCACATTTTAAATGTGGATCTGGAAGTTGTATTTGTTTTCGTTTACAGCTGATGAAGTCACGTTCTATACCTGTATCTTTTTTGCTTTATAACGTAGTTTTATGGATTGCACACATTTTTACTGTAAAAAGATAAGGCAAGTGACTGTATTCTGCATTTTAAAATTGTAACATGTTGGATTAACGCTTTACTTAAAAGTAATGTGATTACAGTAATCTCTTACTTCCTTTTTAGGGACCCAAAAATTGTTCACTTTGAGGTAACTCTTTCAATATTAAATCAACAATGGTTTAAATTTAATATAGATTAATTTAGGTTAAGGTTAGAGTTTAGGTTAAAATTAGGCAGGCAGTCAATTTGGTTATGGTTAGGTTAAGTCTCCAGTAAAAGTCAATGTAATGTCCACATAGAGAATAGAAAGCTAATTTGTGTGTGTTTCTGTGTGTGTGTTCAGGCTGGCGAGGCGTGGACTGCTCCCTGCTCTGCTCCAGTGGCTCTTGGGGCTTGGGCTGTAACCAAACGTGTCTGTGTGTGAATGGAGCGGCGTGTGACCCTGTGGACGGCACCTGTACCTGCTCCCCGGGCTGGAGGGGCGAGCACTGCCAGGAGTCCTGCCCCGTGAGTGCACACAGCCGCTGTCCTGCTGGCAGATTTACTCTTCTGCTCAATCACTTTAACACATTGCTCCAGTCACAATCTCTTTTTCCAGAGTTGTTTGGATGTCAACCACAGCAGTGACATCACTCTAAAAATAAATCAATGCGCCCTGTCACACCGACCTCGGAGCATTGCGGCCGCGGGTCCGGCAGCCGCGCGGGTCTCCGGAAAGAATCCGCAAGAAGTCTATTTTTGCCGGACGCCGCAGCGGTCTGGTGCGGCTTTCATGTCATTTGACGAGTGCTCTCGCGCGAAACCACGTGAATCTACGTGGCTTTCGTCAAAAACGGACCGCAGTTAACCGGAGCTGGTGTGACAGGTGTCTGCAAGAGACCCGCGCGGGTCCCGGACCGCGACCGGACTGGACTCAGTGTACACTAGGCGTAACTGCTCTTACAATATCAATATACACAATATCACAATATAATGGGGCAAAACAGACTTTACTAATTATATAAAAAAAGAAAAAAAAAGGGCACCCCTTTTTAATTGTAAATGAGATTCTAGTAAGATTTCACATTTGACCCTTTGCTTTCCTCAGGATGGTACTTATGGTCTGGAGTGCCGGGAGCGCTGTGACTGTGGTCATGCAGACGGATGTGACCCTGTCAGTGGATACTGCCGCTGCTACCCCGGCTGGACAGGTACGTCTATAAATATATACCCGTTTGGTTTTTTTTTATCAGAAGTCTCACTAGATTTCCTCGATTTGAAAGAGGAAATGCACTGCTGCTGTGTTAACATGATGTTTACAGATGGTCTGAGTGTGTGCTGGTAATTAAATGATGCCTTTGTTTGGCTGCTGAGTGAGAGAAGCTGGAAGTGAGCTGAATCAATTTGTTTAGTGAAGCACTCCACTCATGCTTACTCTGCATCTTTATTATGTGTTCACTGCTCTGACATGACTCATCCTTCTGTATTAGACTCAGAATAACTGGTACGCAACAAGTCATGTAGTATTTGCTTTAACATTAATTAAAACTCTTCTCCTTCTCTCCACTTTCTCTGGCGCATCTGCTCGTCCTCCTTGCCACTCTCTGTGCTCCTTTTTCGTTTCTTCCTATTCCTCCTGTCACTTTTTTTCGCCCATTGTCCTCTTTCCTCTCTCCTATCACGCTCCTTTTCTGCCTCCTCTATCCTCGGTTTACTTCACTCATTCTCCTCTCTCACTCACGTTCTCCGTATTCCCTCTGCTGCTCCCTCTCAACCTTCTTTGCAACCTCTCTTCCTCCTCCTCTCCTCACTCATCATCTTCGACTCCCTGTCTCTTACGCCTCTCCCTCCTCTGTTCCCTGTCTTCCCACCATGCTGTTCATCCACTCTTCCCCCTCTACCCCTTCTCTGCATTCGTCCTCCTCTGCTCTCAACCCTCTCTTGAGGTCTCCCTCCTCAATCGCCCACCTCTGCTCCTTCTGTTCTCTCACTTTCCTCTGCTCTTTCTCATGTGCTTCCTCTCTCCACTCACTCCTCTTTTCCCTCCTCTTTCTTTTCCTTGTTTTCCTCTCTCTCTCTCTCTCTCTCTCTCTCTCTCACCTTTCCGTCCTCTTTTCTTCCTCACCCCCTTCTGTCCTCTCACTTTCCTTCGCTTCTTTTTCTCTTGTTTCACTCATGTTCTCCGTGTTTTCCTCTTCTGCTCCCGCTCAACCTTCTCTTGTGCTCGCTCTTCCACTCACTCTCCTCTTTTCACTCCTCTTCTCTCTTCTCCCACGATGCTTTTCAGCCTCCATTCCTTCTCTGACCCTCTCTTCACTCACCGTTCTCTGCTCCCTCTGTCTTCTCACTCTCTTCTGCTCCTTCCCTCCTCTTTCACTCATGTTCTTTGTGTTTTCCTCCCCTGCTCCTTCTGTCTTTTCACTTTCCTCTGCTCCTTCTCTCCTCATTCACTCACGTTCTCCGTGTTATTCTCCTCTGCACCCTCTCAACCTTCTCTTGAGCTCTCCCGCCTCACTCATCCTCCTCTGCTCTCTGTATTTCACCTCTGCTTCTCTCACACTCCTTTTCATCCTTTCAATCCTTTGCTGTGTCTCTCTTCTTTCTAACGGTTTGGCTTTATTATGTTCAGAGCTGAACCAAGCTGCTCTGAAAGGTGCATGCTCTGAATCTCTGCGGTCAGGGCCATCTGTCTGCTGTAATTGAGTCACCAGGGGGCGCCGGGCGAGCTGGGCCTCACAAACATACATTGACTTTAAAAAGAACATTATTCTACCATTTCTCCCACAGTAACATTCCCCGCTGCATGTTTTATTTGTTTTAAAGGTGCACTATGTAACTTTTCTAGTGGAAGAGGTTATTTTTTTGCCTGGAATGTTTTACAGAATAACATTAAACTTCTGTTTTCAATATTCCAGCCAAAGCAATAAGAGCTCCATGAAGACAAGCTGGCTCCCGGGCAGAAAAGTTATATAGTGCACCTTTAATAAATAGTTCTGATAATCCATTAGTCTTTAATGGAGACTCAAAGTCACTTTACATTGCAGGGTTCTTTCCAAACCTAAGAGTTTACTTGCTGACGTAATCGCAGCAGAATTACAGAGAATTAACTGTGAGCCTGCAAATATTTAAATCTTTTTGCAACATTTTCTTCAGCTTGTTCACACTTTCCTTAATTAAAACATTAACATTTAGACAGACAGGCCATTATTCAGTAAGAGTTTAGAAGGTGAGTAGACAATAGGAGCTTTCTAATGGGAAAGCTCAGACTTTCATTAATGTATTAGTCCAGTCCATATGTGCGCAAAAGGAAAGAAAAATGAGACAGCTATTAAAAAAACATAAGTGAAGATGAATGACTGTGTTCCTCACAAAATTGTAAAAGCTTAAAAATAAGTTGAGTTTTGGAGGCTTTCTAACCACAAGTCCGAAGCTTTCCACCAGTGATTCGTGAATATTTTTAGACCGCTGGAACTATCCTCCTGACAGTGTGGCAGGAAAAGATAGAGTCCTTTTCCAAGCTCCAGTTCACCAAAAACCCATTGCTCTTATGTCGGAAAGCGCTTTTTGAAATACATGAATTCAGACTTCTTATAATTATAATAATACACTATATTTATATTTGTGATGCACTGTACAAGCTTGACAAGCCTCTGAAAGGGCAACACTGTAATTATTCTTTCACTTTTCACACAATGGGTGGTAAGTTTCTTCTGTAGCCACATCTGCCCTGGGGTAGACTGACTGAAATTTGCTGTCCATCTGCGCATCTATCCTTCCGATAGGTATGGTGGGCTGCATTTCTTGCCCAGAAGCACCTCAACAGCATGCACCAGTCCGAGCTGAGATCCAGCTGTTAATCTTTGTGCTTGCTTGCACTGTGGGGGAAAATAAAGTGTGCATTAACCTTAACTACTAGGCCTCTTCTTCTACACTTCTTAATAAATGAACTATGTTGTCATTACAATATGTGCTATAAGTAAATGAAAGGCTGTTTCTCACCAATTATAAACAGTACATTGACTATATTACATAAATAGAATAGCTTATTTAAAAAAACAAAACAAAAAAAAATTTCTAATACTAATTAACACCCACATATCCAACTAAACAGCCAGATTGTCCAACTCTGCGCTTGTATCTGCCACTGGTGCCTGTTATGGATGAGAGATAAATTGGGTTTGGTATCAGGGCCTTCCTAGTTATTGGTATCAGTCCAATATTGAAAATGTTTTTGTTTTTTTCTGTACTACCCCAGTCTCTTTGCATCTATGCTAATCCCAGTTTGGCCCAGTGGATCAGATTTGTCTTTTTGAGCAGACTAATTAGTAAAAATTTAGAGAAGCAGTTAGGCTAAAACAAAACATGGCTTTAAGTTTACACAATCATGCAACAGATTTGTGAACTTTTTTATTGTTATTGTTTTGGTCACATTGAATATTGCAAAGGGCTCAATAAATGAAGGTTGACTGATTGATAATTGAACATTAATTGGTCGGCCTTGCAATGGAATATCGACCACAGCAGCAAGACGAATACTGGATATCAATTTCGGCTCAGAAAATCCATATTCGACCATGCAAAGTCCCGAAGTCCTGAAAAAGAAGACATGGCTATTTGCGGCAGCTCACATTTCAGCAGTAAATAGTGTCACACAAGGAACAGAAGCTCTTAGTGTCTTCAGCCTCTTTTACTGTCACCGCTGTGTTGTGTTCGGTCCTCGCCTGCGCTCCACGAACTGTCAGCACCCTAAAGCTGAGCGCGCCCGCGTTAGGAGTGCCTCACGTGACCTCACAACGGTTACTCTTCTGTCGTAAGCCTGACATCACCCGGCGCTTTGACTACATATAGGCCCTCCATGAAAGCAGGTGCTAAATAGACCCCTTTTCTAAAGCCGTCTGAGTGTGTACAGTGAATGTTTACATGCAGAGACAGACAGGCTGAAGGGAGGGCGGGTGCTTCTCTGCTCTTTCGCTACAAATTGGACAGAGGGACCTCGGGCACTCCTCGGTGAAAAGGCAGCTTTTGAAGAGACCTCGGTTGTGGCGCGCTCTTGCTTTCTTCTCCGTCCAGCCGTCTTGTGTTTGTCACCATTAGAGTGGAGAGAGTGTGCCGTGTCCACCCTCCCGTCTCTCAGCGAAGCCCTTTTTCTGCCTGGCCCAGCAGAACCTCAAACGCGCTTGCACCAGCCTTGCCCTCGTTTTGAAGTCACTGGCTGGTCCCTCTGACTAAATCACTTTGGCTGTGGCCCCTCCTCGCCTGCCAGCCCACTGCTCTCCGTCTCTCCGCACTTCTCTGTGCTCCTAAGGCTCCCTGGTTACTGTATAACATTAGTCCCTGGAGTTTCACACAGGTTTAATTCAAAGGTACTGCTCTAATGTGGCTTTAATGGCCGTGCTATTCTCAGATATTCTTATTCAAAGGAAATTTCAAATGAGGCTTCAAACTAAAAGCTGCTGCTTGAAGGTTCAGGGTATAGAATATGTGTGTGGATGAACCCATGTGCTGCTCTTCTGTTCACTTTATTTCTTATTCACCGCATGTAGAGGAACATGTGACACGCCCCGGGGCTAGGGATGTCATGACTTCAAATTATTACCAGAAGAAACATTGCATTAGTTTTTTGTTTTTTGTTTTTTTGTTTTATTGACACCAAAACTTAAATTCTTTTACTGCCACAATTACTTCTTATTTTTTGTTCCTATTTTCATTGTAATTTGTTACTATTTTTGAACATTAAGAAGTAATTTCCCTTTAACTTTATTGTCCATCGTAGTGATATTTGTCTTTGGTTCACCATTAGATTGACACAACTTTTCAATCCATCAAATGTTATACTCAATCAATAAATATTATAAAAAATATTCTTAAACCGTATTTATTCTACTATAATACGTTCAAAGTAAGTTGTCATTTCTGGAGGACACAAAAATAACATTCAGCATTTAAATCTTAAATTATTGCTTAAAAAATCTTCCCTTTATACGACACACAGTAAAGAACCGCAATTATTTGAAAAATCCTGACATCCTGTGACTTGCCATGAACCCTGATTAAGCCAATGGTATCAATAATCGCTTGCATACAAAAACTACTTTAAATCGAAATAGGATTGGCATGTTGTGGGGCTTGGCTGTTTGTGCCTTGTTTTCAGGTTGGGCAGTGCACCCCGAGCCTCGTACCCGTCTCGTACAGAGCCTCTTCTCGGCTGTGCACCAGAGCAGCCTTCCTGAAAGAGAATGGCAGACAAGCTGGGGCTCTCGGGAGACCAGACCCTGTTAATCAACACAGTGCACTGGCAGCGCGCCCCGCTCAGATCAAAAATAAAGCACATTTGGAGAGAAGTGTGCGAGAGGTCGGGCTGAGCTAAAACTGCAGGAGAGGGGCTTCTTCTTAAGAGACGGGGGGTTTCTCTGCAGTGTCTGAACCCACTCGCTGCTCTCACATAATCACACCATTTGTATGATTGTGTGGGTATTGTTTTCTTTTATTAATTAATTTGTCATAATATTAAGTCTCTTTTGTGGAATGAAGACTAGGAACCAGCTTTACACCTTGTAGCTCAGTAGGTTAATGCTTTTACAAGTGACGGCAAAATGAAGCAAGACTTAGAGGCTCGGTTCGCGTTAAAGTGGGCGAGTCATATATGACAGTAACAAATAAGTCACATGACCAAGGCTTCAGTTTGTGTGAATTCAGAAAAATCAAATATGTGTGTACACGATAAAACACGCTTGTTTTTGTAACAATCGATAAAAGTTCCTACACACTGGTGGGAAAATAAACTTCATATTCTTTGCAATACATTAAAATCCGAAGTATATGGCTTCATTTTGGTGAACGTTTGTGCTGTGACTGGCTCTAAGGCCTCATTGGTTCACAGGGCTTTATTTTTCTCATCACTAGCTTTACCCCTGTTTACTAAGAGCATTGTGTGGTGTCCTTGTGGCCTTGGGCAAGACACTTTTCTTCTGTGACTGACTGTAGTGTGACCCATGTTAGAACTATTTGAGTCAGAATTTATTTAGCCAATTATGTTTGCGTTAAGTTTATAGATTTTTGTTAAAGTTGTTTTTTGGTTATTGTCTTTATTCTGCACATTGATTATTAATTGTTAAGATATTTATTTGTGATTTGATTTAGTAAGCTTTTAGTTTTTTTTTTACATGGGGCTCACTCATTTGCATAAATGGGTCAAGGTTGGAGGACACAGGAGGCATTATGGGCTGGGCAAATGTTTTCTTCTTATTATTTTTTCTTCCTACTTTTTTCTTTCTTTTTTTTTTTAAACCAGAGACAGACCCTGCAGGATTATTCTACCAGTAGTTTGCTGCTCATATGTGTGATAAACTCAGCTCAAAATGCACCTTCTGGTTTGGACACTGTTCATTTATCTGCATAAAGCCAAGCCCTTGACAATGCCTCTGTGACCTTTGATTTGTTTGGGTTAAAGGACACATATTCTGCTACAGTGACTTTTTTGAGCATTTAACCATGTTCTGACAATGTTCCGTCATCAAAAACATACCTGGAGTTGCAATAAGCTGCATTCACGCCATTTTGAGGAATGTTCATTAGAAAATCCTCTCCCCTCTGAGCATCAAAAGCACTTCCTGCTGAACTCCCTCGATCAGTGATGATTTTCAGATTTCATACCACACTTATCCGAGAATCTTTTACTGTTTTAAGTCCTTATATCATTGCCAGACTCGTTCTGAGCATTTCTGCCGTCTAAACACGATAACTGCTGCACATTGTGTGCCTTAAAATGCTAACATAATTATTATAATAACTTGATGAATAAATTAATGATGAATTTTAGCATATTCATAGTCTGAGTTGATGTCCCAATTTTGAGCAAACAAAAATATACAAAAAAAAAAAAAAAAAAGAGCAAATCAGTTCAGTTGTTTCTGTTAAACGGAAATCAGCTGCTTTCCCCCCCACTATTACTACTTCAATTTTTAACTTTTTTACTTGGGTTTGGGTAGATTTTTGCATGTCTAATTCTTTGTTCCTGTATGTATACTTTTACTTAAATAACAACATGGAGTATTTCTTCCACCACTGCTAGTTATTTAAAAAGTTGCAAATTACAAATTCATTTATAAACTCAGATCTTGCCTTTTTATGTTGATTGATGAAGTTAATGGACTGCAAAAGAGAGGTAAAAATAGGCTTTTGTTTTTGTCCTCCAAGTGTCAAAATCGCTTCACTTAATGAGTTCTGTGCTGCATATATTCCAGTCCACTATAAGGGCTGTACTTAAGAGACTTGAGGTTAAAGAATGACTGAGCCCTTGTGTACCAAAGTGAAGGCTGCTTTGCTATGTGTTTTTACAGATGGCGCGTTCTTAAAGTATGTCCGTCTGTGATCCCTCGCGCTCTCGGGGCATTCTGAATCTGCTTACATATATATTTGTGATGTGCCTGCAGGGATCCACTGCGACAGCGTGTGCCCACAAGGCTTCTGGGGCCCCAACTGTTCCATGAGCTGCTCGTGCCAGAACGGAGGCTCCTGCTCCCCAGAGGACGGCACCTGCGTGTGTGCACCTGGATACAGGGGCACCTCCTGCAAGAGAAGTGAGCTCACAGCACTTTACAGCACCCTACCTGCACTGCTGCACTGACATGGACATTTTCTATTGCAATAATGAATGGAAACCACACAGTAAAGGTTGGTTACATGAGTGTGACTGGAATTCAAAATATTAAGCTGTTTTTGTTATAGTTATATATGACTTTTAGACTTTTATTTTGTTCGAAAATTAGAGCTCAGAACTAAATCTGACTGAAGACTGCTCCACCTCAAAAATAGATTTACATGCCTACATACATATGCATGCATACATACAGTATAAAAGTTCACATTTCAATTAAAAGCTATAAAGTGAAAAGATTAGTTTTAAGAGCTGACTTAAAGTGACTCGGCCTGTCGGAGAACAGGAACAGAGTGTTAAACAGTTTTGGATCTGCAACAGAGAAGGAGTCATCCCTCTGAGTTTCCTCTTTGTTTTTGGACCACTAACAAGGATGGATAACCAGACAGAAAAACTTCAACGGAGAAAGATAAAACTTGTCACGAAAAGACAAGACAGACAATAGATAATGTCTGAACAAGTTAAAACCCTCTTTTTCACTGCTTGCAGTTTTGAGATTAGTTTCAGTTGGTAGGTGTATATTTATTTTTTATGTATTTCAGTCTGATTTCAATTGTTTTTTTCCTTTGTCTTTTTTTTTTTTCATTTTAAATCAATATTTTATTTCTTCTTATTATTTGTTTCCCAAAACTTTTTAATTTAAAACACATAAAATACAAAACAAAGATCTGCTGGTATAGTTGCGTAAGGGTGTATTTGGAAGCACTAAATCAGGACTAAATCAGGATTAAACAAGTACTAGAACAGGGCCAAACCAAGTCCACATCAAGACTCAAAATGGGCTCAATTTAGGACCAATTAACAACAAGCGTGAATGCACCCCAAGATAATTGCACTTAAACTCCACTCCAAACCCGAATGTTCACGTTTCGTCCAGTATAGATTAAGAATAAAAGTAAAACACATTGAGTTGCCCTGCTCGCACTGACCTTGCTGAGGTCTGTGGAGAAGGGCTGGAGGACGCCCCAGCAGTGGAGGCTCCTCACGTCTGTCTGAAGTGCAGGACTGCAGGCTCTTCATCAGGCGAACTCTTAATCACCACATCTCTGCTGCTCCTTGGGCCACCTCCAGAGACTCGCGGCGCACGGGGGACGGGCCATAAAGAACACACATACATACACACACATACACACACACACACACACACACACAGAATGACAGGCAGAAGAAGACAAGTTCATCCTCACAGTGGGAAAGGCCTCTGTATGACTCTTCTCCTGTCTATCTACTGCATCTCTCTCTATATCTCTTTATCTTTCTTGCGTGTACTTGTTTCTTTGTTTATTATCTCTCTATGTCTTTCTGTGTCTCTCTCTGGCGATTTGTCCTTCTTTCTTGGCCTTCCTGCCTGTGTTTTTCTGTCTGTCAATCCACTTTATGTCTTGTGTTTCTCTCTTCCTTGCTCATTCTTTCTGTTTTCCCTCTTTCTCTGTCTATCTTTCTTTGTCTCTCTCTTTTCCATTGCCTGTCAGTATTTCTCTGCCTCTCTCTGTGTCTCTTTTTCTCTCCCCCTCACTCTACCTGTATGTAACTGTCCTTCCTGTTTTTCTCTCTCTCTTTCTCTCTCTCTTTTCTTTCCTAATACCTGTCTGTTTGTCTGTCTGTCTTTTTCTGCTTTTTGGTGTCTCCTGAGCTTTGCCTTCCTGTTTCTCTCATTTCTGTTGCCTTTCTGATTAAGTCTCTCACTGTTCACTGTGTCTCTCTTTCTCTTCTCTCTCTATTCTGCTTGTTTCTCTTACTCTCCCTCGCTCTACTTGTCAGTTGTTTCTCTTCCTGCCTTCCTTCTCTCTGTTTTGTCTGTCTGTCTATCTTTCATTTGTCTCACTTTTCTTCTCATTTGCCTGTCTGCCTGTCTGTCTTTCTCTCTTCTCTTCTCGTCTCTCTCTGTCTATTTCTCTCCCCCTCGCTCTACCTGTCTGTATATGTGTCTGTTGTTTCCCTCTCTGCTTTCCTGTTTCTCTCTCTTTTCTCTTTATTTTTCTCCAGCTTTCTTTTTTAATCAATCTATTTTATGTTCCATTTCCTATCTGTCTGTTTGTTTGTCTTTCTTTGTCTCGCTCTTTCTAACTCTGCCTTCCCGTCTCGCTCTCTCTGCCTTCATCTACACATCTGTTGCATATTCTCGCTGGAATTGTGTCTCTATCTCTCTCTCTCACGCTCTCTGTTGCTGTCTGTTTCTTTGTCTCATTTTCCCGTCTGTCTATGTCTCTTCATCTCTCTCTTTGCCTGCTTCACTCTCTCGTTCTCTGTCTCTTTCTCTCCTCCCTCTCTCTCTCTCTCTCTTTCCACCTGCCTGTTTCTCTGTGAAGATACCTATATCTTTGTTGATTTCACCCTGAAAATATCATGATAATATTGAAACTACTTTCTCTGACACAAAGCCTAAAGCAGAAGAATCACTATAAACCCTTTTTTTAATGTAAAATATCTTTTAAAAAAACATGGGCTGCAATAAATAAACAGCAGAATGAAACATGTTAGCAGTGTAATACAAAAAAGAATTACATATTCCACTATAGTGCAAAGAAAATGTACATACTATAACAATCTAGAACCCAAAACATCTGTTCCATATGGCTATTATATCTTGAACCATAAGTTGATATTGTAATTATCGTGACTGATCTTTGCCTCTCTCTCTGTGTCTTTCTTTCTGTCTGTGGTGATCATTTCTGTGATGCAGCGCAAAATGCATAGTCACATTCCTGTAAACAGTGATTTGTATACACAGTGCCCTGCTGTTTGTTTGAGTGCAGGCGCCAATGATTACTGCTCCAAATTCAGTTTACACAACACTGCTCCCAGGTGGAAAACATTGTGCCAAGTGCCCCGTTGTCCTTAAATTTGACCAGTAAAAAAGTACATGTTGTTAAATTAACATATTTTAATTAGATTTTATATTTTTCTTGCATTTTTAGTGACACAGATATATGTCTACTATAGTAATAAGTAAAGTATAGTAATAGCAGGTAAACACACCTTATTCATTAACACTAACAAAAAAACACTTCAGTTTTGGGTTATCAAATTAATCAATACCATATATGAATTGATTGAGACTAGTATTAATACAGGAAAACCTACAAAATTTGGTCTAAGATGGGCCTTTTCCTATATGGTGTTTTATCTTTAACTAAGACTTAAGACCACGGGGACTCTTTTATATTTTTCTTTCTTTTTCTTTCCTTTGGATTGGTGGGTATACTAGCAAATTTACCACAATCAGGTTATGGTTAGGGCTAAGTTTAGAGGCAGTTAAGGTGGTTAAGGTAAGGGGTTTGGGAAAAAAAGCCAAATATTTGGGGGTTCCATAAGACCACATGGTAAATAAATGGCTTTTTTTTTGTGTGAAGAGAATCACATAAAGTATTAAAACATGTAGATTTTTTTCATCATTGTGTTATTGGTATCAGTATCGCGTATCCAGGTTCTTTCCAAATGTTAGTGTTGTGACAGCAGATGGCATTGATGAATCGGCTCCTCTCCTGCACGTCCCATGTCCTGCAACAACTAATGAAGACGGGCTTGTCTCTGTTCCCCTGCTTCTCCTGTTCTGCTGCCTCTTCCACTTCTATTTCCTGATCACACTTTGATCATTCTTCCTCTCATTGGTGCCTCTCTTGCCCCGTTGTGTCCAAGCCTTTTCAGCTCTGGGACTAAAGCCTTACTTCTCCTGTCTGAGATCTCGTTTGTTTGTGTCGCAGTCTGCTCCCCGGGGTTCTACGGCCACCGCTGCAGTCAGTCGTGTCCCCAGTGCGTCCACAGCACTGGCCCGTGTCATCACGTCACGGGACATTGCGAGTGCCTGTCGGGGTTCACTGGATCTCTGTGTAATCAAGGCAAGTCCCCAGACAACCTGAACTGTCTTCTCTTCTTTATTCAGCTGGATTTACATAGTCACTATATTATGGCTGCACAATATAATATATCAAATCAAAATCACATTAATAAAACTGCAACGGCTGTAATTATTTAGAGAATGTCCTCTGCAAAGAACGAAATATCCTGTCTTTTTATAGAAAATACTTGTTGTACCTGCAGTCTAGAGCTCTGATGTCATTTTTCTATTAGTTTATCAGTTGATATTTCTCTCAAATGTTATTGCTCCAGGAGTTGTATTTTTTAAACATATAGTGCAAATCTAATCACATTCACCATACAGAAACATCACTATTCAATTTTTTCCTCAAATCGTGCTGCCCATCTTCACTTAATTCATTCCATTTATGTTTTGTTTCATTTCCGGCTAACTCTTGACATTACATTCTGACAATAGTGTTACAATTCTGTGTCATAATTGGCTGAATGGAGAAAAATAAATTAATCAAAATAAATCAAAATACAGTAGTTACTAATCAAATTGTGTGTTAGTCCTTCTGGCAGTGCTGTTGCTAGCGTTTGCATTCAGTGAATAATAGATGTAATAAATTGTTTTTATATTGCCTTTGACAAATTTAAAGTGCTACAGTCAATTAAAATCACACCCAATACATAAAACAGAAATTTAAAAAAAGAAGAGAAACAACAATTACAAGCTTGCTTTTTGGAATGAAAATTCTTGAAATGACTTGGCTGGTTACTAGGGAGGGCATCTGGAGTGAAAATAGAGTAAATAATATACTTTCTATTGATTACCACTGGTCGTTATTCATTGTTAAATCACACTGACTGTTAATCCAAGCTGTATGTGTCATTCTAAGGCCAGCTCCAGCTTCATAATGTGCCCAGATATGCAAATGTACTGTAGATTTTACTGCTAATGATCCACAATCAGGTTTCTTTTTAAATCAGAGACACACTACAGGGGTCTTTTGAATTCTCTTTCAAACTCTGAGCCGTGTCGTACAAATAAAAGTTTAATGGGTTAGTCGAAGGAAGAAAAGAGGGAAATGGAGAGGCTGCTAATTTGTCTGGTGAGTAATTACGGCAGGGTGCAGCAGCTGGACGGAGGCGGCCGCGCTCTCTCCTGTGTGGAGCCCTGTGCGGAGCCCTGTGTGGAGCTCGGCTGGACGCTGCCGCACAGCACGACTAAAACACACATGAACGAGTGGGATCCCAGGGCCAAGGGGAGGTTAGGGTGTATTGGGAAAGGACGGAGCAGGTTTAAATACATACACTGCTTCACATTCTCTTTCACAACCGTTATGGAATTGTTAAAGAATACAAACCCATCTCAGAAATAACAAAACATATTTTGTTTTGGAATCCACATACATCCACACACTACAATACATCACATTAATTGTGTGCGATATTGACAAAGAGAATACTTTCCTGATACAATGCATCAGGAATGTGCTAAAATAGACCTGTAAATGTCTTGGTTGATGTTCAAGTACACACAAGGGCAGAAATATACTCTTGTTTGGGAGATTGCACTAGACGTTTTTGTTTTGTTTATTTTGAATAGTTTTCATTATATAAGATATAATCAACATTTCAATTTTGCATATCTCCAAAACAACAATTGCAACATTATTCATTTTTTGATATACCTTTAACCACAATATATTTAATCATATTTACTGAATTCTGGGGGCCTAAAGCGAGCCAGCTCCCTCTGAACCCCCTTCTCACGGCCCTCTTCAGACCCCTCAAACGGGGTGGTACGGTTCACTTCACTCCAAAGAGGATCAGTCACTACCCCTCTGACACTACATGTGCAACCTAAAGCATGCACAACAGGTAAACTCCTCCAGCCTAAGGTGATCCTGACTAAGCCATGCTCAAGAGACGGGCCCCGGGCATCAGCGACCACTGGATGGGTCAAATGCAGAGAATAAATTTCCCTCACAACTCACAAGGGATTAATAAAGTATACCTTAATAATTCAATCATAACTAAAACCTTATAATTAGGCTAGAGTACCACAAGCTGGCAAAGGGCCTATCGAAAGTTACATTTTTATTTCAGGTTATTACATGTGATATTTAATGTAAAACAAAGTAAGTATATTCCAAATTATTTAATACATTTTCCAACCTAGATATCAGCCTAATTGAGGATTAATAATGAATTTTAAGAAAAGTGGGCGTCTTTTTATCCATAAATCACTGCTGGAGAACTGCAGATGTTACTTGGGTGTTGGGAACAGAGAGCCAAGGCAGGAAAGAGTCGCTCACATGTAATAATTAAAATGAGGAGATGAAATGAACCAGCGCCTATCTGATCTCTCCTCCGCAGGGCTATTCTCCGAGCAGCATCCTAACACCTGCCCTCCATTTGTCCCTCCGTACGCTTCCAAAAGCACAATGAAGGTTTCACTGGAGATGACATGTTTTATTGAAGAGTCGCGTAGACCAGTGAAATATTAATCTCATAAAATATGCATAGTGTGGTGTGTGTACATGGTCTATTTTAATTTTGTGGCACATCAGTCATTCTTCTGTGTGAAAGGAAATGGGGCAGTTCTGTTGACTCGCGTCTAATAAGCGTTTAGTGTCCACTCGGTACAGTATCATATCATATAAGCTTATGGATGGAAATGATTGCAATTTTGGGATCAGTAGTAGAGAAAATGTTGTTGGTCATTCTGTAAACATGGACCACAAATACTTTTAGAAAATTGGCATTACTTACGTGTGAGTGATTTCTTTTTTGTGTAGATCCAGAACATTACAATATTAAATTCATTGTCCTGGTTTGAGCCCAGTTTAGACTTGGTTTGGTCATGTTCTAGTCCTGGTTCCGTCTTGTTCTTGTCCAGGTTTAAAGGTCAAAGGTCCAGGTTTAGTTCCAGGTTTAGTCCCAGCTTTAGTCCCAGTTAGAATGTGGTGTGTAAGAGCTCAATGCATCCTAAATCTGGGTGACAGTACAATAAAAAGGCTTGTCATACACCTGTTGCCTTCTCATGGACTTGTTGCAGCCCACAGCAGCAGAGTGGTTATCTCTTTCACCTAGCATCAAGAAAGTCCTGGGTTCATTTCCCAGATTTTGAGTTTGCTAATCCTCCAGCTGGGTACTTATTACTTTTTGCTCCTGATTGCCCCAGCTGCATTAAGATTGGGTCAAATGCAGAGACCAGCATTACCTGTAAGTACAAACATTATGAATGTAACTACGGTTTTATGGACCCTAGACGACTCCGCTGCTGTTCAGAATGGGAAAAATAGAACAAGGGCAAGGATTAATAGACTGAAGAACAACTCTTATCCACATTCTGCTAAAGCAATTACTCCTATCATTTAAGCACCCCATTTGCTGCTCAACCAGGGAGTTGCTATATTTAATTGTTTTTTACCTAACAATGAGAAATATATCACATAAATTCTTACCTTGTATGTTTAGGCATGCTGTATGTGAGTTTACGCCTTCAATCTGTGTTTTTGTCTTTTTTCTTCTTCCTCAACCATAGGACTGGGCAAATTATCAAAAACAAATGAAAACCACAATCAATATTCATTTTCTCTACATAAACAATACAGCCTTCCAATCATTGCCAATCAAATGTCTTCCTCCAAAGACTCTCTACTCTAAACCACATGCTTTTACTGACAGAGCATTGACTGTGGACCTCTCTATTAAAAAAAATCAAGAATATCATTAATGATCAGAAATTACTCTCGATCTCAGTTAAAAATCTATTAATTGCACGGCTCCAAATTAGCCCCAAATTAATTTCTGTTTTCTCCCGCCCTGTCCTCCAGTGTGTCCCACGGGCAGGTACGGCCGAGTGTGCGCTGAAATCTGCCTCTGCACCAACAACGGCACATGTAACCCCATCGACGGTTCCTGCCAGTGCTTCCCGGGCTGGATCGGCGAGGACTGTTCTCACGGTTCGCTTTCTCTTATACGTTTTACCTCATCTTTGTTTGCCTTCACCACTAACTCCTACCTCCCAATTACCTCTGCACACATTCATCATCTTCATAACCTCCGCCGCCTGATATCTCCAGCTGATGTAAAACGCATAGCTGGCTTAAATGATTGTTGTAATACATTATGCTGTTTGATTTATAGCACCCTGGGCCAAAGATCGTTCTCCGAGCTTTGAGCTGTCAGAACTAAGGAAATTGATGTGTGCTATTCCATTGCATTAACTGCTTAAAGTAAAATAACTAATGATCAGAAAGATGTCATATTAGTGATATTCGGCTTAGGGCGATTCAGTCTGACACGTGTGGGTAACAAAGCTGATCGAGGGCAAAGGTCAGAGGAAGTTTGCTGCCTGCATTTTGAAATACACCCATTGAAACAGTGTTCAGACTGTTATGAAATATACCTTCAAACCTTCAGACTGGAGACTGTGTAAAATGTTAATGAAAACAGTGATAACAGTGAAAACACTTAAAAATCAAAAGCAGTGATATTTTGTTATTCAATGGCAGAATAACACCTTATTTAGAATTAGGTGGCAGCAACAGATTTTCTTGAACATCAAGTTGTTCTGTCCCAATTTTATCAAGACACGGTGCTGCCGTATTCATTTTGATCTATTATTCTCATGAACTGGAAAATGATCACAGTTTTAACATGTCCACACATTCTTTTTTAGTTATTGCCAAGTTTCAAAACGACATCACAGCACATCTTGTTATGTTGTGGTACAGGCAAAATTACTATAGAGTTATACACAACGTGTAAATTTTATTGTGTAGTAGATCATCCATAGCAAGATAATGGACCCAAAACAGTGGTGGAAAGTAATGGAGTACAAAAGTAAAAGTACTGTATGTAAGTGAAATTTGTAGATATCTGTACTTTTCTTTTTTACTGTACTTTACTTTTTTACACTTTTACAGTAGATCCTTTTACTTCACAACATCTGAGAGCAGTTTCTTTTCCATATTAAAAAGGATGTTTTAACGAACAAAAATATACAAACAAAAACAAGTAGAAAAATTAAGAAATAGATTTGTTTCTGTTTTAAGTCTTTTTGTGTAACTATATTTTTCTTAAGTTACAAAACGGAGTACTTCTTCCACCACAGACGATAAATGATCAGGTTTATAATTTTTTGGCCGTACCATTATAGATTCTGACTCCAACCCTTCATTACATTCTACAATCTGAAAGTAACTTACTGTACACAATTGTTGATTACAATTATTAAATTTTAAAATGACTGCCGTTTCAAATGTATCTTTCTCTCTGAGCCCCAGATGGATGGAAATGTGACGTGTGGAGTGTGTTGTGGGGACATTGTGGGCTTAAGTGCGGTGTGTTTGTGGCCCTGCAGCCTGTCCCTCCGGTCACTGGGGCCCCGACTGTCTGAACTCGTGTAACTGTCACAACGGAGCCCAGTGCAGTGCCTATGACGGGGAGTGCAGGTGCAGCCCGGGCTGGACAGGACTCTACTGCACACAGCGTGAGTCTGGATGCACACTGACATCTAGTGGCTGCTGCGCAAAACGAATGATAACTTTACATCAATCACGAGTGTTTTTGACAAAAGCCATACCATATAGTTCCCTCCAAAACCTTAATAAAATGTATGATTGTGTTGATAACGTTGTTTTTAGTTTTGGGGACAGAATATTTCAAGAACCAGCAGTCACTGATGGAGATTTATAGGTCTTTTTCCAGGTTAATATACAACACCTAAAGTTTTCTTAAAATGCTTAATTATTGCTTTAATGTTGAAAAGGAAAATATAAAAAATTAACCAGAATATACTTAAAGATATACTTTGCATCTGATGGAGGGTCTGCAAGCTGCTTGTCTTCATGGAAATGCTTTTGCTTTGCCTACAATGTTCCACTTTATGACATTAAACTTGTCAGATCTGTGGAGATTTGAACCTGAACAGTAAAAATGTATGTTTTTTCAAAGTTTGAGCAACAACTAGAACTTTAATTGAACATTCAATAGAAAGTTAAATGCCATACTGTGGTACATTCCAATCAAAACAATAACATTTCCATGAGGACAAGTAGGTAGGAGACCCTCAAACAAAAAATTACATAGT
This sequence comes from Rhinogobius similis, assembly GCA_019453435.1. NCBI lineage: Eukaryota > Metazoa > Chordata > Actinopteri > Gobiiformes > Gobiidae > Rhinogobius > Rhinogobius similis. The sequence continues at coordinate 16,101,296 of CM033628.1, forward strand.
TTAAAATACCTTTGTTCATTTTAATTTAAAGACATGCCAATATTTAGATATGCTTTCCAAAAAACAAAACACTGTGGGTTGTTTCCATTTTTTATTCAATGTAAAAAAAAAAAGTTGATTTTCATATCCTTTTTTCCAAAAGCTTTTTTTTTTTTTTACTGTCAGAAGAGCACACTGTACGTTGTAGTGGAGTCATTACAGATTCCTGTCATTGTGGCAGGGACAGTATAGACATCAACTCCACTAATTCAAATTCCATCATCTGTCGGCTTTGAGCGTTGTAGTTCATTGTCATATGCATAGAAATGACATTTTCTAGATGCTATTTGTCCCTGTCAATTTTGCATATGCATTTTGTTTACACCACCATTGCCAAGTTTTCTGCTGAAACCAAATACCTTTTCATCCAATCATTCATTTTGATGCTTACAACATTTCCCGCAAAGACAATTATTGATTTTCGTGACCTTGACTCTGCCCGGTTCTGTGTGTCTCATCTCCTTCTCTTTCTTCTTACTTGTACCCAGGATGTCCCTCTGGGTTCTACGGCCGCGACTGTGCCGAGGTGTGCCGCTGCCAAAATGGAGCGGACTGTGACCACATCATGGGGCAGTGTGCATGTCGAACTGGCTTTATCGGTACCAACTGTGAGCAGAGTTGAGTATAAGCCCGGCATATTTCAATTTTGGAGTGAATGCGTGTGCTCATAAACACTTTGGCTGGGCTGGCTAAGTGCTTTCATTTGATGGGGGTGGTAATGCAGGCTCTCCTCCTTTGCAGAGTGCCCGGCGGGGACATTTGGATATGGGTGCCAGCAGCTCTGCGAGTGCCTGAACAATGCTACCTGCGACTATGTGACGGGAACGTGCTACTGCAGCTCCGGGTACAAAGGCATCCGCTGTGACCAAGGTGATTCAATTCGATTCACTTTCCTTACTTCAGCACAGAATCACCGTCTCCTCAAAGGGCTTTACGGACTTAACTACGCTTGGATACAGGACATTCAAATAAGTATAGATCTCTGCACAGTTTGAGGTTCTGGATGTAACTTTCCCTTTCAATTTTACCTCAGACATTTTGAAAAACATTACTATTAGAGGTCTGAAAGCTTGCTGGGGGATAATCAGCTAAGTGGTAACTAATGACTACAAGATGACCTCTAATTTCATTTAGAATTTGTTTTCAAAACTTTATAGATTGGTAAGTTATTAAAAAATCTCTACCTGGAGAGACTCAAATAAAGACAAAATGTGCTGGAGGATAATGATGATATACAATTAAGAATTATACAATAATGTACACAATAAATAATATATTTAAATATTAGATTTAATGAGCGATGCACAGGAGGTGTGGAGCAGAATATGATAGGAATCTTTCCCTGGAGCCAAGACACTTGTGGTGGTGAAAATAAAAACCTGAAGGAAAATTAGACTGTGAATGCGGTGCTGAGGTTCAGAGGTGGTGCTGGGGTGGAGGAGGGCTATGTGAGCTGCTGAATGGAGAGCTGATAGGCTCAGCTCGGCCTGTCTTAGCTGAGCAGGGCAGTGAAGGTTGTGGTTAGTGTGAAAGCATAGATAGTCTTCCAGGTTGTAACTTTGCTATATTTTTTCTTCAACAAATGTTTTCAATGTGTTTTTTGGACCGAAAACATTTGTATTATGGATTATTAGTTACTTTAGTCTTTGTCTTGCTTTTAAACTCTATCACTACTGACTACTACTGCCGATAATTACAATTACAAGCTTTTGAAATGTCCATAGTTGCCCAGTATTCATCAACGGATGCTAAGCTAATTTTGTTTTCACTATTGCCCTTGGGCAGACTGATTGAAATGTGATGACAATCTGCACCTATGACCAATCAAATCAAATCAAATTTTATTTACAGAGCGCTTTTCATACATAAAATGTAATACAAAGTGCTTTACAGTGCATTAAAAGCATTTCCACATGCCATTTCCTTCCCAACCTCACACATCATATTCATGTTCAGGCAACAAGGATGAAGGATCTCACCCAAGAACACAACGATAATTAGCTTTGATTGAAATGCCAACCTTCACTAAGCATAAAAATTTGATGGCTATTTATATTTGTCTATCCATGGAAGTATCTCTGTTTATAGGACTGCAGATTAATCGGAATAATCGTGATAAGTCTACTCCTAGAATGGACTATAGAGACTTTAAAACACATGCAAAAACACTTTTTATAACACCGTATGTCAACCTTTAAAGTATTTAGTTAAAAATGTATCTTTCTGCCGATTACTAAAGTATTTGTTAGTTGCAGCTGTACCTATTAACTATAAATGCATTCGTTTTTAGGCAACACTGGAATTAATAGGAGTATTCATCTGTTTATTTGTCTTTACCTTGAGCTGTTTGACCTCGCCCTTTTCCCTTCCCTTTTCTAACTGTGACGCTGTCTTGCATGCAGCAGCTCTGATGATGGAGGAGCTGAACCCGTACACAAAGATCAGCCCGGCGCGCAGCTCGGAGCGTCAGTCCGCAGGTGCCGTCATGGGCGTCATCTTCCTCCTGCTCATCGTCATGGCGCTGCTCAGTCTGTTTGTGTGGTACCGGCAAAGACAGAGGGACAAAGGCCAAGAAATCCAGCCCAGCGTCTCCTACTCTCAGGCCATGCACATCACCAACACCGACTACTCTCTGTCCGGTACAACTATTCAAATATGTATGAAATCTGCAGCATTAGCACCTGGCTATGACTACAAATAGGGAAAAACAGCATGACAGGGAGGTGATATAAATAGGAAACTCTTAATTTTTGACAAGAATTACATGGAATTCAGAACGTGGAGGCCTAAACAGCAGCATTAGAAAGTTTCATACATAATAATATAAGACCCCATGGAGATGTTGCTTCAGAGTTAGCAGAGTTGTGTTTTATTAACATTAAAAACTACATTTTACACTAAATACATTGACTGATACTTATTATTATTATTATTATACGTATTTCAATACCACCATGATATATAGGGTATCACTTTATATTTCCATGGAAATGTTCCTTTGGTAAAACTAAAATACCGCTACTTATTTGGGCCTTAATAATGCATGAACAAAGAATTTGTTGATAATGAACAAATAGTTTATTAAGAAGGATGGAGAGTTAGCAACTACCTAATTAAGGGATTAGGGCTAGAAGTTAGGGTTTCTTAGTAAACTAGTTTTTCATTATGAATTAAATCTTGCTTTAGGCTTTATTAATGCTTTATAATGGCATGAATAAGTGTAAGTATAATGAAGTGGTTCCTTTATTTCCTCGTTAAATAAAGGTTAAATTATTTTTTTTTTTAATTAGCCTTACAACATGAACAACACTTAATCCATAATAAACAAATAGTTTATTAAGAATTATTCAGTTTTAGTAACTTCTTAATTAAGGGGTAGGAGGGGAGGGTCTTGAATTAAGTAATTACTAAGCCTGTATCATTCTTAATAAACTATTTGTTCATTATGCAAGTCTTTGTTAATGCTTTAATATGGCTAATAAAACATTTCACTCTTATACTAGCTCTTAAATGGATCAGGAGCGACAAAAATAGTTTTTTTATATAATCCTACTGCAAATAACAGTGTGTTAGCCTGATAATGGCAGCCTAATGGTTACAGTGCATTTTTGTAGTAGTGATCAGAGTAAATTACAATGTTTTAGGTTTATAGTCCAGCCATAGCAACCACAGTAAGACCTGCAATGCATTCACCTGTAATTATCCCTCATGTTTTATGCATTACTCAAGACTGTGCTCAAATACTCATAATGGTTTTCTATTTTATGACCATAGTTTATGAAGATATCATGTATAGTTTCCTTTAGTGCAAATGCCTAAATAATTATCCTGATGGGTTTGCAGCAATATTGAAATGTATACACGAAAGCAAAATTGAACTGTGCTGCACCTAACATGAATCACGCATTTAATATTCTGTATGATTACCTGTGTATGTTCTATGAGTGGCCTTCACTTCTATGTTTAATTTATTATAATGGTCTGTGTTCTTTTGTATTATCTCGGAGGTAGAATAAAATTAAATCTGAGCTCATTATTGTGGTCTGATCGGCAGAGAGATTCAGTCTCTTGATGAAGCAATTTTCAATTTCAGGAAGTAAAAATCTAATATATCCAAACCTAAAGCCCCCTGAGTATCTTTTTTTTTATCGCTCTAAAATGTAAAATAAAATTTTAAAAAACCTAAAACTTACTGTGGGCGGACTTGTATGGCCATGTTGTTTGTTTCCATGGAGATGTTGTTCCTTAATTGAACTATAATATTCCTCCAACTTTTATTTTACTATCTTATTTTATCTAATTATATCCATAGAATCATGCAGGTGACTTTCCACCTCCATAAAGTTACACAGTGTCATTTTAAACTAAATGGAGGAATGCTGATCCAGCAGGTGAATTCATACTTCACTCACACCTCATCAAAACTAGGACTCAAGACAGAACTAAACCCAGACTAGAACAGTACCAAACCAAGTCTACTTCAGGACTAAACTGCACTCAAACTAGAACCAAACCAGTGTGAATGCACCTTTAGTTGTTTCTGATAGACTGCTGTTTGATTCAGGATGGCTGCACAGGTTCATTTGAGGTGAGCTGTTCTGACCTAGTGTGTCCTGTGTTTCAGAGTGTGGCAGCACTGTGGCCATGCGCCCCAGCCCCTCAGAGGTTACCCCCGGGCAGAACGGCAGCGGGGCTCCGTGCTTCTCCAACCCCAGCTACCACACTGTGGCCCAGTGCAACGTGGTGTCCACCATCTCCAGTGGACTGGACGGCACCCTCACCCTGAAGGTCACCCAAGTGCTCAATAAAGCTCATTTAGGGAAACGTCTGCAAAACATCAAAAAGCATCAATTGAAAAAGACAAAGCTAGAGACTTTCAATAAATGTTATACACTACTTCTAAACACATTTTACATAATTTTAATTATATTAATTATATAATTATACGTTTTCTTTTACGACAAAATTCATCAGTCCCGACTATTCTCTTGCGCTATGCAGTAAGTACAGTCAGAAACAATAGTTTTTATTTATTTGATAAGAACTTTGTAGATTAAAGGTGCCTTATGACAATTTTCTGGTAGAGGGTCTGTTGCCTTCTTGTTTTCATACAGTTATAATCGCTTTACTTAAAATGTTCCCTAGTATGGCATTAAACGTATCTATCCCCTGGAGACAGGCAGGTGATCCCACGTTACAGGTCAGATCAGTGGAGAGGTAACACCACTTACAGTAAGAACGTATGTGTGGCAAGTTTTTTTTTTTGAGCATTAAAAATGATTGAAAAAAGGCAAGATAGAAATATTTAAGGCCATACTTTTGAACATTCTAGGCTAATTAATAATCTCCAGGTGGTGAACAGACCAGTAAGTTACACAGTGCACATTTAATGAACACTTCTATTGGCTTATTGACTCACAAAGATTGGTTGTCACAATAGAGACGAAATCAATTCAGCAATATAAAATAATCAATAAATAAATATTAATAAATAATAATAAAGTAAGTGAAAAAGAAAATTAATACAAGTTACTCAATCAGGGCTGCAACAATTAATTGACTAATTGTGACAAGTCGACTTTAAGAGATAAATAATCATCATCAGTTATATTTTAGTCATTGTAATTGTTATCTGGACTAAACAGACTCTAAAACCTTATGTAACAAAGACACTGGCATCGTTCAATCACCACATTTCAACTTCTATATGGTTGGTAATGTATTTAAAAAGTCTCAACATACAATAGAAACAATCGTTTGACTAGTCGACCGCTAATATCGTTAGTGACAGCCCTACTTCAAACGCAAACTTTGATGAAAGTCTAGATAAATTTAACTGAATACTTAACTCTCTGCACACTTGAGACTAATGTCCTTTCCTCACACGTGTCTCTCCACAGTCGAGCACTCTGAAAGGCAGGAGTGGATCTGAATGGAGAGCCTACTGCAACCTCAGCGACATAGGTCAGTGTCTGCTCTCTTTAGGGACACGGCGCTCTCGTCCATGCACCACATTAGAATCACAGCTCCAAGGTCAACGGCTTATAGACTGGTGGACATAAGCCTCCGTGAATGAAGATGAAGGCAGCCATTCTTGTTAGACACAACCTTTGCACTGAGTTTGATAAGATATTCGAGTGGAGCGGTGGAAGCGGCGCGCCAGGGTGAATAGGGGCCACCAAAAGCTCATTAGCTTCAACTAGTGGACAAATCTCTCTATGATGGTGTCCACGAGGTCAAATATTGCACTGCGTTTGCCGTCGCTGACAGTAAATTTAGTCTAATAAAATATTTACTCAGGAGAGTGCTGCGTGTATGAGAAAAATGTCTGGTCTGGTCATTCATACTAATTCTACACAAACTGTCCTTTTGCAATTACAAAGATATGCAAATTCTGCGCTGTCAAAACACACTGAATAGGCAAGGCAAGTTTATTTGAAGAGCTTGAGCACAACTTTGCTTCACACAACAGGAACATTTCCCTTTTGGTCAGCTTCTTTCCTGATAAGTGCGAGTGACAAGTGGATGTAACCAATCACAGTGAAGTGTGAATTTTCAGAAGAGGAAGATGTCTTTATTATAACCTTATGTGGCAGATAAAAAGGTAATAATTACATCAGTTGTCATGAAATCTAAATCATTATCTTGATTGTAAACAATTGTGATAATTTTTTGGGGGAATATTGCTCACCTAGTCACCCTAATACCAACTAACTTCAAATATTTGACAAGGACTAAAAGAAATCTCAATAAAACATAAACGAGGTCTGAAGGTTGTTGTTATTCATGCTCATTATACGTTAGACTGTGCACTTTGTGAGTGTCTATAACAGTTACCGCAGACACGTTCCTCCCACAAATGTGAGTACATCTTGTGCTTCCTGGTGTGAAGCAACAGCCATGTACTCATCAAACCCTATGTTGTCTCACACTCTGTTCTGCCGTCTGGAAAAGGCCCTGCGGTGTCAATATGATTATGAACATGCAACATTGCACACAATCATATTTATAACTAAATGGTTCTTGTGTTGCAGAGGTGCAGCAAGGAGACACCGCCACACAGAGGGGGTCCAGGAAAGGTACAGTATATTTCATTATAATGTGAGAACACGGCTAACTTCTACCATCAGCAGCATTGAAATTGGAGCTGTTACTAGTTATCACACTGAATAGTACTTAGCAGTTGTATTCATAAACGCGCCTAGCCTGTTTGACATTCAGTGATAGTGTTAGAATACATAAATTATACAAACTTCACAGCTTCTCAAAATGTGTTGCATTAGTCCTTCATTAAATATGGATACAAGTAAAGGAATACTCAAGTTTTAAATCACTCAAGGGAGAGTATGGGGCTGACTGACACATACTCGTCTGAACCAACAACCTCTCCAATCACCACCAACTGCACATCTACATTTACACAAATCGCACGCTTTTAAACAGGCCGTAATAATAATGCATCAGTTTCAAGTACATTTAAACTGCTTCATTGCCACTCCTGGGGGTTGTGTTAAGATATTGTAGCCACGGGTGTCCAGGGGCTGATTGACACTGCCAATCTGTGCCTACAGTATGATTCCTGCAACCACCGATCACTCACTCAACACATTCACACTTTTGCACCAACAGTTAAGTACAGTTTGGCTCTGGAATGTAAACAACTCTTCTGCCAACTGAGCCAGGGTTAGACGAACAAAACGACGTAATATTACAAAACAATACACTCATTTAAAAATGCTCAAATTAAATCGAAATCTCCCCACATTTTCCTTATACAAAGTGTTAAATGTGCTAGTTCTCAGCATCTATTCATCTGACTGCATTTTTAGACTCTGACAATTTGCTGAATGTCCTCCCTGCTTTCAACCCCCATTTCATGCTACATGGTTTTGTCAAATAAAACCTATGGGCCAGAAAATAATTTTAAAAAGTTATGTCTGAATATATTATACTAGCAGTCTTTGCGTTAGTGAGCGAGCATCTCTGCCGTCATGGAAAAATCTACTGCCACACGCTTGATTACAATGAACTCCAGCTCTGAGACATTTTCTTTATGTTCAGCAATTGCATTTAACAGCTTAGTCAATAATGTTTATGTTTTCTGACCACTTCCATCAATGTTCATTCCCTCGCTGAGATTTAGCTCAAACTCTTGACTGGTTCATTGAACACAACTTGTATAGCGCACCATATTTCCTTATCAGCCCATTTAACTTTTACGAACCACTTTTTCATAATATTGATGACCATAGAATATGTTCTGTAGTGCTAGTTTTGTGTCAATTTGAGTTCCTGCTCCAGTTGTCGACTTCTATTCCTGTGTTAAATCCCATATGCTCATATCTCTATGATTTATGTGTAAAGTGGGTGCTCCCTGGACCAGAGCACCGAGGGCCCAGGTTTTGTTCCAGCAGTAATTGCTCTCTGTGGCTGCGTGCCCGATCCGTCATTTACTCTCCCACACTGAGCACCCAGCCAGTGGTGAGGGGCACGCCGGGGTCTGCTGCCCGCTCTAATGAGCCTCTTATCAGGAAGATGAGACTAGCCCCTAAACCCCCCTCCTCTGGCTCTGAACATCTCACACCTCCATTAGTCACCTGTCGGACACAAAAGAAATACAACTAGACCCTTTTTCTTTTGGACAGTCTTTCATGTCTCTGTGAACAGACCATTTTGTGCAGATTTATGGAAATTTCCCTTTAGTTTCATTCTACAGTGGGTTGGCACAGGTGAGGATTTCAAGGAGCTCCAAGGTTATAATCCACAACCATATGATTTTAATCAAGGGAATACGCTTTTAAATTCTGAATTTTGTACTTCTATTGCAATTTGTCACCTTTTGAAAGCCCAGATCAAACTGACTGAGGCTGCATCTGAGTTTCAAAGGGGTGCAAATACAGTACATTTCCAAGTCTCATTAGTATATGCACCTGGAATGTGGGTGCAAACACTTGAATGAAGTTGTAATGCATCCTTCTTCATCTTTTAGAGGGACTATATACACAAAAACAGTGACGTTTTTATAACTGCAGTTACAGTTTATATATATTGTGACCAATTTATGCTGAAATGCTGTTTATGTGTTGCTCTTTTCTTAATTTAATTCAGCCTTTAATTGAAAAGTGACATTTGGCTCCAAAACAGAAAAAAAACCTTAAAAACCTAATATAACTTGGTTACATAAAAAACTAATTTCCTTTATTGTGCACTCATGGCTTTATAAATTTAGTAATTAAATCCTTTCGTGTCTGTGCAGATTACATAAAAGGCTCAATGTGCAACAACAGCTCATGCTCTCTAAACTCGGACAACCCGTACGCCACCATCAGAGACCCCCCAGGACTCAGCTGTAAGCTCTCAGAGAGCAGCTACGTGGAGGTGAAGTCCCCGTCCCACCGAGAGGTGCCCTTTGGAGGGACAGCCACGCTCCTGGGCAGTGCTACCAGGGCTGTGTATGAAGTGGGTGAGTGAGACTGTGGCCTGCATGGTCTTGTAACATCAACAAGGGGCTTCAGCGTCATCCTTATTGCTTGTAATTGTTTAAATCAAAATTAAATAAAAATCTTGCCTTTGGATTAGGACAAGCAAAATAAACTTCACTCTGTGCTGTGGACAAAATCATGATTTATTTATTTATTTCTAAGATACTATATTCTATATACTAAGATTTAGCTCTAGAACATTTTTAATTTAATAGTCTAATTATAACTGATGATAAATGATGTGAAGGAGTATATAGTGTGTAGAAGATTGCATGGAAATCTGTCTGGGCCAGGTAAGTCAATTCACAACTAATTCTCATTTACATCAACAACCTCAGGGCAACACAGCATACAATACAAGATAACATACAGATAAAACATATAGTGGCAAGGCAGGTTTATTGGCAGAGCACAATTTGTACACAAAGTAATTCAAAGTGCTTAACAGAACAGGGAAAGATGCCTTAGAATCACTATACAAGAGATTAAAACAAAACAAAACATAAATGATCATTATAAAATTGACTTTAAAACAGAGTTGATAAAAATCCTTCAGTTATATGCATAGCTAAACAGCTTTTAGTCTAAATCTGAACATTGTCAGAGTAGAGGCCAGTCCCACATCTCCAGGTAGATTGTTCCATATTTTAACGGCATAAAACTTAAATGCTGATAGCCCGTGTTTAGTCCTTTCACCCATTAAACTGTGTACAATTTAAAATAGAATGAAAGAACCACTTAAAAACAAGTGCACTCATCAGAAATGATGATCTTACACTTTTGTATTTCTCTGCTCTTGTTGTAATGACAGAGCCGGCAGTCAGCGTACTCCAGGGACCAAATGGGATGGCCACAGGTTTCTCCCAGAACCCCTACGACCTGCCGCGGCCCGGAGCCCTCCAGAGCCACCTCAAGAGCCACTATGACATTCTGCCTCTGCACCACAGCTCTGCCACAGACCCCCCTCCTCCCCTGGCCCCCGAGAGCCCCAGCTCACTGCTCTAGACCTTCTTCTCCAGCCCAGCAGTGAAGCCCCTCCCCCTGCCCCCCTCCGGGCCCACTGCCGGCGTGTCCACATGAGTGTGAGGGGCAGGAGGACCAGGACACACACCAGCGACCGTTACTGTTGGCTAAACCTGCTGCCCGCTGAGCCCCTGGGCGCAGCTCCTCCCCTGGACCCCAGACTCCTCGCCGAGCTGGAAAAGGGCCGCACATGAGCTGGGAGTTTTCTGGAAGAGAAAAGCCCTTTATGTGATATAGGCTCTCAGTGCAGGGCCATCAACTGTTTCTAATGTTCTCAAACAGACCTCATTTTCTCCATAGCAGGGTAAGAAGAAAGGTAGATTTATAATATATTCAGATTATCATTCATCCATGGGAGAAGGAACTGATTTTTAAAGAGCTGAAGAGAAGAAAACGAGATCAAATGCTGATATTGCAACAACAATCCACCAACAAAACTCTAAAACTGCAAGTCAAGACTGTTCCACACTCCAAAAAATACATGTTTTCAATGTTTTTCTGCTCTCTAAAATGTCTAAGTTTACAATTAATGGATGTTAAGAAAGGAATTGTATTAACTTTTGTGTTTTATTAAGAGTTTGTTTATGACTTTATATAAGTGATGGTGAATTTTCTTGACGTGACCCTAGAATAAAAGATAAGCATGAGCAGATAAAGGATACCCACTGTAGATAACTCACAGATTATTACGTGAAATGGTCACTGTCATTTTGTGAAGCCTTTTTTTCAAGAAGTTAATTAACTCTTTTCACTCTTATCCAAATGTAAATTATGAATAATATGGTTTCGTCTGTGCAGCTCAAAGAAAATTGTATGTATAAAGTACTTCTAAGATATAATATTTATGTTTTGATAATGATTATTTCAGCTAATGGTCATAAACTGTGAATTACATCTCATTCTCAGTAGAAGCAATAACATGTTGACAATCGTCTGTTAACATTAGAAACTCCACCGTCTGTTTTGGGTTAAGTTTTCTGTTGTACCCCTCACTGTCATTTTAATGTGCCTCTTTTTGGCACACGTATATTTCACATTAAAATAAAATCTATAAGCATCTTCATCTCAGTAGACAATATTACTTTTCCAGGCCTTTAAAATGACTCAGAGTGGAATAAAATTAAATATGAGAGGAGAGCTAATTGTAAAAAATAAACAAAAAACATTTCACCAAAATGAATAAAGGTGAATAATTGAAGTTGTGTAAAAAACAAAAAAACTAATGAATATAAATTACAGAAACTGTTGTTTTAGATGGAAAATAAACAGGACATTGTCTGAACACTCAAAAGCAAGTGGTTTTATGAAAGTTCTTCATTAACAGTCACTCCACTGTGAAGTGTGCCAGAGAAAAAACAACAACATTTGATTTGAGATGTGAGCTCTCATTAATTATTGCTGCTTATTTTGTTTTGGGAAGTAGACATTTAGTACTAGTATAGTTACTGTTTATTACAATGTACTTACTGGGTATAATGTAACAGGCTTGATGTAATAATGAATCAGATTTGAGAATAATTTAAATCCTCTAAATCTGTTTCTCAAACTGTGGGCCCTCTGCGAGTTTGATTAATAGTTTTATTTTATTTAGAGACAAATCTATAAATGTTTTGTCCTCCTTTCGGTTAATCATTATGTGTAACAACCTTATTTATGGTTTAGCCTTATTTTAAACCTGGGTCAGCCCTAATTTAGGCCTGATGTAGTCTGGATTTTGATCTAGTTATACTTGGAAAGCCAAATATTATCTACGGTAGAACTTGGAATGAAGTGCCACTGCTCTAAATCAGTTTTTCCTACCTACTGATTGTTTTGTGCCACAAGGTGATGCTGCTGTATTCAGTGCACTGTTACGAGCTTTGAAAATACAGTTACATAGTCTGCTTTTTCAGTAACCTTACATTTATTTCAAACTCTTCTCTTTCTACAGTCTACAGTCTTATTTGTTCTCTTGTACCTGTGCGAGTCAGAGTCAGGCAGCCGTGCATTTGTCTGTGCAGCTGGGCCTGTAGGATGTGACACCTGATGGACACGACCACACAGCTCCAGAGCAATTCTACCGCTCCAGGAACCTCCAGAGTCTGATGGAGCCTGATGGAGCAGTGGATTCGCGGTACAGACATGTAATCAGAGAGCAGGTGATGTTTGTGCTCCCTCATCTCAGACAAAGGAAATGATCTGTGATTTTTAACCATGTTATTAGTTTACCTCAAAAGGATGCCAAGGGTTTTGTTTAAGTCCCACATGTTCAGGTAACTGGTAATTTCTGTCACATTCTGCAGAGATTTTGTTTTATTTTCATTTTTAGATGAAAAAGGTGAAAAACCTGTGACATAAGGTCCATACATTTTCACTTCACATCCTAATATTTTTAGCGATGCATCTAATTTTTTGAAGCTTTCAGCTATTGTTGTTTTCTTTTTTTTTAAACTGCTGAAATCCCCAGGGATATTGTGATTTTTGGTATTCTCTATCAGGACTGAGCTATTAATCTCTTAGCTGTTCAAAATTGTCCAAAAATGTATAGGTCCTTTAAAGATTGAATACTTTTCCTAGAAAAGAGTTAAAGGGCCTGTATCTGATTTTTATTTACTCTAGTTACGATAAATTCTCTTTACATTACACATTGCTTAATAGAGGCAACTTCATGGAAAGATATTGGGTTTGTAATGTACAATCTATGCATATCATAAATGCACTTTGTTAGGAAAAAACTAGTGCAGATGTGTTTGCCAGGGTCACCTCTTTTCAGCCAATCAGGCACATTGTCTACTGAGAATCATGGGAAATTAACTGCTTAACACCATCCCAGACATGTGATTCTCTGCCATGTTGCAGTTTCAAAAGCGCTAAAAGCTAAGTGTAAAAAGAGTTGGAGGAACTATACGGAAACAACTGCATAAGACTATTCCATGACTCGTTTCAGAGTCACGCAATATTGAGTGAAAGGAAGGACTAAGTGGGCGGGGCTAACATGTTCCTGTCTTATGGTTAAAAATCAGGTACAGGCCCTTTAAGTAGTCCACTGTCCTGTTGATTATGCCAATCTAATAACAACAGTTCAAAACATACTGAAGGTAGAAGCTTGACCACTAGAGGGGGCACTGGTCTGTACACTATTTTGTTTAAGTGTACGATCGGGCATGGAAGAACATTTTTGTTACATTCTATGTGATGGACTGCTTTGATTTGTCCAGCTCAAGCAACAACACGTTTTATGATTTAGGCCTGTTTGTATTTGTTGGGAAATTTGCTGTGTGCATTGTTTTCGGAAATTGTGAGGAAAAATATGAAATGCAATTGAGTGCAGGTTGAAGTGACGGGCTTGAAGAGGTTCAAGTTTTGAGACTCAACTTTACTACACAATTATTATGTCTACAAATTTAAGTGTGCTGGTAACAAAAATAAACAATATACTGACAATTACAATTTAAATGTATTGACATTAAAAATGTTAATCTAACGTTAAAGATAAAAGCTATCGGGAGGGGCTATGCAAATGCCCTGTTTTGGGGCACTAAGTTATATCTATCCGGTGCTAAAGATTTTTTTTTTTTTTTTTTTTTTTGCTATTTATTTATTTATTCTGTGTTTTTCCCCCCGCCAATTTGTGATTGTCTCAAGATATTTTTTCCTTTATGTCATGCTGTGTGACACACTTAGGCCAGCAGAGGGCGGTGGAGTCCACAGCCTTCGTATTGTTTAAAGAAAATGTAATTCCTTGGTTTCAGTTATTTGAATAGATCCATGTTTCAGTGTGACATTTCTGTAGAAGAAATACAGGTATATATGCAGTCTCTGTAATGCGGAACATTAAATGACTGTAGTGTCGCGTGGCAGAAAAAGCCCGGACAGTTCTCTTAAACAGCAGCATATTTAGCACAAACCCAATGAACCTGCGCAGATTTGACCCGGAGTTTAGCTCAGTCCCCACAGGATAGATGTTATTGCTCCATCTGTGCAGCGGGGTACAGTCCAGTGTTGTGCTGTGTATGCTCGGACACAGCGCTCGTGCCAGTGTCTGTGACGTGGGACGGGTTTGTAATGGGTCACGTGACCAGCGCAGCTCTGGATAAAGGCGCTGCTCGCTGTGGATGTGGATGTAACAGTGACACGGTTGAGACGCCCTGAAGATGGAGACGATTATTATTGTTTTGTCGCAAACACACAGTCAGTAAAAGGACGCAGCGGCGAAGAGCACATTTGTGGACAAAGCTGAGGGCGACGCGCCTTAACACCGTCTCATCGTTGAGATTCAGAGACGTGAGTACATTGACTAAATATTTCACGCTCATAGAGCATTTGCCATTTTTTATCCATCTAGTCTGTATTTAAGAGGATGTTTAGGCCGTTGCTAGTGACTGGAACATAATTATATAGGCCTAATTAGAACATGACCGGCCTCACAGGCCTATTACAGCATATAATCTGCCCACAAATAGGCTTGTTTGTACAGGTTACATACGCTTTTTATGTTACATTTTACATTGCATTTGGCCTATTTTAAAGGGTATTTTCATGAGCCCTTGTGGTTATTTAGTGCGCTGCTATTGGTCAGAGCTGGTCAAATGGACGTAAGCTTATCTCATCGCCCTGATGCTCTGTAAGATGGCTTCTGGTGTTTATGGAATCATCAACATTATGCATAAAGCTACTTTATATTCGATGGCTCAGAAGCCATGGTAATTCTCTCCCGTGCCTGCTCGGTGTTATTGTTTGGGTCTGTTGGACATTCTTGTGTGTGTCTGGGCGTGTGTGGTTTCCCCACAGTCACGCAGGGGCTCCCCTGTCAAACGTGAGGAATGCAAATGGCTGGTGAGGACTTGACGCCTAAAGGGATCCAGATGTGAGAGAGTACACACATTCCCTCCCCCACACAGACTCCTCTGGCCCGGACCCAGAGTCCACCTGAGGCCGCTCCAACATGGAACAGAGGATGCCCAATGCCAAAGCGCGCGACAGACTCAGCTCAGAGCATAGCTGTGACTGTGCTTGTATCTGCCAGGGGAGAGTCAGATTGTAATGTAACTTCCTACCCTTACTAATTCATGAGTTGACATGCATGTTCACACCAGTTGCAACATGGGCTTAGATCTGCAGTTCTGAGACGTTAAGGTGTTTGTGATGCCATAGGTGGAAGTGGCCATATTGGATGGCAGGAGGAAATCCTGTTGTGACCTTATTTGGATTATGATGAAGAAATGTGTGAATGAAAAAGCATAGACTTGCTGACTATCCTCCATCTCTATGAGAGACTCTCAAAGATGAGACAGTGGCACTGAAGCATGATTCAAATGCAGAGGACACAGAAGACCTGACTTCAGAGACCCATGAATGTCCAAAAGTAACACTCTGCTCTGAAGGCTGTTTTTGAGTTCTTTTTATGAGGTATTTTATTTTGTCTGTAGGATATATTGTTCTATTGAATTAGTTATAGGATTCCACCATTGGCCTAAAGTAGCTGAAATGAACTCCATTTGGATTAAGTGGAGTAAGATAAATGTGCTGTGTAATGATGAGGCCCGTTAGTTCCACTGAGTTTAACCGCACTCCTCCTCACTCCATGACTCCATCTGAGAAAGCGGCTGCCTCCACTGATGCTGAGGTTTTAAAGGCAGTTGTCATGACGACGCTGATACCATTTTAGGGCCGCACTTCCTGTTGAGGAGGATGTACAGATGCAGAGATGTGGTGGGATTACTTCTATATTTAATCTGAACGTCTCTGTTGCATTTGTCTGGTCAGATGTCCACTGTGTATCTGACACATTATAGCGTTTAAAGGGACTGTAGCAAATCACATCTATTCTTTTGGGACCTGTATTCTACGACAGTGAAGTCTTCTTTAGTCCACTGGACCTTTATGAATTACACTGCTCAGGCCAAGGTTCAGTCCAAATACATTATTCTGAGATAACACGGAGAGTGTGAAGGAGCTGACAGACAGCAGATAGTGCTCAGAGCTGCAGTGTTCTGTGGTTCTCTGATAAACCCTCCACAGCTGCTCTGGCTCTGGTCCTCTGTTTTTCCACAACACAGGCCTGCAGGGAGGGCAGTAAACAGCACCTCAGAGCCCTAAAAGATACTTCCTCCCTTTTTTTCTTACAAAAGCATGTGTTTCATTTTACATAACTTCCCTGGCATTAGCGAGGTCACTGCGCTGCAGCCCTCCATATTTCATAGTGAAATAGAGCTTTTTGGAAAGGAATGCACTCTAACTTGAGCCAGATGTGCACAATGTATTCTTATTTTGAAATGCTAATGTTTGGACTTGAACACAGAGGTGAGTAGATAAGCCCAAAACATTATACTTATGTAAGAGCACTGTTACATTTTAAAACAATATAACTCAAGTAGACGTGAATGCTGTAATAACCCAATATGAAGTAGAATACATAATATAAAACGAAATAATCTGAAAGTAATAATGCAATAAAATATCAGATCAACTTATCCAAGTCATTTGAAGTTAAGGTATGATATAATAAACTTTTAGAAGTACAAATGCTTCATAAAATTACTCAATTACTTTCTTTCCAGATCAATAAATATCATTCCTCCAAAGTAATTTGCCATCAGCTTTCCCCCCATATCTTGTTTTTGGTCAGTGTTCATCCCACTCGGAGTGGATGAATGACACTTAGTGGATGACAGGCAAAAAACTTAATTGTAATAATTTACTTGTTTATTTATTACATATTACCACCTCTAAATGCTGAAATTGTGAGCTGACATCTGAAAGTATTTTAAAATGGCACTCAATGAACTAACTGGTGCTTTTCTGTGGTGTGTGCAGCTGAGTGGTAATGGGCCATGATGGAGGATAAAGGGCCCCGTGTAGCCGACTACTTTGTGGTGGCTGGCCTCACTGACTCGCCCACACCTCTGGAAGAGGGTCTGCACTGGGATGATGTTTCCCCCCGGTCGGTGCAGCCCAAAGCCCCCATCACAGATGTGGCGGTCATCATTCGGTCGCTGGGCGAGGAGGTGCCCCCGGGCTTCACCTGTGTGGAGACCACCCCCTCCGGCCTGTCTGCAGAGCTGAACGGGGCCAGCCTCAGGGGCCCGCAGATCTTCTTGTGCTTCAAGCGTGGACGAGATAAGCCGCCACTGACAGATCTCGGGTAAGTAATCCTCAGTGACCCTGCACTAGAACCACTAATCACTGCGGCTCTAATCTGCAGCACGTCTCTGCTCGGACAATGGCAGCCAAACTGTTTGCTTTTATTCTGTTCAATATAAAAAATTGGAATAGCAATAGTTGCCAAAATAATACAATACAGAAAGTCAGCACACACAAAACGTCTTATGTCATCATGTTTTCTACCACTGCAAAAGAGGGATATTATTTTAATAAGTGGGGCGAGGAACAGTGACTGGGCAGGGCAACCAAAAGAGGGACAGGTGGTCACCCTACTTTATTCACCATGTAACACACGTCATAGAATTTAGCCTAATGTCAAACCAATGAAGATTTTAAAATACTAAATACTAAACTTAGCATTCATTCTTAACAGTATTCTGTATATATAGTGTGATAAATGTATGTACCAGTATTGACAAGGCAGTTCATCAATAGCAATAACTGTCGCTTTTTGGTGTTTGAGTCTAGTTTTAACTAAATGTCCCTGAACTTGTGTGTGCTCGTCAGGGTTCTGTACGAATGGAAGGAGAAGCTAAAGCCCGGCTGTCACATCGTTCAGACCACTCCCTCCGGTCGCCCCGCCAACATCAGCAGCTCCTCCTCTCAGCGCATCTACATCACGTACCGACGCGCCCCCAAGAGTCAGCCCCACACCTCCCTGGCCCTCACCGATGTGTGCATCATCGTCCCGGGCAAAGGAGAGAGCCCCCCACACACCTTCTGCAAAGTGGACAAGAACCTCAACAGCAGCATGGTGAGCCCTTATCTCAGCCATC
This sequence comes from Rhinogobius similis, assembly GCA_019453435.1. Classification (NCBI taxonomy): domain Eukaryota; kingdom Metazoa; phylum Chordata; class Actinopteri; order Gobiiformes; family Gobiidae; genus Rhinogobius; species Rhinogobius similis. Next base: position 16,119,759 of record CM033628.1, read on the forward strand.
ACAAGAGGAAATATAGAATAAGTCGATAAAAAGTCACTAACAAGGAATGTTTTGATGTTCTTTCCAGTGGGGATCATCCGTCTACCTTTGTTACAAGAAGTCGTTGGCCAAAGCGAACACAATTGCATACAAAGCAGGTAAAGATCCAACTGAAATTTTAAGCAAAAGTCAGGGCTTTATGATATGAGAGATTATTAAAACTTTTATTTTGTTGAAAATTATTCTATTGTCTATATTTTGTTTGTCATTAAATTTGTCATTGATTTGGTAGCGAGTATGAATCCTATTCCTTAGTATTGATTTTGAGAAATTTTTGAATTGTGGAAACACTAATCCTTAATATGGCAAAGTTTGTTTTATGACTATACCTTTTGACAGATAAACCCTTTTGTTTTATTGTGTAGTTAACGACAATTGTAGCTACAATTTCAGGAATGTTTTGAGTCACAAAACACCACAACATTTTGGTAACAGTTTCTTGTAAACTATAATTCAATATAATTACCTCATCAAGTATTATATAAAAACCTCTTAAAAAGTGTTATTAGGTGTAGTCACATATTAATAGATACGTAAAATAAACTGTGACCAGAAGTGTAATTGTAATGGATATTGTGTTAGCTGATTTTGATACTGAATCATTTACATGACCAAACACAACAGTATTTGAGATTTGATGGCTGTTATAATAATTAATAATAATAATACCTTTTTCTTTATAAGCACATTTTAACAGCCAATGACACTTTACAAAGCATAAACACAATAAAAACAACTTTAACACTATCATAATAAAATCAATAAAAAGAGTAGGTAAATCTTAAAAGGTTGGTTTTGAGGTGGGGCTTGAAAAAGAGTAGAGCGGTGCTAGAGTCATCACTGCCTTGAATAGCTTTCTAATCTCTACAGGGACCATTTTAAAGAGAGCATAGGGTATTACATGTTTTTTGCCACCCACTATCTCGTTCTAAGACCTGATACCGATATGCAGTTCTAACTCTGTTCCTCTCTCTCTGGACAGGTCTGCTGTGCCGGTACCCTGAGGAGGACTACGAGTCGTTCCCTCTGCCTGAGTCCGTGCCCATGTTCTGTCTGCCCATGGGGGCCACTGTCGAGTGCTGGCCCGCTCACACCAAACACTCCCTGCCCGTGTTCTCCACCTTCGTCCTGACAGGAGCCTCAGCAGAAAAGGTCAGTGGCACGGCGTTTAACTCATGCATAGCCCTTGAGTGAATTCTGTTATTATTGCACATATATTCTCAGGGGTGTTATTTCATAATCTATTATTTTTCCACCAGGAGAGGAGCATATCTTATTTCACAAGCCTATATGTCCTTGGAGAGCCACATTGCACATATGTATTCTATTAGAAATCTTATATTTCAATATTTTCCGGCCCTCAGGCTTTAGTGAAAAGGGAAGTAAGAACATTTTGAATCATATTTGTAATGCGTAGGTCTATACATTCTACAAGGCTGTGACCAATTATTCTGCAATACACTTTTTTTAGTGTTAACAATAACCATGGATCAAATGCGGAGGACAAATTTTCCTACGGGGACAATAAAGTGTACCTTAACCTTAACTATAACATCTCTGGCAAGCTTGCTTTAATAATTTCAATGCTCAAATTGCCTTCTGCGTCTCAACTTTCAAGCTAACAGCTAGGGCTAGGATATAGGCAAAAATAAAAATATCTATCACAATATTATTTCAAGTCCAACTAAAATATGTTACAACATGTTTTAGTTGTCACATATAAGTTGAAGTTTAATTATCTGACAGATTTGAAATGTCTGTAAAATGAGTCACAAGTTTCCAACAACACTTTTTTATCAGCTCATTTTGTAGCATTTTTTACATACTCAATAATTGAATTTTGCATATCTTCAAAACAACAAAATATTTCCCACCCCAACTGACAGTTATTGTTATAAGTGACTTCATTAAGTGTACCAGAAGAGACCAAGTCCATAAACTCTCTTATACTAATACCCTATAAAAAGTGACATAACAATGTTAATGTCTCCAAAATGTAAATCTGTGTTTACAATCTGTGTGATGAATTTATTAATTAAAATGCAGTGGTGTTTCTTGGAATACCAGACAATCCTAATCCATCCTCATCTCTGACAGGAATCCTAAAGTGGCCTTGTCTTAGCACAGAATACTAAAGAGCATTTTCCTTTCAAAGCACTGTGGCGTGAAGGAGATTTCACTGTTCATCTGTTTAATAATGGATAGTACAGAAAATAGACTTTGCCTGACTTTGCAATCTCTCTGCTGCACCTTTCCTATTATTTATCGCCAAATATGGATATTATGATGAAATTATTTTACAATTAAACCGATAATGATTGTGTCACAGTGAAATCACAACATGGAACAATAAAGAATAAATCAGATTTTGTGTTAATTAGACAGCACCTATGTTAACACGCACACCAAAATCTGATCTGATCTGATTTCTGTAAACAGTTAAATCCGATGTGAGTAATCTGATTTCTTGTTGATTTTTTCAAGGAAAATTATGCAAAAAGGGCAAACAAATGTAGCAAAAACACAAATAATTAAAAGAGGATTCATTTTACTTTGTTGTCCAAATAAAACTCTATTGATTAACTGGCACTGACAAAATCAGGTCAATTATTCTAATGATCAGATTTTCACTGGCAGTGCAACAAAACTTGAAATCAAAACTGTGGCTGTGTGCAGGTGTACGGAGCAGCCATCCAGTTCTACGAGCCTTACCCGGAGGAGGATCTTACCGACCGGCAGCGCTCTCAGCTGGGCCTGTCCTGCTCCGGCCTGGGCCCTGATGGGAGCAGCTTGTACAGCAACAAGAGCATCTGCCTGCTATCTCACTGGCCCTTCTTCCAGTCCTTCAGGAGCTTCCTCACATTCCTTTATCGATACTCCATCTCTGGACCTCACGCTCTGCCCATCGAGAAGTCAGTGCTCCTACACTTATCTCTTTATTACAATAACACTGGTGTAAAGTTACATTATGTTACTACATTTAGTTTACTTTAGGTTCTTGTACTGTTTAGGTTGCTTCACATTCACACCACACCAAATGTTGAACGATACTTTAATTAAATCTGTAACTAAACCTGGACTAAGCCAGGACTAGAATGGAACCAAACCCAGTCTTTATTAGGGGTTAAGTTACAATTTGATCTTGTCCAAGTTTAGTTTCAGGTTTAGTCCTGGTTTAGTTCTGGTTTAGTTCCAATTTAGATGTGGTGAATGTGCAAGTATAAATGCATCCTTAAGGAGATAAATAAAGTTCTGTACTTATATATGCAGGCAATATATATGTGCCTGCCTGTCATCACTGATCCCACAATGCTTCTTTAAGTTCCTTCACCCTTAAATTGTGCTCTTTTAATGAACTATTATGAGAAATCCTGGAGTCAATCAGCGTTCAAATGTTAATCCTTTGTATTGTCTCCACAGGCACATTGCTCATTTTATGCTAAACGTGCCATTCCCCTCAATTCAGAGACCTCGCATTCTGGTTCAGGTGGGATTTACCAAGATAAATAATCAGGTTCATTTCAATCATGGAGTTTAAAAGTCTAACATTTTGTGTGTTGTCCACAGTTGTCCCCCCATGACAGTCTGATCCTGAGCCAGCCCGTCTCCTCCCCACTGCCTCTCAGGTGCGCTCAAGTCTGCACTGAATGAAACCTTTTGCCTCGTCCTATACTCTATATTTCTGACTGTTGTTTGTGTGACAGTGGAGGGAGCCTGTCCACTCTGCTGCTGAATCTGGGGCCAAAGAATGCGGCAACTCTGCTGGTGTTGGCCGTCACAGAGCACAAGATCCTCGTGCACTCCCTGCGTCCGGCTGTGCTCACCAGTGTGACCGAAGCCCTGGTCTCAGTAAGTCTGCTACAAAAACAAATCAAAATCTGCTAGCGTCATAGTGCGGTGCTGCTCTTTAGCAATTGCAACATTCTTCACTTCCGTCTGTGACCTGTAGAGGGCAACATACACCAAATCTATTATAATCTAATATAACATTTTAATCTAATTGAAAGTAAAATAGTCTGTGCTGCAATACTATTTTAATATACATAATCATTTTTATAAGTTAAACACCAAAACGACACTAATTTTGCAATGATTAATCCACTAATAGTGACTAATAGATAATATCGTAATCATATTCTATTCTGTTAAAATAGAATAGACAATTTCAGATTTTCATCATTAATACAGTTTATTTGTAAATATTATCAATCTAAAACCTTCACTCTTCATATTTCAACTATTATTTGGTTGTTAATTTATTTAAAACGTTGCAATGTAAAATAGACACAATTACTTGACAAGTTGACTACAAAAATAATCGTTAGATGCAGCTCTACAAAACATATTGAGCTCTTGAAAAATGCAATATGTTTAGTTTAATCTGATAAACGCTATTGTTTGTAAAAATGTAAAAATGAGACAATTAAGTTGACATGAAGTGTAGTCTGTCTTCTCCGGTTAAGTCATAATGAGAATAAATGTCTTTCCAAAAACACACACACGTTTCTGGACTGTAAGTCTGCTGAAGTCCTACAGGACCCGAGTAGTTGGCCTTACGTAATGTTCAGTCCTTGTGAAACACAGAGAACCTCTCTTCACACGCTCAAACCTAAAGTCTTCTTATATCTGGCTCCCTTCACTACGTTTCACAATACACCGGCTTTACATTTCACTTCTAACGTATTGTTGTGTGTTGCAGTTGATCTTCCCGTTCCACTGGCCCTGTCCTTACATTCCTCTGTGTCCTCTGGCTTTGGCTGATGTGCTGAGTGCTCCGTGTCCTTTCATCGTGGGAGTGGACTCTCGGTACTTCGACCTGTACGTGCCCCCAGCGGACATCAGCTGTGTGGACCTGGACACCAACACCATCTCACAGTAAGCACCACCCATCAATCCCAGGAGAGGCTAAATCTATCTATTTCTAATTTGTTGTCCTAATTACTGTGAATTATTACTTTGGGCGGTAGAAGTGAGGCAGTAAAATAATTCCACCATGATTTGAACCTTGGCTGAGAGCATACGTTACTTACATTACCTAAACCATTTATAATGTCAGATTGGGTGAGGAAGAGCATTAGTCATTAAAAAAAGCATCTTGCCAAATCACTGTGTGACTGGTCTGCAGTTGACCTCAGAGAGGAATAAGAAAATGCTGAAAGATAAAGAAAAAAGTACATAAATAATCGTGTTGCAAATAGAAATGTCAGGATTAATTGATCAGTGGATAATTGTGATTATTTGGCGGTGCAAACATACACTGCAAAAACAAATTTATAGAATGGTTGTGATGTCTTGATTTCAGGATATTAATCTTAAATTCAGATCTTTTGACTAGTTAAGATTAGTTACGTTTTTTCAATACATTATTATACTTCAAGCCAAGTGTACCAATGGGGTAAGATCATTTTACTGACAACATTGTTCAACTTATTAAGACAAATTCATGATCAGTCAGTAATATCTTGAAACAATATTCTGAATCACATAAGCAATTAAATTAAATTAAGATTATTAGGTAAAATCTAATCAAATCCAGATAAAAATGATAAATTCAAGTAATTTTAAGCTCTGATCGATGTACATTTTTTGACGTTAAGTAATTTACTAAAGTACCAGTGTGTGTTCATTTACTTCTGCCTGAGCCCCTGCCTGAGCCCGGAGCAGTCCTGCTGTAATAAATGGACAGTTTTATCCCAAACAAAAGAAAAAGGGCGTCTGTGGAGTGGCTCTTATGTAACAGTTTTTACAGAGCTCTAAGTGCTATGGGTTCAACTGCTGTCCCACATTCATCTAAAGCATGTTTTACTGAGATTAGCCATTACAGATGTCAGTACATTTTTCTTTTATTATCTTTTCCTAATGTTTTGTTTTGACTTTGGGTAACTGAATCCATGTGGTGTGGTTACAGAAAAGACGACAAGAAGGCGGTAACGTGGAAGCTGCTGCCACGGAGAGCATGCAAGCACCTCCTGAACAGCCTGAACAAACTGTACCAGCAGCTCCTTCAGGGTGAGGCCCCACACTTTCATTAATCATCAACATCTCCACAGTCCAGTCGCCCGTGTGGTCACCAGTACCAGAAAACTCAAGTTAATATGATGGGTTTGCTGCCACACTGGGAGAGGAGGAAGCTTAAGTGCTAAAACCAAACCTCTCAGTCATTTGACCAGGATTTAGTTCATGAATAATAATACAGAAGTGTTCAATCTTGTTCCAGAAATGTAGTTGAGCAGAAAGTATGGCACTTAACACTTAAATACGCTTTAAATAGCCTTAATAACGCAACAAAGAAAGATAAATAACGAACGAAGCCTTAATCATAATGAACAAATTGTTTATTAAGCATGATTCAGTCTTAGAAACCACATAATTAACACACTTTGAATATTGAAATTTTGTGTCAAGATATATAATAAAATAGTAAAATAACAATAATCTAGGAGAGAAAACCATGATTAAATTGCTTTTTGACATAATTTGGTGATATAATGGCCATTATCTATCCAGCACGAACGATCATTGTCTTCCTCTTTTATTGCGATTAACAATATTATAGTTTATTGTCCTATTCTAAACGCTAACCCATGAATAATCTATTTGTTCATTATGAATTAAGTCTTGGTTATCATGTTATTAAGTATGAATAACTTGTCAAAAGTAGTGAAATAAAAGTATAAGTTGTCATTGTAAAATTGACTAAACTAAAGCAAAAATACCTAAACATTGAACATAATTACTTTTACTTTCCACTATACTGTACATTAGATTCTTCATACTGTGCACTTGTACAGTACAATGTAACATGAGCCCAGAGCAGAGGTGACTTGCCAGATGCTTTTTTGCTGGCTGCTACAGAATGCTAAATGTGGTTTTCTAACAGATGGATTCCATTTCCCCAATTCTACACCCTGTGGCCACAGTTCAAATGGTAGAATAATATCCAACACTCGCTCTGAAATATATAATAGAGAAATAAATGAAAAGCGTTGAAGTTACTGCTGTTTTTATCCCTAGATCAGATGTGTGCTTATGTGTCTTAATCTGTCTTAATAATGTTCATGGAGGACAGAGTACATGGGAGGAGGGCGGGTGATATAAAGCGTTATTGAGCTTTGACACGGGGCTGTTGTTGTTCAGGGGGTCAGCTGAACCGGGACGACCTGCAGACGGAGCACACCATGACAGATTGTGAGCTGGAGGGCGGCAAGAGTCTCCAAACGCTGGAGCTGGAAATTCAAGAGGCCTTCCTGCGGTTCATGGCAGCCATTTTGAGAGGCTACCGCTCGTACCTGCTGCCCATAACCCAGGCCCCCTCGGAGAAGACCACCGACGCCAGCTCTCTCTTCGACTTACAGGGTAGGGCTGCTTTTTGTGTTTTTCAGTAAATGTTTGGTAATGTGATCCCAGCTTGCATGCTGTTGTTGTTTCTGTGGGCAAGATGCTTCACTATCCTTGCTTTCATTATTGTTGTTGGTGGAGTTTGATGACTAAGAAGATGATTTGTATTGTAATATGGGATTTTCATTACACAAGGGTAAAACTATGGAACATTATTTGTATCAGGAGACTTTGGAATTTTTAGCCCTGATGTTTTTATTCTAAATTTCAGCCGCAGAATGTTGCAGTATATATTTTTTCTATGTATTTTTCTTAAAAAAAAAAAAATAAATAAATAAAAATAATAATAATAATAAGCCTTTTAAAAATGCATAGATTTTCTAGCCCTCAACTTTAGTCTAAACTGAGATAGTAATATTCACGAAAAACTTAAATAAATTGCTAATGCCTCGCTATACTAAATTTACTCTGAATTTTACACTGAATTTAATTGAATATGAGGGTTTGAAAATCTATGCATTAAATATTGAAAATATATGAAAAGTAAATTCTTTTACAAGTTGAATTTTGAGGAATGTTTTTTTCTGGTTCAGTAAATCCACCAACATTTAGATGATATGACAAAAAATGTATCATTATTTTTTCTTTTTTAACTTCAAGCAACATACTTTTACTGCCTCATGAAGGACATTAGAGAGGTCAATTAAAAGACACCGAGCCACTAATTGTGATCTGCAATTGTGATCTGCATCGAAAATCGATGTACAGCCTTATCAGATTGATTTTCTTTTAAACAAACCAGAAAATCTATCTGATAAATGACTTGGAAGACAAAATTAACCTTTTTAAAGTTACACAGCCTTAATTAAAACCCCAGACCACCATCTACCAGTGTGTTAGTACTTCCAATGTGGAGAGTTAGGCGAGGTCAGTGAGTTTATTTCAGGAAGAGAAGAACGTAAGCAAAGCCGGTGACCCTCTTCATCACTTTGTTAGACATAATAGCATTGAAATACAAAAATATACTGTATATGAGAACGAAATATATTTGATATTTAAATCAGTTTAAATCATGAGCATAGCGACACTCGGCCATAGAAAGCCGCAGCAGGATTAATGACACAATGTAAGCTCATCTATCTGCTCTTATGTAACATTCGCTTTTATCCAACACTCTATTTCCTGTAAATGTTGTGTGGTGATTGCCCGAGGTTGCTGAGTCATGAGCGCTGTTACAAAACGCTTTTTTCTTTGTGCTGCAGGTTTCTTGAAGAGCCGCGACCGATCCCATCAGAGATTTTACTCCTTAATGATGAAGACTCAGATGTTCAGCCGCTTTATTGAGGAGTGCTCCTTCGTTAGTGACAAAGACGCCAGCCTGGCCTTCTTCGACGAGTGTGTAGATAAGGTTAGGACTTGAACATAGCCAAAGTTGTTTGTTATCAGAGAGAGAATAAAGCCTCTTCTCAACATATGCACTTCCTCTGAGCCTTTGCTGCATGGACTCAAAATAGTATTTCAACAATGAGAGACAAAACAAATGAGTAAAGTTAGATTAATTGATAAACTTACACATTTATTTCTGGGTTCTAGAAGACATCACAATATTCTATCGGCCAATATAATTTACTTCAGATGGGGGTAGTTAAAATTAATTTTATATATGGAATAATGCCTTTAGTTTTAAAATAGCAACTTCTAGGGTCTAGTCACTAGTGGTAATCCGATATAACATCAGGAATTTGCCTTTTGGAGTTTTCTCATGAAAATAAATGTAATCAGTGGAGAATACTTGCTCCTGCCACACAACATCCGCATGACATCCAAATCAACTTTGTTTATATAGCATATTTTACAAACAGAACAGTTTCCCTAAGTGCTCCACAGACACAACATCAAAAAACATGTATATCTACCAACCATACAAATGACTGACTGTAAGGTTTGTTGTCTTAGGGTGTATTCACACTTACACACAAACCTGGATTTGATCAGGACTAGGCAAGGACTAGAACAGAACTAAACCAAGTCCACGTCAGGACTAAGTTGGGCTCAATTTAAGGCAAAATAACAAGTGTGAACGCACCCTTTCTGGTTAAATTTCAGCCTCATTAATAAATATATATATATATATTTTTTCAAAATGATTGACTTGAAATATCCATAATTTTCTGCCTTTCTAATCTTTCCCTATCTTTTCTCTTCTTTTACTGCTAACTGCTTTTGTGGATAATTAGTTATTCACCGGTGGTGGCAAGGTAAGCCCTGACAAACTAGATAGCTCTGAAATATATAATTGGATGTTTTTTTTTCAGCTCAAGAACAAATTTGAGCCTTGCAACACTTCTAAAAAGCCAAAACATCCTGCTCCGCTTCCACTCTTGAGCAATAGGAAGTGTCTCTTACATCCTGCTGAAGTGTCCACGCTGAGACTCTTGATGTGGTTTTTGAAGAAAAGAGGAATTATTGATTCAAAAAAGCGTCACTTGAGCTTGCAACACGTGTGCCAAGAAAAATCATGAATGCTTTGATGACCTCAAAGGAGCTGTAGCAACTCAATGACCGAGTCATGTTGTGACATAAAATATTGTGGGAAAAGGTCATTTTAGTAATAATCTAATAGTTGTGACCCTTTTGACTCCTGTTCGATCTTTGTTAAGTTTTAATTTGGACACTTAATTAAAGGCATTTATATAAATACATATATACATATATACATATATATATATATATATATATATATATATATATATATACATATATATGTAATATATTGCAACATTATCTTTAAAATGATATTGTAATTTCATGTTTCAACATAGTTATGAACTAGAGCAGTGGTTCGCAAACTTAGTGCTTAGAAAAATATTTGAGGACAACACCAATATCCAAGGAGTTCTTTTAACAAGGACTAACCCAAAAGTGGACAAAAATGTGGTTATAATTGGCTTTTAATCAAGAAAATGCAGCGTACCACCAGAAGGATAACACTGAAAAAGATATTTTCCACATATCTTATCATGCAATCTATTGTTAGTTTAAGATTAAAATTACAGAGTATCCCAGCCTCAATGTAAAATATAACAATTGAAGTAAAAGTTAATGTGGGCCTTAGTATCAAAAGTGTCCACTGTACCTTTGATGAGTCGATCTCAGCCTCCTCTGGTCTCGAGAGGCTTGTGTTGATTCTGCTATCGAGCTGCAGATCATGACAGATGGACTGCCCCTAGTCAGATCTTTATTGAACACGTCTTGTTGTTTTGTCGTAGATGGACAGTGAGCACCCTGAGGACACTCGGCTTATCGATCTGGACGAGTCTCACTACAGTGAACACACCGTCTACATCAACCCCCCAGAGCTGCCCCCACTGCCAGAGGGACAGGAGCACCCTCTCCGCTACAGGTACCAGACTCTCAACTCACATTATCAGGTCTAAGAATATGCTTTTTGCCAATTTATTTTGTTAAAACCCCAATAAATCAGACTTACAATTAGACATCAATTAATATTTTTGTTAAAGCCATAAAAAGTACATTTACTATTAACTATTAAAGTTGGAACCTGTAAAACAAGATGTTTGGAACAGAGTAGAGAAAATGCATTTAAGAATACCATCTTTGAAAGTACAGTTTCCCATTTAAATCTATGGATGGAAGTTGGGTTCCTTTTTAGATTTCTTCACTTTACATCTTAAGAGAGCAAAGGAATCCAAAAGTAAATATGTTTTCCCACTCATCCAAGTAGCTTCTTCAGTTCATTCAGTTTCTTTTACAAATTAACCTACCTGGGGGATTACGCAGACATCTTTCAGTAACAAAAAACTGAAAAAAGGAATCTAGCCTGTTTTGTTTGCTTTAACAGAACAGTGTAGATAACAGCTCTTCACTTTGAATAACAGAGCTCTGTCCTGTTCGTTCTGTAGTTACTCTGGTTTCCCGGTGCTGGAGGTGGACCTGCTTCAGCCACTGGAGGGACCATCTCCTACGTCAGCGGGGGCCATCACTCGACACATCAGTCCAGCCAGCCCCACGGCCATCTTCAGACGCTCCAAACAGGTAAGCCGAGTCAAAGTGCACACTATTCACAAGGAAACACCAGTTAATGGAGAAGTTGAAGTGGTTGTCAAGCAGCCCATGTGTTTTGGGACTGCCTCACTGTTCATAAATACTCGACTAAGATGAATTAAGCATTGGAGGATGTTTTTGCTATGGGCATGTATTTGAACCTCAAAACTCCTACTACAGACACAATAAATGGATACCTTTGGAACATACCTCTGGCAGTGGGGAAGAAGGCCATAACAAAGAAATGGATGACACAAACTGAACCAACAACCAAGGACTGGACAGAAATGATAACTAACGATCATAAAATGATCATAAAATGACCTTTAGACTCAATTTGAAAATGTAAATTTTAACAGACTTTACATTAATTCTTTTTCTTTTTTCTGTGTCTTGTCATCTATTGTCTGTTTTGTTCTCTTTCTGTGCCAAGTTCTGTGTTTTTTGTCAGAGTCAAGCCTTGTCAGTGGAGGTCAAACTCATCTTTGCACTCACAATCCATTGACTCTCTGATGTCCATTTCACTTCTCAGGAGATCAAACTGGCTCAGAGAATGGCGAAAACCCACTCGTCCATGCCTCAGATGTGGTCCAAGTGTCTGCTGCGTCACTGTTACGGCCTGTGGTACATCTGTCTGCCGGGGTTTGTGAGCAGCAGCGCGTCCAAGGTGCGAGCTTTGCGCACGGCCTACGATCTGTTGAGGAAGATGCAGGACAGGAACCTGCAGGCCCCAGACGAGGTACAGGCTTCTGTGTTTGTCAGTGGATGATGTCGGTATGTGTTTGACTGTAGTGCAAATATTATGCAAATTGACTTTGTTGAGGTTTTAGCCATGTTCTATCATTGTTCTGTCATCAAAAACATACCTGGAGTAGCATTTAGTTTGATTCACGTGTGCTCGATTGAAAATCCATTCCCTCTCCAACACGTTCTGAACTCCTTTGATGTGTGACGTAGATGAGGCTGACGTCACTTATCCCACAACTTAAATCATCGCCAGACTCGCTCTAATAACGTCTAATAACGATAACTACAACTTTGTCACCCTCCACTCTTTACTGCAATGCATTGTGGGTATATATTTACATGTGTGTAATTGCCTCTACAGCCAGTAGATGGAGCCACAGCTAAGTCAAAATAGCATCTCCCAAAGCAGTTATGAAGTAAACTTTTTGTAACTGAAGACACTCAAGAGCAGGTTTAAAGGCTAAAAACAATACAAAAAAATGCATACAATTTTTCCTTTAATCTATAATCGTGATGATTCAATTTAAAATATAATTGTGCAAACTAAAAAGTAATAATTGTGACCAAATATAATTTATTTCAATTACACGTTAATGAGCTTGCAAATAAGCATATTATTACTAGTATTAAAACAGAAACCTGAATGTAAAAAGTTTTTATATCTGTTCATGTTAACTTGCATACTATCATACGTGTATTAGTAACTTATTAACTTTATCATTCAGAAAGTTTGATTTCCTAAATCTGTTCACAGACTAGAGGAATTGTGAACTAATGGACAATTTGAATGAAACGAATTTCAGAATCAGAATTACTTATATTCATTTCCATGAGGATTTTTTTTTTTTTGTTACAGACATGCAACCGACCAGAAAAAGAAAACAGAAGTTCCAAAATAAAGTTAGAATAAGACTAGACTTCAATAAAATAGATGTTTTTCCTCGATAGGAACAAACTATTTACTTAACTTACAAAATATCCCTCACAACCAGTTTACAGATTTACATGATCACAGTTTAAACAAGTGTCCTCAATTAAGCAACGTTCGGTTGTTTGATCTTGGTCAACAATCGTGAATAATCATTAAATTGCAATGTTTCTCCTCACAATAATTGTGACTAACTAAGTAAAATTTGACATCCCTGGTGGTGTGCAGGTTTGTTACCGGGTGTTGCTGCAGCTCTGTGGACAGTACAGTCAGCCGGTCCTGGCAGTGCGAGTGCTGTTTGACATGAAGAAAGCCGGACTCCAGCCCAACGCCATCACCTACGGCTACTACAACAAGGTGAGCGCTCAGAGAGGTGGTTTAACTGTAATAGTGTGAACTGTGTCCATCTTAACTTTGTGTGTGTTTTTGTGCAGGCTGTTCTGGAGAGCACGTGGCCCTCCAGCACAAGAGGGGGCTACTTCATGTGGAGAAAGCTCCGAAACATTGTCTTTGGAGTGGTCCAGTTCAAACAGGCCATGAAGAAACAGCCGAGTCTGCGCAAAGATCCTCAGCTTTCAGGTTCAAACTTTTATGTTCTATACCAATGAAAAAAACTACAAATACTAATTAGAATTTTATCTGTAGAACTGCTGTATCAAATCTATCAAAATGACTTGTAAAATATTACTTCATTTGATTTATATAGCACATTTTATAAATAGAAATAGTTTCCAAAGTGCTGCACAACCATTTAACAACACTAAACAACAAATGTGCTCAGTTTGATCTTCGCAAAACAATAAAATCAAACCAGTAAAATCAAAGCAGAGCAAACCATAAAATTGCAACAAGCAAGTAAAATAATTAAGGTCCACATCAACTTGTACCATCTTTTATAAATCAATTATTATACTTAATGTTTAGATTATACAATATTATCTGTGTATTTTATGTATTTTAATTTTCTTTACATATTTATTCCTGTTGATGGGTTCATGGTTTTGGAATAGTATCAAATGGAGCACTTATTATACCTTTTGTTGTTTTGTGTTGTGTTTTTCTTTGTGTTTTAACTGCACTTTGGAAACTGTTTCTGTTTATAAAATGTGCCGTATAAATAAATATAATTTATTCATGCTTTTTATAGTTTAACAGTGTTTATCATTGACTTATGCAATAGAATTCAGGGTTGTAAATGATGTGTTTTACATCTTTGCTGTGATCTAAAGCAGTGTCTTACCCTTCTTTTGCTCTTGTGTTTCCAGATGGCAGTGACTTGGACACAGTGAGCCACGGCAGTGTGGACAGTGCCAATGACTCTGCTGAACGCATCTCCATCGACACCGACTTCACTAAAATCGACTCCAGTGACGATGGCTTCAGCACAGGTCATTCAACGCATTTATCATTATTTATAACAGTTTATGCCTTTATGAAATTGGCTCTGGATCTTGAGAAAGTTACACTTAAATCTTTAAAAAGATTTGATGTTAATAAGTGCTTGAATTAAGTAATATTTATCTACATATTTATGGTTTGAGTGTGTTTTTAAGTATGATTTGCAAATTGTTTTCTAATTTCCTTTTCTTATTTTTTTGAAAAAGAATATATTTTATGCTCGTTCTACTTTCAAGTTAAAAGACAAGCAGTTAAAAGACACTCAAATCAAGATAAATACTACTTAATTCAAGCAAATATTAATTTGTTATTATTTAAGATGGTCACTTTTTCCAGCGGGTGGGGATATTAGTAGCCTCTGACTGTGAGAGTTTAGGCTGTATTGAAACACAATCCTTCTAAGTCACCTTTTTTGTAAGACATAGTTTTGTTTTGTTTTTTTTTGTTGTTTAGAGAACAAACATAAAAAACCAGAACAAAAGATAACAAAGCAGAGGTAGAGATGTGTAATAATTAAAGCAACTGACAGGATAAACTTATGTATTTGGACATTTAAACTGTTACAGACAAGTAAAAGAAAAAAACTGTCCTATTGTTCAGTCACTGTTTCATTCTTTACATTTTCGCTCCTCAAAATCTTTTCACACACTACACTGTTCATCACCTTCTCCTTCCACATTTTAGTGTAGGAGTTGTAGCTTTCTTTCACAATTTAAAGGTATCTAGAAATCTTCATTGAACTATCTTTTGTGGTGTAGGCGGGCAGTCGGATCAAGGCTATGACTCTCTGTCCAAAGAAGAGGAGCGTCTGTGTGTGCGGGACAGCGACAGTGCACTGACGGAGGACAGGGGGCCGCGGCAGCCTGGTGAGCTTTGTTTTCATCTGCATCTACAACATGGTGTGCTGCAAAGTCAATGCGAAAAGACCAAACACATTTATCTGTCTCCAAATGCCAAGAGAGCAAACAAACCACAATTGAATTCTGTCAGCTGGACAAAAGGGTTACGAGTGAATACGTTTTGCCACTCGACCAAGTAGCTTCTTCATGCTGTTTATTTTGCAAATGGATTACCGAGACATCTTTCAAACAAAAAAACAAGACCCTGTTTTGTCTCGCCTTTACAGATATGTGCAAAAAAAAAAAACAGCTCTTCGGTTTCAATGAGCTGTAGGTGCCTTACTCTATTATTTTTTGCCACTCAAGAGCAATATCATCTGATTTATTAAGATATACTTTTATTCAATACAATCAACAGTAATTTTCTCTGCAAACTACATACACCTATACTGTATCTAAATTGGACATTCGCTATTTTTGCTTTAGGTAACAGTGGCAGGTCTGTATGTGCTGACACTGCTGTGAGCGCGCTGTCGTCCAAATTAGACCGGCCCAGGTCTCTGGAGCTTTGTGGAGGGCAGGAGTTCACCGTCAGGGTTCCTGTGCCTCAGCTGGGCTCAACAAAGCCCATCAGCACGGACAGACTGTACCAGGTCCAGGAGGAAGTGGAGGTGGACAAAGCCAAAGAAAGTGCTCAGGAGGGGGCAAGTGAGAGCTCACAGGGCCCCGAGGTGTTAACGACCACTAAGACAACAACGTGTGAGCCGAGTACAAGCACTCAAGAGGAAACTGACCCCTCCACCAGCTCTAATTCCCTGGGCCAGTCTCCACATGTTTCCCCCAGACCCTCCACACTGCACCGCTCTGCCTCCAACCTCCCACTGCCGCCCAAGACCAAAGAGAGGCTCAGACAGTCCCCTTCTCTTCCTCTGGGGGAGCTGAGAGAAAGGCCCTCCCCTCTGAAGTCCCCCTCGTCGCCCACTCCGTCCACAGCCTCCTCCTTCTCCATGGACTCTCTGTTCACACCCACTCTGGACATCTTCAAGAGCAGTGTGATATCTGCTGGGAAAGGTGTGGCGGAGAAGGCGAGCCGACTCTACTCGCGCCTGTCGTCTCAGACCTCGTTATCACAGGTTTGTTTATTATCAAAACAGAAGTTCCTCAGAAAGTCCAGGTTTACTTCTAGTTAAGACCTGGTATAGTCTTTGTTTAAATTTAATCACTTTACCACTAGCAGAGGTGGGCGATTTGATATTTGAAACTTAAACTTTCAAATAGTGGTACAAGGTGATATTTCTGTACAACACTGTGATTAATTTGACAGACATTGCATTTGTCTGATAATTAAACCTCAACTAATATGTTTAAAGACATAAAGACGTGTAAAACATGTAATTTCTATTGGATTGACTCAATATCGTCTAAATATCATAATCGGCATACTAAAATAAATATCGAGATTCCACCTTACCCCCTAGGTTTAGATCTCATTCAAAAGACTGTCTTTATACTTGGTTTAGTTTAGTCTTCTGGTTATGATCTCTTAGATTTGTTGTAGGTTTAGGTTTGTTCTGGTTTAGTCCAAATTTAAACATGTTTTGGACTTGTTTTAGACATAGTTTAGTCCTTGTTAACATCTACTGTAGTTATGACAATTGTGACAGAATTTTAAAATTATTTTCCTAATCCTCCCAAACGTGCTCCAGGACGTGAATGTGGATCGGCTGAGTGTCTCCTCCCTGACCTCAGCAGACGCAGACTGCTCCTCTCTGCTGGACACAGAGCTGTCTTTGGACCCAGAGGGGTTCACGTCCCCCCAGCACCTCACCTCCCGCGGGCACAGGCGCAGCCCCGGCACCCCAGACCGTGTCTTCAGGCACAACTCCTTCTCTGGTCAGTGGATGTTTTTCTCTCTTTTTTTAAATAATTATACATCACAAAATCACAAATGTTTGACTTCATTTGTTTTATTATTGTGGCAAAGCCCATTTTATTTATTGAACTATACAGCAAAATGAGCATATAACTAAATATTGTCTTGTATTCAACTGTGTGATTTATGATCAGTTTTGAAACTGACAAAACAATACAAAAATACTGTTAAATAAAGCTTCTAAAAGGACAACCATACCAATTTTGCCACATCTTAGAGCTGCAGTGTAAGTACCACCTAAGACAACTTGAAAGCTAGCATTTTGGGCTTAATCCTTCATTTATGAATACATGACTAATATTATTCTTCATATTTTGATTCGCCCAACAGATACACATTTACAGAAGTGTGTTTTATTTGTCCCCACAACAAATTAACACTTCAGACCTAGAATAGACCCTAGAATATTGTGATGCCACTTGAAACTCAGCAATACAAATTTCCCACAACATACCGTTATCGCCTGATTTTGTTTTCATGCTTAGTACAAAGCATTTACATTTTGATGACATTTTTATTGTATTCCGTCTCTGAATTTCTTTTAGGTGGTTTAGCTCTTGCCGTCAAGTCTCCTCACACTCCAGATTCGTCTCCTGAAACCAGCCGCTTCCAGGCCTCTCCCAGCTTCTCTATAGAGGTTCGAATGCACTGTCTATCATTGTGTTTAAAGTACACCATGTTGCTTTTCTAAACATCCTTTCTCCATGTGTGTCTCAGGTGCTAATGTCGAGCTGCAGTCGTTGTAAAACCTGCGATGCTCTGGTGTATGACGAGGAGATCATGGCTGGGTGGACAGCCAACGACTCAAATCTCAACAGCTCGTGTCCTTTCTGTGGCACGGCCTTCCTGCCCTTCCTCAGTGTGGAGATCAAGGACCTGAGGCCACACAACAGGTATCTTTTTATCTTACCTTTTGAGATCTATCTTTTGTTCTTAAACATTTCTTCATAGTCAATAATCACGGACTGTTTTGTTTATTAGTGTTTTCTTTTTTTTTTTTAAACAATTTGTTAATGGTTTAGCTAAAAAAAAAAAAAAGCTCTTTTGTGTGAGGATTAGTGAATCATTATCCTTATAAATAACTTCCAACACAAATTCTGCTACGCTACGAACTGATGATTGATGTTGGTCTTAAATATTTAATATAATATTTTAAACATATTTTACCACATATGGCCATAATTTAAAATGTGTTCAGTACGTTTAGTTGTTCAGTTCAATAATTGGTTGATGGTATCTTAAGAAGTTTTTATTAGTCGACTAGATATTTTTGTGGGAATATAATGAGGACAACAAGCCAGAGTTCTCTAACCAGTTCACTGATTGAAAATGACTTCTGGATGGAAGTCAAAACGTCTTGATTTTCAAAACAGCGTCTGGATGACAACCTCTGAAACCTTTTCTACGAATAAACACTCCTGGACGAATGAGGGATTACATCGACTAATAAGGACAACAGTTAAAGACAAAGGCACGGAGTTAATCAGCTTGGAATTTGAATAGAGTAGAGTTTATTTGTCAGTGTCAAGTTTAAAAAAAAATTTAATTGTTTCTGCAGTTTGAGTCAGACAATAGAAATACTGAATAGTTTTGAAAGTTCTTCAAGCAAAACGACACGCCTCATTTTAGTCAACTAATCGATGTTCAGGGCATGTCTTTAGTCGGAACAAGTATTTCTTTAGTCTTTAATAATCCAATAATTTATACCCTGCATCTTTTCCTTCACAGCGGCCTTTCTAAACTGAGTGAACCTGTTCTGGAGGAGGATAAACTCACATCCGTCAGTCCTCAAAGTGTGCCCAGTGCTGCCCCTCAGCCCTCCCTGGTGACCGTGCCGTACCTGAGTTCACTGGTTCTGTGGAAAGAGCTGGAGAGTCTCTTGGTGAACGAGGGGGAACAGGCCCTCTCCTCCCCGAGTGTCGTAGACCAACATCCCATCGTCTTCTGGAACCTTCTGTGGTACTTCAGGAGGCTAGAGCTGCCCAGTAACCTGCCCGCTCTCGTCCTGGGCTCGCAGCACTGTTTCCATGACGATCAGGTAGACACCACTTCATACGTGAAAGAAATATATAATTATCTGTCAAACTAATGGAAAAGCTGGTGAATATTACAAGGGATCAAACTCGTGTTTGTGCTTACACTCTACATTAAAAGTGGGACTAAAACTGGGACAAAACCTGGAACTAAGGATGCGCTCACTTCCAAAATTTAGCTCATGTTTGTCTTCATGTGGACTAGGTTTGGTTCTGTTCTAGTCCTTGTTTAGCTCTGATGTAGTCCTGTTTCAGTTTTGGTATAAGTCCTGGCCTGAGATTTTGATGTAGTGAAAGTGTAAGCCTAAATCTAAACTAGACCAGGACTAAACCAGGTCTACATCAGGACCGAACCAAGTCTACATTAGGATTAAACTGGGATCAAAAAAGTGAATGCATGTTTCAGCACTTTTTGGGACAGTATGAATAAAATGATTTATACTGTTGTAAGAGTGAATCTGCAATAACAGCTATAGCATTTATTGAGAATGTATTCAAAAATATAGATACAGTAAAGAAATAATCACATTTTTACATTTAATAAATATAGCTTAATGTGTCTTGTCAGAGGATAAACATTGTTGTGTAAATGTCTTAAGACAAGCTTTTAAGACTAACTAACAGAGTAATATAATAGTATAACTGTAGAATTCTCTAAAATGCATCTGTTTGTGCTCCGCAGGTTCCCCAGAGCTTTTTGGCGGAGGACAGTAAGCAGGTGCTGGTGAGGATTATGTGGGACAACCTGGCCCTTCATCAGGACACACTGCAGCCCTGCTACGTCCTCTGGAACACACACTGTGAGTAAAGATACAACTGGAATGCCACACTGTCAAAAATACATATATTTGATACAAGAAACATTGGAAACATACACTTTTTCATTACTTTATATACTATTACTTTTTATTTTTCTTTATTTACTTTATTGCAATGTGTTCATTCATATTTTAGTAACTTATTTTTAAATATTGCTATTTTTTTTTGCTATTTTGTTTTAAAGGGTAGGCTACTTTGAATGTAAGCATACCTTTACAAACTAAAAATAAATAAACATAAATTGCTAACGGGAAAATATCATATACATATACACAGGTTTATCATTTTTGCTGTAAAGATTATGATTACAGTCAGATATTGTTGATCCTCCTAAAATTTATAGGATTATACTGTGACATATTTTAATCAGGATGAATTGTCAAATTGATTAATTGTGACCAGGGCTGTAAGATCAATCGCAATCGACTCAAAATTACTATTTGAATGAACATAATTAGCAAATTGCAACGACTGCTGTCTTTTTAGCGTTATAATTTCCCCCACAAAAAACAAAATATGTCATGTTCTAACCCATGTTCCGAAAAACATGTGTTTATTTTATTAGTTTGAGTTCTTGTGCCTATTTCAGTCTTCAGTCAAAACATAAATTGCCGAAAAATCGCAGATAGATACTTTTTCCAAATCGTGCAGCCTAATTGTGACATTCTTCAAAGTGCTTCAGATAATCTTATGTTAACCAAGGCTTGAAGATGGCACAAATAAATCGGTGCTTTGATAAAGAGCTAACTTAAGCTGATGTAATTGTTCCGGCTGTGTTTTAGGCGCTAACTCCCTGGTGCGCTCTGGTGTGTGTGGAGAAGGCCAGCTCTTCACTGTGGAGCTGCTGCAGGGAATCGTCCGCAGTATTAAGAAGAGCGACTTGTACCAACCGATGAGCCAGATTATTCAACTGCTGGGGCCTGAGCTGGGCTTCCGGCGGCAGAGGTGAGCAAGCCCATGTTTGCAGATTTGTCAAATATGAGCAAAGATTATACTGTTATACTGTTATTTAACATAAAATAATATAAAATAATAATAAATAGCAATCGTTTTGATGTGTGTACCTCAAAATGTGCTGCCTTTTGGAATGAGATGAACAAATTATAATCTCCCAAGCGATTTATGCTTTCTTTGTTGTTCGTATTAAATTTAAATTGTAATGTAATCAAGTAACAGATTCCCACACTGACCTTTCTACCTCAGTGGAATAATTTGGCATTTCAACTACTCTAAATGTGTAATGAATCAGCCCAAATATTAGCAATTTACTGTCAGGAGGATATAGTGTCGGAAAGTTTCAAAAACACAAACAAGTTTTTCCATCCATTATTATTAAACCAGATTGAATCAGATGTGAAAATATTGGTGGAGGGTCCAAGAACTGTGAATTCAAACAAATTTAACCTCCTGGTTTGTTTGTTTGTTTTTCTGTTGTAACAGGAGCTTGTACAGAGATCTTCTGTTCCTCGCTCTGGTGTCTTTAGGAAGAAACAACATTAACATCAGTAAGTTCACGTTCTACATTTTGTGTTGTGTGTCAGAATTGTTTTAAAGATACGTAAAATTAGAATATCATGTATATTAGTATTTATTGCAACCTATACAATCAAATTTAAACATGCGCACACGGCAATCATCCTAGAAAACATTTGTCAATATTTTACAGATCCTTTTTTTACATTTTACTATTATTACTATATTACTATTTACTACTATAGGCTGCAAAAATAAATTATTAAAACTAAATATATCTGTTGTATCCCATCAAGCAACTTTATACAGTAGTTAATTTTACAGTCCATTTAATTTTTGCGTAATACTTGAACCTCAACCATCCAATCAATCAAGTACATTTTGGATGGATTGCTAAAAAGATCTTCTGATCATCATCATCATGATAGTCCAAAAAAATAAAGATAGTCAGAACCTAGACCTGATTGTCAAAACCTCTCTGACCCTTCTCTCCCCCGGTTGTTTCCTTTTGCAGATGCTTTCGACAGAGAGTATAAACTGGCTTATGACCGCCTCACGCCAGGCCAGGTGAAGCTGACGCACAACTGTGACCGACCCCCAGGAGCGGGGGTCATGGAGTGCAGGAAGACTTTTGGAGAGCCCGGGCTGTAAAACTCAGGACCTGCTCAGAGCGCTAAAGCACAACACGACCAATGGACAAGTGCAGCCACTGCCACACGCACGTACACTGAGCCACGCTGGGCCATGCGACTGTAAATACATCAAATAGTACTTTAAATTGGAGTATAATGATTCCATGTTTGTACAGGTACTAAACAGTCTATTTTAAGACTGTGTTTCTGTCAAAGTTGTAGCAGGTATGTACAGAAAGTGCATTTCCTGCCTGGTACTGACGACGACCCTGTGAAGACTGTTGTTGAACATATGTTTTCATGACGCACTTTGCTCTCATAGCTTTTCTGTTTCTAAAATTGCACCCATGATGAAGTGACTTTAATAGGCAGCTGCAGCACAGACTGTAGATGAAATACATTTATGAAAACAGAGGGATTCTTTAAACCCCCCCAGACAGGACACATAGATTTGTTTTTAACTTCAAAAAGCACTTGCATTTTGATTTAGTCATTCCCATTTGAAAGCAATATATTCACTGATGAGTGTTTGAATTGTGTAACATATACAGTGTTGAGGGACCACCAAGGAGATTTCCTTTGACGAAGTACAATCAACAGAATCCCAACTGTATTTATTGTTTTAAATAAAGGAGACACTATTTTGATAAAACAAATGATTTATTAATGCTGTAGTGGTCTGTACAGAGTATTCCATCCACTAAGTTTGTACTTGTCTGTTTTCTTTTCTGTGATGTCGGTTATGGATGTGTGCACTCTTATACACTAAGCACTCAGAACACAACATTTAGCCTCTTATTAAATATGTGAAAAGTCGACATTTCATGTATTTTGCACTGAAAATAAGAAAGGGTGCACATGTTGTTATGCCCTGATTCAGAGTCACTCGTAGTGATGTTGACTTGGTGTTTGCAGTCTTGTTCTGATTCAGGTTTTCTGTGTAACTGGAGGTTCAAAGGACTTGATGCTGGATGAAACTGGAGTTGTCACACTTCAGTGACAGTGGACCACTTTGTGACTAACATGATGTCTACATGTTTACAATATTTGTTGTATCTGCAGTATTATTTATCACTTGTAACACAAATACTTATTTGTAAAAGTTTTTCATTAAAGATAAAATCCATTTCCCCGGGTTGAAATATTTGTGAAAAAAAAAATCACATTTATTCTATCCATGGGTTTCAGAATGATGAGATATTAGGACCTTTTGCTTTAGCAATTAACAATTAAAAACAAAATATACTATCTTTTGAATGGAGAAAAATCCTCAAAATGTTGGAACCTGAATCCAATGAAAAAAGTTTCATAGTTGTAAATCATATATTCTATTGAAACAAATAAAATAAATTATAATGTACATTTATAATACATATAGTCCAAAATATATCTGCTACCTGCAATCATTCAACTGTGGGATCTACAAATTTAACCTCTACAAATTCTCTCCCGAATGTGCAGAACAAACATAACACCTCTCTTTGTTTGGTTATTGCTGTTGGTCTAATCTAAAGGGCGTAGGCATCAGCTTGTAGTGAACCTGTGTCTGAACAGTATTTGGCTGTCGGGTCGTGGCCTCAGATGGACACAGGGCAGATGATGATGCGATCCTCCAGCATCACACTGAGCACCAGGAAGATGAAGTAGAGCAGGAACATGGTGAAGCCCAGCAGCTTGTTCATCTTCCACTTGCACCATGCAATGGAGATGATGACAAACAGGAGCATGAGGAACAGTAGCACGATGGCACAGAAAAGCCCGTTACTGCTCACAGCCACCGGTGCAAATCCATGAATGGACGAGTACAAGAGCCATGGGACCGGAAGACTGCAACAGAATATTGAGTATGTAGGTAAGATGGAGCTGAAGTTTAAATATCAGTTATGCTTTAATTCTTGAAACCACCAATTTTATTTTACTGTGTTTTATTTTTATTTATTCCTGTCTTGTATGGCTTACCAATTAACCAAACTAAATCAAAATATATGTTAACATCTTTGGATAGATGTGACGTCAGCAAAGAACAAAATGATCTGTGTGTAGCTTTTAATCCTTTTGATTTAAATCCCAAAACACATTTTCTAAAGTAATTTTTTTCTTTCCTTGTGTTTGAAAGCCAATAAAAATGTTACTGCTGCTAATAAAGCAGGTGGCGTCACCAGGCCAACAGGTCAGGGGTCTCATTTATAAAACTTGACGTGGAATTCTTACTAAAATTGTACAGACAGATAAAACACAAACGCCCAAATACTTCCTCTAACTTCTTCACTTCTCAACCCTCTGAGCTCAGAGACAATATTGCATGTATTTCAAGCTAGATAGGTTTTACGCCATCCTGATGAACATTCCAGGCAAAGTAATGCCATCTCCATGGAAACAAGCAGGTGGCAGACCGTCCCACCAGAAAAATTATATAGTGCAACTTTGATATAGAACTTTATACTTACTTACTACTTACTAGTAAGTTACTTACTAAGTTACTAAGTGGGATAAAATAATAAACTATAAACTATAGTTTGAGAGTTCCCATACTGACCCCACAGTGATGTCGAAGATGTTGCTGCCCACAGAACTGGACACAGCCATGTCGCCCAGGCCTTTCCGAGCCACAATGACGCTGGTGATGAGGTCCGGGATGGAGGTTCCTGCGGCCAGGATGGTCAGCCCCATGATCTCCTCTGAGATACCAATAGTTTCACCCACCTAAACCAGGCAACAGCAGAGGAAATACTGGCTTTATTGGAAATTGGAGAATATTGAGCTTTTGCTTGACAAAATCAATCAGATCACAATTTGGCATCCTTATAAGATTGAAAAGTATAGAATAAAAAGAGTAGTGCGGTAAGTCGTTTTTACTCATATTCCTAAGTGACATAGAAGGATATATTACAACAAGAACTATTTCAACCCAAACTCCTTCAGTCCTCAAGCGCTTTAAGTAAGAGCACAGTTATGATGCACTGCTAAAGCTTTGGTTAATTATTAAGATCCCCATTTGGCTGTTCCTCCTGGGGTCCACAACTTGTTGACCAATGGAGAGTCAATAAAAATAGTAGAAATAATCGGTGCCGCTCATAGCTGAGAGGATGGCACATATGCCTGCTGTGTGGGGCAGGCCTCGGGAACAAGTTCAAATCCGACCATTTTACTGCATGTCATTCCCCAATCTAATGTCCGGGCAGATAAAGCCAACAAGTCCTTAAATCTAAAAAAAAATAATAATAATAATAATAATAATAAATATATATATCAGTCACCTTATCAATTCTATCTTCCCCCAATAAACAATCAGAAAGATACAGTGACTGGAGAATCCCAGAAATAATGATAAATCACTAAGATATTTGGGCCTTTGGGAATGAATCAAGGGCGGAAGGCACATAATGTAAAGCAAATGCTGTGACGGCATAAAAACTATAAAACTATATGTACAAAATGTAAGAAATTCAGATGTCCTTTTTAGGTCAAATGTATAGTAAAAGGTTTGTTACCATTGGAGTAAAACAGGCAGAAATTTACCTGGGGAGTAATGGATAAACCCATAAAATACCAGAATACAAATTAATATATCCAACTGATAATCAAAAGGTGCACAGTTTACATCAAACATCAGAAATGAGTACTTCTGTATTACCTGATGGGCCCACCACACCATAAGGTAGGAGAAGATGGCAATCCACGCAATAGACCCCAGGAATGTCATCACGAAGAACTTTCTGGATTTCTGCACAATAAATGATGTAAAGATAACACATAACACTTAGTAACTGTTTTGCTGTGAGTCTCCAGTTCACCTGGTTCCGAACATCAGGCACAGTGAGCCACAGAGGGAGAACTATGGGCAGCAGGAACAGGTATGTGGCCTGTTTGCGCCTCGTGTCGGGCCACTCCAAAGACAGAGGCTCCTCCTCCTCCTCCTCTTTCTCCTCTTCACTGGACTCGCTGTTCTCCTCACTTTCGCTCTCAGTCCCTTCACTGTCACTTGATTCATCGGAGTCCTCAGAGCCGCTGTCCGCCGGCACATCGTCCTGCAGGAGGGACAGAACACAGCGCTCAGAAAGGGCTGCTGAGGCGTCCAGCGTCGGGGAGCAAACAGGCACCTCCACTCATATTGGCATTTGGTCTGTAGAGTAATATAACTTTGTGCTGTCGTTTGGGAAATTGTCGATGTAGAACGGGGATGAGAGAGGCAAGTACATTCAGCTAATTGTCGGAGCCGGAATTAAATGAACATGGCGGCTGGCTGCAAATGGAGCCTGGCATATGTGATATCCACTGTGCCATTGAGCAACACGTTTTGGACATTTTCTGACACCAACATCAGATCAAACAAATGCAGCAATGAAGGTTGTGAGTTATTTGGAACTGCACCAATCAAGCTTAAGTAAAAGAATCAACATCATTATTAGATGATATCGATACTTTTACTTAAGTATCTGCCACTTCACAATATCAACCAATACCACTGCAGAGACTAAAAACAGTATTTATTTATTTAAAACTAAAATAACATATGACAAAACTGATCCAAATGTTTTCTATCCTTCAACTAACAGAACCAGTTTGTATAAATAAAAGCTTTGTAATAGCCAGTAAATAGTATTAGTCATTTTAGACATTTTTAGACCCAACAAGGATATTGGCTGAATCAATATACTGGAGCTGATACACAATCCATTAACTGCTTTCTGGATTTTCTGGATCAATAACTGGAATCACCCTCCTGACATGATAGACCCAGATCTTTTGCTACATTGATTCATAACACATTCAGTTCAATTAAAGGAGCACTGTGTTACTTTTCTGGTACGCCACCTGCTTTGCTTAGAATATTCCACAGTATGGCATTAAACCTATCCTTCTAAAACGAGAATACCACCAGACCAAGTTCACAGTGAGAATGCATTTATATTATTATTATATTTTGAGCAAGAAAAACACTTGTAATTGAATAAATGCAAGACAGATCAGTTTAATACCATACTGTAAAACACCATACGGCAGGACACTAATATCTCCATGGAGACAAGCGCCCAGAAACATTACACAGTGTGCCTTTAATCATCCTCTGAAGTTTAAATGGTGGCACACATCTTTATCACAATGTTTTAAAGCACAGTTTTGTTGTTCTTCAAGGTTGTCAATATGAGTGGAGGGCACTGTAGAGTGTGAGCCTTACATAAAAAGGGACCAAAGACTGACTCCTGCTCTTTTTGTAAACCACCAGGACGTGTTGGGAGAGTACCTTCTTGTCGTCTGCCGTCTCCTCCTTCTCTGCGTCTGGAGCTTTGGGTGGGTCCGGCTCTTTGCTCTGCTCAGGCTTCTCATCGCCGCCTGAGAAAATCACTCAAATTGTAAACATGGACCAAAGGACTTATTACTGTATAAAAAGGAGAAAAAAAACATTGCTTACAGATGGGCTCACAAAATATTACATTCCAGATGTTTTAAATGAGAACACGGAAGATGACTAATGGTAATGTAATGTTTTAGTTTGGTTAGCAGGATAAAAGACCTAGTCAGTAACAAAATGAAAGTTTAACTGGTCAATAATTACATGCATTATATATTTGCTGTGCTCTAACCTAAAATATATTTACACTAGGGCTAGAACTAATGATTATTTTGGTAATTGACTAGTCTAGTTATTCTTATGACTGATTAATTAGTTGTTTAGAAAATGTTTACAAAATGCCTGTGAATATAAGATTTTACAAAGATATAGCTGAAGTTGTTTGAGGACATCATAGTGGAGAATATTTACAGACGAGAGGGTGTTTTCATCATAAACACAACATTTACACATTTCCCATGTTATTTTTCTGTGATTCCAGCTCTGTCTGAGTAATGAATCTTCTTCTCTCGGCGCACAGCTTGTTGTGGAGCGTGTCTATCAAGAAGTTTGAGAAGTCGACTATTTCTAAAATCAATTACTTGCACTTAACCTATCTTAAGTTGATGCTATACTAATGTAAAATAAATAAACCTTGTGTGTGTGGATTGACTGTTTCAATGGTGCATAAAACAATAACAATAACTATAACCAATTATGAAGTCTGCCCAAATGTACTGTAGATAGCACACAATAGCATTGATTGATTTAAGTCAACAAAAGAATGGAAAAGGTTCACCTGAGAGTTTTCCTGCAAACTCTTATGACAAAGGATATCTTTTTACTTTTTCGTTTGAAAAAATTTTAACAACTGACTTTTAAATTACCTTCTTTTTTGTCTTGAGGTTTGCTTTCTGCTTTCTTGCTGGCCACATTATTCAAAATCTCAGCCTTATCTTTAAATTTACCTTCAAAAGAAGAGGAAAACTTGGGGTTTGATGACAGAAAAAAAATAAAACACATTACATAGTAAAATCGTTTTAGATTAGTAAGGAAGAAAATACACTGGTCCGCACGTGCGCAATGGGAGAGAGAGTTATTTATGATCTGCTTAATATCAATCTGGTCTTAGTGCAGGCCTTATATGGGACACATGCTAATCTATGAGACAATAAGAAGGACAGCGGCCTCACTTGCTCTGAGCCTTACGTCACACACAGGGACACGCAGGACCTACCTTCTCCCAGAGGGTCCAAAGTGTGGATCATGAGCTGGAAAATGGTGTTCCTCATTGTGCTGTTGTGTAAAGAGGCTGAGCTCCCTCCACGCTGAAGAGCAGGTTTTAACTGTGAGAACACAAACAGAAACACATGTTTGGAAAAAAGCGATGTGGGTGATATAGATATATTACAAATGAAAATAGAGTCTGTTGAGATTTTCATGTTAGGATTTTTAAAGAGATTATTACCTTTAAGCGGTTCTTGTCCTCTAGAACTGGAGGTCCCTGCTCTACTGCATCGCCATTTACCTGAAAAATAAAATGGTATTATTTCTGTCCAAAGTCAGATGAATTCTAAATGCTGAGAACACAGAGTACTGCAGTTCTGCTGAGATTAATGATCTTATACGGAATATATTTTTCTCAGTAGGCCTGTAAGTCAGACTCTGAGCTGATGTCACATACTTTATGAGGTGGCGTCAGATTGAAGGTGATATAGAATGTTAGACAATCAACATTAAATGAATTATACTAATGAAACGTGTGTTCTGTTCATTCGAATTACAGGGACCACTTGTTCCCCTGATTCTTTTGACCAGTATAACAAACAATAATTAATTATTTTTTATTATATATATTTTTTTACCTTTTCTGGCTCCTCCACAGCGATAACCCTGATAATATTCTTGTGTTTGTGCAGTAGTCCCTTGACAAAACTCTCTATCTGCACATTGTACTTCATGAAGACCACATACAGAGAGTAGCCCCCCACCAGCATCAGGCTCTCCCACCACACGATCACATTGTCCAGGAAGAAAATGATAAGCATGACCAGGTCTAGTATGTAGAAGGACACGTCTCTGAAGAGGGGCCACCAGGTCAAGTTGAGCATCTCTCGGGAAAACAGGGCACACATTCCAATCACGAATAAAATGTTGAAAACAGCTGAGCCTACAATAGTTCCAATCCCCACATTACTGTGAGCAATAAACACTCCAATCAGTGAAGTGAAGAGCTCTGGAGCGGACCCCCCGGCTGCCATGAACGTGGCACCAGCCACATCATCGGAGATGGCCAACTTATCAGTGATAACTCCCAGAGCAGGAACAAAGAACTCATCACAGACGATGGCCAGGGACACAAACATGTACATCATCCCCAGGATATGGAGGGTGACCCAGCCCCTGCGCCGGTCCTCAATGCTGAAGATATCCTCTGGGTACTCGCCCTTTATGTGAGGGGCGTCCCCAGGAGACGCAGGGCTGGTGGGGGCTTCAGGGGGGGCCGGGAGGGGGGTGGGGGTCACATGGGGTGGCTCTGGGGCCACAAAGATACAGTGAACTAGAGTCTTGTTAGTGGTGTGTGGAGGTGCAGCAGGGGACTGTGTCGTGGTCAGTTTCTCTGTTGGTGTCACTGGGTTTAAGTCTGTTTGCACTGCGGTCTGATCAGTTTGTTCGGCCTCTGTCACATGTGGAATGAAATCCTCTGTTGAGTTTTCTTCAGGCCCCTCTGCGGACCCCTGTGCAAAGTCCGGTCCTGTGTGAGGCAGTGGAACGGCCGGGTGAAGTCTAGCACTGATGGTCAGCTGGTAGAGTGTACACATACAGACCCCCGAGAGGAGGAAGAGCACGCGACTGAGCTGGAGACGCTTCCTCCGGCTGCAGAACATGTCTGTGGAGACCTACAGCAGACCGTCCAAAACACGACACTCGCAGAGGACAAAGGCAGCTCTGTGCTCAGGTAAACCACGGACAGTCTGGGCAGTCATGTCACACAGGCCTTAGCTGTGAACAGACTCAAAACACATTGAAATACATGTCAATAACACAACCAGGACATAGAAATGACAGAGGATCTAAGACAAATACTCACCACAAAGATAAGATGTGAAAGATTGCATATTTACACCAGTGTCTGGAGTGTTTCCACGGTCCATAGAATGTAGGACACAGCAGTCTTGACAATGGATCAGCAGAACTCCTAATAGCCTATCTGAGAGTGCTAAGAGGATTATGGGTATAGTTCTACTCTCCCTTTATCATGATACCGGCTCAGTAATATCTCATTTAAAGACAATTACATAGAAAACAGCAATGAAATTACACAGGGGACAATGTTGAAAATAAAAATGTATTCATACAAATTGTAATGTATACATACATTATAAAAGCTGTAATTATATTGTACATTCAACTCAATTTGAGTATCTTTTTTTAGTGTTAACGTTCAGGGCACTTATTATAATGCTTACACTAATATTCTGCAACTAAAATGTTCAAAAACGTGTTGTCGATAATAAATTGCAAGAAATGTTGGGCAGTTGGGATTTTTCATAATCAAAAATATATTGGAATTATACAAAACAGGTGTCATTATAGAAAGTGCAGTATACTGATTTAAGTGCTGTACTGTTCAGTGTTTTACAACTAGGGATGTCAAGATAATTTGGTTAATCGATAATTGTGATTATTCAGGTATAATCATAAGAAATTATTATTAAAGATTTACTTTTTTTTAGCTTAATTTAGAAGCAAATATGTATTTCCAATCAAATCTATAAGTGCTGTGCTAACCTGCTGTTACATTAAATGTTTTCATTCAGAAAGTGCCAAAAGCTGGTCTCACTTGAGGAATAGTGATTAAGACAATATAAATTAAAGTGAAAAAAGGATTTCACTGCTGGTCATGGTGCCAATAATTGGTAACTGTAAAACAGTTCTGTTGTTACAGTACAGTGGTGTAAACTTATCTTTATATCTCTAAAAAACAAAACAAAAAACAAAAAAACATAACAACATTATGAAGCAAACAAAAGTACCCTCATTCATTAATATTGACTATTCTAAATGATTTTATTATATAAAAATATGAAGAAAATATTATTGTATATTGGCTCGCTTTCAATAAATGTTTTCCCTGTTTTATTCATGTACATGTGAAAACAGAAGTAATTATTTTGAGCACTCACAAATGTTTTCCCAGTTACACTAGGGTTCCATATTCACAGCAAAATTTTGTCCATTGTTCCTTTCTGTAACTGAAGAAGATATTGACCAAAGTTCTGTGCAACAATGGCAAAAGTTTAAGTGATGTGAAGAGAAAATTGTCTTAAAATATAGATTTGAAGATGGAGACAGATTTGAGCCAAGTTTTAGAAGATGTGCTAAATCCATTATGAAAGATTCAATGATTTCAAGCATTTAGCCCCTGACAATATGCCCTAAAAATGTCATGGTCTTTCAGCATCACACTTACTAAAAATGTGAGGCAGTAAAGCAGCACTATGGTGAATCCCAGCATCCTTTTGATCTTCAGCTTACAAGAGGCAAAAGAAACGATTAAAATAAGGAGCGCTAAGAAAAATAATGAGACGAAACAGGAAAGTCCAGTGCTGCTGATATCCAAGACAGCCCACCCATGGACAGCAGAGAAGACCAGCCAAGACAAAGGGAGTCTGATGAAAAAGAAAAGGATGAGCTATTTAAACTTAAAAATGTAGGTTTACAAGAGAAAATTAATAAGGTATAATCATTTAGATTTAGAATGATTAAACTCAGCCTTCTTAGCCTTCCCAAACATGCCTTTATATATTCAATTGTATTATATCTTAATAAATGTGATCAAATTGTCCAGCTTTTGGAAAAATTGTTATTAGGGTAGTATAGAAGTTAACCTTATGCCACTGGGACGTTTTCCTAAAACGTCTGACTAAAATGAGCCTCATTTCAAACTGAAGCTGTTTCTGAACCCTTTGGAGCACAAACTATTGTCTGGACTCTTTGTGAAGCTGAGACTCTGTAGTTTTGGCCTCTGGTGTCTGGTTACTCTGATTACACTTGTAAAAAAGCTCTGCTCAGAGGAATATCAGATTTTAAAGTCTGTCTAAATTTTCTTTGTGAAATATATGAAGAAGTAAAGCTGGTGTCTGTAGATTTTGCCTGATTGACACTACTGTTGGCTTTTGTTGGGTTTTGACAATTCCTGTTTCAAAGCTGAAGCTAATTTAACAAAACAATTGTTTTAGGGATTTGTAATAAAGTAAAAAAAGTCCAGGTGGAATCCAAATAAAAGTCCTATTAAATTGTTTAGAATTTTAGTGTAATTTTTAAATGTGTGCTTTTGGAGTAGAAACTGTCTCTAATTCATCCCAAAATGTTTGATTTGATTTGACTGTAAATAGGTGGGTTACAGCTTTGTTTTCATATTGAACATGTCCAGCAGCTTGATAGTTTCCTTATATCAGATGGTGGATAAAAAGTTATAAATTAATAAAAAAATCTAGTGTGCCGCCAGTGGAACACCAGAATAGCAACTGGTTTTAAACGTTGTTGAATAAAAGAACACATGCAACCTCTCCGATGTGTGAAAGGCTGGACAATTTTAGACAAAAAAAATCTAACTGCAAAGTATTGCAATTTTCAATTTAAGTTAAAAGGTTTGTAGTATGTATATGTTTGAATTTGTTTGTAGAAGTCTAAAATAAAGGTTTAGCATTTGTTTTTATAATAGAATACTTTGTAATTGATTTGTATTTGAGACTTTTTGATTTGATTGTGATATATTGCGCAGCCCTAATTGTGTGCTGGTCCAAGAGGCTGATAATTTAATAATTAAATGCAATTGATCTACTCTACAGTCCTATCCTAGCCCCAAACTGTAAGACGCAGCAAGGCAGATGGAACAACAGTCCATATAAAAAGTTTTGTTGTTCCTGTGCCAACTTTTCTGAGATGTGTAGCTGCAATCAGATGCAAATGAGCTCTCATTAAAATGTGAAATTGCCTACATGGTTTGCCTTGTAAACTATTATTGTAATTTTAAATCAACATGGTGTTCATCAGTGTAATTTTAGATAGTGCATGTTAACTTTTTTCAATAAAATAACCTTACCCCAAAGTAATCTCATAAATGTTACTTCCTAAAGCGACGGAGGTGGCCATGTCACTTAGACCTTTGCGAGCCAAGATCAAAGCCGTGATGAGGACAGGAAGGTTCACTTGTGCACACAGTTGGTCCATGATGTGCTCTGGGACGAAAACAGTCTCTGCCACCTAAGAAATAATCAGTTTATAATTTAAAGGTGCACTATTTGACTTTTCTATATAGTGTGGCATTTAACTAATCTACATGTTTGGAAACATTGATTTGGCACAACAAGGCCAAGTTACAGGATAGATCTGTGGCTAGATGAGACAGCTCACAGTAAGAAAGCATTGATAACAAGGTATTTCATTTGGTTCAACTATATAGGGCCTGCCTTTGCTTGATTTTGTATAATTAGTTTAACCACTGAAGTCCCAGTTATCCCTTTAACACAATTTAAAGAAAGGAATAGTGTTGCTGTTTACATTTTTACTCTATTTATCTAAATAAATGATACAAATACTGTTATGAGGAGCTGACCTTATGTGTCCACCACACTATTAGGTACAAGAAGACGTTCATCCACAACAGCGATCCCAGTAGTGTGATAACAACAAACTTTCGGGATTCCTAGAAACAACAAAAAGAAATTAACATTGGTATTTTATTTTTATGACTTACACTAATGTATATTTATGGAAGCAGGTGAAAGAAATTCAGTCCTAATTTCTGTGTACACAAAACTTCATTGTTGTGACAAAGGATACACAGACTGGAACGAAGCTGTTTAAACAAGGATAAGATAAAAGCTGCTAGGCATGCTTTATATTGAAGGCAATGATGAAGTGATCAGGTGAAAGTGTATGGACTTTAAACAACAGATGAGCACTGCGGATGGAGGGCACTGCTTCATAACATCAACAGAATATACTGAGCTGGCAAGAAACACAACACAACTCCAAGAATGTTTTTGATGACAAAGTCACATTTAACATGTCTAAAGCTCAAAAGAAGATTTTGCACGATAAAGGAACTTTGGGGTGCAAGATTTATCACAAATTTCACAACTGAAATAAAGTTGCAACTTGAATGGTGCAATTTGAATGGTGCATTTGAAAGAATGCCAAAAGACTATTCTGCAAACAACTAAATATCCTGTCTTATTTTGTATAAATCAAGCTAACACTGTAGTGTCAACCTTTTGCAAACATGTTCTAAAATGCATGACATTCCTGTATTAGTTTCTCAGTTTGTCAAAATGTTAATGCTCCTTGATGTCTTTAAAACTTTGACCAGAATCTTACCATTAAAACATTAATCATAAATCCAATCATAATTGCAATGCTTATCAGAACAATCGTGATTAGATATTTCCCACAAATGAATCAGCTCAACTTTTTGAGTCACTGAAACGGAGCAGACAGCAGACTCGTGTTGGCACCTGTTTGCGGACGTCAGGCAGAGTGATCCACAGAGGAAGCAGAGCAGGCAGCCGCAGCAGGTAAACTACTCTGCCACATCGTGTCCCAGGCCACTTCAGAGACAGAGGCTGAGTCTCTTCTCCCACCTCCACTCTGGACTCACTGGGGTCCTCCTGGTGAGAGTTAGCATGTCTGACGTCTTTATGGCTGTCGTTGTGATTTCTAGAGGCTTCGTCAGACCCGTCTCCAGCTGTTTCCTGCAAGATATTTAAAGAGACTTGTTGAGCTAAAACCTTTGTTATAACCGTTTACTTTCATGCACATTTGTTATCATGTGTTTTAATTACTACTTTTGGAAAATGCCTTATTTCCAGTTTTGTATTTGAATATCTAAAATCATCCAATAGACTATATTAATCAGCTGAACTTTTCAGAATAGATTTTATTACTACGCCATGATGAAACTACTATTTTAACATAACAACAAATACAAAATGATTGAATTGTTAAATTTTGTAAAAATAAAATGTATATATTGAAGAAAGTTAATAAAATACAGTCAGAACATTATAAAAAATGATATTTTTTGTAATTAGGGAGTGTTTTGAATAAATTCTCACATTACTCTCACCTTTCTATGTTCATTCATTGCGATAACAGTGCCTCTGTGTTTGTGCAGTAGACCCCTGAAGAACCTCTCAATCTGCTCATTGTACTTCATGAAGATCACATACAGACAGTATCCCACAACCAGAATCAGGCTCTCCCACCACACGATCACATTGTCCAGGAAGAAGATGATGAGCATGACCAGGTTGAGTATGTAGAAGGACACGTCTCTGAAGAGGGGCCACCAGGTCAGGTGGAGTGTCTCTCGGGAAAACAGGGCGCACAATCCAATCACAAATAAAATGTTGAAGACAGCTGAGCCCATAATAGTGTTGATTTCCGTTTTTTCCCCTGTCAGAAACACTCTAATTAAGAAAGAAAAAAATCTGGGGGTGGAACAAGCTGCAGCCATGATGGTTGCTCCTGCCACACTACTGGATAAGCCAAAAACTTCTGTAATAACTCCAAGTGCAGGGACAAAGAACTCTTCTGAAAGCATTACAAGCGACACAAACATGTATATTATTCCAATTATATGTAAAACCACCCAGCCTTTCCTCCGCTCTTTAAGTGAGAACAGATCCAAAGGGAATTTCTCCATTGCTTTTGGGGTTTGCGTTGTTGGAGGTGCCAAAGTTGAGGTGTCACTAGTTTTAAAAGTCATGTGTAAAACTGTTGTAGGTTGAGGAGCACTGGTCGTAGAGTCTTCCAGCTGTGTGTCTAGGTCACGCAAGAAATTGGTTTCTCGTGTTGTTTGGGCAGTGGTCTCGGCAGATGGAGGATGTAGTTCTTGTATGGATGTATCGTCTTCATTTGGACTTTTATTTGGATTCTCTGTGATCACTTCATTGGGTCCAGCCCCAAAGACACACAAGAACATGGAATA
The DNA here is from genome assembly GCA_019453435.1 of Rhinogobius similis. Taxonomy (NCBI): domain Eukaryota; kingdom Metazoa; phylum Chordata; class Actinopteri; order Gobiiformes; family Gobiidae; genus Rhinogobius; species Rhinogobius similis. The sequence continues at coordinate 16,156,333 of CM033628.1, forward strand.
AAGGAAAAAGCACTTTAGTTTCCACTTCATCCTGTTTGTTTGTGAAGTGCATGTAGGGAATCCACAACTTCTTAAACCACAGATCACAGCAATCTCCCTAAGGAATGAACATATGGCATTATGTAACATTCAACTTTACAATAGTAGTGTGGCTGTTTTATGCATTTATCTACCATTGTAATTGCTTAAACATGAAAATATGCGCTACTATTCTGCACAACATTTCTCAAAACTCATATTAGACAACATGGTACAGACAAAAAGAGGAGGTACTTTGGTGTTTTCTGTACATAAACAGTATCTGCATCTTTTTTACTGAAAAAGATGGACAAGGCAACAACCAGTTTTTGGGTTGAGAAACGTCTTCCACACATTTCGATCGACAAAAGAGGTATTTATGCGACTCTTTTGGTCTTGAATACTACTTATCAAACTTTGCAAAGAACATTTTGAAAACTCCTACCTTTAGGCGTGCAGTTTGCAGATGTGAAGTTAAACAGCTCGTCTCTGCCCCCCGTGGTGAAAAAGCATAATAGCGTTGTTTTGAAACCGAAACGCTAAACTAAATCAGTCTAAACTAATCCACTCTCATCCCAAATAAATTGATACTAATAATTATTATTTAAATGAGGAAATATTTTGCCACATAAACGTTTTGAAAGGAGAGCTGAGGCTGCTAGGAACTTGTAAGTGCGGAACTATGTACAGCATCAAAATGTTTCCACTCGGACCATAATTCCGGCGTCCATTCACTGAAGAACTGGATAAACAAAGGTCCACAAAATAATGTAAATGTGTTTTTATTGTCTATTGGAATACCGTACAGCTTTGATATTCTCTTAGTATGCTAATAAAACCATAATTAATTTAACCTGGCTTTGTTTAGAGTCACAGCAACACGCAGAGCCAAGTTTTTATTCAATGTTCAGTAGCCTACAGGTAAGTTGGCGTGTAATAACTAGTGAATGTGTTTGATTTTCTCCCTCAGCGTGCAAGTTTGCGGTTCGTTCTATTTATTACTGATTTTACCGTGAAGTCAAGTCACCCGGAAACATGCCCACCGTGGTGCTGATGGACGTGTCTCTGTCCATGACACGGCCCGTGGCGCAGGAGGGAAGTGAAGAGTACCAGAGGAAAACCCTAGCCGTGCACGGACTCAACATGCTTTTTGAACATATGGCGTCCAACTATCGCCTGGAGTTTACCGCACTGATGGCTTTCTCCTCTCTTTGGGAACTCCTGGTGCCTTTTACCAGAGATTACAATGCATTACAGGTAAGCACACAGGATGACCAACCATCATATGAGCTGGTGCTTTTAAATGTTTCATTCTCTCCACATTGTTTTCTTTGTAGGATGCTCTGTGCAATTTGGAGGATTATGATAAGACTTGTTTTGAGTCAGCACTCCATGGAGTAAGCAACGTTGTCCAGCAAGAGTGGGGCAGTGCATGTCCTTGTCAGGTTTGTTGAGCTATAAGCAAACATCATCTCTATCTCCATTTAATTGTTATTAAATGAACAGAAATCAGAATAGCATCAGCCATAATAAATCTGTTTTAGCCATAACACCTTGAGAATACCCGATATGGAGAAGCTAAGCATGGTTTGGCTTGGTTAGTACTTGGATAGGAGACTGCTGAGGATGCCAGGAGCTTCAAGAAAGTGTATATTGTGGCTGTGTCTTTGGGCAAGACACCTCACCCACCATTGCCTCCAGTGTCTCCGCCAACTTGTGTATGAATAAGAGTGTAATAATAATGTAGTAATTTACCACTGCTGTGTCTGCAACACAATGAAAGTGCTGCATGACTTGAATTTAATAAGATTAGCATCCTCTAACCCATCAGTTGCAAATGGTTTATTATCTCATATGTGTGAATGATGGCCTAATGAATGATTGAGGATGTCCAGTGTAAGAGATGGCAATAGAAAGTAGAAACATAACTGTTTGTGTGTGCAATAATAATATTATAGAATACATTATAGAACATGATTTTCTGTTATTATTATTAAACATTAGACTACATAGATCATTAGTTTACATTTGGTTCATTGTAAACTGCAATACTGATCTAAACTTAATAACAGGAATGGGTTCCTTGACTTCCTGTTTAAAACTGCAGAACTGATTCTCTGCTGTTGGCCTTTTCATAGTTGCTTTTCATCATCGCAAGCTGCAATTTCTTTTTAATAATCAAAAGTAGCAGTGGACAGAGCTGGGGGGTTGGTGGAAACAAAATCGACATTTTCTGAGCACTCAAGCCTCGAATGGTGGATAGTACAAAACACTGTTTGATTAAAAGCTCATACAATTTGATTTTTTAAATAATGTTACCTTTAACTTTCACCATAGTTTAATGTGTCAAAATCTGTGTCCTATAAATTTTTTTGTTGACATGCCTTGTTCATTCTTCTTGTGTCCTGCAGATGGTGCTGGTGACTGATGGTTCTCTGGGGATTGGAAAAGGCTCTCTCCGCCATTCCCTTCAAGCCTTGAAACACCATGGAGATGACAAGAAGTTTCCCCTGCCATTCCCTTTTCCTACTAAGCTCTATGTGATGTGTGTTGCTAATGCAGAGGAGGTGAAATTACATCCCAAAACTTACCATACTTTTATACTTTGCACAAATCTACCCTACTAAGTGTATATCTGTGCATAATTGCAGTTGCAAATGACTGATGCTATGGAGAACTTGGAAGAACTTCTGCGTTTGAGTGGAGGAGATGGGCAGATCTTTACTGTGGATGGACAACTTTGTATGAAGAGTGTCCAGGCCATGTTTGGGTATGGCAAGTCCATGGCAAATTCCAAATTGTATTGTAATTTTTGTGGGTTTGTGTTTTAGAGTGGATATGATTTAAAAAAAGAAAGATTTGCAACCAACATTGACACATAAGCGTGCACATATACACAAATTTAACATAAAAGAAAAATCCTAATTTTGCTTAACCAGCTGTTAAATGTTAAACATATATGCGTAACCTGATTGAATGTGTCTGTTTGTTAGTCAAGATAATTTCTTCACCTGTCGTATTTGCAGAGAAGTTTGGCTTGTATTTTCTGATGAAATATTTTTGTCTGTACAGAATTAAAAAGGTTTTTATTGCCATTGTTTATGAACAAAATTAACAAACCAGGAACTAGCTTTGGTGGTAAGGTGCAACATACAGCAATGTACTCTGTTGTGGTTTAAATTTACAGAAAGCTGATAGACTACGCATACTCTCCGTTCCACGCAGTTCTTCACTGTGGGAACCTGTCCTCAGATGTTCAGGTGTTCCCTCGTCCAGAGCCAATCATAGTAGATGAAGAAGTGGAACCCATGCCACGGACTGTCAGCTCAGGTGCCATTTAGAACTTAAAGAAGAGTATGACATCAAAGCTATATTTTCATTTCAGCTTAATATTTACTGTCTTTTTTTGTAGATCTGGAGATAGTGGGTTTTGTTGAAATTGCTGATATTGCCAGTCCTCCTGTTATTTCCAGACACTTGGTTCTGCCCATTGCTGTCAACAAAGGTAAGACTCAAGACATATTCTGCAATAACCAGCACAACAGTGGCTTGTTTCAGGCAAATCTGGTCAATGTGATTATTGGCCCAAAACATTTAATTTTGTTATTGTTTGTGCACATGTGGTCACATGCTTGGCTGTGGACAGATTATAATACCATATGTCATTCATTATAGGTTAAGTTCTGCACACAAATATATTTATTACCCCATATTAAAGCATAATAACAGTTATGCTTTTGTCCATGCCTTCTTATGCAGTTTTTAGGAACCACTGGTAGCCAGCAACAAACATACACAGTGAACCAACATACATCTTGATCAGAAAAACGTTTATTGCCATGTAACCTGGCTCATGCCAGATTGTGAACTCACAAATATCGCGAGAATTCAAATGTCAGGGCCAGGTTAATTGCCATGGTCAGTGAACAAAATTCACCAACTAAGAACTTGCTTTGGTGGTAAGGTGCAACCTACAGCCATTAATAAAATAGTAGCAAAATATATAAAAAAAGGTATGTGTAAAATTCTGAATTTACTAATAAAATAGAAATAGACTTGTGAGTGACTTGTGAGGGAGTAAAATTGTAAACTTTACAGTTTAACATGGAGGCTGTGTTTGTTTATAGACAAAAAGGATGCTGTTGAGGATTTTACAGCCCTGTGTTGGTTCAATGGTTTGGCAAGAAGAAGGGAACTAAATGTATAATTGAAAAGTATTAAGAAAATCGTAGTCTGGGCCATAGTCTGACATCTGTGACCACATGCTCGCTAGTTCCCCCACGAAAAAAATATATACATTTTCAGTTCACAGTTCATGTATTAAACTTCTTCTTTTCATTTTTTGGATCCAAAAAAATGACTAACAAAAAGACACCAACACAAGTTTTAAGTAAAAAGGCAAGAGAAAAGTTATTGTGCAAGACACAGCATTCTTGTATCCCTCAAGCAGTCAAACTAGACAAGCAGTACTTGCAGCACCACAGATCCCCCTGCTGTGTCCAGCTCTGTCTATTGTATATACAGTATATTATGTTCCAGTTTATAGTGCTGTCATTGTCCCACCTTAATGTCCTCATGCAGAAGTTGATGAGGTTAGCACAGGAACTACAGAGGAGCTAGAAGAAGAAGCCTCAACGAGTCAAATGGCAGGCAAGAGTCCAAACTTCTGTGTGCTCCTTCACGGCAGCCTGAAGGTGGAGGGCATGGTGGCTTTGGTCCAACTAGGGTATGTTTTCACATGTTATGTATAATTTTTTCATTGTTTTGTCATGTCTAACTGTGGTCTGTGTTTTAGGCCTGAATGGTTTGGCATGCTGTACTCCCAGGCGGACAGTAAAAAGAAGTCTAACTTGATGATGTCCCTATTCGAGCCTGGTTCAGAGACGCTGCCTTGGCTGGGAAAGTTTTCTCACTTGGGACCAATTTCAGGTAGTTAATAAATAGCTTGGGGACACTGTCTGCTGATGTAGCCCAGGAGGAGTTTTATTTTATATTTAATGGTCTTTGATGTACAAGTATATACAGGTGGGCAATACGTATATTGAATAGGGCTACAACGATTAATCAGCTAATTGTGGCTTGTCGACTATAAATTAATAACTGTACTCGTATTTTGATTTTCGGAATTTTATTGACTCTAAAACACATACAGTAAACAATACATATTTATATATATATATAAATATATATATATATAAAAACTTTTTCTAAATATCCTCTATTTAGAAGCCTTCAGTGGCCATATTTCAACCATTATTTGGTTAAAAATTTGTTTTAAACTATCACAATGTACAATACAAATAATGATTTGACTAGTCAACTAATCGAAAAAGTAATCAGTGACTTAAATACGCACTTGTTAGTGACAGCGCCAATATTGTTGTTATTATTATCATTATTATTATCATCATTATTATTGTTATTCTGAATGCTGCTTTGAAAATGTGCACTAAGTTCTGCCCTGTCTATTTCTGCCCTTTTCGGGGTAATTTCATAGTACTCTTACATTTCTTTAAAAGACTCTTTGTTGGTGGATTGCCAAAATATCAACTGATATTTGTTAAATTGTTGTTACTAAAAAATATGTTAATTTTTGTCAATATTGCCCACCCCTACTATATATCTTTTTGAAATAGTATACTATGATATAGTAACATTTTTAACAATAGTTTCTATTACTTTTGAATTACAGAAGCACCTGAGAATCCATATGGAGAAGATGACAGCAAAAGCCCGTTTCCTGTGCAGCCGCCAGTTAAACGCAGCTACGCTCAAAACGTCACTGTGTGGATCAAAGCCAGTGGACTTCAGGTAGAGTTGTTATCCGATCGCTCTAATAAAGTAATAAAAGACTAAAATAATAAATTCTAAGTGAGTGCGACCATAGGACTTATCTAGTCACTTTTAGTAGCTGATAAGGTACTCCTATCTTAACCAGCAAACACTATTTGAAATGAATCGATAACCTTGTGAGCCAGAGTCCATGATGTACTCTCATAGGAACTCAATTAATACTAAATTCTACTCACCAAAGTGTCTAGACTGAGGCAGCACCTGCCGAGTCTGAGAGAAATTCAAACAGACACCAAGGATTTAGGCCAAAAGTAAGAACTTTACTTGGAAGTTACTTTTTATTAACAAAAAGGTACAAAAATTAGCCTTACAAAAAGCTAAGACCGTCAAAAAGGTGTCTGATGACTGCCTTGAACTACCAGAGATAATATCTTTTATACACATCTGTCACTCCTCCTTGACACATTACAGTGATTTCCTGTTTATCTCGCCTTTAACCGTTTGACACAGTTGGGTGTCATTAGCAAAAAAGGGTCTAAAAACACCGTGGTCCATACCTGTATAAACACATGCTAAGGTCACTGGGAGTATCATGAACATCACAGAATTACTTGGTGTATAACTGCACCAATAGAATACATTAAAGTATACATGTCTATAATCGTAATAATAAGCGGCTAACATAATGGCATGGTGAGTATATTATTTCAACTTTTTATTTCTTCACATGAACTATCTCTTCTGGGCGATTCCGCTACAGTCACACAATTGGGTATATCTATGAATACTTTTAATTACTCTTACTGTAATACATTTGTTTTTTTGATCATTTTTAGACGGATGTGCAGAAGATCCTAAGGAATGCCAGAAAATTACCAGATAAAACTCAGACTTTTTATAAGGTAAATTATATTTTTAAGTGTTAATTGTATAGCTATTCTGTTGGTGTTTTTGAAAAATTCTATCTTCTTTGTTAGGAGCTCAACCGGCTTAGGAAAGCTGCCCTCGCATTTGGTTTTTGGGAGCTGCTGAAGGGAGTGGCAGATCTGTTGGAACGCGAGTGCACACTTTTGCCAGACTCTGCGCACCCTGACGCCGCCTTCCAGCTTTCACACGCAGCCCAGCAACTCAAACTGGCCAGCACCGGAGACTCGCAGTACGCCGCCTTCGACCACAACATCGCCCCCATGCACACAGACTTCTCCAGCTGAACATCATATGAGAGGAGATTGGAACTTTCATGTATTTAAAGTAATGTGTTATGAAATGGCAATTAACTTGCAGCTGACCCTCTGTAAAATTAGGCTTGTATATATATTTTTATGTCTTGCACATTTTTTCAAAAACAATTAATACATTTTTACTGAAATAGTTGTCTTTATTGTTACAAAAGGCCTGGAAATTAAGATATGCACATCGCCATTTACTATCACTTCATAAGAAGGTCCTCAAACTCATCGGACAAGTTTATGTTTAGTGCCTTTCAAATCATTGTATTGTTGACATCATAAGTGCCATTCTCCAAAACGATTGCATATTTAGATTGACAGACAAATAAATACTTCCCAAAAAAGAGTAAAATCAGGTATTTCCAAAATTCAGATACTAATCAAACAACGATCAATGTGCTTTCTTCTTCTTGGCAGTGAAGCGCTTCCTCCTTTGCTTGTATAGATGCTTGAAATTGATAAAAAGACCTGCAGACAACATCAAAATGTATTGATAAATATGAATAATATATTACTAACATACATAATATAAATGTTAAAATTATATTTGAATGAAGCTCACCCAAAAACATGAGTATCAGATAAATGTACAGGAAATGAGAAAAGCTGATGAAAGTACCGAGGGCTTTTGGCAATGGAATACCAAAGAGTTTGGTCTTATCAAAGATTGGGATGGACTGTATCACAGCAACAGCTAAAAACAATTGAGGTTTAGTCCAAATGTACTCAGAAGAACACACTTATTGATCATTGCACAAAATCTGACCTTCTGCCAACACTCCTAAAGGATACAGTGGGATCCAGACTGTGTATCGCAGCCAGCTCAGTGGCTTCCACTCAGTGTTGAGACAAGCCAGCATATAGAACGGATACCTGCAGGCATCAGCAACAGACTGATAAAGCAAGTCTTTTCTCTAGGGCTGTAGTCCTTTTAGTCGGTTAGTCAATTCATTGGTCCACTAACATGCTTCTTAGTCAAGCAGATAGAAGGCTTGCAGTGAGTTGGCTGATAAATTTGGAGGTGAGTTTATTTGTTTTTTTTACATTTGGTCTTTTTACATACCCCTAGAAAAAGAGGTTCGATCTCAATAGGTTCTTACCTGGTTAAATAAACAATACGCAGTTTACTATTAGTTTTTGTAGTTGGGATAACACATGGTCAGATCATAGAGATACGTAGTAGTTTTGAGAGCTAGCACCACCAAAGATCTCTTTTTGGTCGACTACAGGTCTATTTTTCTCGCTGTCTATTTATTATTTATTTGCATGTTTATCAGCTTCAACATCAATCCCAGAGTTGGCACACATTTCATATGTTGTTGTAAGGTAGGTAAAAACATTAAATGTATAAAATAACTTTTCATCTCTGAGGTAGGCAATGAGCACAAGTAGTTCTGCAATGTTGTAATGAAAAAAAATATATATATATGACTAATATTTTTGGTTCCTCACCTGAAGATCTCAATGGCGCTCCATAGAAAGAAGACAAAAAACACAACTGGTTTGTTATGCATTTCCTCTAAGCTGCCAAAAATGATAAAGAGGATGAAGTTTCTTCCAACCACCTTAAATGTAATCAGACACACATTTAGGCACATTCAAATGTAAGGAGATTACAGCAAAGTAGGACAACAGCTGCTTACTTGAATGAGTGTAGGGACGACACCTGTTTTAACCACACCAAAAGCTGCGTTCAGGACTTCCACTGTTGCCAGAATCTGACAGAAGAACATCACATCTGCCATGGAGTGAAATGTATCGTACAGAGAATCTGAAGGGAGAGATATTCATCAGCCACAAACATATAGTACAAAGACAACAGCGGGATCCCGAACCATTATGTTTGATGTTACCTTGTCCAATTAAGAACAGACGCATAGTCATGTTGACAAACATCCATGAAAAGCCAAGAAACTGCACAAGATTATATAGCAAAAGAAATCCTGTTTTAAAGTTTGACAGCCCTAGAAAAGCAAAGAATAAAATAAAAAACTGTTACTAAATAACAGTTGCTATATAAACTTTCTATACTCACCGTTACTTTGTTGTCTTGACAGCCTGTTCTTTCTCCTCTCCTGTAGAAAAGAATATCATGTTAAAAACCTGTTCAAAATTACCACAAAATGCAGGTGATAAACTTTTTTTCCACATGAGGATAAAATAATATGAAATGGAAAGAAAAGGACTTGTTCTGTACTGTAAGTGAACAGTAATAGATGATAATTGGGATAACAGGATTAATGCATACAGCCATGATTTCAAATAATTATCAAGAAAATACCAACCATTTCCCTGTAGATTCCCAATCTTCACACTGAGTTAGAGTTATGCATTTTACCAGAAGATAATAATAAATAAAAATAAGCCAAATATGCCCTGTAGTTACTGTGTAATAATGATAGTCACCAAGCTAGTTCCTTCCTTTAACTGTGTTATTATTGTGCTGTAGTATATAAAGTCAGTTATACATTCATACATCAGTAAGACATTAGAAAAAGAGGTGTAGCACACCTCTGGGTTAGTGGGCACATGCTCTACCACCGAACCACTGCTCATACTTCCAGTTTTTTTTTAATTACTCCTTATTATTAAATTTTTGGGGGAAAATATAGATTTTTTGGTATTTTGTAAGAAATTGTCTCAAAATGTAGTAACTGGTTTATTACACAAGTAAGCAAATTATTATAAATGTGGCCTATGTGATGCACAATTCTATAATATTTTCGATATGGCTGTACGGGGTCCGCCACCTGCTTTTCTCCATGGAGATGTTTATTGCTTGCTTGCCTTCCTCAGTATGGTATTCATTTTGTCTATCTGGCATTTATTCAATTACAGGTGTTTTATTACTTACTGTGGACAAGCTCGCCTCTCCACAGTTCTTAATTCTCAATTAACTTGCTCTGGTTTGTCTCCATAGAGACAGAGAAGTTTAAAACAAACTGTGGAACAGGCAAAGCAGAAACATCTGCTTGGAGACAAGCAGGTGGCGAACCCTTCACCACAACAGTCACATAGTACACCCTTAGATGCACAAATCGACATGAAAGATAATAAATTCTTACCTTCTCCTGAATCTCCATTTCGGCATCAGACTCGTCCAGCCAGCGGTCACAGTCAGGAGCCAGAAACACGGGTCTCCGCTCCTGAGCAGTGAGGCGACTCCACCAGCCACGCTGCTGCTTCTGCACTGTGATGTTCACTTGCCTCTGTGTCGACTTATGCTTCACCTTTACACAACACAAGAATGAGCCCATTAGACAACACACCTTTGATGTCAAAGAACGTAAACAAATATATATAAATATAATACAAGAAAGCAGAAGTTCAAAGTAGTAGTAACATAGAGAACACTTTTGTTTCTATCAGTGTTTTTTCACTCTTCTAAATGAGTTTTTTGTTTTGTTTTGTTATGTGTGGGAACGCAGCATCTAAATAAAAGAACGGGGTAAAGTAGTTCGCATGGGCTCATAAGGCGTCTTACAACAGTATGATAACAGTAAAATATATGCATATTTATATGTAAATATGACAGAAAAGCAGAAGTACAAAGTAGTAATGCCTAAGGGTACATTCACATTTGTCCTGGTAAGTTCCGGTTTAGACACTTGTTCTGGTCCTGTTCTAGAACAAGTTTTAGAACAAGGTTTAGTCCTGGTCTAGTCCAGATTCAGTTCCGGGTCTGTGTACAAGTGTGAACGCACCCTTAAATTATGATTTTCTTTTTTTTTCAGTGTTTCTTCACTCTTATAAAGGAGTTTTTTGTTTTATTTTTTTATGTGTGCTAGTTGAATACACACAATATCTAGCCAAAATAAAAAGCTGAGGTACGGTTAGTTCTCGTGATCAAGTCCAGTCTCCTCCTCTGTTGTATTGCTTTGCTTTCATCAGCACAATCCTTCATAATGAAACAAAATTTCACATTAGCACATTTGTTTCTTTAAATAAGTGTGAGGGACAGAGGTTTTAATGGCTGTGCAGGGTGATCAAAAGAGGGACAGTGGTCACCCTACTCTCGGGACGATTTGTAATTGTGTGCTCACAGATAATACGTCTATGCCGAGCTTACCTCTGGCCTCACAGGACATAAGAACTCCAAGCTGAACTCATACTCGTTTTGTCCTTTTGCACCATGGCCCTGGCCTTAACAAAGACAGACTGTTATCAGGTAGTACATGACACATGATTTCATAATGACCATTGCAGCTTACCTCGAAATTCGAGCACATTCTCATTTGCATGAACTTCAATATTCTGCAACAAAGAATGGGCATTTATGAACACATTCAGGCTTAACCCGAATTTACTTAATTAATTATTCTTAAGGATAATCAAATGAAACGATAAGCGCGGTGCATTAAAATTATCAATGAAAAATAAGAAACAAGGCAGGATGAATCACATATTTTTAAATTATGAGTATAAATCAAAGCAGGCATTAGGTACTGGTGTTATGGGTCTCTCTGACCTGCGCGTCTGTCAACTCCACTCGCAGGTAAACCTCTTCATGTCGCTGAGCCCAGTAAACGAGCGGCGTAAGAGGCATAGTTCACGTATTTCACTCAAACTGTAACACGCTTATCAGATTTAAAGCCCAGTGTATCAATAAAGTTCTATATAGTCTTCCTATTCACTGCACATGACAGTAGAAAAGTAAAACACAGAATATTCGAGTCTACACGAACGCGCACGCCGAGAATTACGTCTTACGTTTTTGTGCTTGACGTGTAAGGAAGCGTACGTTCTGATTGGATGCTTCCGTTGTTTACGGAAGTGCTGAGCGAAAGTGGTAGTTCTATGTTAAAGAGGCAGAAAGCCGAAGAAGCAGCAGCAGAGATAATGCAGACAAATGAGATTGCCTCATGTTTACAAGCGAGTTTAAAAACATCTAGCGGAGTTTTTAACGTCCTCGTCGGTGTGACAGGGAGTGTGGCTGCCCTGAAACTTCCTCTTTTGGTGTCTGAGCTTCTCCAACTGTCAGGGGTAATTCACAACAGGCACTGTACACAGCAGCAGTTAGCCAAACAGTTTATAAGAGCTAACTTTTATTAAAATGTAAAATATTAGATAAACAACTCATAATTTTTGTAAGTAATAACTTTTTTGTCTCAACAGTAGAATTTACGTTAGCATTGAGACACAAACACGTATCTTTATAAACACATGTCCTTTTGTAAAAAACACCTGTTTTGTAAAATCATAAACATGTGATCAGAGACATCCACCTGCAGGTCACTGTCCACTGCCTGATCTTGTAGTGTTTATTCATTTTAGACTGACTTTTCGAAAACCTCATAGAGATAGAAGACCTAAAGCTAACATTGAGCTAACCCATGGAGCTAGCCAGGTGCTGTTGTTACCAGAGCCCATGCCATTCAATACTAGTAATAGTAGAGGTTTTTAACTTACCACCAGACGTAGCTGTGGGTTGTGTGTGTATTGTACTAGTTAGAGACATTATATTTCAGTTATAATTTAGTGTTAAATTAAGTTTAGAGTTAAAAAAAAGTATATATATATATATATATATATATATATATATATATATATATATATATATATATATATATATATATATATATATATATATATATATATATATATATATATATATATATATATATAGGGTGCACGGTGGCAGAGCGGCTAGAGCTTCTGCCTCTCAATAAGGAGATCGTGGGTTCGAATCCCGGACCACCCCAACATCGTGGTTTCGAATTCTGAACCACCCTAACATCACACGATCTCTCTGGGTGGAGTCTGCATGTCCTCCCGTGTTACCGTGGGTTCTCTCCGGGTTCTCCGGCTTCCTCCCACCGTCCAAAGACATGACTGTGTAGGTTAATTGACAACTCTAAATTGTCCCGAGTGTATGAATGTGAGAGTGAATGGTTGTCTGTCCTTGTCTCTGTCTCTCTGTGTCAGCCCTGCGACGAGTTGGCCACTGTCCAGGGTGTACCCCGCCTAAGGCCCAAAGTCACTGGGATAGGCTCCAGTCACCCGCGACCCCTAACGGGAATAAGCGGTAGAAAATGAAAATGAATGAATATATATATATATATATATATATATATATATATATGGAGTGCAGTGAGGTCTTTAGGCGTGTATCATGTCTGGGCCAGGGGCTGTCCAGTTTCTCATTCCTGTGACTCCTCTGGGTTAGCTGCCACTGTGATGGTCACTGGATTCTGTTCAGGGAGGTTATCTGTGGTCTTCTCTCAGAGCCACGAACCATTTTGCATCGTTGTTGTGTTTTGCCTCCTTTTCCCAGATATTTTCCCAGCACCTTACCATTTCCAGCTCTGGTGCTTCACAGGGCTGTGTACTTTCTGCTCTGCTCTTCTCCCTGTACACCAACTCCTGCACCTCCAACCATGACTCTGTAAAAGTGATCAAGTTTACGGACGACACCACCCTCATCGGACTCATCTCGGATGACAATGACTGCCTACAGGAGAGAAGTGGCCCGGCTGGTGTCTTAGTGCAGTGCACAACAACCTGGATCTCAACGCCCAGAAGACAGTGGAGATGATCAGGATGAACTTCAGGAAAGTCTCTGGCCCCCCCATCAGTTCCATCATCATTCATCATGCCCAGCAGAGGATGGACTTCCTGCAGCAGCTGAGGAAAGCCAAGCTGCCAGCGCAGATGATGGTGCAGTTCTACACGGCCATCATCGAGTCCATCCTCACCTCCTCCATCACTGTGTGGTTCGCTGGAGCCACAGCCAGGGACAAACAGAGACTCCAGCGCATTGTGTGCTCTGCTGAGAAGGTGATCGGCTGCAGTCTTCCATCTGTCCAGGACCTGTACGTCTCCAGGACTCGAGCATGAGCAGGTCGGATCACAGCGGACCCTTCTCACCTGGACATGGACTATTTGAGCCACTCCCCTCGGGCAGGAGGCTACGGTCCATCCGTATAAGAACAGTTTCTATCCCTCTATCGCTGTTGGACTCATGAACACTTATAACACCTGCCACTTTAAAAATCATATAATAAAAGCAGCTATCTATTTGCACTGTCACATTTGCACTACTATCTAGCCAACTGTGAATTTTCTGTATATAGTCTATTTTGTTCTATTTTATTTTATTTTTGATTCTATGCCTTCCGTTATATATTTTGGTACTGTTTTATTAATTGTTATATGTTGCAGCTTACGCCAAAGCAAGTTCCTATGTTTGTGAATTTTGTTCACTGACAATGACAATAAACCTTTTTTGATCTGATCTTATATATAAATATTAACCTTGGTTTGGACTTTAAAAAATATGTCATGAATCAAAATTAATCAACTGGTGTGCTATTAGGATTCATAGTGACCATGGGATATTCAAATATTAAAATGTTTAAAATGTCTTCCTGTAGGTGGATGTAAGAGTGGTCACCACAGAGCATGCCAAGCACTTTTACAACTCTGCGGATGTTCCAGTGAAAATCTACAGTGACTCAGACGAATGGGAGGTAAATCTTTTTTTTAAACAAATATTTCTGAATTATAAATTAAATTAAAAAAATATAATAAATTAAAACAGTGTTACAAATAAAATGCATGCATTTGGAACTTGTGACTGTTCGGTGTCTAGTTTGCATTTACAGCACTGTGGTTATAAATTGTGGTTATAAGTAAGTGGTTATACATTGAATAAATAAGCTGAGATGTTGTGAGAAGTGGTGCTGCTTGACTTGTTTCTGTTGTAGCTGTGGACACATCGGTCTGACCCTGTGCTGCATATTGAGCTGAGGCGCTGGGCACACCTGTTCATCATCGCTCCTTTGGATGCCAATACGCTTGCAAAAATTGCGAATGGGATTTGTGACAATTTGCTGGTATGAAGGTGTAAATATACATCTATTACAATAGGCAATAATTTCAAGCTTTACTTATACTTTGTCCTTCTCATAGACATGTGTGGTAAGAGCATGGGATATGAGACGACCTCTGCTCTTCTGCCCTGCCATGAACACAGCCATGTGGGATCACCCCATCACTGCTGAGCAGGTATCAAGACTTGGGACATTTGGATACAGAGAAATCCCTTGTATCTCCAAGAAGTTGGTGTGTGGAGATGAAGGTATATTCAATGCGCTGCTGCAGTCTATTTCAGCTTCATTCTGCTATTGCTCTGTAGACATGCTCGTAAAGCACAAGAATGTGCACAGACTGCTGGTTCTATGAAGATGGTCATTTTGTTTCCCCATAGGTTTTTCTAAGACAAATAGTTCAAAAGGCTGAGGTCTAATGAACTATGGGGTTACTATGATCATAAAACATATGTAAATTAATATAATATCTATGTGAAGCCTCAAAATTACACAATTATTTACAAGTTACGTTATTACTTATTACTATTCCATAGCTGGTTAACCCTTAAATCTCTTAATATGTGATTTTTTTTATTTATTTTTTTTATGATTCTATGAGAGAAATAATTTTACCTCCAGAAACAGAGGTCCCCACCCAATACCAAACTCCGTACAGTTGGCACCACATTTGAGAATTAATTTGTTTACCATTACTCGTTTGCCTACAGGAAGAACAGGCGCACTTAAAATAACAGTAGGCCAATAGGTAGTACTAGTTGTAGATGATTAAAATATTAAACAACACAAATCCAGGTTGTTTTTTGCTTTTTCACTGCAGTAGGTGGAGGTACGTAGGTACTTATACTTCTTTATGATTAGATGTTGGCAGATTTTGAGAGACAAAGAAAAGTACCAACTTTATATTTCCTCCATCTTAATGTTCAAGACACATGCTAATCCAACCACAAGGGGTCACTAGTCGCCATAAGGCAATTTTAAAGCTCTATTAGGCTAAAAGGGCAGGAAGTAGAAGGACAAAAAAAGAGAAAGGGACCGACAAGTCTGCACTGTTTGACAAACCACAAATATTTCACTCTGTTGCAGGTAAAGGGGCCATGGCAGAGGTGTCAACCATTGTTTCTGCAATCAAACAGTACCTTTTCCATCAACCAAATGAGCCCAAAAACACATGACACTGTGACAAACAGAAGAGGTCCGCTAAATTGCACACACAAAGAGTCAACAATAAGTTATAATAAAGTGCAGCGTGTATACCAACACTGCCCCAGGATGAAGATGGTTGATATTACTTTTCAGTTTGTGACAATTAAACTGTGAATGCCATACATGTTTAAAATTATTAGGTTTTGCTACATTTACACACTGTATTACCCAAGGAGCTGATATGTTTTCCTTTAGTATATTACCTGTTTAAAATATTTGTCACTGTTTTTTTAATTTAAAAATGAACAATAATAAATGGTAAATCTGCTACTATCATCTTGCAACAAAAACTGCCAAATTTCCCCCCAAGTAAACAGTGAGTTGGGAAACCTGTTCAGTCTCTTCTGGCTTTTCTGAGCTGCTTGTGTTTGAGAAACACAAGCACCATCTCAACATTCATTTCTATTTATGTACAACTTCACTGGAAAGTGGAAGAATGTTTATTTCCCTGATTTATGCCTGTTAGAGGAATGGACGGTCATGGTTTAGACACATTTAGACACATATATTTAAGGACCCTTTGCTCCTACTTAGAAAAAGATCATCTTTAAGGATTTATGATTTGTGCAGATAGCTTTTTATTGATAGTGGGCACATTATTCAGAGCTCTGGTCAAACAGGCAGCATCAGAGGTCACAAGTGAGGAAAGCAATGTTGCTCATTCGACATGTTTATGGTTGTCTCTGATCCTCGCCTGGTCTGTTTTTCTTTGTTGCTATCCAGACCAGTGCTGGACACAAACATATTCCTGTGTCACTTTCATTGAGGTGACAGACCTCTTTCCTGCAGGACAGGGTACTATGTGGTATGGTTATGTAATTAATAACATTTTAATTATGATTCAGTCATTTGATCATCAATGACCAGCTTGGGTCTTTTAAAATTGGGAGATCTACAGCAAAACCTCTGTCAGTAAATGCATGTGTTTTGAAGCAGAATTCAGACTTTAGAAGAAGAAAGTTGACTCTTTTTTTGTGTTAAATGACAATGAATTAAGCTAGATTGTTTATGTTCAGCAAATTGATATTGAATGCCTTTTTATTTGTTAAGATAAAAATGAATTGTGATCAACCAAGAGCAGGAAAAACTTTTATTTTTATTTTTATATTACCCAGATCTTCTGTGAGGTATGGTAGAGATGATGTATCCATAATTATCAAGTGTGTATTGTATTTTATGTGTCTGGTCCTGCAAGTTTTGACAAAATAAAAATGTTTTTTCTTCCTAAATTATGTACTTTTTTTTTTTTAACTTGTTTTCTATCAGTTCCTTTATTTGCCTTCAGTTGTGTTCAGGTATTTGTTCTCCCACATTCAATCAACTGCACAATTTCACCACCTCCCTTTGACAGTTAATGCCTGCAGCATAGCTATTTACTGACTGTTTTGATCGTTTGTTTGTTTGTTTTTTCAATACTATTTCTGTTGTAAATTGGGGGTAAAGACAAACTTTTGTGCGGCAAGCTCATTTCAAATCCGAACTCTTGTTGCCACTTGTCCCCTGTTTTATAGCTGTTATAGAAGCTTGTTGTTGTCCTTTTAACCCTTTGGTCAATCATTAAATATTTTCTTGTTATAAACACCGCACTTCAACCACATTATTCTGTCAGCACATCTCTACACACTGCCTGTAACATGACTTTATATGTAGTTGTTTATTATTCATAAATCTAGAAGGCAGGGGATATTTGACTTTCAAAAGAGCCGTCAGTATTTCTGTTGTGGAGCGCCGTGACTGGCTGTGAGTATGAGCTATAACCTGTCATGCTGCTATTGGCTGCTTATGCCTTTTTGGCAGTGAGCTCACAGCAGCATTTCATCAGCCAGGAGAGTAGCCCTGAGCACTGAGGAGTCACACGATGTCAAACCAAACAAAAGTGCACTGTGTGACTGACAAATAACCTCCTCTTAAGCACATGGTTTGAAACCTACTGAACCTATTCAAGTGAAGAATTTTTAATACATTTTCAATAAATAAACCATCAAAAGATAAACTTATGGTAATATTAGAGGAGACATAAGCTTTTTTTCTGGTGCTTAGTATTGAACCATTTTGTTCATTGTGAACTGATCTGAATGGATCTAAAACGCCTAGAAATAGGTTTATTGGCTTCCTGTTCAAAACTAAGATAAGCCAGGGTTAGGGTTAGGGTTTCTTCATAGGAAAATTTCATGCTAACAAGCATTTATTTTAAAATATTTAATTTATTTTTTAAAGTAGCTATGTGACATTTTATAACCCTATTACTATGAGTCTTGATTTTTCACATAATCACAACTAAATACAGCAATGTGGGGGGGATAGGGGTCAGTCAGTCAAAATATCTTTGAATAAGATCATGACGAGGGAACACTGTTGTGACAAGGTTAAAAATCCATTAATAAAATTAAGTTGATTTTGCATAATATGTCTCCTTTAAGTACAATATTGTATTGGGTATGCCGTGGGTTAATTAAATTGGTATTGAAGCATCATGCTGTACTTTTTTAATAAGTATGTAGGAAAGTAGTAGTAGTAATTGACACCTAGGTACAAAGACATCTTGTGACAAAGGCATCAAATATTTACTCAGTAGTGTTGACAGTTTAATGCAGGTGCTCGTGTTTATTTTTACCTATAGATCGGTTATGAGGCAGATTCAAAGAAAGGCTGATGCAAGCGCTGCCTCCAGAGCTGGCCTCGGGGAGAACAGAAGTTTCATCAGAAAGCTTCCCCACAGATCTATGCTTGTCACAAGCAGCGGTCGTACTCTCACTCACAATGTGGTAAACAAGTCCACTGATCACTGGGGACAGTTTTTATCTGCCAGGGGCGGCACCAAGGAGGAGGCTTGGGCTGACACCCCCTTAGGTCTCATAGATTTTTTGCCTCTTTTTCAAATGACATACAATCTCATCTAAAAATATTCAAATAGCAACCACATAATGTTCAAAATGTTATCCCTTTAACCCCTTCATAAATGTAAACAGACACAGCACATAACATATTTTTGTTTTCACAACAGGAGATTGTAAATGCTGTGGGAACCCTACTTTTTTCTCAAACATGAAACATAGGGAGCACTCACACTTGCATAAACGCTTCAATATTGGAACTAAAAACTGGCAGAAAACTGGAACTAAACTTGGACTAGACTAATATTCAACCAGCCCTAGACCAGGACAAAATCATGTCTATATGGGCTCAAAGGACCAAACCAGGACAAGTGAATGCAACAACACAATTCCTCACTCCACCCAACATGTCCCCACTTCTGACTCCCAATCAACCAAGTGAGAATCAAATTATCACCAGTTAATAGCCACATTCCTCCTTCCAAATGATGTACCAACTTTTCCCCTGTCTCTTAATCACAATGAGCTGTTGATATTCTGTTTACGCCACTCTGGACCAGCTCCTGTTCCAATAAAAAAGGAAGCTCTGTTCTGACCATCTGCATCTCCTTCACCTACCTCTTTTTGTCTTGTATCTTGTCCTCTTACCAATAATCTTGTACGTGTTTGGAGTCTATGCTCCAATAAAAAACACTTTTAGTTTAGACAACTGATGCCATGGCTGAGGCACTGCCGTTTGCAAGACCCAAACAGAAATATACTTGAATTTAGTTTTTTGCTTTGACATATCAAAGATTTAACAAACTTGTAGGGTCAGTGCTTAATTTAACCAAAAAAACAGATTTTTGTCTGTTCAAAGCCCAGATTTCCACTCAGGTTGCTGTAGGATCAGACTATTACGGCCAAACATATTGTACAAGTTTGTAATTGTCATACCATGCACTTAAATTAGTCTAGTTTTGATTTACTGATTTACTTTGATGTACTTTGTTTTTAATATAATATATAACATACATTAACTTGCAATATCAGTTCCTCATGGTGTAGGGTTTAAGAAAACAGTCAGATTAATGTAGAATTCAATAGGTCAGAGGTTTATTTTAGAATGCTGATTGAACATTTTATGCAGATAACACTCGGCAGGAATGTGCTATTTTACTGTAATAAAGGTAATGTGTTTTTGTCACTACCATTTCCACAAACATGGATGCAGTCAGACTCATGTTGTTTTCCCCTGGGGCTGTGGCTGAGGCGAACCCCTGAGTGCCCCCTGTGTTGGGGGCCTTGTGCTGTAATGCCATGGAAACCGGAGGTTGAGCAGATGATGGAGGGCATGAGGGAACGCAAACTGTAGTCTTTACCTCAGAGAACATAACTCTCTTGGGAGAGAACACATACGGTTGTCAAACTGTATTTAAAAAAAAGAACAATAATCGGAAAGAAAACACTGGCCATAGATGATGATATGATATTTTTGAATAATGCATTAATTTATTATTGTAAATGAATTAGCTAATAGACTAATAATGGGATTTATTTGTGTTGTGCATTAAAAACTTGACAGTGAGCACTGCAGTATATACATTTTTCATTTACTTTCCACTCTCAGTTGCACTGGAGCTGATTGCCACCAATCTACACCAACTGCATATCCACCACCACCATCACTGGTTATCACAGCATTCATACAATAATGCATTAGTCAGCGCTAAAATGCCCTCCTATTCTAGTGCTTAGTCCTAATGTGGAACATCTAAGCTCTTCTCGAGCCAAAAGCTCCATGTAAAAGTGATGAAAGAAAGCTGTAGCACAGGATTATAAGTGAACAGCTAAAGAATGTCCACTGTCCAGGTTAGGACGAGTTGGGTTTTTTTCTAGGAAATACGTTGGCCCTGTTTGTTTATTGCAATGTCCTTAATTATTTAGTATATATGCAGTATTTTTGGCACTGTTGCAATTGGCATTATTGCAGGGGGGGGGGGGGGGGGTAGATTACAAAAAAAAATGATTTTATTATTTTAACATACAATAATTATGTGTATTCCTTAATTTTGGATGATTTTTGGGTGTCTGTGTTAAACTTCTGTATTAAGTTCAGAGTGATAAACACAATCGCTGTTGAATGTTGACTGCAGGCTGCTCTCCCCACCAAACCCCCACAGTTCTGCACTACCCAGATTAAATGTTGCCATACAAAAACGTGTAAACAATACGTGAAGAATATCCACATTATACATGAATCATATAAGAGAATATAAGAGCACACATCACAAATAGATGTCCCGGGGTAGAAAGAGGCCATGCAGAAATGTAAAGAACTGGCCAAAAGCCTATACTGGGGTTTTGGATATAATACGAATTATGTCAGTGCGGGGCAGTGTCTTAACACACGCGTGTGCAAATTCTTAAATTTCTCTTCATATTTGTTAGGTCACATCTTGAGGATTTCACGATGAGAATGTATATTTTGTGTGTTGGTTTCATATCACAAATTTGACAGACTTGACTTGACAAACTTTGAAATGCAAACACTGTACCACTGACATTAGGGCAATCCACAGAATGGCTGCATAATGGCAACGATGTTTTTGCCAGCTTGCACAGTGGACATGTGATAGTGAGCTCCGCGGGTGTTTAGTTATCTATGAAAGAATGAGGAAAAGAAAGAAAGCAGTTTGGCCCCAGAGCGGAGCATGAGTTTCGTGTGGGGATGGATCAGATATCACATGTGCGCGCAGGCCCCGCCTTCACCGATCAGGGACCATCCTCCTCCTGCCTTTTGTCTGTCTTCGTGCACAAACTTCTTCTCCAACGTTGACCGAGCGGGAAAGGACTTTTAGGAAGCTGCACCTTTCGAGGACAGTGCAGTGGAGTCATGTTTTTAAAAGACAGAGGAGAGACGAGCACGCCCTCTCCAAAGTTAACTTTCATGGAGTTTGTGCGTCGGTGCCTTCACGTCAGCGCATTTGTGGGTGAGTGTTGGACCGAGGGCGAGGTGTTTTGACTATAGGCACACGCGCTGCACTGGAGGAGACTCACATACTCAGAAATACCCTCTGTTACAGTTATGGGCACTTGTTTCCCCCGTGTTTAAGTTTTTCAATGACATGCGTTAACTTTACAGATGTTACAACCTATTATCTCAAATGATCTTAACCAGCTCTCGTCACACAGGAAGTATTTATGATACTTGCTCAGTCTGATAAGCAAAAGCTCGTCTTCGCACCCAGTAAAGTTAGTGCTTGGCAGGAACTTCCTTTTTGGAAATGGCTGACATCAACATTTTGGGTAGGTCGAGTCATGTCTTAGGATCGCACTGCGTGTTCTGGTGATTTGTCCTGTTAGTCCACTCTCCATCATCCAGGAGGAGTGCGTATGTGGCGGCATTTCAGTGCATTGTGCGTCAGTAAACTAGTGTATGTGTGCGTGTGTGCGTGCTGACCCATACGTTAATGTGTGGACCATTGCGCAGACAGAACACGCTGGGTGCAGAGTCTCAGGGCTGAATAGAGGAAGATGTGCGCCTGTGGGGGTGTTTTGTGTGAAGAGAGGTGTTGTGCATACTGTACACACTTTTGGTTTAGTGGTTGTGGCTTATCACGTGATGCTCTTCGACTTGTAGAAGTGGAAGCCGTGCTGGCTTTTATTTTAACTGTGTTAAACTAGTGCTACCTGTTAATGCAAAAGATTATTTACAAGTGAACCGCTGTAAGTGTACCATCATGCAGTTTATTTTAAATCTAAAAGGTACATTTTTTTTTCTTCTTTCAGATACAAAAATTATGACCTTGACTCTTTGAATGTCCATGATGAGCAGCCATTCAGTGGAGACCCTTGTTGAGCCTATGTTTGGAAGAAGAATGCCATCATACAGTCAAAATGTTGCTCCTGCTGGACTGTCCCAGCCTCAGAGTATGTCGAGCTTCATGGGAAAACCGTACACTGGAGCATATTTCTCTTTTAGACCTCCAGGAAAAGAGACCGCAGCATTCCCAGTTGCGGATAGACAAAGCTCTCTGACTCACCTCTCTGGCACGGACAAACAGCACATTTATAGGAAAGACAGCCATTCAAACGAGAGCCATCCTGGATATGCAAACTCTAGGACAAAACAAGGCTTTACGCTGTACACAAAAAGTCCCGTGCTTTGCAGCCCTCAGAACACTGCCTCAGTTATTGTGAGAAAAGGTCATGCTGCAGGTGACAGTGCCTCCACTGACAGACCAGTGTATCTGGCTGTTCCTCAGGCAGTTTACAGACACAGCCCCTGCTGCAGTGACCTTTGCTGTGTGATGGGGCATGGGTCTCCTAATCGAGTGTATGAGCACACCTGGAAGACCAGGGAACCTTCAGACCCACTGCTACAGCACAGACCAGGGCCCACTGACGCTGTCAGTGTGTCAGTGTTCAGCCCTGGACAGACTCGCACTCTGCCGGCTGTGGTCGATCAAACCTACAGCCCCACGAAAGTGAAGGAAGTGAGCCACAGTTTACAGTGCTCTCCCAGAGCCTACCCCAGCCTGTACCCCTCGCAGACTGCATACGAGCCTGTGATTTATCACAACACTTCTCCTATTTCCAAATATGGACAAGCGGTACAGCACCCAGTTTTTTACTATCCCTCTGCTAGTATGGAAGTAGGGAAAATGATAGAAAGTAAAAACACTGGCTACATGCACAAAGAGGAGGTCCCAGTTGTCCTAAAACATCCCATACAACCTCCAGGGGACCATTACATGGTAGCCACATCACTGCATGAGGAAATGTCTCTTCCGAGAAGGGAAGCCATGCAAAATTCTGCATTTTTACAGAGATTTGAATACCCAGGCTATATTGTCCCTAGGTTAAACTTAAATACTAGTCCAATTCACAGCCATAGGCATCCACATACAGTGCACTGTGATTTCACAAACACTAGCCCTAAGCATTTCCATCGCCCATTTGCCACTTTACCTACAGGTTATAGAGACAAATCTACCCAACACACAGAACATTCCTCTCCATCTGTATGTGTGGAACAAACCAGCCCTACTACATGTATTAGAAAGTCAGCGGCAGCAGCTTCTAGCACACAGTCACAAAACAGTTACGGCCCCATGAAAAACAGTGTGTACATGGGACCACAAGGAGGACGAGTAAACAGGGCTCCTCCTCTCAGACAGGCACCAGCTCACTTGGATCTGGATGTGCAGTCCTCTAGACATCCTATGCATCATGTTCAGTCGTACCCTAAACACCCTCTCTTGTCTCCTACACAGACAATTATTTCAAACAAATCTAACGCACAGAAAATTCTCTACTGCCCTCCTCTTCCAGCTTTGACAAAAAGATCTCCCAATCCACAGCCATCCTACGTACATAAAGGGCCACTGAAAAGAGCTTTGTCCATATCATCCCCTATCAAAATCTGTGACGATGATGACGATGTGTATGAGGTAGAAAATATCAGTAAGCGGCAAAAGACTGAAGAAGGAAATTCTGATGCTAAAAGCACCAATATTGCCCCTCAAATGCCTGTTATTAATAATGTCTTCAGCTTGGCTCCTTACCAAACGTACCTCCAGATGTCAAGATTGCTTTTAGGTGGTGTACACCAGGGACCAGTGCAGTATATTTCAGCTCAAGGCAGAGCTGAGCAGTCAAATGAAAATGTGAAACGGCAGTTTGTGGTGTCTAAAGATTATGTGTCAAAAAGTCCACCTGTGGAAGAAGATGTGGACACAAACCACGTAAAACCTCCACATAGATGCTTGGAACCTGGTTGCTATTGTAAAGATGTTAGGTCAGATTCTCCAAAATTGATGGTGACTAAGAAAGACGAGAACCTAAGTCAAATTCAAGAGCAGACACAGCACCCCCCCTTAGAGGGAAAGGTCAAACAAGAATGTCCAGACAGGCCTCTATACACATGTGTTGCATTGTCCAAGTCTGCTCCCTTAGATCTGCCTAAAGTAAAGCCAAATCAAGAGGATACTGAACCTAAAATATGCAAAAAGGAAAGGGATGAACCAACAGACCAAAGCAGCTGCTCAGAAATATCAGAGCATCCTGAGCAACTTGTAATCATTAAAAAGGAACCAGAGGAAATTGATCCGCCTGACAGTGGGTCCGTGTTGGAGATTAAGAAATGTGAGCCTGATCTTGATTCCAACAGGGACGAAAATAGGACTCCTGTAGGTGAATGTGACGAAAAGTCATTTGAGAGTGAAGGTACTCCCACACGTAGCCCTCCTCCAGCTCACTCCGCTCCTCCACATCTTGGCGCTAGAGTCAACTTCCTCAACATTCCTCCCCAGTGCCTCAAGCTCTCCACCTACAACATCATTCTCCCTGAAGGCAACCTCCCCCGCTCTGTCCAAAAGCCAGCCGCCATGTCTCCTGAAGAGCAAAATACCCAGCCCACTGTGCCCAACATTCCACTCCAGATGCCTGTTCGCAAACATTTTTTTGAACTGCACCAATCGCTCGTCAAACTCATCTCCAAATCTGTTGCTGCTACATCTGAAGACACACTCAGAGCGTGGTTGTCTCAAATGGAGCTCAGCCACGTTGCGTCCAGCAAAAACCAGAAAGTAAGTTGTTTGTTCGGGACCAAAGGCAGAAATGCGTGCTTGAATGAAGAGATGAAGTCCTCTCTACAGCAGGTCTACCAACGGCTGAATGAGTACTCTCTTGAGCGGTGCCCTTTCCCCTTCGTGATGCGCACCGGCGCCATCTTCCTGCCAATGCTGGTGGTGAAGGAGGTGCTGTTCCCTTCAGTTCATGGCGGGTTGATTGACCAGGTGCTGCAGGAGCACAAGGTGGAACTACGGCCCACCACGCTTTCAGAAGAGAAGGCCCTCATCCAAATGAACAAGCGAGCCTGCTCCTCTCGGCTCCGCAGGCTCATGTCGTACAAGCACCTGCCAGGGGTCTACGCTGACGTGGTCAACCTGCTGTACTACACCTGTGTCTGTAAACAACTAGGTGAGTTCCTGGCATCTTAAGTCAAATAGTAGTAATGTATGATATCGCAAGGGTTGATTTGGAGTAATATAATATTGAATCAAATTAATGTCTTAATTTTTTTGGAGTATGCTGATTGCGATATTATGTCAATCCAACAGAAATGTGTTCAATTATGTGTTAACTTATTAGTTGAGGTTTGATCATGAGACAAATGTGAAATGTCTGTAAAATGAATCTCAAAAGTGCAGAAACATCACCATATATAAAGTTTACAACATAACTTTTTTTTACTTTTTAAATTTTTAATCAGTTCTTTTTGTTGGATTTTTTACTTTAAACGATATACTCCAATATAAAACTTTTGCATATCTTCATAACTACGTTCACCATATTTCTAAATTTATATACAATGTCCACCTCTATGTTAGAGAAATGCAAATTTAGAATGTGAAGTGTGAAGTATATTAAAAATGAATTTAAAATGCTGCAATTTTATGCTGCTGAACACAAATAAATGTAGTGTGAGTAATCTTTCAAAGGATCATTATGCATCATTTTATACATTATGAGATGTTAATAAGCGTGCAAAGTGGATTCTTTTGTTTAATTTGTTCCCTTTGAACAGATTCTCTACACCAGTGTGACCGTGCAAATGCTTGTGATTAGAGTGGATAGTTTGTGACCCCTGACCCCGCATCAGGCTCAACTTGCGACCCTGATGGGGAATATATAGGAAAACGAAGTGAAGATCTGATCTCAAGAGGAAACTGAAACTCACTCTCAGACAGAAGCTTATTGTGAAATACCTGACATATTTTAGTTATAATGTCAATTTAGGCTTATCGGACTGCTTCTGCAGAGATGTGCAGACTAGCAAAATTACTACATGCTTGGAAAAAAGCTTCATTTATGTGCAGAAAAACAACATAGTTCAGGTTGTATTTCACCATTTTTGACAGAAGGTTTATGGCAACATCTTTAAAATCGGAGATTGTAAAGTTTTATTTGAAAACATGTATTTTGTTCCAGAGCCAACCTCATGTGAAGTCCAAAGCAGCGTCCAGGTACACAGAGCTTTACTTCTGTCCTCTTCACAGCAGTCTATGACCCGCTGAACTAATCAAGCATGATTTACTGCTGACTCTGAACCTGAACTCCTCTCATTCTTTTTTCACATTCTGTTTGAATCATCTTGGATCTTGTTACAAAGGCAGGCTGTGGGCTGTGTCTGGGAGAATGAGAGCACTTCTATATATTCTGAAGTTGTTGATCATGGTGCATTCTGTTAGCCCTTCCTTCTTGTGCTGTTGGCTCATTAAAGGAAGAAGGCCTGACCTCTGGATCATGTGATTCTGTCGAATGGCCACTGTTCCGGACATGATTTCAACATCTTTCCTTACCCGTTCTATTTCAATCTTTCTTTCAGATTAATATAAACAAACTTTGGTGGCTGCGAAAACATTTTATTCTTCATTCTTTGGCACTTGATTGATGTGGTTATCATTTGGGAAATTGCTAATAATAAAACGTTTGATTAGACACAAGTTTATGCACTATGCAACTTTCCTAGTCTGTCACTTGCTTGTTTTCACGGAGATGCAATTGTTTTGCCCGGAATGTTCCACACTATTGAATATTAATAATAATAATGCATTGGATTTATTTGATGCTTTACAGTGCATTATTCATTCACTCCACCCTCTGTGGTGGGTGAACGACCGCAATAGTCTCTTACCAAGACCCAACTCTGCTTAGCTTACAAGATCAGATGATATCAGGCAATGTCAAGATGGTAAAGTTCTCCATCTCCATGGAAAGAAGCGAGATGTGTCACCAGGACAATTACAAGTCTTGAGATTACAAGTCACAAGATTTGTGGGAGGCAAGTTTTCTTACAGTAAGCAGGCGTGTTTTTGAAGGTATTTTGAAGCAATAAAAACTTGTGTAATTTAACTTATGCAATAGGGCTGAACTATTTTGTCAAAATATCTAATTCTTATTTTTATGACAAGCATTTGTAATTGTGATTAGATCAGAAGAATGGTGTAATTGTAGAATTGTTAAGTTAACATTTTATACATGCCCAAGAACACTAACATTTGAAGGAAGACTGAAACACGAACAATAAAACTAATACAAGAAATGCAAGCACTTTTTTTAGAGACCTAAACCACAGGGCTACAGCTTTTAGATGTTCGTGAGACGGGATATTTTGTTGTATTGTTAATGTTTATAATTAGTCTTTGCGAATTGGTAAGTGCAACAATTCAAAATGCAATTTTGATTCCATTGCGATATATCTTACAGCTCTAATATGCAACATGATAACTTTAATGCTATACTGTGTAATATTCCTGGCTCCAAAGCAAAAACATCTACATGGAGACAAGCAGGGGGCGTGCCATCTACCAGAAAAGTTCCATAGTGCACCTTTTAAATAGAAAATGAAGGGGAGAAAGGAACTATTTTAAAATGGCTGTTGTCTATTTAGGAAAACATAATGAAATATGCATGTTTACACTGCTTCTTGAACTAATCGACTTATACTTAGATAAGTATAGAAAGAAACATAATTTTACATGTTTTTTCTCTGTTTAAATTACATGACTCATTTCTGTCTTTCAGGATTAGAAATGGAGGATTCCCTTGATGCTGAGGCTGATGAGTCTTGTGCAGGACCAAGCAGCAGCAGAGGTTCACCCGTCCCACCACCATCATCCCACGACGACTCCGAAGAACTTCAAACAAAGTCCCTTTTAAAGCGGAGGAGTCGCATTAAGAGAAGTTCTAGACGCACGTTTCTCAATTGTTCGTCAGATGAGGACGAACAAAGCGGCTCTCAAACTGATTCTGTGCTTGATCCAAACCAACAACTAGATGTATCTGATGGAACGGACACTTCATGGATGTGTCCTTTAGCTTCAGATGAGATGTCTGCTGTAATGGGGGGAAATTCAAATATGCAACACAATTTTAAGTCTTCTTTAGCAAGACAAATTCAGGAGAAATCCAAAAAGTGTTCAGGGGTCATCCTCAGATTGAGACGCACTTTTGACAGAAAAAGAACGAGTTATAGACCGGTTTTGGAGTCTGAGAAATTGGAATCTGGAGCCGATCTGACCCAACAGCCGAGCGGTGATCTTGTGAGGAGAACACCCAAGGTTGCCAGATGGAAGCGAACCTCCTTTTCGAACTCTTTACGCCCTCTAAATGTCTACTCCAAGAGAAAACTGCGCTCCTTGTTGACAATCAAATACTGCCCTTACCTATCGGCCTGCCACAGCGCTGACTACAGGAGACGCTGGGTTTTGCGCTCAGCTGTTCAGAGGGCAAGGAGGGCTATGAAGATCTACTATCCCGATTTGGTGGGGAAGAGGATTCAGCATCTGTATGAAGAGGATGACAAATCTGAAGTGTGGTACAGAGGAGAGGTGCTCCAAGTTCACAAGGCCCACCCAAACCCTCTGAAAACCGTGTTTGAAGTTCGTTATGACAGCGAGCCCGAGTGGAAGTACTACCTAGAGCTGCTCATAGACTACAAAAAGGGCTGGCTCAAAATCGACGAGTAGGTTGTGTGGTGACTGGGGTTGCACATATAAGTAAAATGCGTCATATTAATTCACAAGTTGAACTTTGAATTTGAGTTTAATTTAACACTTTGACAGTTACCTAGAAAAGAAAAACAGTCAATTCCATCTTTAACTAGTCAAACTATCAAAATAAAATTTCTAATTCTAAAAATTCTAAAACCAGGACAAGTATGAGGCTAAATTAACACTATTACAAAATTAAACATTTTTATAAATTATATAAACTTTTATTAAGACATCATAAAACTTCCTGACAGTATAAACATTTAGATATTTCACTACTTTTCCCGTCAAGTACCACCTAGGTAATAATAGGCTTTTGGAGTACTACCAGATCCAAACCTGGACTACCTGGACCCAAACAAGATGCCAAACAGTCTTAAATGAGACCAAACTAGGTAAAAATGAGAAACAAATGGATGAGGAAGTTCTAAATAATGAATAATCTTTAGATTTATATTATTTAGTTTTCTGTGTTTTAGCTGATATGACACAAGACTCCGCAATATATTGTGCAGCCCTAGTTTTGATTTTAATCAAAATGCATTGCCACTGAATTTCTAAAACATTATGAAGTTGTACATATGTGTTTTTGTCATTTGGTGAGATTATTTGTGGTAGAGAGTTTATGCAAGTTACTGCTCTGTTTACGACGAACTGAAAGTACAGTTTAATGCCAAATTTAAAAACGTGAATTACCAACCTTAAGATTCATGGTATTATAACCATGTCTTTTTTTTACCAACCAAAATATCTACGGTGTGCCTTAAAAAATATGTAATTTGTTTTTTGTATTGAGAGTAAACTTTAGACTTGTAAGGTCCTTAATCTCGACAGTCAGTCGTGTCAATACTATATAAGAGATTTTCTGAAACACCACCCTATCTCACTGTGCCTGTGAAATTTTTGATACGGTTGTACACATTTCACATTTTCCTGTTTTCATAAGTGTGGGTTGTTGTACTGAAGAGTTGATTTTTTTTCCCCTTGTCTAAAGCTGCTGAAGTCCAAAGTGAGTCCTCAGGATTGTCTGTGTGTTTTAACTGTGAACCTTTACACCTCAGCGGAAAAAGGCTATTTAAATTTTTATACTGTTTTGTAAAACCGTGGAGAGAATGGGACTTTGAATAAATGTTTTTCACTTACTACTTTCCCCTGTCCTAATTCTGTTCAGTATCACCTGCCCTCTACTGTTCAAAGAGATGACCTTAAGAGGCCACCATTCAACTGTTATCTAACACTTAGTATTTATAAAAAGTAATTTACTAAATTACATCAGTTTTGAGATCCCTAGCTTTTACCAGTTGGACTACCAAGTATGAGGTCTCTTGACATTTTACCAAAAATGTATCTAATGACTTTTACACATTTTTAAATTGTTTTCATACATTTTATTAGAATGGATGGAACTAAAAATGTATCTTTGTAAATCAAGAGACAAGGACAAACAAGTGTGTGTTCTAATAAGACACATTAGTCCCAAATTATATTTCTTATAACATTTATTCAAATAAACAATACAGTTATAATTTGCTAGGATAAAATAATACGTTTGAACACATAAGAAGCATTTGGGAAAGAATTCCCAAACTGGGAGAAGAATGTGGTAAAGATGGTGGACACTCGGAGCTGCCAGGTGCAGACCTGCATCAGTGGCTGTACAGTCACACTGCTTTTTACAACCTCAGACCTTTACAGCCGTTCACAAGCCACAAGCCTGACAACAGAGTACCACTTAGAACCTGGAGGGGCACTGACATTTCAGTGTCATCCTCACTATTGAAAAATACATTTTTTTTAATGCAAAAGCATAACAGCGTTATAAAACAGTCCTAGAACCTTTAGAAGTTTGCCCCATTTCCTTATCTGAAGGACCTCACAAGTCCATCCATGTAGCTCCATAAAGCACGTGTCAGTCTCACTGCAGGCCTGTCTGACAGAGAGCCTCTCTATTGTAGCACTCATGTGCTGTCCTTACATTCTACTATCATCGCCACCTCAAGGTGCAAGCTGGGCTTCAGTAGGCATTCTCAAGCCACATTGGGGAAAAATAAGATAATAAAAAAGGAGTGAATGTCACTCAGTTTGGCTCTTGCAAATAATAGTTATATCTTGAATGTTAAACACCTTTAAAAACAACTAAGAGGGAAACAAAGGATTAGAATAGCGTTAGCTGGAGTCCTTTTCTCCAATTGTACAATGCATTTTCATGACTTCTAACCAACTCAATTAAGTACTTCCTGACGATTTGGCAACAAGGAAAGTTCTCCTCACTGGCCTTTTTGGGACAGGGCTTGGTAAAGAGAAGGGCTAGAATAGTATTACACACCATCTCCTTTGCCCTCTTTTCACCAAGGAACCCTCAACCAAGATGGCAAAAGTACATCTTTCAAAATAAATATTTCAAAATGATGCAAACGCGTGCCGCCCTTGCTCTTTGACTCCATGCATAAGGACTATTTACAAATTGAAAAATACACTATTTTGTTCTTTTGTTGTTTCTTCTCACCCTGAAATGTCTTTGCCCCTTCATCAACCTCAACATTCAGGCACCCAGACAGAGCCAACACACTGCAGACATGGCCAGGACGATTAAAGCTGTTGAAAACATGTCACACTAATGGGAAAACTAAGTCAAAATCAAAAAACAAAGATTCACAAGCAAAAACAAAAGGAGATCAGGGAGGTGTTACAATACAAGCCAAACTGATGTATTTGGAGAAGGTTACCCTGCTTTCTCATGACCCCACTCTGCAGCTAACAATACTGTAGTACACGTTCTTTTATTATTCTACCTTTTTATTTAAATAGAATTTACTTTGAAGATTTTGTTAACAAATCCAGGAAAACAATGCAAAAGTGGTTGGTTTGTCAGAGGAGAGGCAGAAGGCCTGTGCTGCCTGGTTAATTGCATCAGCGCTCTAGTTTGTCAAGATACTCAAGAGTCTGTTGCATGGGGACGTGTCCTCAATCCTCAATGTACTCCCACAGGTCCTTCTCATAGCCTTCATGGACGTGCTGCAGCAGAACTCTCCGTCTGCTCTCGCAGTATCTGCACACAAACGTACATTTCTTTTACATTATCTCCTACGTCCTCTGCAGAGGCTCAAACATCAACACTCACCTGTACTTATCTTGGACTTTCTGCTTGATGTCCTGCAGAGAATCCTGGGAGATGTCGCGCTCTAAATAACCAGACAGCACCTCAGTGGCATTCTCCAAGTCGGCCTGGTTGTTCTGAGAAACAATAGGTGCATGATTATTTAAGTATTTAGGGCTGCAACATCTTGATAAATCAGATTAATTTACTATTTCCAGACCAATTCAGCCAATTTAACAATCCTCATCTCATCTGTTTAACCGGTTAAGGAGAATGATGAAACTAATCATTTTTGAAACAACATGGGTCGACCAGAGTGTTTCATGGGTTCAGCAAAACAAATTACAATGCAGATTATAAACATGATTTACGCAACAATTTGAATAAATACAATATAATATAATCTAATCAGTCACAGTACTTCAGTTACCTCAAAAATAATGGACTGGTTGTTCTTCTTGAGGTAGAAGGCAAAGACGTAGGTGAACATGAGTGTAGAGCGACATTGACACAGCACGTCTACGGCCTTCTTCAGGAACTGCACCTCGATCCACGACATGTTGTGCTGTTGCATCTCCTCCATTTTCTGCTTGACCTGAGCGTACAGCTTGTGCTCGAAGCGCAGGCTTTGCATGTGGTTCATGTAGCGGTTACAGTAGAAGAGGTACCTCTGAAGAGCCGCCCGGGAGCGCTGCAAAACAGCCAAAGTCTTTTAAAAGTATGACATTGTTTTGTTTGCCTCAGAGGTTTACTGACTGTTTCTGTTGCTACATGATGTGGAGCATAGCTGTTGTGGATTTTAGATTCAGGGCACATTTAAGAAAAGATTAGGCTTACACCCCCCCCCAATGTGTAAATATGATATGCATGTAAATAACATAATATTAAAGTGCATGTGTATCTCTAGTGAACAAACGCCGTCAGCCTTTGTAATTTTGTTGCAGACAAAGCGGATGTACCTCCTGAGCATCTCTGGCTGCCTTGGCATCATCTTCATTGTATCGGTTGCAGTTGTACCAGGCTGATCCATGGGGCTCCCAGGGGCCCAGACACACCCAGCAGAACTCAGCCTTGCAGTTCTGGTTTCGACACACCATGTGATTGCATCCTCCATCTTTCTCAATGGTAACATGGCATTTTGGACACTCCTAAAAAACATTTCATGATAAACAATTAAAAATACAGTTATTGATGGCAACGAGTTTTAGTCAATAGAAATGTTATATGCACCTTAGTATTTGCTGCAATCCAGTTGGACGTTTCACTGTCATCATCACATTTCTTGATCCATTTTCTCAGCCACTAAAAGAAGTTCAAATGAATTACATTAATAACATATAGTAGCAAACACATTTAATTTCCTCTGTTCTTACCTTACACTTAACCGGATCGTGCCAGTTCTCTCCACAATTGAAACTGTAAAAGTGTAAATTGTTAATAAATGTGATTTCAAAAGCCCATTTAAAAGGCTATGGACTCACCAGAACTGCCGGCCACACTTGCAGCGGACAGGCTTGGCATCTGGGTACTGGACTTTGACAACATGGTGGCAGTCTGGAGCGGGGCACCACTTCAAAAGTCGATTGCACTACAACAAAAAGAGAAAGCAGTGTCATTTCTTATATACATTCTACATAGCCATGTCAGCACTAAAATTTGTTATTATTGGTGCAAAGATCTAAAAGAAGAAAGCCTTTTTGGGTAATAGTAGAATGTCCCCTGAATGCATCAAAAACGTATGTCTTTATGAGGAATAAAAAAAAAAAAAAAAAAAAAGCCAACCCTTTAGATCAATCTTTGACAAACTTGTTCTGAAATGCATTTGATTCATTTTTTAGATTAGCAGTTTATAATTCAGTCTTCTCTCGACTGTTACTACTACTGGATGTGTTAAAAACGTGCACTGTGAACTTTGTCCTTATTTGGAAACATAAATTGCAAATCTAATTACAATCCTTGCAGTATTTCTTTTGTTTGTAGACATGTTTGTAGTTTTAATATATAATGGCCTGAGTAAAGACAGACAGATGCAGAACTTACCTCTACAAAACTATTTGTGATTAAATGCTGGTATTTCAACTTCACTTTTGAATCTGTTATGAGGCGCCTAGGGAAAAATAAAAAATATGTTAAGTTCAGAGTGTTCAAGGTGAATGCAAACGGGTGGGTTCCATATGTAGGCTAAGACAATTAGGACCAGCTTTAGAGTCAGAGATTAGCTACGTTTCAGTAGGACACACTGTATACACACATTTATGTGTATACATACACTCGCTAAAAATGACCTAGACATATTATTTAGTGTATCACTGGTTGATTAAAATATAGTTTAAACCAATCACTTTATGCAAATAAAATCAAGTCTAGCAAATTGACCCACTTTGTTTTTTTTGTATTGTTATTAGCCTTTAAACATGCTCTTGAGTACCTTAACTTTTTCATCTCATGTTTTGAAACAACAACAAAATGATTTATTATGGACTAAATGAACATGCTTCTCTGCAGTTTGTCTTGGCACTTACTGAATGTATGCAGGCAGTAGATGACGCCTAGTGTTATATACAATTTAGTTATGTTATCTTTTAGGAGACATGCGATGATCAAGCTACATGTGAGCAGAAATGCTCAGAACAAGTCTGGCGATGATTTAAGGACTACACATTTCTCTAAAATGTATGATTATATTTACGATTTTACTAAACATTTTGCCCCCAGTTTGACAGTTTCATAATGTTTAAGATGTTACTTCCTATTTGGAAATGGCAGCAAATATTAAATAATTAGAGATAATGCCACAACTGTTCCAAAGCAACCATTTTGAAAACAACTTTATTTTGTTGGATGACGGTTTAAACAGGCGAAAAAGTTGTGTCAGTTGTGTATAAATTGTCTCAGTATTTTCAGTGGCATGTCGCTTTTTGATGATACAGGTAGGGGGATTCTGTTTTAGAACTCAGCACTACCTACCACTACCCTACTACCCTGTGTTTTTAACCTTCTATTTTTGAAAATTTCTTCACAAACTGCAACTTCACAGATATAAAACTATAGTAAATAATTGCCACAGGTGGCCTCCCACCAAACAAAGTCATAATTAAAACAGAGCTCAAAAAAGCCACTGTAGAATAATGTGTCCTTCAAGGAAATGTATTGGAAATTGGCAATTAGTTACATTTTATTTCCCTTGCAATTACTGGGGGAAAAACAATACATGTGGAGGTTTGCAACAAAGAAGAAAGTTTCAGTTGGCAGTTTTCTTTGCTTTAGTGGCCTTTAGAGGTCTCTGTTGTCGGTAAGAAAACAACCCTCCCTGCAGGCTAACAAAAAAAACCTTAGTAGGGATGGGACAAGATCTTGTGCCTCAATCTTGTGAGACAAAAAATAAAAAGACTGTGCACACAAGAGGAAAATTATCTGTTGAGATTTGTTGAGATGTATTTTTTGGATTGGACAAAAAGGGTTAAGTGATGGTTAGTTACACCTCTTAAGAAGCTATAAAGTTACAAAAAGCATTGCTACAATGACAGAAAAAATATTAAATAAATACAAATTTAAAGACTAAAATTCTATTAAATTATGTTAAAATCTTGTTTTGTCTCGTTCTCATGCACATAATCTCGTGGTAATTGTGTCTGGTCCACCCCTTTGCCTTAGTATAAATTATTACACTATGCAGTTTTGGAACTTACATTACTGTGTTGTCATCGACCAATATGTCACAACTATGAGCGGGGCATGAAATGGTCTGGAAAACAAGGAGACAACAGTCATTAAAAACATTTGATACAAAACCAATGATGCCTTATTTGAGACTCTTACCTGCCCCATTCCTTCTTCTATAATTTTGGTAGTCAGATAATCTCCCCAACACTGCATACAGAATTTGTGTCCACACTCCAGGCCTGTGAAATACTGGGAGCAGAAATGTTCTATGTTTCACTATCATTTAAACATTTCTCAGTTTTTCTGGTTTCTCAATTTTGTGTTACAATTATAAATGGCAAAAACTTACAGAGTTGGGGAAGTTGAGATAACAAATTTGACAGGGCATGTCTTGTGCGGACGATCTTGTGTTGATTGGAGGACGAATCCGGGGCTTTTTACTAGGGTTTATGACATGACACTCAGAGAAAAGTTTATCAAGGTTACCATCGAAATACCTGTGGAAAAGGCCACAGCAAAACAGTTAAAGGTGAGCCAATTGAGAATCAAGTAAACAAACATGTTCATGCTCACCTCTCCATAAGCTTTTCTTTGTCCCAATTAAAGTGACTGAGCAGGATTCGAGTTATTGTTGCTGGATTCTGATGGAAACAACAGCAACAAAAAACAAATGTTCAATTAGAATAGATCTTTTCATAACATATTGTAACCCTACAGTACCCAAAATATTAAACATGTTGCCTTCCATTCATATTTGCACCTTGAATCATACTATGAGCAGAGGGGGAAGATAAAATTACGGAGTGAGGTTCATGGAATGTTCATAAATAACTAAAGTCACTTTT
Source organism: Rhinogobius similis (assembly GCA_019453435.1). Taxonomy (NCBI): domain Eukaryota; kingdom Metazoa; phylum Chordata; class Actinopteri; order Gobiiformes; family Gobiidae; genus Rhinogobius; species Rhinogobius similis. The sequence continues at coordinate 16,193,388 of CM033628.1, forward strand.
TTCCCCACATTTGATCAAATACAATGTATTAACGCAGGCAGTGTTCTGTATTTTGTCAGTCTTTGATCCATCTACAGCTTCACCAACCAAAACAAAGGTCTCTCCATTATGTGGGTCATTAATGTTTCAATGTTGAGAAGGGAGTTCAATCCATTTGCTTGTGCCATTGTTTGTCAAAAGTATTTTCAGATAAAGCCTTTAGAAACTATTCTTGTGATATTGGGCAGAGCAAACAAAAATTGGAATGAAATCGGAAACTAACATAGCGCCAAATATTTAACGAAAAAGCTGCCCTATACAAAAAGGGAAAACAAGCAGCTATGAATACAAGACATAGTTCTTTTAAGGATTTTGGCCCGTATGCTTTATTGGACAGTATAGTATTGTTTGAAATCGGGACAAACGCAGAAGACATTCAGCAAATTGTCAGAGCCAGGAATCAAACTCACAATTCTGAGGCCATTGTTCATGTAGGAATAGTTTACATGTCACTGTAAATTCTATTGCCACAAAACAATCTATAGGAGCTGGCCATCAATGCAGTTGGGGCAACCGGTCAAGGGTTCTCTTGAGCCAACTTCATTTCCAATGCTGCGTTCATGGGGTCCTCAGGAAAATGTTTATCCGAGTTGAAAAATGCACATGACGCTTGGACAAGTCGGGGGGAAAAAAAACTTGGAAAGTTGGGTCAAAAGCTACTTCCACATATTCCAAACCTGACGTCACCTGCTGTGTGGAGATGGACGGATTTGTCAATTTGTCTTAATCATTTGAGCTCTTTGACTAAATGTTACTACATTTAGGGGTTTTCTGTCCTTACTTTAAGAGCGACAGATTTACCTAAGATCCACATAAATGCAGCTTAAGTTAGGAGTAGCTGTCTTGAGGTTTAGCCTAAGGATTGTGCATTTTTAGGTTAACGAGGGAAACTGGACACCTGGAAACTAACCTGGAATTATAAAAATGTAAATGTTTGAAATGTTTATTAACACTGGTTCATACAAAAACAGAAATCAAAAAATTTTGGCCAAGACACTAAAGAGCACAGCCTCGAAATAATGTTCTTCCCTCTGTTCATGTTGGTCTCAGTCCAGACTTTGTAAACATCAATGTCAGGTTTTGCATGTTTATTTGCATCATGAATTTGCAGTCTTTGTCAACAAAAGACTGACTGTTTAGAAAACTTGTGTTATAATTGACAACACAACAAATGACACTGATTGACTAATGACTGCTTAGATTAGCTTTTCAGGAGGTCAAGGAAGAAAAGCCTGGTTTAGTTGTGGATCGTTCTCAGTGTCTGGGCCTGTGTACAATACAACGTTCTGGAAGTATTCATGGGTGTCAGCTTCGTGTTATCTAAGCAAGACTTTTCACATTTCAAACAATTATGTTAATAGCAATGGCAAAAGTCCTAATTTGTCACCATTCTGAAACCCATACACATTTTACTCTTCATATGGATTTTTGGATATTTGGATATTTCAACTCTAACCACTCTGGCAATGGGATGCTCCAGCTCGTTGTGTTTATTAAAATATTCCACAAAGGAGTTAATAAACATTAATGATGCTTAGAATTTGGCCATAAGTATACACTAACAATATCAGTTGCTATAAAGGAAGATGTGTCACTTCAGAAAACACTTAAGAACTTACTAAATAGATATAGTGTCATTTACACTGATACAACCAATGTATCAGTGTAAATAACACCAACGTATGCTAAATAAAATGACTTTACATAAGAAAACAGAGTGTACAATTCTATTCTGACTGTCAGGACCATAAAGAGGCCGAGTGAAAGGAAATGGAGGTCGAGCTCAGAAATGATAAGAGACCACTTAAGCCCAAAGGCAGAAGTAGAAGTGGAATCACTCAAAAATACATTTATTTTCATGTCTTGATTATGTCAGAAGTTGGCTCAAGCAGTCAGTCATCTATCGTTAAATCTTGATGACCAAGCCTTTCGGACCAAATATAGTCTTGACTTGTTACATGCTAAAGTCCACAGTCTATGGACAAACATGACTCCTAATATGTTTAGACAATCACGGAGATGACAGCACTGGGTTTGTAATGATCAAACATGTTTTAGTTAAATTTGAAGCATAGCGGTTTCAAGTAAGCTAAGAATGCTAACTAGCACGCTAATATTAGCATTAGGTTAGCAAAAGCTGCTCCCAACTTTTCAACAGGATTAGGCTACTTCCTGGATGAATAGCCCAAAATTCACACTTTCATAGAGTGACTGTGTTGCAAAGAACAATAATTGTTCAACACCACACTCACACACGAAACCCATCTCAGTTAAAAACGTTGCTAGTGTTGATGTTGAGTTTGAGAAAATGAAGTATTGCAGCAAGGCTACCGCGGCTAAATGCTAAGCTATGCTACATGGCCTTCTCCGGTTTTCCGAAGCTGGACCGCGGTGTTTCCTGAAGATGACACGCCAAAACACCCACCTGGATGACCTCGTTGACCTCCCGGATACACTCGACCATATGCTGGAGGATTTGTTCGGCTGTCAGGACCTCGAAGCGATAGTCCTCCTCCTCTTCCTCCCCGGGCCCATGTCCTCCGCCGCCTGTCTCGCCGCATTCGTCCCGCTCTCCTCCGGCCACCACGGGGTCGACTAGCTCTACCTCGCCGAGATCCAGGGTGTCGTCTTCGGGCTCCTCTTCGACGCTGTCCTCGCTACATTCCTCTTCCTCGTCGTCGTACTCATAGTTATAACCCTCGTCTGAGTCCATTCCTGGGGTGATTATCAGCCCGTGACAAACGCACCCAAAGCCTCAAACGCCTCAAACGTTACGAACAATAACGAACACCAAGTGATCCAAGGCTGTTTTTCAGCTGCAGCGAAAATAACAACAAAACGTCGCCGCTGCTGAGCCAACAAAGAGAGACAGCGTCACGTACTGACGCTACCTCACGTCACAGCAACTAAAAACTCAAAAATAAAAATCATAATTATAAAATAAATACAGAGCTTATATTGCTTATATTGAGACTATGGTGACACAAGCAATCTATGTTTGCACAATTTAATTTAATAGAATTTATGGGGAAAAATGTCACTTATTGCTGCTGGAAAAAAAAGCGCTGGTTGCAGATTTAATGTAGTTATTTCTAAATGTTTATGAAAGCATAAAGTATCATTTCATTATAATATTTTGTTCAACCTGTTTCTTTTTCTAGTTCTTAAAAATATACGATAATATACAAATATTCAATTTAACATTTTGGTCATTGTATTGCAAATTTGACCTAATGGCTGGCTAAAACTTCCTGTCAAAAATGCAGAATTGATAAGGAGCAAGCAATGACATTTACTTGGTTTTATTGCTTAAAAAAATCACTGAGCATTACTGAACTTTAAGTGAGTATTACCTGGAGTACACTTGTTAAATACTCAATAAGTGGACGAGTATAGATAGCACTCAAGCCCCAGATGTATCAGGATTACTCAAACATGCATTAATTAATCTAAATACAACTAATGGTAAACTACAAGGGAAAACTGCTATAACAGTTTATAACTGACAAAAGCACATTTGGTCCTTGTATTAAAAATGACACACACTTCATAAGTGTATGAATTAAGAAGTAGCCGAGGTTATTTATAAACGTACACACATTTTCTTTAAGTAAATTCACAAACTAACACAAAAATCAAAACCTATTCGATGTTGTCGTGTGCTTCCTGTATATTTCAAAAACGCCACTATTTTATTGTACTGTCTGTCCTTCCCCCTTTGTTGTATCATGTGACTGTGGTGCACGTGATTCCGTCACCTGCAGCGCAAACCATGCAAACCCGTTCAGGCTCCCAGTAAAGTTGTGCCATGGAAGTCTACAGGTGCAAGATGATCCTGCTTTTATTTGTTAGCCTTTGTATCCAAACGTCTTCTGGAGTTTGGCCACTACCCCAAAGTTTCATCAGCTCACCGGAGCGCTTCTCTCTACAACCAGAGGCTTTTTACTTTGCTTATGGACAAGACTCTGTTGCCAAAGAGGGGTGCTCTGTCTTGGATGAGGCGTTCAAGAGATACTTCCGTCTAATCTTTCCAGAATATATCAATAAACGTAAGTAGCCTAATTATTATACAGTACCTCAAACAGTTCTTTATTCAAAGTATACCCCAAATATTCTAGTTAAATGGTTTGATTGAAGTATATTTTTAATAGTTATTTATGTATCTTTTTTAAAATCAATTTATCTTATCATTTTTGAATGTATATCTTTTTATTCTCTTGCTGTTCTGGAACTTTGCGTTGTAACACTGAAATTTACCCATTATGGGACAAATAAAGGTTCTCTTATCTTACATTTACAATTAAAATAATGTCTATGGTCTAAAAGTAAATGCATTTCTTATTTTATAAGGGTCACCCTTATAAAGTTGTATTGAATATATTTCCTTGTGTTAAAATGTCAGACGATAGCTGTGTTCTGACATGAAGGAATGCTCTGTGGCAGTTGTCATGTTGTCCTGTTTAACACCAATGGGCTTTGTAGAGGCAGCAGTTTTAGTCCAACCCTCTCTAAAACACACGTGACCTGAGTGAATAGTGCAGCTTTGTTTTGTACACAAGGAAAGGCACAAAAAAGAAAAAATATTATTATTAAAATAGATGTATAGAAGACATTATATGTCCCCTGGGGAAATCGGTTTGCAGCAAATTCACAAACATGAGTGGCTTCACTTTCTCACTTACACATGACACATATAAACATTGTAACCTCAAAAATTACATGTATAGTCTAGACTAACAACTTGAATGAGAATTTGGACAGAGGAGGACAGACGTGGTGACCAGAGCGCAAGATGAGTCGACAATAATACTTTTAATATTGTTATATCTCCCTCTCAGAGAGTTTCTCTCCAAGGTCAATACAAGACCTTTCGTTTACTTTAGTGATAAGTGTGGACCAGGATGACTGCCAGGGTTACCCAGCCCAAGACTCTTCAGAACGCTGTATGTATATAATATAACATAATAATATGCATAATATTTAATCTATATTGATAGATATCATAGATCTAACCAAATATCTTTTTATATTTTATGTTTCAGACAATCTTACAATCACGTCAGGACATGGCACTCTGAATGCTGAATCAGTCTGGGGTGCATTAAGAGGTGAATACATCCAAATAAATATAAATAATCATGAACATCACTTATGTCCAGGAGAAAAACTTCAAACTAATGAATATATTTCTACATTTAACATAATTAACGCACTGTTTGTCTTATCTCAGGTCTGGAAAGTTTCAGTCAGCTCGTCTATCAAGACAATTCAGGCACTGTAAGGTTTCATTCAATTCACAATTGTGTAACGGTGAATTCATATCTGCAACACAATATGTTTTTATCACGAGAGGAATAAAAAAATGTACATATGAGAAGTGTATATAGTATATACAGTATATAGACTGCTGTCCAAACTATGTAAGTGCAAAAGCATGTTTTGACACAATGGAAATGGGATGATTACATGTACACATGGGCTTAGTTTAAACTCTCTCTCCTTTTTTTTTTTGAACAGTATTATATCAATAAGACGGACATTGAAGACTTCCCTCGGTTTCCATTTCGTGGTATTTTATTGGACACCTCACGTCATTATTTGCCATTACAAGCAATATTAAAAACTCTGGTAAAATTCAGTTTTATTATATATTATAATTTTTTATTACTATGAAGCTTTCATGCATTATTAATGCCACGATTATTGTCTGTTAGGATGGAATGGCCTATAGTAAATTTAATGTGTTTCACTGGCATATTGTGGATGATCCCTCTTTTCCTTACCAAAGCCGCACTTTTCCGGACCTGTCCAGTAAGGTACTGAATTTATAAATAAATGAGTCCAAGTACTCTCAAGTGTTTAGCCTTGTATTTGTTGTAATACAGGGGGCCTACCATCCAGCGACCCACATTTACACTCAGATAGACGTGCAGAGAGTCATCTCATATGCGCGACTGCGTGGGATCAGAGTTCTCCCTGAGTTTGATTCTCCTGGACACACCAGATCATGGGGGAAAGGTAAAGCCTATACCCATGTTCCTTACAATAACACAGTGGTGCAAGCCCTTACATGATTTTCCGGTTTATTTTTAGGGCAGCCAGATCTGTTGACCCCCTGTTACAGTGGCAGTTCTCCTAATGGGAATTTTGGTCCAGTCAATCCTTCTGTGGCCTCCACCTATCGGTTCATGTCCACATTATTTAAGGAAGTGTCACTGGTGTTTCCTGACTCCTACGTTCACTTAGGAGGTGATGAAGTGGACTTTACCTGCTGGTAGGTAGACCCATACTACAAACTACATGCTGCTAGAAATCTTTTAAAACATGTTCTAATTTTGACCAAGCTTCTTTCAGACTAGGATAATGTTTTGTAAACATTGAATGACAAAATAAATTAATTTTATTTTCTCAGGAGGTCCAACCCAGATGTTCAGGCATTCATGAAGAAAATGGGATTTGGGTCAGACTTTACCAAATTAGAGGCATTTTACATGGAGAGGTATTACAAAAGGCAGCATGTCAACATGAAACATTTTAACAAAAATATGATTGCATGTTTTTGTTATGTTACAGTATTGTAAATATTACCACAGCCCTCAACAAAACTGCCATTGTGTGGCAAGATGTATTTGACTACCATGAAAAAGTAAGTGTTTTATTTACACAGTAAATGAAATAGTTTCTTCTTAATATTATTTTAAATGTAGCTGATCTAAGAGATGTCACACTAGAGAGCTGTAAATAGATGCTGTGTTTTAGCGCAGTTTCCTCTCTGTGGTGGAGGTGTGGAAACAGCCCTGTTACTTGTGTAAAGTACGCAAAGCCACCAAAGCTGGACTCAGGGTGATTCTGGCTGCACCCTGGTACCTGGACCAGCCCGGGCCCACACACAACTGGGCCCCCTTCTACACTGTGCGGCCCCTCAACTTTAAGGGTTAGAGCGAGTGGTGTGCTGTGCTTATTTGTGTGTTTTACTTTTTATTTTAATTGCTCACATCTCATCATTTGTTTGTGTAGTTTGCCTTGTGCTTCTCCCCTTTAAACTACCACCTTATTGTGATGGGGGAGTTTCCGAATTATCTTAGGAGCAATGTTGCCTGGGGCATTATGGTATGGGGGTATTTGAGTATTGTGCTATTAATAATTTTTTTAAATTGTATTTATAGAAACAGTGTAGAATAAACAGTGACCACAAGGAAAGAGGCATTTATAGCAGGAGATGCTAATTTATAGTCCCTGGACAGATTGATGTAACAATGTATGGAATCTAAAAGTAGATGGAAGATGTCACCTTACATTATCACACTTAAGTTACATAGTATAACATATTTAATTTACAATACAAATTTACAGTTTTTGCCAACTACTCCAGGTCTGTCGTCCGCTTTATTTATAGAACACATTTTTATAAACAAGACTGTTCCCAAAGTGCTGCAAAATTGGATTTGGGATCACCTAAACTAGCAATGCACAAAAAACTCTTCAAAAAAACTCTACTACACTCTACTACAAAATACTACTACTACTACTACTACTACTACTAATATTAATGATAACAATAATAATAACAATAATAATAATAATTATTATTATAATAAAAAAAATACATACAATTTTAAAAACACTGAGGTCAAAAGCCAGAGAATAAAAGTGTGTCTTAAGACGAAACTTCACAATGAAACACTCCACTGTGGGGGCTGTTCGGACGTGGGGGGGCAGATTCTTCCACAGTTTGGGGCCGACCACAGAGAGTATGAATTGGTATGACTGTAGTAATTCAAATTCTAGAAACGGTTACCAAAAAAACAAAACAAAAAAACTTAAATATCTAAAAATGTATTCACTGAAATTATCTTTTAATTATGTTTATACTCAGACATCACTCTAGTTGTCTAATAACTAAAGCTTTTCCAATCGAATGTCTTTTTTTTCTTTATTGTTTATGCTCTTGATGCGCTACACCCTGCTTACCAATAGATGGTGCTACATGCTCATGGTTATGCACAGTATGTACCTTACCACATCACAATTAAACAGGCAATGTGATGTCACCATAACGTTTAAAAGAGCCTGTCAATTAAACAGATCAACTTATGATTGTTTAACAGCGCTATGTCGTTGTGTAACATGCTCAAAGCCCATGTCTGTTGTAGCCTACATAAGCTGTTTGTGACCTGCTCAGATCCCTCAGAACACTGTGCTGCACGTTTGGAAGGGCGTGCCAGCTGCTTACCACGCGGAGCTGGCCCGGATCACCAAAGCGGGCATGAGGGTGATTCTGGCCGCTCCTTGGTACATCAACCACATCAACTATGGGCAGGACTGGCGAACGTACTATGGAGTGCAGCCTCTGAACTTCTCTGGTGTGTGCATTTCCAGCAAACCAATCTATTATCTGAACTCTTATCTTACAAAAAAACAACAACAACAACAAAAACTTTCCTCTATGGTGGTGGTGCTTCACTTATTTGATGCTTCGATTGATTCCATTTTATTTATTCTGTTCTATCTATATATGACTTCTGCATGTTGTGTGTCTGACTAAGCACCTTGTTTTGTGTTGCCACATCCTACGACTAAAATCAACTTATGTTTGTGTCAGCAATAAATGTCAGAAAATGCTATTGTAGATTTAGTTGTATTGAAATTTCAGGAGTACAAGATTCCTACATCATTCAGTGCTTAATAACTTGATGCAGATAATCTCTTTTTTTTGCATTTTCTTACTTATATCCCTCTTCTACACTGTTCTGATTTGGTCTGACTTGGCTAAACGTCTATTGCTTATAAAAATGCCTTGAGTGTGTCTTCTCTTTGCAGGCACAGAGGAGCAGAAGAAGCTGGTGATAGGTGGAGAGGTGTGCATGTGGGGAGAGTATGTGGATGCCACTAATCTTACTCCTCGACTTTGGTAAGAAAATCTGAAAAAGAGGCCTATCACAATAATTACTATATCACCTCATCGCACAATTATTTTTAGGGGCGACATGTACCTTTTCTGTACTCTAGTGGGGGACTTTTGTCTTATTTTTTTAGTGGTACAATTACATTTGCTGCTGATGATCAACACATCTAATTTATGTTTATATAGATACAAACTAAATACTAGCGTTTCTCTTAGTGCTGGGTATACTCACAATCCAATTCAACAGAATACATGATAATTTATGTGATAATATCATAATCTTGGCCATACATGTGATAATTTATAGATTGCTCATAATCTTCTACAAAAGCAACAAAATTTAATTACTACCTTAACTAACTTTGTGAAATGTACCCAAAAATGTTCATGGTGAGATATCGATACAGGCCTGTGGTATTCATACTGTTACAGCACATAAAGCATTAGTGCATGTTTCAATGTTTTGGCTTTTCCTTTGTTTCTTTGTGCCTTTTATTTATAGCTCAAGTTTTATTTCTGACATGGCTCATTTAAAAAAGAGCTTACCACTTCAGGGTTATTGTGTCAGTGGCGTGTTTCAATGTTATTGTTTGTCGTGATGTTTTCTGTAGGAATGTATCGTACTTTACAGACAGACGTAACCTTCATACAGTTGTGGTCATTTACACGGTCACTATGTTGTTCCTCAGGCCCAGAGGGAGCGCGGCGGCAGAAAGGCTGTGGAGCGATGAGAAACAGACCTCCAGTGTGGACAAAGCTTTCCCTCGGCTCCAGGATTTCCGCTGCAAGCTGCTCAGGCAAGTTATATGTTTTAGTATAGCATAATATCATGTACAAATAATACCAACTATCAACATAATAATGGCCAGTAGCGTTATAATTTTTGTCCATTTAAAATAGCTCAGAAACTTTTCAATAATTTTGTTACATTACATTACCAGGCCAAGTATTTGTTGTTGTAGTTGTTGTTGTAACAATAACACAAGCAGGTGGCTAACCCTCCAATGGAAAAATACAAAGTGCACCTTAAACAGTAGTACTAGTAGTAATATTTTCAAAAGAACAAGCTAGTGCAACAATAGACATGGTTAATTATTGCATTATTAGTATTATTACTGATTATCACATTAAATTGTATGAACTAATTTTATTTCAGTGTTTTTGAATCTTTTTTAATTATGGACCATCTTTGGTTCTGAAATGAATAAATCAAAAATATGACATTCTAAATTACTGGCCATTGTTACACTACTGGTTGTTGTAGCCTTTTCAGTGGTAGCCAGCTTTATTTATGAGTTAATCTGTCATCTGTGCTGTTTGTGCTGCAGGCGTGGGATCCAAGCAGAGCCTCTGTTCGTGGGCCACTGCAGACACGAGTACCAGGGAATCTAACCAGAAGGGCACTTTGAATCACTTCACTGAATCATACGCTTTACGAGATTACGAAAGAATATATCTTTTGTAATCTGTAAAAAAGGGGAAAAAAGGCTGAGTTTTTTTGTTTTTTTTTTAGAACTTTTAAAACATGTATTGGAAAAAGAAGTGCAAAAAAACTCTTTATATTGTCAAAAGTAGGTTAAGTTCAACTCTAGACTTTACATGTCTGGACAGAATTGAAAGCATAACTGTGCTGTGGTTTGGATCTGTATCAGACTTTGAACTTTGAACTAAGCCTTGCACTTGATAGGGTTAAAACCTTCTAACTCTCAGGGAATTTAGGGGCATATTTTTGGTTGGTTTTTAGAATGTAGGGTAAAATCGTTGCTATAATGTGTGGCTTCCAAGGACATGTCACGGCGATGAGGCAAAAGTTGAAGAGCACTTTGTAGGAACTTGCATTTACTGGGTTCTGGTTTTATTGTTTGGTTCTGTGGTGTTGGTGGTCTGATGGCTGCACTGGCGAGGTTATGTTTTGTGATGAATATACGTAATTATGATGAATGGGCAGATTTGCAGTGCTGTGTCTCTGTGTGGCGGCAGCAGATGGCAGAGTTAATCCCACTATGTAGTGCTGACTCCTCAGTCCTGTGTCTCCGACCTGGGGATGAAAGCCAACTCAACACGGCTTACCCAAAACTCACTCAGCAGGATCTGTTGGTGATTTTAGAGACTTTTCTGATCCCGAGGCCCAACTAACTTTAACTCTATTGTGATTCGTGGGGAACAGACATTGTAGATTCTGATGAATGATTTATTCCACACAGTTTATGTAAAATGAATATACACATTATTCTTCTGTTACTTGAAATTCCTTTTGGTATTATCTTTGTTCATTCACACTGATCAATGCAACTTGGGAAACCACAAATAGATCTTAAATTAGCCTGTTTAATGTGAAAACACTTTTTTTAAATATAAACTTAGCTGCTGTGTTTATATTTTGATACCTTTTTATAATATCTATACTAGTTCATGCCTTTATAAAGTATGAACAAAGACTGAATTCATAGTGAAGAAATAGTAAATAAATTAAGTCTTTGGTCATGCGTCATCACCATAGCTCCTTTTCTCCTTTTAAACTCATGCATGTTTAAATAATGTATCCAGTATTTAACATTAGTTTTGAAATAAAATTTGGTCATTTTAAAATGTGCGTAGTTGTTTACTTCTCCGTTCATAAATTCAGTATTGTACAGTGAACAGTGACGTCTTTCTTCACGATTGTTTGGGCGCTAGGGCTCTTCTGTGTCTGTGTTAAGAGGCTTGTATGATAACTGTAAAAGTTAATCCAACTCTTTGACAATAGCTGACGTTATAGAGATTATATCAAGAAGCCGCTTAGTCTCTTGCACACGTGTGAAGCGTTCAAGGACATGACCCTGAATCAAAACCACGCAATTGATGACTGGCTCAGCAGACAGTATTAATGGGATCAACTGGGAGCTTGATAACAGATTTGGACCTAAAGTTGACAAATCATTCCCCTACACTCTCTGACGCTCCATTTCAGTGAGTTCAAGTTGAAGGTCTTGTTGAAAACAAGACATACAATGTTCGCCGGTGGTGTTTGAGGGCGTTAGACATGTTGTGGGTTCAATTCCAGCCCTTTGACATTTGCCAAATGTCTTTAGGGTTAGGGTTAGGGTTAGGGTTCTCTCTTTCCCTATTTCACGATGCACCTGTCCTGCTAAATAATGCCTTCAGGACGAAAATAAATAAATAAATTCATTAAAAGAAAAAGATACACATCCTCGCCTCCCAGCAAGAAGTTCTGTGCTTCAGCAGTGGTTATGCACCGATATACCGAATGAGAATCAGGGAGTGGCAAAATTATGGGCAGTTCAACTGATTCATTTTACGGTAAAGAGGAAACAAAGTAGTTTCTTGATTGTTGCTCCGGCGGTTGGAGATTTAGGACACAATTAATTTCATTAACATTGGACTCTGAAACGTCTTATTAAGAGAAAGATAATGAGTTCAGCTGTGTGTGATCCCAAAGGCTCTATCAGTGATCAATGTTAGCGTAGACTGTGTTCCTGTTCTTTATCAGTTTTTTTTCTACAACTGTTTACTTGTTTTTTCTTTTTTAGATGTCAGGTATAAACTAAATATCTGGCATAGTTATAGAATTGTATATTTATTTGTTATCAAATTATAGCAGCTTTTTCACATTTTAGTTATGTTTTGAGCTGTCGTGTCATTTCTCGTCTTTTTGCCACTCACTGCTCAAATTCAGAATGTTGTGATGTCATCTGCATAATCTCTAGTCCCAAATGGGGTCAAAATTTCAAACTTTAATACTAAGGATGTAATACTCTAGTTTTTAATGCACAAAATAAAAGTATTTTTTATATTACTATTTAGTGTATATTAGTTCTGATAAAGCTCAAGACTATTCTAAAACTATACAGAAAACGTAAAATTTTATCCTTTCGTTATTGAATCTGTTCAGTTTTATCCAGTTTCTATACTCGTTTTAATATTGATTGATGTCTAATTTTATGTACTTTTCACAACCCCAGTGTGGAGTTTGCGTGTTCTTTTTGAGTCTGCTTTCCTCAGGGTACTTTATTGTCCACCCATGAACATAACACATCTCCAGCTAGACCCAAAAGGATTCTGGCTCAAGATCTATAGTCACCCACTGCCCCTGACAGGTTGTTTAGCTGCAAGAAACTACCTACAAAGCCAATGAAATCTGCTTTTATTTAACAGCACAGTATAATTATGTATTTCCAGATAAATCTTTAGATAAAAAAGGCAAATATGCGTTTTTAGTGAGAGTATGTTTGGAGGAGAGTGCGTTATGCAATCTGATTTCCTGTTCAGATTACCAGATTGCTGAGGTCAGGGCAAACATGGGCTTATCCCTGACAGAGGAGGTAAGGCTGTTTGGGATGCACCTCCAAAACGACAAATAAACAATTACAGGAAGTCTAATGCAGAACCACTTTTAGGCTTTAAGAGCTTAAAATAACCAATTTGTCACGGTAGCAAAACAGCAGCTTTTTGGAGTTCAGGATTATTTTAAAGGCAAGCTCAGGGATCCAAAATGTAGCTAGGTTTGTAATCCTTTTATACAGCACTTAAAACAACAAAGGCTCCTGTTTCAATATACAAACCCGATTAAAGCTGCAGACATAAATGAAATCTGTCTGCTGCTTCTGTATTCAGTCTCATTTACTGAAAAGGGTTTGTTATAAACGTTTAAGTGCCTTTGGTTTGAAGTAAACACTAATCAGAGCAGGGGTATGTGCAGAATGCTGGAGACAGTATGTACAAAGTTTTCTTTTTGTTTTTCTACTCAGTGACATAAAAGTTAAAGGGGCAAAAATGTAGACTTACAGGTGTTTGAGTGCTGACACTTTGCTATTTTCGACCAGCGCAAATACTTCTTCCATTAGATAGTTTGACAAAGTTGTTCAGGAACATGTTTATGTACTGTTCAATTTTCCTTTACTGTTTTGAGTTCTGAGATGGAGAGAACTACATGTAAAAAACCCTTTCATCAGCAGTTAAAAAGACAGCTGGTGTGACTGATTGATTTATTCTTATAAACAGTAAAGATTAAGAGGATGACAGCATTTGCTTACACAGCGCCTGCTGCTAATCCTCAGACGCCCCAGGCTCACTCCTCACTCCAGGGGAAGGTCCAGGACTTCACAAGACATCACAGAAGACACCTGAGATCAGTCCGCGACAAGTTGTCCTGGCTCTTCAATCAAACTGCATCTTCTCAACTAAAATAAAGTTATAGTGGGTCAATTTAAATCAGGCCCAGGCTGAAATGGGAGACTACAACAATCGAATGTTTCTACTGGGAAACTCTGAGGACCTCACAGGACTGAGTCCAGGCAGGACTCTGACAGGTGAGTGGTATATGTTTCCTCAGGCTCTGTATCATGTCAGGTGACAGCCTCATGGCCTGGCTCAGGTTAATTGATCTCACAGTGAAGAAATTCTCTTGATTTGGCCAGGTCCCGTCTTGGTGTCGAAGGCCCCTGGCGTTCTGTGCAAAGTGTGTTCTGACTGCAGCAGTGGGAAACACTACGGCATCTACGCATGCAATGGCTGCAGCGGCTTCTTCAAGCGCAGTGTCCGTAGAAAACTCCTCTACAGGTTTGTCTTGTAGCATTTGGTTCTGCCCCTGAAATGTATATTAACTTTCTCACTTTTGATTGACTTTTGTGACGACTGTTAGATGCCATACAGGAAAAGGGCAGTGCCTCGTGGATAAAGCTCATCGGAACCAGTGCCAGGCGTGCAGACTGAAGAAATGTCTCCAGGCTGGAATGAACAAAGATGGTGAGTTCAAAAGTAATTTCACAGGTCTAGCTGATTACAGGTGGACTTTAATGACAAAAATTAAAATCTCAACTTTTTTTTGTGTATCCTGTAAAATATTAGGACTGTACAATTAATTGTACATATAATCGTGACTTCAATTATTACTCTATTACATCTATTAAACTGTAATCGAAAATACAATTAATTAAAAATACACTCTTTTTTGCCACTCAAATCCTGGACTAATAAACTTTCTAATAAAATATATTCAGGCTATACTTTCTCTACAGAATAATTTTGACAATATAGAAGTCATTGTTCGAAATAATCCTGATTTCAATTATGAGCCACATAATCATTAATAACATTTTTGCTATAATCGAGCAGTCCTAGACGTTCTTATTTTAATCAAATAGAAATGTGTTAAAATATGTCTTTAAACATGTTAGTTAAGGTATCATAATCAGAAAAATGTGAAAGGTCTGTAAAATGTATCACAAAAGTGCAGAAACATCACTTAAATACCCTTATTTGAAAGTTTGAAAACATAACTACTTGTCATTTTTATTTTTAATCAGCTTTTTTTTGTAGTAATTTACTATATAAATAAATGCTGCATATCTTCAAAACAGCAATATTATCCAAATTCTGATATATATTGCCCGCCTTTAAGCCTGATGATGGAGAAGTTTAAAAAGTCCTGCTTGAAAAAATGCATCATGTTTCCATTTCAATCATATCCTTGCGTATTCTCTTGTGTTGTTGTGTCAGCTGTTCAGAACGAGCGCCAGCCTCGCAGTCTGGCTCAGGTCAGTCTGGACCCGGTCACCGTGGAAACCAAACAGGAACACACCACCACCACCACTCAGGGACTCACCTCCTCCGTCATCTGTCACCCAAGGGCCTCTCCCAGCACCTCGCCCAGCACCCGACAACACAGCCCGTCACCCAGCACCCAGCACACGAGCCACCGCTTCATGGTCAGTCTGCTGACGGCCGAGACCTGCGCCAAACTGGAGGACGAGGACGGTAAGGATCAGTGTAGACACAGATGAACAGCAGAAGGAGCGATAACGAGCATCAGGGCAATTAACATCAGATTCCCATTCCTATTCAACAATTTAAAATGCATCTTGTCCAACTCCTCACCTTTCTTCTGTTTAAATTGATTGATTGTTTTGTTAGACATGTTTAATTAAGACTTTATTTGAAGAGACTTTAAGATCATAAAAAAACAAATGTTCTGCAACATATTATGGCAAATAGAAACCAACTATTTGTAGTCCCTATTTAGTTTGTTTTTCTTCAGTCTTATTATAGACTTACAGACTTATTATACGACATTATTTTTGAGTATTTTGCTGAAGTACAACTTATTAATGTCTAACCCTAACATAAAAACAATTCCGAACTAGTTAAATAGTGTGTCTTATACAAAATGAAACACACAGTAGTTTGTTTTGTTTGTTAACTTGTTGAGCCTATCTTGGTTTACAAAGGTTTGGTTCTTTCATATTTAAAGAGATAATGTTATTTTGTTATTGCTTAACACGAATGAAGAATTAATTTTGAAAAGCCACATTTTTAATAAAGAACTTTTCCCATCCCTTTATCAAATCAAATTTTGTTTTCATTGATATCTATAGAAGATGGACAGCCAACGTAAAGACTTTTTGACTCTTTTTATCCACTTTTGCAAATTAACTCTCTTATTAACCCGTTCTCATCGCTTTTGTTGTGTTGAGTATAGCAAGATTGGCTTAAATGAGTTGTAAATAATTGTGATTCCTTCTCTGTAGTGGAGGAAAACATTGATGTAACCACCCATGACGATGAGAGAGACCCCAGCCCCTCTGTCCGTCTGTCTCCGTACCCGCTGGGTCCAGAGAGCGTCTACGAGACCTCGGCCCGACTGCTGTTCATGTCCGTCAAGTGGGCCAAAAACCTGCCCGTCTTCTCTCTGCTGCCGTTTCGTGACCAGGTAAAAGTCCTGTCAGGGTTTTCTTACATGGTTAATGCTCTGGAGGGACTCTCTGCTGTGATTGGTCATTAGAAGTGATTAAGTTTAGGTACAGACAGAGTTATAATTTGGGTTAGGAAATGTGTCATTTTTGTGTTAGTTAATGTGTTAGCAACAGTAACTTCAAAAACAAGTGTGTCTATAATAAATGTGTATATAATAGCCTTATCTCATCTTTCACGATAAAAAATAGCATAAAATATACAGATTAAGCCTTTTCATAGAAGGGCTGGGAACTGCAAGGTCCCTCATGATTTGATACAATACACCAACCTTTTTTGTCTTGAGTGCCCATTAAGCTTCGTTTCACAATCGGAGTACCCCTTAACTTGAGTTTCGAGCAAATAAATGATTTTACCAGTCAAATATAGTCAATTATTACTACTATAGTTTTTGTTTTAATTGAATTTATGGTCCAAGATACTCCAAAACAATGCAAAATTTACAACTAATGACACTTTTTTATTCAGATAAATGTATATTTCATCTTATTTTAAAACTTGAAACCTTTCCAAGTACCCCCTGTTTATTCCTTGTGTACCCCTAGTGGTCCCCATATCCCTGGTTGGGAAATACTGCAATACACAATACATCACAATACATTAATATAACGATTTTGTGATTCATGCGATAAATTGCACATAATATTTTGCAATATATCACTATGTTTTAAGAACCAAATATATTTTAACAACAATATTTCAACAATATTTCTTTATTATACTGCTACCTGTACAAACTTAGTACAAAAACAACCATTTCAATCATAAACACAGTGATTAAATGTATATTCATGGGTTTCAGCTTCCTGTTATACGCAACATTTTGAGGAGTTTTTCCCATTCAAGCGATAAAAGCGTTAAATTGTTAATCACTATAGCAACGGTCCTGTTCTCTTATCATTCTGAAACCCTTGGATAAAAAGGTTTAATTTTTGTTAAACAAGCAACAGAACTATAGCACTGTCAGCAAAAATTACACATGGCCATCTCAATCAATACAGCAGCCCACAATATTGACACTGGAAATTAAGTCACGATATAATAGTGATATTTTGATATTTTAGCTCATCTGTAGTTCATAGCAACAGAGGTTTACACTTTAATGTGGCAATCAGAGCCACGTCATCACTTCAGTCCCTCCAGAGCTGATTATCTGGCATCTCAAAGGTGTGGTCCCTCCTGACGTTCTGCTGCTCCATGTTCAGGTGATTCTGCTGGAGGAGGCCTGGAGTCAGCTGTTCCTCCTCTGTGCGCTTCAGTGGTCTCTGCCTCTGGACTCGTGCCCTCTGTTTTCTCCTGCACATTCGAGCAAAAGCACATACCCCACCACTGACCTGCGCCTGCTGGACGATACATTTCGCCGCTTCAGGGCTCTGGCTGTGGACCCCACTGAGTTTGCATGTCTGAAAGCCATTGTGCTCTTCAAACCAGGTGAGGAGATGTTCGACGTGTGGGGAGGTTTACAAGCCTTGTTTCACACCCCCTCACTCTCATGTAAAAGAAAAATAAATTGTAATTCTGTGAGTTGGACCACAGATTTGTATGTACTTTTTATATAATTACAAACATGAAAACAAACAAAAACATTTGTCCAGTTGACAGAATTCAATTTGCTTTTGCTTTGGACCTTACTTGGACAAGTCAGGGATTACACAGACATCTTACTCTTATGTTGTTAATTATTTATTATATCACTAAATGTTTGCATAATACTGTTATCTCAGCTGTTTGTAAATTATTGAGTAAAAGTACAAGCATAAAAAGTGTTCAATGTCTTTAGGAAATGGGGAACTAAATCATCACTTTAAAGGTGCAGTAAATAACTTCTTTTTGAGGGTACGCTACCTGCTTGTTTCAGGGGAGATGTTATTGCTCTGCCTGAAATGTCCCACAGTATAGCATTAAACTTACTTTTCTTGCATTGGTTTGATTATAGATGTTTTTATTGTTCAAAAATACCTTAAAAAACACCCATTCTTTCTGAGAGCTGGGTCTCCGCTCTGCAGATTTGACCTGTAACTTGGCTTGTGATGTCACCTGCTTTCATGTAGTTTAATGCCATACTGTGGAACATTCCGAGCAAATCAATAAAATCTCGATTGAGGAAAAGCAGATAGCGAACCTTATCCACAGAGTTCAAAGTTCAACTGTTAAATGCACCATTTTGAGGAATTTTCCCATTCAAACTATATCATATTTTAGATGTGTTCTCATTCTGAAACCCATGAATACGAGCAATATTAGAACAAGCAGCATGTTGTTAAAATGTGCTCTTTTCCTCTCAGACACTCACAGCCTCAAGGATCCAGAGCAAGTAGAGAGCCTTCAGGATCAATCCCTGGTTTTACTGGGCCAGCACATCCACTCTGTGTACCCCAACCAGAGCGGCAGGTACGAATGGTATGAAATGATACGCCATGAGAAATTACCCTGAATGAACACTCTCTTGTTTGTGTCCTAAAAGGTTTGGGCGACTGCTGCTTCTGCTGCCCTCTCTTCACTTTGTCAGTTCTCAGCAGATAGAGCAGCTCTTCTTCTACAGGACGATTGGAAACACACCTATGGAAAAACTACTGTGTGACATGTTCAAAAACTAGTGCTTAAGCCTTTGTTGAACTCATAGACTATGGTTGAACTGAAGCAGGAAGTTATCTCAGTGTTCTTGTTTGATGGTGTTATATTATTAATAAATTATACAACATTCAGATATTTAATGTTTTTTGGGGGATATTTAGTATTCAATTGTGATATATATTGTTTTACATTGTGTTAATTGTAAACCATAATACTGATCTAAAATAGCTTAATAATAGAATTATTATTATTATATTATTCTTCATTATTCATTTTTACTGTTGAAAAATGTAGGTAAAAACAGTAATTTTCTGAGGAATCAAGCCTTAAACGCAGTACAATACAAGATTACTTAAGCAAGCATAAATCAATGGAAACACTTTAACATGGTTAAAAGCTCATAAAAGTCGATTTTACATGTCATGTCCACTTTAATGAAATTGTATGTGTATATATGTGTAATTTTTGATTTTGAACATGGTTGTAGTAGTCGTCCTAATATAAACTTTATAAAGGTTTAGCCATAGACCGGTTTAGCCGAAATATCCAATGGCTTCATTCATCCACCAGCAGAGGGAGACAGAGAGCACAAACCAGCGGCACAACAAGAGGAAGAAGCAAAACCCGGAAAAGCCTTGATTCAGTGGATCTACAGTTTTATAAGATTACATTTTGGATTTATCATATCATTTACACTTTCGTCACATCCTCTAGCCCTTAGAGGACAAAGCCACCATTGATCCGCACGCAGCGATGTTAAAATAAGTATCTGTTCAAGGACAAACAGCCACAGTAAGCAGTCAGCAGGCTAACTTTAGCTCTGGGCTAAAAACAGAGATGTTCAGGTCTGCAGGGTACGAGCCTCTGCAGCAGAGGGAGACCACCACCATGAAGGACCACCCGGGTCTGTTTGTATCGGACCCCCACAGAGGACTGTCCTTTGACCACGTCCCCAGTGTCTCCCAGCACGACTTCACTGGTAAAAATGAAAAAAAAAAAAAAAGATCCATATAACTGTTATGTGTTTTGTGTTCTGTGTAGACCTCAGTGTACACATGTCAAGCCAGTGATCATAGTCTGACATGTTTGTGTAATAGCGTAATATTAAACCTTTAAAGTTTGGAAACAAAAGCGTTCTAAATTCTTGGAGGCAAAAGTGATGTGAAAATTATGCAATTTCAATGGTTAAATTGGGATTTTATTACAGAATATTATAAAATGTGAAACAGTAAAGTTGTTTGTGCAAAAGTAAACCACTCAGCTACATGTGAGTGATGGTTCGAAAACTTTACAATTGTATTTTACCTTTACCTTACAGGAGATATTATGATTTTGATGATTATTATTATTATAATATTACACATTCAGCCTTTTTGATGAAGGCAACGTCAAGATTTTTCAAATATTTACAGTTGCGTTTTATTGTATCCTTCACGTCAATATACTGTACACTTTTTGTGAAGCTCAAATATAACTTTGAGACTAGAAAACAAAGAAAACTACTGACATTTACTGACATTTAACTACTTAGAAAAAAAAAATCTAAATATTTTGATAACATAGCATTTGAAAGGATTTAGTAAAGTATGTTCCACATTTATGTTTGTATTTTTTTTTGTTTTAACTGTCCCCTTTCGTCTTTTCTTCAGATGCTTTCCAGGGCTGGCTCTCTTGGATTTGTCACCTCATAGTCATTTTCCTGGTCTACATTGTAACCTTTATAACCTTTCCCATATCAGGATGGTTTGTCCTTAAGGTAAGATTAGGCTTGTATATCACCTGTTTATAAAATGTGAATAAACTTAAATTAAAACAAATTTTTTCTCACAGACTGTGCCAAACTATGAAAAAGTTGTTGTGTTTCGTCTGGGTCGTATTTGTTCACCCAAAGGTCCTGGTATTGTCTTAGTGCTTCCTCTCATCGACCAATGGCAGAGAGTCGACCTCCGCACCAGAGCCTTCAACATTCCTCCCTGTCAGGTACAGTCGACAAAAGCACTTTTGTGCTTCAATTTTGTTTGCAAAACTGATGCTACTTTTGGTTGTCAAGTTTGTGTTTTGTGTTTGTGCTGTTACTCTTGACTAGATTCAGATTCCTACGTGTGTTTTTCCAGGTGAGGACATTAGATGGTGGACTGCTGTTGGTTGGAGCAGATATCCAGTTCAGGATTTGGAACCCGGTGCTGTCTGTGGTAGCTGTGCAGGACCTGAATGCATCCACGCGGATGACTGCTCACAAGGCTCTGAACTACAGTCTGTCCAAGAGGACAGTCAGAGAAATTCAGTGTGAGCGGGTCAAACTGGGCGAGTATCTGGGGGTGAGCTCACATATTCTCTGCACACTTTTAATATGTGCATGGTTCCTTAAATCACAGAACACTTTTTCCCTGTATAAAGATGGACATTAATGAGATGACGAAGCCCTGGGGGCTTGAGGTCGACCGTGTTGAACTTGTAATCGGCTCTTCTCTTCAAACTCCAGAGGAGGCCTCACAGGCACCCCTAATTGTGCCTCCATCCGTCCCTGGAATGGAAGGCCTCGCTGGCCCCATTCAGCAGCTGGCAATGCATTTTTTCAGTCAAAGTCTTTCTCAGCCAAAACTAGGTATTTTCACATTCACAGTATGCGGGGCACGGTATGAGGGGTTACGTTAAATGACACACATATCATTTATTTTTAGAGGATAGTGTCACGGTCACTGTGACAGACGAGCTAACGCCTGACCCCTCTCCTCACTCTGTGGAGGAGCTGCTCAGTGCTGTCAGACTGCTGCTCTCTGAGAGTCTGGTGAGCCGTGTTCAAGCCTGCTTCCAGTTCCACATCACCTCTGCAGACCAGCAGCAGCACAGTTACTACGTGGATTTAAGACAAGGTCAGACTTTTTTCCCAATATTTTTCAGTAACATAACTAAATGTGATAGTAACACTGATGTTTGTGTTGCAGGCAGCGGCGCCGCAGGGACAGGGTCGTCTCCAGACCCTGACGTCACTCTCAGTCTGACAGATACTGACCTTCAGGCTCTTTTTGAGGGAACTCTGAGGCCATTCGCTGCCTACAGCAGCGGCAGACTTCGGATACAGGGAGATGTGAAAACTGCCATGAAATTAGAGGAAGTGATTCAGCTACTTAGAAAATAATGTATTTAATTGTGTATTATGTTTTTAATTTATAAATGTGTGAACGTTTTAAGACTGAAAAACATATTAGGTTATTGTTTGATATAATTTATACATACATTTATAACATTTAAATAAATCTTTTTAAAACAGTCTGACTATCTTCTTCTCCTCCAGCATGTTTAATTAGTCAAACTGAATGTCCAAAGTAAACATCATAACTTCAGTAGTGAGTTCCTGTCCGTTCGCCTTGAGCATTACGCAGGGGGAGTCTCCTTGGACAGCCTCCTCCAGGACATGTCCCTGACTCAGCGCTGCTCAGCTCATTGTGTCCTCACTATGGCCCGGTGTAGTGTCTGGCGTTGTCCACTGGTGAGGGAAGGGACACCCATGGGTGCCCGCTGCAGCAGCAGTTTGCCTGTTGTTCGGCAGACGTACACAGAGAGCAGCAGCATCGTCCGGCCCTTCAGTGAGATCCCTGGGTTGTGGAAGAATGGAGCAGCTAATCTCTACAACTTCTGGAAACAAGACGGCTTCAAAAACCTTCATCGCATCATGGTGCAAAACTTCAACACATTTGGGCCCATTTACAGGTATGAAGGCTATCACAAGCCATGCTTATCTCAATGTTCTTTCTTTCCCAAAATATTTTTATTGAACTTTTTCAAAAACACAACACACATACACAACACAGCACCCATAGCAAAAAAAAAATCAAAGGCCTCCAAACATTCTCAAACATTTTCTGTTTGCCCTTCATTATGTTATATTTTTCATTGGGAGGGCAAATGCTTCAGTCACTCATGTACAGTAGGTCAATGCTCCTTCTTCCAATAAAAGACGAAAAACATATTTTAGCATTCAATAGACTCTTGTCTATAAAAATTTTCCCCCTCTGTATATTATTCTCAAACAAGAATCTACTCCCAGAACCAGTAATTTTCCACAGTCCCACATACAGTGAATGCTCCAGTACATTTTGGAAACAAATCTGGAAAATCACTATTATACCTCTTGAGATCTACTGGCGTTATGTAGAATTATTTAAATCTGTGTCAAGAAACATGCAACCCTTCAGTCCCCCTCCCATATCTTAAAAATTGTGTAACTGATGACATGTTATGTCTATAAAAGAAGTTATTTTATAAACACTAATGCTTTATAGGTCAAGGTTAAACTTTGTAAATCAGACAGGGTTAGTACTGTATAGTACATGGGCTGAGTTAACATTTTTCTGCTCTGTCTGTGGCAGAGAAAAAATCGGCTACTACGAGAGTGTAAACATCATAAACCCAGAGGATGCAGCCATTCTTTTCAAAGCTGAGGGCCATTATCCCAAAAGACTTAAAGTGGAGCCATGGACTGCATACAGAGACTTCAGGAACCGCAAATATGGAGTTCTACTCAAGTGTGTGGTATTGGTCAATGCATCCTTTTCAAATGCAACTGCAACCATAATTGTAGAAGGTTCCGTCCAATTGTAGTCCTGATTTGGTCTTTTTTTTTTTTTTTTATGTTTGTTTAGTCATTAAGATTTTCCAAGCCACACATTTTTCTAGCCATATTTGGTCTAAAATGTTAAATTACTGTGCTGTAGATATTGAATGGGTAGATGTGTCTAAACTTTGACAGGTTCTGTTCAAATAGTATGCTCTGGTTTGATAGTATTTCTCCTCAGGAGTGGGGAGGACTGGCGATCGAACCGTGTCATTCTGAACAAAGAGGTAATCGCTCCGAAAGTCCAGGAAAACTTTGTCCCTTTGCTTGAAGAAGTGGGCCAAGATTTTGTTGCCAGAGTTTACAAAAAAATCAAGCGAAGCGGTCAGAACAAATGGACCACAGACCTGTCCCAGGAGCTCTTCAAATACGCATTGGAATGTAAGCATGCACTAGAATGGCGAGGTTCACTTCACACTGCAGGTCAAGACGGCCCAATCTAATTATTGCCCAAATCTGAACTGGATCAGATTTCTATCTTGATAGTATTTATTTGCATGCACACCAAAACTCCGATCATTATCTGATTTCTGGAGTTATTAGGCTGAAATGTCATGTAAACAGTTACTGTCTGATGTTAATAATCTAATTTATTTCTGTTTTGACAAGGAAAAGTATGCCAAAATTGCAAACTAATGGGACAAAAAAGAAAGATTGAAAAAGCTGTTTTAAAATTCACTTTACATTGTCTTCCAATGTCTGTTTTTGATGATAATATTTCCTTAGTGCCTACACAGCTCACACAAAAAATCAGATCTAATTATTGGGCGCTCTGATTATTTTATTTGTCTGATTATTACTGGCCGTGTATGTACCCACTTTGAACAGCTCAAATCAAATAATTTCCGATGCGACCCAGGCCACTAAATCACTAAATCAGAGTTTAATCTGATCTTTTGCAAAGTGACTGCAGTATGACCATGCATGTCAGAGAATCAGAATCAGAATCGGTTTATTGCCATTGTCAGTGATCAAAATTCACAAACATAGGAACTTGCTTCGGCGTAAGGTGCAACATAAAACAATGAATAAAATATAATAAAAAATATAAAAGAGGCATGCATAAGATTAAGAATAAGATAAAATAAAATAGACTAAGATAGACTAAGACTATATACAGAAATGTACAGTCACATTAATTGGGAGCTACAGCATTGACTTCAATACTATAGGTCTGGAAAAGGCTGGAATTAAATGGAAAAATAAACAATAAAACATCAATAAAGCTAGAAACTGCAGATAAAGTGAGGTTTATTTTGGGAAGAAACTTCAGCCCTTTAAGGTGAAATATAATAAAGATAACTAGTTTTTAATAATTATATTGACAAATAGTGCTTGTTCATTAATATAATACAGCCTATATTTCAAGGATAGTCTGTGGACCACTACAGCTGTTGGGTACACACATAAAAACTGATTTGTCATTTTATTTTCAAAATGAGTGCCCCTCCAAAAAAGTCAAAATTGAGGGTTAAAATCTGCAGTGTGAACATAGACACACGCCTGGCCATGAGGCTTGTTTGGGTCTGATTTCTGGTCTGTTCCCTCCACAGCGGTGAGTTCGGTGTTGTACGGAGAGCGCCTGGGTCTAATGCTGGACTACATAGATCCTGATGCACAGCACTTTATTAACTGCATTACGCTCATGTTTAAGACCACGTCCCCCATGCTGTATGTGCCTCCAGAGCTGCTGAGGAGACTGGGCTCCAAAGTGTGGCGCGACCATGTGGACGCCTGGGATGGCATCTTCAACCAAGGCATGTGTGCTGCTGAGCTCCTGTTTGGCAAACTGTATCGGCGGTTTTAATGTCACACTGGCTATGTTTGCATGCACGCCAGAAATCTGATCATTATCTGATTTTCGGAGTTATCCAATTATTGAAATAAGATGTAAACAGTGTGAGTAATCTGATTTCTTTCTGATTGTTCACACATGTATAGATTCTGACAAGGACAATTATCCCAAAAAAATGGCAAATGAATGTGGAAAATACAAAAATGAAAAAGAAAAAGGTTTTGAGGTTTTTTGACTTTCAAATTAATTGTACTTTGTCTTCTAAATACAACAGTTACACAAAAAAGTCCATCCATTGATTAACTAACACATGTCACCAGATGTTTTGATGATCAGATTTCTCTTGTGCATGTAAACACACACCAAAAATCAGATCAAATTATTGGATTATGTGATTACTCTAGTTATCTGATCTTCACTGGCCATGTAAATGTACCCAGATGAAGGGAAAGAGTCAGAATTTCAGTATTGATTAGGCTATATGCTATTTTTAGAAGATAAATGGAAAATTGCAAATGTTGAAGCTAAGTTTTGACTTTTACATTTACATTACATTTAAAATTACTTGAATGTATAATTTCTTTTCTGGATTTGAGTCGTTTTGACATGATGAGATTTAATTTCTAATGTGATGCGGAATATTTTTCTGGTTTGAAAGTATTTCTGACAGATCATGCAATTATCTTAAAATAAGAAAACAAATTTGCCAATTGCAAGTAAAATTATAATTTGGCTTGAAGTAAGAAGTAATGTATTGAAACAAGTCAGAAATGGTTTGAAACAAGTAAAATAATCTAGCTCCATCAAATAAACAGTCTTTAATCTTAATTTGTCCAAACGTCTGAAATTAAGATTAATATGAAATCAAGACATTTTTACAGTGCATACTTTTGGGCTGTTTTTTTGTCCTGTTTGTGTAGTTAAAGGTGCACAGTCACCTGCTGGCCTCCATAGAGATGTTATTGCTTTGCCTCAAATGTTCTTTGGAGACAAGTAGAAGTTATTTATGTCTATAGTTTGAGGATTTATGGCCGTGTTAAAGATAATGTGTTGTTTTGTAAATTGCTATGGCAACGGTGCTAGATTTTCATCCCTCTGAAACCCATGGATAGGTCAGATCTGTGAAAAGCCGAGCCCACTCACTGTTGTTATGTGTCACTCACTAGTAATGGAGTATATCTATTTGAGTCTGTGGGATGTTTTGATGTCAAAATTGTGTAAAATGTAGTAATATCAGTACTTATAATGGAGAAGAAGAGGCACTTCTTATGAATAACATTTTACACTTTGCCGTACAGCGGACCGGTGCATCCAAAACATCTACAGACAGCTGCGCCAGGACGCAGGTCAGTCCAAGAAGTACCCTGGAGTCCTGGCCAGCCTTCTCCTGTTGGATAAGCTGTCCATTGAAGATATCAAGGCCAGCATCACGGAGCTAATGGCTGGAGGAGTAGACACGGTGAGCAATCAGGGGTAAAATTAACTTTTAAAAGCAAAATCATGTAGAAACAAGTGAGAGACTTGGATTGACCTCAGAATATCACAAATTAAGGTGGTTTTGTCCAATGAAAACCAATCAGATACAATGAGTGATATCAGAATTTAGTTTAAACACATTTGCTATTTGATTTGACTTGTTTCACTTCTTTTACTGAAGAAGAAAAAAAAAAAACATACAGAAATGTTGTAGTTTTTCAATTGAACAGACTTTATCGCAAAGTCTACTTTATGTGGAGCTCATTTTGAGGCTAAACATTTTTTTTTCTTCATTTTTTGCAATAGAAAAGCAACTAATTTACACTGGACATCCAAACTTGTAGCTTGTTTTTGTTGTAAAGACTTAAAAACATTATTTAACTGACATCAGTTAATCATTGATAAGATTATGGTCTGCTGCATTTTGCCTCCATTCGGGAATTTTGTACATTACATTAAAGGGTCTACATAAAAGTACTAAGAATTGTGACTTGTTTTTGCGAGCAGACATCGATTACCCTTCTGTGGACGCTGTATGAGTTGGCACGACACCCAAACCTCCAGGAAGAGCTGAGGGCAGAGGTGCTCAAGGCTCGAGCGGAGAGCCAGGGGGACATGCAAGAAATGCTTAAGCACATTCCTCTGGTCAAAGGAGCGCTCAAAGAGACACTAAGGTAATAAATATAACAAACATACAGTTATTGTTTTTCATTCTTATTTGGTACATTTATGGCACACTGTTTTGTTGTTGTTGTTTGACCCTACAGTTATAACTAAAGGAGGGATTTTTTTTACATCTTTAATATTTTCTTCATGGGTGATGAGTTCCAGGATTAGTCTATAAGTGTATTATTCAATCTAATTCACTTTATTTATATAGCACATTTCACAATTAAACAGTTTCCAAAGTGCTGCACAGAGACAACCAGAGAGTGACAACCATAAGAATATTGATAATAAACAACAAAAAAGGGAATAAATGTTCAGATAGTTTTAGTAATTATAAAACCAGTATAAAACCATCACCACCAAAAAAGAGAAAATAGCAATAAATAAAAAACACACAGGACCACACATCTCACACGGTATTAAAAGCCAGAGAATAAAAGTGGTTCTTAAGACAAGACTTAAAACACTGCTTTGCTCCAAAACAACTGCTCATTTCATAACTTTGAATATTGTTTCTGCAGGTTACATCCAGTTGCCGTCAGCTTGCAAAGGTACATAGCAGAGGACATAATCATTCAGAATTACCACATCCCAGCTGGGGTAAGTGTCAGAGTTTCATGTTCTGTTCTTCAGTATTTTGAGTCCTGATGTGTTGTGTGCATGTGTTTAGACCCTGGTGCAGCTGGGGCTCTTCGCTATGGGCCGGGACCCTAAGGTGTTCTTCCGGCCCGAGCTGTACCTGCCCTCTCGCTGGCTACGCACCGAGACACAGTACTTCCGGAGTCTGGGTTTCGGGTTTGGTCCTCGACAATGTTTGGGGCGCAGGATCGCAGAGACGGAGATGCAGATCTTCCTCATCCATGTGAGTTTGTGAGCCCCATACAACAAAACAACACTGACGAAAGAGAACTGAAAATGTGTAATTACATGGCTCTATTACAAGTACAAGTGCTGCTGTCAAATCTGTTCTTAAAAAGTATGCATGATAAATACAACTCAGTTTCTAGTTGCATTTTTACTCAATTTTATCAGCATTTTACATCAGTCCTTTAAACAAAACTATATTAAGATTGAAACTGCAATCTGCATACTATATTTTTTTAAAGCTTTGGTCAATCAGACTAATGAATTATGTTACATCCCTTTAAAACAACTATATTCTGTCATTAAATTGATAATAACCTTCCATTGTCCTTTTCGTTTCAGATGTTAGAGAACTTCAAAGTGGAGAAACAACGACACCTTGAGGCACAAAGCACATTTGAACTCATCCTTGTACCAGACAAGCCTATTATTTTCACACTGAAGCCTCTTCAAAACAGTCACCATGTATAAGTATTTATTAGACTGTTATTACTAATCGTATTATAAATATATATGTTGTATTAACTCCATGTACACAGTTAAGTGCCTACTCATTGTGACGTGCTGTCGAAAGAGTTTAGTGTATTATCTGCACAGTTGCACTACAACCCTCTCCCTCTAAGGAACACAGATGGAAATGAACTGTTAAGCTACCGTCTGGGGCATGCATCTCTGCTTTTTATTTAATGTAATTGTGCATTATCCTGATAAATAAAGTAAATTAAATGTTTATTCCTAATTTAAACGTTACAAGTTTCTTTTTCTCTCCAAAAGGTTAGCAATATTTTAGGCACAAAATGTTAAAAAATTGTATTTCAAAAGGAATAAGGCATCTTTACTGAAGTTTTAATAAAGTAATGGAGATTTTTTCATATCTACATTTGAGACAACAATAAGAGCAATTTTCAACTACCTTCTTAACAAGAGCATTAATATCTGTTCAAATTGACAAACATACAGTAGAAAAGAGTTTCAAAATATGGACTGATTGTGCGTTCACTGTTGCACACGCATGGAAATGAGCTCTAAACTGGGACTAGGACTAGAACAAGGCCAAACCAAGTCTATAAGGAAACTCTACTAAACCAGGACAAGTTCAGCACAAGAGTAAATGCACCCAACTGAAATCACTTTAGAGTAAATTCCCTTCTGTATAATGTAACTTTACTGAGGGACTTTTACGAATGTCTGATGAAGTCCATGTTTGTGCTCGTTGAGTTGGATCAGCATTTGTTGTTTCTGCTTCCCCCACAACTTTGAGTTTTCTTCAAGCTGCAACATAATTAATACCCCATGTAAAAAAAATGTCAAAAATGAACCAGGAAAATTCAAAACGAGCTTGTTTTCTACCTGTTGCTCAAGAATCTGGCGTCTTGTTTCTGTTCTTTCCAGTTCTGCCAGTATATCCAATCTCTCTCTCATGGTTGCAGTTTCTTTTCTCTGAATTACAACATAAAGACCAGTCAGTGCAGTGTAATAGACATTAGTTATTGCCCTAGGTTTACAGGTTTCACTTTCCTGGTAAAATAATACTTGCATAAATACATATATGCATGCTATTTATCCAACTATACGACAACATTTGCAAATAAACAGCCCCCCATTGTTCCTCATTTGTTGGTTCCGTACCGGAGCTTGGGGCTGTGGAGGTAGTGTGGGAGGTTGTGGAGCTGTGCGCCGCTCCTCTCTCAGACCAGTGTACTCTGCTGCAGGCGTCATCTCTACTTCACACAAACAAAAACAAAACACTGCACTGAGACGGAGCGCGCTTTGATACATAAAAGAGACAGACTGGACCCACCTCTTGTCTTTCTCTGTGCCAAACTGACATTGCCTTTTGGTTTGTTTTTTGCGAACACGTTATAACTCTGCTGAGCTCTCTCCATTCTCTCGATCACCTGAAACACAAAGGTGGGCTCTGTAGATTAGCTCATAGACATTTTTAGGATTGTCACAGTTACAGACAATGTGTAAAAAATATATATGAAATTCATGTTTAGCCACTATTTAAAAGATTACATTAAATATAAAATAGTTAAGTGCACTAAGTATTTAATTGATTGGTATTATAACAGATTTATGTGGACCACAGCAGGAATGAGAAGGCATGGAGAGAGTAAGCCAGAGTTTTGGGAGTTTGAGCTTCATTTTTACATAAAGAAGCTATTTGCTTTAGCTGATTTTGTGTCGGACATTTGGTTAGATCCTTCATCTATTATACTTAAAAGTTTTGAGAACTTTTGCCAGCACCATGCCCCCCTTTTTTATCGATGCACGTCTTTAGTCAACCAGAAGTTCTTTAGTCCTGGTAAATATATAAATATATGATATAACTAGTTCTATGAAATAATGTTGTCTTGTTATGTACATATATGTAGTTTATATATAGGTTTTCTTTTTCTTTCTTCCTTTTTTCTGCATTAGTACATATTACATTTAAAGTAGATATTGCATGTAGTTAAACCCATTGCTCAATCCGTCTCAGTATTTGTAGCTCGCTGGGAAGGGCATCTGACAGAGAAAACATGCCAAAACACCATGCTATTGTTGGAATCCCTCATTATGCAAATGGAGCAAAACATTGCTTTTGAAATTCTTCTAAAGCAGCATCTTACCTTGCCCTGGTGGCGGACTGTGGCCTCCAGCTCTCTCATCCTCCTCTGCTCCTCCCGCACAAACCCAGGCTGCCGCTGGAGAACCGTCTTGAGCTTCAGCAGCTCCTTCTCGCTGTCATTCTTCTGAACAGAGAAATTATCATCATATTCTGTTCTATAAGTGTTCCGAATGCCATCTTTTCTTATGTTTGACAGCAACGAGGTAATAAAGACATGATAAATGGTTAATAGTGAATACATTTGTAGAAAGGCAGGAAGTCTATTTCACTTAAAATTACACAAACATAAGTGACTAGTGACTAGTGTACAATAAAGAATGGACTCAGTGCCTTTAAAAGACAGATTTGTTTGTGTTTCAAAGGGGATAATAGCAACTCACATGGATATCAAAATGTAGTTTCAAACAAAAAAATTGGGATTCCTTAATAAAAAAAAAAATGTATGTATTAGGTAACTTTTCTAGTGGAGTATGGCATTAAATCTATCTATAGAAACACCTGTAACTGAGTAAATATTAAATACATTTATTGCTACACTGCAGAGCATTCTAGGCAAAGCATCTACACAAGGAAAAGTCGGACGTTTAATGCCTCTCAAAGGTGATGCAGTCTGAAAATATAAGTGAAGCATAATTTATTTAGTGCTACAGAGCCTATTGGATCACCACGTGCACGCCTCTCATCTTTACCCTGATGAGCTGGTTCTGCAGCCGCTGGATCCTGTCGCTCTGAGCCGCACTCTGGCTGCGCTCACAGGACAATCTGCACGAGAGGGAGGCTGTGGACACACATCAAACACCTCAGACTGAATCTGAATAATGCCTGACTTTATGTGAACCTTTAACGCTCACAGAACACTATCTCCTTTAGACTTCTGCCGAGGGAAGATTTTCATTTTGATGAGACTTTAAAAGAGCAGTGCGGGAGGATTGCTGTGCCGAGGTCGCCCAGTGTCCTTCAGTAGATTAGCAGCTCGGCCCACATGCCATATCACGGACCATGAACCCAACTTATGAACCCTTATCACTAACGCCACAGTCTGCTGCAAGGATTTATAAACATTATTAAGCTAAAATCACTGAAGAAAATAAGCCCCTGTAACAGCTTACCAAGATTTATTATAATTTGGTCACACTTAGACAACAGTATAATGAGTAAGTTTTAATCTTTATTGTGATATTGTGTGATACAGAGATGCGTCTTCTCTATGGCTACAACGAATGATAATTTTGCTTATAAACTAGTCTAGCGATTATTGTTTCGGTTAATCAATTAGTTGTCTAGAACACAAAAGTCATGTGATGAAGAGATTTTGACTAAATATGACCCTGATGAAGCTGAAGTGAAGCCATTTGACGATCCTGGTGGAGAACCTTTATGAACTTAAGAGTGTTTTCATCAAATGCAGTACATTTACACATTTTACACATAATTTTCATGCAATTGCTGCTCAATTTGAGAACATTTCTTTTCTCAGCTCATTGGAACCTGTGTATAGACCAGTTATCAATTAAACCAGTTGACTGATTATCGGTTAGTTGTGATTAATTATTTAACTTGTTGCATACCTATTATATATTATAAAATATTAGTGATATTAGTGATTATAAAATATTAGTGATCAATATGTTTAAGACAGGGGTGCACGGTGGCAGAGTGGCTAGAGCTTCTGCCTCTCAATAAGGAGATCGGGGTTCGAATCCCAGACCACCCCAACATCGTGGTCTCGAATTCCACCCTAACATCACACGCTCTCTCTGGGTGGAGTCTGCATGTCCTCCCCGTGTTACCGTGGGTTCTCTCCGGGTTCTCCGGCTCCTCCCACCGTCCAAAGACATGACTGTGTAGGTTAATTGACAACTCTAAATTGTCCCTAGTGAATGAATGTGAGAGTGAATGGTTGTCTGTCCTTGTCTGTCTCTCTGTGTCAGCCCTGCGACGAGTTGGCCACTGTCCAGGGTGTACCCCGCCTAAGGCCCAAAGTCACTGGGATAGGCTCCAGTCACCCGCGACCCCTAACGGGAATAAGCGGTAGAAAATAAATGAATGAATGAATGTTTAAGACTAAGAGTATGAATATCAATTGACTTATAAGAAAAGATGCAGCTGTATTGATCATGCAGTGAAAAAAATACAGTGCTATGGCAGCTTAGTTAAGACACAAGAAAGAGCAGATAGAAAAGGGTCAAGATTATGTTTGGAGTCTATGTTTGGCTGTATGAGTAACAGCCCCAGTTTCAGCTCTGTGAAAAAATCAGCTTTTATTGTTGAAAATGGCTTCCTGACCTACATGTATGACCCACGCATTAAATAACTGCAATTAAGTACATTCATTTCAATAACATCAACCTGCTCAGGGTCTGCAGGTGTAAATTAGCATATTTGCTTTAACCTGGCCCCATCCTCTCCTTTGACTTTGTCTTGGCTCATGAACTGTTGAGCGCTGTCCCTGTTCAAATAAAAGAATACCATAGCTGTGGGCGGAGATAAGGGTTATTCAAAAACAGATATTTTCTGAGTTCTCACACCTCAAATGTGGGACAATACAGGATTAATCAAATAAGTATGGAAAAAAAATACAGAGTAAGATCATGTAGATGGAACATTTAAGCTTATAAAAGATTATTTTAAAGAGAAATCTAGGCCCCCTTTGAGAAATATAATTTTAAATGTACAGCTGCACAACATTTTGGGAACATGAACCCTGAATTGTGCGTGACCTGTTTTGTTTATCAATTATATGTTTCTAAAGTTTTACCAATGCGATCAGCCATCTCGGCCTTGGTCATCACGTCCAAGTCTGTGTCCCTGAGAAGCACCAGCCCCGGGTCTTCATACTCGGCCAAGTGCGAGCGCAGGCGGCTGTTCTCGGTCTGCAGCGCCACCATCTGTGTGCGCAGGGAGATCATGTCCGCAGCCATCCGCCCCATGGCATCACGGTACCTCTGCACCTCCTGGACACACGGCATGAGACACAGGCGTGGACAGGGGACAGTATCGAGGTGGGAGGAAAGACAGCGGAGTTAAGTGTTTTGGAAATAGGATGAACTGGGAAGCAAGTATTCAGTAAAGTACTATTACACCGAGTAGACCAACGTGGCCTAAGACATGATAAAATTGCTCATGTTGCATCATTATTACAGTTAGGCCCACTGATACGCAAATGATCATGAATCTTGGCTGTTGTGTGCAGTTTTACCACTAGAGGTCTCTCCAGCACTACCTCTGGATGGATTCAGGTGTTGTTGTCTATCACCTAATTTTACAATAAAATATATTATGAGAGTGGGTTTTAACATCTAATACTAGTAAAAGACCTGCATTGTAGGAAAAAAGACAAAACAAAAAAACATGATTGCATCAGACAATACATAGGCTATTAACTAGATGATAAATAAATGGAATGATAACCTTCATGAAACAAAACCCCCTGATTTAAAGCCTCTGGTGGACTACATATCGGCCAAAACGCTTCGCCAATCAAGAGGAGCCATACAGTCTGCTCACGCCTGTGCATGTCCTCTGAAGTGTGTGTGGGAGGGGCTTTTGGGCTCCACTCTCCGCTGCTGCTGAGGCTGAGGCTCCCAGGGGACTCAGGGTGAAATTGAGCATCTAATAGAAAGGGCAGGGCCAGGACAATCATGATGGAGATGAGATGTGGGGCCTACAGGCACAATGTGACAACGGCCTACATCTTAAACCTTCCTCTGTCCTAGATATGGTACAGATCTTTATCATCCCATTCTACAGTGATTTTATTGGCTTCAGTTCAAACAATGTCTTACTTCCTCCTCCGTTTCCTGTGACTAAGCAACAGGTTAATAATCACCTCTCCCAGTGGGAAACACATCCAGTGTGGATGGTGCCACTGTGTGATGTGGTGAGGTTTCTAAATGACTGCCCCAGAGTTTAAGAGCAGCAGATGTGCAAATAAAAAGAGGTGAAGGTACCCTTTATTGTCCTTGTATGGAGAAATTTGTCATCTGCATTTGACCCATCCCTCAATGCCACTGGAGTGAGCGCACTGCTCGGGAAACCATCTCCATATTTTGAGCTGGGTTTGGTCATGACCTTAGTTGGAGAGATGCCTGACCAATTTTTATCATTTTATTTTTATTTGAGCCTAAAAATCGCACTGGAATAAACAGTCTCTGTCTGTAAAACAATCGCTGTTTTACCCCCACTTCTTATCCTGCCACTGGTGCAGAATGGCAGCCACTTTCCTTTTAGTTTGCCTCATGCAGCTGTGAATAATATCTTATCACCACCAGTCACTGAGGAATTAATTAAGAATGCAATGTAAGTGCTCTGATGAGGTCCAAAGTCCCATATACTGTTATGCAGTATCCTGCAACATTAAGCATTTTAATGTTTAGATCTAAGCCAAAGTGTTCTCTATACCTTGGCAGGGACTGCAGCAGTCACAGGTGCAGTGCCGGGGTCCTCCTCACTCACACACACTGACAATCTGCACAGGAAAATCACACATCACCAACTCCATTTGAATCTACTGCTTGTGCGAGAGAGTTCTGTCTGACCGTTTGCCGCTGGTGCTCTGCAGGTCTGAATGTGCAGGTGACACAGGCTCCTGTTGAGGGTCATTTTGAAAGTAATGTGGCAGAATCTGTGCCAGAGCATCATGGGAAGGCAGGCTGTAACTGTCATTCTGGAGCTACAAACATACAAACAATACATGTGCCAAAAATACGTATTCAGAATTCTAATTTAGAGTAATTGTAATCTGGTACAATTATTTTTTCCTTTGGTGTTCAGAATACAATGACTTTCCCAAAAGGATTACGATACTTGATCATATAATTAAGGCTTCAAACTGCACGATCATATAAAACAGCTCTTGTGTCACGGAGTTCATGTGTGATTCTTCCATCTCTAATCAATAATAAATAAACGTACACTACAATGCAATGCAACCAGAGGTCAAAGTATTCTATGTATTCAGAACACAGAACTCTGTTTGAACATGTGATGGATTATGTTACAATACATTTTAATGCAACTATTTAGTATTTTGTAACTGAATTTGTTTTCAAAGTACTCTTCCCAACACTTTGTTATTGTTTAATTGCTGCAACAATTATGTGCCCATATCCAAATTGCACATGTTTAACGCAAAACATAACATAAATGCCTTTTTATTAACTGAATACATCACTGGGTCATGGGTACTCTTTGCTTTATAGCTGCTGCAAGAAAACAGTGCATTTTGGCATAAACTTGTTATCCAACTTTTCATGATGAGACCTATAATTTAGTTCTCTTTCACTATCATAAGCTTCACTCTTTTCTCTCCCCTCCTGGAGGCGTCCATCACACAAATCCAAACTCAAATCTTTTATTTCTGAGTGATTGTGACCCCTTCCTCTCTCTCTTCTGTTGCCTTTTCACTCTTAAACACACACTCGACACCACGAGAGCCCTCCGTCCTCAGCCCTCGAGCCTCCTGAGTACAACGCTGCGTACACCGTATCGGCTGAGTGGTTGCCAAGCAGTGTGTTTCACCCACATAGAACAAATCACTATCTTTTGTCTTTGCGCGGCCATTAGTTAAGAGACACTGTGTCCTACCTGTGGAGCTGTAGGGCTGCCCACGGCTCTGGTCTTTGCAGAAGCCTTCATAAAAGCTGAATGTTGAAAACCCTTCTGATCAATCTGAGCTGCTCCCATGGCACCGGCCTTAGCAACATTATATCATGTTTCAGACACATCAGCTGAAAGAGGAAATGTGTTTGGGCTTTGTCACCAAGGAATCTATTTTATTCAATCTTTTTGTGTCTTTGTTTTGCTCGCAGAAAGGCCCAGATCTTTTCCTAAAGGCAAAAAGGAGCATGATAATAGTGAGAGTTTCTGTACCTCCTTTGAGCATCTCATTAGCTGCAGAAGACAAGCTCCACCAAACCAGTCACACATTGTAATTATTAAGGTCTTCTTTGTAAAATCATTCATGAGAGCATAATATTAAACATTAGCCGAGATCATGCAGCAAAAATACAAGTTTGAGTCACACGGCTTGTCCCTGTGGAGGTGTTATCGCTCTAAAAATACATGCCCCAGTGGAATCACCTGCTTGTCTCCATGCAGATATTAATGCCATACTGTGGAACATTCCAGGGAAAGCAATAACATCTCCATGGAAACAGGCAGGTAGTGCATTTATAATGACTTACAGAAAGATGATGATGATTAGTTTTTACAAGTTTATATTTCAACTTTTCTATATAACTATATCTATTTCTTTTTTTCATTATTTGTCTTATTGGACGAAAAACACAAGTTGATAAAGAATTTATTTTCCAAAAATAGTTTATACTTATTCACTATTTTTAAAACTCTTACGTATCGATTAAGATGGAGTGGTTTCTTATGTTTCAAGTTAAATTACTAGAGTGCATTTATTTATTATAGTGTATGTAGACATTTTTATCCAATTGTAAGTGCGATTTTACTCCACTGGTACATAATTTTGTTAAAACTATCCAGTAACTATCAAGCAAGTATAGATGAAAACTCATCAAAAATCTTACTTGTGAAAACTTTACAAACTAACAGGCTACTCTGAATTCTTATGTAGAACTTATGTAGATATTCCACCTTTTTGGCATCAAGTAAAATCAAATGATTAAGTGTATGTGCGCGTGAATGTATGTGTACGTGTGTGCGTGTGTGCGTGTGTGTGTGTGTGTGTGTGTGTGTGTGTTTGTGTGTGTGTATGTGTGTGTGCGCGCGCGTGTGTGTGCGTGCGTGTATGTATGTATGTGTGTGTGCGCACGTGTGTTTTTGTCATATTTATTTGATCATGTAAAACACAGATTGGGCACAATCTTCTGATCTTACAAGGAAACACACCAGGAGTTAAACACCACATTAAGATGCAGAAAAACGCTCTGAGAAAAAGAAAATTATCCAAATGACTCCATCTATATTCTTGAGGTCTGCCCCTGATGTTGAATGTTGATGAACTTTGGTGTCCTCTGTGTGTGTGTGTGCATGTTTATCCATCATGTGGGGACTCAAACATGTCCAAGGGGTGAAAATGGTCTATTTCATCGATGACTGAAAGGTTAGATCAGCAGTTCAGGGTTAGGATGTACATGGTTAGGGTTAGAAATTATCACATTATGGAGACATACATCCATAAACACATTTTATGGGGACGTTTTTCTTTGTGTGGTCTCAAATGTAGGCCCTCATAATGTAAATTCTTATTATTAGATTACCAACATGGTTTGGTGCAAGTTAGTTGGAGTTAAGGTTAGGGTTTAGGTGGAGGATAAGGGTGAGCAAGTATGGAGTAAGGATCAGTCTCCAGGAAATGAATTAGACAATGTAATGTTCGCAATAATGATGAGATGTGGAAACTAAAATCTGTACACTCGATCAACTCATAAGGGACAAACATCAGGCTCCATGATGTAAATCCTTCATTATTAGATCAACAATAGGGTTTAAGTTCAGATGTGTGTTAAATAGGTTGAGGTTAGGGTTTAGGTAAAGGTTCAGGTTAAGGTTTTGCCGAGTAGCCACAGTGGTTAAGGCAAGGATCAGTCTCCAGGAAATGAATGTAAGTCAATGCAGACTCTCCCAAAAGATTGAAAACCCAGTGTGCGTGTGTGATGGGCCCCTCCCTGGATGTATCTATCAATCTCGTATATAACATCCTCTCTCTTCCCTCTCTTTGTGTGTCTAATGGACAGCTGTGCTCGCAGGGTGTGGTCACCAAAGAACTGCCAAACCCAACACTTAATTAATTCATGAGTGACTTGGGTTTGGCTTTTGATAAATATAGTGCTGGGATTTGTCACCGTTATATGATCCACTTTGGTCAATTTTTTTCTCTATGTGGCATTGGTAAATATGTTTTAATCAGTAGTTTAAAACTAACTCTGCCCCTGCATGTCCAAAATGTCCAGAGAAAATATCTAGAAATGTCAAATCAGCAGGGATGGAACAAGACACAATTTGTACAAGACTAAACATGAGACTGGGTGCACAAGAACGAGACACGGCAAGAACAAGAAGCGATCAGAACAAACTTATTTTTATAGCACTGCTTTTTGAACTACACCTTCTCAAGAAATCTCACCTGTGCTTAACTTAAAGATAATATCACCAGATCCCTTTCCTCATGTGTGCAGTCTTTTAATAATTTTATCTTATGAGATCATGTAGAACGAGAACCAAATTGTGCCAACCATTTTATTTAGTTAAAGCTATTTGACTATAGGATGCTGCGAAGGCCTCTGAAGACCATACCTCAAACAGACTAACGTGTTTGTTCCGCCTCTGACTGAAGTGAGCACATCTGAAACCAGCCTGACATTTAATCAGGTCTGCACCGTCAGGACACACCCCATTCCTGTAAACAGAATGCTTTTACTCCTCTGAGCATAGAGCGCTGAGCCGTGAGAGAGGGGTCAAGGGCAGAGGGGGGCTTAGACTGAAGGACAAGGCCCCGGATCCCTCCTCAGAGGCCCCTGAGATCAGAGCCCAGGATAATCACCACATCAGCATCTGTCACATACACCCAAACCTACGACTGCAGCGGATCAGCTAATCCAGATATTCATAATAAAAACTCTGAAACATACAAGTTTGTTCAAGTAAACGCTGGGTTGAAACACCTGTATTTATGTTTTATAACTTGAAATAATTGTATGGAATTTGGACATTGAGTAGGTGTCTGCTGCCCTCTACTGGCAAGAATTTGATAGAGCACAGCGATTATCAACATAAACACATAATTCAGCACAATTATCATCATAAGTTCAGCACTATAATTTGTTTGAAAATGTCTGAATCACTACACAACTGCGGCTGTTTTTCTGGAGTTAAAGCAGTTAGAAGTTTAGAAAGTTTTCTCTCTTCCATTACCATTTTAAGTGATGAAGGTGACCTTGGAATGCCTCGTCTGCCTTCTTTGTCAATCTCAACAATTCCATTAAACGTAAGGGGCAAGATTCTTCCCACAAGCTTGAACAATGCACTTAGAACTTTGATTTAGTACTTAACAATCAATCTTTTCATAGTGTCAAATGTTTATACTTTTATTGTTTTGCATCTTAGGTCCATTGTTTGTGCATGTGCTTGTTTCAGTGTTTAACTGAGCACTTTGAGCTTTTTGCACGTGTTTTCTGGTATAATTTTCGAACTACAAATGTAAAATTAACTAAATGACGTCCATTCCAGTCCAGGCTGTGATACTCTGGAGGAAAGTTAATCTTTAAGGAATCCTCTGTTCCACTTTACATTTATCTTGGATTCTCTGTCGTCAGCTTTCTGCAAAAATATGTTTACAAAAATAATCTAACATGAACCTGACCTATTTGTATGTGTTTTAACAGTCTGTGGTGTGTCTGTGTGCTCCAGCGACCAATCAGAGTACGCGCTGGGGCCCCTCTGCACCAGTCTCCAGGTAACACTCAGTCAGCCACACTTCCACTGTGTCGCTGACTGCTTCCATCAGCCACATGACCTTTTCCCAATGCAATACACCAACTGCTTAATGACTAGCACAGGCTGGCATTTACCGAACAAGAATCCCAGCTCAACACCAAAATGTTAATGTTGCCCCGAATAAAATGGTCCCCAGAGAGAAGAAAGAC
Source organism: Rhinogobius similis (assembly GCA_019453435.1). Taxonomy (NCBI): domain Eukaryota; kingdom Metazoa; phylum Chordata; class Actinopteri; order Gobiiformes; family Gobiidae; genus Rhinogobius; species Rhinogobius similis. The sequence goes on from CM033628.1 coordinate 16,234,308, forward strand.
ATCCACTATAACAGCAAAAGCACAAAAACTGACATATACTCTTTCACAAGACTAATTATGATTGTTCAGACCTCAAATTAACCTTCAACCTACAATTGTCAATCCTCCTTTGTACAAGGTACATATTTTAATGATAGCCGCTACTGTTTTTAGCATTATTATTGTTATGTTCCACTCCTTTGTGCAGCAATAGATAGATACTTTAGAAAGACAGCGAGACAGACAGACAGATATTTTGAATAGTCCTGGTTTGTGCACCGTAAACACAGTGTCTTTAATATGAAGCTCACAGCTCTTCTGTCTAATCTGTGAAAAGGCCATAGAGATGGATGAGGGAGAGAGAGCGAGTGTCTGGAGAATCATACATCACCAGTTTGTCACATCTGTCACTGTTGTACACCGGCCTCATTGCATTATGGATCCCCTGGTGTCTGGGTGCTCGGGATAAATATAAACATAGAGCACAAGAAATATGGCTGCAGTATGTCTTGGTATATAAAAAGGACCTCTTAAAGAAGAGAGTTTTGGCATGGAGGATGTGTGGGCAGGAGAGTCAGTAGACCAGCATTTATCCCCTTTTGAAGGTCGGCAGTTCGCTCCCAGCATAAACATCGTTGGTAGAGCGGTCACTTCCACTGACCCCTGTTAGCAGTTTAATCTTAACTCCCACAAGTGAGTGCTGTTGTCGTGTCCCAGGGTAAAACCCTAAATGTGTGTGAATGGGTGAGTGGTTTCTGGAGAGCTATGTGTGTACAATGTGACCAGTCACCATTTAAAGTTTCTATCCTGTTGTTAAGGCAGAGCATCCATTGTAAATAATTCTATCTAAAATCTTGGCAACAGAGCAATAAAGATGCTCTGTCTGGTTTCAGTTTAAAGATTTTTCATGATCCAGGTTTGGCTAAACTAAAGTGCTCTTGTACTGTCAAACATTAATCCAGTCTTTGTTCACTTCTTGCACTCACTCATGTGGTAAAGGTAGTGTTTTTCACCTGCTGTTCAGAAACCACAAACCATATAATGTTCAATGGGTTCAACAATAACTCTCAGTGAGGAGTATGACTGGTCATCACAGGTTTTTGAATCTGGATTGCAGCTTAGTAACTTTTCTGATGTCTGCAAAAAGGGTAGCAGGAAAAGTATGACATTTTTCATTAACAACAATATTAAATGTTGATTATTCATTCTTCTGAAACTCTTTTGTTTGTTGCTGTTGTCCTCTGATTCACCTCTTGTTGGGTCATCTGTACACACAAATGTACTTGAGCCTTTCTGTATTTATCTGCATCGTCTTCACTGTCCATCAGCTTGTGAACTAAAGCCATTATCAGGGGTGCATGTAAGGGTGAGACGCGTTTTAGCTGCTTATTGACCCATGGACCGCAGCAGTCAGGCATAATGATACAGAGCCCATCAGTTAAGCGCCCAAATGAAGAGGATAAGCGCTCAGCCTTCATGTGGGACAATGGACCGATCTTTAATGGGGCTGTTCCTTCTCCCCGGTTCTGAGAGATGAGGAGGCGATACGGGCATTTGGCTGGAGCTGGGACAAGACAATGGCTGACAGCTTATTTAAGAAACAGGACATTCAGTTCAGAGTCGTGTGATCAGGTGTGTGTTTGCTCTGTGGCTGTGGAGAGCTGATACAGGCTGTTTTATAGGGAGCAGGAAAATAACATAAAATAAAAGGCAGACAGGCGCATTGAGTGTGGAGAGAGTGCTTATCATGGAGCTGCAGAGGAATGAGAGGTGATAAATAAACCCAGTATGCACTTTCATGTTTTCTATTGGGAGCGTTATTCAAGTGAGTCTCTTCCGCAGTACCTCATTAAAAAGGTCTTATATGGGGGCATAAACCTTTTCTGTACCAGTTGTGTATGATTTATATTGTTGACAAGTTGCATCGCGCTTGGGGGAATTCCCAGAATGAAAATCCACAGATGTTGAACCAAATCATTTCCAGCAGGGACCAGGTCAGTTACGAATTATATTTATGAAATTACAATGAAAACAAAACCAAACTTGTTTAATGTTATAATATAATCTGCCAATGAATGTGAGCCAATATAAACAGCAACACAAAACCTTTCTTGCCTTCTGAGCCACCATACTTCACACTGCTGCAAGTGTTAATACTAATCATGTGCGTGGGGCCCCTCATGGGCCTTGGCTCCAGGCGACCTTGGTGCCTCCCTCTGAACAGCACTGATGTGACTGTGTGAGAACCAAGGCCAGAACGCTGGACACATCTCCATTAACTGAGGCTTGACTCAAATCAATGGATTGCTCTACACTGTTATAACACAAAATCCTAATTGTGTTATTTGAAATTATAAAAATGTTAATTGCAGATGCAGAAAATGTGATGTGAAATCAAATAACAGAAAATGTTATGGGAATGTATTTTACTATGGATGCGGCTAATTAGAATATTCTCCTGTCTCACAATTTAAGGCGTAGTATGGGACTTTTCAAATTCCAATTCCATGGAAATAGAAATTTAAAATCCTTCTTCGGAACATTCTCCATGCACATAGATACGTTTTATTCCATACTGTGTAGAATATTATAGGTATAAGAATAAAATCTCCATGGAAACAATCAGGAGGACGTTTCTCCAGGCCAAGTAAGAGTCAGTTTGTGGAGATGCCCACTCACGGCAAGGACACAGGTTTTTTGTTTTTTTGTTTTTTTTATGTTGTTATTTAATTATTTACTTATCTGTTTACATATTTATTTGTTTACTTATTTATTATTTATTTATTTATTTACAAATTCTATATTTACATAATTTATATATATATATATATATATATATATATATATATATATATATATATATATATATATATATATATATATATATATATATATATATATATATATATATATATATATATATATATATATATAAGCATGCACTTTAAGATTTGAAATTGCACAGCATTTTTTATATATTTTCTGGTGTTTGTGTGAGTTTCAACCATACCTCTCAACAATAACAATGTGCCAAAAGGTGTATGAGAGCAAGAAACTAGTTAGATAAATAAAATACCAACTTCCCTCTTTCACAGTTTGAACATCAGGTGCAGCTTTAACCTGTATTCTAACCCTGCACATTGCACCAGATTTACTCTCTCCACTGCCCATTCCTTCTTTCCTGAAACCGCTTTTACGACTCCCAGTGATAAAGACATTGTGATCATGTAAGAGTCTAGCAATAACCACTAGGTGTCACTGTGTCCACGTATCGCCCCGCGTCTGTAATGGGATTCCTCTATCTGCCTGAAATACTCAGAAGCAATTATGATGTGCAGCTGCTCCTGTCTCTTCTGTGGCCTCTGCCTTCACTGCAATGTGCGGGACGACGTGAAATGCACAAATATAATACCGACTGTGCAACGGGGTCGAATACAAACGTCTACTGCGGTCCATGGCACAACTCTTCTGTGCGTTTTGACTCAGGCAGATCATGGTAGTGTCCTTAAAAATAGTAAAAGAAAATAAACACAATGTTGAACCTGTTGATTTATTTTTTATTTTTATTTTAACAAAATTAGATAGATAGATAGATAGATAGATAGATAGATAGATAGATAGATAGATAGATAGATAGATAGATAGATAGATAGATAGATAGATAGATAGATAGATAGATAGATAGATAGATAGATAGATAGATAGATAGATAGATAGATAGATAGATAGATAGATAGATAGATACTATTTTGTTCATGCCCTATGTATATAATCAAATGTATGCACAAAAAGAGCTGACTGCTGCTTCTATCTGCACTGCACAATGAAAAAAACAAATCCAATTCTTCTCAGATTGGCCGCTGAACAAAATCAATACAGAATAAAGAGCTGTGATGAATCTGAAATCTGTACTGAGTGGATATTGATCAGTCACAGTCAAACAGCACATACATTACTGCTTAAAATGTACATGGCAATACTTCCATCACTGGACTCTATATTGTAACAGTCCACATTCATCATCTGTTGTATGTGTTATAATCAGCCGAGAGGACAGAGGTGGCAAAATGGTTGCTAGCACTGGTTGATGGATGGGTCAAATGCAAATGCAAGTGGTGAGTGGTTTGTATCTGGTGAGCTCCTGGTGTGCAGATGTTTGAATATTCATTTGAGTTTATTCCGGATTTTGCTTTCCTCAAGCAATTACATTTGATCTATGACATATTGTAATGAAGTTCTAGATATGTGACGTTTAGGAGTCCTATGCAAGCAAAGATATCTTCTTCGTAGTCTAAACTAAAAATATATATACTAAGGGGTGTATGAATTTGTACATAATGGATGTAAGTTGGTCTATGGAAAAATATTACATATAAAATGAAATAAAATATTGTGTACGTGTCCAACACTCTGGTGTATGGATGTTTCTTTGGTAATTAAAAATCTGTTACTAGTATACTGTTCATATTATGTCTTATATTCAAATACAAATCATTGCGCCTTTCTTTTAAATCTGAAATCATCACAAGTTCCTCCTGGTTGGGAAACACTGCTGCACACGATGGATAAGGCTTCTCAAAATTGTGCCTGTCTAGACACATTTTCTGGCATTCATGCACTGCTTCTGCATTTCGGTACAATAATTCTGGCGTAATTATGCTCCACTGACGTCTTGTTGATTTGTGCAATTTCAGAGACAATAACAGAATTGAAATGAATTGAACTGAAATTCCATGATAACAGATGCTGCTGAGGATCGAGGGGCAGAGTGTGGAGCTGGTTTGTGGGAGGGGCTTTACATGTTTGGAGAGCACTTAAAACTGCATCGTTCTGATCTCTGTGATATGCCAACACAATTCATAGTGCGGCTGTATGTTTGTCTACAGAGGAAGAGAGAAGTACATGACGTCTGGTGCAGTCTCTTCTCATCTGTGCCAAAGCTACAGTCCAGACTCTAGCTAACAGCATTAAGAGCGGATGTACAGTGGCATTCTGGTCTCTTTAACGTGAGAGTTCTGCTCAGTCTGGTTTGAACGCACACAGGGTTTAGTGATGACTGAATAAATGATGTGGACAATATTAGCCGTAACAGAAGGGTTTAACTGCAAAATGGTGCTTTTTGACCCTTTGTAAACAGAAACTTTAACTTTAAATTCCGTAATGAAGGCAAAAGGGAACATAATGTCATTGCAATGGAAAAACTGTGAATAACCTCAGAATATCAAAAATATGAAAAATCAAGGTAGTTTTGGCAGATAAAAATCACTCAGACGCACGTAAGGGATGTTAGACCATGGTTTGAACACATTTACTATTGTATTTTACATTATTTATTTAATTGGAGGCTATGACACGTATTTGAAGAAAACGAAATTCTGATTTCTAGATTTTACTGGACAATTACTTGCAATTAAATGCTGACCCCACAATAGTTTTTCATTCGATCTACAAATATATCACATACTTTAGCACAAAATATACTTTTTGTGAAATGGCAATTAGGATTTTGGTCTGGTGTCAATTAATCTTTGAAAATGTGTTAAGGTTTACTTTATTTTGCCTCCAGTCACCCACATTCCAGACTTTTGAACATTTTAAAGGGTCTGAACAGGTAACTTACCATGAATCTACACACATACCTCCAATAACAACACAGTGAAATATTAGATTACTTGTATTGGTATGGTATTATTGCAGTATTGCATTATTGTTTGATGGTTGTTTGAGAGCATTGTGCAGTCTATAGTAACAATTGTCATATATGTAAAAATCATTAGTAATTAAGTACTATCAATAATTTAATCAAGGGGGTTTAATCAGAATCCATTTCAGACTCAGTTGTTTACTGTTTGATATAGGCACTATACAGTCCACAGTGTGTTGTCAAGGCAATATCTCACTATTGCCAATATTGTTACAATCTGAGAATAGCTTTAATAATTGAGTTCAAACTGGAGGTGGCACAAGAACAAAAACACATTATCTATTAGTCTGAAAATAAGCTGACTGTCCCATGTGTATGCGCTGCTCCTCCTGTGCCCTGCGTCTGACCTGAAGGGCTGAAGGACTCAGATTCTGGGCTGGTTTGAGGAGGAGGCAGGGGAAATAAAGACCTGGAGCTATGCACAGTCACATTCCTGCGTCTGCCTCATTTACACGTGTTTACCGACATGGACCAGGACACCTGAGCTTCCACATGTGAAGAATACGTACAAGCTCTGATTTGTTCATGTATTTGTTTTGTCTGAGTGGCTGGAAGTGGTTATTGGTTGGTTTTAGAATACATGGCAGTAATGTTACATCAATATGGGACAAGCGCAAAGGTATTATGATGCGCTCAGTTTAAAAATGTTTCCAAAGAAAACCAAGATGAGGTAACACAAAATCACAAACAAACAGAAACAAAAACAAAAAACTGTTTGTTTTTACCTGCCTCATCTGAATTGAATATCACAGGAGTTGGTGTTTTGACACTACCTCATAAATTAAATGTATTAATGTATAATTTTTAATTAGTTAAAGGTTGTTCATAGATGTTTTTTAAAAAAATGTATATTTCACCTCAGTCCGTAGACATTTAAATGCGTTAAAATTAAATAACGTTTTTACTTTAAATTTTTATGTTTTTTTTAATCACAATTACAAAAACAACTCAAGTCAAAAAAATTCAGATTACATATTTATTTTTGTTGCCAAGTCAATTCTCCAATCAGAAAGCCTTTCCGATCCCACATCTAAAACCAAATCTAATCAACCTAATAGGACTCTAAAGGCATCCATGTTCACTTGTGAATGTGTTGCCATTTATATACCAGGAGGAGCACATGTTACAACTGTTACCTTTATGTACATATGTAATAAAAGACACAAAATACTCCAATTAATACACAATCAGCATTTGGATCTTATACTTGAACCTACAAACAGGCTGTTGCCATTTGCTGCAGTCTTTCAGTCTCTACAGCAGTGGAGAGGCCTGTGGAGCTGTCCGTGGTGCTGAGCAGAACAAAAGCTTCAAAGCCAACGCTCCTCCGCCCTTCTCCACATCGGGAGGGGGGAACGGGCTGGGGAGAGATGGGGAGGGGCCCGGAGCACTTGATTCAATTAAGGGGCCTCTGAGTTGTCCCTTGGGACGTTGTGCAGAGGAGAGGGGCCAGACTAACATAGATGTTCAGGACAAAGCCAGGCAGCGGCACAACCTCACTCATTACAGACCAGGAAGAAGTAAATACTCATGCAGTAATGACACTACTGTTGAATGTAATAACAATTTTACAGTTAAGTTAATATTCTTAAGTATTCTCATTTGATCAGACTGTGTAAAAAACACAATCATTTTGTAATTTGAATGATCTACACCAGTTTAACTCAAACTACGGAACGTGCATGCTGCAGTGTTTGATCATTATTTTTCAATTTTATTCACATTTCATGCCTACTTGTTTTAGCCATATTTTAAACCTTATTTTTAGTGCAGTCTGACAAAGCATTTTTATGGAGTAGACCTAATTTATATTTGGTGGTTCTTCTTCTAAATTCTAAGTTCTAAATAGTACTTGATGTGAATAGTTTGAGAACCACTGGTCTACATAGTTTTGTCAATTTTATTTTTGGGATGACAACTGTTTTTTGTTGAGTCCATGGGCAAGACACTTCCCCTGCCTTGTCTGAGTGAGAACCTTGTGATTGGTGGTGGCTGTAGACATTTATGGTACCAATTGACAGCCACATTTCTTTCAATTAAACCCAGGGCAGTTGTGACTATTCATGGGTTTCAGGTTCCTGTTTATGGTTGATATTTTGAGGACTCTAGCCCATTCAAAAGATATAATATTTGGTGTTGAATTGTAAATTTGTCTGGATTGCTGGATTTTCATTACACGAACGATATAGCTTGACTCCACCAAGTTTGAATGAATAATGCATTAATTAAGGACTATTTATTCATTTTATCATCATTTTATTTGTAGTAATATGACTCCCAACAATACTGTTTCTTTCTTTGTTTGTTCATCATTGTTCTCTCTGGTGACGGGCCCACCGCAGCGCAGTCTGACACACACCTGCTGAGCCCGAGAAACCAGCCGCTATTTCACCAATCACTGCCTTCGTAGAGATGCAGATAATTGCGCTGCTAGATCAGACAAGTTCAGGATAGCTTCAGTTGAGTTTCAGACAAGTTCAGCAGAGTCCACTTTCCTGTCAAGCTGAGAGGCGGTATCGTTAGTTAGACTCTTTGCATCATTAGTGACAAACCAATCATATTATTATTTCTTTTTGCTTTGTCCTAGCTCTTTCCATTCAACTCCCTGAACCAGAATTATACACAGACAAATAATAATAATAATTTGGACAACCTAACAAAGCAGTGCAAATTATTTTCAACATTATTATCCCACTTGAATTGGCACAAAATTGTATCTGGGACATAAAACTCCTGCAATTAAAGCAATAGATGGATATTGACTGAATGTAGTTTTGACAGCAGTAAAAAAAAAGCAATCATAAAGAATTGGATGACACGGAATGACACAACTATCAAGAAGTGAGCACAAAAGTACGCTTTTTCAGTAAACTTGAAAATGGACATGTGTGCTAGACATTATACAGATGGGACATGACAGATGACACATGCTTTATCTTTACCCTGAAGCTACATTTATTTTGTTTCAGTTTTTCTCTCTCTGTGACTTATATTAGATTGTGTTTCTTACTCAAATTATAATAATAAAACATACGTCTGTAAAAAAAAACACACACACACACACAAAAACATAAAAATGAATATCTCAGATAACCTTTGTTGCTGCTTTATATTTAAATGTTGTATTTTTAGGATTTTCTGTCAAATTGTCTGTCTTTTAATGGCTTATTTGGCACAATAAAAGGGTTAGGGTTAGGGTTTTATAAAAAATAAACCCTAAAAAGTTTTATAAAAATAAAATGTATCTTCAGTATATATAAAGTGATATTTGATCTTATCTTAACCCTGGGAGGTAGAGACGTCAGCTTGGAGTAATGAAGAGAAAGAATGATGAATTTGTCAGGAATTTGTAATCTACTCCCTAGCACTGGACATTGTAATCTACTCCCTAGCACTGGACATTGTAATCTACTCCCTAGCACTGGACATTGGTTATGGAGAAGGGAAGAAGATAGAAAGGAGGTTGTTGTTATTGTAGGAGGAGAATGGACTTGTATGTGTTTGATTGCGGTAAATAAAATCTTCCAGGTTGAGCTTGCAATTTAGTTTCGCTTCAACAGCACACACTCCTACCTATTTGGTTTGGAATAGAAATATGCTCTTCACGTCTATATTGCATTCAACAGGTCCAGACATACAAGCAGAGAACAAAAAATGCTGATAATCGGTTCCACATTTTCTTGATTACAGCATTTGTCTAAAATGCGTGGGCAATCCAATCCATTTCTGAGCGAACAGTGAGAGGAAAACAGTCAGAGCATCGTCTTCTATACAAACCGCAGCCAAGGTCACTGTGCCTTTGTTCACTTCGCACCATTTCTCCTGCAGCCACAGAAGTGCTCGTCTCCTCCCCCTTCTCCCCTCACACCCCCCTCCCTCCTCCCCCATATGATGCTTGACACCCTTCTCGTCACCCATGGGAGGGGCTCTCGTGTGTCCCATTATATTTATGCTAATCACAGCAAATCTAGGAGGAAGTCAGGGGGCATTTTCCTGCTGTTATGGATAATTAACATGGATATATTGTTATTACATGCATTATGAATGAAGATCTATACCATTTTATATTCTAATCTATATGACCTGAAGTATCTGTGCATTCGTGTAAGTGCTTATGTGCGTATGTGTACAGACATACTTTTTACTTTTTTTGTAATTGATTATTGTTATAATTATTATAGTCGTTTTCATTGTGGTCTCAACAGCTATGTTGGTGATTTAATGAAGCAATAAATAGTTAATTTGTCAAGGAAAACCTGTCACCTGAAGCTACAATAAAAGAAAAAAGAGTCAGAGGCTGAGGAGGATGACAGTTCTGCTGCTGCGGTGGAGGTACAGTGGGTTTTACGGCACCTATAGTTAGTTGGAAAGACGTAGAGAGAGATACAGTATTTATATGAGAGGCTTAAGAGGTGATTGGTTGAGAGGCAAAAATGGAGTTTAACAGCTCCACCCACTTTGAAATTCACTCATTTTCAAAGAAAATTTCCCATAATTTTTCTCCAGTGAATTTTAGAAAACTTCAAATATGAAATATTCAAAGGTTCAATAGAGGTCAGCCAGCTATGTGGTAACTAATCTAATAAAGCAGTCAAAAATAATAACGTTTCACAAGAAGCTGTTACATTTAGATTATAGGTCTTGTGGTGTTAAGTTACCACATAACTCATTAGCCCCAAGAAAGCCTTCAAGATTTTATTTATTAATTTTTTATTTGCTTTGTTTTTTTATGGGGCTTATGGGGGAAATTAATTGGAAATTTACTTCAAGAACCATGTGGCGAGGTTTTAATGAGACCACCACGTTCACACCAGGACAATCACAATGGCCAACGACACTGTCAAGACACAGTAGGTCACTACGGAGTCCACAGCTGAAGAGGCTAAAAATAAGGAGCGGGAGCAGAAGGAGAACCTGAACACCAAAGTCCTAGAGCCACAATCAGACTTGGACACACATAAGAGGACTTTCATGGCTGCACTGGAGACAGGTACCAGCGCTCATAATGCCTTGATAGAGGAGAGCACACACCATGAGAATAAAGTTGAGGAGCTGAGCACTGCTTTGAGCCACAGTGAGGCGGAGAGAACATCTACCCTTCTCAGATAGGAAGAGCTGCAGAAGTCTCTGAAGGAGTCAGATGGAGCAAACCAGGGCCAAAGCAGAACAGCTCCAAACAGCGATGAACAAGAACAAGAAGATGGGAAGGAGGTGGTTTAAGTGGTAGCAGTAATCCCCTTTTCATATTCACCTGTGTCTGTGCATCTGAACTTGCTTCCACGGCAGGTGACTAAAAGTGGAGAACAAATGAGTTGAGGTTCGCTACACAGTGTTCCTCCTGCATTCTCATAAAAAACAGAGTTGTGGACCCCTTTTATGAACAAGCCTAAACCCAGAACTGCCATGTGATAACTGAAGGTCATGCATTACAGCTCTGTTGACACATGACAAAAATAAGCAAGTTTTAATGGGTTAAATGTGGCAGGCTAACAGACACGAGATAAGTAAAATTCTCGATGAATTTCAATCTTAAATCTTCAATTGTATGATGTAGATTATATATTAAAGGTGGAATGGAGGATTTCGGGCAACAAATCAGAATCTCATTTCCTCGTGGGTAGCACAAATAACTGGTCCACTCAGGTGTCAATCATTCTGTGCGTGCTAGTGCACGCCCGAGGCTCGTCCAGGGGAAACGCTCGCTCCCCTGGCCGCGCATGCGTGGTTGATATGCTAGTGTGTTTATGTAGCAGGTTAGCGGCGAGTTCCGTCATTGTAGGTCTAAACTTTCATCCGCGAAGTACCGAAATGGCTGAGGGACGAAAGAGAAAGACTGTTTTCGAGCTTTCACAGAAGAGACGAAAGTCTGCAGAGGAAAGAAACAAAACGCGCGTGTTATTCTGGGGAATCGTTCTGGCGCTGGCAGCATTGAAAGCGCAAAACAGGCTGATGCCTCCGCTGCAAACTTTCTGCTGGACAGGTAACTGTTTATCTGACTCTTTTTTTAGCTTATTGTATGTGGAGTGTATTATTAAATCTTCTTCGCGGAGGTTGTCGTGAGAAAGCGACACCAATCGTCTTGTAAACAAATGCGCATGGGCAGTGCTGCTGGGCGTGCTCGTTCACGAGGTTTGCTAGGCGTTCAGTCAGGAGAAACGGGGCGGGAGGGGGAACCTGCGCATGCGCTTTTTCAAAAAAAGGACTAACAGTCGCAGATTTTCAAATCGGCGAGAAATCCTCCATTCCACCTTTAATACCCCCACCCTCCCATATTTATTTATTTTTTAAAGCAAATATATGTAGGTTATTCTGCTGCAGAATCAAGGTGTTGTTTGCCATTAACCAAAAGCATTTAGTAACTGTAATCTTCCATATTTCATCTTTCATGCACACAAATATGAACTAGGGCCTTGTCTTTTCAAGTGCCTCCCCTGGACCAGATAACATATGGCTCACTGGAGAGGCATCCTGTCTCATGTAACAATAATCCTGTGCAGACACGCAGGGCACAGGGGCACAATCCTTCAGAGCACTTCCATAAAACTACATTATCTCTGAACGCCGAGATCACCTGACAGCGCAATAAAACTCAATTAGCCGTAACAGAGCAGAGGCAATCAGGGACGCTAATGTACAAATGATTTTACCAATGCAGTTCAGTCATAACAGGCTATCTGTCTCTAATAAACATCTAACAGTTTTGTGAAATGGACCCGGTAATTCATGAAATCACCCGGTAATTCCATAGTTCATGAAGAACATTTTATTTGAGGAAGTCAAACAAACAAACAAGCTTTTATATTTACTGTTTCTAAACGGCTTATAGTGCATTTTGTGTGGCTTTCTCTTCATTTTGTTGTTGTTGTTTTTTACAATACAAAACAAACGCTAGAGAAAGTCAGCTGTTCGCAGGCTTGTGTTCACTTTTGTATCTGTCCGATTGAAATTAAGGGTTAGTCTGTCCATTTCATGGTGTTATTTCAGTCATCCTTCTCCCTGTTACTGATTTTTTTTGTAACAACATTTTTTACAGCAAAATATTGCTAATTTGAATGGTCAAAAATCCTCAAAATGGCATCCAGGAAAAAATTTTGAATGCAAAATTAAGAAAAAATTAATGGTGTCACTCAAACAGCCAGCATTCATAAACGCAATCCTCAACAAAAAGGTTTTATGAAACATTATTTGATTAAATGAAATTGCAGGTCGGAGACAGCGATTTGTTCAGACACAAGCTTCTGCCCTTCATATCAAATTATAACAAAGAATTCTCAAATGTCATTAATCATCTAAATTTAGTTTAATTGACTGAGATGCAGGTATATCAACAGTTGGCAGAGCGGTGGTCTCGGCGGGCAGTGTGGTGCCTGTGACTGTCGCTGTCCGGAGGAGAGGCAGATGGTGAACGCACTGAAGTGTGGAGTTGTAAAAATAAGCTCTGGTGGTATATCTTGGCTTAGGAGCGCATGGTTCAGCAGCAAAGATGATAATGTGTGCCAATATAGCAGAACATGGCTGGACCGCTGTGGAGCTGGAGTCAGTGCAGCCTCGGGCGACAGATGTTTCTCTGGGACTCATAAGCTGCTCGGCATCAACCTCTGAATTATTAATAACTGCATCTTCCTGTAAACTGTCCAGAACACCACCATCTCCGACCATGTGCAAGATACTGGACGCCATGCAGTTTATTTAAGGGGTTCTCAGTCTGCGGAATAGTTCTTACTCTAGTGGCTTCTTCTGGTGGAACGTAGGTCTCTCAAGTCTTAGTTAAGTCTCGGAGTTTGCCTGGTTTTTACATGTTTTTTAGCACGTCATGGTCCTGATCTTGTGCAGTTTAAGTCATTGACCACTGAATATGGTCTCAATGGCCTTGTGGTGTATCTTTTAATCTTGTGTCACTGGTGTTACTGTGACATGTCTAGTCGGCTGATTTGAACAGATTTTGGCACTGTCTTTGTACTTGGAGCAGTGCCGTCTGCACTTCAAATTCCTCAGAACTGTAATCCAGGTGTGAGAAAGTTGGTAAGCCCCTTATCCCGATTTACAGGAAGACTACAGTGTGCAGCTGGTTAGTGTATCAAAATTAGTCTATTTTATGGAGTTTAATCATTGAAAGAGAAACACAAGTGATCATTTTAGTTCATTATACTCAAAGTTAGCTGTCTTATACCTTAAGTCAGACTTTCTTCGCTCTGTTTTCTAACCTTTATCGACAGTTCAAATGTATTTTTTCCTGTATTAGGAAAACAAATGTATACAACTTTATAATAACTACATTGCCTGCCTTAATAAAAAAAATTAACAAAGGCTTAATTTATAGTTAACAAATAGTTTGTTAGGAATGTTAGTAACTAATAATCCAACCCTAATTCCTAACCCCAACCCTAACCTTAATTAAGTAGTTACTAGTCGTGAATCATGCTTAAGAAACTAGTTGTTCATGATGAATTAAGTATTTGTTAATGCTTTGTTAAGGCAAAATAACGTGTAGATATTCAAAGTGGTACCTCATTGTGTGGTTTAGTTTGCATGCGCTGTTTGAAAAGGCGTGCCAAATTAGGCCAAATCATCAGGCAATGTCTCCTATAAAGATTATTTTTTTGTATATGTTATACGTTGTATTTTGTGTCTCCAAGAGGTGTTTAATTCACAGCTTTGTATCCTTTTAGCTCTTACAGTGGCAATGTGTGTGTTTCACGTTGAGGGGGGAAACCTGACCATTCGAAGAATGGAACTCAGACAGGTTCCACCCAACCTTCTTGCAGAGAGTTTAGCCACCCAGTTGCTTGGTTTGTCTTGTTTTTTTTTACTTAAATGCACAACCCTAGATTTGACTCAATAGTTCAGCATAATTCTGAACTGAAACTGAAAATACTGAAAAAAATAGAAAAGAGAAAAATACTGATGGTCTGAACAAAGACTTCTTGTATACTGCATTTAAATGTGTCCATTTTTGGTCCAAAGCTGGCACCCGCAGAAGTCCACCGGGGCGTGCAGATGTGAAATGTCATTGGCTGAGGCTCTTTAGCATACAAAGGTCACACTGACACTGGCTCCTGGGCTTCTATTGATTCCCAATCTACACTCATCATGCATGACAATCAGGCAACTGGAACTCTAATGACCAAACAGGGATGTGTCTGGAATTAGAATATCGTCTTCTCTTAATAATATTCCACACACTCCATGTCAAAGATCAGGAATTCCTTGGTGGGTTTGCTCAGGGGTAGCATCTTGTCAATGTATGCAGTGAATTATTGGAGAACAAAAATGTGAAATGGACACTGCAGCATCAATGTGAACACGTAAATGTATGATTTTAAAGGTGAGTGCATTTGTGACGCAGTGGGCTGAGTGTTTTCCAAACCAGATGGAGAGTAACCGGGATTTCTTGTTCAACTGAACGTAAATGAGTTTTCTTACGGTGGTAGCTCTGATTTTTCCATAGGATTACTTCAAGACAAAAACAAAACGCAATTAGATGTTTTTCCCAAATCGTGCAGCCTTAATATAGATTATAAAAAAGTCATCTTCCAATCCTTTCAGTCCAGTGTAGAAACAGCATATGCGTATGGTACACAGTGTATACATGAGCGGAGTGCTGGTATGAAGAGGCCTGTCTCCCCCTGAGCACAGATGGTGCAGAGCGGGACGCACCAACCTGTTCTGTCCCCACACAACAGCCCTTAGTCACTCAAAACACTGCTCAAAATACATAAAAGACATAACAGCACTCTAAAATGTCCCAAATTTTATGGCCTATTAAGCTGCCAGTAAATTAGTTGTGTAATAAACTGGCAGTGACTGAATGTCTGACTGAAATCCCGCTGTAACCAGGCGCATTAGACACCATTTGACTGGCTCTGGGGCTCTTTGGCGTGGTTATTTTTCATGGCAGTGTGTTTGTCTAACCTGGGTCCAGAGGCAGGAGTCTATCCTTGAACAACGCACATCACCAAAACAACAAATGTTTTCACAATAAATAACATCTAAACCAGCACTGTCAATACATCAACATTACAATATGATCATGGTCTGATCTGTTTGTCGTTGCTTTCTTTGATATTTTTGTTTATTCTGTTATTGAAAGTGTCTTTGAGGATCCAAAAAGAGCAACATACATTTAAGTTGATGTATTATTAAAGGTGAAATATTAGGCTAAATCAACTTTCATGAGTTAACCTTGTTTCCTCATCATTTGTTTTACAAAGTTGTATTTTGATTCACTCACAGTTGTTTGAGTAATCCTATTTGTCTTGTACCTCAGGGTCGAGTGCTCAGCAAATTTCTGTTTCACATACCCTCTATCTCCGCCCACATGTACTTAATTGTGATTATATGAAAAATTAAGATTCTGAGGGATATATGTAGAGTTCTAAAATGTCACATGGCAATTTTTCAACAATAAAAACACGTAAATGATTGTCTGCTGATTGTTACGATGAAATGCCACTGCGAGGAGGCGGGGCTTATCAGTTCTACAGTTTTGAACAAGAAGTTAATGATCTTATTTCTATTATTAAGCTGTTTTAGACAACACTAAGTACCTGAAAAATACTCTTTGCTTTGACATCATATCATATCTTAAGAAACTGATGTTTGAAATTAATTGTACAAATTCTACTTTCGATGTTAAGACCTGCAGAGGTGTCAGTCAAGGCTGAGTCCCTCAAAGCCGAGCTGGACCATTAGTGCCAAAAGGATCAATGTCTGCTGTGGGGGGAGGAACGTACTGAAACATCTAAAGCCACAGGAAACCGCAGAGGCAGGCAAAATCTACAGGCTGCCTACATGTTTGCTCTGGGAGATGAGCCCAGCAAAAGACGAATACGAGGACAGGATGTGAAGAGTGGGAGAAGAATGAGTCAGTATAAATATTTTACACACTTGTATTGATCAGTATTCAGCGGCAGACAGTTATCGAGGCGTCCAGGGCGTGGAGACGGATGGTAGAACTCAGACAGGAAGATGCACGGTGAACTGTGCAGAGAACTGAGAGAATCAATGGGGAAAAAAGCTGGCTGTGGTCAGAATGGTCAAATCTAGAGAGCTACTGTCCATTATCTTTCTTATTACTGTTTGGAGGAGCAGTGGTCAGGAGGATAAGTGTTTGTTCGGCAGCCACCACCTAAAACACCTGAGTGCATTCTAAGGTTGACGGAAAAAATAATTAACCCAATACTAATCAAAACTACGTCACTAATTAAATACTGAACATTTACATATGTTGAAAAAGTACCTCAAAGTCTCAATGAGTTTAAATAAATAATAATCATTTTTTGTTGACAATGACACCATGGTGTCGATAGTGCAGTGGTTTAAGACAGTGGTTCCCAACCTTTTTCACCCAGTGACCTCTATTTTACCCATGGATATGTTGATGACCCCAGCATCCTTTTCCTAGCTTAGATGCTACTGCCTTGTTGAAAATATAATTATTTTCTGGTTAATAAAAATGTTGCAGAAGAGTAAGAATTAAAAATACTTTAAAGAAGCAATCAACATGTCATCCCTTCATTAAAATTCACACAATCTAGTTTGGACCTCTTTTCTGAAAAATCTTGGGGACCCCCTGAGAATCTTCAGTGACCCAAATGTGGGTCCCGACCCCAGGGTTTGGAATGACTGGTTGACTGGATGAATGGTTTAAGAGGATGCACATCATCGTTTCCCAGACTGGACCAAATAAATGGCTCTTTCCTCTTTCTCCCCATTTCACGCTATAGTTGTCCTATCTTATAAAGCCTTGAGGACAGAAAATCATATTGTCTACATCAAATTATATCGTCTACAAAAATGTGTTTTTTATCGCTGTGATATCCCAAAGTGTTGAATGAAGAATTCAAGACTAGTTCATGCATACGGGAGAGAGGTTACTTTATTAGTAACATAGGCTCCAGGTCATCGTCACTTTTAATTAAAATTGTTTACTTGTATTATTATATATTTTTGTTTACAATAATAAAACATGTATTATTCTGAAGTACACATACAGTATAGTTTTGAATATAGTCCTACAGGGTTACTGTTTGTACCTGTCTGTTATATTCATTAAATGCATGCGCACTTTTAATATACAATATTTACAATATGATTGCTTTTGTCTATCATATTATTATGTGTGTATTTGCCAAACACCTATAATCATGCTTTTTATCATGTATTTCGTGCCCCTCTGCTTTAGCGTCAATAATGGGCAAGTCATATTTAAGATGTGTCTAACCCTCAGACAACCATTTCCTTGAAGGCCAAGTTTCTGAGACATTGCCTCAGCTGTAAATAAATCTCACCCTCTGCAAGTAAGACAGTGTGTGTGAATGTTCTCTTCATTTAATCATCACAGTGGTCTTAGTGTCAAATATCCAGCCTTTGCCTTAGTTATAAAATTCAGCTTGAAATCTGAGTATTGTACAAACACCAGTGCATTAACTTGACCACATGCACACTGCACGTTCATTTGTTCAATTTTGTATCATTTTTTTGACTGCAGTGTGGATTGAAGGTGAAGAGTAAATAAATAAAAATTCTTTGCAGCTGGTTTGTGGCAATCACGTTGAGTTGAAGGTCAAAGCCATCATCAATGCACTGCAGCTGAATTGATTTATTAGTGGAATGAGACTTGTATTTTTAATATCATAGAATGTATTCACTTGTGCCGACAGCGTACAAACAGCCCGTGGCACCCTCCCTGTCCCTGCACATGGGGCATCAATGGAAACATAATGTGATGTCGCTCTGTCACTCACACACATGGATTCCTGTTCGGCGAAAACCCATTTGGCCGAGCAGAATGAATAAAGCATGGAGCCCCTCGCGGTAATAGCTTTCCGCCTGTTACTGGAAGATGTGTCCTTCCTGGCGGTGACGCAGGTAACAGGAAGTAACAGGCTCAGGGGACAAAAAGAGAATGACTACGGCGACATTTAATTAAGAAGAGAAAGCTTTATTGCTCGCTTAAAGGGTTTGTCAATTGGTAAGCGGTAAATACAGTGCGTAAACGTGCATAAATAACAAATTACAATAGCAACTGAAGCTTTAGTGAGTTGGCTTGTGTGGGCTTTTCCGATGAGCAGGGAGTTCATGTAACAGTCTGGGAGCAATAACAGATACTAGTTTTTGAGGTTTCGATTGAATCTGGTGAATAAAATATGTCAAAATCTAAAGTCCAAGATGTCATTTTTATTTTTTCATGTATGGGAAGGGGAAGTGAAAAGTGCTTGAATCCTTAAAAAAAGAGGATGTGGAAGAAGGAAGTTCAACAGGATCAACAGAAGAACTCAAACAGACTTTAACGTTTGGCACATTTCTGCTGAATTTGTGGAATGACTGGCCTGGATTTCGAAATTACTTCCTGCCGCATCAACACAATCTATATTTTGCAGCCACAGCAGTTCTCAACAATCACTAATAAACATTGTCAGCGCAATGATAACATGTAACTAATTATGAAGATTCAATAAAACAGCATAACACAAAACATACTGAAAGAAATGAAAAGTTAACACTCAATAAATATTATGTCAGTTTGTTCCACATTATTTATTTATAAGTATGTTAAACAGATCAATGTAAAGTGTTAGCTTTGGATCAACATAAAATATTAAATGGAAAGAAGTGGCATGATTTATATATTTAGGGTCAACATTTTATTTTTTTAGTGCAATGACAATACATTTAAGACACCAACACAATCATCTTATATTATGATATAATAATACAATAAAAAGAAAAGCTACATAATTAATAGGGCTGTAGTCTTTTAGTTGTTTAGTCGTGAAAAAGTGAAGATATGAAGTGGGTCAGCTAAAGATCTTTGAGTGAATCATCAGTCTAATCTAATTTATATACATATAAATACATGGTTTCCTTGTACTTTTTTGCATAAATTGTTTTTTTTTTGCATGATCGCCAGTGCAGTTGTGTTTTTTGGTGCAGTTTGAGACAGATACAGAGAGATACTTCATAGTTTGCCTTGATGCCCCCCACTTTTTGGTCAGTTAATCGGTCAATAAGGCAAGTCTTTAGTCAACCAAGAATTTCTTTAGTCGACTACAGCCCTAATAATTACATTATGTAACTTTTTTGGGATGGGTGTCGATAATGACATTATTCTTATCTATCTAAGTATATTGTAAAAGCAAAACTAACAGATCTAATCCAGGGGTGTCCAAATGATGATCCAGGGGTCAAATGCTGCCCTCAGATCAAATCTGCTGCTTCCTGTTTTCAACTGTAGCCATCGTGAAAAAAGTTTGGACAGATCAAATTATTAATAATTATCATTTCAAACTTGTAAGACAGCGTCATGTGAGTTACTACATGACATTGAGATCACAGAGTTGATTGGCAGAGGAATAATATCTATACTTTACTTTTGTGTCAGACAAAATCCATGCATGTGATTATGGTGACGAGGGTCAAAAAGGTTTACTTCCTTATTTCACTGTTTGAAAATTACAACTTTACTCCACATTATAATACACAATATTACAGCCCACATCCTTCCACAGTGAGGCAGTTTCTTACTGTGCAGGTCACGTGTCAGTCGTCCATTGTGGCTCTAATGGATGTCAGTGTCCTGGTGCATTAGAGCATCAGGAGCAGCTGCCCCCCACATCGATCCATCCTTCCCTGAGGAGGAACAGCCCGCAAGACTTTTCTTGCAGTGATAAATACTACAGCCATAACTCTTTCCTGTGAAAACACAATCCGTCAGCAGCAGTCACTAAATCTGATTTTATGTGCAAAAGGTAAATAAAGATACGTCCGTCTGAGCTGTGACTCATATATGAGGATATTTGAACACGTCTCTGTATCACCCACAGGACACCAGCAGCACAGATCAAATTCTCCCTTTATTAACTTACAGGCCTTTTCATCTCATTGCTGGGCTGTGAAAGTATTGGAAATTGTACATTTTTTTTCTGAATCTGTATTAAATAAATTACTTGATATCATAAACGCCTAATTGTGTGGCTTGTAATGCACTCAGGCAGTCTATTGAAGAAAATATTTAATTGCTTTGGTTCTAATATCTAAATTGCACAATTAACTCAACCTTAGATTAGACATTCATTCTTAGACATTTCTTTCAACAACTAGAATCATGGCGGCGGCTTGTGGCAAAAATGTAATAAAAAAATTAAAAAGACACAGCAGAAATATGTTGGAATTTGTGTTTTATTATGTTATTATCTTATAAGAGGGCCCAGATTGAAATTGATTCATGAATGAACTGACCTGGAGACATATTTTCTTCTCAGAGTGGTGGTTGGTAAATTGGGCGTGGTTTAGGGAGCCTCCTGCACTAACAGTAATTACACGTAACTGTTCTCTTGCCGACGCTCCATTAACAACAGACACAAATCAATGTTTATGACCACCATAAAAACTACAAACCAGGACGAGTCCAGCCTCAGCACAACCACAAGCTCTCCACATGCAATGCTTTAACTCAACCTGAGAGAGTCGCATTGTAGTTCATGCAATTGTTGAAAAATCTTGAGGTAAATGTCTGATCTGGGCTGCACAATACAGTAAATTAATAATACTGAGTTGGCACAATCATCAAATCACAAAAAAAACCTGCAAAAAAACCTGCAAGAAAACAAAAATATCATGTTTTTTAAAGAAAGAGGAATCTTGTTGTAGATTTTGTTTCATATTTTAGTCTTCTCTTTTGGAGTTGTGTACAATGTGCACTTTAAACAAAATTCTACTTTTTAAACATATATTGCAAATAGATTTCTTTCCCAAAATTGCAGCCTTATATGTATGATCAACACGAGGTAGTTAAAACAAAGAAAATCTTGTGGTTATTTGAAGAGTTTTGCGCTTGCAGAAAGGGTAAAGTGCATGGATTATTGATGACTATATTCCTCAGTGAGAGTCTTTTGATGGATCCAGCCGGAAGCTCATCACTGAGGGGGAGAGGTAAAGACGTGAAAGGAACAAGGGGCAAAAGGAGGGGTAAGAGGCTGGAAGAGAGGCAGGGGCCAAAGGAGGGGGTAAGAGGAGGCGTGAACGAACCAAAAGAGGAGAGACAGAAAAGGATAAGGAGCAGAATGGAGCAGACAGACAGCGGCAAAGAGGGGCACAGGTAAGGAGAGACAGGAGGATAGAGGGGGAAGAAGAAGAGACCTGAGATTAATGAGGCACTGCAAACTGTAATCAGCATCGACGGTCCATTTGATTTTAAAACTATGTATCTAGGACTGAATGCTCAAACAACAGAAACGATAGATGGATACCTGTGGAATGCACTTTGACAGCAGAAAAAAGCAATATCAAGGAAATGGATGACAGGGAAATGATAACAAAACGACGTAACTTGATTGACTTTGAACTTGAAAATGAACAAACTGAACAAGACAGATACAAAGGGAGACATATGCCTCGTTGACTTTTTTATTTTTGGTTTTGGTTTATCCTTTTGACTGTACACTATTTCTTTCAGATTTTTTTTGTTTTTATATTGTTCTTCTTTTAGGTAGGCAGGAGGAGAGGTAAACAAGGAGCAGGAGGAGAGAGGAAGAAGGGGCAGAGGAGAGGTAAAGAAGGGGCAGAGGAGAGGGGAAGAAGAGGCAGGAGGAGAGGTAAAGAAGAGGCAGGAGGAGAGGTAAAGAAGAGGCAGCAGCAGAGGTAAAGAAGGGGCAGAGGAGAGGTAAAGAAGGAGCAGCAGCAGAGGTAAAGAAGAGGCAGAGGAGAGGGGAAGAAGAGGCAGGAGGAGAGGTAAAGAAGGAGCAGGAGTAGAGGTAAAGAAGAGGCAGGAGGAGAGGTAAAGAAGAGGCAGCAGGAGATGTAGAGAAGAGGCAGGAGGAGAGGTAAAGAAGAGGCAGGAGGAGAGGTAAAGAAGAGGCAGGAGTAGAGGTAAAGAAGAGGCAGGAGGAGAGGTAAAGAAGAGGCAGGAGGAGAGGTAAAGAAGGGGCAGAGGAGAGGTAAAGAAGAGGCAGGAGTAGAGGTAAAGAAGAGGCAGGAGGAGAGGTAAAGAAGAGGCAGGAGTAGAGGTAAAGAAGAGGCAGGAGGAGAGGTAAAGAAGAGGCAGGAGGAGAGGTAAAGAAGAGGCAGGAGGAGAGGTAAAGAAGAGGCAGGAGGAGAGGTAAAGAAGAGGCAGGAGGAGAGGTAAAGAAGAGGCAGGAGTAGAGGTAAAGAAGAGGCAGGAGGAGGAGAGGTAAAGAAGAGGCAGGAGGAGAGGTAAAGAAGAGGCAGGAGGAGAGGTAAAGAAGAGGCAGGAGTAGAGGTAAAGAAGAGGCAGGAGGAGAGGTAAAGAAGAGGCAGGAGGAGAGGTAAAGAAGGGGCAGAGGAGAGGTAAAGAAGAGGCAGGAGGAGAGGTAAAGAAGGGGCAGAGGAGAGGTAAAGAAGAGGCAGGAGGAGAGGTAAAGAAGGGGCAGAGGAGAGGTAAAGAAGGGGCAGAGGAGAGGTAAAGAAGAGGCAGGAGGAGAGGTAAAGAAGGAGCAGGAGGAGAGCTAAAGAAGGGGCAGGAGGAGAGGTAAACAAAGAGCAGGAAGAGAAGTAAAGACGGGCAGGAGGAGAGCAAATGAGATGAGGAGCAGAGGTATTGTTTGTGCGGATGATTGAACACATTAGGAGGCATGAAATGGATACGTGTGAGTGACCCTGAGCCTGTGGTTGTGCGCTAACATGACTCTGCAGACTGTGAACTCGGTATGAACTGACAAACACACCCCTTTTCACAGCGTGGGCTCCATCTCAATAACAGCACCAGCCTGGGGCCCTCATCTCTTCTGACACGGCATAAAGAGAAAAGGAACCCACAATGTAGTCATGAATGGTCATCTAATCATTTAAAACACCTTAGCAACAGTTCCAATCCTTCACACTCCAGACGGTTTACCCCCCCAAGTGTCACATGGTCCAATCAGCTTGCTTCGCCACAGAGGGGAGGGTCCGTGCAGGCGAAAAGAGCTGATATGGAGAAAGAAAGAAAGGCTGTGGCTTCAAACGTGTGAGAATCAGTATTCTGAGCACGCACACACATCGCTCATGCTGGTCCAAATGTCTATAATTATTCTGTCATTTGTCCGACTCCAGAGGCAGAGCAACAGCATGTCCTACCTCGACTCAGCGAGCACTACAAGACAAAGCGTGTTCATTCAAAAATACGTTGACAATGTCTGCAGAAGTCAACATATACGGCCTTTAATGATCACTGAGCTGTGTTATTTGACCAGGACTTTGGAGGTGTGGATCAATAATGCTTATTCGTCAGTAAAATGGGGAAACGTGTAATCAAGAAGAAGATAATTGCAATGCCTCACAAAGTCGTGGTCTCATTTGCTTGTCGACTATACAGTAAATAAATACTGATAACACTGATGTACGATTCTAAATAATTAACCATGAACAACAATTCAATTCATCAGATTTGTTGGTGCACTTTATAATAACTACACTTATTCATGCCTTAATAAAGCATGAACAAAGACTTACATTTACAAATAGTTTAAAGATTTAAGCTTAGTAACTATGGGGTTAGGATTAGAAGTTAGGGTTCAGTTAATTAAGTAGTTTCTAAGCCTTCATTCTTAATAAACCCACCTTCTCTTTTTTTGTAAATGAGTACATTTTGTGTTTGTTTCCCCCAAAGAGTACATTGTAAAAGCATCCTTTTCAAACAAAATGAGACCAAAGTGCGCTGTCTGCATTTAATAATATAGATTTTTAAAATTTCTCATCAACCTGGAAGTAACTGTTAAATGTAGTGCTCTGATTGGCTGCACTTGGGCGGTCCACCTTAGCTTTATTTCGCTGTCTGAAAAAAACTATTAAATATTAACAATGTGCCAATGGGTTTGTGCAAGCTGAGGATAGATTTTAATTCTTGCTTCCTCTTTCCGTGGTTTGAAAATCAAGTACCCCAGCTTTAAGTCCAATATTAGTTTACCAAGATTTTTTAAGCTGTTTGTCATTGATTAGTTGAGTATTTGTTCTTGTATTTTCCGGTTTTTCGGCACGCTTCACAGGCCGCAGTTTTTAAATTCTTTTAATTTTTTTTTGCATTTTTCAATAGTTCCTAGCCTTCTAATGTCTGCTATTACTTTTGGTACATGTACCTTTTGTAGATTTTTCATAATTTGCCGAGCAATTTTACCCTATGTTTTACAGTGGGCGCCTTTCTGTTGGTCCTCTACAGGAAATGTTGCTGTTTAAACTGTTTTAGGCAGGTGTACGGTGGCAGAGCGGCTAGAGCTTCTGCCTCCCAATAAGGAGGTTGTGGGTTCGAATCCCGGACCAGACCAACATCACACGAATTCAATTGCGCAGTCACTCGCAATAGCTTCAGCTATTGCAACAGCATCTAGTTATGAATTTATTTTGTTAATCACATTTTTTCTACGTTTATTTGATCTTTTTGGCTAAAGTTAACCTTCTGTTATTTGTCTTCATTTTGCTTTTTATTTATTTATTCATTTATTTATTTGTTTGTTTGTTCATTTATTTATTTATTATATATTTTTTACATTATTTCAGCAAAATTAGTTAAATAATTAAGTTACTTGTTTCTTTGGTCACAGGGCTCAAACTTCATGGGCCAAAGTAGGAAAGCTCACGTTGACATTGTAGGCCTATTTACCAGTGAAACGGAGAGGCTGCAGGATGGTGAAACCTGTATGTTCGCTGCTCAAGAAGTAAATAAACCTTCTCAAAATGCCCTTTTTTATTTTTATTTTTTTGCTGCGTAAAGCCAAAACCTAGATAACGCCACAGTGGCCTTTTGATTTGTTTGTTTAAGTTAGAATCATTTTGTTTTCGCCTCCACAAAGATTATGTTCCTGAAGTCCTGGTTCAGTTGTTAAAACAGCATTTTAACTGAAAACATAGCTGTGACACCATTTATCAAACCCATGTAGTCGTTCTTTGAGGCAGCGCCCACACTACATTACCCAGTGCACCGCGTGTTCGCTGGAGGTGGATGTTGACCCCTTGTGGGCTGGAGATCAGCGGAGAGCGTCTCCCATGGGTGCTTTAATGTGCGAGTTCAGCAGCTCACAGCTCGTCTCCTGCTCCTCCACCCACCAACAGACAGAGCATTATCCTGGCTTTGGTACAAATTATATGAGTTTATTATAGGTCTGTAGTGTAATTGAGATGAGGCCAGTAAAATGTCTGTGTAGATTTTGTCCTGGGGTTGGTTTATAATGAACCTTATCACTAAAATAAATGCGCAATCAAATCCATAAAGGAATATCAGATCTTGTCCCGATAAATGAAGATAAAAGGAGAGTGGATTTCAATGCATAATAACCTGTGAGACAACACAAAACACAACAGCAACTTTTTAAAGTTTTCAGGAAAATAAAAAGAACATTTAACACTTATCACAGAGATAACTTACAGACGGGAACTGTTTTTTGGCTTTAAAAATATTTCCGATTGACCGAGAATGGAACCAGTGACCCAGAGAGTGTAAAAAAGTAATAAATTGGGCCATAAAATGACGCCTTAATGCAATCGCCCTTTTCTGCAGTTCTAATGTTGCAGTTATTCTAATAAATGAACAGAAGTACAAGTTTAAACTTTCACATTGCAGTGTTTTACAGAATTAGGACTAAAATAGCTGGAATGCTGCTTGAGTCTGAGGTCTGTCCATAATACCTCTGGTCATGTGAGAAACTCCAATCAGCTGAGCTTGACCCCTAATCCATGAGTGCACAGGTTCAGAAAGTCCTTTTTGTTGTATAGTGATCACTCATATATTGCAATATCATCAAAAATAAGTATGCATTTATTTAGGAGTTTCTAAAGACAAGTAAATCAAAAATAATGTTGGTTTTAATGTTGGTATCAAAGTCAAGGAGATTCTATTAAGATTCAGAAACCAAAAGATCTTGAACCAGGAAAAAAACTTTGTCCAACTGGCTTCTTTTCAAATCTCCTTGACTTTGGAACATTCCTGGATGACTCAGTAACTCCTACAACATTTGATCGCCATTCTCCTCACTTAAATATAATAATTATGTAACTTTCTATCAGCATAAACGTAGAAAAACAAGTAATTGAATTGTTTAATATTGTTGAATGAGCAGTAGTGATATTGCTCTACATTTGCAGTGAGCTGGTTGTGGTTTGACCTCACAGTTGTGAGGCTGTAGACGTCCAGCTCTGTCAACATTCATGCATCCATAACACGATATCATTAAAGTTTCAGAGGCCGCTGTCTGCACATGTGGTGGAGGGGTGTGTGCGCGTGAGGGGTGAGAGTGGGGGAGGTGGGCTGTCGGGAAGAGAGAGGTGAACATGCAGATGGACGGAGCGATGTCTGCTCTTAGAGGCTTCATGTTCCCGTGTGCAGACAGACAGAGGCGCACCAGTCATTTAGACCAGGGCTTTCTGTTTTTTATAGTGTGTGCACTCTCAGTCCACCATCTTGGATCAGAGCAGTGCGCATTCAATATTAAAACCAAACTAAAATTAGACCCGGCGAAAAAACCTTGAGCTAAAAATATTACGTTAAATTGCCCAAGGACACAACATTGGAAGCACTGGTGAGAGCAGGTCTGTGAGCAAATGTGCCAACTGGTACTATAATGTTTCAGGCAGCTGCACAACTAATATGTTTCTGGTTTAAAGAAGCTTAAACTAACATGTTATGAGCAGCACATTGGCATTAGAGCTTCTGCCTCACAATAAAAATGTCCCAAATTTGATTCCTGGACATGGATGGGACATTTTGGTGTGCGGTTTCCATGTTCTCCTTTTATCGGTGCAGGTCAACACAGGCCAGGATTCTTATTAAAGGTGCAGTACCTGATTTTTTACATGTTTTGAAACATGAAAAACCAAACTAGTTCATGACCTAATTTTTTTGCAAAGGACAATTTAATACTGAAAAATACAAATTAAAAACACAATATAGATGCAATAAAAATGTCTCGCTCAGCTTGAATTAAAAGCCAGTGCAAAAAGATGAGATTTTAGCAACGATTTGAAACTCTGAACAGAAGTAGTGGCTCTAATGTTCAGGGGAAGAGAGTTCCAGAGTTTAGGACCTGCAACAGAAAAAGCTCTATCTCCACTAGATTTTAATCTAGACCTTGTCTAGTCTAGAGCTCAGACCCCTGGTTTTAGAAAGTTGTGAAAATTGCTAATAAACTCATCACAATGAATATTTAGGATACTGGGACTGCATTGGGTAATTGAGTGATACATGTAACCAAGACTTTAAAACATACTAGTTCTGCTTTTCACGTTTCAAAACAGCGTCAGGTACAGGGCCTTTAATCTCAGAGGGACAGGGTTGCAAAAAAATTGAAAAAGGAAACATTTCACCACAAAAACTGTGTAATAACACAATTACTGTACTTTTGCAGCAATAATATTGTGACATATGTAGTTTTTGACTGCTCTGTGACTTCATGGGACATTTTCTTTCTAAAGACTAACTCTGAACATGCATTTTAGTTTAGTTTATTTGGGCAGGTTTAAGTTTAAACATTACATTGTGCAGACACTATGATTACATTGTGGAATCATTAAAGTACTAGGACACATGCCTGTATTTTGTCAATCTACTCATTTGTTGGACATGTCTCCGTCTGCTTTTGTTGAATTTGAGTGTTGCATTGTGTGTCTTATCTTTGTTTGTCTGTGTATGTTGTTGTTGCTGGTCTCGGGCCCCTCCCCCTGAACTGTAGAGGGAGTCCGCTCGCTCTCTCTTTCTGCCTCAAAGCCCAGCACAGATCAAACATTCATGAGTGTACACGCCTCCATCGCCGCCATTCCATTTCAAGTGTTCGTCTGAAGCTGCCCCTGCACTCCGCCAGCACTTTCCTCACAGTGGGACAGCGCGGGGGCACAGGGGCACACAGAGGTTTGGGGGGGATCAGAGGCGACGGGCCTCTGATCAATTTGGAGAAAAGAAAGAAAAGAAAAAAGAACACATTTTGGTTACTGTTTTTTGAAATAATGAAATACAATTCTAAATCATCAAAAGTGACACTGCGGTGACTTTCTTTACAGGAGAAGTTAAAACAACATTCCTTTAATACATTTTCACAGACAATAATGACTTTAACAGCAATTGTTTTCATACATCATTATTAAAATTTGGTAATATAATGCAATACTTCTTTGTATTTTAATGTCAGTTTTGGGGGAAAAAAGTTGATTGCACCTACAAAATTTGCTCATGCTTTTATTTATTTTTTGCAAATTCAGTTTTTATCAATAACTGCCAAATTATTAATAATATTTGTGCAACATTTTTTATTCTTAGTCTTGATAATGTTGTGTTCCCAAAAAGTAAAAACGATCAAGAGTTAAATGTTTGATTCTAGAACAAATTTACAAATCTTGTGTGTTTTCCATCAATAATTTCAAGAGCTTTCATTTATTGTAGTTATTTTCAGCCTCTAAAGTTACAATTTTAGACAGATAACTCTCAGCTCCCTCAGTTGTCTTGTACGAAAGTCAACAGAGCCACATTTAAAGCATATCTCTGCAAAATGAACTCATGATGGATAACTGGGTAAAGAATATGGAAGTCAAATTGAGTGCTTTATGATAATGTGGCCTCAAAATGTGCTCATGTTGCCTGATGATAAAAGTGCCCATATTTCCTCATGTCAGCTCATTATTCAGTCGTTTCATATTCTGCTGGAATCCATTTTGCCTCGGCCTTGGCGGCTCTCTTGTGTAACGGGGCGGAGTCTGCGGTTCCTAAGCAACAGGTCATTTCACACATATGTTTTTTTTTATGTTTTCTCTGATTCTCTGAGCTCAAAGCGTACACAGTGGCAGAATAATGACTTTAATACAATGCACCAGCCTCTTGTGCAGCCCCCACATTCCCCTGCAGCTGCTGCCGTCTCCACACGCACCAGGGCCATCGTCTCTTTGTTCTCATCAAACACTGTACATTTTATACAAAGACTCAATGCATACAAGCCATGTTATTAAGCAAATAGAGTGGAATATTACTGGAAATATTGGTAACACTTTAAAGTATGGTTCCTCCTACTATTTATGAGCATTAAGAAGCACTGGGTGTGTGTTTTTGAGCACTTATAAGGCATTTACAAACATTTGTCACTTGGTCGTTGAGGATTTTTTTGTTTTTTTTGTTCATGGCTTATTGACATTATAAGTAATAAAGTATAAGTCTTCTACAAATGCTAGTAAGTGCTTAAAAACAAATAATGAAGTGCTTATTAATGCCTTGTAAATAGTTTACTAAGAAACCTTATTTCCAAAAGCATTCCCGAAATACTGATGAAGAAATTATTTTGAATATTTTGGTGATATATTTCATTAATTCATTTATAATCAATGAATGAAACAGGTGAAAATAAAATTTGCATTATGACATGACCAGTTTTTAATTTATAGGTATTAAACAATATAATTAAAAACAAAAATGTTTTAAAATGGCCATATTGTGACCATAGAGATGTCAAGATTATTCAGTTATTTGATAATCATGATTATTCAGGTCATAATAAAATTGTAAGTGCTAAAAAGTAATAATCATGACAAGTTTGGAAGCAAAATTAAGTCCTTTTAATACAATCGGTAGTCCGAAAAAAGATTTATTTAAATGCAAAGTACTTTTTTATCTTCTGTTTTTGTCACATATACTGTATATTTTGTCATTCAGACAGTTTGATTTCATGAAGCTGGGCACAAACTTGAGATATAATGAGAATGAAAGAAAACTAAAGATTTCACTGTAGTTTGATCACATTCTCAATAATCGTGAATAATCTAGTCTTTTCTCATAATTATCCTGACACTAAACATCCCAAATTGTCACATATTGAGTCTTTTTATATGAAAAATGAAACAGGTGGAGATATGATCTGAATTTGATGATGACATAACTATAGTTTTTTCACATATATATACAGCATATCCATAAAAGAAAGAAGAAATGCTTTAATGAGTTGCTTGTGGTGTATAAATATAAACCTGGCTGCTGAAATCCTCATTCAACAAAACAAAATGTGCTGCTGCTGAAGGACATCCTGCCTTTTCCATTGAGACTGATCTGGTCAATAATTCAGAAGACAGAAATGTGTGTGTGTGTGTGTGTGTGTGTGTGTATGTGTATGTGTGTGTGCGTCTGTGTGTATGTAAGTGTGAAAAGGATGGAGGAGAAAACCACACCACTCGTGCTGACCCAGGCCAATAAGATGTCAGTAGAGACTCTGGCTTATACCTGCCAATCACCTCAGCGGCAGAACAGTCAACAGAAGCAGAGATAGACATGGGATTTTCTGCAGCCAGAGAAATACATTCGGTGGATAAGCAGTGGACCTTTGTGGGGTCACACAGAACACATCTACGCTACTGGTCTGAAGCTATTTTCATCTTTTGGTTTAGTCACAGCGGAGTTCTGGTTCAGCCTCGGCAGATCTTCCAGGTTTCTCGTGCCAAACTGCAAATCTCTCTAAGTTTGTCTCGCCGTAAAACAAAAATGAGGTCATTTTTTTGTCGGTTTAGTTTATTTTTTATTTGTCAGGAATCATGTACACATCAATTAATCTGATCTATGCAGATTTAGCTATTGCTGTTTTCCATTTGCAGTCTCATGCAGGTGCACTTAACAATAGAAAATACAAATGTATAATTATGATCCTACAATGACTTGATAAAAATGCTCTTATAAATGCATGTGACAGGTTTTTATAATTTCCTAGCTTTGACTTTATTTTGTGGAATAATACCTCAGGTAAGATTAATTCATTCAAAAGTACTTTGACACTTTGTTGTAATAAACATATTTGATCCAGTGATCCAGCACTTAATGGCACTGTACCTATTTTTACTGTTTTAAAACAACAAAAACAGAACTTGCTCATGCACTAAACAAAATGTTTGCATGTAATAAGGTAAAATCTGTGTTAACGCAGTACAGATAAACTTTAAAAGCATCTTTTCAGGTGAAAATGAGACCATAGTGCTTTCTATGCATCAATTTATGGAGTGTTTCATTCCATGAGAAGCAGGAAGTTTGTTAGCTTTACCCCAAAAACTCACTCTGGGCTCAGAGACTGGTGAAAAGGGCTTGTAATCTCATCACAGCGAATATTCAGGATGCTGGGACTGTATTAGGAAAGTGAGAGATACATGTGAATGACGTAAAGACTTTAACATGAACTAGGTCTGTTGTTCATGTTTAAAAAGAGTAAAGACGCCTTTAATGCGGCAGTTTCAACACTCTTTTGTTTACTTTTAAAAAATGTTTTTTCTGATAACATTATGTACTTTTATTCATCCCCAAAGAGAAATTATTTAAATGCACAGCTATGTATGTTTTGCATGCTTATAACAAAGATGACTGCATTTTATTTTTTTTTTCAATTCAATGTTCAATTTATAACTCAACATTGCTGCATCTTGCTTACGTTAGTTGTCAATTCATTTATTTATATTTATACTATTTCTGTGAACGTGCTCATGCAGGTTGCAGGGGCTTGTGAAATGCCCGTTGCTCATGTTGCTAATGTCTAAAAAGCTAATAGCAACAAGAGACAAGTCATTTGGCTCATCGCTCAGTTGAGTCATTTTCCTGTGAGGCCGAAGACGTTTATCTGTTTAATCAAAGAGCGATGGTGTGTGGTTGGGGAGTCCAGTTTATCAGAGTGAAAAATGACACAGATTATTACAGAGCAAACACATTAGCACGCTGGGGTAAAATGAATGGAAGAACACACTTTACAATAAGCTGCTCATAAATCATTCAACTGTCTGCTCCCCGCGGCCCAGTCGTTTCCCCGTCACAGCAACAAACGCACAGGATATGAAAGGGAAAATATTAGTCTTAGCACATGATTTCAGGAGGTTTGGGAGTTTAAATGATTCCTTTTCCTGATTATAAATGCATCACACTTTTAATGGAATATTTAACTTTTCCCAAATTATTACAGATAGTGGATGCAGGAAACATTGAAATGTAACCATCCCAAGGTAAATGTGCACTATACAACTTTTTTGGCAGTGGCTGCAAGACATAGAGACTGGTTTTGTTTCTACTGTCTTGGTCATTATATGTAAATGCCATTGGTTTTTTTCAAGGTGATGGTACTATATTGTTCTGTCACACTTATTTAATCTCACTTATCATTTTTGTGTCATCTGTTTTTAGTCTTCAGTCCTTGCATTGTCTTGTTTGTCGATTGTGTGATTGTATGTACTTTTTGTTTGCTGTCTGCGAAACAATTGCCCCCCCAGGATCTTATATAAAGTGAAGTTTCATTTATAAAGCTTGCGTACCTACAGAAATATTACGTACGTGTCTTTCTATGTTACGTTTGTGAACAATAAAAAGATAACTTAAATTGAAAGTATGTGGCACATTTGTGGGCTTTCAAACTTGAAAAAAAAAAAAAGTTTATAGTTTAGGTTTTCCACACATATATTTACTTTTTATATAAGATCAGGTGGAGGTGGAGTGAAAATAATCATAGCCGAGGCCAAACTGTAGATAGTAGAGGAGTTTCAATGCATTTTAGTACACAACATTTTGGTATCGGTATCAGATCGATATCACGATACTTTCCATATAATTACTTGGTATTGGA
This sequence comes from Rhinogobius similis, assembly GCA_019453435.1. Classification (NCBI taxonomy): domain Eukaryota; kingdom Metazoa; phylum Chordata; class Actinopteri; order Gobiiformes; family Gobiidae; genus Rhinogobius; species Rhinogobius similis. Next base: position 16,267,533 of record CM033628.1, read on the forward strand.
TCGACTCAAAAATCACCGTATCATCCATCACCAGGTCACATGTTACAAAGGAAGTGAATGAAGAATTGCTGTCGGCTGGTCGTGGTGGTCAACAATCGTGAATAGTCTTTAAATTGTGACGTTTCCTCTCACATTTTTTCCACTTATGCACTGCAATGTTGCCACGAAAAAACATATGGAAATACATTGTCACCATTTGTCAGCCACCATCCAAGATAATAGATGCAGACACCTCCATAATCCCTCATAACACAGCTCCACCGTGAGACGACTGCACCTGGGGAGAAGGAGAAGAAGAAGAGGAGGGAGACCCGGGAGTGTTTTGTGCTGTTCCCGTATGCACACACCCCTCCTCCACTCCCCTCCGCTCACCAGCCTCATGCAAATCACAATCTGTTCTGTAATAACGAAGGTCTAGGTCACGTGAAGAAGTGTTGATGAAATTGAGTTGGCCAGAGAAACAGAGTGGGCGTGATTGAAAGTGTTACGGTAACTTGACAAAGCAAAGTGTGCATTTTCTGATTCTGATTCAGTGGCTGGTCTTGATCCAAGAACATTTTTGCATATGACTGTCTGGGTGTACGGTGAAGAACAATTTGTCTGTTAACACTCAAAAAACATGCATAGGAATAAACAGAAGTAGAAATGATGTGTTTGGTTATTTGTAATTCTTTTAAATTCATCAAAAGTGTTCCCATGTGAACTTTCATTATATCCCTGCTCAAATAATGGACTTTTTTCCATCAAGAGTATTTTTTTTTTTTGAATCAGACTATGTAAGGAAAGAATAAAAGAACCTGAGACATTTACTGTTTTGCTCTTTGCACATTTTCTTTTCTCTTCTGTTTAAAATATAACACCTCTTTGACAAAGATATCAAGCATGAATACAGATGGCTTTAGGGCAGCCACAGTGAACCTGTCAAAAATAGTGTCATTAAATGTACATAGTAGGATGATTAATACTGAACCATCAAATATGATCCAGCCAGCAGGGGAGAAATAAAGTTGTGTGATGTATTAATTCATACATAAAAGTTATTGAAACATTTTTATTTCTTATCATCATTTTGTTTTTTAAGCTCCCTGGACTTCCGGTAACTGCTTATACCTGCACAATACATGTTAAAAGTAAGACTAAAACTATCATCCCTCCGTCCATCCATCTTAGCAATTATTATTGTAAGCAAACCGACAATAGGCTAGAATATGTCTACAATAAAGCAGTCGCACATGATCACCAGAAGCCATTAGACTTTTAAAATGTTATATGTTTGAAAATGCTAATATGTTTTAATAGTCAACATTCTGAGCACTGTTGCACAGAGCAATTGAGGATGGGTCTGCTTACTTATTTCCCTGGTGCTGGATGGAATTTATGGTTAAAAATCCCCTAACTTTCCAATAACTTCTACCTAAACCCCATTGGTCAAATGCTACATAATATGTACAATAGTGGGAAATCTACTGTTTCACAGTTTGTTGTACAACACGACCTACAATTTCCCTGTGCCACTGATGGGGCTTAGGTTTATTAAGAAAAACTGTCCACTGAATTGTTGTTGGTTTTTTGCAGGTTTATTTGTAATGCAACACAGACCACTGAGTAGTGCACCTCGACTCATCTGTTCTCCACTGCAGTGGAAATGAGTCCAGATGCACAGACTCGGGGTCAGATGGTGTGTTGAGAGCGGAGGGCGGCTCACTGCCACCACTTAAACCACCTCCTCTTCTTCTTGTCCAGCTGGTCTTGGAGCTCCTTGATCTTGTCCTAGTGTTGGGTGTTCTCTGCCACAGGGCGTCATGAGCTTTGAAGGCTTTCTGCAGACCAGTTGTAAAGGTCTTCGTCTGTGTGTCAACGTCCATTTGGAGTTTATGGACTTTGGCGCACCCTGTGTTCAGCCGGTCCTCGAGCTCCTGGACCTTGTTTGTAGCCCCTTCAACCATCTCTGAGGACCTCAGGGACCGGCCTCCTGCAGGTGCCCAGAGTCAGGACTAAACATGGGGAATCAGCATTTCAGTTTTTTTGCAGCTAAAATCTGGAACAGTCTCCCTGAAGGTGTGAGACAGGCCTCCACTCTGACAATATTTAAATCCAGGATAAGAACAGTTTTGTTTAGATGTGCAAACGACTGAAAGCTCTATCTGCATTCTTCTCTTTTAAACCGCTTCATTTAAAAATGATTCTGTGCGTCTTTTTGTGTTTTGTAATTTTAATGCAACTTTTCCTGTTGTGTAAAGCACTTTGAATTGCCCTGTGTGCAAATTGTGCTCTACAAATAAACTTGCCTTGCCTTGCCTTTAATTGTATGTCCTTTTTTTTCTTTGTTTTTTTTTTTATTTTACAAGTAAACATAACAAAAACATGATACAGAGATAAATTAAATAAACACACAATTTAGTGACAAAGTGAGTCCAGTCTTTGAAAGTTGGTGCAGTCTGAGACATCCAATTATTATGGGCTTTTCCCCTAAAGCCAGAAGTTTACTCCAAAGGTATTCATTTGTTTTATCCATGGCAGGAGTTTTGAGGCCCAAATACCTGGTGCTTTGTTGATCTCAGTCCAGTATTTATGAATAACTGGACATTCCCAAAACACATAATGAAGAGCAACTGAATATTTCATTACTTTTTTAGGATGGTCAGCAGCACAGCCAGAACTTCCTTTTTCCTCTCATTTTTCTTTTTGCTCACCTACAACGCATCAGTCACTTCACATTATAATTCTTTTTTCTAGTGTCACATTTTTGTTTACACGTTCTTATTAATGGTTTAGTGCATTCCAGCTCAGTATCAGATGTTCCAGTGAAAGACCCCCCAGTTTCAAAGCATGTCCTGTGACTGTGGTGAACACATTAGGATCAACACCTTCCTCTTGTCAAAGTCTGATGAATGTTTTCAGAGTAACAAATGTCTGGTCATTACAGCACACCAAGTCGGATACAAGCTGCATACACATGTTTATTATCAGGGTTATCTTTAGATGTTGTGAATGAGAAAAAAGGTTTGATATCAGCCTGCGTATTTCTAGTATCCACAAATGACAATAAAGCGATAATCTTATCTTGTTGATTTCTTTTGACATTTCAGAAAAGAAAAACTTACAATTCCTACAGATCATTTGGTTTTACACTATTAATATTCATATAGCTGTTGGTGTATTGAACCTTTTCTTTGAGTCTTCAATCAAAAAATGAAACATTAACCCTATTTTGACTAGATGAGATTTAAATCTTATTTGAGGTACAATATTTCAGTGGTTTCAATGCCTTTCTGACTGGTTTTAAGATAAATTACCTTACTTAAAAAAAGAAAATGCCAATGGGATAAGGAATATTTTCTTGAGAAGAGAATTTGGGAGAAGATTTGAGAGAAAAAAATTGGCTTGAAACAAGAGATAATATATTGAAACAAGTATGAAACATTTTGAAACAAGTAAAACAGACCCATTAACCAAACAGATCCTAACTGGTAATAAAAAATCTGAAATGAAGATTATTATCCTGAAATCAAGAATGTTTAACTCATCTAGAAATGTATTTTATTTCAGTTTAAATAGTTTATGTTAAATTCATGTATGCATTTTAAGTTAATTGTCTTCAAATCTAAATTATTTGCTTTGAACCAACATGAAATAATGACATGTTGAACTACAGATGAAGGCAACACTTGTCTAAATGGATAAATAAACAAAGGGTTGTGGAGTGTTTTGCATCAGTGATCACTGAGCTTGTATCCTCATTAATATTTAAATTTTTTTCCTTTACTGTCATTTGTAATTTTGACTTCAAGCTTTGTCACAAATAAAGTCTGACCCCAGTGCTTCATGTTCATACCACCCTCATAAAAAGAATGTTTTATAAAGCCCTTTTCCTTTAGCCTTAAACATAAACAAAAATACACAAATCATGACTGATATCTGATAAAAAGGCAGTGATCTGAGCGGGGCAGGCTTATTCTGGCAAAGATGTGTGAAGTCTGGCTCCTGCACGACTCCTCCGAGACAGCTCCTCAGACCCGCCAAAACGTGTAAGAAATGTCTTCATATTCAAGGCTAAACGGCTGTGTATTTTTTTCTCCCTCAAAAAACCTCGCACATCTCATTTTGTCTGCAATTATGTTTGGCATGCCGGGTGAGATTTGTATACATAATTAAAAAGTCATTCATGAAATTGTAATTATCCATCTGAGACAGGACATGTGTAACAGCCAATTTATATTCACGAGACGCTTCACAGTCTGGGAGCAAGTGTGTTTACAATGTTATCTGCACGAAAAAACAGGAAAATGGTAAAGTTATCTACACGGACGGGACCAAAACATGTTCTAGATTGGACTGTCTTGCTTTATTGATTATCATTCAAAGATAGCGAATGACAACAAATCCCAAGTACAAAACCACATCAGCAGTTAAGTGTTATGTGTCTCAACCAGGGCTGTTTCTATCTTTGTTGGGGCCTATGCAAAAAGTGTTTTGGGGGGCCCTTTTTTACTGCATTCTGTTCGGATAAATGGTCTGAAATCGGACCAGAAAAGGCGTAAAAAAAAAACTTGGAGCAGTCTAACCACAGCTGTTCATTTGTGTAGCATGCGTCTCTCAAATGCAGAAGACACTCATCTCGAATATTCTCGTAACATTAAGACACAAAATAAATAGCTTCTTTTTCCTCAGATTTATAGAGTTTAATGCTTTGTTTGTTAATCCTGCAGAAATCCACTTTGTTTCTCAATCCTCTGTCTTATTTTTCACCCATTTTTAATCGTAAACCACCATGTTTGTCATACACGAACCGACCATGCGTTTCTTTGATTGGTTAATCCACATGTCAGTTTGCCCATCTGAAACCAAATTTGAAAACGACTCTGAAAAGTATTGTCAAAGTGTATGGTCTTGATTGGTGGTTGGTCAATAAACTAAGATGGTTCATATGCCTCAATTTGTTCTATCTCTGTCAAGACAGAAAATAAGTAATACAATATTCATGGGTTTCAGTTTTCAGTTTTCCGTTACTTGATCCTATGTTTTTTAGAAATGTTTTCTAATCCCTCATGCATTCACACCCAGCCAGCTCTATTATCTGATCTGTGTTTATTGCCCCATAAAGAGGACAATTCTTTATCTGTCCAGAGTCTTTATCAAGTCTCAAAATCAAATGTATTCCACACAGTACAATAATATCACTGTGCTCTGAATCTCACGTCTGTCTCATCTGCTTGTCTTTATTGACTCGTGACTGTTTCAGTGTTTGCTTTTCAAATTTTCTGTTGGCTCAATAAATGAAAAATAAATAAATAAAAATCTGCTGTTGTGAAATTAGGCTCTACTAAAATGAATTGAATGGAAACGGAAAAATGAAATAAGTATTCTACTGAGATTATACTGAGATTGGATGTTTTTTTATGGCACACCTGATAATATCTCAAGGCACACTAGTTCCCCGGCCCACAGGTTGAAAATCAAGGGACTAGAGAGAACGTTGGCATGGTAACCTAGTAACAAATATCATAAAAGAAACATATACCTACATTTTTAGTACATTTTTGAATATAATCATGTTCACTATACGTTTTAGTGAAATATATAGTTTAACCTGTCATAGGAACTTAAAATAAGGTCTGAAGTACATCAATGGGGCACAATAGCTTCACAAACCCTTTGGTGGACCTGGACCTCACTTTGGGAAACTGTTATAAAACACATAGGTTCCCTGATGACAATCCAATACATAATGAAAACAGGAAATACATGTTAACTCTATTGTGTATTTGGGATTATAGCTACATGAATACAAAATAATTTACGTTTCTAATGCCCACACTAAAAAGGCAGGAGCAGAGCATGAGGAGCGGTTGTTGCAGCTGTGGGCGATGATAAGCGTCTGTGTCAGGTCGTCCCAAACCCACACGCTCCAGTCTGAGCACACACAAATCCAATTAGGCTGTAATAGAGTGTTACAAGGTCCATTGATTATGACTGAGGAGACACGGTAGTGAAATATCCACCGTAATTAGTGCAGCTGCTGTTCAGGGCATTTACTACTGTCACGCAATAATGTACAATTTACAGGATTTGCATTGACGGACGGTTATGAGGGGGAGATATGTGTGGTGGATTCAAAAGTGACAGATCTTGCAAGTCCTACTCTACTTTACCAAAACAAATGGCAAGTATCGGCCTCTCAGAATTGCAAACAAACTTGGATGAATTTTGCAGTCAAAAAAAATGTAAATATTAATGGTAATGTAATAGATGAATAAATTAACTGTGTTTCAATGGAAGAGCTCCTTGACTTTGCCACTATGGAAACATGGTATTGACCCTTTGCATGTGACGTCATGGAACGCCCACTTTGCCATGACGGACGGCGGAAGCGCTGTTTGTGCGAGGTAAAATGATCGAAATTTGCCCTAAACCTAACTATTAGTAAGCTAACATTGATCAATTTTACACGTAAAATGGTGATATCCTGTTGTGCGGTTGGCTGCACTAACAGGCAAAGCCGTAAGTCCAATGTAGCCTTTTATCGTTTACCTGTTTATGAAGACAGAAGACGGCGATGGGTAGCAGCAATAAACCGAAAGAACTGGAAGCCCTCCAAGTACTCACGGATTTGCAGTGAGCATTTTTTACAAGTTAAGTCAATGCCAATGTTACAAGTGTATGACATTTTACACGAAAACATATCTGAATATGTGAAACAGTCAAAGTTATGCGGGGCACGGCGTTAGTTATCCAGCCAAGAAATTAACTTGTATGTATGCATGTATGTATATAGACTCAAGCCTGCAAAATGGATAATACATATTACATCCACAAAATTATTATTTGTGAATAAAATATATTGATTATGATGATATTGACACAGAGAGACAGAGACATTGACAGACAACCATTCACTCTCACATTCATTCACTAGGGACAATTTAGAGTTCTCAGTTACCCTACACAGTCATGTCTTTGGACGGTGGGAGAACCCGGAGAACCCACGGTGTACCCCGCCTAAGGCCAAAAGTCACTGGGATAGGCTCCAGTCACCCGCGACCCCTAACGGGAATAAGCGGTAGAAAATGAATGATATTGACGTTTTGATTAAATCGGTGAGCATGGCAGGAGGAAACAGGTAAGGGTCCGTTTCTAAGCTAGCGATCTTCACTTTCTCAAAATACCACGCTTTGTGAGCGCGTAAAAGTTGTCCTGCTTCCACTGACAACTGAACTGAACATGAGTTAGAAGTAGCCATCGCTTAAGTGACAAAAATAATTGCAATCACTGTGAGTTTGTTACTTTTGCGCTCCCCGTAATTCTGCGCTCGCATACTCTTGCCGTCCATTATGGTGCACCCACGTGATCGTGTGACGTAGGTGCAAAGGGTCAATAAACACTTTGCACACATGAAATTAGAATCTTGACTTCATAAATGAGCTGGGAATTCAACCAGGAAATGTTTTAAAGGAGACGTATTGTGCTTTTTTCAGGTTCTTAGTATTGAACTAAAGTAAATCTTTTCTCTTGTGTTTTTTGTAAACGACACATTGCTCTTTAATGGCTTAATAATAGAAATGGATCATTGCTTTCCTGTTCAAAACTGCAGAACGCGAAGCCCCGCCTCTTCTTGGTAAAATTTCACCGTAACAATCAGCGGCTTGTCATTTACATGATTTTATTTTTTAAAAGTGGCTATGATACATTTAGGAACCCAAATGAAATAAATTCAAATAATTGTAACTAAGTGCAGAAAAGTGGGAGGGAGTAGGGGGTGGATGAAAACAGACATTTTCGAAACATGCTAGCCTTAGTTGCAGGACAATACAGGATTAACTCAAACATTCAAGAACCAATTAATGCACTAATGATGAGGAAACACACTATTCTAACAAGGTTAACAGCTCAAGTTACTTCTGCTAAATAGGTCTCCTTTAACAGACTGGAAATGTCCCTGTCTTTCCACCAGTTCATATTTAAACTCTATGACTCTGGGTAGGAGCGATTGTCTTTCACTGAATGTGAACCTTGCGACTCAGGGGCCAAGGTTGTGTCCTCTGCAGTTTGGTTGTGTTGGAGATTTACGACCTTACACTTCAGCTGCTCTTAATGCAAGGTCAACGCACCCATCCTCCAGAGGTTATGAGGTTGTATACTATTAAATTATAATAGTAAATTTGAACCATCAACATGATTAGACTGCACAAGGACTGAGGTCACCAGACTGGTAATTAAATCCCCAGACTCTTTCTCACTTAAAGCCTGACAAACCCCCCACCTTTTTTGGACAAAACAACTTTTTGAGAAATAACTTTGGGTACAAACTATATTGACAAACTACATAAAGGGTTTGCACTGCTCCTTCACCTCTGGGGCTGGCCTTTCACAACAACTTTATAACATTTCGCTCCAGTCAGATAGAGAGTGGTCAAAGTCCTCTGAAGACAACTTGGCGGCGTGTTCACAACAAACTTGAGAATGAGCATGTTCTGGCTCTAAAACCACGACGGTCTGATAAGGCTGACAAGGTAAGTTTCTGGTTTGTGTCATTGTGGTCATTGAACAGGTTTCAGGACAAAATGTTTGTGTAATGTGTAATTCTTTCTGATCAAACTCATTGTACAGGCAGAAGGTGTAGTCTGTAACTTTTCTTGTTTGGGGTCGTTCACATGCTTGTCTCCTTGCAGATGTTGTTACTTTGCCTGGAATGTTCCAAAGTATGGCATTAAACATATCTATCTGCATTTGTTTAATCACAGTTGTTTTTATTGAATTTACTGTGAGCAGTTTGTTTCTCCACAGATTTGACCTGTAACTTGGCCTGGTGGCAGCAACATGGAGATGTTTGATTTAATAATGTAGATACTGAACATTCTTGGCAATGTAATAGCATCTCCATGGATACAAGCAGGTGGGAGACCCTCCACCAAAAATGTTACACAGTGCACCTTTAGCAAAAGTAACAGTGGCTAAATGAGGTGGCCGTTTTAGTGGAGATTAATAATGCAAAATAGCAGCAGAGGGTTAAGTCTTTACATACCAGGCGGATGGGGGTTCAAACCCCCATGTGCTTGAGCACATGCTGTCAATTTGTCTCTGGGCAAGACACTTCAATAAAGTTTCAACAGGAAGAGCATCTTCTGTAAAGAAAAAAAAAAGACTGCAAAAGACTCACTTGACACTTGACAAATCCCCTCCAAGGTTTTAGATTCCGTATTATTGTCAGATACAAAGGCCAATGAGCATGAAACCCAAACTGAAAGATTACAGGATCAGGTTGCACTATAGCCTTCTCTCTGAGTTCATTGCTCTGCTTCCCATGTTTAAAGGTGCACTGCGTAACTTTTGTGGTGTTGGGTGCATCACTTGCTTATCTTCATGGAGATTTGAAAGGACAAATGTTACAAAGAATTGAGTTTTTTAGGTTTTAACCATGTTCTAACATTGTTCCGTCATCAAAAACATACCTGGAGTAGCATTTAGCTCGATTCGTGTTTGTTTGATGAATGCTAGTTTGAAAATCCTCTCCCTCTGCAACACTGTGTTCTGAACTCCATCGATGTGTGACGTTGATGTTGCTGACGTCACTTATCCCAAAAGTCCTCAAATCGTACTTCCGTCGAATCACAATAAACATCTTCGCCAGATCCACTCTTTACTGCAAAGCATTGTGGGTATATATTTACATGTGTTTAATTGCCTCTACAGCCCGTAGATGGAGCCAGAGCTAAGCCAAAATGGCATCTCCCTACACAGTGATAAAGTTATGTTTATCTTTGTAAAAGCATTTTATTTTTAGTTCTAAAACATGAGATGTCAAAGTGAAGACACTCAAGAGCATGTTTAAAGGCCAATAATCGAAATGATCAATTCATTTTAATGGAGAACAGCAACTCTTTCATCCACTGTTCAACAACAGCCATGTTTACTGTACATTATATATACAGTGCCAAAAACATTGGGAAAAATAAAGTGGTGAAACGGTCCAAATGTATTAATGCTAACGGCAGATGAGGGCTAAATGCTACTGGGATACTTGCGCTGCCTGCTGTAATTTTATATCTACAGAACAATCCATTTATTTTCCATTTATTTTTCAGAGGTAACACCAGGTCAAGATCTGTTAAGTTAGAATTAGTTGTGCTTAAAATAGACATAATTCACCAGGAAATGCATTAGAAGAGGGTAAGTTGAGTTTTCCATTGAATCAACGGAGTTGACGTGTTTCCAACCGTATTTATAGCACTGAACTTACCCATCTCCATGGAGACAAGCAGATGATGCCACAAGGTTACAGGTCAGATCTGTGGAGAAACAAACCATTCAAGAATGTTTTAGTTAGATGCAGCAAATGCCATACTGTTGAACTTTTCAGGCGAAACAAAAACATTTCCACAGAGACAAGCAGGTGGCATACTGTATATCCCGACCAGAAAAGTCCCGCAGCGCATCTTTAAAGCAAAACTGAGAGATGAAAGTAGTGAGTCAACCTGGTCGTACACAGGGTCCAGTGAAGTGTCATGACTTCAACAGATGTGGCCATCGCAGTCTTTGTGTTGTCGCTCGTCTTCTCGTCTTCAAAGCTGTGAAATTGGAGCCACACTGCTGTCACTGGTGCTCTGCTCAGGGCTGTGGAAAGTGGGACAGTCTCACACAGGGAAATCTTTCATAGTTTTTAGAAGTATCACTGTAGATGTGGTGGATTGAAAGAAAAAAGATCATCTGAAAAGGTCAATGGGACACACAAGAACTAATGATAATCAGATATTCTGAGAGGAGCTGTCAGACATACTGTATATATTCTCGTATTTTTGTTTTTGTGGTGCATCCATAGGTTTCAGAGTGATTGAACTCTAACACCATTGGTACAGCAATTAACGAAATATTATATCTTTTGAATGAGAAAAATTCCTCTATATATTACGTATTCATGGGTTTGATTCTTGTTTGTAGGCTACATTTTGAGTATTTTTAACCATTTTGAGTACTTTTAACCATTTCACTTCACAAGGATAAACAGGAAGCTGATTTCCATAAAAAGGTTGCATTCATCATGGACTTTCATGTTCTAAAATCTGATTATATCATAATTTCAGACAGAGGGCAGGGGTCATTTATGGGTTTCAGGCAACTAATTCCTTCCTGATTTGAACGTCTTTGTGAGGACCTTTCCCCTTTCAAAAGACGTAATATTTAGATATGAATTGTAGCTCTGGTGATGCTTGAAACCCATGCATACAACTCAAGGGAGATTCATTGTTTTTGGAAGAAATATCCAAACTTCCACAAATGTTGAACCTAATCATTATTTGTTACAGATTGGCTCCACAAATTTGCTATGTTAATCTTTTGGTTTGATTTAAAGACCTTTGAGAACAATTTGGTTGAATAATGGAACCACTTTTTGTTTCATGCGGAGAGGCCCAGTATGCGGATATATATTACACTTCTACAACACCATGACAACAAAAAGTAACAACAGGGAACTCCCATTATATGAACTGATAAGATTGTGAAGACGTTTGGTTAACAGTTTTACAAGCGCTCCTTAAACTCTTACTTCTACAAACAATATAAATAGATCAGATAAACTTATGATAGACTGTTAAATATAGAAACTAAACTGAGCAGAACTGTGTCCCTCAGCAAAGTAAGGGTAAATTTATAATACAAATTTCTGTCTGTGCAAATGTATGTGCACATTTAACATTTTTTCTACACCATTATCAAAGAAATAAGACGTTTTCATTGTTGTCAGGGAATTATGGGCCCAAATAATTACTCAAATAAGAGTAAAGTATTTGGATGAACAACTAATACAAATAAAATAATGATTTGAGTTAATGTAATTGGACAAACAAAAAATATGAAGCACAGATTCTGGTATTTCCAAAGTATTTCCACAAAAATAAATCATATCTGAAGGTAAGAGTTCAAAGCATTTAATGCTGTTTATATCTGTATCGTCTCTGTAAATGGTGAAGTAAAATTTATTCCAGTAAGTTACTCAATTAAATGTAACTGAGTAAATTTAAGCACTACACCTCTGCCCATAACACAAACAGATCAAATTTGTGGTAATAAGAGTTTTACAAGTGTTAACCAGCCTGCACCTCCCGCTCTCAGCCCCCAAAGTGCACATAATCCACTAAGCCACAGGTGGCCACAGGATTGAGAGAGTTCCACATTTTTTTGCCTGGGTTCACACACACACACTGTTCTGCTTTGGCTCTGTGCTCAGGCTGCTGCTGCTGCGAACAGGCCTGTGAGGGTGGAGGCTCCAGAGAGGACAGACAGGGCACCTGGACAGGGAGGAGGAAACTCAGCTACTGCCACTAGACCAAACACGGGGAACAAGGACGCCACTGGAACCCATAAGTGCCAAAGACTGTGGACGAAACAGACAGCACAATGGACAAGGATGCTCTGATGGACTACGAGTATCCTGACCTGGAGCCTCTGCCCACCAAAGCTCAGCACGAGTAAGTACTTAAATACTTCTAGCATTCAAAGTTTATTTTCAAGTGCGGCCTTGGCTTTATCTCTTCGTTTTCAGAGCACAGTTCAGACAGTATTATCAGTGTCTACGCCGCAGAGAAAAGCAGGATTCTCGATATTAGCTGTCAACTTGGCAGACTTCCCTAGAGCTGTGAATGAATGGGGTCATGTTTGGGTTTCGTGCTACACCAGAACTGTGTCAAATGAGAGCTGTGGTTTAAAGGTGCACTATGTAACTTTTCTGGCATGCCACATGCTTGTCTCCATGGAGATGTTAATGCTTTGCTGAGAATGTTCACTAAATGGCATTAAACATGACTTTTATTGCTTAGAAATACTCCCAAATGATCTATTGTCACTGTGAGTGGGCCCGCCCCCCACAGATCTGACTTGTAACTTGGACTAGTGACTCCTAGATAGGTTAAATGCAATACTGCTTACTTTGGCCAACATATTTTTTTTTCCTAGTATCTCCTAACTCAGATATACTAGGCAAACATATCAGTTTCCTTTAATAAAATATTGTCAATTACACATTCTTGTTTTGATAATTTATGGATGGCCAGAATCTTCCAAAACATTCTGAAAGATTTAAATTTTAAAAAATTCAAATACTACATCATCTTTTAAAATCTGAAACCATTCCTGGTTGCTTGCGTTCCCGTGCCTCTCACTGGGAAACACAGCTAAAGACAAAGTAACTCCCAGCTTGGATTGTGAAAGCAGCATTCTTGCATTGTGGGGCTTGAGCAGATCTGAACACTGCCTCATGATCAGGCATTACTGCTCTTCAGTGCGCGGAATGTGAACAGCCGTTTGTTGTTTCCCCGTGTCACGCTGATGCCAATCCGTTTAAATGCACAAATCTCCACAGCAGGATTTTTCCAGCTCGAATCGCGGCTGACAGTGGCGTGTGAAGGTGTAGAACAAATCGAACAATAACTTGACATTAGTCTCTTCTTGTTTTAGAGTCATCCTGCCCTGTAATCCTACGGCGGATGACATGCTCTACCACATATGCATCACCGCAATATCTGTAAGTGCACAATCAACTCTCTCCCGTCGCACAACTGTGGGCTTGAGGCGGGTGGAAATTTGTAAACAAGTGCAACAAATAAGGATTTCCACAGACAATCAGTCGCATTCAGAGTCAAGTGATGGTGTCGTGATGTGTCTTGTTCGCTGCTTACATGGCTTTGTCGGACACTGAGTTTGAATTGTCACTTAACAGTTTAGAAAATTGAAGATACTTTTAACAAACTGCATTGTTATGAAGACAGATTGAGTCTTCAGTTGATGACCTTTACCCAAAATAGAGTGCATATTAATGGGTTTACTAGTCAAATATAGTCAGTGATTATATTTTTAGTTTTAATTATATTTATGATCCAAGATAGCCCAAAAAGATGTTAAATATACAACTAATGACACTTTTCAATTCAGATAAACTTGAAACCATTCCCCGTAGCACTGGTTGGGAAACACTGGATTAGACAATGCATTTCAATAAAATATTATTATACTTGAGATTTTATAAAACTTTTTGCCAATTTGTCCCCAGTTTTAATTTTTTTTGTTAAGTTTATAATGTTACTTCCTGGTTGAACACGGGTAACAAACATTACTAGGTAGAGGTAATTCCGCATCTGTTACCTAGCAACCATTTTTTAAAACGTCAACAAAATACATATAAATTACACTGTATTTAGAAATTGTCAATAAATAAAACCTGACAACACCTTCATTTTGTTTAATGACTGTTCAAACTTTCAGAAAAATGTGGCAGTTGTGTGAAAATTGTCTCTGGATTTTCAATGGCATGTCGCCTTTTGATGACATCACAGGGGGATTCCCAGCTGTACTTCCTGAATTTTTAAACTTTTATTTTTCAAATTTCTTCACAAACTGCAAACTGTGATAAATTAACAAAGGGACTGTCCCACCAAACTAGGTCATAATTAGAAAAACATAAGAACCTGTCATTTATACTTTAAACATCTTGGTTAAAGTAGAACGATTGACACTTATGGGTACAATATGGCCAATTTAAAAGAGCACAGGTAACTTTTCTGGTGAGGTGCCTTAGTCACCATGCATGCGATTTCAAAGGTAAAAAGTGATTGCTTGTGTGTGCAACTAACAATTATTTTAGTTGTCAATTAGTGAAACATTTTTTAATATTGTACGCTTGGACTTTTAGAATACATCAGGGTTGAAATATGGAGACTGGAGGCTGCAAGATAGAGGATATCTATAAGTAGTATCTTATTTTACATTTAGATCTAATAATGTCACCGTCTTTGTTACAAAAAAGGGTCTTTTGTCATGAATTTTAGAGTCTGTATAGTGTAATAAAAATGCGACAAGTTCTTTTTATAGTCATCTAACCACAATTACTTCATGGTTGCAGCCCTACTTTTGTGTGTTCTGAAGGCTTGTCTTTGTGTAATGTCCTCTTGTTGTTAGTGCAAGGTGAACCTGTCAGTTCATATCTTTAAAAGTAAACTTAAAACACATCTTTTTAAATTTGCTTTTAATTAAAACTTAAATATGGGTTAAATTGCTTTTAGTTAGGTTATGTTTTTAACCACTTGTTTTTGACCTTTATGTCTATTTACAACACCTTAATTTGTATTTCTATGCATATTTTTCACATTCTAATTTTTATGTTCTATAACCTTTAGGAGGAGTGTGTTTGTTGCTAATTGTTGTATATGTGAAGCACTTGAGTTACATTTTAAATGTATGAAAAGTACTATACAAATAAAGCTTGACTGATTGATCTGCTAACACTTGCTAACATATGCTAACTCGTGCTAATATGCTAATGTGTATTCTTGTGATTCCAGGTGGTGATCATGCTAATACTCGCCATTTTAGCCCGAAAAAACAGATCTGCCAACAAACACACAGGGCTCGCAGGTTTACTCAGGTGAGTGTAACACAGGTTAGGCCTTTACCCATTCAGAATGTTGTGATTTCAGTCCTAAACTGTCTCTGTTACAATATCCAGAATTCAAATGAAATATTAACCAATAGTTTCTTGGGAAAGGTGTTTTAATAGATGAAAGAAATTCACAGTTTGCTCACACGGAGCTACTAAATACTTTCCGCTTGATTCCTCAGTCCGGTGAACTTCCTGGACCATACGCAGCACAAGGGGCTGGCAGTGGCGGTGTTTGGAGTTCTTCTGTGCCGACTCTTTGGGCTGCTCCTGAATGAGGACCCTCTGCCTTTCACCAAAGAAACAGAGCATAAACGTGAGACCCTCTCCCCAAACACAACCTCTGATCCAGTGGTACAATGTTGCTTATGTAACTGGATCACTGGACTTAGAATGTGGACATAATCTCCACAGAAATCTATTTATTGCACAGAATTACACAAGAAGTAGGAAATCTGTCTTTTGTCACATTTCTGCTTACCCTCTTCTCTGAATGCAGCTTCAGGACTTCATTTTTCTAGTGATCAGGGAAGCTGCACAGCAATAGTTTTAATAAAATCAGATTCACAGAAAAATCAGAGACTTCTAGGAACAATTTGTGGTTTACTTTTTCAAAATTATAAAAATATATATTTATAACTGTGTTGTTTGCAATGCGAGTTGAAAGGAATCACGCTGTGGGCAATAGTCTGTGGTCTGGTTTATAGTTTGGGGTAAGTTTGGGTTTACTTTGAGTAACAGGAACTAACATGGATAACCAATCAACCAATCAAAACCTGTATTGTCCCAGACAGGGACAGTGTGCAGGGGCAATTCAGATGACAGACAATTAACAAGGATAAGATTACGACTGAACACAACTGGTTTAACATGGTTTAAGTAAAAGAGTCATCTCTACAGATCTAAAAGATCCTGTGCAATAAATCAGAGATTATTAAGAGCACTAATTGCACAAGGAGTAAAGGACTGTTTGAATCTGTTTCTTTTGGGTTTGGGAAGCTTTACCCTCTTCTTTGAGGGCAGTATCACAAACCCTGTCGCAGCTATTTTTCAAAAATGTTTGTTAGGCTTGGCTGCTCTGTCCCAATACCACCCTGGACCTGGGTAAGAGTTAGAGAAACATGGATCAATCCGTTTTGTGCAAAGTGAAATGGGACGAATCTTAACCCAAACCTTTATGTCAGGATCCACCTATTCAACAAAAACATTTTATTGGAATGGTTGAAATCATGCATTGTCATGTTTTATTTTATTTGTTGCTGTAAGCACCTCTACCTGCAAACCAGGGTTCAACCCCTTCCCCCCTCCTATCTTTGACTCTCATCGTGCCAGTCTGTGCTGCAGCAGCTGCTGTCAGCAGGTTTCACAGTTGACAGAGAAAGTTCAAATTCAACTTCAACACACAAAACAAAAGTTACTCTGTTTTGTTTCTTTTTTGTAACTATCACTTTTATTTTACTTGATGGACCATGATTTAAAAGTCTATTTTTTTTCTCATCAAAAAACATGTCTTTCAATATTGCTTTTAAGTCAAATAGACATTTCATCTGTCTCATCTAACAGAAAATATGATTACACATTGCACATCCCTGTTTGCCCACATGTAAATTCTGCTATAGTATCTGTATATAGTTTTATTCCTCTTTGATTAAGCCTTTTACAAGTGTTAATGTAGATTATTATGTCATTATTGTGCAATCAATAAACCGTATGCCTGTGCATCCAGTTTGTCCAAAGTCAAAAATATCCCAAACATGTCTCAACAGTTGTGCTGGTCCTGTTTTGCAGAGAGCTGGGTGATCCTGGGAGTGTTCTACTACCCTGCCCTGTACTACCCGCTCCTGGCATGTGGCACTTTACACAATAAAGTGGGTTATGTCCTGGGCAGCCTGCTGTCGTGGACCCATTTTGGAGTTCTGGTGTGGCAGAAGATAGACTGCCCCAAAACGCCTCAGGTGACTGCAACAGACATCTTTGTGCAACAGCTTTGGGGATTATTTTATTGGAAAAATTTAAGAATTTTTGGCAAACAGTGCACTACACACAAGATTTAAATCCCTGTTTTCCACAGCGAGCTTTCATCCACAGAATCGTAATCAAAACAATTAGTTCCAGTGTCTGTTAGTCTTAATCAGCGGGATTTGTAAGCGCTGATCACTTTAGTGTGTGACGATGAGAATAGTCTGAAGTGGAATCCTAATGAAGCTATTCTCATTACATTTACAGTCCAACTAACAGTAAAAAGTCTTTAAATTAAGTACAATCTTGAATTTGAATCCACATTAAGAGGGAGAATGTGCTTCCTGTGCACTGTGGGTGAACTCTGTGACTGACGTTTCTCTTTCTTTCTGCAGATCCACAAATACTTCTCTCTTTTCTCCAGTTTTCCACAAATAGCCTGCTTGGCATTCCTCAGTTTCCAGTATCCGCTGATGCTCTTCAAGGGCCTCCAGGGCACGGACAAGGACAATGCAACTGAGGTAAGTTTTGTTACAGTGGTTCACAGTCTGTCTTGTTTTCCGGAGCTTATTGCTATGCTGCAAGTATTTCAACAAGTCTGTAATAGTCCTGAGGCGACAGTGGCTCATGTGGTAGAGCGGCCAAAGCTCAAGCTGATGCCAACTCGACCAGTGTAATGTCCAGTGTTGGGAAGGAACTAAATAGATTAACAGAAGAATACTCATCTTCAGTACCTGTATTCCGATGCATACATTTTGCATTCTGACATATAATCCCAAAATCAAAATAACAGATGTAGATTTCCTTGTGGATGAGTCTAAGAACACGTTTCAGAATTTTGCACAATTCAAGTGTCAAACTGCTCAGAATTTGTGAGAAAAAGAGATTGCATTGGTTATGTCCTTGGGCAAGACACTTTGCTAGTGTGAAGATGGTGGTAGTTGTATGAAAGGACTAACACTTTTCTGTCAGTCAGCCCCACGACAGCTGTGGCTTCAGATGTATTTTACTACCACAGAGTGCTGAGAGTGCAAATCTATCTATCTTTCGGCACATTACCGATGTTTTGTGAAAATATCGCCTGAATGTCGTTATCAACCTAATGCAAAAAGAAAAAAAATAGAGCGATTAGAGAATTATTTCTGTCAACATTATTTACTTTACAAATAATGTATCATGTTATCTTTTGCACTTTAATTGTGAAACTTTTAGACAAACACAGCTGTAAATATGTGCGTCTTACATAATGCACATTTGATAGTCTCCCCTCAGTGTTGGGATTAATCCAACACCTGATTCAAACACCCATCCATTTTGATTAGTCCTGATCAGAGCCCCACAGCCCCGGTGCAGTCTGTGGACTCATGCGGCACATGAGCGGTAATCATATTTAAGCAGATTTGACGTAACTGGTTTATGTTGTGCTCTTGATCAGATTATGAAAAGGTCGCCTTGTTTTTTTTCACAGAGCAACAATCTCCAGTTCATTTGCAGCTAATCTTTCATTGGTGTGACAAAGCTGTGGCTGTGTTTGGGCACCAGACCACTGCAATGCAAAAATAAACAGTCGGTTAGCATCTGGGCACTACACCTGATGCCATCCTTGGACCCTGAATACTTTATATAAGTGTCGCTAACATTTTATTAGGCCTCTCACGATGATAACAAATTTTGAAGTACGATACATTGCTACAGAAACGATAATGTTGAATCAGTTTTATACCAATGACAGAATAATCTTAAAGAGTTTTGTAAGAACCATATTGTGAAGAAAACATGAGTTGTAATAAATAAATAGTACCGAAGAATCTACAAGGGGTTAGGTCCTTATTGAGTAATTAGATTTGCTTATTCAACTCTCTACAGCTCAAATCTAGTCATACTACAAAAAAGCAAGGAAAAAATTAAATTAACAAATTCAAATAATCTGTAAACCACAATAAATATTGAGCCCCAAAATATTGTATTTAGAACGATGGGTCAATATAGTAATTACTGTGACAAGCCTACATTTTGTTCAATATTTAGTTTTAGTTTAAAGTTTTTTAATAGTTAGTGATGAGACAACTGGCACCGCTCTCCAGAAAGTGTGTTGACATTGATAAAGGGCCTATGGCTGATTCATTTAACATGCATAAATACGTTTTGGTGCATTTTGGTATTTATTTTGTAAAAAAATACTCACAAATGTGTCAAGTTAACAGCCTTAGTGTGGGCCTGTTGAATAAAAGATATTATGGCAAGAATTTTGTGTAAATCAACACACATCTGTTGTTTATCTCATCTTCAAACAGGACCTGAACAGCAGCTACTATAAGGATTACGTCAAGGAAATACTAAAAAAGAAGAAAGACAATAAAATCAGGTAAATCAACCTCAACCTCTCCTTAACATCCACTGGCTCTGGATTTACACACATTAGACTAGGACTGCGGAGGTCAAACTCAATCTAAACCTGGACATTATCAGGCCTAAACTAGGGCTATAAACCTGGTCAAAAATGAGACAAAACTACTGTAATTCTAAATAACGATTAACCCATGGGAGGACATAAACGTTTGGGAAAAATATCTAGTGCAATTTTTCTGACCAGTATTGCTAATGCGATTATTTTGTGCCATTTTTAATAGGATGCCCTTTTGTGCCATTTTTAATAGGATTCTGTTCAACGTTCTTTGTCACGTTTTTGCCACTTTAAGCTGCATTTTTGCCAATTATATTCAAGTTTGTTTCGGTTTAGTCATGTTTGTGACACCTTTTGTGCCATTTTTGATTGTTTTGGTCATGTTTTTGTTGCTTTAGTCATGTTTTAAACACGTTTTTGTCATTTTCAGTTACTTTTAGTCATGTTGTCATCGCTTTACAACATGTTTTTTAAATAAACATTAACAGATTTGTCTCTTAATGAAACAGTTACTCATGAATCACTATGTAGAGGCAATCCGCCAGAGGTACACATTCAACAGTTTGAGAAACACTAGAAAAGAAATTTAAAAAATATATATAACACCATTATTTAAAGACCTTTATTTAAGGTTTGTTAAAATTAGCAAACATCTGCTAAATATAGACATTCATGCTCAGTAACTGATTATGACCTCAATAAAATCCCCCAAATTCAGGTTTTCTTGTTTGTTAAATCCAAGCAAGGAAAATAATTTAACCTTATATATTTTTCCTTATATATAAGTACATCCAGTGAGACACCTGGACTAGCACAGAGAATCCTGGATGCTGTGAAGTCGTACATCTACACTCCAGAGGACGGTAAATATGACACTGAAGCTTCATTAATGCATCTCAAAATCTAAACTGTAATTAACTGTAGTAAATCTGTTCAAACAGTGTTCCGTTTCCCTCCGAAGTTGGCCATCTCTTGTGTCGTGGCCTTTATAACTCTGTACCAGGTAAGTCTTTACTCATCTATAACTTACATCATTTAAAAGTGCACTATGCTACGCTTGCTTGTCTCTATGGAGATGCAACTGCTTTGCCTGGAAGATTCCACAGTTTGGCATTAAACTTGCAAATGTCCATTAAGTCAAGCTGGTGACACGGCCAGGATGAGTTACAAGTAAGATCTTAAAAATGTATGTTGTTCAGCATTTGTTTGGGGCGAAGAAATGTCATATTGTCCAGAGGTGTAAGTGTCAGCAAATTAAATTAAAAGTATCACATAATAAGCTTAAGTAAAAGTTTAAAAGTTGCCATTTTGAAATGTACTTTTAAAGTGAAAAAATAACAGTAATTCATCCAGATCTGAGAACTATTGAAGCGTCCAATGTAGTGATCTTCATAAATAATTGCGCATATTTTCAGTCAACAAATCAATAATTTATCTAGTTGTTTTTATGAATACATTTTTATTTGCTCAAAACCTTTGGACCAGGAACCAACCACTTGGTCATTTCAGTTGAAAAATGTTGGAGAGTACCTGGGGTAAAAGTAAAAAAGTTCTCACTGAAAAATGTACTAGTAAAGTAAAGTTTTAATTTTGTGCTTTGTTGCACATTTCTCCATGGAAACAAGCAGGTGGCAGACTTTCCACTAGAAAAGATACAAGTGCACCTTTAATCTACTCCAAACCAACGATGCATTTTGTGGTGAAGGTGGCTCTGCTCCTGATCCTGTCCGTGGTGCCAACGCTGCAGATTGCGCGGATGGGAGTGGACTTGGACATTGCCAAAGTTTTATCTGGTTTCAAAATCGAACTGTCTCCAGACAAACACGAGGTGATGCGGCTCGTGATCTATTACATGTGGTGTGTTGAAGGTGAGTGTCCGGTTGGCTTGTGTTTGGAGCGATAAAACACACTCTGACTGAGACTCTGTTGGCAGTGTGCTACATCTCGGCCCTCACCCTGTCTGCTCTGGTGAACCTGGCCATGCTCATGCGCTCCATGGTTCTGCACAGGTACTTTTATTCATCACAACAGCAAAATTAACAGTGCTTTTGGTCAGTGAGTGGAGTTGTGGAGTTGGTTTATGCTGTTGTCTGCAAATAGGTACCAAATACATAACCTTTTATTTTATTGCTATTCTAATTTATTTTTAACTTTTAGATTGTTTTTATTGTACTGTGGTCTGTAACTATTCTGCTGGTCTCCATGGAGATGTTATCGCATTGTCTGGAATGTTCCACAGTATGGCAATGAACCTAACTATTTGATCAATTACAGGTGTTTTATAGCTAAAAATATATTCTTATTTTGAGTGGAATCGCCTTTCCACAGATTTGACCTGTAACTTTGCTTGATAACGTCACTTGCTTGACTCTGTGGAATGGAGATGGCCAAGATAAATGCTATGCTGTGAAACATTGCGAGCAAAGCGATAACATCATGGAGACAAGAGGCAGAACAGTTACACAGAGCTTAAAGGTCCCATATTCTGCTATTTTGCCCTTTACACAGTCTATTCTAAGGGCTTTGTTGATAAAATTTTGCGTTGTGCAATATCCATAACATAACAGTTTCCAAAAAACACACATTTCTTGGACTGGCCCCCCTCCTTGCAAAAGCAAACGGCTCACTCTGAGATCTGACCCCCCCGAACAGAGAGCAGGCTGCCTCCCCCGCCTAACCTGCGCAGCTCCCCCTCCCAACTCGTGCCGAAGCCTAGAGCGGAGATGTTGCGCATGCGCCGTGTGTTCCGGTAAACAGCGATACACAAACACGGGAATAAACCTTTTATCTGTCCTGACGGTGCGTCGTGCTGAGTCCTACGTCCTGGATCTGACCTGGAGTTTGACGTGCTCCAGGACCTCGACGACGGACGTTGCCGTTTGGTAAATAACAAGCTAACTCTTCGATCTGTCGTATCCATCGTGTAATTACTGTGTAGCATTAGCATTAGCTGTTTTTATTCTGCGGTTGCGCGCTTCCCGGAGGCGTGGCTTAAACACCGCGTCATCCATGGGAAGCCGCGTCATCCATGTGAGGAGCCCCCGTCTGCCTGCTCAGCCGAGGGGGACAAAAAAGACAGTTCTCTAGCGAAAACATGCGGGAATCAATCAAAAAACCACTTTGGGCACACATACGAGGCCCAAATAGCACTGTAGGAAGGTTAAAACCTCTGAAAAGTCGATTTTGCATGTTATGGGACCTTTAAGCTGCTGTGTCCATGTACTTTCTCAGCTAGTTTAGTAAAATGTGAGTCTAATCTCTGCAGGTCAAACCTGAAGGGGCTGTACAGAGGAGACATCTACAGTGTGTACAACTGTCAGCGCAGGATCCGTCCATCACGGCCCGCTCTCGTGTGCTGGATGGGCTACACCGGCTTCACAGCAGCTCACACTGTCGTTGGTATGTGGGACAAATATTACCACCAATATTGCTCCTTCTTACTTGTGTGCCCTTGTGCAGAGAGCGGAGGGTCATTACACCCTGCGCTCATGTGATGTGTTTAGCTCGTCTGTCCCTCGTATAAGAACTGACTGGGGAAAGAGGGCTTTTTTGTTATGCTGCTCCCACAGCCTGGAATTCCCTCCAATCAAAGTGGAGATTGCGCAAACTGGTCTCAGTTAGAGCGTGAATCTTTCAGTTAGAGCGAGAATCTTTCAGTTAGAGCGAGAATCTTTCAAAAATTGTCAGTGCCTTTAAATGTAAAATTTCTTCTTAATTTCTTAAATTTCTCTTAAAATGTAAATACGTTTTTGTACTTTGTGTTGCTGTTACATATTTTTTACACTTTGCTCCAGGTTTCCCTTGAAAAAGATGTTTGGATCTCAGTGGTTTCTTATCTAGTTAAATAAAGGTTAATAATAAATACGTATGAGTAATGTTTTGTCAGATTTTAAAAAGAGGTCGAAAATAAAATATTTTCAATTTGTCAGTAATGATTTATAGGATGTTTTACTTGTCTAAACAATGTACATGATTTAGAGAGTCAGGCACAGCTAGGCGGTACTCAAAAAAGGAACAACTGAGGTAAAATAAGAGTTCATTTGCAGTCAAGTCTTTGTATAGTAATGTTTTCAAAAATGCTTTCAAAATGTATTTTATTTATTATCAAAATTTAATTTCACCCCTCCTTGATAAAATCCAGTACACATTATTTTAATTAATTATATATGGTGACGGTGACAAAAAATCAAATACTTTTTGACAATTTTTGAAACTGTTTTCTTCACAATATGGTTCTTACAGTTTGATAACTGAGATATCTGTTTTTGCCATTGAACTCTTCAAGTATACTGTTCACCCTATTCCCAGAACAAATATGGGCCCAGATTTTGGTGTAATCCAAAAAAGGCATCTCTCTCGCTCTCTCTCTTTCTCTCTTATATTCATGTAATTCAGAGGAAACTGTGTAACGTCTATAAACTCATATGAGAAGGGATGTCAAGATCATTCAGTTAATTGATATTTGATTTGTCAGGTCACAAAATAATTGTAATAACTAAAACATTACAATTGTGCAAATTTAAGAGAAGTAATCCACTTGTAAAAGGCTTAATCTAAGATTTCATAAAGATGGTCTTTTGCGTAAGGAATTGTAATCTTTTAGACACAGATTTTGTCCTCTCATTACACTAAAATTTGATATTGTGAGCTCTCTACTTATGACTATAGTGCTTTGAAAGTTTATTAGCACATATCTGTCCTGATTATCAGTCTGAATTGTGTCATGTGACTTGTTTCCTACACTGGCTATGCTTTTCTTTGGTTGGTTAACCTTCCTTTCATTCCAGACTAATTTCTCTGTATAGAGTAAGATATAAAGGTTAAAACAGATTTATAAGTAAAGCACTGGACACATGCAATAATGGCCGTCACATCTTGAGTTACCAGTGTACTGAGCTGAACTGTGTGCTTGTGTGTCCCAGCTGTGCTCATCCAGACGCTGGTGTTCTTCCTCTCTCTCCTGGTGGCCGTCTTCCTCGTCATCATCCCCATTCTCCATGGACAGAACCTGTTCCTCTTCAAGGCCCTGTGGAGCATGTGGTCAGTACACCTCCAGTTCAGCTTCTGCTTTGGTCACATATACTGTGAAGGTTGTTAGTTTTTAACTTGGAGAATGGATTTCGCCCCTCAGGCCCTTCTGGCTGATGCTCATACTGGTGGTACTGGTTCAACATATCTGTGCCAGGTTTTGCTTCATCAAAAAGACTGCTGGCACACGGGACTTAGACAACAGGTGATGATAGATCTCTAGTGCTTTCATTCACGTTGGATTGCATCAGATTGCCTTTAGTGGACATGCATAACTCATCATCGCATTGATCTTCCAGGGCTAATCTTTTCCTGATGACATACGTGCTGTTTCCGGTCAGCGTCCTGGTCGGGGTGCTGCTGGCTGCCTGGCGCCTCCTCATCACTGCACTCTTCAATATAGTCCACATGGGACGAATGGACATTAGTTTGCTGAACCGCAATGTGGAGGCATTTGACCCAGGTACAGGATCAATGGAGGGATAAGGAGAGCAGCTACACCTTCATATGTCTTTGTCAAACACAAGGGATGTCTAGAATGATTGAAGGGCCATTGTTATGCCTATTATAATGGTGTTCCATCATCATGAGCTCGCTCATAAATATTTTGATTGATTCATGCATGTTTGAGTAATGCTGTATTGTCCTGAATTTAAAATTTGAATGCTCACAAAAGGTCTGTTTTCACCTACCCAATACCTCCACCCACAGCTCTTACAAAAAAATTAGACTTGGGGTCATATATGATTCAAAGTACACATATATAGCAAATTAAAACTGTAAAAACATGTAAATGAATGTGGTGAAATGCCACGAGGCGGGGGCTTATCAGTTCTGCGGAAGTTAATGGACCTGTTTATATAATTAAGGGGTTTCAGATCAATATTGCAGTTTACAATGAACAAAATGTAAAATAACAGAATATGTTATGCCTACTGTCTTCTTTAACAAAAAAGTCTGTCTATTCCCACAGCAGAGCCAAATAGAGAAGCCTTTTCTCTGAAGTAAATGCTTTCACCTTCATTTAATATCCTGATTGTGAGGTGCCCCTGTCACATGGGGAGAAGACGCTTGAACCTGAATGTCTGCTCTCTTTTAAAAACTGTAATTGCGCAGTGGTCTGAAACGTGCAGAAAGCAGGTGGTGACAGATTGTCGGCCATTATGTGTGATTGCCTCAAAGCCAGTCCTGGACGTGTTTATTGCTCTGTGAGTGATGCCCCTCCCTGTGTCCCCAGCCTACCGCTGCTACGCTCATTATCTGAAGATCGAGGTGAGCCAGTCTCACCCGGTGATGAAGGCCTTCTGCGGGCTGTTGCTGCAGACCGGGGGCCCAGACAGCGCCGCCTTGAGGCCCCGGGACGCAGAGGAAGGTCAGTGCTATCCACAAGACTAATTTATGCTGCCGTTATTATAATGCATAAAGTTGATCAAATCAGATCACTGACCACGCACAAGGAAAATGAAAGCTCGGCATTTGTGATTCGACATGTCAGGAGCAAATGGATGAGTCGATGGGTATACAGCAATTTACCTCAATCTGTCAGAAACTTCTCTCAGTTCCCTCAACATCATCTGACAACAGCAAGGAGAATGGCTGCGGTTTAAGTAAAAAAAATACAGCCAAACATCCAACTGTTGTCTATGACTGTCGCAACTGAGACTTTGCCGTTTACGCATAGATTTGTCATAATAGCCCACTGAAAGAAACAGATGATGTGTGCTAATTGTCTGATTTAAATTCATGTGGCTCAAGGGGATAGTCGTGTTTAAATCGCATCTTTGCCAGGACATGCGCAGTTCATTCACTTATCCCACTTCAATTATGACTTATCCTGATTCCATGGATGTGCGCAGTGCTTCCACTCAGCTCACGTTTGTCCTTTGCTCCTGTGTCTGTGAATTGTCCGCAGGGATCCAGCTTGTCCAAAAGGAGAAGAAAGTGCACAAAGTGTCCAGTGCCAAGCGTGCGCGCGGCCGCTGGCAGCTCCTCTACACTCTGGTTAACAACCCCGCACTGGTGGGCACCAGGAAACACTTCCAACGCCAGAGCGCCGACAGCTTTGTGAACGGCAGCCTCAAGAAGAGCACCAAGGAAGGAAGCAAGAAAGAGGCGTCGGGCAAAGAGGCAGAGGGCGCATCCAGCAACTAACACCACTTCAACTGAAAACAGAAACTGGAACAAATACTAATCTGAAACACCAAGAACACCTAACGCTTTTGTATAGGCCTGTATTTAAATCTCCTTCCTTTGTGTTATTTATAGTCCTTCCGTCTTGATGGTTTCAAGCCGGCTTTTAGACAAACACGTAATAGCATCCTCGAGCTGTGTTACCATCAGAACTCGTAATACGGCAATCCACGGCATATTACAATTACAGCATGACTTTCACACCGGGTTGGGCCCTTGGTATTTTTGTGAACAAACCTGTGGAACAGATTAGATTCTTAATTGTTTACCATTAAGTTTAAATAACCCATTTAGCTACTTTGAAGATTCAACTTATGTTTGTTTTTACTGTGGAAATAAAATTTAAAAAATATTACATTACATGGTGTGAACGGCTGGTTGTGAAACGTTAAGAACAAAGAGCTCTTGAGGGGCCTGCGTCTGTCCTTTAGCGCGTGCGAGATGAAAAAAAAAAAAACATACAATAGCCTATGTCTAAAAATAAACATTGCAAACTTTTTGATTTCATGTTTTATTAATTCCACTTACATAAAATAATATCAAAACGTTGGAACCTTTTTGTTACGACAGTTCACAAAATGTCACATGTGTAAATACAAGACGAGCCTAAAGTGGCTCTGGATGCGCTTTTGTCAAAAGCTTTGTAGAAACTTATCGTTCGTAAAAAAATAATAAACAATATAAAAGATAAAAAATCAAATCAAATCAAATTAAAATATGTATCCCAATTCACGTGGCTATACATCACAGGTCAACAAGTTATCTATGCTGTGTGGACTACACTAAACACACAATTTACGTGTGACATGCCATGGACACGGTTAAAATAAAAAAGCACCCGTCAATAATATATCCAGAAGTAAAAAGCCTTCACGTAACATCACATCAGCTGCTAAATGAAAACTCGTTATTTTCTTAGAAGCGCACCACCTTTTTAGAGAGAGACCAGTGCCAAATACACGGAGGAGCGCGCGCATCGTCACCCCGGATAATGAGGAGTAAGGTGTGTTCGTGTTTGAGTGCTCAGAAGAATAAACGGCAGTGCGTAAAGGTCCCTGCAGTTGTGGCTATAAAATATGGCACTATTGTCTGGTTTTGTGCTCGGGATAAGACATCGATTATTCTTCTTTACGCGCAGCTCATGTGCGTTCTTTTCATTTACGCTGTAATGCATGATCCTGTGCTTGTTTTGTAAACGTTAACTCTATACATAGCATGTCACGTACATGTATTCACAATCTCTGACGCAGTGCTTTCTGAGGTAAAAATGAAAGAGTCGCCCTTGATCTCAAATTCTTGTACAGCGTCCGTGTTTGTGAGTTACCTGTTGGATGTAGCGGCTTAAAATGGACATATTTATACAGTCGAGGCTCGGAGGACTCAGCGGCTCGGCTCCTTGTAGTTGCCGTTAATTTCCTCGGAAATTGTGACGGCCTCTGCACCGAGCGGCAGGCGGTCACTATATTCCGAGCCCACCTCAAACTCCTCTGGGTTGGTTTTGGATGAGGATCCCGGGATGGACTCGGTGACCACACTGCCCTCTCCCTCCCCCTCCCGGTCCACATCCTCCGGCTCGCCCTCCTCCTCCTCCTCTAACTCACTGGGGTTAAAGTTCTTCTCCGAGCCCACAAAAGAAGCCCGGGGGTCAAAGTCCGTGGCCATTTGCTTCTCCATCTGATCCGGGTTCTGTGCCTTCATGATGAGCTTGTACGTTTTTCCCTGGTATTTGTACAAGAGGTGGCAGCAGGTGGCACCCAGCAGAGGAACAGTGGCCAGAGCCAGGAGGAAAATACTCACTACCACAATAATGAGCAGGGAGGGGATCTTCTTCCTGGTGGTGAAGACCACTTGCACATGGCAGTCCTGCCCTCCATAGGTGAGACACAGGGTGTAGTTAGTGCCAGGATGTAGATGATGGAAGCGGTAGGAGTTAACCCCCTCCTCTATTTTGGACCACTGCACCATAGAGTGTCCATTTCCTGTGTCTATGCAGAGGTAGAGCATGTCCAGAGTGGACTTTGTGCTTGAAGACTCAAACACTCTGGTTGGCTCTTTGTTGACAGTGTCCAGGTGGTCGCTGGGGCTCAGGTGCAGGTTGGTTTTGCTGTTGGGGAGCTGCAGGGGGTTCAGTTGAACTTTGGCTTCAGTCTCTGACACCTCCAGAGCGATGACCCCAAAGTCAGTGTACTGTTTGAGGTCATCCAGGGTCATGTTGAAGGCATGGTTTGAGATGTACTCACTGCCATCTTTCACTCCACACTTGCTGCCAAGTGCTGGCTCTTTGGGTTTTCCTCCAGCCTGCTCCACTTCATGTTTGTCAGAGGTGGCATCACCGCTCTTTGTACTCTCATCACTTTTGGACCAGTTGATCACATTGTTCTTGGAGACCTTGGGGGCCGTGGGCTTGCTGATTGAAGGGAACCTGTCAATAGAATCAGGAGCTGGTTTGGTGGTGTACTTCTGGGAGGCCAGAGCCACTTGGACACTGCTCTGAGCCCTGCCTATCTCATTAGTGGCTGAGCAGCTGTAGTTTCCTTCTACTCTTTTGCTCATACGAGGGATGGTGAGGGTGCCATTTTGAAAAACATAGAACTGGCTGTTGGTTGTCTTATCATTGATGGGCTTGTCACTGATGACTCCGTTTGATGGCAGAGGGAACAGGTAATTCTGGCTGGCAGTGGTCAGCTCCCAAACCAGCTGTGGCAAAGGGATTCCCTGAGCCTCACAGGTTAAGACTACAGTGCCCCCCTCACTGAGCTCCGTGCTCTCCAGGTCAGGCTGGTATGTGATGGTGACTATAGGGGCTTTGCAGCTGAGTCTAGGCATATTAGTGACCATTGTGCCTTTCAGATGGGCTGGACTGTCACAGACTATATTGTTAGGCTCAGGAACTGAAATCTTGGTGGTAGTGATCCAGTCTCTGAGCCATTCCACGGCACAGGAGCAGGAGAAAGGGTTGTTGAAGATCTGCAGGTGGGACAGGGAGGACAGAGTGCTGAATGTTCCCTGAACAATAGTAGTGAATTTGTTATTGTTGATACGCAGCGACCTCAGGTCTGCCAGAGTAGAGAAGGCATCCTTTGGCAGGTTGACCATTTCATTGTTGTTCATCTTGAGCAGCTGCAGCGCGGTCAGGTTCTGCAGATCTTCCCAGGGAAAGTTGATGATTTTGTTATAGCTTATGTCCAGATTTCTCAACTGGATCAGTGGAGCCAGTGTGTCCCTTTCGATGGTCACAATCTCGTTATGGGCGAGCCACAGGGAGTTGACCTGGGTCACGTTGACAAAGCTTTTGCTTTTGAGCAGTTTGATTTTGTTGGCGGAGAGACTCAGTGTGGTGATGTTGGGGGGTAAAGCTGTTGGCACCTCCAGCAGCTCTTTGTACGCACAGTTAGCCAGATTCTGCACCGCTTTATCCACACACGTGCAGGGCTGTGGGCAGCACTGCACCACCGCAATCACCAGCGCCCACACAGCGAGCAGCCGCACAATGCGCACAGACATTTTCTCCATCTGTAAACGTCAGAAATATTTGGTGAGGACAATAGTTTAAAAAAGACAGAATTTAAAAATAATCCACAGTATATAGGCTATCCTGACAGTTCATAAAATAACATTATGGAAAAAAAGAACAGATTTTACTAAATGACCAATGTTTTTTAAAAGCATCTTTAACACCAATTTGTCATTTATGACGTGTCATGTTTGCCACTGTTTGCCCTTGCACTCGGCTCAGGCGCGGTCTCAGATTACAGGAGCGTCTTACCTGTGAGAGCAACTTCAGATGCTTCAGTCTCAAGTGTCAGTGCACAGTCCTCTGAACGACTTTACACCACACTCCACTCACTCTTCAGATAAACTCCCTTCCCGATACTTTGGCTTTGCTTGGTCGGTGAAGTAAACATTTTCCCGCGGAGATGCAGCAGTCCTCGGTGCGCTCTCTCTGATGCCTCCGCCGCGAGTGCCGGAGCCAGTGCGCGTTCACGGCGCAGCGAGCGCGCGGCCCCTCCCATCCATCACCTCCAGACTATTAAAGATACAGAGGCTGGGGCCCCCTCAAACAAAATCTATAATTTACAAGATTATGTTTATAATTTATGAGTCGACCCCGAGCTCATCTTTGACCTGATTCACTTTGCTTGCAGTCTTGGAGGTCCTAAATAAACAAATAAATGAATGATAACTTGAGGCAGTTTCACTGCAGTGGTGCAACATACATATTTTTTGCTTTTATTAAGGTGTGGGTTTATATTGACTGCACTGTGCTCTGATCTCACAGGCGTATAATAAAAATAAAAAAAAACAGAAAAGTCTTTTGTGTGCGTATATTTCTTGTGTCTGCTAAATGTTTTGTGAAATTCTCGCACCATCCTTTCAGTTGTCTACAAATGTTGGGGGGAAAAATTTGGTGTTATACTGCCACCTTAAGGTCTGATTTGTCCCCTATTTTCTTAAGGAGCGTGTAGTTGTAGTGCACTGCCCTCTGCTGGTGCTTTCAGAAAGTACATTCAAGTGGCCTTTGGGTCTAACTCTTTATGGCTAAAATAAATTCTCATTTTTAAAAGCACCACAGAGTAAAAATAAAAAAGTAAAGTATAACAATATCAGCTAAATATTGAACGAAATATATCATAGAACAAAATATTTCAATAAGTGTACAATTTAACTTTTCTGATGGGAAGGCGCTTGATTGTCTCTGCGCAGATGTCTTTGTTTTAAATCCCTCCAGAAGCTTCTCCAAAACTCTGCAGCCCGCATCATCACCAGGACGCCCTCCCACCATCACATCAGCCCCATCCTTCAACAACTTCACTGGCTCCCCATAAAACAACGGATTAACTTCAAAATTCTCCTAACCACTTTCAAAGCTATCCATAACCTGGCTCCACCGTACATCTCTGACCTCCTCCACATCTCCACTCCCTCTCGCTCCCTCCGGTCCTCCTCCTCTCTCTAGCTCTCTCCTCTTTCCGTCTTAGTTCAATGGGGGGCAGAGCCTTCAGCGGCTCTGCTCCTCAGCTCTGGAACTCTCTCCCTCCTGACCTCCATAGACACCCTTCCACTTTTCAAATCCAGACTCAAAACTCACCTGTTCAGACAATCCTACACCACATAACTCAGTCACTCCAACACCATCATCCAGTTCTGTACTGTGGGTTTTATTCTGTTGTTTTTATTTCTTGTTGTCATGTACAGTGTCCTTGGGTGTTTTGAAAGGCGCTTATAAATTATTATTATTATTATTATTATTATTATTATTATTATTATTATTATTAGTATTATTATTATTATTATTATTATTATTATTTTGCCTGGTATGTTTCACATATGGCATTAAACTTATGTGTCGTGCAGTAAATCAATCATATGTTTTACTGCTAATATAATTCCTTGAAAAAATAACAGTTCTTTCAGTTAGTCAGTAATAATTAGTTTAGGTACAGATAATTTTTTTGAAACTATTAAAATTTTTTAAATTCAAATATGTGAACTAATACGGCAGAAATATTTAATTAAAAGAAAGAAAGAAAGAAAGAAAGAAAGAAAGAAAGAAAGAAAGAAAGAAAGAAAGAAAGAAAGAAAGAATCTAGTACGTAAAGTATCTTAAAGCCTTCGCTTTAATGATAAGGCAAACATTTCCTCCCTTGTGTGCATGTAATCCAGAGGCGCAGGGCGGGTCCAGGCGAGAAACCAGCTAAACACACGTTTTTGACTGTTGTTTGTTATTACTTCCTCACTGCTCCTTCCTGTCTCAGGGTACAGCAGGAAAACGACTGCCACAGTGTGTGTGCCACCACACTGCAAAGAGGGAGCATGGGTTACTGAAAAAAGATTTGAGTAATTAGGATTTGGTTAGATTTAATGTATTGACCTTAATTGTTTACACGTTTTGCGAAATTTCTGACTGTTTATTTATTTATTTTATTTTTTTCAGATTTAAATAAGTCTGAATATGAGTACAATTCTCTTGTTTCAAATCAGAAAGTTTAAAAACTCCAGGTCCATCGAGTAAATACATATAGATTTGTTAATACTACTTAAATTAACTGAAAAGCGTTAATTAAAATAATAATAATAATAATAATAATAATAATAATAATAATAATAATAATAATAATAATAATAATAATTAGGCAAGGCAAGTTTATTTGTAGAGCACAATTCGTACACAAGGCAATTCAAAGTGCTTTACATAACAGGAAAAGTTGCATTAAAATCACAAAACACAAGACACACATAATCATTTTAAAGATCATATGTACATCTAAACAGAACTGTTTTTAGCCTGGATTTAAACATTGTCAGAGTGCAGGCCTGTCTCACATCTTCAGGGAGACTGTTCCAGATTTTAGCTGCAAAAAACTGAAATACTGATTCCCCATGTTTAGTCCTGACTCTGGCACCTGCAGGAGGCCGGTCCCTGAGGTCCTCAGAGTGCGAGATGGTTCATACGGCTCTAAAATGTCAGAGATGTACTTTGGTGCTTGGCCGTGGAGAGACTTGAACACAAGCAGAGCTGCTTTAAAGTCTATTCTCTGAGCCACAGGAAGAAATTAAACAGATGTTCCTCCGTTGCAGTGCTGGTTGGAGGTGTGGTGTTTCATTTCCAATGAAATTGCCCTTTTTATGAAGAAACTGCAGTGTGGTGCCATTTAAATTCAATGCATCTGACAATTCAGAGACTGGAGGGCTTTTACCATTGGAATTGCCATCAGTGGGAATTAGACTTGTATCAAAGCAGATTACATAATGCTCCATTAGCTTTTATTGGGCTCCTTGGAAAAGATTCCACTTTGTTCCTTTTTTAAAATTTCAACAAGAAGAAACTCAAATGTCACTATATTAAATATCAGACGTATTAAAAGCAAAAATAACGATGACTTAAACACGTCTCACGACACAGCATTTTTGAAGTGAAGTGAATCTCATCCTCCTCCATCTTGCATCTCACAAAAACTCTCTAAACCGTTGAACGTAAACATGTCTCAAATGAGGAGACACAGACAGTGTTTATCTGAGTTGTAAACAAAGTCTGTTTGATTATCCAGGAAAAAAAGGAAGGAAGGAAGAAAGGAAGAAAGAAAGAAAGAAAGAAAGAAAGAAAGAAAGAAAGAAAGAAAGAAAGAAAACTGCATAGGCTATAATTCGACAGTTTAAGACAATGTTTTTTAATATTGATCATTTTAACTAAAAGACTTGATATTGAAATAACTTATTTGTCTTCAACAATAATATTCATAAATAAAGTTTAATTGGCGCCATGTATTTTTTAGATGCACCTGCTGGTCTCCATATGTTTGTTTTTATACATTAAAGAAAAGCATGTATACTTACCAGGCTCATCTCTCCACAGATCTGATTGACTTGGTGGCATCGCCTGCTGCACCTTTCAAAGGACACATACAGTATTGTGCTATAGTGACTTTTTTCAGCTTTTAACCATGTTCTAACAATATTCCGTCATCAAAAACATACCTGGAGTTGCATTCAGCTGCATTCACGCTAGTTTAAGGAATGCTGGTAAGAAAATCCTCTCCCCTCCGACCGTCAAAAACATGCCCCGCTGAATTCCCTTGATCAATGACGTTTTTTTAGACATGACTTATCCAAGAATGTTTTGCTGTTTCAGTCCTTAAATCATCGCCAGACTCGTTCTGCGCATTTCTGTCATCTAAACACAATGACTGTAACCGTGTGATAGTCTAGCATACCAACAGCGTACCAACCATTGCGCATACATATTACGCATATGTAATTGCCTCTGCAGCCAGCAGATGGAGCCACAGCTAAGTCAATGTGGCATCTCCCAATGCAGTGATAAAGTTAGTTCTTTGCAAAAACATTTTATTTTTAGTTCTAAAACATGAGATGTCAAAGTAAAGATTCTCAAGAGAATGTTTAAAGGCCATTAACAATAGACATAATGCATCATTTTTTTCCTTTAACTGTTTCCGGACCTAAGAAACCTATACTCAAACATGTAATTAGTGAAATGTTCAGAGAAAAATAACAATAATGGTGTGATAAATCAGTTGATATAGTGAAAAACTAGGGTGGGTTCAAAATTTTGATAAATCTTTGTCCATTGAAGCCTAAAAATGTAGAATATACCAAATAAATTACTTTTATTAGTTTTTGATAGCCTATATTCTGTGACTAGCCTCACATCATGTTCCAGACAATTCACCTTTGCCTCCTGTATTTAAATCATGTGTTTATAATCTTGGCTCTGTACTTAAAGCGCATGACAGTTTTTCCACATTTTTCTATAAGTATAACTTTGCCTGATTGGATGGTACTTGTAGAACATATTTGTCATAGTTTCACCCCAGTCAAGTGGCAGTTTGTGAATTAAAGTTTAAAACCAAAAGTTGAAATTGCAGTATGGACAGTTTTAACATTTAAATATCAAGTATTTTTGTGTTAATTTATTCCTGTTTATCCACAATCTGATATAAGGAAACTATCAAGCTGCTGGACATGTTCAATATGAAAAGTAAGCTGTCACCCACTTATTTTCAGTCAAATCAAACATTTTCAGATGAATTAGAGACAGTTTCTACTCCAAAAGCACAAATTCAAAAATTACACAAATTCTTTAAAAAAAAAAGTAATAGGACTTTTATTTGGATTCCGCCTGGACTTTTTAACTTCATTACTAGTCCCTAAAACATTTTTTTTTTTGTGAAATTAACTTCAGCTGAGAAAGAGGAATTGTCAAAAGCCAACAGTAGTGTCAATCAGGCAAAATCTAGACACCAGCTTCACTTCTTCATATATTTTACAAAGAAAATGTAGGCGAACTTTCAAGTCTGATATTCCTCTGAGCAGAGCTTGTTTCCAAGTGAAATCAAAGTAACACCAGAGGCCAAAACTATAGAGTCTCAGCTTCACAAAGAGTCCAGACAATAGTTTGTGCTCCAAAGCACAAGAGATTCTACTTCCTGTTACTGAAGAGTGCAGACGCTTTTCCTTGCTGCTCCTGCTTGCTACAGCTGTTTTCTTATTTATTTTGCTTTTAAATCAATTTTTTTCCTCTATAAATCTTGGATTATGACTTTTCGAAGGAAACCAAGGATTTTAAGATAATTTTTTACATTTTTAACAAACTATCTGACGAGCCAGCGACATGTCCGGGGAGAGAAGGCAAACAAACTCTTGTGAACGCTGTCGGAAATATCAACATGAAATAATTGAGCTACAAGCACGGATATTCGCTCTAGAATCTGAAAAAGGACTTCACGATACAATTCCAGTGTCACCGAGGGGTAAGAAGTCTACATATCTTTCAAGAAAAGCTACTTTCAACTTAAACCGGAGCGACTCTGTGTCTTTCCCAAAACTGCTCCACCAGGCCCAGCAAAGGATTCAGCTCCAGCTGCTCCAAAATCACCTACACTGCCTCCAGTAAAGAGCTCATCAGCTGCAGCACCACAACGATCTCCACCGCCACCCTTGAAGGGCTCAAGCTCAACATCCGTCCCCCCTCCCTCGGGGTCCTCATCACAGGCAATGGACCGGTCAGTGACAGGCCCAGCAGCTGCCCTGTCACCACCCCTACCCTCAGACCAGTCCTGGGTCCCCCCTGCAACATCTACTCCCACTCAATCATCACTCTCCTTTTCATCTCCACCTTCACCCAGGGACCTTCCCAACCATCTTGAAAGTCTGATCAAATCAGGAGTAAAGATGGTTCCACTCACACCTAATTTAGCAAGATCAAGAGTTCTGATGTCAACAATGATGAACTCTTCCCCGTACAAATCTGTGCCCACCATACCACCCAGGAGCTTCAACTCTACTGCTTCACCAAAAAAACGACCTGCACCTCCACCCCCTCGCTTTTCACCTGGTCCATCACCCAAAGCCCCCCCAGCTCTCCCCACTCCCAAACCCCCTCCAGGTCTCCCCCTTCGCCGCCCTCCCCCACCTCCCCCCAGAACTGTTATCTCCCATAGCTAGGATGCAGTGGGTCTCAGCGTTGCCGGGACTTATGGTCCAGAAAAATGTCAAACAAACCCGGGCCCTGTGTTATATCTGAAGTCACGACACACAGACTGGAGAACAGAAGGACAGTTAGACTGTCCAATCTTAGAAATTTAATTCATAGTCCCTGTGAAAAGATAACGTCCAGTCACATTGAAACCAATCTGAAACTTGCTGTGCTTAATGTCAGATCATTATGTAACAAATCACTTTTAATTACTGATTTTATATCTTCTTATAATCTTGATTTTATGTTTTTAACTGAAACATGGCTTGACAAAAACACGGGGGATGTAGTTCTAATAGAAGCGACTCCACCGAGCTTCAAGTTTGAATCTGAAACACGCGACAACAAAAAGGGTGGAGGTGTCTGTGCAGTTTTTACCAGAGGTTGTCCCAGAGGTTGTCTTTTGGGGTGTTTTCATCATTTGAGTATTTATCTTTTAAAATGGAGCTAAAACAGTCTCCCTCCATACTCTACATTGTCCTGTACAAGCCTCCCCAGCACTGCCAAGGTTTTATTGATGATTTTACTGAGATGCTTTCAGTTGTATGCACAGACTTTGACGGTTTGGTCATTACAGGTGATTTCAATGTTCACGTGGATAATGTTTGCGACAGAAACGCTAAAGAGCTTGATGTGAGTGGCCCCACTCACAGCAGAGGACACACTCTGGACCTGCTAATTACTAAAGGGGTTAATATTTCAAACGTCAGTGTGGTCGATGTGGCACTGTCTGATCATTTCTGTGTTTTTTTTGACCTGTCTGTTATTCCCAAATCACCGACTGGTCCTGCAGTTGTTCGGAGGAGACACATAAATGACAGCACAAGTGCACTCTTCATGGAAATTATAAACTTTGAAAATCCTTCATGTTCAAATGTTGACGACTTTTTAAATTCTGTTACATCTAATATCTTGAATGTTCTGGACACCATTGCTCCTATGAAGGTTAAAATGGTTAAAAATAAGCAGAAGGCGCCATGGAGGGATAATGAGACAGTCAGGGCACAGAAAAGGAGTGCCGCAGGGCTGAGCGAAAATGGCGCAAGTCAAAGCTCCAGATTCATAAAGAGATTTATAGAGAAAGGTTGTACATGTACAACCTCATTTTATGTAAAACAAGGGAAGGATTTTTTTCTGAAATAATTGGAAATTGCAGTAATAACTTGCGTGCTCTGTTTGCAACAGTAAACAGACTAACAAACCCTCCAATTCTGCTGCCATTAGAACTAATTTCCACAGCTAAGTGCAATGAGTTTGCAGTATTCTTTAATGACAAGGTTCAGGGCATTAAAAATGCCATAAATTCCACAGTGCAAATAATAACTTTAAAACCACCTACACATTTAGAGCTGACTCAGTTTGCACCTGTAACTGACAAAACTGTCCAAGAGATCATCACCAGTCTGAGTTCTTCTACATGCTGCCTCGATGTGTTACCCACCAGATTTCTAAAGTCTGTTCTAAGCACTTTGTTAACACCGCTCACTCACATAGTTAACATGTCGCTTCAATCTGGAACATTCCCAAGGGCCTTGAAAACTGCGGTCATTAAGCCTCTCCTAAAGAAGAGCAGTCTTGATGCCTCAGTACTGAAAAATTATCGGCCCATCTCAAATCTGCCATTTTTAGGCAAAGTCCTCGAAAAGGTTGTTTACCAACAGCTCACTGACTTCCTCTTAATAAACAACTCATTTGATGTTTTCCAGTCAGGTTTTAGACCTCATCACAGCACTGAGACTGCTCTTATCAAGGTGACAAATGACATCCGCCTGAACACTGACGCGGGCAAAGCCTCAGTCTTAATTCTGTTAGATCTGAGCGCTGCTTTTGACACTGTCGATCATGGGATCCTCCTACAGAGACTAGAGGACTGGGTGGGCATCACTGGCACCGCCTAAATTGGTTGAAGTCCTACCTTGAGGACAGAGAGTACTTTGTTGAGATTGGTAACTGTGTCTCAGACCACGTGAGCTTGACCTGTGGGGTGCCCCAAGGGTCAATCCTGGGACCCCTTCTGTTCAACCTCTATATGCTGCCCTTAGGTCAGTTAATACTCAGCACAAATGTGTCTTATCACAACTACGCATGACGACACTCAGATCTATGTCTCACTGACGGCAGGTGAATATGGACCAGTGGATTCATTTCTGTCACTGCATCCAACAGATCAGCGTGTGGATGCAAAACAATTTTCTTCAGCTAAACTCAGACAAGACTGAAATCATCGTCTTTGGGCCGCAGAAACAGAGAGAAAGTGTCAGCAGTCACCTCCAGTCTCTCGCTCTAAAACCGACAAATCAAGTTAGAAATCTGGGGGTAATAATGGACTCAGACCTGAACTTTAACAGCCACATCAGATCAATAACATCAACAGCCTTTTACCACCTAAAAAACATTGCCAAAATTAAAGGTATAGTGTCTAAACCAGACTTGGAGAGACTTATCCATGCATTTGTCTCCAGTAGGTTAGACTACTGCAACGGCCTGTTCACTGGCCTCTCCAAACGAGCTGTAAAACAGCTGCAGTACATCCAGAATGCTGCTGCTCGAGTCCTGACAAGAACCAGGAAGTACGATCACATTAGTCCTGTGCTCAGGTCTCTGCACTGGCTTCCTGTGGCTCAGAGAATTGACTTTAAAGCAGCTCTGCTTGTGTTCAAGTCTCTCCACGGCCAAGCACCAAAGTACATCTTTGATATGTTAGTGCCATATGAACCATCTCGTACTCTGAGGACCTCAGGGACCGGCCTCCTGCAGGTGCCTAGAGTCAGGACTAAACATGGGGAATCAGCATTTCAGTTTTTTGCAGCTAAAATCTGGAACAGTCTCCCTGAAGATGTGAGACAGGCCTCCACTCTGACAGTGTTTAAATCCAGGCTAAAAACAGTTCTCTTTAGACGTGCATATGACTGAAAGATCTATCTGCACTCTTCTCTTTTAAAGCACTTTATTTTAAAATGATTTTAAAATGATTCTGTGTGTCTTTTTGTGTTTTTATGATTTTAATGCAACTTTTCCTGTTATGTAAAGCACTTTGAATTGCCCTGTGTACGAATTGTGCTCTACAAATAAACTTGCCTTGCCTTGCCTTGCCAAAGGGTTCAGAAACAGCTTGAATTAAGGCTCATTTTAGTCACACGTTTTAGGTAAAAACAGTTCTGAGGTATGTTTAAATAAAGTTTAACGAATAACTTTTTTTAAAAATTGTAAATTAGACAAGCTTTGTCTCATGTTTAGGTAAGAGTTTTGCTTCCTTATGTCCAACCAGGGTGAGTCACAAAAATGCTCAAACTATGAAAACCAATTGTAAAATGTTTAGCAACATTTTTAATATATAATGTTAACAACGTTCCTGTGGATTGTGTAGTCCAGTCTAACCTGTAAAATGCAGTTAAAGTACAGTACCCTAAAAATACTTACATTTACCACTTCCCCCATTTTTATATGTGGTCTCTGCAGAAAAAAACATAGAATCGAGTTTGGTGGAGCCACACTGGAACAAACGCATGTATCTGAATGACTCACTCTCTGTTATTCTTCAGCATATGTTGCCGCGACTACAGATGTTTGACAATTCAAACAGCCCACAATAATGTCTGTGCCACAGAATCTCTCCATATTTCTCTACAATAAATGATAAAAAAAGAAGGGAGGAGAGAGCTGGACAAATACAGACAGATCAATATGGCACTTTGAGAACATGATGCCCCACTGGACCAGCCTTTTACCATTGATTTTATGATATTGCAAACATTTTAATAAAATTTATAAAAAAGGGACTCCACAACTGTCGGACCAAATAATTTCAATTATCATTCTTTGCATCACAAGCTTTGAACATTAACACGTTTCTATTACTAAACAGTTGTGAAGAAATACTATGATAATTTCAAAAATAATAAAAGAATGCCTCCTTTCCTTTGTGGTTGAGGGAGTGACTTCAGAGGAAAAGGAGTGAATATGTATTTTTCTCGTGAAATCACAACAAAGTTTAAAGTTGAGCTGAAGGCCAGGTCAGAATTATATGAAGGGACTTTCAGATTGCAGATGTGTTTGCCTGGTTGATGGTTAATATCTCTGTAATAACTATCCCGACCATATGAAACAAAAGCTGGCACAATAGTCTTCTCTGTCAACATAATTAAATAAAAGTGAAATATTGTTTTCACAATAGCTTCAAAAAGTGGTGCCATCAATTAACATCAAAGACATGATTGTTGTTAGTTGAAAGGAGTTCAAGCCAAAAGATTAATAAAGCAAGCTTCTGGATCATAAATTTGAACATCAACATCTAAAAGCAACCAATGGGTCAAGAGAAGACTACTTTTAAACTGAAAATAGAGACAATAAATATAAAAATACAGTTTATTTTTTAGCAATACAGTAATTCCAACAAATATAAATAAAGCTTAAACAGTATAAAGTCAAACATACATTGTCCCTCATTTCTGTAGTATCAGTTTTTGTAAGGATTTTGCACCAAAATATTCAAATGTTATAGCAACAAAACAATTGTTCTGTCTCTATGTTTTTGTTTTCCCTCAAATGCCATTTGTAGTAGTAAGCTAAGACACTGTAATAGTATATTCAAACATGTTTTTTGGAATAATGCATTGCGGCACGCCTACATGCTTAAGTTTTTCCAGTTACTCCATCCAGGGTGGAGTGAAGGCCAGATCAACACATGCTGAACAGAAGGGCAGGCAGCCTAGTTCAATTATTTAAAAAGAAGTATTTCATTTCACTTAACATTCAACATTCTCTGAGTTTTTCCTGTATTTAATTGTCTTTAATTTGAAGGATAATACTGAGTAAGTGTAAATCTATAGTCAAAGGCCAGTTCAATGTGAAAATACAGAATAAATGGACAATGACTGGAAGCACATTTGTTGACAAACCTATAACCTAAAATTGAGACAATTTGAATTTGAATGGAAATGTACTCTAAATATACAAATATATAACCTATAGAGACAGATGTTAGAGCTACATAGTTGCTAAAAGCAGTCCCATTGTAAGCCACACCACCTGTGGCACTGGCTGTGGTGCATTATTGAAGCTTTGAGATTCTATCCGTGGGTCACCTGTTGTTAAGTTCTGGAGCAGATACTCTTTCACCACTTTGGCGTAGCCCTGCTCTTGGGACACGCACTGGTATTCGCCATAGTGCTCTGGGGTCATGGAGGGGATGAGGTGGAGGCAATCGGACCTCATCTGCAGACAGGGGCTGCAGCTGTTCCTGTGCTCCCAGCAGTACTCTGCGTGGTAAGAATCTATGGGACAGGACAGGTAAAAGGGCACGCCCTCAGGCACAGAGTGAACGAATGACAAAGACTGAGCCTCTCGTTTGCTCCGCAGTTGGGTGTCTGAAAAAGTAAATAAAAACTTACATTTACATTTTTAAAATGGCATGTTATGCTAAATAGACATTTCTTAATATAATGCAGTTTCTTAATCCCTCATCATAAATATACCCAGAGCGGTGTATTGTTTAATTTACATATTTGAGTAATTTTCGGACATAATCTGAAAACAGTAACATTCCCCGTTCTAAGTAGACACATGAAACTACAGAGAGCAACTATTAGCATACTCATTCTGTTCATTTCACTTTCCTTCCCCGAATCAGGAAGCTCACTATCGGTTAGCAACAGTGCGGATGAAAGCCATTTTATGCCGTGTCCTTCTTCAACTCTTTCTCAACTCTCAACACAGTGGCAACATTGTTTTATTATATTTTATTATATTTTATTCATTGTTTTATGTTGCACCTTACGCCGATGCAAGTTCCTATGTTTGTGAATTTTTGATCACTGACAATGGCAATAAACCGTTTCTCATTCTGATTCTGAACAATGTGGAAAAACCACCACAACAACATATGAACACATTTTTACCTCGTTTTGGACACACTTTGGGGTTTCCCGTCATTACATTCTGAATGTTGTCACTACAAGACAAAAAATAAATAAATGTATTGAATGTTATTGTAAATACAGCCCTTGATATGAATGCAATCGTATGTTTAATGAGAGCCACACTTACGGAGCGGCCGCCATGCACTGGCCTGCAGCATGTGACCAGGCGCAGTAAGGGTCTTGAGCCAACACACAGTCCTCACAAGAGGTTCTGTGGTCACACTTCTGCAGCTCCACAGTCGCAATGATGTCCGAAAACCCCACCACCAGTTTTCTCTGCGCGCACCCACAAACACACACATAACTATCAAAGGAACACTACCTTTTTATTTAGGGTAATATAGAATAATCAAAAACTTAGCGTTTTGATGAAGAAAATGACCACAACAGCCCATTTAGTCTTAATCTAGTCATCATACCTTCTTGGAGTCCAGTTTCATCGACAGGACGGAGGAGCGACTTGGGAGCTGTGTCTCCGAGATGACCACTGGCTTAGGGCCCGCCTCCAAGACTTTATGGATCTTCCCAGAATCTGTACCAAAAATGAAACGCACTTGATTACCTCCAGCAAGTGCACGCGTGTATTTTTATCTTATTGTTCTATTGATAAACACAATACAGGAAGCTGGTCAGACAAACAGGGAAGCACTCCACAATAGCTCGAAATGCTGTTCAACTAAACCCAACCAAATAAGGACATACCAGTAGCCAGAAGGAGAACATTGTACAGGTTATCGTCAGCTCCTCGGACCTGATCCACTGCGATCTTGGTGTAGTTGTAGTTGCTTACGTAAAATGGGGAATTATGACGCACAGAGTGGACCCAGTCTGCCATCTCGGGATTGTCCTTCACTACCTTGACAGTGGCCAGTGGAAGACTCTTGCTGTTTTTCACACACTGCAGGAGAAAGAGGAGGACATTACACTTGATTTATTACGTGTGGGGGGGGGGTTGAGATGCTGATGCAGGAGAAGGCAGCAAATCCAAGCAGAACTGCAGTTAATGAGAGGACAGCAGAGAGTTAGTCATGCTATACACAAGCAAACAGGGGAAATGCACTGCACGTAGCACAACAATTTAATCTGATGACCAGTAATTAACAGTAAGGAGGAGTATGGAGATGAAAGATTATGGAACTTTTCTAACAAGAATTTGGATTTTTATTTTTACAATTAACATTCAGTTCTAAGTGCTCATTTTAAAGCAGAAACATTAAGATTTGAGAAAAAAAAATTGTGAACTACGAATCGCTAACAAGAATAACATTTCAGAACATGTTTGTAGAAGTTACAGGGTTGGAGATGGGACATTTCTACTTCTGCAGAGTTAATACTAAAACTATTCTTACTCAAATCATATCTTAATTGAAGAGAAAAGTATAAAATATGTACAAAAATTAGACAGTACTTCTGCTTTTAAGAGAGTGGTGCTATCGGACAGTGGAAATATGTGCGTTCTCGTGAGACACATTTACCAGCAAGAATTTAAATAGGTAAAAAATGAGAAGTTCTAGAAGCAGAAATAACTGTAGAGTTAAAATATTCATTCGTGCATGTCAACACAAAACTTACATTTCCAGGCCGTGGAGTTGGAATCGGTTCGTTGTAGCCTTTGAATGCGGAATTCTCAAAAATGTGTTCGATCATTCCAATAGTATAGACGCAAACGGCTGTGGAGTTCCTGTGCCAAAACAAACAATTTA
This sequence comes from Rhinogobius similis, assembly GCA_019453435.1. NCBI lineage: Eukaryota > Metazoa > Chordata > Actinopteri > Gobiiformes > Gobiidae > Rhinogobius > Rhinogobius similis. The sequence goes on from CM033628.1 coordinate 16,312,153, forward strand.
GGCATGTAGAGCTGTACGTTGGTTATATATTTCTATATGCTATAAGCTCCATCACTCTATTATTGTTTTATATTCAGTTGTAACACATATGTAGATAATTATTTTAAATTCAGTTCATTTTAAACCGCACTGTTGAGCTGCTGGCCCCATATTTATCATGGAATTTCACTGAAAGGAGATAATTTAGATATGAGATTGGTGCAAGCCTAAACAAAATACAACTCAGAGTAAGCTATAACATGGCTAAAAGCTCATAAATGTCTGCTTTAGCACTACAAATAGAATTCACTTAGGCAACAATCTAGAGGCGACAACCTGTTAACGTTGTCAGCATGTTATTCACATGTTACTGCTGATGAAGGAAGAGAAAGTGCCTAACCAGCTGCTTGTAAAAATTGCGTAGACTCTGGTGTTGTTCCAGTTGTTGTCATGCAGCACATAAATGTCTTGGAGACGGTTGAAGTAAAGCGACTCCTCCGGAAAGCCACACACGAGTCGGGCTTTGATGAAAGAGGTCCACGTGTTTTGAAAGAATTGCTTAGATCCTCCTTCATCCACCTGGAAAAACAGCAGATAAAATGAACACATAAAAAGACCTGTGATCGATAAATAAATAAATAAATAAAGATAAATATTTTTATACAGTAGTATCAGTGTAACCAAAACTGCAACTTCTGCCAAAAAATACAGAAACATTCACGCCCAAACTGAGTCTCAAACAAGTGCCCATTCCAGAACAAGCAACTTCATCTGAGTTTAAAAAGGGCTGGGCAGTTTAGTTCTTCACTTTCATGAACTCACGTCTCGATGCATCAATAAATCTCTTCTCTGTTCATGTTTTATCCTCCTCTGCCTCTTCCTTCTCAGTTAATGTTTTATCTTCTCTCCCTCTTCCTTCTCTGTACATGTTTTATCCTCCTCTCCCTCTTCCTTCTCAGTTAATGTTTTATCTTCCTCTGCCTCTTCCTTTTCTGTTTATATTGCATTCTTCTCTGCCTCTTCCCTCTCAGTTCATGTTTTAGCTTCCTCTGCCTCCTCCTTTTCTGTTCATGTTGCATTCTTCTCTGCCTCTTCCTTCTCTGTACATGTTTTATCCTCCTCTCCCTCTTCCTTCTCTGTACATGTTTTATCCTCCTCTCCCTCTTCCTTCTCAGTTAATGTTTTATCTTCCTCTGCCTCTTCCTTTTCTGTTTATATTGCATTCTTCTCTGGCTCTTCCCTCTCAGTTCATGTTTTAGCTTCCTCTGCCTCCTCCTTTTCTGTTCATGTTGCATTCTTCTCTGCCTCTTCCTTCTCTGTTCATGTTTTATCTTCCTCTGCCTCTTCTACCTCTGCTCCAAGTTGTATCCAAGGTCAGCGTTCCCAAACCAAATGTCAGTATTTCAAAGTTTTGCTCATGCCAACTATTCCTCCCATCATTTTCTCATAACAACCACCAGGGAGGACACTTTAAAGGTGCACAATGTAACTTGATGGCTTTGCCTAGTTGCATATTTGGCATTAAACTTATCTATCTTCATAGAAAGATGTAAGTGCCTGCTCATAGTAACAATTCAATGTTGATTTTTGCTGTAAAACTTATTTAAGTTGTACAGTGAAATGGGGAGAGAGAGGATAGGGGAGGGAGGACGGGAAGTGATGGTAACAACCACATGCAACGCCTGTAATCACTACACCACCTACGAGCAGAGGCGGACTTGTTTATGACAAACTGTATTTAGTCTGTGGCTCTCCAGTAAATGAGGCGACGTCTAGTTAGTTGTGTGTGTTATTACCGCACTGTCTGACTTCTAATGTCACCCGTCCACAGGATAATGGCATCATGTTACTCACCTTACACACTCGGGCAACCCTTGATATCCAGTGATCCGCCTCGGGGTTCGTGTCGGAGTTCTTTTCCCGAAAAAACACATATATCTTCTCATTGTCAGGATCGTTCTCTCGTTTCACCCATGAGGCCCCAATAAATGTAGGCTCTATGACAAGGACAAAGCGTAAATATCATGTGGCTGATCGTAAGGCTAAACCATTAAGAAATTGTGTGCAGTTTCATACATTTTGTTTGGCTCACACAATTATTGTGGACATTTAATACATGAAATCATAGGCTCTTTGATCCAAAAGCAAAGGCAAACTACACTGACCATGATACTGTGCTCAATGCAACCATTTACAGACAGAAGTCTCAATGCTTTGAAATATGACAATAATGACTCCTCAATGAATGTTTAAAATGGCAATGGCTCCCAATGGTTTTTTGTCATGAGTATCCCCTAAGGTTTGTTTCACACTCAGAGTACCCCTTAATTTGAGTTTTGGGTGAATAAATTGGTTTACTATTTGAATTTGTCAATTATTACTGTTATATTTATTGTATTGTATTATATTTATGGTCCAAGATGCTCCATAAATATGCTACATTTACAACTAATGACACTTTTTTTATTCAGATAGAAGTACATTTCATCTTAATTCAAAAACCATTCCAAGTACCCCCTGGTTGGGAAATACTGCTCTAGGGCTGCAAGATTAATCACAATCAAATGAGAATTGCAATTTCATAAATAGTCTGAGTAAAGTGATTTAAAGTGCAAATGACAGGACAGACAACACATTTCACAAAAACTTAGTAAACATGATTTAAGATTTTACAAGCCTCTTTTTTCTCAGTTTGACTATTTTAGAGAAGTTTATCATGTTACTTCCTGGTTAGACATGGGAAGCAGATGTGACATGGGTAGAACTTACCAAGCAACCATAATGTAAACAAAGGCAAAAAATAGAATAGAATTGCACAATAGCTATGATTTCACAAATAATACTACCTAATAACACCCTTATTTTATTAAATAATTGTTTAAACGGTCAGAAAAATGTGTCAGTTGTGTCTAAATTGACGCTTTGTTTGGTGGTAGAGACAACACCAACAAGTCATTCATTGTCCTTTCAGAAACAGAAACGTTCCATTCAATCTGTTCAGCCAGACTATGCTCACAAAAAACAAATACTGCAATAAGTTAATACAGCGATAATACCTTGCGGTGAGACTTGACTAATGTGACATCCCTAATCAGTTGTTTAAATAATAGATACATGTTTTTAAATGTACCTAAGACCCAGCTGTTGTGCATCCAGACATGAGGTCTTCTGCCAGTTTTCCTTCTAAACTGCAGAGAGCTCCCGTCACTATCCAACGGAGCGGCAGCATAAAGGTCTCCCTCTGTGAATAAAGAAAGACATCACATGAAAGTTATAGCCGCTCTATTATTTAACAGGGAGCAGCTGGCCTACTCCACAGCCACGCATGACTTGTTACGATTATGTAATTGAGGATGCATTGCTTAGTCACACTTTTAGCCTTCCAGTCTTGTTTTTTTTGTTTTTTTTAAGAATAAGATGCTACAATTTACTGTACATACCTACTGTGAGAGATAGTGAATTTTGGGAGTACACGACTGGAGAAATGCCTGATCCTTCCCAGCTGTCAGACATGTAATTTTGTGCTGCGGGTTTCTAAGAGGAAAAGTAAAGATGTCATGAAGGGATACGTTGTTTTTGCAGCCAAAGTGCACATTGGTGTAGTCCCTCACTAGCGTCCAGCATCGTGGTCTCTGTCCATTTGTCCCGCACACAAGCATGCTGTCGTTAAGCTCCTCGATGACTGTGACATGGGTGACGTTCTGACATGGATCCTGCAGACAAGGCACAAATAGAGATGTCACAAGATCAGATTTGAATGTTATGATGATTGTGATGTTCAAGATTATTCACCATTATTGAATGCTTGATCAAACATTGAAAAACGTAATTGTCTTTCAGTCAAATTGTCTGCTACATACAATGCTTTACAATATGCTACCAATACGCAACTTATGATAAAGTAAAGTTAACGTAAAAATATGTAATTAATCTATTTTTTTATCTTTGAAGGAAGAAACTGAACTATTTTCGTTGAATTAAATGGCACTGATTAAAAGTATCCATTGTTTTATTTGTTTTGATAAGACAAAATATAATGTGATGAATCCTTTGTCATACTACCCAGCCTTAAGTTAATGTGACAAAAACAGCCAAATAAAAAGAACTTTACATTTAGGTTTACTCATATAAAGTAAAAGTGATATGAAATTCCTTATCTTTCCTCAGGAGAAAGTTAGTTTTATAGCGCATTTATTATTTTTTAGTTCTTATGATTATATTGCGACCTGACCAATCACAATTTTCGATTAATCAAATCATTTTGACACAAATACTGCATAAATTCAATATTTAAGTTGAATATTAAATAAATAAATACATAAGATAAGGAACTTTACACATTTCTAAGAGAGCTTTGGGCTGAATGGTGGTATCTTTGTAGATTTTCTAAGAGTCAAGGTTGTGCTTTTCTGTTGCTGACATCAAAATCAATACAATATCGATTGATTCTGTATAAAATGTTGCTTCAGCACTTGATATGTTGTTCTGAATCATATATTATTATGGTGGTGTTGGACTGTGTTGTACAAAGCTCACCTCTTGGCATGCCAGTGGTCCAGTGGTTATCAAGTCATATTTCTGTACAGAGACATGAGTCATACCACAAACATTAAACTACAGAAATAGCTGCGTGGTTTGTAGAAAAGAATTAAAACATGCAACAACAACAACAACAACAACAATGTCCTTTTCAGATTTTCCCTGTTGAGCAAAAGCCAGTCCACATAATGCATTTTACTGACAGAACTGACTTACCACGAACTCATTAGCAATAAATGGAGATTAATGCCTTGAGGCCAGAAGTCATATGTTTTACAGCACATTATAGGCCAGTGTGTCGTAAAACAATACTAATATGTAGCAGCAATGGAGCATGAAATAAAGGGGATCCACATGTAGAAGCAACTGTAGTTTTATAGCACTTGTAGATAGTAAATCAAATGTTAATCTGCTTTCATTACAGTCCTGAGTGAAAAGTAGTTGATTATATATATAGGCCTTGAACAATGATAGTAATACAGTCATTTGTTATTAGTTCTAATTGAGGTAAACAAGGAGAATATTCATATCTGTATTCATTTATTGCCACATTGGCGTCACTGCAATAGCCTTTTGCTTGTTCTCTCAGATTGTGGCGACCTGATTAAAACCCACATATCAGCTGTTTGTGATGGAGCTGTCAGCACGCAGTTCAGTCAATTGTGCAGGGTTTACCCAGCTGCTTTGTCATTCCTCTCTCACAACAGGCGCCCCATAGCTCTAAGCTCAGCATCTACACCAAAGATTCACTGAATAGTCTGGAAATATTTTTTATTCACCAGCACATATATAAAACATTTATATATATACTAACTTCTGCCTCAAACCTCCGCAAATACATGTCTCAAATGTCAAAAGCTCACTTCTCCTCTCAACAAACATTTAGTAAAGAGTCAACTTACTTGTATGATTTCATAGCTACTTGTGTTTAGTCTTAACACAAAATCTTTTCCACCGACGTACATGTCTTCATAATCCTGATTGTAGAAAAACACAGTGTGGTTTTGTAGCTCTTGATAGTAAAATGTAGTCTTCCCTGTATCTGTGGATTAGTAAACAGACAATTAATCAGCACCTGCTTTCTCATCCAGTTAAGAGCGTCTTTTTAGTTTAGAGTAGGATTATTTAGAAGCTTAGTTTAATGGTAGTCATATAGATTATCAAAATGTTTTAACGTTGTAAGTTTTAAAATGTATCCTATTGTTTTGATCACAAGTCTTGGTACATTATTTTATCCATGTTAGCCAATTAGTTCACTACAAAGGGTTAGACTTGGCTTTCTAAAGACCTCAAAAAGTAATACAATTTTGCCTCCTACTTACTGTTGGTTACAAGCCTTGGTGCATTCGTTGATCCAAGAGTAGGAGCGTCTTGTAGGAAAACACTGAGAACAAGATTAAACTCTACAGCGAGACAAATATAGAGTAATAATCGCTCCATGGTCAGGGTTTGTGTTCAGGGTTGTGTCGAGCAGTCACCCTCCACCAAAAGCACATCCTCCCATGGGGAACGAGACGACATCAGGCGACATCAATTCTGGCAAAAAAAAAAAGCATTCAGATCAGGGCTGTCCCCAACTGTTAATCTTATATTGTCCTCGCTGCGTAACAAAATAAAGAGAGCGTTTCTAGAGATCTTTTACGCGTGATCTCTCCGCGGGCGCTTAAAGCAAGAGGCGCAGTGACTGTAACTGCATTGAAATCCTCCCGCTGTGTCCTGCGCACAGTGCACAGGCTTATGACTCTGTCCTCACAGGATTCCGTTTTATAGGCACTGAGTTGAACCTGCGCTACACATGCCGTGGTTTACGTACAAGAAGCGCCCAGGGGTTTAAGAGTGATGAAAATCTAGAGTTGCCATAGCAATGAACAATTCAAAATGGTAAATGGTAAATGGTCACATATTTATATAGCGCTTTTCCACCTTCGAGGCACTCAAAGCGCTTTACATCAGGGAACCACTCACCCATTCACTCACACATTCACACACCAGTGTACGCAGACACTGGGGACAAGGCGGGTTAAGTGTCTTGCCCAAGGACACAACGGCAGTATTCACCCGCGGGAGCAATTGCACCGCCAACCTGTGGGTCAGTGGATCTGACCGCTCAACCAAGGATGTTTTATGTCAGGAGCGGGATTTGAACCGCTGACCTTCGGATCAGAAGACAATCTCTCTGCCAACTGAGCTACTGTATATCTTTCGACTGGGCAAACGTTCTCAAAACTTCTCAAAAATATCTGAAAATCATGAATGATGATATGAAGCAAAAACTTACTTTGTTACTGAAAACTTTTTTTTTTGCATTTTATTTATGTAATAATAATAAAAATAATAATAATAATAATAATAATAATGATAATAATGATAAGTATTATTTATTATCATTATTATTATTATTATTATTATTATTGAAAAGTAAAAACGACTGACGCACATACGCACGCTAATCATTTGAACCAATCAGATGCACGCCTACTTTTTTCTGCGTGGCCACATGACTTTACTTCCTGGTTCTCTTCTCAGCTGATCAATCTTCCCTAAAGCCATGGTAAACATTTTATAATAATCATCAAAATGCCTGTTTTACTATCTGTAGCTTGTAAGTGACATGCGTATTTAACAAAGCCGCATATAAGTATCTTACATGTCACTTTACATCGTTTGTCAGCTGGCTAAATACAAGCTGGCTAACAAGCTAAGCTAAAATTGCTAGTGAACTTACTTTGAATGAAATTTCTGATGCTGTGTTGTGGATTATAGCGGTTCAGATTCTGTGGTGATTTGGATTGCCCGGATTGGGTTCTTGCAGAAATTAGCACATTAGCTAAATTGGTAAGTAACAAAAGATTAATAAATATGTACATGCAAACTTCTTTTCCTCATTTTCTTGTTATGTCTTCTCATATCTATAGTCAAGTGTCAAGATGAAACTACTGTGTGCACAAGTCTTAAAAGATCTGCTTGGGGAAGGCATTGATGTAGGTATTTTTAATCATAGTTTATTCCCAATTAAACTGTTTCGCATTTATAGAGATTATGGTGGCTCCCACAACCTGGCCTATTCACTGGCATAATAAATTGACACTTTGTTTCTCAGTGTATTGTCCTAAATACAATAAGGTATTATGAAATTTGTATACTTCAGAAATTTGTCAAAAATATTATTTATTTTTTAAAATATCACGCCACCGTAGTCTTTGCAAAATGGGAAACACTGCAATGAGTCTATGTTTATAATGTTTTTTTTCTCCACAGTATGACAAGGTTACAAAACTTACAGCTGATGCAAAGTTTGGTAAATTCTTCTGTTAGTTCACTTTGTCATCAACCCATATTACCATAATTGCACCTGTATTGAAGTGTGCATTTCTTCTTCTTCTCAGAAAGTGGAGACATTAAAGCCAGTGTGGCAGTGCTCAGGTTCATCCTGTCCAATGCAGCGAAGCACGATGTAGACTGTGAATCTCTGTCTAGTGAATTGCAGCAGCTTGGTTTACCTAAAGGTCAGCACTGGATTTGATATAATGTGAATAGAAAAGCTATATCACACAATCTAGAACAACATAACTGGTATGACAGGGTTTCTGCATCATATAAACTTGCGTGGCGGCCCACTAAAATTTTAACATGACTGTATTATTTTCTTAAGACAATTTTGAGCAAAATGAGTTTGTTAAACTATTTTCAAAGAAAAGCAGTAGATGTAGGTGAAAGTACAATTTGGAAATTGTTTATGTGTCACTTTATTAGATTGCTCAGAACAAGACCTCAGATTAAATGGCTGAATGAGAAGCTGGTCCGAAAAAGATTCTTGCTAGCCTCAAACACGTTTTACGAGAATTTGTACCTATAGTCTTACTATTTGACAGTCCGCTATACTTGAGGAGAAAACAATCAGCGTTACTAATTAATTAAATCAGGGTTGGAAAACAGAATAGAATAAACAGAATAAACAAAACCCGTAGACGTCTCTAAGCTATCTCCATTATTAAAGAGTGATACAAAAGCAACGGCACCACCAACACTATGCTGTTTCTTGACGTTAGGCTGAAAATTTGTGTTTTACGTTGATTTTCACTTATTATAAACCGCATCCATGTGTCACCAAGTGTCACCAAAAGACCTGAGGATCAAGAAAGAGAAAGATCAAATGAAGGAAATGCAGCTGCATAGAGGTCAGGTGAAAATAGAAAACTCTTGATACACCCAGACCCCCTCGCCAAGCCACACTTTCCACAGGAAATACTGTATGACATCCTTTTTTTTGCTTTTGCAACTTTTTTCAAGTTTTTAAAGTGCAGTTCATCATGTTGGAAGTTACCTAACATGAAAATAATTTCCTGAAAAATAAATTTCTTATGAAGTTGTAACTATCTGCTTATATCTGTCTAAATTTGTTTTTTTTATATCTGTTGTATCAGAGCACACAACAAGCTTGTGCAAATCGTATGAAGACAAACACTCTGCTTTGAGAGAGAAATTAAAAGAAATGAGCCTGAGATGTAAGTATTTATTTTCAGAATGAAAATACTCAGTGACTGATGGCCAGAAAATTACTTTGTCATGATCTGCAGTGGGGCGTCTTGAAGCCGTGTCGTGGCGCGTAGACTACACTTTAAGTTCTAGTGAACTGAAAGATGTCAATGAACCGAGCGTTCAGCTAAAACTACAGGTGCAAGGAGCTGAGTCAGGAGTGTCCGAATCAACTGTGGTGTCAGTGTCTGCTGACAAGTTCAGAGTCCTGCTTTGTGGTCAGTGTATATATTATCTGTTGTAATACAATATCAGTGGATTTAATAAGTCTTTATGGTGGTTTTATCTCTTCTGTGTGTTTGTTTACAGAGCTTAAACAAGCACAGAGTTTGATGAATTCGCTGCAATGAAGGATGAAAAAACAAAAAAACACAGAACTTGAACTACGCCCAAAGGCCAAAATCTTATACTTCATACTGTACTTTTTTATGTTGTGTTATAAGGTAACTGTAAATAATTCTGTTTTCACTGATAACGTTGTATTTGCACAAACATTTTAAGCTGATTTCTATAAATGTATTGTATGTATCGTTGTACTTTTTATTACAGTTTCTCCATTGATTTCTTCTTTCTTTCTTGAAACAGAAATTAAATTCTCAAAACTCTAAGATCATTTGGCAAAACAGTCTTACAGTTCTGCACAACACTATAGCTCACCTGCAAAAGCGTATATCTCTCCCAAACTGTTCACTCATACTTCAGTCCAAATCCCTCTCTCATTTAAACAGTCAGTGCCTCCAAAATGGCTAAGATCCTTCACAATCGCTTTGGCTCATTTCTTCAAACAGACCGGGCGTTCTCAACATTCTTAGTTGTTTTACCAAAATATATCTGGATGGTTGATCACAACAACATGGTCCACCTACCAAATGCACATATCTTTCCCAAAACAGTTCACTTATGTGTCAAAAGTACATTTCTTTCTAATATGAATAGTCAGTGCCCCCAAAATGTATTGTCCCCTTGGCATTGTGTAAGCCCTGCAAGTCAGAGTGTTTAGATGTGTCACTGGCAGAGGACCAGCTCAGACTGGACAGAAAACAAGGATTTCACACTAAGAGGAGCCTCCAAGGTTTGAAATCACAGATTGCACAGATACTACCAAGGACATTCTAACCATTTTTATTCACACACATAAGGAGAGTTTCATACATATGTAAAAAAAAATTTACATTACAATAATAAACTAATACAGTAACAAACAAGGACTTATTCAATGCAATTTGTCAAATATTCCAAGAAATTCATAAAATGAAAAAAATGTGCTAAATGTAGGCTGTGTTAACTGTAACTTAATCATGTGCAAAGATGCAAATGCAAAAAATGCCAAGAGGTTTGGAGGATTGTCCATGTTACTTTGAAAATGTAACTTCTGTGTCAAGAAATGAGCCAAACCAATAGAGAAAAACAGTCTGTTGCACTGAAAAATCTTTTACCTTCTGAAAATGTCTCCTACTGTACACAACTGGGCAAACAGATGATACAGATCTGTAAAGCAGTACCGGTACTAAGAAAACAAAACAAACAAACAAAAAAACAGATGATATAACTACCATTAAAATCTCGCGAGACTTCTGAAGTCACGGCGTTACGTAGAATCACAACTCTTTGGTAACAAACCAACGTGGGTGCAGGTTGAGCTTGCACTATCCAACGCTAAGTTGTATTTGTGGTGAGTTAACTGAACTATTGCACACAATTTTCATGCATGTGTCATAACGGAAGTGAAATAATTAGAGGGTTCAGTAAATGCAGCACTTTTAATCTATTATCCTACAATTCTACCCACAGTGAGTCCATCAACAGAGTTGTGTCATTTTTATTGTGTTTGGCAACTGTTGCATCGAGTGACCTACACTTCAAAAGGAGAAGTTTAGTTTAGTAAGACAAGGACTTGGAATAGATCATTCTGTAAAACCTGCGCAGGTCTTGAAATTCTAGCACTTAATTCATAAAATGAATTCATAATCTATATTCTTGCACTGGTCTGGAGAAGTTAATTGTACATGTAGATCTTTATTATCTTCCTCATAAACGCTGTCTTCTTTACAGTCATCTCACCCGTTCAGAGAACATGCCTGAGGGCCCTGAGCTCCACCTGGCCAGCCTTTACGTAAACCGAGTGTGTAAGGGCGTAGTGTTCACTGGAGCTGTGCGAAAATCTGAAGTCAGCAAGAGCTGTGACGTGCCCTTCAGCTGTGAGGCCTACAGCATCACAGCCACCTCCAGAGGGAAGGAAGTCAAGCTGACTCTGGCACCCATGGATGATGATGGTGGAAAAAGGAAAAGGGTGACAGAGGCAGCCAGGCATGGACATTGTTTTTCGCTTTGGCATGTCTGGGTTATTTAAGATGACCACAGAGGATGAATTGCCCAAGCACGCACACTTATGTTTTTACACTAAAGAGAAGCCGAGTCGGGTGCTGAGTTTTGTGGACACCCGTCGCTTTGGGACCTGGCACCCAAATGGGACCTGGCAGCCTGACAGAGGGCCCTGTGTTATGTTTGAGTATCAAAGCTTTAGGTCAGAAATTCAACACTACACTGTTTTCTGTTCATTACAAGATACACTACACCAGTGATTCTTAACCATAGGGCCGGGGCCCAAAGTAGGGCCGCGAGCACCTCCTTGAGGGCCGCATAATCACTAAAATATAATACATTTAATGTGAGATTGGGCCTCAAGTTACTTTATACGGAAAAAGTCGGGCCTCAAGGTAAAAAAGGTTAAGAACCCCCGCACTACACTGAATCAGTCATATAATTTGTCTGCTAAATTGATGTAATCCATCATTCGTCCAGGAGTGTTTTTTTTGACACCGTTTTTAGAAATCAAGATGTTTTGACTTCGATTCGAAAGTCATTTTCAATTTGACAATCAAACCATTTCAGTCACATTGATAATGACTTACAGATGAAAATAGACATTTCTGAAAACTACAATTTATCTACCACCTGAACTTTTTTTAATGTTTGTTTCACCCCATAAAAAAAAAAAGAGTTAATGAAGTGGAGCTGTAACAATAACCTACATTCTGTGATATCCTATAACTGGGTTTCAAAAGTACATAGATATTAACAACTTAATATATACTGTATCTTAATAAAATATATCTCATGAATGGGAGAAAGTCCTCAAAATGTTGCCTATAACAGGAAGCTAAAACCCATGGTCACAAGTCATGATCCTTTGTCATTTCAGTGCAGACAACATAAACATGAAGAAATAACATTACTTTTATAGGCCTCTGACTGATTTGCTCAAAAGCCTTGTAAAGGAATTTAAAAAGGAAAAAGTATCACTCCTGCCATTTTGTTAGTCTTTCCACAGTATTGCAATCAATAACATCCTGTTATATTATTGTAATAAGATTTACCTATAGTTTCTATAGTTCACAAATCATCAGTGTGTAAAGTAGCTTAAACTCACTGCTTTATTTTCCAGAGAGAATGTTTTGTCGCGGTTGTCTGACCACGCCTTTGACAGACCCATCTGTGAAGTGCTGCTCAATCAGAAATATTTCAACGGCATTGGGAATTACCTGAGAGCTGAGATTCTGTTCAGGTAATAAAACAACTTTTGAATCACCAAACACAACATTAAAGCTCAGATTCTTTAAGCATTTATTCTCCCTCTTATTTAAGCAATCACCGTTGTGTCCACTTGCATCTTAACTATTTAGTCAGTGATGATTTGCGCTGACCACAAGTTTTTATGTCATATTCATGGTTAGAAAAATAAAAATCATTATGAACCAAGCTATTAAAACTTCTCACCAATTTTGAGGGCTGAAAACAGCATGTTATGTACATTAATTTCCACATTGTTTTTTAATTGACTACAGGTAAAAAGAATGAGGAATTTACTTTCGGAATCACAGCAGGCGTTGACTCTTGAGCTCCGTTCCAGTGCTACAAAAACATGGAGCAGTGTTCATTGTCTACATAGTACATACCTCTGGACACAGTAGTCCTTGACTCGTGTTATTCTTAGTTCTCAAGGCACCTACTTTGTTTGAAGGCGCCTTTTTAGTTTCCTGTGTAAACAAGGACACACAGAGAATGTTTTGTTTGTAATCTACTAACCTTCGTCTGGAGGCCTTGTGATTATAGACTGATACAGCCACTGCTTCAAATTAAAAGGGTTTTCTTCCACAGGTTGAACATTCCCCCGTTTGAGTGTGCCAGGTCAGTTCTCAAAGACCTGGACTTAGAGGATGTGGTCGAACCTCAGCAGCTGGTGAGATTCAGGAAAACACATTAAAACTTACCTACTCAACAAGCCTTTCACGTATATAACATGTAACGTTTTGTATTTGAAAGATGGCTGACACAAAGAAGCACGTGAAAGAGGAAATGCCAGATCTACTTCGACTTTGTCACACAGTTCCTCTGGAAGTGGTGAATCTAGGTTTGTTGAATTCAAATGAACTCTGGTGAACTCAAGTTTACTGTAACAATCGCCACAAAATCACTTCAGTGTTTATGATACCTGGGCAAAAATGTTAATGAACAGCCAGTTGCTCAAGTGAAAAGGTGTTTTAGAGGAGAATAAATCCATTCCCAAAGTGTAATCAGACTTTGTGAAATCAAGAGTTTGTCATTGCTTGATTGATAAGACTAAAATGACTATTATATTTGTGTTTATTTGACTATGTTGATGACTTATTTTCATATCAGGTGGTAAAGGTTATGACCCAGAAAAAGCGGACTACTCTGATTTCGAGGCATGGCTGCAGTGTTATTATGTCGACGGAATGAAATCTCTTCGTGATAACAATGGAAGAACAATATGGTTTAGTGTAAGTTAAATATAGCCATTGAATAATAATCGCTAAAGTATGAACAATAATTTACTTTTGCATATTCATTGTTGCAGGGAAATCCAGGTCCTATGGCACCTAAAGGTTTGTAATAACTGTTAAAATGCTAGGTGGCATCAAAATGTCGAAATGGAGGCAAAATGAAGTAGACTGTGTTACATTTTCAATAGATAGCTCACATTAGATCTAAATACTAATGGTTTAAAGTCCTTATGTAGGGAAAAAAGAGCAACTATTTTTATTTTCCAGGTAGAAATGTTTCTATTACAAATTTATGGGAAAAAAACACTATTTTCTAGTCTCTAAATTGTATTTGAGCTTCACAAAAAGTCTAATTTGTGGTAAAGTATGTAATATATCTGAAGATAAAGTGAAAACTATTTTGGGGTCTACATCTCTAAGTATTTGTCCAGCAAAACCTAAAAATCAGGATTTTCTCTCCATCAAAAATGTCAAGTGTCTTTCATAATTTCCTATTAAAAACAAAAAATGTAAGACAGAATAGCAAAAGTCTTTAGACCAGTGGTTCTCAAACTTTTTACAACAAGTACCACTAAAGAAAAGATTTGGCTTCCCGAGTACCACCTAATTTAAATTGGGTCTATAACATGACTATTTCAGGTCTGAATTAGGGTTAAACCAGGTCTTAAGATGGAATACACCATCACCACAGCACTAGATATTTACTTAAGGAACAGCAAAAAATGTCAAAGTGTACTCTAAATGAAGTAAACATCACAATTGAAGAGGTGTCCACGTACCACCAGAATAAATCAGCGTACTATCAGTGGTACATGGACCACAGTTTGAGAAACACTGCTTTAGACCACATGTATCTAAGTGGTTTTCATTTGCCAAAACCACCTTGATTTTTCACATTTTGGGATTGTTTTAGGTTTCTCCATTTAAATCACATGTTCCACTTCACATTTGCCTCAATTCCAGAATTTAGAAGTTTTTGTTTTTTTGTTCACAAACTTTTAGGGTCTATTTCACTGCTTAAAGTGAAAAAAAATTTAACTGTGCAACCTTTCTAGTAGGGGGCACACCACCTGCTTGTCTCCCTGGTGATGGTGATCACTTTGGAATGTTCCACAGTATGGCATTAGACATACGTATCTTGCATTTATTCAGTTACGGATGTTTGTACTGGCTCAAAAACACAATTTGACCTGTGAATAACCGGCCTGTCTTCATGGCGGTAGACATGTTTATAGCTCTTCTGTGGAACATTTGAAGCAGAGGAATAAAATCTCCATGGAAACAATCAGAAAAGTTACATAGTGGACCTTTCAAAGATGTATTGTGTTATTTTCATTAGGTGCTAAATCACCAAAGGCGAAAAAAAGAATAAAAAAAGAAGACGACTACGACTACCCTGCGAAGAAAAAGGTAATGCGGTGAAATTGTAATTTGTTTTAGCTGAATCCGTGTAAGGAAAGGCATGTGGACTCAGACTGGCTTTCCTTTCAGCCGGCCAGGAGTCGTTCTGGAAACACAACTGAGAAAAAGGCGATCAAAAAAGAATCTGGGACCAAAATACAAATAAAGAAAGAAAAAGATGCAGAGTCTGGCAGGAAAAAGGTTGAAAAGGTCCGGAAAACAAGCGCACCCCTGGATGAAAAGGGCGATTCTGTTCAGAGGAAAAGGAAAAGCAAAGTGGCTCCGGCAGCAGGTGCAACATTTAACCAGTGACTTTCAGAACATTTTCCATTTCACATTATTATAACTGACTAAACTTGTATTTCAGACTTGCAGAGGGAGAACAGAAGAATAACCAGGCAGAGTCGCAAATGATTTCAAGGGAATTTTGTATAATTTTTTTTATATTTGTAATAAATCTACTAAAAACAGCATGTGGTATCAATATCTGTAGTACCTGTACCTAATTTGAAATCAAACAAAAAAAAGACAATTGGAAGTGGGCAATATATAAAATTTTAGATGATATTATGAATGTGGTTTTTGATATGAAGAATGTGGTTTTGACTATACTCAATAGTCAATTTGCATATCATTTATAGGGAAAAATGCTGCAAAAACAGCTCATATGCGAGGTGTAAATGGAGATTTTTATGCACTATTGTGATTCATTTTACAGACATTTCACGACTGTCTGATAATTTAACCTCAATTAAAATGTTTAAAGACTCGTTTCCGTTGGATTGACATAATATAGTCATTGTGATTCTTCAAAAAAACATCAAGATAACATTTTTGTCAATATTGTCGACCCCTAAACATAATTTCTAGCCTGTTTAGCCCAGACAGTACCTTTGATTGGCGAAAATACATTCAGGTAATCAAATTTCATTGCTGTAAACCACAAACTTTAATACAAAAATCATCACAAGATTAAAAGAAGTGAAACTATTTGAAAGGGTTTAAACTGAAGGACGATTCCCTGAGTTGTTAGTTGTGCTGGTCGGCTTGGATTTTTCCGTTCCAAGAGGTCACAACTGGAAAGAAACCGTGTTAATATTCTTTTATAGATGAGCCATTGTAGAGAAATAAAAATCCATAGTGCTAAATGTCAGATTACTCACTGCCAAGCCTCTTTGACCGGAAGAGAAGTGCACAGAGCGGCAGTCACAGTGCTTCCATGGGATTCATACAGACGCACCACAAGTGTCCGGCTCTGCCCCTCAGCCTGTTTCAAAGGACAGGGGAACAGGGTTTTTGTACAACTAAAATTAAATTCACAATTATATAGGTCTGACTTCGGTAATTTTGCAGTACTATTTAGGGCGGAAACATTCTTTCAATTAATTGGTTTGATAGATATACACTTTATTGTACACAGAAAATTCAAATTCAGCAGATGAAACATTTTCTCTGCTCTTCTCAGTTGTCTTTGCATCGCAATCAATGGTTTCAGTGCAGAGTAGTTGGTCAGATTCTTTATTTTCAACCAGTGTGCCAGGGAACACTAGTGTGCCTTGAGGAAAATGTTAAATTTAAGTTAATAAATTAAAAAAAGTGTCTTGGGCATATATCTGTACCAAAAACAAAAACTATCTGAATTGACAAAATTTAAAGAGCCAGATAGTGACATGGACATTATTTTCCACATTATAAATCACATTTCTTTACAAAAATGTGGTATTGTTTTAGTTGGAGTGCTCTGGTGTCTTTGACAAAGTGTGCTTGACAAATAAAAAGGTTGAAAAACACTGGTTTTAAATCACAAAAAACTGTGAATTGGAGAAAATTTGACCCAGACGACGCTTAAGTTATGCTGCTTGAGGACATTCTGATGGTGTTCAATTACAGGCAAAACAGTTTTATTTTTTAAAATGAAAACACTAACTATGTTTGCTCTGTCATGTTGATGAAATGATTGCTTTGTCGGAGGAATAAAACCTCTTCTCTCAGCACGATATGTTTTCAACTCTGTATAATGTCCAGAAAACGATTATTTGATGACTTAATTAGTTGACGATTGTCTCAAAATCGATTACTCGTGATTCATTGATTAACCTGTTGCAGTGCTGTACAAACAAAAAAACAAACACTGCAGAAGTTCTTTGGGTGTGTGTGTCAGGAAATCTTCAGACACAGAGTAAACCTTCTTTGCAAAGGCAGATTTTATCCCACCTTTTTATCCACCACCTGATAAAAAGAAATGATCAAGCTCCTGGACATGTTAAACATAAAAAATAAAGCTCTAACCCTCTTATTTCCAGTCAAATCAACCATCCTGTGATGAATCAGGATCAGCTTGTACAATTAATAAAAAATACCCAAAAATAAAATTAAAATTAATAGGGCTTTATAGGGATTCTGTTTGGACTTTTTTACTTCATTTTTGTCAAATTAGCTGTGAATTTTGAACTGTCAAAGCCCAACAAATGCAAGTGTCTAGTGTCAATCAGACCATCCTACAGACAGCAGCTTTACTCCTGGGTACTTGAAAATCTGATATTCCTCTGAGCAGAGCTTCTTCACACTTATTATTAGAGTAAATCATGTGAGGCCAAAACTAGAGTCTCAGCTTCACAAAGAGTCCAGTCATTTGTTTGTGCTCCAAAGAGTTCAAGAACAGCTTTACTTTGAATTGGGGCTCATTTTAGTCAGGCCCTTGTGGTGAGGTGTGAATAGGTGGCACTTTTAGACATCTTTTTAGACCGTGTTGTAGATTGTGCTGAGGGATAGGCACCTGTTTGATGGTCTCGAGGATGACGGCTGGACTGCTGACAGAGAAAGAGCTCCAGGGGGCGGTCTGCGGCGAACACTGCAGCAGCCTCAGAGGACAGTTTAAGTTGTAGGCAAACTGTATCACTGAGGCGTCCTGGAAACTCCCTGTAATCACACAATCTCATTAGGTTAAAGCCTGCAGTAACACATGACCTCAATCAGTTTGTTGGGTTCATGTGATTGGGCAGGTCAGCATTCAAGCCCTGCAATATTGGTATTGTTGCAATATTTGAATATACTATTTGACTTAAGATTTTCAGTTATATTAAAACATGTTTATGCCTTAATTTATTAGTCAAACTGTCTAAAAAAATGAACAGAGATTAAATCAATTTAAATAGAATATGGATAAATCTAGAATAAAAATCAGCCTTTTTCAACATTTTCTTTTTAAAAAACAGTATTATTTCTGTTAGACGGAGGACTTTGAGTGGTATTGTGATATATTTAGTTTGTTGAAATATCAATTATCGTCAATATTGCAGTAAAAATACTTTTGCGTCACATTGTGCAGCCCTAGAATTTTTTCTTTCGGGTTGAAACGCAGATGTTTTGACCTTAATATCGCAGATATTTTGACATTAATATCCCGCTAATTACTCGGCTACTTCATCTTCTCCGTCAACACAAATGAAGTTAATGAAAGAAAGTGTAATAATTCCCTCACAATAGCTTCAGAAAAGAGTGCTATTATTCAGCCCAAAGACGTGATTGTTGTTAGTTGAAAGGACTTTAAGCCTTAAGATTAATATGACAAGTTTGTGGAGACAATCTTCAACAAATTATTAAAAGATTTAACATTTGTGGATCATAAGTTTGGAAATTTCTTTTAAAAAGCACAAAATCTCACGTAGTGGAACCGGCTATGGCAAATTATAGAATGTGAACACAACCTATTTTTGCTTTTGTTGAAAGAACCAGTAAGTATGGAGGTATTAAATGTAAACTAGCTAAATTTGTACCATAAAATTGAGAACAGTTCTCAATTTTAATCAATGGACAGTTTAGAATGTCATGATATCACATGAACTGAACCTAAACTCAGTCTAAACAGAACAAACCAGAGTGTGGCATGATGGCGTAGGTGAACTGGTGTGAGCCCATATCAGCATGAGTGTCTGGGGCCTTAGGTGCTCTCAGCCTGAGGACACAAACGTTTATTTACAGTAGAGATCCCACTCAGTAAATGTTTAAAGCAGATATAAATAAACCGGAGATGCTTACAGTGATAGCGTCATTGTGTTCTTGTAAACAGAGTATCCATATTTACAGTCATTCAAAAGAGCCACTCCAAAGTTATGCTCTGACAGATCAGCCCATTTGTGCCCCCACACCTGACAAAGAAAAACAAATGACATAGGCCTAATGAATATTTCACTCCATTTATTTAGTTTAGTATGATGTATCTGCCAGGGACTATTTACAAACACATTCATCTTAGAAAAGAGAAAATGCTTTGCCATATTTAGCAAAGCATTTTCTCTTCCTATCCACAGTCTCTGGGCAGATGCGCTTATACAGTGACTTTTTTGGCATTTTTAAATTATACAAATAACTAGCCATATGTAATTCATTTTTATTTTGGGTTATAATTTGGTATTTGACTTGGTAATATATTTATTCTATATGTACGCATATTTTGATGCCACATAAGTACACTTTCTATAATTTAATCAATAATTATTTCATTTACATTTGGATCAACAGGTTCCCTTTCACACTGTGAATAGATCATGCTGTCCTGTTTAAAGTGACTTATTCAACAATTGCTATGGGTGATAACTTTTATGATAGAACTTAAAACTAAACTTGCTGTAACGTGTAAATGATCTCATTTAAACTTAATACTTTCTCATATTAATGATAAACCCTGACATTTTTTTACGCTACACTGAGAGTTAAACCTTTCTGTAAATATGACAAAAATCTACTGTTTTATATGGAGAACCATTCATTTGTCCGTTCTGTGGATCTGATTCAGTTTGTGGACAATTTCTGCCACTACAGCAGCTACAACATGTTAGGGACCAGTATAATTAGAGCGCATTCACACAGGTCGTGTTTGAGCCAGGTTTAGTCCTGATGTAGACTTGGTTTGGTCCCATTCTAGTCCTGGTTCAGTTCCGTTGTTGTCAAGGTTTAGTTTGCACAACCATTAGAGATTCAGTACCTCAAACCTGGCCCAGTCCCAGGACGTGTTGCGGTGCGTGGGCCGCTGCAGGTGTCCAAACTGGATCTCATACGTGGCACTGGGGCTGTGAACACGCACCGGGAACTCCACCTTTAGAAACTTGTGTGACTCCTCCCACTCCACCTGCAGAGGTTTATGGACATCAGTGAATCACACAACAAGGTTTTTTAGGGATTTGATTCAGAACAGAACTACTTGTGGTTAAAATTGAGTTTAGATCTGGAATACCCGTTCAGTTAACAAGGCATTTAGCTTTTTCAACATTTATTTATCATTGATTTTGACTTACATGGATGATACCTATGTAATAATCAAGAAACAAGATCTGGAAGCGTTCTTAGAGCATATTAATGCAGTGGACTCAAACATCAAGTTAACACGAGAGGACGCTAAGGACAACCATTTGGCTTTTCTTGATTGTTCCACACCACAGGGGATGAAGGCAGACTTCAGGCAGAGGTATACAGGAAACCTACCCACACAGATCAGTACTTACTCTTCGACTCCAACCACCCACTGCAGCACAAGCTGGGGATGATCAGGACATTACAACACAGAGCCCAGGAAATACCCTCCAGCTCAGAAGCGAAGAAGGAGGAGAAACATGTCCAGTATGCCCTCTCAGCTTTTGGTTACCCAAAATGTACCTTAACAAGTCAAAAGAGCCAAGAAACAGGACAAAAGGAAAATAGAGCCAAGCAGGAGGGGGGTGTCTATCCCTTATGATTCTGGCCTGTCTGAGAAACTGCAAAGGATTTTTAGACAACAAGACATGCCTGTTTACTGGGGAACACGTTAAGACGTAAACTGGTCCACCCTCAGGACAAGATTCCAAAACAAAAAAGAGCAATGTAGTGTATTCGATGTGCAGTGCGAGTGCAGTGAGGCTGTACCAGCACAGAAGATCAGGTGGAGAACAAAGTGCAAGATTTATGACAGCCTCCTAACACCCTGGTCCAAGTTGATAGACCGGTCACATGTTAATTAGGTACTCACCAGTGATGAGGGACAGCTACAGCCAGCTAACAATAGGACAATAAAACAAAAGGCTATCATAACAAGATGAGTTTCAGGTGAAACTAGGCAGGGCAAACTAATAGTTTAATAAAGACAGGCCATTATCAGTGATTCCTCCATGTGGGCAGGACTTTCACAGCTCAGAGTAGCATATAAGGCAGAGTTCTCAGACCAGCTCACTGATTGAAAATGACTTCTGGATAGAAGTCGAAACATCTTTATTTTCAAAGCAACGTCCAGATGACAACACGTCTGGACAAATGAGGGATTACATCAATTGATTCTGACTCTTATTCTGGTCAATCAGGGAAGTACTAGAATGGTAAATTACTACTTTTGGCTGTATTTTATTTAGTTTGTTTGCTGATGGCACAATATGGCAAAATATAATCACAGCGAGTGAGTAATACTCTTTGAGTTAAAGTTAGTAGTGTGAATGTTTTACTGTGCACTTCGCGATCATTGCACATGTTTTTTGTAATTTTATTTTTTTAATGATTGATTTATGATTATGATTTTATAAAACAAAAGGCAAATTAAACTGAGCTGATTCCAAATGCAAACAAAGTGCACAGGAAGCTTCACATATAGTAGTAATTAATAAAAATAAATCCATAACCACATCTGTTCCCACAAAGCTGAGTGTGTTGGGGCAGAGGCTGTACCTGTGTGTTGAATTTGAGGAAGGGGCACATGGCGTCCATGACGATGTCTTGAGTGATGGTGCTCCTCTCGCTGACTCTCAGGCTGAAGCGGACAGTGGCTCTCAGCCGGTCTGAGCTCGACACATGCGCCGGCTGCACCACCTCCACCACCAGCTTCCTGGATCAATAATATGTCATTTAATACAGGAAAGAAACAAAAGCGATAATGTAATAATGGCCAGGAATCATTCTGGCCAAATCAATTGTAATTAGATGTTTGCTACACAACAGTAACATTTTAAAATATACAAATCAATATTTCTACAGATGTACATTTATTATTGTATCTATTTTTTGCAGTGGTAAGTATTTTTGGACATAGAGGTTGTATTTATCAATTATTAATATGTTTTCCTCAGTGCTGCCTCTCAATGTTGAAAACTTTACACTTTGAAAGTTGGTTAAGAGAGGAGGTTAAAGGATCCACTGCACATCACTTTAAATAACTCACTTCAACAATACCTCATCTTTGCTATATATTTTGCATTTATATTCAAAGTCTATTTTCATTCTACCACCTTATTTTATACATGACATTTATTTTTGCATAGTTTTTTCAACCTTTATGATTAATTTTTATAAAGTTGCACCTATCGCTGAAGCAAATTCCTATTTTCATAAGTCTAGATTTTGTCTTGGTTTGAGCCCAGTTTAGTCCTGATGTAGACTTGGTTTGGTTCTGTTCCGGTCTGATTTAATCATGGTCTAGTCCAGGTTTGTTTTCTGTGCTGATACAAAATATTTCTGTGGGGTATGTATAAAGGTGAACGCAGCATTCAATTAGCATGAATAATGTAATTAGTGCCGCAGGGAGCAAACCTGGTCTGCAGATGGTAGTCCATGACATCCCAGGCGTCCCAGTACAGGGGCACATCATCAAACAGCACAAACTGGTTCCCTTTACAGCCGTCCAGAAGGGCCTCTCTGAACACAACAGAGCCGACGTCAGAGCGGCACCAAAATACACAGTTTAAAATTAGAATCAATCTACCTGCTGGACGTGACAAGACACAGCGATGCCAAGGTGCCATCTTTGTTTACAACAGATCTCAAAATGCCATTCTCCATCAGCACAGTCCCATCAGCCTAAAACACGAAAACACATTTGAATGACTGTTATGTAAAGATATATATTTATGCCTGTTATATTTGTTGACACTGGCTTTGATGAATAACTTTCCCATCAAGTGATTTAAGCAGAAAACCAGGAAATTTGAAAACTTGATGAGATTATTAGCTTTTCTAACTATTCAACTATTCAACTCAACGTACAAACTTCATAGTAATTTGGATTAAAGTGCCTCTGACAGGTTTGGACTACTAACTAAATTAAAATGCAGTTAAGATAAATATATTTCAAATTCTGCAAAAAGCTTTACAAATTTTACTCCAGTTTAGCTATATTTTTAGTTTTAAATTTTACTTCCTGTTTGTAAATGATGATATCACACTAGGAAATTACCATAGCAACCACACTGTGCACTGGGCCAAAACTCCTCTAATTTCACACATATTTTTTATTTGACTAAGAACAATACATGTGAACGCCTTTATTTTGTTGAATCAATATTTAAAGGGTCAAAAAAGTATCTTATTTTGTGTAATTTATGCATAATCTTTGTCTCCCTAGTGCGATGTCATAAGATGTCATATGTGTTTATTTCCTGTAATTTTCAACTGTTTTTTCAACTTTTCTTCTTAAACAGCGACCTGACTGATGTAAAACTATAATTTATATTTACAAGAGGTATTAATACACTGAATAAAGTCAAAATTAGAAAATCATCTGTCATACGCACTTTAACTTGCAGTAGCATGTCGTAGTATTATTATTATCTTTGTATTTTGTGATCATTCTAAAACATTACTACTTAAGGCTTGTGATTTGAGATGTTTATATTATTTTTTTCCCCTAAAATTAGGACAAAACATGAATCCCTAAAAGACAAAGTGTGGTGAGGCTGTACCTGCACTGTGACAGAGACCGGAGTCAGAGGTTCTGCTGGTTTGACTGGAGATAAACCAACACTTGGGACCCGCACCAGAGCTGAACAAACAAGGAAAGTCAACTACAGAACATTTGTGACATTATTTAAATTTTCACCTTGATTTGAGCGTGAAAAACAATTGAAATACAAACATATTAAAACACTTTAATTGATGATAAAGTATTGATATTGCAGACTAATTTCCCATTAATAGAGGAGACTACGCTTGCCCCCCATACAGTAGTCTAAAATGAGTGTAATTGAATAAATTCTGCAAGACATATAGTTTAATGCCATACTGTGCAACATTCTATGCAGAGGAATGGTGACAAGAAGTGGCTGACCCCCAACACAAAAGGTATAGTCAGGACTTATGCAGGT
Organism: Rhinogobius similis; assembly: GCA_019453435.1. Taxonomy (NCBI): domain Eukaryota; kingdom Metazoa; phylum Chordata; class Actinopteri; order Gobiiformes; family Gobiidae; genus Rhinogobius; species Rhinogobius similis. Next base: position 16,336,508 of record CM033628.1, read on the forward strand.
TTCAGCAAATCAAATTTAATTTAATGTTGCATTTCAAGATTGTTAATGCTATAATCAACGTCAGAAGAAGATATTGTTGTGGTTCAAAAATGTCATGTCTCTATATGTTTTATTAAGTGTGAAGATTTGAATAGTCACTTGAAGGTTACAGGTTATTGTGTCTGAGAAATGGGAACCCTGTGCCTTTTGCCTGATCGTCTGATGTGTTGAGACAAAACCTCGACCTTCATGTTCATTTTATTATGTCTGATGTCACTTCTGGGGTATTTAAGCATGTGTTTTATTATTGTTCGGCCCCTTTTTGCTTTTTGGAATCGGAGAGGGAAAGATCTTTTTTGTCAGGGACAGACATAAAAATACTAAAAAAACAAAACAAAACTGATCATTTGAAATGGACAGAGCTTCTTCTCATTACTTTATTTTTCATAACTTGTAAAGAAAATCCACAACAACATTTACATTTGTATCATGTCAAAACTACTCATTTCTAACCATTCCATTTGGCAGCAGAATATTAAAAATAACTTTATAATATTCAAAAAGCTAATTTACATGAAATTTAAACTGTGGAAATGTATGCTTTGAATCCTAGCCTATACTTTTTAGCTTTTAAAATCTAGATTAAACAAATCAATGGACTCAAAATATATTTCAACATCATGGCACTTCAGATTGGATGATACAGTGGCTCTTGGACACAGACTGTGATAATTATTAGCTCTTATTATTTTTTATTACATTTATAGTTATTGTTCTGATGGATAAATCTTTTGTCAAAATGGTTCCTACATTTAATGCCTGTGAGAACTGATAGTGCGCATTTAACAAAAATACTATAGATATTTATTAAACAGAATAGCTGTTTAGATTATTGATGTATTTATATAATTTGGAGATTATGCCCCTTGAAAGTTCTGATTTGTATGCCATGATAAAAAAAAAAAAATCAGTCAAAAGGTTATAAATATATTAAAATGGGTAAGGGGAAAGAGAAGTTCATTTTGTTTTGACAGATGAGGAGTGGGCAAAAAATATATACACTTCACAATGGAAGACATGAAATCACATGTTTGGGGGAGTTAAGTTGGAAAGATGTGTCATGTTTTTTACTACACTGTGTCAAAGTGCTCACTACTCACAGGGAAACTAACTGCTGGAGAAAATGTGGTTGCCATGTGGCCCATCATTTCCATGCGTTTTGGGACTGTCCCGTGGCTCGGATATACTGACCAACAAAGCACTATTTTTGTATTTAGGCCTCAAAACCCCTGCCACGAAAACAATAAATAGATATCTTTAGTATTCTCTTGCCGTTAGTATACTCTGGACTTGCATATAAATTCAGTTGTGCTGTAATTTTTCTTTCTTTTGCTGCATTTTTTATTTACTATAATGTTTTGTTGCCTGTTCTCTGGTCCTGTGTTTTTTGCATTTGAAATTTAAAAGTTTGAAAACATCATGTGCAATGTTTCAATTATTGCATTATCATTATATTGTATCATGATATCAGTGTGCCACGTTCTGTAATGGACCATGAGGGACCCTGTGATTCTCACGGTTATTATTAAACTCACCTAAATCAGAGCCGCCGTCATCATTGTGAACTTGGATGACCTCGTGGCGCTCCCAGGGCAGAGAGTTGAACACGGCCGCTGAGCTGCCGCCAGAGCCCAGAACAGTCAAAGCAGATTTAAGGAGCTGGGAACCAGAGCCACGGATATCTGAGGGGCAAAAGTGACAGATAGAAAGCAGGGACATATTTGACGTTTATGGTGTAAATAGTAATTACTGGAAAAGGATGCTGTGAAGCGCATCCGGTTCAAAAAGTTAAAAGCAAATCATAATATTCAACATTTCAGATGCCAACTTAAACATCTGAAAGCTACATTTAAACAATATTTTGATAATGAGAAATCAATGACAAAAATAGTCAGACAAAGAAAAAGACAAAGAAAAAAACAGGATACTGTGGAAAATATGTAATTTATTAACACATCTTAGAGAAAATTAATCTCTTTTCATTCATCTCTCAAGTGTTGCTGCTCATAAAACATGTATTGTTATGTCATTGCACACTATTTTCTAATCTATGAGGAACATTAACAAGCGATTTAGCAGATCAAAAAGGTCAATACCTTCATAATATCTCAGAGCATCTTCTACCACCAGCTCAATGCAGCTGCCGGGAATCACATCATGAAACTGGTTGAGAAGCAGCAACCTGCAAAAGAAAAAATAGACAAGTGTGCAGTTTTCTCTAGAATTTAGATGTAGTAGATGTTTGCACAAATGTGGACCTCCAGAGCTCCTGCAGCTTCTCCACAGGATACTTGAAGCTCTCGTCTCGACACATGGCCAAACAGCTGGCCACCTCCACGTCATGGAGCAGACTCTCACACTGACGGTTTCCACGCTTGATCTGCACAAATATTAAAATCACAATACAAATGCATAAACCGAAGTACAATATGAAAATCACAACACATAAAAGCATAAATAACCAGTTTAAATTAATAGAGTAACAGAGGAAAAGAAACTCCAGTGGAAAGAAAATGCACTAAAATAAGAAGTAATAACCAGTTGTAAGCCCTTTCTGGTGGCATTTATGTGCAATTTCAACCCTCCAGCATTTGAATTCAGGAGTATTAAATTGAGTTATACAGTTTCTCTGTGATGAGTTGGCCACTGTCCAGGGTGTACCCCGCCTAAGGCCCAAAGTCACTGGGATAGGCTCCAGTCACCCGCGACCCCTAACGGGAATAAGCGGTAGAAAATGAATGAATGAATGAATGAATTGAGTTATGAATTATCTAGCCTACATACTGTATATTAGATGGAAAACATTCATGCAGTGATCTCTGTTGTACTTTTGCGTCATTCATGACAAATACATAATACAGTTTTGTATTTTTTCTTTCGCTATATGCACATTATTTGTCTTTTTCTTTTCTATTATGGACCACAAGTCAATAAAAGGTAGTATATATATATCTGTATTGCAAGAAAGATCTTTTCTAATCTTTTCCAATAAAAAGATTACATTTGATACAAACATGCTTAGAAAACTTAAAAAACTGGGAAAATAAGAGTGCATGTGTTTACAGGCCCTAATCTGCCAAAAATTAGAAGTCACAGTCAAATTATCTTTAAAATAGTGCTTTAAATATGTTACAATTTGTGTTTAATCTATGTCTTTGCTAAATTAGTTATCCTTTTTGTTAATTATGCACAAGATATCACACTGCTCATATCAGATTTTACTGTTTGCATATCATTCTAATAATTAAAATTATCCACAAATTAGATGACGAGCTTCATGATGTGCTTATAAACGTCGGTGTGATTTCCCTGACATTTTTGAATGTTTATTTTAGGAAACAGGAGCGTAACCTGCCGCTCCTTTGTCAGCGTTTCCTCTTCTTGACTTTACCTGGGCCTCTGTGGTGTAGGTGCCGTTGTGCAGCTCCAGAAACAGCTCTCCGCTCCACGTGCAGAGGAGCTCGGAGTCTGACCTCAGCTCAGAGAAAAGAGCGTCAGGGGTGGACATCCGTACCCTGTGAACCAGTCAGAGACATCGGTCATATCCTGTATGTGCTAACCCAGTCCACACACCCCTCTGAGACTAAATGAGGCAAAACTGAAAAACAAGCTCAACCCAAATGATTCATGTTGGGAGTATATTTTCTGTGGTTTTATGATTTTAGCAGGAATTGGACTTGCCCATAGTGTATGAATGTGAGAATGAATGGTTGTCTGTCAATGTCTCACTAGGATAGGCTCCAGTCACCCCCGACTCCGGGAATAAGTGGTAGAAAATGAATGAATGAATGAATTACCCTCAGATCCTAAGGCCCCAGGTTCCTTCTATCCTGAATAGTCACTACCCTAACAGCAACTTCTGCTTGTGTGCCTCCTGTTGTTTATGCTATTGAACAATACATGGAGATTAGAATGGACGCCAGGCAAATTTGAGGAAATCTTTAACTGGAGTGGTTTACTCTTGAGGATTGCATGAGGGTTAAGGAATTGTTTTGGTCCGTACGCTTTATTGGACAGGACAGTGTAACATGAAATGGAGAGAGCAGGCAGGACATTCAGTCAATCTGACAATGAGTCCGACCGCAAAGAGCCACACATATGAGCTGCTGCTTAGATCACTCGACCACCGGGCAGCACAAGCACAGGACAATAGTCAGGATCACTGTCACCAAACTGTGTGGTTCCATTCGGATATTTCTTGAAAATACTTCTTATAGCCATTCAAATACAGGAATAATGTCTCCTGTTCCCCCTAACGTGGAGTAAGGCTGCTTGATTAGGACAAAAATGATCATCTCGATGATTTGGCTCATAACTGAAATCCTGATCATTTCAAACTATTATTTCTATATTTTCAAAATACTCTGTAGAGAAAGTATAGACGGAATATATTTTATTAGTAATGTTTCAGAAAAGTGGTGCACGGTGGCTAGAGCTTCTGCCTCTCAATAAGGAGATCGTGGGTTCGAATCCCAGACCAGACTAACATCACACGCTCTCTCTGGGTGGAGTCTGCATGTCCTCCACGTGTTACCGTGGGTTCTCTCCGGGTTCTCCGGCTTCCTCCCACCGTCCAAAGACATGACTGTGTAGGTTAATTGACAACTCTAAATTGTCCCTAGTGCATGAATGTGAGAGTGAATGGTTGTCTGTCCTTGTCTGTCTCTCTGTGTCAGCCCTGCGACGAGTTGGCCACTGTCCAGGGTGTACCCCGCCTAAGGCCCAAAGTCACTGGGATAGGCTCCAGTCACCCGCGACCCCTAACGGGAATAAGCGGTAGAAAATGAATGAATAAATGAATGTTTCAGAAAAGTGCCTTTGCTTCAGACTGAGATAAAAGGATTGGACTTATAACTCTGAACAGAATGCAATGCATGGTATCGTGCATGGTATACGACTACAACATTTTTATATTAACAACTGAAATAATTGAAATCAAGATTATAGAAATGATAAATTGCACAGCCCTAAAGTAAAGTCATCACTTTAGCGTCACTGATACTAATCGATTATTCACTTGCTGTTATTTGGTCCTACATTGAGCCCATTTTAGTCCTGATGTGGACTTGGTTTGGTTCTGTTCTAGTCCTTGTTTAGTTTTGAGCCTAGTCCTGGTTTTGTACCAGTTAAATATGCAAGTATGAATGCACCCTAAAACTGCAATCGAAACAAGATAGTCATTAGAGCAGCCAGTGATAGATAAAAAGAACAAAAAAACAAACTATGTACATAACAAGGACAAAGTTGGACATCTCTTGAATAGTTTTAGAAAATTCTTGATCTATATTTAGTTTGAGACCACATGATTATATTAAAGAAAACACATTTAATTGTATTTTAGTATCATACAATTAAATGTGTAGCAAAGTTTTTTCTTAGTATAAAATCTGGTAAATATGTCAGAAAAACTGTAATATAAATTATAAGGTGCAATTTTGGTGGAAATGATTAGAAGTAGGGCCAATGATTTTGTGAGACAGTTGGTGTTAATATGTCACAATATTATCATTTCATCCCAAACTGACAGGCATATTTTAGTGATTTTCCTGATAAACTGACCTGGGAAGTCCATCTGTATCCTGGACGCGCTGCAGTCTGTCTAACATGAGCTGCGTGGGACCACCGCCTCCATCACCGAATCCAAACAGCACAGCGCTGTGATTAGCCCGGCCTTTATCTTTGTTGTTTTTCACTGTTTTTGTAAGCTATGGAGAAAAAGGGTTGGGAGGATACAAACACAAATGTAAATAGACCTTTGGCAATTCTTATGTACGTATCTCCTATCGAGGAATGTCAAGATTATTCAGTTAATCCATAATTGTGATTATTTGGGTCACAGAATCATTTGTAAGAAATAAAGGATATACATAATTGTGACAAATTTAGTTAAGCAAAAATAAGTCATTTCAAATCAACCTTTATTCCAAAAAAGTAAACCCTAAATGTAAAGTGCTGCTTATCTGGCTACTGTGAATTATGCTAAAAACATGATGTTTTGTCTTACCTCTATAATTTTATATTGTGACATCCTTACTCCTAACTAGGGATGATGTTAAATTTTTGTTAGGTTTGTGAAAAAAAAACCTTCTACAACATTCTTTTTACAATTATTCATGATTATCCACCTCACGACCAAACAACAGTTCATTCCCGGTGTTTAATATTTTATCTTTGCTCGAGTATATGATCAGCTTCATGAAATCAAACCTTGTGAATGAAAAAATAAAGAAAGTGTAACATAAACACATTAAAAAGCACTTTATATTTAGGTTTATGGTTTGGGTTTAATTTTTTTAGTTCGAATGATGATCTTGTGACCTGAATAATCACAATTATCAATTAACCAAATCATGTTGACTTCCCTACTCCTAACTAGAGAATAAACTCACATCTTCAACTTTCCCATTCATTCCGTAGGAATTTCCAGGTGGGAAATGAGTGAGGACTTTAGAACCGTCGAGACCTTCCCAGAAAAACGTGTTGTGCTTGAAAAGAAAAGTAAAAGCATCCTTTAATGTAATGCTGAAATATTAGTGATGCCTTTTAAAGCGATGACGGTGCTCGTGACTTACAGGGAAGGTGTTGACCAGGTTCCAACTGAGCTTTTGCGTCAGGAAGTTGGAAATGCCGCTGCCCTGCATGATCTGAGGAAGCTGCGCTGAGTAACCGAACGTATCAGGAAGCCAGAACTGTGGACAAAAAGGATAGAACTGTCATCAAAGACAAGGTTACATGAATATATCTGGTTCTGAATGGTATGGGAATTGAAGAACTGTTGAGCCATGTGGAAAGGATGAGCTGTTGGTTATTGACAGGTCAAATAACAAAAGATGAAATTTGTTGATTTTTCTGTTATGAGAGGAGCTCAATAATGAAGTAAATTTCCCATTTATTTTTCCTATAGACATTCTAAAAAACAATATTATTAAAAGTTTGAAAGCTTGCTATGGGCTAATCAGCTATGTAGTAACTAATGAACATGAGACACTTTAATTTATAATGTATTTCAGAAACTTTATAAACCACAAAGTAAGAAAGACATTTAGTCAAATGTTAGGTTTTTAGTATGATCTAAAAAGTCTATTGGTAAAATGTATGGGAGATTTACTTTAGCCTTTTCAACAAACCTCTTTGCAATAAATCCCAAACTCCTGGTTAAAGAAGCGCTGTCCCTCTAAGAACTGTCGGACCATGGACTCTCCTGAAGGCAGGTTACCGTCCTGAGGTGCAAAAGTGTCAGAGATCATTAGATTAAGTAACACAAGTCTACACACATGGGTTACAGTTTCCCGTTTATGGGTGACAGAATATTTTGTTCTGAACTGTTCAGTGCAATGACAACAATCCCAATTTGTCATCAGTCTGAATTTCATGGATAGCAAATGTGGGGCTGTAGTCGACTAAAGACATGCTTTGTGCTTCTATTAGTCCAGGGTTTCCCAAACATTTCAGGCCAGAACCCCCAAAATAACCATGCATCTGATACGGGACCCCCACTGCTAAATGGAATTGTTGTCTTTGACAAAATCAGGCTTAACTGTAATTCACTGGCAAGGACCACACCACCACGAAGACAAGGAAACGACAATGATTTATTGAAGTGAGAAATGCTTATGTTCCATGGCTGGAGAGACTCAGTGTGGGGGCTCCATCCGATTCGGGACCCCCCATTTAGGAGAATGGATGCTGAAAAAAGTGCTGTAGGTTATATAGAAAAAAGTAGGTTTTAGTAGGGAGGGTGGGTCGAGAGAACAGAGTCAGGTGGCGGAGGCGTGGTCCTCCTCACGAACCTCAGTCAACATATCAACTACATTTATTTGAGTGGCTTATTAAATAATTTGACATAATTTCACTAAAATATACTGTTTTCAATTAAAAATGCATTGAATACAGTGTGATAATTATGAACATCTTCCAAGTCATCTTGCGACCTAGAGCTCATACCCTGTGACTCCTCGAGGGGTCCTGACCCCAGTTTAGGAAGCACTGGATTAGTCGACTGAAAGGGGGTGTGGTGATGACGAAAGTTCTTATAAATGTGATTTTTTGACCATATAACTGTACCCAACCTGCACTGACACGACCACAAGAACTCATGCAACTATAAACTTAAATATTTATACAGAAAACCACTAGTAAACGGTGCATTTAACAACAAAAAAGGTAGATTAAACTCACAATGCACTCACAAATCTCAAGAGAACTCACTACATGATTCACTCACAAATTTCAAGATAACTACATGCAATCTCCTTTTAACTGTTCTCCAGAAAATTGGATATAGGTGGAAATAGGAATTGGAAATAGATAATTAGTCAGCGAACAAAAATTACAGTTGACCAAGACATTATCGACTGATTAACTGACTGAATGACTAAATGTACAGGTATATGTGTGATATATTGTAAGAGAAAAAAAAATCATAATAAGTGGTAATATTGAATCTACTTGATGCCACTGACAGTTGCCCCAAAGCTGGATAATCCCAAACAAAGTCAGTGAACTATGGGTAAAAACATGAGCTACAGTAAATAAATAGCAGAATGAAACACTAGTTTGTTGGTGTCGATAATGAGTCAAAAAGTCACTTATTTCACTCTCTATGATTCAAAAATTAACAGAAAAGAAAGTTCCCCCAAATGCTTAGAAAATGTCCACACAATAAATATTGAGCCCCAAATATATTGTTTTTTCAACATATATTGAACGATAAGTCGATGTAGTAATTATCGTGGCAGGCCAATACAGGTGTAATTACCATTTCCACCCAGGTTCCTCCCACAGGCACAAACTGTCCCTTCTTCACAAAATGTTGGATCTGGGAGAACAGGCCCGGGTACCAGCTCTTCACCCACTGGAACTGCTGGGCCTGGACGAGCGAGAGTTATAACCACACAGAATCACACAACGGTCCATAATTTAAACCTATTTCAGATGGACCTGGGAACAAGTGAAGACAAACTCTGGGTTTTTCTCCATCAGACGGATCACAGTCACCCAGCTGCGTCCACACTTACGGATTGTCTCTTCATACGGCCAAAGCCAAGCTGCAAACATAAACATATTGCGACAAAATTATACAGTGTCACAAGCTAGTTGAGTTTAAGCGTCTTACAATATGATCATTGCAATTTACAACTTAAAATACTGGGTTTTACAAGCAATGTTTATTCACATTGCACAGGAAGATTGTGTTAGATGTTTGTCGCCCTCTACTGGTAAATAAGGTGCATAACATGGCTTTGCAGAACAGTAAAGGTAATCCGAAGTGTTAACAGAGGAGTTTCAAATATAAGAATTGTGTACAGACTCAAACGATGTAATTTCTAGATCCGCACATTTGCTTAAAGCTGTGAATCCAAATATTGTCATCAGTTAAGTTTACAGGAATACGCAAACAATTTATCCTCTAACTCAGAATCAGAATCAGAAAAGGTTTATTGCCATTGTCAGTGAACAAAATTCACAAACTAGGAACTTGCTTTGGCGGTAAGGTGCAACATAAAACAATGAATGAATGAATAAATGAATAATGAATTACTATTAACATTCATGCATTCATTCGTTTTATGTTGCACCTATCGCAAAAGCAGAACAATCTATTTTGTGAATTTTGTTCACAGACAATGGCACTAAAACTTACTCTGATTCTGAATGAAACAACAGAAGAACTAAGAGATGTATATAACATGTGAAAATTATAAAATTGTTGCGATAGAAAATGTTGTATATTGCTCATGTTTAAAAATAACATGTAATCCTTCTAATAAGGGTATAAAGTTGTTTTTTCTTATTTCTGCATTTTTGTGGTGTATTTTATTGTCTATTCATGTTTTTTCTTTTTTTTTGCAATACTTGAACCTAAATCTTGATATTTACAGCCAGTTGTAGCATATTTTGGATGGAATACTAAAAATATCGTTTGATAATAATCGTTGAGATATAACCAAAAAATACTAATTAGTAACCGTTTTTAATGAAGGAACCACATTATGACACTTCGAAGCTCAAAAGCACCAGAATAGCGTCGAGTACAAGAGGAGTGACACCTGAGTCTATGTGGCAGTGGCCCATCGCGTGCACCGTGTGTTGGCTCTGTCCGTTGCGCTGGTTGAAGAAGGCGGAGGCCAGACTTCGAGCTCTGGAAAAGGTGCTGGAGTTCGAGGGCTCACACAGGTTCACCATCTCATTCACGGTGTACAGAGCCTGGAAACTGCGCTGGTCCTCTTCGCCGAGCTCCTGCACACAACACCAGCAGCAGCTTCATCCAACACCGCAGAAAATGTAATGATCTCATCAGGGGCGTAGCAACAAATTCTAGGTCCCAGGTACAGACCTTCTCGGTGGGCCCCCAATACATATTTTGAATGATTTATCCCTGCAATTTTGGTTATTATTAATATTTTTCATTCACTTTTGCTAAATTTATACTCTATGTTTTCAACATACACTTGACAAGAACTTACTAATTTACAACCTGTATAGCTACCGGCTTATTTTTTTTTTGCAATAGCTACCAGACAATTCACAAAATATCTCAAATCATATTACAGTATTACAATAAGAAAATACACCAACTGTAAATTATAATCACTCGTTTTATTTTTTAACAACTTGGCTAATATCTGAGCAATGATTTTTCTCTTTTTTAAAAGAGTGATGTTGCCTTCAGATCAGTTAGATTAGTCTCTCAAGGACTATACTCAACCACAACGCATTTTATTGCAACAAGAATAGATTAAAAGACAGATATGATGCATTATTTACATATGACATTGGCCTTTAAACACGCTCCAGAGTATCTTTAATTTGACATGTTTTTACAAAGTTATCACCAGCCTTGGTGATAACGTAAAAACGTTATCACCAAGGCTGTGATAATGTTTTTACAACATTATCACAGCCTTGGGAGAGTAACTTAGCTGTGGCTCCATCTACTGGCTGCAGAGGTAATTACACAAATGCATACATCCACAATGCTTAGTAATGCAGCAAAGTCCAGAGCTGTGACGCAGTTCTAATGATTGTAACTAGACGGCAGAAAAAGTCTGGCGATGATTTAAGGACTTCAAACAGCAGAAGATTCTCAGATAAATTATGTCAGTTATAAAAATGTCGAACATCGAAGGATTTCAGAACGGAGAGTTTTTGACGGTCGGAGGGGATTCACCAAACAAGCAGGAATGAAGCTTAATGCTACTCCAGTTTTTTGATTATGGAACTATGTTACACATGGTTAAAAGACAATACTCTTTCATAAAGTGTTATTACTTTATTCATTAAGTGCCTCAAATAATAATAAAACATTTAATTCTGCATTCAAGCTGTGATGAAATGTCATGTTTTGTACGATGTTTGAACATTTTTGCACATTTCTGATGCATTGTTAAAGTATTGTCTGAATACCAATATCAATATACTGCCCACCAAAAAATAATTTAGATATTCATTTTTGTTAGTATCACCCAGCCCTGCTCCTGCACAGAATTTTACCTGGGCACAACATTAGGTTTTATTTGTGTCTGTACCTTGACAATATCCACCATCATCTCGAAGTCGGTGAGCAGTTCTTGAACGTCGCGGCGGAAAACGATCAGCTCCGCTTTCTGAACTGAAAACATCCTCTTTGGGTCTGGGGCTGCGATCATAGACCTTTGTCCCGCTCCAAACAGACCATTACAGGCCACTTCGATGTACAGGAGGAGGCTTCAGAGAAGTACAAGCCAATGAGTTCAGAATACAGGTCAAAGCAGTGTAATGTCCTCATGGTCCTGCAGTTTTCAGAGACAGATCTCACCTGTGAGGCTCATCGTCCTGCAGCGACTCAGAGAGCACATAACTGGTCTTCTCACCTTCTTTGGTCAAGCCCTGCACAATCACAGATCTAATTACACTGAGGGAAATGCTGTTCAGTGAGAAAGTAGGCTATAGATTTCCCAAAATAAAACTTACTTTATATTAACTACACTTTAACTGTCCTTAATAAAGCATGAACAAAGACTTAGACCTATTTTTCTTAAAACGTGTCCCAAAATGTGTTGTGTCCCAACTGAGCCTGAAGATGTTCATGAAACTTTTAGAGTACAAAGGCAAGGCAAGTTTATTTGTAGAACAGTAAGAGTAACAGAGTAAATATGCATTATAATTACAAAACAGCTTAAGACATACAAAATCATTATAAAAATAAGAAAAGAGTGCAGATAATATCTTTCAGTCGTCTTTTCAGTCGTATGCACAAATAATTGGCTGAACTCTTTGTGAAGCTGACACTGTAGTTTTAGCCGTGATGATGTCTAATTTACTCGAATTATTATTTTCACTCGTTTATTAAAAATGATTCTGACTTAGTAACTATGTACTTAGTTAAGTGGTTATGGTCAGGAGCTTATAGTAAACTATATGTGTTCATTATCAACTATATGTGTTCATGAGAGGGGTGGAATTCAATAAGTATAACTTCATCCCTCTCCTTTTCGAGCAAAAATAATTAAAAACTTGACGTACTCAAGTATTTTTTTTTCTTTTTCTTCTTGTTCTGGTCATGTTTAATTAATGTCATTACAAGAAATGTAAATGATTGATTGAAATAGAATAGAATAGAATAGAATAGAATAGAATAGAATAGAATAGAATAGAATAGAATAGAATAGAATAGAATAGAATAGAATAGAAAGTGTGATTTTAAAAATAGTAATTTTAACCTGTTGTGAATGAAATGAAATGTACTAAAGGTCAAGTGTCCTGCCAACTTGTTAATTTATTCCGTTTTATCCACCATTTGATAAAAGGAAACTATCAAGCTGGTTTTCCTCTGTGCAGAGTTTGTTTCCAAGTGTAATTTGAAATAAATCAGACACAAAAGGACAAAACTACAGAGTCTCAGCTTCACAAAGATTCCAGCCAATAGTTTGTGCTCCAAAGGGTTCAGAAAAAGCTTCAGAATACTCGCGTTACAGCTTCAGGTTACTTCCTTTTAATTTGTCCTTATCTAAATTTTGAGCACGTTACCATGAACTTGAGCGGACATTACCTGCACTGGCTGGCCGTCCCTCCAGACCATGGCCTCTCCATCGCTCTCCCACAGCAGGTGCACCTCCTTAGAGCTCCAGGAGGACGGGATGTTCAGGGTGACTCTGAACCAGCACGTGTACCACCTCGACACAAAGCACATACATAATACAGAATACACAAACAGAATACACACAGTGGAGCAAAGTAACAAAGCGCATAAATAAAAGTACTGTGCTTAAGTGTAATGTTTAGGTATGTTTAAGTGGATACTTTTTATTTCTCTACATTATTTTTACCACAAGACATCCAGATTAAAGGATATGAGAACAGAATATACACACAAAATTCACTAGAAAATGTGTTTCTGCTGAACAAAAATCAACTCAATTCTTTATCAATATCACTATAACATTAACAGTTCAAGATCTGCGTGAAATACTTTTACTTTATACTCTTCTTTATACAACTTTTACGATTTTTAACATGTTCTTAATACTTACACTTGTACAGTACTTTTACTTACGGAGATGTATTTATGTGCTACTTTTATTTTTACTTGAGTGCTTCTTTGATCCTGTATGTTGACATATGACATTAATTAGAAAGTGTAAAAGTGCAGTGGCTTTACTCACGTCGGTCCAAAGGTTTCTCCAACTTTATAAGGGGCAAAGTTCTGCTTGGAGGCTTCTGTGAACGAGATACGTTTTGGAGACAAAAAGGACTCCAACTTTTCCACCTTACAGGATTCTCCATGTAGACTGTAGCAGGAGAAGAAAGCACAGAATGATTATAGTCTTTTATTCTTTCGATTATGGTGTAACTGTAACATATGTAAGCCAACAATACTTTTGAATTTAGGGTTTAACTTCTAGAGTATCTGTTGCCACATTTTGCAGCTTATAGTCAAGTTATGGTTATTTGTAGGTTGTAGTTAGAGGTGGGAGATATATTGAAAATGGATAATATCTCAGTGTTTAGGAGATATTAGGGCTGTAGTCGACTTAAGAAATTCTAAAGACCTTCCCTATCGACTGATTAATCAACTAAAAAAAGTATCTCTCTGTATCTGACCCAAACTGCACACACAAAAAAAAAACACAGCTGCAGACGTCCATGCATAAAACTAACAACTTATACAGAAAAGTATGAGGAAACAGTGTATTTATATGCAAGAGATATATAAATTAGATTAAACTCATGATTTATTCCAAAATCTTTAGACAACTCACTCCATATCTTCACTTAAATCCTTCTAATCGAAATAAAATAACTAGTGAAAATGTTGGTCGACTGAAACGCCATCGAATGATTATTTGACTTAAAAGACAACAATCCTTGGAGAAATGCAAAATTACAATGTCAAGCATATTGCCTGGAATTAAAATTATTAAATATTTAAACATTAAAACATACCTCAAATCGAAACTGAAATCTCACAAACAAGGATGTAAAGCAGGGCAATTGAACTTACATTATGCTCCAGCCCATGACCCATCTTCCATAATTTTTCTTGATTATTGGTTTAATTCTGACTTAGTTCTAGACCTGGTTTAGTCCTTGTTTAATTCTGATTTTAATCTGGTTTAGTCCTGGTTCAGACCTGGCTGGTATCTAGTCTTGTCCAGTTCTGGATGGGCAATTTTGGAGAGCAATGTTGGTAACGAAGTTTGTATTTTATTTTTCCACAAAAATCTAATATAGAAGTAGTTATTTTATCTCTTTTGAAACAGATCTAGAGTTGGGGATAGTTTGTTAAAGTGGCCATGGCGCTCCATAAAATCTATCCCTCTGGAAGATGAAAGTGCCTTTAGGCCACTTTATTTAACTAAAATGCAGTCAAGATAAATATATTTCAAATTTTGCTAAAATCTTTAGAAATGTTACCTCAGTTTAGATATTTTTTTAGGTCTTTACTTCCTGGTTGTAAATGATGACATTACACTAGGAAATTACCAAAGAAACCATCCTCTTCAATGGCTAAAACTCATCTAATGTCACAGATTTTTAATTTAACAAAGAGAAGGCTATCTTTATTTTTCTGAATCAATGTTTAAAGGGTCAAAAAACATGTTTATTTTGTGCTAATTATGCATAACCTTTGTCTCCCTGGTGTGATGTCGTCAATGTGTTTACTTCCTATAATTTTCAACATACTTTTCTGCACAAACAGCTACCTCACTGTACAACAATCATTTATATTTGCAAGAGGTATACACCGAATAAAGTCAAAATTAGAAACTTATTAAAAACCTGTCATACACACTTTAAGTTGAATAGCGGCGGAATAAAAGTGTTATTTCTGCCCTTTTGTTCACGGTCCATTCACGTTTTGTGCTGGACTTGGACCTCATCCAAGACATTTACAGGTACATTTTGGCACATTCCTGATGCATTGTGAAAATATCGTTCGTTTCGTTTACGTTTGTAAAGTTGCCTAAATGCATTTAAAGTAGGACAACAACAATTCGCAGAAGTTCACTATCAGATTTTTATGACCTGATATCTTGCCCACACGTACCAGTGATTTATTCCGTCTGGTGCTTAGTTTTAACTCTAAATGCATTTGTTTCGGAGCCTTACCGTCCTCTCAGGTTGCAGTCTGTGAAATAAATGTCCGAGATGAACTTCTCTGCTCTCTCGAGGAGCGTGCGTCTGTTTTTGAGCACAGGCTGGTGAAACATCTCCAAACCCTTCTCATTCATTCAACCAACACAACATCAGCTGATGGTGCGCCGTCTGCACGCACCGGAAACAGGAAGTGGACCATCGGCTGCACCGCGGGGGAACGGACGCTAGAGGGCGGTGTTTCTTTGTGGCGCTGCTACAAAAATGCTCAACACGCCCTAGGTAACATTTATTTGAAACTTAGGGCTCCTCTCCTCAATGTTAACTACTAGGGAGAAAAAATAATAGGACGATGAAATAATGATTGTGAAAACCTATATATCATAAGAATATTTTTCTTAAACATTTATAACCATTCTTGGATAGAGTAGGGTTTGGTTTGAGCCAAGAATGAAAAATTACAGAACTGAATAACATTAAGGCTTATTTAAGAGGTATTAATTTGGCGACTACTTAATAGTTATAATCATCTTCATCATCATCACAATAAAGAAACTTTATTAAGACAAATTACTATTTTCACCATTATTCATTCACAAACAAATAGTGAAGTGCAGTTTTTGATTTTTAGATTGGATAGTTCCATAAAGTTCAAAGTCAAAACAAACAACAGACAAACTAACAAACATACTAAAGGTTTACAGTTTACAATTTCAGACAATAGCTATATTTTTACTAATTTAGAAAGTAAAATAGATCCAGGACTTATTTTCTATAGACCTACATGCTTTTATTTAGATGACAAAACTAAACTTATACAGCCTATTGTCACAGTAAACGTCGCTGTCACATCAGTACCTTTGCCTGAAGTCACTTCTCTCAAGTTATTCTTACAAATGCATATTCTTCTCCTCTGCTTCACTGAAGCAGCCGAACCTTCAGCCTCCACGACCTCATGGCTTCTTCGCTCCATCACAACCAGTGTCTTTAGGCCACTAGGGGGAGTCATTTCATAGTAATCGTACATTTCCTCATATTTTGCAGGTCACTGGTTGAAGTTACATGTTTAGACTCTGGATCAAGCTTGCAGGTGAAACGGTAGCTTGTAAAAATCCGTTATTGAAGGAAAAATACATATTTTATTTCAGTAGTATTGTTCAAAGAAATATAATTCACATTTATTTATTCCTTTAAAGGCGCACTATGTCAGTTTTTAGGTTCAGGGTCAAAAACCTTTTCTTCATGGAGAGGCTATTGTTTTGCCTCAAATGTTCCATGCAATGTCATAAAACTTTAAAAACGCCATGGAGACCATGTGTGTCACCACAGAAATTAGTTATTTTTTTGTTTGTTTGTTAGTAAATACATTTTAAAAGCCTGTATTTTAATAAATGCAAGATAGATGATACCGTGTTGTGGAACATTCCAGGCAAAGTAATAACCTTTCATCAATTTCTTTCAAGCAAAAGATGGACGCTCCCCTAGAAAAGTTACATAGTGCACCTTGAAAATGCAGTCACCATGGCAACAGTGGTACAGTGGTTTACAGGTGATTTCACACTCACAGATGGAGGATGAGAGCCTTTTTCCTACTGATTACAAGGTATTCTCATAGGAATGATCTTAGAGGGCAAATTCACAAATGTGGAACCTGATCATTTCTAACCAACTTGCTATATTACAACAAAAACTTGCATTTTAACAGTAGTAATTTTAGCTGCCCCATTTGTATTAGATATTATTGACCTTTAAATGGTTGTGATGTCATGTGAAATCCAGCAATAGTGATGCGTAGTCCAGTGAAAGCAGCTGGAGGAGGTCTTGTGATCGCAGCTCAGAAGGAGCAGAGCTCTGCCCACACCAAGCCTCCAGCAGCACAATGCCCCTTTCTCTCTCTTCAGGATGCAGTCATTGTTTGTGTGGAGGAAGCAAGCGCCCTCTGATTAACACATCCACGGAGCAGCTCTAAGTACAGGCTGGAGAGGAGTCTGTGGCCCGGTCAGTCAGCTTGGATCGTCCTGTGTTTGGACTGTGGACGCCAGAGGGACAAAGGGCCATGGTCCAGCCTGACCTCACAGTTTCTCAGCAGAGCCCGGCAGTTACACTTGGCCCGCCGCCGCTCAAGTGGTAAACTCACTCATGTTAAACTACTGCGTCATTCTCCAGACAAATCCGTCATCCACTTAATCCCCTTCATTATTGTAATATCAGCAAAAGTTTTCACTAACAGAGGTGGGTAGTATTTAGTTACATTTACTTGAGTAGCTTTTTCATGAATTTGTACTTCCCAGAATAGTTTTCAGACTCCATACCTTTACTCCTATTTAAGTGATATATTTTACAGTGTAAGTAAAAACATTTTTCTTTTCACTGTGAGTAAGTCTACAAGTGACAAAAGCTTTACGTTGACAATATTAAATAATTTGAACAGTTGTGTTCAGAAGATATGATTTAATTTTTCAAATTTTTGTCCTTTGGAAAGTGTGTGTAATATTTAATGTTTTGTTATTTCAATTAACTTCAAATTATAAATCTGATGTTACGTCCAGACATGAATTCTTATTAGCTAAGGTACCCAGACGTAAGAACTGAAAGCAGCGCTCTGATTGGCTGTGCTTGGGAGGTCCACCCCACTTTCACTTTGTCGTCTGAAAAAAGCAGTTTTAAACTTTGTCAATAGTAATGATGTACCAAAGGGGGAGTTACACAAATTTAAAAACCGTCCAGTTTTGCGGCGTGAAAATCAGGTTCCCCAGTTTTAAGTTATTCTTACTCCTAATAATTGCTTGGACTACTACTTACTACTTAGTTTATTTCAAAGTACTTATACTCTCAGTGTAGGACAACATATTACTTCTTTACCCACCTCTGCGCACTAAACACTACAGGGAGGTCTATCTGCAGAAACCAAGAGAACGCTTCCACAGTGAAGCCTCTAATCTAATATATGTGTTTATGCTGGTGGCCAATGCCTGTGATGATGGTGATGAACATAAACATGGCGTGTTTCTTCTACATGGACTGATAGATGGAGAAGGACAAGGACCTCAGGTTGTGCAGAGCAGTAAGTGAAGGCTACACTGTTGTATCGTAGTGCACTCTCTCCACACTGCTGCAGTCCATGCTTTTCCTCTTGGTCTTTTCAGCATGAGATCTACAAAAAAAAAGAAAACAATTAAAGACATATTTTTATAAATAAAATATGTCATATAGCCTACGCTTAAAGGCACCCTATGTAACTTTTCTGGTGGGGTTCTGCCATTTGTTTGCCTCAATAGAGATATTATTAGTTTTCCTGGAATAGTCCATAGTGTGGCATTAGAGGTATCTATTTTCCACTTATTCAATTACAGGTGTTGAAGAAATGGAAAATGGTTATGTGTAATCACACAGGTCTAAGAAACAGGATCATACGATGGTTTGGAAATGTACAGGTCAAATCCAAACCACAAATATTGAGAGGGATTAGGCCCACACTCTATAAACAGGCCTGGAGGAGACAGACCTGGCTCAGACTCAGACCTGCTGCACCCTGAATATCAATGTTTGATCTTATTGAGGAGCTACAGAGTGCTTTTGTGATGACATAACACTCTTTTACACCTGTTTATACCTGTTAAACAATGACAAGTGATATGTGAGAATGAATGTATGGGGAGAGAGGGAGTACATGCATTGCACCTCTTCACTCTTCCTCATTCTGTATCTTTTATATGTGCCCATTGTGGTGTACTGTCAATTTGTCTTGATTTTGAACATCATACTGTAGAATATTCCAGGCAAAAGAATGAACAAATACTCATAATCCTATACTATTCAGCTTCATACACTTCACCTTCATGGACAGTCAGAAATAAACATTCCCTCTCTCACTCACACATCAGAGGAACGGAGGAGGAGTGGAAATCAAACCAGCAACCATCTCTGGAGCCACACAGTAATACACGCTCTCGGTTACTCAGGGACGGCAAAGCTTTTTATGATGCAAAGTTTTACACGACATGACACATACTGTTCCATGTTCCTCACTATGTTTAGTCGAGCACATTCACAAAACTAAGTAAAAGTCTCCACACCCTCAGTTCTTAGTTATATCTTTTCCAAATCTTCTTAAACATAGTCTTGTTATAGATATATATTTCCCAGAAAATGCCCTTACTCATGGTGCAATGCAACACCCAGAAAAGGCTCGGTCTTTATGGAAAACCACAGTCTTACGCACCAGGCCAAGATTCACGCAACTAATGTGGCTAAAAGAGGTTCTAAGTGAACTGAAGCGTTCTATTTTCAACTCAAGCCAGATGTGTGGTTCATTTCAGGTTAAGTCAGCCAAACAAAAATAAAATTGACATGGACGAATCGCGGTTGATAAAACTTACCCTTTTCTCTTTACAAGGCACAAACATAAAACAATTAAAGTCAGTCCCAGAGTGGAGCCCACAAGCACTGGGACGTACAGACCTGCAGGGGACATACAGTGACTTCAAAATGTCTTTCAGACAGCATTAAAGGTGTTTTTAGTTTGAAATGTGATCATAGCTGATTGTGATATTTGTATATTTTTGTATTAGACATTTCCAACAGTAAACCATTACCACAGAAATGAAGGGGCCTTTTCCAGTGAATTAAATGCAAGCTTAAGTAATCAGAGAATAATTTGAGGAGGGAGAGGTGTTGATGTAAAAATGAATATGACTCACACACCTGGTTCCATCCAGAACTGTAGGTCTGAGGCACAGAGAAGCAGAGGAACATTAAGAAGACATTACTACAGTTCTATATTCACATGTACTCATTGTAAATCTGGGTCATCACACAAATACAACTGCTCCTTTATCTCCCTATTTCTCCAAATGTCTGCAATTTAGACACCTCAAAAGTATGAAATATTTGCAAAAAAATGTTTTATTCAGCTGTACATAGCAGTATGTTTAGAAGCAGGAATGCTTTGTAACTTTCATAGGCTGTCATTACTGACAGAGCTCAAGGATAAGCTTACACTGGCACAGAATACATTTGCTCCATATAGTCTGCTCCTTCATTTTAGTTCAGTCTGTACAAAACAGCAGGACATTATGTGCACTTAGTAAAAATGTTATTAATTATTCCTGAGCAAAGAATCAAGCAGATTACAGCTAAATATTGTGTCTTTTGGTCACCAAGTGAAAGTCAGGAGTTAATCTCTTCAGTCTTCCCACTCCATGGGCAGAAGCCAGGGATGTGGGTGACCCTGGCTGGGGGGTTTCCTGGGAACGATTGTTGGGGCGTGCTTGCCGTGGTTCCTCTCCCTTTTCTTTACTGCTGTTGAGGTCTTCTTCTGAACCGAGATGGCTTTAGTCAGAGACTGGTCCAGTTCCCAGGCCTCGTCTGTGGGCCTCCCACTCAGAATGTGTCTGATTGTTGGAAGAGCCAGGTCAGACCTGCAGTCCAAGTAACTCCGCAGGTTTAGCTCAGGAAACACTTCGTCTTCGAGAGCCTGGACGAGTCGATTCTCAGCATGAGCCTGATGTAGCTGACTCACCATTTGCTGCTCCATAGATGCATAGCACAAAGCATTTTGGTTTGGTCCAGACTTTCCCACAGAGCGGCTCTGGCTCTTCCACTGAGAAGAATTCAACATGTGTTTTTTGGCCTTAGGTCCTTTCTTAGCCCGCAGCTCTTTCCTGTTGGCACCAGGAGGCTTTGAGACACTGGGAAGAAGCTGGTATAGGCCTTCATCTGCATCTGCCAGGTCGGCCAGGTCTCCCACCAGCAGCTGCTGGACAATGTGTTTCCTCATGAAACGAGGGGTGACAGTTGGGGCACGCAGTCCTCTGCCTGCATCAGACAAAGCTGTTAAACAGTCTTCAATTTTGATATGTGGTCTCCACACCCAGAATGTTCACAGAATCCATAAGCTTGTGTCAGCTTAGTGGCACCCAAAGAAGCGGCATGATTTCAAGAAGCTGAAGTCCACAGAAAGGTTGCCAGTAAATAAGCCAAGTGATGGAAAGAAAGCTCAGCAGCAAAACAAGGAGTTATGCACTTCACACTCAGAGCCCTGCAGTGCAGAAATGCATGCAGTGAATGCACAGAAGACATGTCAGTATGTCTGAGATGGCAGTCTTTATATTATTAAAAAGTACAAAGTCCTCCACAGAGCTCCACCACAAGCAGGTGAGAGAGTACGAGAGATGTCAGGATGACAGCCATGCACGACAGGAACGCTCCAAACCTGTGATTTGACTATTTTAAAGCAGTGCAGGGGTCACGGTTTGACCTGAGGCGAGGCCATACTTACCATCTTTAAAGGACACCAGCACCACACGACTGTCTGCCCGCTGTGGTTTCCTGAAGTTCCCATTCAGAGGCACAGGGGTCGAGTCCTGAGCATGAGACGAGAAGAGGGCTGTGGCCAGGGCCATAAACTGGAACATAAATCAAAAACAGTTACAGAGTTTTACATCAACACCTTTGATAGCATTATTGAATAACCCATCAACCTGTGAGCGAGATACGGTCACAGGATTTCTAAACAGAGTCCACAGTACACTTGGGTAACACGGAGGGGTGGTCAACGAGCCGTCATAGCGATAATACTCATCCAGACGTGCAGGTAACAGATCTTTGACGTTAAAACCGGGAACCTGTACTTTCTGACCTGAAAAAGCAAACATAATTATCAAAAGAAATCTCAAATCTAGAACATGTTTGTGATATAAAGCCTACCTCTGTATTTAATACCATTGAGGAATTTCAGGAACTGATCAAAAGCAGGACTGAATTCACCAATCTGTAAAAGAAACATGCAACATGAATAAATATATGGTCTTTAGATCTTGCTCTTCTGATGTTCTCAATTACTTATTTTAATTAACTAGTTTAATTTATGTATGTATTTATTTAACCAATCACTGACTCTAGCACATCTGAGAACCTTGTTTACTTTCTGTTGTACATGTACCACATTTTGAGAACCATGGGTCAAGGTTCACAGAAGGGCCTTGCACCCAGGATTCAAGCAGTTTTCCATTCATGATCTCAATATAAATCCACTCTGCTTTAATGAAAAAGTAAATAAATTAGGCTGCATCAAACATCTTTGGTTCTGGTTTCTTACCTCAATAAAGGCCCCCAGCACAGCCAGTCCATCTGATTTATCCACAGCCACAGACATGTTTGGATACTTCTCTGAATTGAAGTGCACCACATGCATCTGTATACAAGCAAAACATCTTTTCATCAGAACACCTAAAGCGTTAGGTAGCCACTTTAACACATGTTTGGGTTTCTTTTTGCACAAGTTTAACAAGATGTTACTGTTTTGATAAACGTAGGGATTTGTATGACACTCAGTAGGAGAGGAGATTTCCCATCATCCAGCAGAACCAGACAAACATGTCATCAAGAACTGTGGTTTGATCCTCTAGAGACGCTGGAGGAGAGCCCTGTTTCTGACGTGTCCATGGAGAGAGGCGGCTCTCAAGTGGTTTCTACAGCTGCACCAGGGACAGTGAGGGAGCCCTTCTTCCAAGTGAAGACATTACATTTGTGCAATTACAACTTTATTGAGTATAATTTGAGTATCTAGGAAGAGGCAGCAAACAAAAGAGCAAACAAGTATGTGAAAAGTGCTTACATAGCTGTGCCAGCAGACGGCCACTCCTTTCAGAGGTGGTGGAGACCAGTGTATAATGGTATCCTGCTTTAATCCTCAAACCACAGTCTCACAGAGACACGCGGTCTCAGTGTCAGGGCGAACAAAGGAATTGTCATTTTAAATAGACCATTCCGATGTACAACACAATCATCTCATTATTTTTATACTATAATATCAGAGTAAATTTTATTGAGTCATACTCCCATTTTATAACTTTCTCAACATGTCACTATCTCTGTAATGTTATTGTTCTAGGCAAGTGTTTGACTGAAGAAAGAGAAGGGCGCGTCGTAAGCAAGTCTCTGAAGTGTGCCCAAATGTCTGTCTCGTCTGTCAGGAGTCAGAGCTGCACTCACAGACTAAAGTGTGGAGGCAGCTCTTTGACCAGTGTCAGCCTGAAAAACATCTCTCTTTTTGAAAACAGGAAATAAAGCAATAGTGATAAACAACAAGCAATGATGCTCTTGCAGAAGAATGTTGTATTGAACCAGGGGCCATAAATAACCTAAAATAAGCCTGAACTGGTTTATAAAGAACGTGTTACGTACTTCTCCTGGAAACTGTTTATTGTTGACCATGTGCTCAGACCCCACTGGTTGACCGGCAGAGCCCCAGTGGAAGTGAAGCTGAGCCGCGGTGTAGCGATGAGGCAGGTTAGAGATGTACATGCGAGGAGGTAATGAGATTTGTACTGTAAAGAAAAAGAGGGTGCATTTTAGTTTGATATGCATTAAAAACACTTCACTGGAAAACACTTTTTTATATAAATGGCATAAAACAAACATTTCCGTAAAAATGTAGCTCACATAGGGTTGTGCAATATTTTTATCATCTCCAATCATCAAGGCAATAAAAAGGAAAACCAAGTCTGTGAGCACTTTTAACTACCCTTTTATTGTCTCCTGTGTTACCTGCCTATGGACAACAGATAGCAACAATAAAGGTTTGTATTGTTTATGATTAAGCTATTTTCGTTGTTTCTTAATAAGAAAAAATAAAAGAGCATTGAAAACCATGATCGAGCAATCAAAAGAAAAACATCATGATTCATTTTTTGTCACATTTTCTAGCCCTATGTTCATGCAAACGCAAAAAAGCTGCAAATATTTCTTAATCCTTGAGCAGAATAATTAAAAACAGCAAATTGTCACGAATGCCAAAATCATCCGAGAGCAGCGTGCATCAGAGTGACAAACTTTGGGCAGCAAACCCTGTGTCAGCATTTGCAGCGTTGACGTCCAAATCCTCATGCACACATAAGCACCAGTCTGCTCTTCAAAAGTCACCTACAATCACAAATGTCTTATTATCCATGCAGTGTTATTTGTGCACGTCACTCCTGCTGCACATGGACGTTTCTTAGTTTCAAAACTGTTGACTAATCTTTCCCCAGATTACCCAGACTAGTAGGACTTTACCTTTGGGTCACATCGAGGGCTCGGTAATAAGAGAGTGTTTGGGAATAATTGCTGTGGTAAACTGCACGATGATCCACCAGTCATTTTCAGAAGGTCGACCCGTAATTTAAATCTCAAGGGAAAAAAAGCGATCCCTCATATTTTATGTCAGGCCATTCTAATGTTCGTGTTGGCTTTGATCTGCAGAGCTTTAAATGGCTGCTTTCTCTGAATAAAAAGGTTGAGCTCTATGTCTTTGACTACGTTGTATTGTTAGTTTATGTTGATGGATAATGACAGGTTCTCAGAGGTAGGTTTATTAAAGTAGCTCTTCCATGAAATAACATTACTCAAGAGTAAATTAGGGCTGCAACGATTGCTCAACTAATTTTGACTAGTTGACTATAAAAAAATAATATGTATTCTGTATTTTGATACTCATGATCATTATCTGGACTGTACAGACTTTAAAAGGCACGCAGGAAAACCTTTTATAACATAGAAAAAGGAATTATTAAAAGAATATAAAAAATATATATATTTCAGATTTTCATCAACAATACACTTACACGTAAAATACATATAAAATTTCTCTTTCTAGAAGCCTTTGTTTATCATATTTTAACCTTTATTTGGTCAAAAATGTATCTAAAAAGTCTCAGTGGACAATAGAAATAATTCTTTGACTGGTAGACTTTGAGAAAAATTGCTGACAAGTTGACAACTAACATTAGCTGAGTCTCTGTCTAAATCCTAAAAATTAACCTTTACGGTAGATGTTTCTTGTATTTTTTTTTTTTGTTTGTTTTTCTTCTCTATTCAGTGTTTGTGTACAACACTTTGCTCAGCTGTAAAGTTTTAAAGTGCTTTATAAATAATGTTAATATGGTAATTGCTGTAATAATTGTTAGTGACAGCCCTATTACATGAAAATACTGTTAAACTGTTATGGCACTGTCGGGTCTGATTAAAATTAAATTTCATATTGTCAACATAAAGCCTTGTTACTTGCACAGAGCGGTAAAAGTAACAAACATTTTTACTTCAGTAAGAAATGACCTATTGCTATTTCCAAATTAAATCACACAGGTACAAGTATAAAAGTATGGAAACTGTCATTTTAGCTACAGTTTTCGCAGGATGTTACTCAGTTAAATGTGGCAGAGTAATAGAAGCTCCTCCCTCACCGGAGTGTCCATTGTTGCCCAGAGTCAGCTGCTCGCTCGGGGACAGGTTGTAGTTCTGCAGGACGATGGGGCCGAGCGAAGGGTCAAAGCGGAGCAGATCGGAGCTGATGTCGATGGGCGACTGGAACGCTCCTCCGCAGTATGGGAAGTGTTTGGACCAATGGTGCTCTCCCTCTGGCCCTAAACAGACAAATGCAAAGAGGTGTGGGATGTTACGCAGTCAGATTTGAGTGATATGACTTAGAGCTGTGCAGTTAATCAAGTTTTAATTGAATTTTAATCACATTACGATCCAAGAGTTTCAAATTGTCGATGATTTGCTTTGTATCTTTTTAATTGAGAGGTTTCCACATAATCCCACTCACAACCATGTCACAAATTCAAAGTCAGTTTTGTTTTCCTGATATTTAGATTACATTAGATTTAGATACATTTTAATTTTGGAGGTGTGTTCGATCGGTGTAAAGAAACAAATCATGATAAATGTTCTGCCATATCGCCCATCCAACTTTATCCACTCAAACAAACTGTCAAATCTAGCCTATTGGTATTATTATTAGTAGTAGAATTTACTAGTAGCACTAAATCCTAACTATGCTTAATTTCTGTCATCTAGGGTTGCAGTCGACAAAAGATCTTCCCTATCGACCGATTAATCGACTAAAGTAAAGTAATCGACTAAGTATCTCTTTGTATCTGACACAAACTGCACTCAAAAAAAACAACACAACTGCACAGGATTTTATGAACAAAAATAACTATTTATACAAAAAAGTACGAGGAATTTATATGTTTATATGTTAGAGATATATAAATTAGATTAAATTCATGATTCACTCCAACATCTTTAGCTAACTCACTCAATATCTTCACTTGTTTTTGTCGTATAAATCCTCTTAATCAAAATATAATAAATAGTCGACTAATGAAAATGTTGGTCGACTAAAACACCATCGACCGTTTAATCGACTAAACGACTGAAAGACTTCAGCCCTACTGTCAAATGTACAATAATTAACCCGGACATTTGATTAACTCAGACATTGACCCAAACGTACAATGAATTAGTTTACTTATTGATGCTTGACAGTATTTTCAATGTATATACATTTTGTAGTTGGCAATTATAATAAGCCTGTAATAAGCTTTAATTATAGAATCATGCGAAAAAATAAAAATGCCTGGTGAAAGAAATGTACATCATCGGCAAAATAGAGAATAACTTTGGTGAAAATGTTGTCTATGGACCTAGTTAGATTGGCTAATAAAGTTTACACATTAAATTAAAAGGTTTTAGACAGTGTGGATGAAAAAGAAAATATTTTATTTGTGCTTACACTTGTTCAGTTTGAGAAAAAGTTTCACTAGTTGGAGAAAAGTGACTCACCAGAGTAGGTCCATTTGGCAGCTGAAACAAAGAAAACTAATTATTTTCATCTCCCTTGCATATTTTTGGAAAAACTTGAAAATTCATAAAGTTGGATTCCTCCTAATAAAAAACATCTTTTGACTGTGATGATTACCGTGCAGCAGGGACGCTGTGCGCAGGAGCAGTAAAGATGTGAAGCCCCGCTGCAGATGCATGTCTCCGGTGTCAGGAGCCTGAGAGCCGGGTGTGCGGACGACAGCTGTGAACCCGCTTTTATATTCATGAGTCAGCCTCGGTGTTCTCGGAGTGACGCAAAAAAACAACAACGAAACGTGCCTCCGGTGCGCGGTCAGCGACGGGCAGCGCACACTGACCGCAACAACCCGCATGTCCACCGCAGGGCTCAGGGGACACGGGCCCCTCTGCTCACTTTGACATGGTAATGCTTTCTTTGTATTTATGTATCAATATAGACACGAAATCACTAAGTCTTAACAAATCTAATCAAAAACACATTTTAAAAAGTTGAAGATAAAATTGCAAAAGCAAAAGTGACTGAAAAAACAGCCTGGATTTGGCCAGGTCAAATCTCAAACTATGGATGTAAGTTTGATGCTGTTCTTGCTACATCCGTTTATTGGAAAACCAAGTCTACTTCAGCACGGACATATTATGTTTGTAACTTTGCATCCTAAACTCTAATTTCTGTGCTTTCATTGTAGCGCTCTCTGCTGTTTCACTTATGGAAATGCATGGTAAACAATTAGTGCAGATGATTAATAAAAATTTGCATTGTGTAACTTTTACTTTTTCGTGTCTCTATAAAAATGTTGCTTTGCCTGGAATGTTCCAATGTATCGCATTAAATTGATCAATGTATAATTTATTTTATTATGGATGTTTTGTTGCTCTAAAAATACCTTGGAAAAAGCTTTTGTCGTTCTCACTGGGCTCCTCTCCACAGACCTGAGCTGTAATGTGCCCTGATGGTGGTACCACCTGATAAATACGTTTAATGGCATACTTTGGAACATACGAAACAAAACACCAGAAAAATTATATAGTTCATTTTTAACAACTTACAATGTGCCAAAAACGCAGGTACACGTTGGCTGGTTATTTATCTCTTGTTTAAAACAAAACAATTCAGTGTTGTGTAGTAAGGGATAGGAGTGTCTATCAATGTATTAATATATTGACTGACTCAGTAAAATGTGGGTATCGATACAGGTAAATATAGATATTAACACAAGCATATGTAAAATTTAAGGCATGTTTAAGGCAATTTAAAGCATGTTAGGTCGATTTTCTTGTTATTTTGTGTCAGAACACTTTCACCAGAAGCTCATCGGACTCATCCATCTATGTCAGGTGTTCTGTTTGCCCATTAAAGCCAATTTGAAACCCTTTTTGATACATGCATTTATTGAAATGCCTTCACCCATGAAGTTAGATCAGTAGTATCGTACAAAACAATTAGTCCCAAAGTACTTTGACCGTTACAATACCAAAAGATGTAGTATCGCTCATCCCTGCCGTGTAGATCTATTTGTTTGTGTATTTTACAGGTTTTCTAGGACTGAGTAAATCTTTCCAAAGGCAAAGAGGACAATTGGTGTCATGGTGCAGAGTATAACACCATTAAGGTTGACAATGCCCCCCAGGGACATCCCTTTAAGCAGAGATACATGAAGTCCAAGTGAAAAGACCAAGGCAAAGCAGTGTCCACAACGCACAAGTTTCACCAAAAGGGCTGTGGCCTGGGCTGTGACTAACTTTGTGTCAGAGGACGTCCGCCTTATCACTCACTGTAGCAGGTGTCATAAAAGCTGAGTGGAGCGGTTTAGTTTCGATTAGGAGTCAGCGCCATCAGTGGAGTGGGTCCAAAGGTCTTCCCTCGCTCCTCCGTGTCCTGTCTCTGTGTCTCCTGCTCTGGACAAAGACACCGTTGTGCCATGAAGCTCCTGCTGTTTTTAGGAACCGCTTTGACGCTGGTTCACTCTGGACACTTGATTCCAGGTAAAACATCTCTTCTTTAACCTTCTTCAGTGAAATAATAATAACTCTAAAGCAGGATACTTCATTCAGATGGCACCTGCAGTTGGGGCTGGGGTTATCTGAATTGTTGAATTTAATTTTGCAATGCTTTGTTTTGAAAAGCATCACTTGACTTTTTTAGTTGCTTCAGTTTAAAAGTGTGAATGCATTTTCTCATATTTTGAACCAGGTCTAATAATACACATGTTTATGTTTTTGTGTAAGTTTACTTCCTTAGTAATTGTCCTCATTAGTGCTTAGGGTCAGTTTGTGTTTGTTGTGTAAACTGTTTCTTAAAAAGGGCCGAAGAGGTAGAAATAGTAATTTTCTTTGCGGCGGTGTTTAAGTTAATGATGAGGGAAGTAAAGGCTTTTGTGAGGCCTTCTGTGTAAAAGGGCGGGAGGGCAGAGATGTACCATAAACAATATTTTTTATTACTGCTGTAAAAACAGGGAGTGGATCTGTGTGAGTTAAACATTAGTCCTGGCCTCAGCTTTTGCTACTTACTATAAACTACACATATTTGGAATTGGAGGAACATTTTTTAAAGGAGAGTCCACAAAAACTAGAAAAACTTAATCATATCTGAAGGAGCAGTGCAAAAAATGCTTATGCTCAAATGATTTAACTTTGTCAATATAGGTTTTGTCACTTAAACCATAAAGTATATAACTCAAGTAGGAGTAAGTGTAATCAGTTCTACTTACAACATGAATAATATTTAAAATAGCACTGTGAGATTCAAGATTCAACAATCTTGCAAAACTTTGTGACTCATTTGTTATATAATGCTAATATAATGAAGCAATAATAGAAAAGAAAGGGAAAACCTCCAGCTTGCTGCTGTGGGGGAGCTGAGGCAAAGGACAGTTGTGGCACAAAGCTGAAATGACAAGGAGACAGTGCATTTATGTTGTTTGAATGGCTTGAGTGACACGCAGTGATATAAATGTAACAAGAAAATGTTGATTAAAACAACTTGAATATTTATATTTTAGGTTTCTGCCATCTGCCCAAAGACGAGGGCGAGGGCACATCCTTCGCTTTTGCGGTGCATTATGACCCTACGACCGGCCTGTGCCAGCCTTTTCTGTACAAAGGCCAAGGAGGCAACGCCAACCGCTTCCAGAGTGAGAGAGACTGCATCCGAAACTGCTCAGCCGACGCTGAGAACATCTACCCCATAGACTGTAAGTGTCTGAGGACTAAAATAACATCCTTTAGCTCAAACAGAAATATTTAAAGCTTTCTTTTACAATGGAAAGAAACTCACTATTTTCAATAGAATACTGTAAGTAGTAATACAGATGAAATGGCAACATTGGCTATTCTCCCATAAGCAACCCAACAAAAGAGACAAATTAGAATCAGACAATTGCACATAAACTTGCAATATGTAGAGAATATACTGTATTTTACATTAGTTAGGATCTCAAACAGGTGCACTGACCCAGCCCATTGCCTGAATGAATGAAACCTGTTTGAGAAATGCCCCAAAGTGAATGTGGATGTTTGTCTATAAAACACAAAGGCCATAGTGGCTCCAGCCTCCCACCAATGAGAATACATGCAACAAAATGTCACCCTGTAAATGCACTATTTTGTGACACTTTCTTTTGTGTTGTACACAGTGACCAAAGCCTGCCACTTCCCGAAGGCCAAAGGAAGCTGCAGTGGGACTCTTCTGAGATACTATTATGACTCGGTTTATGATCGCTGCAGGAAATTCCACTATTCTGGTTGTTTTGGCAACGGAAACCGCTTCTCGGACATGGGCATTTGCAACGCCACCTGTGATGGCATCCACGGTGAGGACAGTTGTTTGGTTAAGTTAGGTATATTGTAGTCAAGTAACAGAAAGGCCCTCAATATTACTTCAACAAATAACGGAACTAGCAAGTCATAGCTTAATTGACTTTTTTTTATAACAATATTGTATTGGAAGTAATCATTTGGTGAATCATCAAATGATTACCAAATTATTTAGTATCAATGTAATCAGACAAACAAAATAAACATAATGCTACAACTATAAAGAAGTTTATAACTAGACACAGTTGTTTGCCATAGAATTTCTTAACTTTAACTTTCCTATTACTTAAAAGTACTATAAAGAGTGGGGATGTATATTATTCAACTTTTTAAGTCTGCTATTGATGCTGAACCAATGAGCGGTTTTCCCTTTGCCATGGCTCACAATAATGACAAAAGTGGTGTGCTTTTTTTAGATGACAGACCAGAGGAAGAGGACATTGAGAGTGACACTCCTGTTGGTGAGCACAAACAACATCTAATTTAACTGAGGGCCGTTGTCAAATTCCAAAATGCACATGAGTTAAACATAAAATTAAACCACTGTTTTCCTTTTGAATGAAAATTGTGTCAGGAGAACCATATTACTTTTATGTTCATTACAGCGATCATCTGTGGAGTGCTGCTGTCTCTTGTTGTCTTGGGTATCATCATCACCATTGTCGTTTTAACTGTCATGTCAAAGTGAGTCTGACCAAAACATCTGAACTATCCTCTACTTAATATGAAGCAGGCAGTTGAACATTTTGTGCCCATTTTAGGAAAAAGGAAGCAAAGAAGAAGGGAGCAGGGAAAACGAAACAGGAGGTGCCTCTGCAGGAGACCACAGTGGAGGTGTCGTGAAGAGTCATGTGACGGCAATCATGTGACTGCAGACAGAAACGTGGACAGAGCACTAGACACTTTCAGCCACACTTGCTCTGGTCACTCTTGTGCTCTATTTAATCGTGCTGAATGCAGATCATGTCACTGCTGTTATCATAAAGAAGGGCTCACAGGTTTACACTGGACTGTTATGTGTCAGTAGGAAAGTTTTAATACATGAAGACTTGACTTTAAGATAATTCTTTGTTTGTAAAAGGAAATATGGAATAATTTACCATTACAATTAGGCCTAGTGAACAGTAAAGTGTAATAAAAGTTTTTTTAGAGGCTGGTTATTGGTCATTTTGTTGTCTCATTTTTTTTTGGTTTTATTTTTACCAAATAAAAACTTTTAAAATGTATTTTAATATCAATGATCATTCAAAACAACTGTTTGATACAGTGTTGTTTTAATAAAGATGTGTGAACTTGTTTAACAAATAGCATTCTTGTTTAACTAATAGTGTAATGCAAATAATTGAATCACAAATGTTTAAGCTGGGTGAGCAATTTAACCAGGTTATGAAAAAAATATATAGACTGAAGCTTTCATCAAGAGCAGATGAGGCAACTAATTCAAGCTCTATTATGTGTGCCTGCTCCTTCTAATAGTCTTAAAAGTAATGATCAAACGTCTTAGGGTTAAATATGTTTGATTATTATTATAATCAGTAATATATCTATAAATTTGAATCACGTTCGTGTCCTTTAGGCGCAGTAGGCCTATTTTTGAGCAATAAAGCAGTGCCAAGGTTTAGTGAGAATTGCGAGGCTAGAGTTCGCAATTGCGCATGCGTGTAACTCGAACGCATTATAAGTAAAATATAAAATGTGCATACGACCGACAAATTTCAAATTTATAGAATTACTGATTGGATAAAGTCAACAGGATGTGAAATAAAATGTTGAATTCAGTTTTTTCCACCTCGCCGGTTTTGCTTACGTCACTTCCTTGAGCTCTTTCCATTTGTTTATGGCAAAGACTTGTTGTTATCTTCCCTTAAAAGAGCTGTTTTTCTATTAAAACATTTTTTGGTCGAAATTAATACAGTAATAAAGTAAAATGTTTATTTGGCTATAAAACCCTCGTCAGTGAGCGCACGCGCGCCGCTGTGGACTGATGCTAGCTTTGGTTAGCACGCTACATCAGTGAATGAAGCTAGTTTCCTCGTTGTGTTCGTCCTCTTTGCAGCAGACTGAAGTGACTGATGGAGTGTCCTCATCTGAACTTTACCCTGAGCCCCGTCCTGGACCCGGGTGTGTTTCCTCAGGGCGTACCGTCCTCCTGGAGCTGTGAAGGTGAGAAGCAGAGCACTCAAGTCAAAATGATGCTTTTCCACGTGATCCGCTGCTTTCTGTGCTCAAAGTGTGATTTACCCCGCAGTGTGCAGATCTGATCAAAACGCATGGATGTGTCTAACTTGTCTGCGAGTCCACTGTGGAAGGTGAGTGTCTGAACCGTGAATAGATCCTTTGAATTGAAGTAAACCAAACCATTACACATGTTCAATACTGAGGTGACATCACACCTAAATGGAAAGCATTTACGAAACATAAACTACAATATAGATTTCCAGAGTAGAAGTGTTTCCTAATTTGCTTTTCTATTACAAGGAACTGAAAAATAATGTTCCTTAGCCCCATTAAAAAGTGTAATTTGAGGTAAAGTTTGTAATATATCAGTAGAATATATACATGAAAAGTATTGTGTAGTTTTGTTATTTTGTTTTAATATCAGATAGACAATTATTATTTAACCACCTTCACATTAATCCAAGTTTTTCCACTTGATTTGACAAAGGATGCACCTTTGTCAAATTTAGAGTTGTTTACTTTGAAAGAGTCTATAGTGTCATAACTGGTGCTAATTTTTGAGTTGATATAAAAATATAATGACGCTAAAAAGCCTCAAAACCAATCTGCTTTAAACTCTGCTGTATGCATGTGTGTTGTGGACAGATACGTGAACGGACATGCACTCAAACACTTTGAAGAAAACTCCAACTCCAGTCAGGATAAAGGTGAAGAAAACAGCCAGCATTGTGTTTGTATGGACTGCACCAACTACAGCATCTTTTGGTAAGATTTAACCTTTTAGTTTAATCTAAAGTTTATTCCAAATAATTGACACAAAACAAAGACAAACTAACAACACAATGCAGTTACTTGTAATTTCAATGTTTTCTGTCTAGTTACAGATGTGATGAGTTTGTTGTCAATGACACAGCGCTTGGACTTGTGCAGAAGGTTAGAGAACATTTGCAGAGTTTAGAAAGGTAAGTTTTACCAAAAAGAAAAAATTGTAAATACATTTTTTTCATGCTAAGAATGCTCTTTTAGTCCAGGAACTGTCTGGGACGGTGAGAGAAAACGTAAAGTTCAAGAAAGTGTTGGTCCAGACACCAAAATACTTAAAACTGTAAGTGGTCTGTGATCAGTCAAGTATAATAATACTTAAAATCTGTTGTATTTACAGTTACTACATCATCTAGTCTGTTGAGGTATTGTTTTTATATATATAATATATTCAGTATCTCTCATCTGTCAGGACGGAGCCACTTTGGCAGCTACAGGTTTGAGGAATCTCGGGAACACTTGCTTTATGAATGCCATCCTGCAGTCACTCAGGTGAGAGCACAGGTTCTTCTTGCTCAGCTAGGCTTTAAAACTCTTATAATAAAGTTGATCTTGCTGTAAATTATTTGACAGAGAGGGTAGATTTGTTGTTGTGGACTGACTCTGCCACACAGGGAGAGCTTTCAGTATATTCTCCTTCTGCAGCTTTGATCCGGTCTCTGTGCCAGTTCTGAAGGGGAACGAGGGCCTCAAAGACCTTTATTAGGCCAGTCTGGGGCACATGCAGGGATTACACAGGGTACTCAGACAGAACCTTGCTGCATTTTATAAATGTATTGTTGGATTTCATGTGGTTTTAGGGAAATAGAATTTTAAATGTAAATGTAATTTTCACATTTTTTTTTTATATTTTTCCAACAGTAATATTGAGCAGTTTAGTTGTTACTTCAAGGCTCTGCCAGCAGCAGCTCAGCTCAGCGGTAAAGCAGCAGGAAGGATGTACCACACCCGCAGCCAGGGGGACACCAGCGTGTAAGCACCTCCTCTGACTACAATCTAATCAAGCCACTGCTCCAGTGACGAACATGGGAACAGAGAACCTTACAATAAATGATAAATGCTCTTGTCACACAGATCTTTGGTGGAGGAGGTCAGGAAAACCCTTTGCTCACTGTGGCAAGGAAACCAGACCGCCTTCAGTCCAGACTCTCTGTTTTACACCATCTGGAAGCTCATGCCAAGCTTCAGGTAAAACTGCACCACTATTTAACATAACAGAAGTAAGATAAAGTAAAAGGTCTGTGACTACCAAAGTGAAGAGTTTGAAAGTGTTTGTGTTTAGGGGCTATCAGCAGCAGGATGCACATGAGTTCATGCGGTATCTCCTGGACCACCTCCACAGAGAACTGCAGAGCAGTAAGAACGGAGACATGCACCTGTCAGAAGACGAGGTCCGACTGTCCACTGAAGACAAAGGCTGCCTGTAAGCACCGAGTTTATAGGACGCTCCCCTTATCATCCTCAAAATGACCGAATACAGTTAGTTTGTGGTGTACTGTGCTTTCAGAAATGGAAATTCCAGTGTTGTCACAAGTATTTTTGGGGGTGTTCTTCAGAATGAAGTCATCTGTTTAATATGTGGAACAGAATCACGCAAGTTTGACCCATTTCTTGGTAAGAATTAAATAATTCTTGTAATGTTTTTATTTTTCACCACCACTATAAATACATATTAGCTATGCTTCCAGGATCTACTTAATCTTGGTCTTACCTAAATTTCCAAAACCTGAAGGCGCTTGAGTATTTGTCATGTTGGTTTTCCTCTGGTTTAGATCTATCTCTGGACATTCCTCGTCAGTTCAGGCAGAAGAAGAGTAAGGACCAGGAGCCAGGGCCCACCTGCACACTGCATGGTTAGTCTAGGACTAATACGTTTTACACAACATTTTTTGAGTCATGTTTGCTTTTAATAGTTTTTGTTTTTCAGACTGCTTGCAGAGCTTCACTGATTTAGAAGAACTTGATGAAACTGAACTATACTACTGCCTGAAGTGCAAAAAACGACAGAAATCAACTAAGAAGTTCTGGATTAAGAAGCTGCCAAAAGTAAATTTGATCAAACTATAGTTATAATAGTAGTACTAATTGCGTTAAGTATTAATACAAAGGTGTGTGGTAGGTGTTGTGTTTGCATCTGAAACGGTTCCACTGGACAACCTTCATGAGGAACAAAGTCGACACCTACGTGAAGTTTCCCATGAAGAGTCTGGACATGAGAGGTTACCTGCTGGAGGTCGGTCATGAGCAGCCTTTTGCCATTTGTCATATGAAAAAAATGAGCTGAGAGGACTTAACGACTCATGTTTGTGTTTCAGCCGGAGGCAGCAGAACCTGACAGTTGTCTCTATGATCTGGCAGCAATCGCAGTGCATCATGGATCTGGGTGAGTATTATTTTAGGAAGTGACTTGATATAATTTGTATCTAAAAGGTGCGCTATGTGTTCCATTGTGTTGCATCAATTAATCTTACATTTAATACAGTTCTTATTGCTCAAATGGGCATGTGACAAAAGATTTATCACAATCTTTCTTCACATTGATAAATGGTATACTTGATTTTATTTTGTCTTCTTAAAACCAATGAAAATGGTTTTCAGTATTAATTTCCTGACCACAAACAATACATTTCTTTCTGTCCAAAGTGTTTGAGGCATCCGGTTTTGTGGAAACATGGCTTTATAATCCCCTAAAATTGGATTAATTGCACAGCCCTATGCTCAAAAATAACATCAAATTCTACTCTTAGTGGGGGAGGGGGTCATGTCAGATCCGACATGTAACTTCATCATCAGCCATAATGTAGAAAGTTCCAGGCAAAGCAATAAACTCTAAATGGAAATAAGCAGGTAACAGACGGGACTCCCTAAATATTCAGTATTTCACTCAAGGCGGGTTACCTTTCAATTATTTAATTTTGATTCACTTTGCATCTGTCAGGATTAGGGTATAGGAACAAGTTTAATGCTTTGTGTACCTATCCTGAAAAAACTAGGCACAAAAATCATAAGCTTAAGTTCTGCCTATGCCGGGTCATAGACTAATGTTGTTGATTTGATTTGATTTGTTTGATTGTAATGTTATAAAAACGACGAAGTTCACCTTTAAATGTCTGTTTAAAGCTGTATTTCATTACTGCAGTTAGATTTTTTGTGACCACTAGATGGAGGTATTACACTGATGTAGCGTAACCTTGGGCCGTGACGGTTGTTGACAGAATGATGTATGCGTCTGTCCACAGAGTTGGCTCAGGACATTACACGGCATACGGCTGCCACGAAGGTCGCTGGTACCACTTCAATGACAGCACCGTGACTCTGACTAACGAGGAGGCCGTGACGAAAGCCAAAGCCTACATTCTCTTCTACGTCGAGAGCTCGGAGCACACAGCAGGGAGAGGTGTGGCTGCGGAGGAGAGGGGAGGCAGCTCTGAGCTCTGTGTCAAATCGACTCCTTCTGGAGCCGCGTCTGCCCCAGGGCACGTTGTCGAGGCGCAGGGAGACGCGTTTAGCACCTCGGCTGTCACTCACACCTCAGATGATGCAAGCTCCTCAGTGCACTGTGTATGATACTCTAGCTCACACAGAAGTTATATTTTTACATTTAGCATATTCTGTATTTTGTATAACTGCACTGGATTTTAATTGTTATTCGTTACTGTTCAATTGTGAACTAGACTCTAAACTATATTGTTTAAAATGAAACCTTCACCCTGGGATGTTAGTCCAGGGCTTAGTGTAATAAACTTGTAACTATGAATTTCAATTTTGAATTAAAACTCATCTTGCATTAATGATAAGTGTTTGTGATGGGACTTGAGAAAATGCAGTGCAGTGACTTTTAAAAGCAGGCACTTGGGGTGGTCATCAATAAAGCCACAGGTTTTTTTCGTGACATATATAACTCATAGTTACTAACTATACCATTTTGGCGAAACAAAATGCCTAGACCAACATAGTTTATTCATATTTTAAATAAAAGACCTGTATTTTACACACTGTATGTACAAATTGTGGGCTCAGTTTGTTTCTACACAAATTTCTCTTACTTATGCAGCTGAATCTGCAGTAGGCAACTATTGTCATTTACTTTATTATGTATGCAGCGGACAACATTTGAACGACATGACAGCTCTACTACAGGGGTGTAATGCTCTAACGACACACAACACACATTTATGCAGAAATACTCACATTAACAGCACTGGTGGTCAGACAGATGCACTTACAGTAAAGCCTCATGTCACTTTAAAAACAGCCATGCAACGAACAACGCGATAAAATTCCCGTTGATGCAGATC
Source organism: Rhinogobius similis (assembly GCA_019453435.1). NCBI lineage: Eukaryota > Metazoa > Chordata > Actinopteri > Gobiiformes > Gobiidae > Rhinogobius > Rhinogobius similis. Next base: position 16,374,862 of record CM033628.1, read on the forward strand.
AAAACCACGTCTTTCCTGAAGCATCATCTTGTATTTCCCTGATGTCAGTTTGTCCAAAACACCCACAGATCCATTCATTCTTCTGTAAAAGTCCAGTTAGTCCTTTATCACTGTTGTAGCTTCACAAAAGCTCTGGGCACAAATACACAAGGTTAAAAAATTGTGTTCAGTGGTTCTCAAACTTTAGTACCACCTAAGAAAATGTTTGGCCTTCACCAGATCAAAATAAAGGCTTTAACAGGATTATTACAGGTTTAAACAGGGCTAAACTTGGTCTAAAATGGGACTATTACCAAGAAAAGGGGCATACAGTGGTCCAGTCATTTCAAGCAACTGGGACTGAATTGAGAAGAAACATGGAACCAAACCAACTCTATCATTAACTTGGGTCTAATCAGGACCAACCCAGGACAAGCACAGTACAGGACTTTAGGCATGCACACTATATGCTAAACTATCTTTAATAACAAAAACAAAATGTTATCCATTTGATTTTCCCCTTCAAGACCCAATACTTAAGTGAGGTTTTTGGGGGATGCACTTTTTTATGTAATAGTGTTCCAAAATTATTAAAATAAATACCTTTTTGGATTGTCTCGATAACGTAATCTATCAGAAATGTGGTAAAACTTGCCTGTAAAGATATCACACAAAAGGTATAGCAAAAACTAAAAACAAAAAGGGCAGAAATATAATAATAATAATACATAACATCACGATACCCAAAGATGCTTTCCATAGAGGAGAAAAAAAAAAAGTGTAAAATCACTTTTATACCCTCGTCTGGAAGATTACACAACATGTTTTTATTTATTGTGGATGTTTATTGTTTATTTATCATCAAAATACTGCGATATTATACATTTTCAATATATATCCCACTTATAATTACACCTACACACATAGCCAAGGCACTTTTCGGAGCATATGTAACCATCAGCCACACAAAACCCTCGGACCTGTTCAGCTTTGAAACGAGGCTGATTTTATGTTGTTTGTCTCCCCCCTCTCCCCTTTCCCCTCTCCACTCTCCCCTCTCCCCCCGCAGTAACGTAAGCACTGCCGCCAACACGTGCCAGCTGGTCAGCCCCACTGAGGCCGCAACAGACACTCCTGTATGCCCACCAACAGCTGCTCCTCCTGGGCCTGACACCACCTGTGAGGCCCCTCTCTCCACCAGGGACACAAGAGCCTCTTTCTGCTCCAGTTTCTGCACAGTCGTCCTGCTGGAATAAGCTCACATTGCATTGTATGTGGCAAGTGTTGTCAGGATACTTCATTTTGAGGCTGAGGAAAAGGCTCTGATACTGATAGCACATTCATGGTTAAAACACTGGGATTTTCAAAATAAAATAGTTGTTTCTTTAGTATTACAGTGTGGTCTTGAATACTGGTTCTGAGTTCTGACAAAGCAGTTCAAATCCCATCTAAAACTATTCAGCAAATGTTTAAAATGCGTCCTATTTATACAGTTTTTGTTTAAATACATGGTCATGTCTTGTTTTGACTCTTGTTTAAGTATTGCTGTATATGCACATTGATTGGAGGGACGAGTAACTGACAAGAATGGCTATACGGTATCAATATATATATATTTTTTATCTCTCAATTATTTTTGCAATCCATAAATTTACTAAAACATGCCATGGTTGAGGTTTCAGTATGGCACAAAAAGTGGTGCAGAATATTAAATTAAAATGTTTGGAAGGTTAAATAGCAGAAGGAGGAGGACAAGGGCAAGACAGAGCATGAATTGTCACAGGCATCAAATCAAAATCAGGGATGCATTGACGGTTCAGGCGATATGCTGGTTGGGCCAATAAATTGATTTAATAAAAGTATTCACTGGACATTATTGGCAGAACATCTCATAATGTTTGACTTTTTGTTAATACAAAGCTGTTCTGTATTTGAAGGATAAGTAACATTTACTCAACTCATTTGGATCAGTTTTGTCAAATGTTATTTTTGTTTTATGGAAATAAATGTCTGCAGTAGTGTCGGCTGATGTCGGGTATCAGCAGGTACTTAAAGTTCTATGACAACACATTTCGCTAAAACGTTGTGAACATGATTATATTTAAGATTTTACTAAACATTTTGCCTATTTGCCCCTAGTTTGACAGTGTTTGTAATGTTTAAGATGTTACTTCCTGTTTGGAAATGGCACGGGTAGAGGTAATTCTACAACTGTTACCTAGCAACCATTTTGAAAACAAGGACCAAAATCCATATAAATTACAGAATAGCTACAGTTTGACAAATAATAATACCTGATAACAACTTGGAGTACTTTAGTTTGTTGGATGACACTTTAAACTGTCAAAAAATGCTGTCAGTTGTGTGTAAATTGTCTGCATTTTCAATGGAATTTTTGATGATATAGGTAGAGGGATTCTGTTTTAGAACTCAGCACTACTATTATTTGTCAAAATTTCTTCACAAACTGCAACTTCACAGATGTAAAACTATAATAAATAGTAGCCACAGGTGGCCTCCCCCAAAACTGAGTCATAATTAGACAATTTTGAGAACCTGTCATATAGACTAGATAGCCAAGGTATCCATGACATCTGTGTCGGCTCTTATTTTGGTTGTCATAACGACCAATAATAAAACTGAAAAAAAACACCAAATGATCCAAGAATGTATTAATGTAAATAAATAAATAATTTAAAAAAATCAGGAAACTATTGCTTAGTTAAATTGCTCATTAAATGTGAGAGTAATGGAACTAAATGGAACTAAATCATATCTGAAGGAGAGTTCATATCATTTAATGTTGTCATCGTAAAGCCTTTGTCACTTAGAGTAATATATTTACAGTGTAACAGCACTCTTACTTGATGAAAAGGTTTGGTTACTCTAAGACTAAAAGTATGATCGGTAAAAACTACTCTGAGAATATGCTGTTAGTTACTTAGGTGCGTGCATAGTGAATGTGACTGCCCACTTCTGCAGGTCGTCCAGATACACTAGAGCAGCTGTGTGTAACTGCTCCAGGGCACCATGACACAGAGCGGTAGTATAATATAATAATCCTCTGCTGTGGGGTTTTCAATGTTTTTCATTGGGATGTGATGGTTTGAACTGCACCCCTAATGTGCTGAATGATGAGACCGAATCCATTTTCCTCTCACTTTTCCTTCCTCGCTGCTGCAGGCTGACTCATAGTTCAGTGTGTTCCTCTCGCTAAAATACTACGCAGTCTGTGCTCGTGACTCTGGCTCACATGTGGGTCGGTCCATTTCATATTTCTCCAGGAGGTCAGCTTGTTTTGTAACAGCCTGGAACTAGACGAGATGGTCACATTATTACTTGGGTTTGTAGATGAGGTTTTGGCTCTGCTGTTGCTGTCTGAAACTAATAAGAGCTGCACATTTTTCTTATCAACAACCCCCTCAGGCTGTAGGTGCTAAAAAGACTAAAAGGGAAACACTGACGACTGTAGATAAGAACTCTCAGACATGGATACACAGGCCTTGTTTTACTCATGTTGATATGAAGAGATCAAATCCACAGATGGGTTGAGAGTAAGAATAGTCAAGTAAGAATTGTGTTACTTTTAAACCATATTATTTGATCATAAATAAATCCTCAAGAGTATAGAGATTTGCAGAGTACTGTAAACATAGATTATCTGTTTTAGTGTTATACAGACACACTGTGGTATTTCTAAAGAATAGACGACAGTAAAAAGTAGATGTATTTGCAAGTGGGAGGAGTGGCTAATACAAGTAAGGCTACTGTTACTATAAAATCATATTCCAAGAAGTGGAAGTTAAAAGTTTGCTGCAATAAAAATAGAAGTATAATTTCTTCAAAAGAATATATATATTTTCTGAGATACTCAGACATGACTCAGCCCATAGACACAACAGCAGAAGTGGACCTTGTAGTAGCTCCAGGTCAGAAGAAGTATAAACACGTTAGTCCTGTCGCAGACTGGCTCGGCCTGCTGAGCCTTAACAGATGGAAAGGGTGGAGGGCTCAGACTCTTCCATCTTTGACTGCTCCAACAGTTGTCTTCCTAAAATAGCATTGGAGCGCGGCCTTATATGTGCAGGCCTGCAGCATGTGCCTGAGGAGGCATCATGTATCCAGGCCACACAATGCAAGCTGAGGCTCATTGTGGATGTCGCTGATCAGCGGCTCACACTTCAGCATGCATCTCACCCAGCTCAACCACCAGTGCCTGCTGCATCTCTTCTCCTTCCTGGACAAGGACAGTCGCAGCAGTCTGTCTCAGACCTGTGTGCGCCTCAAACAGGTCTTTCTGGACCCGTGTCTTTGGACCCAACTTCAGTTCAGCTCCCCGAGTCAACTTCGCCAGGACAACTTCATCCTGGGCTCGTCGCTGCGATACCTGAGCATCAGCTGGTTCTCCAGCAGAGTGCAGCAGGTCTGCAACATCGAGGACTGGCTCAAAACCTCCTTTCAGAAGGACATCTGCGGCAAGCACGAGAGCCTGGTCAGCGACTTCCTCAAGCGAGTGTGTCACACGTGAGTTCTGCTCTGGTATTGTCCTGTACAGTGTGATTCAAGGGACGCATTTACAAGATACTGATTTGTAATATGAGTAAATGTCGTTATCTAAAATTGTGAAATGATAACTAAGATTGCTCAAGTATAACTAACACAAATGACTTGTACCTTAACCTCTTTAGGCCTCACTAAGCTGACAGAGCTGTGTGTTTGTGATGAAGAGCTTTCACCCAAGTAACAGACACCAGTGAGTTCCAATAGGAGTAATGCAGCTTCACTAATGCAGTTATGTGGGTGTTTGATGCTCAGTGACCCCCGCTGAGGATTTTGACCTTTCTGTTGGCTCCACAGGGAACTAACCTGTGCACTTATAACTCAGGCTTCAAAACAAACATTGACAAGTTTTCAACTGGTGACGTCCACTTCATACAGCCTTGGCGTTTTTTTTTTCTATTAGTGCATTTCAAATACTCCTACAGAACTTCTTGGCTCACTTCTTTTCATGTGGCTTGTGAATATGGATAAGGTCCAGGAGAGGGAAAATAATCATCTTTTCAATGCAACGATTGTTTACTTAAATAAGAAATCTGAATCAAATCTGTCAATACTCATAATTTATACAATACAATAAACTCTCAATCAATAAGTACGCCTAAAATAAATAAATAAATGGGCTGAGACAGTTCTGCAGCTAAACATGAACAGATTAATTGTTTTTTTTAATTAAACTGTGAGCCTCTGAATCATCGTCATAACTCAAGAGATTCCCACTGTTAAAAAAAGTCTGTTTGGTCCTGGTGGAGGCTGAGGATTTGTCATCAGCTCTAGTTGTGCGTCTGCATGTGTGTTGGTGATGAAAACAAAAACTAAAAACATGTTTTTTATGTGGAGGTTAATTTTGCCTTTCCAAACCTGGAGCAAAGCCACTTGTCTAATACAAAGTTATTTGAGTGAAATGTTATCCTGGAAATAAATAAATAAACAAGTATATTTTCTTCCACTATGAACCTGACTCACCCAAACAACAGCTCTACAATAGGGACATGCAGGCAGTCATGTTCTCAGTTCTTGTTCAAGCACAGACACTCGATATAATGCAGCGTAATGCAAGATGAGCACAGAGCATGAATCATTAATTAAACAGTAATCTGATCTTGATTATCTTGAGGTCATGGTATCACTGAACTAGAAACAACTTAACGTTAACATAATGTGCTGCGTAAAGTACAAGAACTCCTGGTTGGGGCGTTTGAGAACATAAAGCTTTGGACCTTCATATGTCTTCATCTGGGTGTTCCAGAGATGATTTAGGGACACAGACCCAACAGACAAAACACAAGCCTGAGAAAATTATATTCTTAAAGTGTCCTTGTATGTACCCAGGAAACTCATGACCTATGTCCTTAAACTGTTGAAGGAGCCACAGAAACATATTTGATAAAAGCACAATCCTAATGTTCGTATTAGCTTCACACATCTGCGTTGACATCTTTACTGTTTTATATTAGAAACAAAAATTGACCAGTTTTCACATTAATCTAGAATTTCGAAAATGTACAGTTAAGTTTGCGTGATTTGAAGACAATAATGGTTTGTTTTGTTTTAGTTTTGGTTTTTTGCTTTGTTGTTAAAATACAAAGCAGTCAGGGTAAATGTTTCATTAGCAGCCCCTCTGGGATGTGGAGCAGGTGCTGTCGCCTGCAGAGCCCATTAGCCCCTGTTCCAACAGGCTGCACCAACATGTTAGCCTGGGTCACGTCATGTGTGTCAAAGTACAACTAGGCCTGTCACAATAATTATCATTTAGGAACCATATGTAGCCTGCAATCTTACAGTTAAAAAAAACATACCATAATCACAACTGAACCGAGTTGCCAGTGCCTAAAGCTGCGTGTAGAGGAGACCTATATTTTTCTCCTTCTCAGTTTAAGCCATGCATCATGTTCAGCTCAGAACCTCCAGAATTCCAGGCTCATTGAGCTGATGCATGATGATTCATGTCTTAAATGGCTTTAAGGAGTGACCATTCAGATAAAGAGACTAGATTTCAGCTTTGAAACTGGAAAATCAAATGACTCATCTGAGGCAATAAATAACACAGAAATTATGTCCAATGTTTTTATAACTAACAATAAATCAGGATTAAAACTGTTATCAGTGAAAGCTATATTTGATTTGAACATGTTTACCTCGTATCCAGGGACAAATGAGGCCATGTTTAGGACATTTAAAATAAAAATGAAAAATGTTACATACGGTTAAATGACAGATGAGAAACATTATTTTGGGCTCATTATTTTTACAATTATAGACACTAACTAGAAAAGTGCTTCACCTCGCTGTTTGTTGTTTTTTTTTTTTATATGGTTAATTTAGGAAATAGTTTACTGCTCTGTGTTATTGAGCAATTTGTTAAACAATTTTGTTATGTTATTTTCTGAGCAATTTACTGCATTTCACTGTTTTTGTCACAGTCCTTAATGTAATAAACATACCAGAGCCCTGGTTCTATCCCTCTGACAGTTTCCTCTCTGGCCCGCAGGTGTCCTAACCTCCTTCATCTGAGCCTGTCAGGCTGTGCACACATCTCAGACCAGGACGTCCTCTCTGTGCTCCAGAGCTGCCCCAAACTGCGCCGCCTTTACCTGGAGAACTGCGTGAGGATCACAGACGCTGCTCTGGAGGGAGTGGTGACCTATGGAGCCAGCCTGGAGGAGGTCAAGGTGGACTTCTGCAGAAACATCTCCCAGAGCGGACTGCAGCGCGTGGGTCAGAGCCGGCCCACGCTGAGGCTAAGGGCCGAGAGGAGCGCGGGCATGATCCCAGACAGTATACCTGAGGACAGAGAGAGCATCAGGAGGACGCTGCAGAAGGTCCTCATGTTCTCCTGAAAAACAGTAAAAGCAATGGACTTCACAGAGTTCACCAAACATCCTGACCAAATCTTTATGTCTCTGATAATAATAAGGAGCACATTTGTATCTTTGGTTGAATTCTTCTGAAAAATTCCATCTCCAGACAATCACGAAAGCCTTATTGTCTTCCATAAAAGGTGCTATGAAGGACCAATGTTAAATTATTTTGTACAAACCTTTGATACTCTTATTGCACTGAACTGTTTGTGTGTTCGACCTAAACAGATCATTATTTTCAACAATTTTGTAATAATAAAATGTTAAATTATGACGTTGTGAAGTGTTAACTATTAAATTGTTATTTATTAATACATTTTTGGTCATTATGAATACTGATGAAAGAGCAAAGTAAGTAACATTTCATTATTTTTTGAAAGTGTGGTGTCATATTGTAGTTTAAAAAGCAATTTCACTTCCTGAGCTTTTAGTAATGTTATGTACCGCTCCGTCATGAAATATATCTGGAATTAGGTTAGATTATTCTAAAAACACAAACTAAACAAGGCACTCCAAAAAGTATGAGCTGCCCAAAGAAAGGCTTTATTTACAAAGCCAAGCCAACATGTTTTGACTGACAACAGTCTTCATCAGGGCTTTCATAAAATCAAAAAGCTTGATTCATTGTTTTCCTGGTTTGATCCTTGTTTCCAGGAGCACTCTCTAGAGTTTTACTGGAACAAGTCAGCTACATCTTTGTTTTCTATTTGTTTGATTGTTGCTTGAGTCATCCTGTTTCAAACATGTCTAAACACTCAGGCAGAACGAATTTGGGAAAATATCGAATTGCAATTTTTCTGACAAACATTGCAAGTGTGATTAGGCTTGCAACAAGGTGCACAGAGGTGCAGTAACAAATTCTGGCTTTTTGGAGGGCTTATGATTTATTTATCCCAGGAAAGTTGGTTATAAATGATATTTGATATTTGATTCACTTTTGGTAAAATGTATACCCGTCTGGGCTATTCAACTGGCAGCCCATGGGCCAAATCTGGCCCACCAAGCACTATGGTCTGGCTCATCATGGTAAAAAGGGCCTATGGTTCAAATTTTGTGGTCTTGTCCTGATCAAGATGTAGTTTACACCAATGTAATCCCATTGTAGAACTCTAGGTTTAGTCTTGGTTTAAACCTGGTCTGGTACTAGATGGTACTGGATATTGAATAAAAAACATATAATTGTGGTACAGTTTTGTGATCCGGCCCGCCAAAGACTCCAAGACTATAGCCCTCCAAAAATCTGGCCTCTGGAAAATATAATTGAATAGCTCTGCCCTATGTTTTCTACATAAACTTAACAATAAGTCGCTAATTTATAGACATGTCATGAAACAGGACCGGACCAATTTCACAAACACTTCAAATCATATTATTACAATAAGAAATACACAAACTGTGAATTATAAATCACACGTTTTATTTGTTAACAACTTCATTAACATGTGAGCAATGATTTTCCTCTTCATCAAAATGGTGATGGGGCCAGTTAGTCAGTTCAGCCTCTCAAGGACTTTTTATTTCAACAAAAATAGATAATAATGTAGAAAAATGCAACTGAGAAAAACCATCACATGCGTTTGAGGGCCCTTCCCTGCCCTGGGCCCCCGGGAAACTATACCCTTTATCCTCCCCAGTCCGACACCCCTGGAGGAGCATAAACATTTGACTAAAATATGAACTGCTAAACTAATTCATGAATCGTATGCATTTCAGATCATTTTTGTAGTCTGAAATAGGTCTAAACTACTGGATTAGGACCTTTTAGACATAATAAAATGATATTTTTTGGTTTGCAAAGGATTTAAACACTTGCCGTCTTTGTGCTTTGCTAATTTTGACCATTTATGTAGCACTTTTCGATTCGATTTATCTTGCAGCCTTATATACACCACCAGCACACTCTCATATTTTCAGTCACACACAACAGTAAAACTCATGTATTTGTTAGCATCAAGTTGCTAAATGCAGAGTTGTCCACTTCCCATTTTTGCCAGTAGAAGGGAACAGACTCCTCATTCAAGGTTTTAATTTGATCCTGTGGCTGATTTATTTTCTTCTGTCAGTAATCGGCTGAAGGTTGAGGTGAGCTGTGTTTGGCTGAGAAGAACTAGACTGATAAGAACTTTCCAAAGTAAACAGAGGCTGGAATGTGTGAAGGGCATGGGCCATGTCTGATCCAATCACACAGAAAGATTACAATGTTATGTATGATGGCTAAAGCTGGAGAATGTGTAATATTCACGTAATGATTACGCACAGTCCGATGGATTGAAAAGACTGGAATGCCATCAGAGGTAAGGTCACTCGTGAGTCACCAAAGTGAAATGTATGGTATTTTACCGTAGGCTCAGGCTCAAGTGGAAACAGTTAAAGTCTACATGACAGGTTCTCATGTTTTTTCTGATTCTTTGGTGGGAGGGCACCTGTGGTAAATATTTATCATAGTTTTACCTCTGTGAAGTTGCAGTTGAAAAATAAACAGGAAGTGCAGAGTTCTGAAATGGAATCCTTCTAACTATGTCATCAAAAAGCGACGTACAGTTGAAAATAAAGAGACAGTCTGTGTCCAAATGTCCACACTGTTCCATCTATAGGGCACTATAAAGTGGTCACATCATTTTTAGTGCTGTCCGAATGTCCAGCAGGTGAAAAAGTAGGGCACTCATGCACAATGCATCTTTAAAAGTGGTGTCCAGCGTTGGTCACAAGACCGGTCAATATTGACCACAATGCATTGCAGAAAACTACAGTGGACAGCGACAGGTCTTTAACTGGACTGAATGAAATAGAAAGAGGAGCCGTTTAAACAACGTGTTGAGCCGAGATTATGAACAAAACACTTTGAACAAAGCATTACGCAGCGGAGTTGCTAGCGTTAGTTACTCTAAAGAATTCACAATGATCTTGACTCATTATTTCAGACAATACTAAATTTAATCACAAACTCATGTCAACCAACAGCACCTGCAAGACAAGCAGCTGTTTAATGTTAGAGCAAACAACACTCACTCAACAGTTTGGGTGCAATGTGTAACAACAGTAGAGTCTATGATAAGCAGGTGTCAACATTTACTATACTACAGGGCAGTAGACTTATTGTTTTTTTGTCGATTAATCAGTCTGTGGTGTTGTAGAAGCAGTAGTCAGTTTCCTTTTGTGACCTGATTTCCACCGAAAGAAAGAAACAAGCAAAGAGGAGGAGATACAATGAAGAAGGACGTCCACTGTGTTTTAAAACCAAAACCAATCATGAATGGTATAATTGCCTTGAATGACTTTTGGCTCAGAAGTGTTTCTGTATTTTTACATGATTATGCAAAACCTGGGCTCAGTAGAAAAAAATAGAAAATAATGATTTTATTTTCATAAGATTTTTTATTTATTTATTTTTCATATTTATTTTCTTAGAGTTAATGCGTGTTTATCTGAATCAACATGATTATATTGTTTTTCAGGATCTTAGTGGCGCGGTGCAACTGGATATGTGACTTGGAGTCCAACTTGAGTTTATTTAAAGGTCCCATAACATGCAAAATCGACTTTTCAGAGGTTTTAACCTTCCTACAGTGCTATTTGGGCCTCGTATGTGTGCCCAAAGTGGTTTTTTGATTGATTCCCGCATGTTTTCGCTAGAGAACTGTCTTTTTTGTCCCCCTCGGCTGAGCAGGCAGACGGGGGCTCATCCCATGGATGACGCAGCTTCCCATGGATGACGCGGTGTTTAAGCCACGTCTCCGGGAAGCGCGCAGCCGCAGAATAAAAACAGCTAATGCTAATGCTACACAGTAATTACACGATGGATACGACAGATCGAAGAGTTAGCTTGTTATTTACCAAATGGCAACGTCCGTCGTCGAGGTACTGTGTCCACGTCAAACTCCAGGTCAGATCCAGGACGTAGGACTCAGCACGACGCACCGTCAGGAGGATAAAAGGTTTATTCCCGTGTTTGTGTATCGCTGTTTACCGGAGCACACGGCGCATGCGCACTATCTCCGCTCTAGGCTTCGGCACGAGTTGGGAGGGGTAGCTGCGCGGGTTGGGCGGGGGAGACAGCCTGCTCTCTGTTCGGGGGGGTCAGATCTCAGAGTGAGCCGTTTGCTTTTGCAAGGAGGGGGGCCAGTCCAAGAGATGGGTGTTTTTTGGAAACTGTTATGTTATGGATATCGCACAACGCAAAATTTTATCAACAAAGCCCTTAGAATAGACTGTGTAAAGGGCAAAATAGCAGAATATGGGACCTTTAAGGTTTATGTAAAAGGTATAAAGCCTCCCCAACTCTTTATCTATTTTTGCTCTGTAGTGTGCCTTTAAAAATAAATAAAAGGGTTAGTCCCAACAAAAATCCCCTTCTTTGTCATGGTTCCTCCATGTGTTAGATCACTTTTAATCTGATCCTTTATAAACATCTACAATGTGGTGTAGTTACATAAGAAGACTGGGTGATGATAAATGGCTGATCAGAACTTGAATAGGTGTCTTGGTCCAGTGGTTCTCAAATTGGGGGTCGCGAGATGATTTCAAGATCTAATTTTAATAAATTTGACACAGTGTTTTCTCTATGTTTTATTAAAAACAATCTCTTTTAGTGAAATAGGGTCCAATAAAACAATAAACTATTCAAATAACCAATATTAAACTTGATTTAACACCATTTGACAATTGAAATGATTGTTACGGTTATTTTCATTTCGCTTTGGGGGTCCCGAGTCGGTTGCATGGCTATTTTGGGGGTCCCAGCCAGAAAAGTTTGGGAACCCCTGTCTTGGTCGAACAAAATTTATATTAGTCGACTATAAATCGGATTTAAGGATTTATATTCACAACAGCAGAAAGGAGAAGGCGAGAGTTAGAGTTAGTTTGAGCTTTGTGAGAGTGAATTATGAGTTTAATCTGCCCTTTCACAGATTACTTACTGGACGTTTTCTGTATAAATATTTGTAATTCTGTGATCTTGTTGTCAGTGCAGTTTGGATCAACTACAGGGTCGGATGGACTCAGTAAAAATGCATTTCAAGAGATCATGAGTTTGTCATCATATTTTTTAGCAGTAAAAATACCATTTCCAGGTGTTTTCCCAGTGCAGGAAATGCAGCTGCCGTAAAGAAACGTGTCTCGACGTGGTGAGGTTCATCTGGGGCTGCATCTTAAGAGCGGCTTTGTCTCCATTTTATGCCTTTAATCTATTTTTAAAATTCATGTTTGCCATAAATCTATTTTAAATTCCTTTTGAACCCCACTGCACATTACGCTTTATAACTAAAATAGCATCTTAAAATGACTTGAATTAATCATTTTTATCTGGATTTGTGTAGTTTTGACTCAATGACATTCATTTGAGTATAGGATGCTGAATATTTCACTGGTTTCAAGGTATTTCTTACCGATGGTGTAAACATTTATCTTAAAATAAGACAACTAATTTGCCAGTGGGTTGAGTACAATTATTTTTACCCAACCTAAGTAAGAAGTAATGAAACAAGTCAAAAACGGTTTGAAACAAGTAAAATAATCTCGTTCCATCAAATAAATAAATTTAACTAATCTGAACTCGTCAAAACATCTGAAATTAAGATTAATATCCTGAAATCAAGACATTTTACTCATCTTACAAATTCATTCTTTAAATTTAGATGTTTAGATTTGCTATAATGCTGAATGGACCAACTTTTCTGAGAAGCATGAACTGACATTTCTGTGTAGAGGTGAATCACAGTGGTTTCAGTTATGTGTATATAATAGAACAGTGGTTTGCGAACTTTTGAGAAAATATTTGCCTTTCCAAGTACCGCCAGACAAAACAGGCTTATTACAGGACTATTCCAGCTCTACACGAGGTCTAAAAAGGATGACACTGCAGGTCTCATTACAGACAAACCCAAAGGACAACAAAAATGTGACTTGAAATTAAAAATATACGTTGAGGGATCCGCCTGCCACCAGAAGGAGCTTGAGTATCACAGTGGTAATGTTGGAGAAGCTTTGTAACTGGATATGGATTAATTTAGCACAATATTTGACCTTTACAACAAAGTGTAAAGGCCAGTAGCCCATACGGTGTCCTCAGGAGCACTCTGAGCACGTTTACGACAGAAGGCAGCTGTGATTAGGCCTGATTTATGTCCTCTGCCGTCAGACTCTCAGACTCCAACACACAGCAGCAAAACACGCATCTTCAAGACACTTTTATGTATATCAAGTCTAGCGATGGGCAAAACAATCAGAAAATATTTTGACAAACAAAAGACAAATGTGAAAGAATTGTAAAATTACTCATAAATGTGCAGAAACATCACTTTGCATCCCGTCTTTACATTTTAGTACCTTTTTCTTTTCATTTTTTAGATTTAAATCAGCTTTTTCCTGCAACATGTTGAGATGTACCACATTTATAACTTTAATATCATCGCTATATATTTATGTTGGAGCCTGAAATTGATGGAAATGTCTTGGTGATTAAAGTTGCTGATGCTGCACTGAGGTGATGATTGGACCAAAACTAAAAAATGATGCAATGATTAAGAGTACATTTTAACCATGAATCTTTGTATAAAATATGTAACTCTAGTGCTTTATGATCTTGGAGTTTGTGTCTTACATAAAGCTGTGGAAGAGGAAATAAGTTTAATCTGTGCAGAGTTACACTACATTGGGTTGGAAGGCAGAGAGAGTTTTTTTCTTGTAGATTTTCCACTCCCCAAATGCATCTGTGCGATCTTATAGTGCAGTGGAATGTTAAACGGAGGCAGGCTGTGGTTACATCTGCTCCACAGTGACTGGCTCAGATTAGACTGAGACCTTATGTGAACCATAGACTGTTGCAATCACAGTGTATACAGAGAGAATCTTCAACTGTGCAAGGACTAGTAAAGCAAACAAAGGACAAATGTTTTATAGGGTCTTCCCCAGGCAGAGTATGTCGAACAGAAAAGTAGTCATTTTACATTTGTGTACCAGAACCAGATGCATTTTAAACTTAAACCATCAAGGTTAATCTGTGTTCTGTTGATAAATGTATATATGAACTGTCTGTCATTTCTGTTGTTACAAAATTCAAAATTATATTATTCCAGGATTCACAATATGTGTTTTTGAAACTCAGAGGGAAGAGGATTTTCTAACCAGAATTCATCAAACTATTCACCTTATTCCGGAAGTTGCCATACACGCCGCTATCTTGTTTCGGGGTGCACGGTGGCAGAGCGGCTATAGCTTCTGCCTCTCAATAAGGAGATCGTGGGTTCGAATCCCGCACCACCCCAACATCGTGGTTTCGAATTCTGAACCACCCCAACATCACACGATCTCTCTGGGTGGAGTCTGCATGTCCTCCACGTGTTACCGTGGGTTCTCTCCGGGTTCTCCGGCTTCCTCCCACCGTCCAAAGACATGACTGTACAGGTTAATTGAGAACTCTAAATTGTCCCTAGTGAATGAATGTGAGAGTGAATGGTTGTCTGTCCTTGTCTGTCTCTCTGTGTCAGCCCTGCGACGAGTTGGCCACTGTCCAGGGTGTACCCTGCCTAAGGCCCAAAGTCACTGGGATAGGCTCCAGTCACCCGCGACCCCTAACGGGAATAAGCGGTAGAAAATGAATGAATGAATGAATGAATTAGTTTACATGGCGCAGACGAGCTCAACAGAAAATAAGTTCTACATGGACTAAAAAGCCGCTTTCAGACTGAACAGGAAATCAGTGCGTTGCTGACTTCTTGTTGCTCGTGTTCATTAAACATTTTACACAAATCAATCTACTTTATGTAACATTTTAGCGGCGAGACTTTTCCCTCGTTCGTCATTAGCTTTAACGGAGTTCTCGTCAAACGGAAGTGCGTTTACAACAAAAGTGCGTATCTGGCAAAAAGTGGGCGGGGCAGAATAAGGTGAATAGCGTGAATGAAGCTAAATTCAACTCCAGACCTGTTTATGATGATGGAACAATGTTACATAGTTACATAGTTACAACATAGTTAATAACTCAAAAAAGTAAATTTAGCACAATAAGTGTCCTTTAAGTTTAAAGAAAAACTGCAAAGTGAGGTGAAGTGAAGATAAACCTGTTCATTTAAGTCTTGTCACTCTTTAACAGCTCTGATTAATGAACAGTTACAACAGTACGGCCGTAGTTTAAAGTTACACAGGTCCAGAATTGTGTGGTATTTAAGGACACAGGCACAAAATGTCTTTTCCCCAGAGTGAAATCTGAGCCGATAACGACAGGATGCAGGCTCACTGAAGGCTGACCGGCCAATGAAAGGGAGGAATAATGAAGGGGGCATGTGAGGGAGAATAAGATCAAACAAAACTAAATCCAGATTTTGCTTTAAACATATCAATCCAGCCTGTATTCTAGAGCTTGGCAAAAATATTTAATTGCAATTTTTCTGACCAATAATGTGACTGCGATTAGATTTGCGGTTTATGTTTAAATAATAGGATTTTGTTCAAAGAATTTTTAATACACCCAGGGGAACTGACAAAAAGACTGAAATACACCAAAGAAGGAACAAATTAATAAAAGAATCACATGTATTTCATTTTTATGCATAATAAACAGGATACTTTGTTGCTTGAGGAGTTGGATTTGACAGTTAAGTCCATTCAAATTACTATTTCGATTTGATTGTGAGCTCATGTTGCACCTCCTGACATCACCTGACCTGACATGGTAATGTAGGTGTGTTCCTCTGTGTTATTGAACTCCACCCCCTCATTCTGATTGTGTAGCTACTGTTGCCTGTTTAGTCACAATAATGACTAAATCAACTTATTCTTCAACGTATTGAAGAAAGAACAATATTTTCAGGGTCAAAGGTTATCGCATGTTGGTCCAGTATGGGCTTATTTTTTGTGGTATTAGGGCAATAATAATGTTTGAACTGTAGTTTGTTCAATAATTAACATCTATGACAAATTTGAGATACTAGAACTAAAAACAAAAGTGTTTAATCGTGCCATTTATTTATTTCTGCCACATTTTTAAAACACAGTTCACTTGGAAAAAATTCTGCTTTAGATTTATTGTGTCAGTTAGGGCTACAACAAGTTAATAGATTCATCGCAACTAATCGATTATAGAAATGGTTGTCAACTAATTAGATAATCGAGTCATTTTTAACAGGTCTATACACAGACACCAAAACAGTGTACGTGCTGAAAGAAGAGGTTTTATTTCTCTGACAGAGCAGGAATGACACGAAAACGCACAGGAAACATGTGACTTATGTGTTTTTTATTAAAATCCTGGTTCATTTATTAAGATTCTCCTCCGGGATGTCGCCAAACGCCTTCACTTCAGCGTTGTCTGGGTAAAATTGCTGAAAATTCTCATGTTCAAGGATCTTTTGCGTTCTAAACAACTAACACATTAATTGAAGGAAAAATCGCTTCCAAAACAATCATTAGTTGCAGCCCTAGCGTCAACTGTATAAAAGAAGTTTCAATATTATCGTTTATCGTGATATTTTTCAGTCACAACATACTGTACTTCAGAATTTGTAATTGTGAAAAGCCTACAGATTGAAACAGTCCTTGTGCTCTTTGGTGACAAATCAGATGTTCTTTTTCTATGTATTCGAGTTACACAATGTGAAAACTCTCAGAAAAGGTGAATGAATAATGCATATAGGACTTTTAGGTGCAGTAAAGGCGGCATGTACCGGCTTGTGTGTGTTCGGGGGCATGTAAGGAAAGGAAGAAAGACTGTTTAACCTATGGAACATCAAACTATTTCCTGGTAGCCTTATATGGTCCACACCCGGAGGCTTTTCCTGTCACTGGTTACTGAGAAGTGCTGAATGGAGGAGGTGGGTGTTCTGGAGAGGGGTGCTGTTCTTTCTGCACTTTTTGTGTCGAGTCCATGAGCCGTTGCTTGTCCAAAGGCGGTCGTGAGGAGGGGCTCAGATCTGTATCAGCAGAAGGTAACACCGGGTCACTCAGCACAACAGCAGGACTCTGTCACCTCCGGCTTCATGACACAATGTTATAGAAGTGATGAGGCAGCTGATACACCCAGAGCACATATGGGACTCGCAGCTTATTCCTCCCTGGATATCAATGGCAAATATGTAAATGTGTGTAGAGCCCAGTGGGCGAGGCTACCGCGCTCAAATTGAGCCGCCGACTGTAGGCTGCCATGTTTGCAATCTGGTGCTGACCGCTAGGGGCTGGCTGCGGAAGTAGAATTATTCAATGCAAGTCAATGGGGAGTTAGACGTTTCAAAACCTACTTTAGAGCCTGGCTCAAAATACGGCTTTGGTCTCAAACGTTAGCTTACGGCTCTGTGACAACGCTGAGGGGGGTGATTTTTTTTTAACCAGGCTGGTTTAGCCGCTGTGATTTTTTAAAGTTCTTGAATATCTAATGAGGAAGGCGGGCTTTACGGGCCGGAAATGTCACGGCGCAGCCAAACACCTACGAGTGGGCGGTAACTATAGAGGCTACGACGGCAGTACGTCAGCAAAAGGCCGCCCCAAAGTCGGCCTCTCCCCGCCTCCCCACCGAGGGGGGAGTGGTGGGGGCTAACCCGCGGCCATTTTGAATTCTCCATGACTGAGCCGCATTTTCATGAATGGGGCGGAGTGACGACAGTCTGTCCATTATTTTTTATGTCTATGGTAGAGCCTAAACCCCTCCTGTTGAGTGTTTTGTGTCAAGTGTACTTCAACCCAGCCGTGAGACAAAACAAATACTCTCAATGTTTTAGGGCTGATCCTTTCGTCGATTAATCAGTGGTGATTTAGTGGACCAAAGGTTGTTGACTGATTATTTTATTCAGATTGAGAGGATTTCTATGGGACAACAGCAAAAAGAAGACGTGGAATGAGTTAACTGATAATTCAAGAGTTAAATGTGTCTTTTTTACACATTGTTTCCAAGTATATTTATGTGCAAATTGTTTTGAGCGCTGTTTGGGGAAGATACATGCAGCTAATAGTTTTTAGAGTTTTTGTCAAGCTCTCTTTAGTCGACTTACTGATCAACAAAGCAAGTATTTAATCAACCAAGAATTTGTAGTCAACTGCAGCGCTAAATTTTACTAATGAATAAGACAGGTAAGAATTTCATCTTTTCAGTCATAAAGGACAGTCAATATATAGTCAATACAATATGCAGTGTTTAGTTTTATTACAGCTTAAAAGGGGCAATTTTTCTGGTGCCAGTGGCTTGTCATCATTTAAGATGCTTTGTTTAGAATGTTCCCCAGTATGGCATTAAACGTACCAATTTCAATGGCGATAAGCTATGTTACAGGTCAGATCTGGAGCATAGACCGTAGAACAGTGGACTATTGGAGCCCGCTAGCCGCCGCGTTCCAAATAGGAAGTATTCATGAAGGCTGTTCTGGCTCCTTCAAGCTGAGCTGCCTTTCACTTTCTACTGGTGCCCTTTACTCAGTAACTGCTTCTGTCAAACTCACCATTTGGAACTAAACCGTTTTGACACACTCTACATGATCCTGGTGTTTTTTACTCGTTCAATTGTTGAGAAATCAAGTTTTACGCAACAACAACTGACCAATCAGGTGCTTCCTTTTCCAGGGGCCGGTTTCGCTCGTGTTTGAACAGGTTTGAACGTTTCCGCCGTCTCCTCCTGTCGAAGAGCGTTAACAACCTCACTCCTGATTAGTCCGTGCGGTTGCCACGATACGCACTCGGATTTCCAAATATGGAGTCTGGCTCCACTTTAGCCGCTATTCACCTTATTCCGGAAGTTGCCTTAGGCGCCACCGTCTTGTTTCTGTTGCATTAGTTTACATGGAGCAGACGAGCTCAACAGAAAATAAGTTCTACATGGACTAAAAATCCGTTTTCAGACTGACCAGGAAATCGGTGCGTTGTTGACTTGTTGTTGCTCGTGTTCATTAAACATTGTACACAAATCAACCTACTTTATGTAACGTTTTAGCGGCAAGACTTTTCCCTCGTTTGTCATTAGCTTTAACGGAGTTCTCGTCAAACAAAAGTACGTTTACAACAAAAGTGCAAAAAACTGCAAAAGTGGGCGGGGCAGAATAAGGATTTACTTCATTTGGCTGGAGCCAAACTCTATGGGTGACGTCACATTCCCATAGTCCACTGTTTTACGGTCTATGATCTGGAGAGAGAAAACCCCGCTCAGAGTAAGAATGTATGTTTTTCAAAGTATTTTTGAGCAATAACAACCATATTGAAAAAAAGATGTATTCAACTTATTCCACCCAATTTTGACGATTTCTGCTCCGGATCGGCCGTTCCGTCCGGTTGGGCGGGAATTCCGTTCACATAAAGTAAGTGACGTATGAGGGCAAAGTATGACTACTAAATATGCTATAAAGTTATTTGAACTATGTGAAATATTTATGTGCATCAACAAGTCAACAACTGCACCATTTCTCTGTGAGGTTTGAAAATGGCTTTGTAGTCTGTGTAGAATTTATTTTCCAAGGGACACAATTAAAGGCGGCACTCAAGAAAACCTCTGGAACAAAGTGAATAAAAAGATCATCAAGAAGCCTGGGCATGTTGTGGGGGAGACTCTGACTGTCGTGTCTGAGAGGAGGGCCCTTCACCCGCTCCACAATGTGCTGCTCCACCAAGAGAAAAGTTAAACATTGTGCAATAGTCAACTTTTCCTTTTTCTCAAATATGTTATACAGTAAATAAATATGTGAGCGCACCATATTTTAATGAGATTATATTGTATATGTATTTTATTTTTACTGTGATAGTGATATTTAAGTTTACATTTTAGTCTCTTAACTTTGTATATGATTATATTTTAGTCTCTTAACTTTGTATTTGATAACTTTATTTCTTCTGCTGGTTGGCTGCATCTCTGTAATGAAAAGAATTTCCCCTTGAGGATGAATAAGAGTAATTATGATTCAGATTCTGAGATTTTACATGACTGTCTCGGTGCCAACATTCCTATGTAGAAGTCACATTTATAGATTTATTGCGAGTTTGATACCATCTGCCAACAAGTTATGTATTAGGAGAAAACTAAACTAGAGCTCTCTGGTGCTTTTATATTGTGAAGAAGCTAGATACAGAAGAAGCCAGTATTATGCCATGTGAAATATTGGGTTAAAGGCCCCATATTATACAAAAATCAATCATCTTTCTATTAGTGCTAGCAAGATTCACATCAGAAATGCACTTGTGTCTCCCATCCAGAGGTTTCTACAATATGTTATAATAATAATAATAATAATTTAAAAAGTCTATTCAAGAGACACGCACCTAGCAGAAGCGGGTGGAAGTCAATCGAACACTGAATCACCAGATATTCCATTCATTTCACTTTGCTTTGAACACAAGTTATTTTTTCCAACACTGCTTGCTGATGCCACAAGCCTCAGCGGGGGGGAAACAAGTCTCATAACCGCGGGGGACGCAAGAAATAAGACGATGCAGCAAGCCAAAGTTAGTCCCAGAAGTAGAACTACTTCCAAGTAAGTGCACTGATTCAAGAGATGATAGTTTTTAATAATATAATGTGATGAACAAAGAAAAATATTATCAAAAATGGGTATTGGCACTTTTATTGCCACGCTGCTCCACTGAGAAACACAGGAAATCATTCCTGCGGTCACCATCAAACTGGGACACTCTGTGGTGCTGTATAAATGCACTTATAAATGCAGTAATTGTGCAATCATCAGTTCAGTCTATTGTACACTATTCTCTTGTTTTAACTGTACATGATGTAAATAGGTTGTGAGGGAGATTTCATTTTCTAAGTTAAGTACATGTAAATTGTTTGTTCATACTGGGGTTTAGTTAACAATAGATACTTTATAAGTTAAGTTAAAATGTGAATTGTTAACAATTTAGTAGTAGTATTGTATCCTTATTTTATTGAGATTTTTATTTTGTTATTTTTTAACAAGTTTAGTCTTATTTTTATCTTATTTGGACCTCTATTTTCTTCTGCTGGTCGGTTGCACGTCCGTAACAAAAATGAAAAAGATGAATAAAACTGATTTTTGTTTCTGATTAAAGTAGACTGGGTAAAGTATATGGGAAATATAGCAATATATAGGCCCTTTAATGGATTGAATTGCTCTGCCACTCCGCTGCAGACCTGTATCTCTGCTGATGTCACTGGTGAAAATGTCTATAACATACAGAGCAGAGCATGTTCTGGTCTGTCAGAGGAAGCCACAGCAGACGGAGCTTTGAGTCACAAGTCTCCCACCTCCTACTTTACAATCTGTCAAACTCTGCACCAGCCGGCCCTCTGCCTTCACACTGAGCCAACTTATCGACACATGTACTACAAGTCGACGAAGACCCACCTGCCAGAATGTCCTGTGCCCCCCATCACTCAGAGTCATGTGACATCCATCCAACAATGAGAGCGTTCACTAATCCTGTGAGGAGAACATTCAAAAACTCATGTTGGCCACTGTCTGCTGAATAAAGGCGCAGAACAGACGCCAAAGATGAAGCGCTACGTATTAGTATTATCATCTTCTCAAAATGTCTGACTCAATTTCAAAGCCAAGGGAAACACTCAAATTCAGTAACACAATGATGTATAAAAACATTTTTTTTAAAGACAACAAAATGCAATTTTCAGCACATCATAAAAGTAATGCACTTTCTATAATCTTGATGTGGTTTTGTACTTTTGCTGATGTGGATCGAGAAAAATAATGATTATTATATAATAATATTTAGAGGCACATGATTAAAAATGAAGCCTCTAGTTGGCTAAAGACCTGGCCAATCGATCAATTAGTCGATTTATATGGATTCAATTCTTGATTCACTCCAAAATCTCACCCAAGTCCCTCCATTTCTTCTCGTATTTGCTGTTTTTGCCTTATAAATCCTTTAAATCTTAACAAAATAATAGATCGAATAATGTTGGTCGATAAGACACCATTGACCAATAAATCGATTAAAGAATTATAGCCCAACAAAAATGTACTCAATTACAAGTACAAGTACTGCTGACTAATCTGTACTTAAGTGTGAGTAGTTGTACTTGTTAACATGATTTCAGTACAATTTTAGAGCAGTCTTTTACACAAAACTTGATAAAAAAAAAAAAAAAAAAAAACAGTTAAAAGCCGAATTAAGTTGTTGTAAACGGAATCATACTCTTTGAGCTCAGTCCAATCAGAGCAGGCCATGCGCCGATGATTTGAGTTTGTAGGTTTAGAAAAGAGCAGCGACAAAGTGAGACAGAGGTACACTGGGAAGATTTTTTTTCAGAGTTGATACTTGTTCAAATCTAGTTTTAGTACTAATTGGAATCTGGGCATTGATTTTTATTTTTGATTGATTTTTATTTTTTCAATCTTGCCATGACCATTGGTCAATCTTGAATTATCTTGCCAATTTTAATGTCAGTGGACCTATGCTATACGTAGATTTATAAAATATAATTGTTGTTTGAAGTTATGCTAAATTATAATATAGAGAACATTTTCTGTGAAAAGAAAGCTGCAGAGAATAAAAATAGTAAAGTCAATTCAATTTTGTCTGATACCTCAATCCAAAGTTTTTGAGGATTTCAAAAAGATAAACTGCCAACTCATTTCTAGTAATATGGTTTATTATTAGCATTGCTTGGAAAATATGGACACATAGTGGACATTCAGATATATGTGCAATTGTGTATATACAATCACGAACAAAAGTTAAATAAAAGATAAATAGCAAAAGTCAGATTTTGCATGGCTGGATCGTAACAAGGTTCCAAGTAGAGCTTCAATAAGCACAAATGAATTGGTGCGAGACAAAAAAAAAAGTTTGAATAAACATTTTATTGAAAACAACTTCATGTCTGAACATGTGTGCATTTGTGTGCTTGTGTTTGCATGGGGATGCCAACGTCTGTCTTTTTTTTTCCACTGCTGGTATACTGTAAATAAGCTATACTGTACTTGCATTCTTTCCTGCAACAAATCTGTTATTATTGTAAGGTAAAGGTGAAAGGGTGTAAAAATATATCCAGATATTCGTAGCACCTTTATCGACTTGAACCACCAGCCGCACATCACAACAGCAGCTCTTTCGAGGTTTGGAAGTCTTCAGCTGTGTATCGTCAATGTTTTCACAACATCATCTGGGTTTACTGAACCATGCTCGGGGGCTTAGGGGTCGAAAACAAACAAGATCGTGGCAAGACCTCGCGGATGATACTGTCCACCATGTGCCGTCTCTGTTGTGGTCTGGGATTAAGCAGCCAGCAGGTCTCAGTGGCCCTCAGCGGGGGGCCGGTGTGGGCGGACATCCAGACCTCTGATGTGAGGCGCAGAGCAGGTCGAAGCGGACGACAGGTTCACAGTGGAGTGGGAGGCTGCAGTGACTCACTAAAGGCACACGAGCGCCGCTAAATGATAGGCTTTCAGCGAGATGCAAAACAGCACTAGAGCAACAGGGAACAAAAGAGCAAGACACAAATAACACAAATGAGACTCTAACATGTTATCAATATGTACAAGCTCTATCTGCATCACCGGATCAATAGTTTGTTAGTCATTAATTTCCTTGACGTGCAGCTCCATAGTGAGAAGTACTATGGGGTTCAATTCAATCAACTCTTTATTCCCAACGGGGCAATTCAAAAGGTACAAAGAGCAGTTGCATATAAAAAAGCAACATTAGACACTGCCTTAAGGCAAGACACTACAGACAAAGCAGGTCAGTTTGCTGTCCAAGATAGATTTTATGTTATTTAATTGAATCATCTTTCATCCATAGATTTATTTGGGACATTAAACAACAAAAGCCCTTAAAATAACACCTGCAGACACCAAATTTTGTGATTTTTACACAATTTTGACAGATACGGAATCTCTTATTCTAAGCCTGATTTATTCAAGTTTTATTTGGGGAAAAAAAATGAAAAATTTAAATGTTTACACCAATTTTCAGTAAGATCTAGTTCCACTGGATCTAATATTTCAACACACTGAAGCAAGAAATGGGTTTTATCCATTTTTCATATTAAAATGCCCCAAATTTTGCCTTATAAAAACATTACATTCAAAGTTTCAAAGTAATATTTCTAAATTCAATATTTCTTCATATTCACCTGCAATGTCTTGCTGCTGACCACAAAAAGATAGCTAGACTAAGAAAATATTTATTAAAAAGGGATAATGATGTGTTATTATTAGTATAAAAATACAGTTGTTTCCCAGCAGCACAGTTATATTGCACCAGTCCGTTTGTAAACAGTCTATAAACTCTCAGGTGTGTGAACAAAGGGCGGAGAGGGTCAGGGAAGGAAAGAAAGGGGCAACGAGGGCTGTAAGTTGAGCAAGACAAACAGCTCCGGGGACAAATATTGCTCTTTTTCTCAATCCATACTACTAGGGCAGTGAAGACGACACCCTGAGGGGAGTTTTTCAAATGCACGAAACAGGACAAGGGCGGGGTCCTTCACAGAAAAACATTCTAAATATCTATAACAACTTATGGGATTCGTTGTAATATTGTGAGTTCTAGGGCCTAGTTCTTAATAGAAATTATTGGGCTGAAAATGTGTCGATATTACTTGCAGATATTTATTTTATTTTTGGCTTTATTAGATGTTGTGGCTTCATTAGACAGGACAGTTGTTTGGAGGCGAACTCATAATATCTACTACGCATCCAACCACTACACCACCAGCAAGCATACTTTTAGATATTTCTCATGAGAATACAATGTAATCAATAAGTAAAACTGTCTCTTGAATTATATGACATCACCCCTTTCTATTACCTGAATCTCAATGCATTCGTCCTTTGATTTATAACACTTTTCTAGAAGAACGGTCAACACCAGAGCCAGAGTGAAGACGCATGGGTCTGCACCATGACCATCTGCAAAATAACATCACACGGTACAGTCCATGGAGAACAGTGACATACTAATTTTTGTAATTCAAAATTCAAAGTTGATTTCGATACAAAATAAAAGGCTTCC
Source organism: Rhinogobius similis (assembly GCA_019453435.1). NCBI lineage: Eukaryota > Metazoa > Chordata > Actinopteri > Gobiiformes > Gobiidae > Rhinogobius > Rhinogobius similis. The sequence continues at coordinate 16,400,172 of CM033628.1, forward strand.
TACTAGATACCAATTTCAATAACACAGTTTTGACAACAGAATATATATTTCCACATAAAATATTTTCTTTAGTATTATCATTTGGTCATAATACTAGGACATTAACTGTTCAGGAAAGGTAAAATGTTGTCCTATTTATATAACTTTTTAGTATCAATAATTCATATAATGCTTTTAGTAATGATTAGACAAAATAAACCACTCTCACCCAGTTGTACACTGAACAGAGATTATGGACTGACATTCTTTTAGTTGAAAAATGCTCCTCAACTTTCCAACATTATCGGCAGCACAACTGACAAAATGTGCATTTGCTTTTTTGTGGCCATTTTGTTTTTATCCATGGCTATTGTTTTCTTCAAATTAACTTTATACAGTAAAATGGAAACTGAGAGTAGTGTTGCTCTGACTGTGCCAAGTAGGAGATTTAGGACACTTCAACTTGCCACAAAATAATGAATTTAACTCACTCATCTTATAAACATCTTATTTAAGGAGAGATAAGTAATTAGTTGATTTTCTTTTTTAGACATCAATAATTAGCAGAGTTGTAGAACTTTTGAAGTAAGACTTTTAAAAATGTTTTGAGTTTTTACAGGAGAAAATTTAATTACTCACCATTGACTCTCCACTCACTGCTAAAATTCAGAATGCTGTGATTTGCATAACCTCTATCGTGATAAGAACTGCCAAAATTAACATGCACCAACTAATCTGATGCTTATACTCTTCTCTAAAACACTATTAAGATTACATTCAGACACTAGGAAAAGCAGTGAGGACAGGGAATGTTTTATTCAGACGACGACTCTGTGTTTGTCTAACCACACAACTCTTCCATTGTATTAAAAGTGTGTATGGTATCGTTCCATTAGGGTTTGTTTTCCTCCACAGCTGAACCAATCACTGACAGGATTTTGCAATGCAGCTAGAATTACTTCAACTGTCTGTAACTGTGCTATCTGCTGTTGTATGACATGTTTTAAGCGACTGTCTAGGTTTGTTGTTTTGGGGCACGTCTTGGCTTGCATAATGTATTATTAATAAGCCTAACATTAATGAATAGTCGTGTTGATGAAGCTCTTCTTTTGTGTTTTGCTCCTAAGCTCGCTCAATACAAGGCGGCCAGCAGAGCAGCCAAGGGGAACATCCATATTGAGGTGTGTTCTTTCAAAAGGTCAAACTGAAAATCATCGGCTCAAGAGCTAAGACTACAGGCACAAGCTGCGTTCACCAGGGAACAATGAGACGCTGAGGAAGGTTAAGAGCTCTGCTGACTGACAGTTTCCACATCAGGTGCACTAAACAAAACATCGCAGCAGCAACACTCCAACGGTAGCTAATGCCAAGAGACGGCCGGTCAAAAATGTCAATATACGGATATAAATTGATTTTAACTCAACTTTTTATCAAAACAAGAAACACATTTCAGCAGGTATTGATACTGAAAAGTGACACACTGAACAAAAATATAAACGCAACACTTTTGTTGTTTATCCCATTTTTCATGAGCTGAACTCCAGGATGTAAAACATTTTCTATAAAACACAAAAGACCAATTTCTCTCCAATGTTGTTCACAAATCTGTCTGTAAATCTGTGTAAGGGAGCACTTATCACATGAGGCCAGGACCTCCACATCCAGCACGATCATCTCCAAGATCGTATGAGACCAGCCGCCCGGACAGCTGCTGCAACAATCGATTTAACCAAAGAATTTCTGCACAAACTGTCAGGAATGTCTCGGTGAAGCTCATCTGCTCGTCGTCCTTATCAGGGTCTCAACAAAGTCGCAGCCAACTCGAGTGGTCAATTGCTCTCATTTGATGGCGTCTTGGAGAAATGTTCTCTTCACAGATGAATCCCGGGTTTCTTTTTTCAGGCAGATGGGAGAAAATGGGAGCAAAAATAGTGTTGCGTTCAGTGTAAATAGGGTAAAACTGGATGTTTCCAGAATAGATTTAGAATGAGTTGGATATATAACATTGTGGTATTGAAATAGAGTCTGAAATATGCATATGCAATATCCTTTTTAAAAACACAGTAAAATACTAGGAATGAAACTAGTATATTGTCAAGTCCACAGTCTCATAAAAAGTATTCACCTTATTCTGCCCCGCCCACTTTTGCCATTTTTTGCCACAGATATGCACTTTTGTTGTAAACGCACTTCCATTTGACGAGAACTCCGTTAAAGCTAATGACGAACGAGGGAAAAGTCTCGCCGCTAAAATGTTACATAAAGTAGGTTGATTTGTGTAAAATGTTTAATGAACACGAGCAACAACGCTCCGATTTCCTGGTCAGTCTGAAAACGGCTTTTTAGTCCGTGTAGAACTTATTTTCTGTTGAGCTTGTCTGCCCCGTGTAAACTAATACAATGGAAACAAGACGGCAGCGCATGCGGCAACTTCTGGAATAAAGTGAATAGTATAACTGTAAATATGTAACCAGGATTCTTTGTTTCAGTGGACCAACAAAACATATTTAACTCCCTTTGGTATTAATCTTAAGACTTTGACAATTAGAGATGGTCCACAACTGCACTAGAGGATTGCAGGGTTTTTTAAAAGAAATTAACAGCTAGATAATTCTAGATTGTGAGATTGGATATCTAGTGATCTCCAATACCTTGAGTAAGGCTGTGAAATTAATCAGGTTTGAATCAGTTCCAACGGTCAAGGATCAACAATCTGTAAAAACATGTGTTTTGCTGCAGAGTTCAGACTTTGGAGGAAGACATTTCACAGTTTGTTTATGTATTCTGTATTGTTTATGTTGAAGAAAAGTCATTTTTATTCACAACTGAATCAAAAATTGGGATTGATCAATATGAGGAAACAAATCTTACTTACATGTTCACCCAGGCTTAACCTTGTGAGAAGTTTGTTCAATACTGACTGGAGTGAAAATCTTAAACTTAAGTTAATGGCTAACTGTTTGTGGCTCTGACTTGCATAAACTCGCTGACCTGCACAAGCACACTCCTTTTCTCAATGTTAAAGAAATCGCAGCTCTTTTGACCTGCCATCTGTGACGCTGTGAACTTACCGACCCGCGGAAAGACCAAAGCCTTAAATTAGGCAAAAGTATTTGTCTGAAAGCTGTCGGCTGAGGGTCAGATGACGCCTCCAAGTGCTGAGCTAGCTTGAATTCTTGGTTCACACCCGCTTCACCACTAATGCATGTGCTCTGTTACATAAAAGAAACTACACGGTGCAGAGAGCATTATTGATCTTACATAATTGTAGGCCTATGCTTTTGGCAGCCCTTGAAATGCTGAGGCAGAAACTTAAAGCAGACGACTCAAGTACGGGGTTTTTAGGCTGCTTATTTACAAGATTAAATACAATCCCTAAACACCTCGAGAGCTGGAATCATACGAATTTTTCAGTTATGTAGAACCAATGTATATTTAAATACTAAACTGAGCTGTAGGTAATAAGGCAAAAACAGCAAAAAAAAAAAATATTTTTTTTTACCCATGGTTCTGCCACTCAATCCAAATTTTGAGGAGCAGTTTTTTCAAGGAAAATATATCCATGGGTTTAAAATATTATATCTTTTGGATGGGAAAATGTCTTCAAAATGTCGTTGAGACCCATGATCAATACACTAAAATTCCCAAAACATAAAAAAAATGCAACAAATTCCATTATTCCAGTAATATTCTGTATTAATTAAGTTATCGGAGTCTGAGTTTCTTCTGTTGTATGTCTGAGTTTTATGCAGTGATGGGAAGAATACTTTGAAAATGTGTTTAGTTATTGAATACCTTCATTAAAATGTCTTGTGACATATTCCGACCTGGTCCAATAATAATCATAAAATTATAACTACTTCTTGTTTTGTCTCACCACTTGTTATGCAATCATTTATAAGATATGAGAACTTTTATCACAAAATGGAGAAGGAAAAATTGCACAATGCATGTCTTGTAGTGACAAGATACCCAAAACGCTTTTACATCAAGGAACCACTCACCCATTCACACCTGTGTGCGCAGACACTGGGGGCAAGGTGGGTTAAGTGTCTTGCCCATGGACACAATGGCAGCATTCGGCTGAGGGAGCTGGAATCGCACCGCCGACCTGTAGGACAGTGGGTCTGACCACTCAACCAAAGATGCTTATGTCAAAAAATGATCCCTCTGCCTGGGAAGTAACTGCATTCATAATTGCGCCAAATGAAAAAATAATTGTACCAGTTACTTAAAACTAGCTACTGAATACATATATTTTCGGTGAATGTGTTCAGTTACTTAAAACACTGGTTTTATGTTGTATAATGGAATTGTTCTGTCTGTAGACGATGATGTGGATCGGTTGACAGCTCAAGCAGGAACATCATGTGTCCTCAACTGACTCATGTTTGTGGCTACAGACTGGACCATTACACTGTGTTTTGCTCAGTACATTGTGCCTGTGTGTGTGTGTGTGTGTGTGTGTGTGTGTGTGTGTGTGTGTGTGTGTGTGTGTGTGTGTGTGTGTGTGTGTGTGTGTGTGCGCGTGCGTGTGCGCGTGTGTGTGTGTGTGTGTGTGTGTGTGTGTGGGTTCAACGATCATTTCCCTCCTGTCAGCAGCAGTCTTTAGGCAGTTGGCAGATTCATTTGTGCTTGACCTACTTTATGTCCCAGGAGAGGTGGACGAATAAACAGAAGTGCTACTTACCAGAAACCCGTAATTTTCCACATGCCGCGCTCCCATTTTACCATCGAAGCAAACAGGACCAAGATTTAGACAAAACTATAGATTAGACTTTTACAACTGGGGCTTCGTTCCGTAAAAACAATACAATTTACTATTGCTTTGAAATAATGTCACAATGTTCTCTGTTATGTCTGTGTCCTGTTTAGTTGACATTTTGAGGACATTCAAAAGACATACTATTGGGTTTTGAATTGTTCGTCATTGCTATGTCAACGGTGCTAGAATTACATTGCTCTGACACCCAAAGACAGTAATGCTGCGTTCATGTGGTCGTGGTCCTCAGGTTTCCAAGAAGTCCAGGTTCTGACTTGTTTGAGTTTTGACTCAATTTCTCAAGTTATTTTCTGAGAATTCATGCATTTTACAACTTGGAAAAACAATTTCCAGAGTTTCCGAGGATGAACACCACATTAGAAAGCACGAGGACTGCAAGTGGGAATGACTGATGTATTTCTCAATTTTTATTACAATAGAAAAGGTTGTAAATTCCATTAAAGAGGTTGTAAGATAGATGTTCATTAATACATATTGCAAACTTTGGCCGCAAACACCAGGGAAGGGCACTATGCTTAATAACCATTCTGTGACTTCTTTGCTGAGCATACCTGGATCTAATAAAAATCAATGAACACAGAAAATAAGAACATGAGTGTTCTTTGTAAATTACAAAAGATAATGAAAAAATGAATCATTAATATAATATCCAACATAAATATTTAAATTGCGGTTGAGGTCACTGAGAGAGCACTGTCTTAACCAAACACAGCTCATCTGTTCTGACCACTCCCTGCGTCAGTGTTTCGCAGCACTGTCATCAATTATTTAACCAGAGGAGACGTACTGAGTGAGGTGTAGTGAATGTTGAGCAGATAAACTAGAGACCACAGCTTTACAGGAACAGGAGACTATGAGAGTATTTGTTAGGGACCTTCACATAGAACAGACGAGGAGTTTGAGAGGATGAGGAGTCTGATGGTTCTGCTGCTGCTCAAGTCAGAGCGACAAAAACTGCAACTAAAATAAGACTAATTGGTAGATCTGAGTGACTTTTAGTCTCACGCGACTGTAAGTAACAAACACGCATTTAAAACCGACAAACGCACGACTAAAACCACCAAACATGCCACTAAAACAGACACATGACAAACAGACAAACAGACAATTATAAGTAACAAACACGACTAAAACCAATAACTAAAAGTAACAAACATGCAACCAAAACCGTCAAACACGTGACTAAAACCGTCAAACACATGACTAAAAACTAAAACTAAAACACGCAAGAAAAAGTAAAAAACATGTGACACATGACAAAAACATGACTAAAATCGACAAACACGTGACCAAAAGTGACAAACGTGCGACTAAAAATGGTAAAACACGGGACTAAAACCGCCAAACATGCGATGAAAACCACCACGCGCACAACTTAAGTGACAAACACGTGACTATGTGAAAAAATATTAACAAAAAGGAGTGAATTATTGATGATATTCTGTTATGTGATGATCTTTTATAACATTTTGATTTAATAATGCCACTGTCTTGGTTATAAAAAGGTTAAAGACAGCTAGCTGATTTATTGCTAGTTCTAGTAAATCTAACTGGATACTGCTCTCTGGTCTTCTGTGAATAACATGAGAACTTCACTTTGGCTTTATGACAGAAGTGACACTGAGCAGCCCCCAGGAGGAAGGTCCTGCAACTGACCTGGATTTAAGTCATGACAACACAAAACACACACGAGCGCGTCCACAGCTGCTGCACCGCTCTTCAGCACCAGCTCATTCACACCTGACATTTCACTCACTTTTGTGGAAGTAATTTTCTTATACACAACGCAAGACCAGAATGATAGGCAAGGCAAGTTTATTTGTACACAAGGCAATTCAAAGTGCTTTACACAACAGAATAAAATAGCATTACTATCACAAAACGACATGCAAAATCAGTCGTGTGCCCAGCTAAACAGAATTGTTTTTAGCCTGGACATTGCCAGAGTGGAAGGATGTAGAGAGAGGCCAGTGAGCAGCCCGTTACAGTCTAACCACTGGAGACAAATGGATAAGTCTCTCCAAGTCAGGTCTAGACACTGTACCTTTGACAGCCACATCAAATCAATAACATCAACAGCCTTTCATCATCTGAAAAACAACGCCAAAAACAAAGTTCACGGTCTGTGTCCATGATTAGTTCAGATTAAACCTGTCTTGCTGCTACGACAGATAACTTTATATATTAACTTTTCACAAAAATTATAACAAAATGTATTTATCTGGGATGTAAAATTATTGTTTGCATGTTTGTGGAACCATTCATCCGTATTATTTAGCCTAATGGATCTTCTGTTTCCATATACAATCATTAGTCTATTTATAAATAGACAAATCTAATGCACTGAGGATAAATTGGGCACAGAGACTGGGACAGCTCAGGAAAAACACGTATTGGTGCTAATCTACATTTTCAAATTCTGACCAATACCGATATCTGGATATATCAATCATCAAAGTAAAACTCTCCTAAGATATAATGCTGCAACAAACAATTATTTTAGTTGTCGACATGTCAGCTAATGTCAGCCAACATGTCGACTATGCACTTAAAGGGCTACATGCAGGGCTTGTGTGATTGTTTGTATCCAATGCAGCTTGGAGTTATGTGTCAGACCTATTTCTTGTGGATTGTGTGGCTTTCAGAGAAGTGGATGTACTGTATTACGAACAAAATTGCGTTTGAATGATGTCTGTTTTCATTGCGCCCCTGATGTCAAGACTATTTCTCCATTGAGAAACAATAAAGGCTTATCTTATCTTACGCTGAGATTTCACAAAATACATTTTTAATCAAAGAAAGGATGAAATATGGTGAGCGATGGCTTCCAGACATAAAATATTTACAAATATAAACTGTTGTTGAAAGAAAATGAGAAATTGTTTGTTCTTTGGGATTTTGATTTAATCATTTAATCTTTGTTATAAAAGGTCTTTTATGTTTAGATCTGTATCGTCCAAATAACAACTACAATTATCAAAATACGGTTGCAATTATTTTAAGTTGACTATTGTCACAATTATTACAATTAATAAGGACATTGCAGTTGTGAAGTGACAAATAAAAATAGATGGCAGCTGCTTCCTTTTAATGAATTTATGAAGTGAGAAATCTGATATCTTTGCACGCAATTTGTCCCTCAGTGAGATTTTGTACACTGATGACAGACACGGATTCCTTTTTTAGAACTCAGCACTACTTCCTGTAATGTTTAACATTTTGTACTTCACAAACTGCCACTTGATTGATGTAAAACTATGATATACGTTTAACAAAATTATCCTGCCCACCAATTGGAAAACTTAGAATGTTTTTTTTTTCCCATTTAAAGGCATATGAGTGATAAAGGACAGTGTTCTGAATGTATCTGGGCTTTTGCAACAGTTAACCAGAACAATGTCAAGATGTCAATGATGGGAAATTCTTGGTTAATGCAATCTCTGCTCTGAGTCACGGTCACATGAGTCAAGTATTCTAAAGAAACTATGTTGTCATCACTTTACGACTTTGCTCTTATCTCATATAAATGTTTCCACTTCTGTCTTCCGCTGCGTGGGGTGAAAAGCCACAACAAATGCATCAAACTGAATACAACTGTTTAATAAATTCGTTTTGACTCCATTTGACTCAGTTTCAATACTTCATACTTTAAGCTTTTGCCAAAACGTGATATTACAATCAATAGTATTGACGTTAGAGATGCACTGAGAAACTTTTCTGGTGGAAAGTCAATCACCTGCTTGTCGCCGTGGTAATGATTTGTCAGGAATGTTCCACAGTATGGCACTGAACTTCTCTATCATCAAGCGGACGCCACAAATCCAAGTTAGAAGGGATTGTTTTCAGCAATAATGCACCTGTAACTGAAGAATGCAAGATATATATGTTGGTAACACTTTACAACAATAAATAAATAAATAAATATAAATATGATAATTAGCCTTAATAAAGCATGGGCAAAGTCTTGATTCAGGCTTAATATTCATTGATACTAAGCCTAATCATTCATTCATAATTCATGTCAATACAGTTTGCTCATTCTGAAAGCCATACTTTAGAACATTATATGCAAAGCCGAAACATCTACACACCAGAAATGTTACAGAGTGCACCTTTAAACAAACCATTCAGTGACTACCGAACTCTACACTGCAAGAGGAGACCAGTGCATTTCTAATTTTGGTGTTTTAACCTCTGCTACTTCCTCTGCATCACATAATGGACTGTTATCGATTTATAGCTCGTAATGTCGTCTGTTCACCATCAATAATGTGGAGGCTACTTCTTGAACCACTTCAATGCAGCTGGACTGATGCCAGGTACTTTTTATATTTAAAGCATCTAACGGAAAATGTCCAACCACTTCAGCAGTAGTCGTAATGTCTCTTCAGAGTTACGCAAGCAGCAGCAGCATTGAAAAACATCCATAAAGCTTCCGTTTTATGAAGAACAAAGAGACCGCACACATAGGATAAAACATCACAGAACTTGTTTAGGTCATTAAACTTGTTGAACCACTTGGACAGATGTTATAATTCGGCTTTACGTTTAAGATGCAGCCTCACGTTGTTGAGTGAGTTGATACAGAGAAGACTTGCAGGGCCTGTAAATGTGTGTTATTTTGTCACACAGACGCCCACAGCCTGGTGCTGGCAGAGGGAGCGTGGGCAGGACTCGCTGGCAGCTTCCACTCTGCTCACTACAGCAGAACGAACCAGGAAGTGACTCCAGGGTTCTCAGTGTCCAAGGGTGAATCAGTTTTAGGAATATTGGAAGGGTAATTTAGCTGAATTCCAGCAGATGACGTCTTCCATAGAAATCTGACCTGTCATCCAACTCAGTATGAAATTGTAAGTTTTAAAGCCACGTGAACACGACCTAATGATATAAAAGCAAGAAAACTGAAAAAGAGCAGACTAGCCAACGTGATTTGTTGACTACACTGTTGAACAAAGAAAAAACACAGCATCTGTGCTGACTGAGAATGAGATAAAGACCTTTGAAGTATAAATGTTGTGTTGAGTAGTCGTGCACTATATGATGAGTACATATTTATCAATGACCAGTGGAAGAAGAACAACAATCTGATACTTAAGTAAAAATACTGCTACCAGAGCAAAAAACTGACTCAAGTAGTAAAAGTAGCACATACAAAAATCCTCTTAAGTATTGAAGTACGGGTTTAAAATCGTAGTTTTTGAGTAAAAATTAAAAGAATTTTGAGCAGACTAAAAATTCCTTGCACCCCAGGACGAATAGCGATAGCTTGACTGCGGTAAAGGGGATCAAATATAAACAAAAAACATGTTTTTAGTTAATCAGTTTCTCAATGTTTCTACTGAACTTGAACCTGAGAACTCAAAACCTCAAGGTAAGCTTTCACAATGAATATCCAAAAAAAGAATCCTAAACCATACAGAAAGTACTTTTTACCAGTCTTTTTTCAACAAGGTGGAGTTGAAAGTACAGATATCTGCTCTTAAATGTTGTGAAGTAAAAGTAAGAAGTATCCACTATAAACTGACTAAAGAGAAGTACAGATACCTATAAATTTTACTTTCTACTTCTACCATTAAATAGAGCTATTTTTTATATTAGTTTCAGAATTTCTTATTTGTATTTTCAACACTTTGGACAAGGTTCCTCTTTGTGAAATGTGCTATATAAATAAAATGGATCAGATATTAGTTTGTGTTGTGCAGCATCTGAAAGTTGTACGAAACTCTCCAATAAACCAATGGAAAAGTGCTTTGTGTTTGTATCACTGAGGAATTTGTAGTTCTACTGCAAATTTCGCATCGACACTTCTCAAAACTTGGACAGAGTGGAGAGGTACTTAGTCATCAAATAAAACATATCTTGTGAAATATAACTCCATTTTGACCAAACACTGCACATTTCTCTTATTAAAGCTGCAGAGTAAAGATTTTTGCGTGACAATAAGACGATAGCTGAATTCTGTGACAGTTTCATCTCTCTCCATTTGTTGAACATTTTCAGAGAGCAGACAGGCAGGGCTCAGATCCCCTGCACCCCCCCCTCTCCTCCTCCTCCTCCTCCTCCTCCTCCCCCCCTGCACTGTGTGGAGCCCTTACATAAGCCCGTTCCAATGCACTGCGGTCACATGGAGAGATGTCCCACTCGGGCTAGTGCTCCGACAGTAGACAGCGTAAACACACATCACACGGCCATAACACAGCGCCGCACACTCCCTCGCCGTCAGACATTTACACTGCTGCATGTGATCTGTCCCGGCGCTTTCCCTTCGACGCATGTGACCTGGAGTCGAGAGGAGCGGGGCAGAGGGAGGGAGGGCACAGACGCTCGCCCGGCCCTTTAAAGACACAAAAATGTAGTTGGTGTCACTTGTTGTCTGACTACATAATATCTCCAGCTGAACGCTATTGGCTGAGTTTGGTCACATAGTTCTGGCGCCCCCCACACGCCGAGGTAAATGTGACCACACAAGTGCAGTGGATTTGGGCTGCGTGGGCGGGGTTAACGTGGCGGAAGTAGCGTTTACTGTAAGAGCGTGGCATATGTGGAGGAGAGGGCCACAATAGTGAGAAGTGGAAGGCACGTTTTTTCATGAAACATTATGCAAGAAGCGAATGGCAGCAGGGTTACTTCATACTTTATGTTTGGAGCGCATCTGAATCACCTCGGTCCAGGCTTTGGGGAACAGTGTTCACAGAGAGGGAATTATTTAAAGGGCATTCAGTTTGAAGGGCTGCTGTAGGAAAGCTTTAAGGGCAGTACATTTAGAAATGCTTATGTAATCCGTCTACACTGGAGCAATATTACAGTGTGTTTGACAGGTTGGGATATCAAGATTATTTACTTATAAACATGTAAGAGTAAAAGAAATTCAAGATTTTGAGAAGGCACTGTCTAGATGTTTGGTCATTTTCACGCCCAGTTAGAATATATAATCTATTTTGTTTGCTTGAAAGCTTAGACTTGAACTCAAAGGTGTAAGTAAGATGTCACATAAACGTGCTAAAACTATAAAGCCCTCAGCTGTTTCAGCTGCAGACTACTTGTCAGTTCAGTTAAAAAATGTAGTGCAGTAGAAAGTACAGATAGGTGCTCACAAATCTAGTGAGTAAGAAAAAGTAAATAGTATCCACTGTAAAATGTGCAGATACCTAAAGAGTAATTTTAGATTTGAATAATTCCAACAGAGAAGAAAGATTTGTTATGATTTACTTTTGATTCACTTTTTTCCAGTGTTTATGTAAAACAGAATAGAGAAACACAAATAACACGACCAAAGGGAAAAAAACAACAACAAAAGACATTCAATTAACATAAACGTCCCATTAAGTCCAAAGTCTGTCAAATTTGTTCCATTTAACGTATGTCAGTTATAATGTTGGTCCAGTCCTTGATCGTTGGTTCAGTTTGTGTCGTCCATTTCTTTGTGATGGAAAATACTTGTACAGACACAGCAAATTACAACTTCAAGCTGTTGAGTGTTTGCGTTTTAATCTGCAGGATATTTCATTGTTTATGTGTTCAGGGCAGAGTGGCAGATCAAAACACAGGGGTGTGACACTCACTCAGGTAAAGGCCCGTCCTCGTCCTCAGAGCGCAGGTCACTCGGGGACAGGAGCACACAGTCCACACCGTCCTGCTGCTTCTCACACTGCCCCGTCGACCTGCGGAGAGGGCAGAACCACACCTCACTGACAAAGGATACACAGTGTTACATCAGCAACGTTATGATGCAAAGCTGTCCGAGCAGCGACATTAGGCAGACCGCTTCCCCTCGCCTCACTGCAAGAAGATGTAACATAACATAATAATAATCAATAATACTGCAGATGTTTTTAAAGAAGGGTGCACGGTGGCAGCGCGGCTAGAGCTTCTGCCTCTCAATAAGGAGATCGGGGTTCGAATCCCAGACCACCCCAACATCGTGGTCTCGAATTCCACCCTAACATCACACGATCTCTCTGGGTGGAGTCTGCATGTCCTCCCCGTGTTACCGTGGGTTCTCTCCGGGTTCTCCGGCTTCCTCCCACCGTCCAAAGACATGACTGTGTAGGTTAATTGATAGCTCTAAAATTGTCCCTAGTGAATGAATGTGAGAGTGAATGGTTGTCTGTCCTTGTCTGTCTCTCTGTGTCAGCCCTGTGACGAGTTGGCCACTGTCCAGGGTGTACCCCGCCTAAGGCCCAAAGTCACTGGGATAGGCTCCAGTCACCCACGACTAACTAACGGGAATAAGCGGTAGAAAATGAATGAATGAATGAATGTTTTTAAAGAAATATTTGAAAGGTAATTTAAAATGAAACATGCTTTATATAAACAGTGTTGAAAATGTTGCAAAACTGTTGATGGTCAGCGACATTTGACATTTAGCAGACATTTTGTACTTGAAGTGGTTATTACAGATTAGACTATACATTTCACTAAAACATAGTAAACATGATTATAAAGATTTTTACTAAACATTTTGCCCAGTTTTCCAAAGTTTGACAGATTTGGTTTACAATGTTTCTTCCTGGTTGAACATGAGCAGCAGATGTGACAGAGGTAGAACTAATTCCACTACCGTTACCTGGCAACCGTATTGTAAACAAGGACCAAAATCCATTAATAATTACACAATAGTTATGCTTTAAAAAATAACACTACCTTGATTTTGTTAAAAGGTTGTTTAAACTGTCAGATGTGTGTCACAGAGGGATGCCGTTCTGTTCTTTTTCAAAATTTCTTCGTAAACTGAAACTCAACTAATATAAAACCATGATCAATATTTACTACAGGGTCTATTCCACCAAACTAAGTAATAATTTGAAAAACATGAAAACCTGTCAACACACTTAATCAACAAGCTTTTTTCTTTATTTATTCTTTATTTTTATTGTTTTGAAACATTAAAAACAGAACTAGTTTTAGTTAAAGTCTTTAAATCAGTCACATGTATCGCTCACTTTCCTAATGCAGTCCCAGCCTCCTAAATATTCACTCTGATGACTTTGTAAGCACTTTTCACCAATCTTTGAGCTCAGAGCACTAAAGCTAACACACATTAACATGCAAACGGCTTCTCGTAGGAGAAAACGCTCTATAAACAGATGCAGAATAAAAGTTGTGGTCTCATTTACACCTGAATAGATGCTTTCACAACATATCTGTGCTGGAGCAACACAGATTTGACTTTACTTCATGCAAAAAAAAAAAAATCTGGAGCAGTAAGTAGTTCTGTTTTTCCCCTTTCACAACAGTAAAAATCAGGTACAGGCCCTTTAAATGCTATGGGAATGTGTCAGACGGAAAGATAGTTTACCACTTATCTAACTCCAACCGCATAAAGACAGGAAATGCTGCTGTAAAAAGTTGAAATGGTTTTGAAAATTGTGTCTTCTTGAGAGAGCGATGCACCCACTCACACGTGCGGCTGTTTCCACCAAAGCCACAAATAGAAGCTTGTACATAGGCCATCTTTGTGAATGGGAGTGGGCTCAGTGCTGTCTGTAAGGCCTGGAGGATGTGCGCGAGCGAGACTTTTGTGTGCTGATGACTCATGTTCGATACAGAACAGTGCTGATTACTACTGTGGAAACTGTAGAGAAGGTTTGTGCAAGTAAAAAGAAAAAAAGAAAGTATTTTTGTACCAAACTCTGAGGAGAATGGACAGAATGTGTTGTACTTCCTGAAAGACAAAGCCAACAAGCAGAGATAAAATGCTTTAGAGACCAGGAAGGATTTTCACAAGAATTAGGAACACATTTTTCAAACAGAACACTGTAAACAAGAACAGATTTTGATATATTTGCTACAGAAATATATCACGATAAACTATAATACTGAAACTGTATTATGCAACTGTCAGACACAATAGCCTTTGAGCAGGATCATCCCAGTTAAACCCTTTTCCAAATGCATAATATAAAAAAACATGCAATAAATAAATAGCCAAATAAAAGACTTGATGTCTTTTTTGTATCTATAATTAGTCTTAAAAGTTATTATTCAACCGTCTACAGCTCAACTATATTGTAGAACAACAAAATAACAAAAGTTGATTTAGTAATTATCGTGGCAGAATATGTAAATGAGTAAGTGTAAGTGTTCTTCTTATGATCGTAACAGTATAATTTGGCATTGAGACATTCCTATTAGAGATCCACTGTGCCGTTTGAAACAGCAGATACACAGACGTTAATTTTGTTTTAATAACCAGTTTTTTGTTAGTTCTAAAACATGCCAAATTGAAGGTACTCAAGAGCATGTTTTAAAGGCTAATAATACAAAAAAATGCATTATATTTTTCCTAGTTCTGTTTTTCACAATTCGAAACAGTAAAAATCAGATACAGCGCGTTTAATAGGGATAGGCAAATACATTTTGAATAGATACAATCGGCATCAAAGGGAACGCCCACTAACGGAGCTCTGTGTAATTTTCCTTTTTCTTGAGTTACACAAAAAGAAGAACTTGACAAAATTAGCAAAAACCCAACCAAAATCGAAACAAATTTACTTTAAAGAGTGCCAAACAATACACATAAGAGTTTACAATAAGACTTGCTTAAAAAAAACTAATTAGGAATCTCCGATGTAGACTTTTGGGTGACATTTAAAATACTCCACAAATAAGAAAAGTAGATCTTGAATCCAGATCCAAAAAGGCTGTCATGGTTTTATAAGAAGTATCTGTTTACACAAGGATTAGATAAGTAAAGAGAAACATTTGCAACGCTTTAACATGATTAATTATTTCCGTTTAAAGTCAAAAGTCAACCCTAAACCCGATCATATGAGTGACATGTTATGAAAAATGCAAGCACTGAAGAGGGAATTTCCTTTCTGAAATATCGGTGAAGCCACATGTTTTGAACCGTGAAGAGTGATGCTACCAAAATTAAACTTTTGAAAGTATAATTGGACATGTGTTCTTCCTGTGCTTTGAAGAGGAAGTGATTTACTGTACGTATACAATGCAGCGACATGTGAGCGCTCAGACAAAAAAGGGAAATGATGGTTTTGTGGGAATGCAGGGGAAGTTGCGCGTCGTCACACAGTCTGGGTTCAGCTGGGAGCAGGAGGCCGTGTTTACTGCTGCGTACGAGATTACAGTGGTTACAGGATAATTAAAAGTCAACATGAGGGACTTTGCTGCCCCTTTCTCACTATGGATCACTGGTTCCCAACATTTTGCCCCCTAAACTTTGTCCTCTCTCTCTCTGATAACTCGTGTAATGGTGATTTTGGTGATAAATCTGTATTTTGTTAATTATTACTAAGATGTTGTCTTGTTTTAATGATAATTATGTCAAAATAATCTCGTATAAACAACTTTAAATATGTAAAACGCACAACAAAGAATCTTTCTATTCAAATACTATTCACTTTAAGGTGAGATTTAAAGTTAAAGATATCCATTTGAAACTTCTCCTGTAGTTTTCTCACATAAATGTAAGAAAAAAAAATTACAAGTTTTTCATCATGTCATGTTTTCAAGTAAAATTAGGCAATTTATGTGTAAAACAGCCAAAAATACACATATTTGGGACATTTAAATCTGAAAAATGGACAGAACCAGGTTTAAATTTCTTGGTTCATTTTGTACTCATATTAGTTACAAAAAGAATTTACCGAGGGGATTTGGGTTTCTTATTTCGTTTTTAAGTAAACAAGAATGGACTGAAAATTGTCCTAAAAATTAAAATTTCGCCTCATTTCTTTGACTAAAACTTAAATAAATTAGTTTTAGAATTAGATATCAAAAAATCCTTCTGTAAGTTTTGTCAAAATCTTGTCGAGTCCAAGATTGTACAGTTTGGTGTGGGATTTTCTTTAAGTGGTGATCCTTATGTCCCGAGGGAAGAATTTTAAGAAAACGGCGTTTGAAGTTACAATATTCCAGAGAAATCTATAGATGACGTGGATTAAATGGAACAATAAAACATTTTTAAGAGCAGATTGGACAAGTTTGTTTCCACATGAAAGCTGATAGTTGACAGAAAACTGACCAAAAAATATTGAGTATCTTGTCTTAATTTTGTTCTTTTATTTGAAATCATTGTGTAAGGCTAGGGCTCCAACAGTTTATTAACTAATCATGACTAGTCGATTATAAACAAGTAATAGTAGTTGTCTTTTGATAATTGTAATCGTCATCTGGACAATATAGACTCCAAAACCCATACAAACAGACCTTTTTATACCAAAGAGAGGGGTATTATTAAGTCAAAATGTCAAAAGGGTATTAACAATTTCAGATTTTCATCAATAATACACTTTTTTAGTAGTTTAGTAGTACTTTTTTACAAGTTGTAAATATTCTCTATCTAGAAGCCTTCTGTCACCATATTTCAACCTTTCTTTAGTTGATAACGTTTAAAAGTCTCAATATAGAAAAGAAAAAGCACTAAAGTGCTGGCCACATTATCCCACTAGGATCACCTCGCCACAAAATGAATGTAATTGGCTGAACTCGGCGTTTAAGAGCTTTGACACAAAGAACACAAACATTCTTATTTAAGTCACATTTGCACCCAGGTTTTAAAAGTGTCTGGGGAATGTTGTACTCCAGTCGTTTTGCTATAAACAACTTGAGTTCTTTCTATAAACAAGTGGCAGTTAAAAATAGGTCTATACTAAAAAAAGTAAAAAACAACAACACAGAAATCTACCTCATTTTACCTCAAAACTCAAATATAACACCTAAACTTACAACCTAAACTGACGACATTCTTACCATACGTCACAACAACTCACCGTAATATAATTTAACAACCTTCATGTCTCATCTGTGCACCAAACTTCTTTATCCCACCTCTTGTAGCCTTGAGATATATTTACCATTTCTTTACTTTAATTACTTTACCATTATCATTTATTTTTTGTCCTTTGTTGCTTTATTGTTGCTTCTATTGCAATGTGCGTGAGATACTCTGTTCCTTGTGGATCAATAAAATTTGTCAATGTCAACATTTACCTATTGCAGTGGTATTTTGTCACCACATTTTAATATTTACGGTAGCCTTATTATTTGGACATCTACCCTTTAGACCTGATTGAGTTGTTACACATGGGAAATGACTAGGACACAGCAGCTCGCACATTACAATCGGAAAACTAAGAGCAAAAACATAAACATTTCTAAATATTTAAAGTGGCATAATGGCTAAAGACTTGTGTCAAATAAGCTTTTAAGACAAAAAACGTTAACTATTGCTCAATGATATGATCATGTATCTTGTCTAACGGTTCAGAAATCCATGGAGTACAAGAAAAGCACTAGAGGAAACAGTGTATTTAAATGTAAAAAGACAGATTAAACTCATGATTCATCAAACTCACTCCATGTCTTTTCCTTTTTGCTTGCTTTGTTATAATACAAACGTCAGTCAAAATGTCATAAATCAATTAATAAACTAAAAGACCGAGTACCTACATCTCTAATATGGCCAACATTATTCTGAACTAGTGTTACTTTATGACCCAAGTACAATTTTGTCAGCTCCACCTCTGCTTTGTCCGCAGGAGCGTGCAGGCCAGGGAACGTGCTGTTTTTGACGCACTAAGTTTCATGAGCAGTGAGCAGGGCAGCGCTCCAGTGGGTGTCTCCCAAACACGATCACGTTTGCTGGGAGAGAAGCAGTGACTCACAAGGACTGGAGGCTCACGTATCTCTCCCTCGGATGGGGCGCTCTGACCCCTCCTCCTCCTACGCAGACGGGCAGACGTGAGTCATGCCTTTACCATCACTGTAAAACACAGCACGTTCAGCTGTTACTGTAGGGTAAAGGTAAATGTACTCATTCAGACGGAAAAAATCATATGGAAGCTTAGCTTTTTAGTCGTCGTTATGAATCATTCAGGGACAAGGACAAGTGGCGAGACATGGAGGGTTACCTGGTTTGACAGTTTAAATTTTACAAGTTTAAAAGACACAAATCATGTTTAAGTTTTTTCTCAGGTACTTAGTATTGAACTATAACAGAAGATCATCATTTTACATTGTGTTCACTGTAAATGGCAAAACTGGTCTAAAATGGCTTAATAATAGAAAACGGTTCCTGTTAAACGGATTTGTGTTAAAAATTGCAAAATGTATAAGCCCCGGCTCTTCATAGCGGCATTTCTCTGAAACAAGCAGCAGATTGTCATTTACATGTTTTAATTTTTTGAAAAGTGGCTAGTGACATTATAGAACCCTACATGTATCCCTCTGTGTATTCGTTTTATTAATAATCACAATTGATGTGGAAGGACATAAGGGGTAAGTGAAAACAGGACTTTTCTGGGATTACTAAAAAAATACATGAATCAATTAAAATACAACAGAGTAGAGTACACAAATGATGAGGAAATGCTGTTCTACCAAGGTCAAGCGCTCGTTAAAGTTGATTAAAGCATAAAATGTCCCCTTTAAGTCACGAATGCATTGGTCTATTAGACAGATTATCTTATACAACTGGTGATTTGCTGATTGGCTCATGAGAAATAAAGATTAAAAGACATGTGTAAAGTCTGCGTCAGTGGCAGGAGGAAGCCTGCGTTACATTGGTAAGTAAAATCGATGGTTAAATGTGCTGAGTGGGCTCCGAGCCGCATACCTCCGTCCTGCAGATGATATAATGTGCAGATGCCTGTACAGTGACCAAAACTAGGCCTCCATTGACTCCTGCACCAGCTGTTGCTGCTGAAACCGATCCTCGTGTCCACGTGTTTGTGTCATTTCCATGTTATTTGCGTATGCACGCGGCCCTGTGCCTATCGCTCCGCCGCGGCCCCGGGTGCGCGCGCTCATTGGTCAGCGCGTGCCGTGTGACGAGCGAATGGCGTCGTGGGTCGCGTGTAGCCCCGCCCCCGCAGACACGTTGCGTTGGGAAAAGCTGCACGGGCCGATCAGAGGCTCCAGCTCCGCTACAGCGACCACAGAGGGGCCACACACTACCGCCGCCGCTCCGAGCCAGGATTTACCGCAGCACAAAGGAATACAGGGACCCCCGACTCCAGCCCGACACAGAGGTACGCCCCTCACCCAACAGCACTGTCCCACCACAGCAGCGCCGTCAGTGCTATAGTTTATTTAAATTCAGGTCATTGAATTCATCCCGAGGAACCGGGTGGATCTGCTGCCGAGGTTTGAGGACGGACCGCGGCTGAATAGCGCGAGCTTTGGGGCCTGACACTTCATCTCTTGAATCATTTGGATTTCATGTTTAACCTTCATCTCTGTGTTCACGCTCGATGCCGAAATGATTGGATGAGGAAGTCTTTTGTGTCTGCTCCTCAGCCAGGGCGCACGCCGCGGCTTTGTCAGGAAGGGCATCTGGTTTGTGATGAGCTTATATGATGTTAGAAAATGTGTGTGTTTTGTGGAGGAGCGTTTGGCTTAAGTGCTCCACCTTCACACGTGTCACATGAGATTTTCACGCTGTAGATGTGATTATTGATGGCAGAAGTGAAGGCCATTTCTGTACATTGAAGGAATTGTATTTTATAAGAGTCTTAGTATTTGCCCATGTCCAATCTGAAATAGCACTCCTGATAAGTTTGTGTTATTGATTGAGTTTGGATCACAGTGTGTGGTGCATTTGAGGCACAGACAGTCTGAGGGCAGGTGCTGGAGCAGTGCGCACAGAGGAGTGGGACATAATGGGAGCTGCAGCCCACTATTGTTGTCTACTCTGTTTAGTGTCAAAAACACACCACGTCTTTGAGATAACCTACTCCTGTGGCGACTGTTTTTGTTTTCTGACCTCCATTTTAATCAAATACTGGCCCACACAAAGAACATTCAGTTGTAGCAATGCGAAAACAACCCATTACAGTTTACAGAGGCTGGAAATCATAGGCAACTGAGAAATATAACAACAGACTAAGAACCGCTGTTAAGTACTTCTAAATAAATACATTCTGTGGGAGCAAATGTCCTGTTGTATTCATGATTAAGTCTCAGTGTCTAAAACAGTGTTTCTCAAACTTTTCACACCAAAAATACCACTTAAAAAAAGATACTGAGAACCACCTAATTTAAACAAGGACTATAATAACTTAATAAGACTATTCTAGGTTGAAATTAGGGCTGAACCAAATGTAAATTATTAATTATTTTTGTCACAAATGTTGTAGCCGAGAAATTACCCAAAGGAGGACCAAAAAGCAGATAAAGCTGACTGTAAACTAACCCAACATTAGAACTTTTGATGATCTCGTGTACCACTAGAGAGTGCGTACTATAGTTTGAGAAACACTGGTCTAAAACATCACTGGGCTGATTGTTCCCAGAGCAGTGTCTTTATGTTGAGTGTCGCTTGTGTTGATGGGAGCCGGCGGTCTGAACCGGTGGTTGTCATGGTGGCAGACCCCAGGCCCTCAGAACAAACAGGGCTTAATGTTTATGAATGAAAGCAGTGGCAGCAGCTGGACGTCCAGCTGATAGAGCTGAACACACACAGGCTCGGTTTGAGATAATATTATGTGAACATGTTATGTGGACATGCTAAATCCACAAAAACTCTGTGATAAAATTCAGACAGTTGGAGAAAGGTCAAGGCGCACGAGGACACCTCAGGACAGATCGGCTGCTCTGCATACTAATTTGTTTAGGCAGATCTTAATTATCCTAATTTATTTCCTTTTTCACTTCACTTTCTACCTCCTTCTTTTAAGTTCACACTGAATAGGATTGTGTAAAGGATCGAAAGTCAGATACTAATCGATACAGAGGGTGCGTTCACACTTGGTCCTTAAATGAGTTCATTTTAGTTTTTATGTGGATTGACTCCTTGTTAAGTCCTGATCTAATCCAAGTTTAGTTTTGGGTTTAGTTCTTGTTTTCTCCCAATTTTGATGTGATGAATGTGAACACACCCTTAAACTAGTATTGAAACTAGATAGGCCCATTCATTTGAGCGAGTATTGTGATACTATAAAAAAATAAAAAACAGGACAGAATTTAGTTTTGGAATGATCTTGAGCTTTATCAAACCTAGTGCAAGACCACACGGTATAATAAAATATTTTTTATTTTGTGATGAAAACTTTAGTCCAAAAAAAGGAGCATTTTTAAAATTATCATTGTGGCATTGACTAACACTGAGTAACCTGTAAAAACAAACAGTAATAATAATATTGTATTCATTACTGGTGGTTAAACGCTGTGGCTTGGATGTTACATGTTATTATACGTTCTGTTACACATGATTATGTTACACTGTTAGATTTTTATTGCGCGCTACACTATTTGTTACATGTTAGATCAGTTATTACACTGATCATTACATGTTAGTATATGTTAAACTATCTGTTACAAATTGTTGAAGAGTGCATTACTGTGTACCAAGTGTAGTGTAAGATCAAGTGTTACCAGTCTTTTTCTGTTACTGGTCTCTGCTACTACATGTTTACCCCTCTTTTCTTTTTTTTTCTTCATTGGGTAACAGTGCTATTGAGTAATGTGACTATCTGCTGTGAAGACTTGTCGTTTTTTGTTGAGTGTCCTCGTTGCTGTAACACTCTCTCCTCCGTAGGTCAGTGATGTTCATTGGTTCAGAACAGTAGCTGAGGATGTCGACAGACTCGGAGAGCTCCATCGATTGGCTGGAGTCTGACCATGAGGAGCAGGACAGCGAGCCGGAGGACAGTAGAACGCAGACGCCGCCGGGACAGGCATCGCCCAGTGCCCCCCAACAAACTCTGAAGAGGCAGCACAGCACCCAGTCCTGCCAGCTCTCTCCCGGCACATCCCAAACGGGGCAGCTCTTCAGCCAGAAGGTGAGCACGGCGCTGACTCAGAGCATGTTGACAAAAAGCGCGCCCCTCTCGCACACAGAGCCGTCCTCCTGCTTTCACAAAATGCCTCAGGTGTAATATTTCTAGTCAGGACAGCCCTCTTTTGACATGTGGTAATGTGTGTGGTGTTGTTTTGTGTCTTCTGCAGTGCGCCGAGCTTCAGTGTTACATCCATCCACTGTCTTTGATCTTGAATGGACTTCGTTCGGGGAGATACAGAGAACGTAAGTCATTCCTGTGTTTGTCTTTTTTTTGTCCACTGCAAAACCAAAAGAATTCTAATTGTAAACCAACAAAAAAAGTGCAACATATGAAATGAAAACTGTTTTGTATTTACACATAAAACAACAACTACTAGGAATGAGATTGGTCAAAAATATTTGTATACCTCTCTACGGTGTGTTTATAACCAGCATGACTGTACGTGTATGAATGATAAATGTTTTTGTGAGGATGGAAATACATCATTAATCTGTCCTCAGACAAACCACTGTTGTTTATAGTCTGTAAAGACATTATGAAAATGTGAATAGATATTGTCACGTTCTTGTGGCTACAGTGGCTGGTCCTGAAGTGACCCCACTGTCCCAAAAGAGTCTGTCAGAGCTGCTCACGTGTCTGTCACTTCCTGTTGTAGGACTCAGCACTTTCCAGGAGAGTGTGGCCATGGATCGCATTCAGAGGATCATGGGCGTTCTGCAGAACCCCTGCTTAGGGTAAGTGTGCTCGCACCCTTCAACTGATTCTCAATGACTACATAGATGTAATAAATACTCCACAGACTGGGTTCATGCCTAAAAGGTCAATTTTAAAAACGCTTTTACAGATTTTAATCAACAATAACACCCAAAGCCTTTCTACAAAAAAATAGTTGTACTAGAGATGTACTAGTGTCAACATGTAAGAATAAACCTTTGAAATAATGAAAAAGGCCTTCTCACTGCTGTGGTGCTTGTGCAGAAGTGTCTGTCCAGTGCAGTAGATGTAGATGTAGATATGTGCTGGCTCACTGCAGACTAATTGGAGCCATGAGCCACAGCTGCTGTCTTCAGCAGAGACAAAGGGAGGTGTGTCTCTCCCTGTGGACGATACAGTAGCCTCTCAGGGGCTCCTGCTCCTGCTCTGAGTGGCTGCACTGGGCTCCTGTGTGGAGCCAGCTGGCTGACTCTCCACTTCACAGTGGCAGATCAGATCAAAGTTACTTGTTGTAGATAATCTGTCACATACTTTTTGGAGGCAGAAGGAAGGATGTGATCATATGATCAGCTAATCCCTGGCCTCCGTCTGGTTGTGAGTTAATGGGACTTTAGTGCTCGCCCACCTCATCATTTCTGCGTCAGAAGAGCTTTGTTTTCACAGTGACGCTGCTGCAGTGGCTCCACTGTTTCTATTTAGAGGCTGCACTGTTACACAGCGAGCCACGTGTCTGCTGCTAACATGTGAGCCGTGAACTTCTGACACACTCCCACACTCTACAGCTGCACCGAGGCCATGCTCTCATTTATTCATTTATTCTAATTGTATCGTTAATTTCTTTTTTATTCTTTCAGGGATAAATACATAAACATCATTCTCAAAATGGAGGAAATGCTGAAGAGCTGGTTCCCTCAAGTCAAACTTCCACAACAGCCCCCTGCCGCGCAGACTGAGGAACCTGTTCCCTCCAAAAAGCCTAAGGTACAGACTCAGACACAGAGTGTGACGGCATGCAGAAATACCATTTTATTGTAAACTATTATTGTATAGAGGTCTGAGCTTGGAAACAGGCTATTTTTACAAAGGCATTAGAGTGGTGTCGAGTTCTGAGGACAATGGCTCTGGAGAAAATGTAATTTTAAAGCCTGTTTCCTCTGGCACAAAAGGTCATAATACTCTGGAACATTCTTTTAATTAATGTGGCATTATTTCTGCGGCTTATATGGGCACGCCCTCCATGAATCGAATTACATGATGCATTCTTTCCACTTTCCATTAAAGCTTGTGTGATTTGATGTTTTGGGATAACTTCATTCTGTATCTAATATGTTATGTACTATGTTATTCAAATGTTTTAGTTTTCTTTGAGAAGCTCTTGTGAAGGTGTTTTGTGACGTTTTATCTCAGCTGGATCATGGAGCACTGTCCTGCTGAACAGTTTTGCACATTATAAAAAATACATTTAAAGATTCAGAAATAATATGGGAAGTGGAACGTCAATATTAGCTCAGTTGCCGTGTGTACAATGTAGTAATAGTAATGTAATAATAGTTGTAATTTTGCCATGTTGAAAATGTTTTCGATCATTTTCTCTGCTTAATCGAGTGTCTAGTTTATATACTTGTTTTAGTATTGATTAGGATCTTGGCTACACAATTACACTACACACTGAGATTATTTGCCACAAATTTTAACTGAACTGAATAGATCCAGATTCACATTTAATTAATTAATGAACAAGTACTCTTTCTTCTTCACAGCTGTGCTCCTCTCTGACTGTAAGCCCCTTCACCTACACTGAGCCTGAATCGGGGCCCAAGACTCTGAGGGTCACGGACCTCACTCCTCCTGGACCCTACTCCGCCAGTAACGTGAAGTGGCTCCACGCATCTCCGATCTGCTCCCCCACAGCGGAGCAGAGCCAGGTTCAAGACAGTGACCTTACACAGGACAGTGCAGTGTCCTCCAGCACAGACTGCCACACTAAGACTGAGCCCAGCCCCAGAGGCCCTCCGCTGGGGAAGATCAACGCCCCCTGTCTGGAAAAGCTCCTGAAGTCCACAGAGAGCATCATCACACAGAGGATGGACAGCTCGTCCTAGTCCAGGGCCCTGTGATCCAGTCTGGACCACACTGCTTCATCATTCCAGCCTCAGGACCTTTGTGAGGGACACGAGCACAAGCAGCAGGCTGTGGACTTTAAGATGAACCTGTTTTTCAGAGCGAGGAATGTGCTCCATCAGACGTGTCTGCTCCAGTCCTCTGCTGTAGACCTTTGTATTTTTGTTTGCACTCTTGAGTAGCATGTGTGAAAGTCTAAAGGTAGAGTTCACATGCGCTTATCCCATAAATGGTTGTAGATGCAATAACGCAGTGAGAGTGACTTAGACCTGCTCAAAGGGAAAGAGCTGCAGGTGTTTGAAGGGACGTTGGCAGACTCTGGTGTCTACAAACTGTTGTACTGAAATGTGACGTTCTTTTTTCCCTTTATGACTCCATTCTACGTTATGTGACTGTTACTAATTCTTATGTTCAGAGATAAGTCTTTTGGTACAACTGTTCTACCTCAGTGACACCATGTGGGCAGTTTGTGCGTAGGATTGTGGACCGCTCTCCTCTGAAGGCCGGCGGGGGGCTGTGGGGCTGGACTGGTGCCATCATGGTGAATGTCTGACGATCGGAGGCGAGCAGTGCCTGTAACGTCATGCTGTGCCTGTAAGCCGCTTCACACAGGAGCCAACTGTTCCTACCTGCTCCTCAGTGGGATGTACTTATCAGGAAATCTCACTCTCCTGCCATTCTCCTGTAATTAATAACTTATTGCGATCTTGCCAACTGTGTTCTGTGGTGAAGTAGAACAAGTCTTTTGTTTTGCCATGGAATTGGACAGTTGTTCAGACCAGTGGAGGGAAAGACACTTCTTCAAGGTTGTCAGTTTACCCCAATAAGTGGCCTTTATTGTGTCAAATTTTATACTTTCAAAATAAATGTGGATATATTTGTTTGATGCAAACTTTTTTGTGGCTGTCTTGTGTCAATTTTCATCTAATATCACCGTACATTAGCAAAGCCCTGGTTTTATTCTTGTAAAAATACATTATACTTTTTTTGTATGTTTAGGCAAAATAAAACACAAAACATAACATATATTTTGAAGGCTAATATTTTAGTTAAAACCTATGAATAAGCAAAATATTGGCCCATTGACCTGGTTATGATTCTGTAAAAGTTGTTTATATTTTTATTATTATTATTATTTAGTTTTGATTCGGATCATCAAATAAGAAATCTACAAACAACTTACTGGCATCCCCGTTTAGTTTATAAATTATGAAATCGAACAAAGATGCACATTATACACACACAACTTAAATCTGGAAACCATTACTGTTTATTTTGATCAAGAATACTTTTTTATCCAGCAACGTCGCATCAAAACACTAACTCTCAAACCATACTTGCATTTTTGTCTTCTTCAGTACCTTGAGTATCATGTGTTTCTTTAGTCTGTGGTATATATATAAATGTATACCACAAAAATCTTTAAGGATGTAAAATGTCTTAAATAGAATATTTTATATTTATCCCTCGCTATTTTCATGTTCATTTGACCCCATCTGGATTATTGTTTTTATTTTTTATTTCATCGCTATGAGACTTTCATGGGTAGTCCAAAACACCACCCAACATACAATTTATGCAACATTTGTAAATTAATTTAATTTAATTTAATTTAAGTTTTTTTTTCTGATATGAAAACATATGTGCATTAAATGGTCACATATTTATATAGCGCTTTTCCACCTTTGAGGCACTCAAAGCGCTTTATTACCCAAATGAAGAGAGCACAAGGGTTAAACACTGTCCTTTCTTTTGAACATGAAATCATTCCAAATACATCCGATTGGGAAACACACCATGTTCTTGGCACGGAAGTCTCAAGTAAGTATCATGTTTTTTTGGCGTCAAGTCCCAAGTCAAAGAGAGCCAAATCAAGTCCCGAGTGAGTGGTTTTCAAGTCCAAGTCGTCTGCTTTGAGCTGCAAGTCCTTTCAAGTCGATGGACCAAATTACAGAAAACATCTGGCCACATCTAAGTATCAACTGTGAAAAAATGTTTTTAAAAAACTTTAATTTATTTACCTTTATTTAACCAGGAAAGTCCAAAATCCAAGTCCAAAATCATTGACCTTCAAGTCCAAGTCAAGTCCCAAATCACTGACCTTCAAATCCAAATCAAGTCCCAAATCATTGACCTTCAAGTCCAAGTCAAGTCCAAAATCATTGACCTTCAAGTCCAAGTCAAGTCCAAAATCATTGACCTTCAAGTCCAAGTCAAGTCCAAAATCACTGACCTTCAAGTCCAAGTCAAGTCCCAAATCATTTACTTTCAAGTCCAAGTCAAGTCCAAAATCATTGACCTTCAAGTCCAAGTCAAGTCCCAAACCATTGATCGTCAAGTCTCAAATCACTGACCTTCAAGTCCAAGTCAAGTCCCAAATCATTTACTTTCAAGTCCAAGTCAAGTCCAAAATCTCGGACATTCAAGTCCAAGTCAAGTCCCAAACCGTTGATCGTCAAGTCTCAAATCCGTGACTTTCAAGTCAAAGTCAAGTCCCAAATCATTTACTTTCAAGTCCAAGTCAAGTCCAAAATCTCTGACATTCAAGTCCAAGTCAAGTCCCAAACCGTTGATCGTCAAGTCCCAAATCATTGACCTTCAAGTCCAAGTCAAGTCCCAAATCATTTACTTTCAAGTCCAAGTCAAGTCCAAAATCTCGGACATTCAAGTCCAAGTCAAGTCCCAAACCGTTGATCATCAAGTCTCAAATCAGTGACCTTCAAGTCCAAGTCAAGTCCCAAATCATTTACTTTCAAGTCCAAGTCAAGTCCAAAATCTCTGACATTCAAGTCCAAGTCAAGTCCCAAACCGTTGATCGTCAAGTCCCAAATCATTGACCTTCAAGTCCAAGTCAAGTCCCAAATCATTGACCTTCAAGTCCAAGTCAAGTCCCAAATCATAGACCATTAAGTAAAAGTCAAGTCCAAAACACTAACCTTCAAGTCCAAGTCAAGTCCCAAATCACTGTCTTTTGTACTTGACTTAGACCATTTTATCAAGTCAAATCTCATGTCATCAAAATAGTGACTCAAGTCTGTCTTGATTCCGGGCCACAACTCTCAAGCTCTCTGGTCATACCACAGATGTTTAAAGGCACGATTTCAATGGCCATTTCTTTGTTCCGTCACATTTTTCCGGCCGCACTGTAAGTTTATTCATGGCCATAACAGTAACAGAAAAGAAAGTTGACATCAAACTGAGCTGAGAACACAGCCTGCAGTTCTCCCTCTGATTGTATGCACCTCCAGCATGTCATGACGCAAGCATCAGCGCACTTGCAGCACTTCTATAGGCGAGTTTCCATGAAAAGCAAATCATACAGTATTCGAGAACTGATTCACGAGCCATTGCTTCAGATACAAGGTCTAAAAGCCATTACCTCGAGTCTTTTGTGGCCGAGAGCGGAGAGGTTTGGGCTTCAACAAGCTATAGTAGCAGTAATAATAGAGCTCCTTTTCTGCTGCCACCCTTTCAGTGAAAATTGGCCTTGATTTGATCTCCAGCTGAGTGAGAAATGACATGGCTCTGCACTTATTTAGACATGCTGCTACTCTATA
The DNA here is from genome assembly GCA_019453435.1 of Rhinogobius similis. Taxonomy (NCBI): domain Eukaryota; kingdom Metazoa; phylum Chordata; class Actinopteri; order Gobiiformes; family Gobiidae; genus Rhinogobius; species Rhinogobius similis. The sequence goes on from CM033628.1 coordinate 16,429,070, forward strand.
AGCACCAGGCACAGTCGGCAGAGAAGTCGAGTTTGTTCTCCTCATCTCTGGATCTTGGTGTGCAATTTATTTCCTTTTTTCCACTCAAATTATAATTTCTTTGTATAGCTCTGTAATTAAATGCGAGCAGGAAGCAAAACGTTTTCTTTCAGTATTCCATAACAATATTCAAAGTATTGTATGTCAGTCCAACAGAAATGTGTTAAAACGTGTTAGTTGAGGTTTAATTGTCAGAAAATGTGAAATGTCTGTAAAATTAATCACAAAAGTGCAAAAACATCACCATACCCTTATTTCAAAGTTTACAACATAGATTTTTTATTTATTTTATTCTCAATCATCTCTTTTTTGTAATGTTTTTTAACTATAAACTATTCCCCATATTCAAATTATGTATATCTCCAAAACAAAATTCACGATATTATCTAAATTTATACACATTTACCACCTGTAATCTGTAGCATTTCACGTTATTGATTACATTTTTACTAAATTAAAGGTCTTAATTTTGGTTTTAGTCGGTTTCAGGGTATGTTTTGATTCAAAAAGGTGTGTTACGACTTTAAAAAGGTTAAAAAAAACAACCTGATTTAGACTATTAAGTGTCTAAACATGATCATCTGGATATTAGCCACTGCTCATTAGACATTGTCCTCATCCTTTTCTGAATGATTTGAACATAATTTATTCTCAACACTCATTGTACACTCAACACATTCTCATATTATAAACATATAATTATCATCTCAACAACACAGCCAGTGTCACATTATCACAAATACTTTTAATGACAAATCGAGGGTCCATCCACAGAGTAAACTTTTAACACTTTATTCTGCTTTTTTTTTTTTTTTTTTTAACAGGAGCAGATAAAAGAGGTTGGCATTTGCGGCAGATATTGCTGTGGGAATATTTTAGCTCTGAAGTTCATTGATTCTCAGGTAAAACGTGACAGAAATCGACCAGTTTGACCTTTTCTGAAAGAACTCCATGGAGAATGTTATAAGTTCCACTGCAGCTTTGTTAAAGGTGCACTGTGTAACCTGTCTGCTACCTGCCTGTCTCCGTGTGCACAGTATGAATGTGTGTTTTTATATAACGTTTTTATATAATAAGAAGATCTGTTATGGAATTAATGCAAGATAGATACGTCATACAGTGGGACATTCCTGACAGATCAATAACATCTCCATGGTTACAAACAGCTGAAGGACCGCCCAAACTTTCAGATTTCAACAGGCACTTTGAGAAAAATATTAGTCAATACCTCTGATAGGGCTGCACAATTAATCGAAATCGAATCGACGCAGCGAATATTCAAGAGGAATAATTTCCTCCAAACAATATTCTGCATAAAAACTGCCAACCCTGAATTTCTAAATTCTAAATGTGAAAAAAATGTGTCTAAATGTAACAAAAACGTGACTCCAAGAGACAAGATCGAGGTTACTAGTGATAAAAACGAACTAAGAGCGACAAAAACATGGCTAAAACTACATAAGCGCTACAAACAGGGACAAAAACGTGACTAAAAGTGACAAAAAGCGAACGTTTCGAAGCAGGTGATTCGTTTATTTGTTCGTTCATATTTCAATTATCCTTTTGTGTTTAAAATGTGAACAAAATCCTATTATTGAAATAAATCGCAAATCAAGTCACAATCGCAATACTTAGCAGAAAAATCGCAATTTTTCCCAAACGTGCAGCTCTAACCTCTGATAGAAAAGGAAAAAATCACCTTGAACTGTTTTTTCAAAGCCTCAGTCGCAACCTCCAATCGCTGAGTCACTAGCGCCTTCTTCTGGTCAATGTAGGAATAGCAGCTCCTGACACTAAAACTAAACTAAACTAAACTATAATCCTTCATGTAGCTACAGTTTAATTTGAGCGCGTTTCCCTTTACTTTTAGGGTTCATTATTGACATTTATAGAGATCAGAGGTCAACAGATTCATTCCATTCAACAGTTTTGGACTCGGATTCTCTGTCGCTGAAATGAAGAGAAGCCTCAGTCAGACAAGACCATCCCAGAAATGTAAATTATGAATGATAAAATGAAAAATTAAACTGTGTAAAAGTAATTTGGGAAATGCAAAAATCCCATTAGTTCTGTTTAAATGAATAAGGGATTCAAATGTTTAAAATTAGGCTTCCATTGATCAAAGCATAGAAACCCCTTCATTATGTTCTGTTCATATTCTCTTCTGCGGCTGCCCACGAGACCAATTACCGTCCCCCTCTTCACCTCCTCTGAACATGGCCATTACACTCAGCACACTAGTCTCTGAGGGCCGTTTGATCTGAGCAGAAAGAGCAGAGCACCAACAAACCTGCGCATAGCAACATGTGTCTGTTATGAGGATGAAGGCCGCAGAGAGGACTCATCTGCTCATATAGGTCATCACAGAGGCTGCAAGAAAATCAAAGGCATGAAGGACACGAGTCACAATAATATGTCAATACACAAACTGCATTAAATGAAACTGACAGGTATTTAGCCTAATGTATCTTTCCCACCAGTATAGTGTTGGATGAAATGAGGCTGGATGGCTTTGTTTGAATGAATGGAAGGAAATATTCATAATTATTTGTTTGTGGTCTGTGGTTTACAGAAAATGTATATTTAATTGTGATACAGTGATGTTTTGTCTATGAATTTCATCCTCCTTTTATACTGCAAAAAGTGAAATTTACTTGGATTAAGAATATTTAACTTGATTAGATTAGATGATTAGATCAGATTTGACATGATAAGTAAATGATCTACAACAAGACTAGAACAAGACTTTCAGCGCTTAAAATTTATTATCGACAATATATTGGAAAAACAAACACATCTAAATCATGACACTGACTCGTAATTAACAAACCTGACGAGTCAAATCTACCTAAATTAAAATTACTTGCATAAATAATATATTTTTCTGTCGTGTATCTTTCTTCTCTGAAGACCACCAGAGGGCGGTATTGGGCAAGAAAATGTGAAACTAGTGATTTTAATTTGCAGTTAGTTAGTTATTTTCTTATGGTAATAATGCGTTACAAGATGTTTGTGTTTGTTTTCATGCAAAAACAGATAAGACGGTATCTACACAGGATGTCCATAAATTACTGTGTTATTGTCAGGCGACATGTAGAAACCATATGGTATATTCTAGCAAAGGTAAATGAAAAACTTAACCAAATTAGCTGGGTTAAATTAAGTATATACTAAATTATGTATTAGGGGACCGCTGAGAATGTTTGTACCTGGGGCCCAGAATTTGGTGCTACGCCCCTGCTTAAATATCACTATTTGACCTTTGTGAACTTTAAACTGAGTTCCATGTCATTTTTCTTCCAGTGATTGGTGCAACTCTTTAGTCGAATCATATAAGGCAATATTTCAAGATCCAGGCTGATGAATTACTCATCCAATCGACTCACACTTTCTACTGAAGCCACATCCCTGTCCCATCACCACATTCTCTAAAGAACACAGGCCTCATATTTCACACTCGCGGGATCGGAGTCACATTTACAGTAAGAGCGGCTCGAGGACCAGTGAAGACCGGCTCTGATCCTTGTGCCAGGAACAGGGCGCACACTGAACAGTCACTGCAGAGCGGCGTATGCTCTTTTATGGGGTGGTACATGCACACGTAGGACTCCACAAAATGATCTGGTGTTACCCATTAGTCCACAATCAGAGGTAAATGTATTTCAGTACTGTACTTTTTGAGGATCTGTAGCCTATACATGGGACCAATAGGCACTGTTAATCATTTTGTAATTGAAGTGTAACACCACCCACCTTATACGTTTCATTATTTTGTAGTTATCACACCATTAAGAATCTTTTTTGTTGTGTTATTATTGCGCACAAGAACCAGATGCATTAAGGATTTAGCCACGAGAAACAAAGTGGACTTACACAGGCAGGAAAAGGCAGAAAAATATCAACTCTCTTCACAGGTGATTTATTCATCTTAATCAAATTCGTTTTCACTGATATTTTTCCATTCACTATTGCTAGATTATACTCACTGGTTTGTTCACTTAACTCACTAATTTATGGACATGTGTAGCTCCAGACTATGTTATGATACAACAGTGTTTGTTTTTGCAATTAGTACCAGACCAATTTCACAAGGATCTTGAATTATTACTATAAGAAAATACACAAACTGCAAATTATAATCACTAGTTTTGTTAACAGCTTGTGAGCAATGATTTTCCTCTTTTTTTAAAGTGGTGACGAGGCCCTCAGAGCTCATGCATAATTGTATTAAGACTCTCAAGGACTTTACTCAACCTCAATGCATTTTATTACAACAAAAATAGATTAAAGAGTAGAAAAACGGAACTGAGAAAGACCTATTACGTACCTTTGAGGGCCCTTTCCTGTCCTGGGCCCCCGTGGAAGCCCCCGTCCAGCACCCCTGCTTGAGTCATATTTAGTATACTTGTTACATGGTTCCACTACATTTGAAAAGCAAATGAGCTGATAATAATTTCTGCTTCACTGCATTTCTCAAAAGTCAAAACAAAAAAAGCCTCCAAGTACAAAATACTTTGGTAATATCCGTTTAAAGCCTCATGACGTTCACTGCAGGGGCTGTTACGTGTCTGATGACTCAGAGGCTAACAAAGTTTCCCAAGGTATAGATTGTGGCCACTGATTAAAGACAATTTACAACAAAATGGCTACTAAATTTTTGGGGTCATTATCTGCAGTTCTAACAAGCTTTGAGTTGGCTTATTCTTATTCTTGTTTTGGAAATTAATATACAAAAATATAGGCTAAAACCATTATAACCACATATGTCTCTTGTCTTTCTAATCTAACCTTTTACAACATTTAAACTAATTTTACAGAGTGGTGAACTGAACCGGATCAGACCAAAATACAATTTCCATTTTGTTGTTAGAAGGAACTGACAGTATTTTATTATTTTTGAAGATGCAAAGTTATTCACATTTATTGAAACCAATGTAACTTCTACAGCAAATATTTCATTACTCTAAGTTAAGTGATAATTTGACTGAACTATTTTTACTTGTATCAGAGTATTACTTGACCAGGTGTTTTTGTACTTTTACTCAACTTTAGAAAAGCAGTACTTTAACCAACTCGACAATACGACAATATTGTGGATTGTTGGACAAAGTTTTGTTTGACAATCGCCATCTGGGTTCCCATTTCTAACTTAAATTTACAGCGATTTTGTCAAGCAATCCAGGTGTATGTCGACTATTATACATAACATATATACATATACATATAGTCATGAGCTGAGGCAAGAGACAGATAAGAAAAAACTATTAATCCAGTCAAATCAAACCATTTTGGGGGATCTAAAGAAATCCTTAACACGGTAGCTTTACTCTGCTCATAAAGAAAGACCTTGAATAGTTTTCAGACTTGACACCTTGTTTGTGGCCCACAGTTTCACATCCTTTTAGAAACTGTTGTGGTTGTTAAACTGAATACAGAATAAAATCTGTGTTATCCTTCATTCGTCCAGGAGTGTTTCAGAAGTAGTCTTAAAAAGTCTTTTTAAAACCTTGTCCAGATGATACCTCTGAAACCTCGTCTGCTAAACACAGACACCGGACTCAAATAATCATCAGTCGCAGAAAACCATTCAAAAAGACATTTAATGCAAACATCATGCTGTGCAAACCAAAAGGCATATTCTGTTCACTTTATGACCTACGTATAAAGACAGTAAGACATCTGGCATTAGTATTTACACATAAATATAAAAACTATCATTTTAATAATCATTCGCTAATAATCCAGTCTCTTTATTGGAAGGAGAGGTGCATACACTTGTGTTTGCTAGCTGTGGGGCAGAATGTAAACATTTAGTTGTGATAATCTGCACCGTGTTGTGTTATTTCTGGCAGAAAACTTGCTTGGTTCAGATATAACAGAGTGGTTAAGACTGCAGTTGGTAAAGGAAGCTGTGGATGTGCAAATAACACTGACTTCCGAGTTCACGTCCACAATGGGCCTTTTCTTGTGCCACAAATGTGTATTTTCAAAAATGTTAATTACATTGCAATACAAAACTGTCTGGCAGATAGTCACTCTTGTCCTTGTCGAGATGGATTTAAATAAGACAAATAAACACAAACATCGTCTGAAGGTGAGACACTGCAGGTGGAAAGGAAAAAATATTACATTTAAAGATATCAATTTGAAACGTCTGTAACTGAAACCTATAGTTCACTCACATAAATGTAAGACAAAAGTTTTTCATTACGCAATGTTTTTATATATAAATAAGGCATTTCATGTGTAAAAACTGCCAAAATTGCACATATTTGGGGCATTTAAATCTGAAAAATTGACAGAACACGTTTTAAATTTCGTGGTTCATTTTGTACACATATTGGTTACAAAATAATGCACAGGGGGGATTTTGGATTTCTTATTCAGTTTTTAAGGAAACAAGTTGTGACGTTGTGTTTAAAAATTCAAATTTCGCCTCCTTTTTTAGACTTAAAACTTTAATAAATCAGGTTTAGAATTAGAGATCAACAAATCCTTCAGTACGTTCAGTCAAAATCTTGTTCAGTCCAATATTTAATAAAGTTTGGTGTCTGTAGGAGCTACTTTTTGTGATATTTATGTCTCTGTGGGAGAAAAATGCATTTTGAGGAAATGGCCTTTGAAATTACAATGTCCCAGAGAAGTGGATTAAATGAAATAATAACACATCTATAGGATAGGAAATTGGACAAGTAATTATTGTTGTCCACATGAAAGCATTTATGTTGAAAGAGCAAACTGACCAACAAACAAAAGGGTCTCGTCTTTATGTTTTTGGCAGATATTCCCGATCAGAAGTCATAGTAGAACTAACATTTACATCGAAGAATGTGCAACAAATCAGTAAAAAGTCTAAGTACAAATGAAACATGTTTGAATGGCTCCAGAGACAAGATTAGGTTGTGTTCACGACTGAAATTTAAGTGTCAGATGGAGGATAGAAGCTCTACAAGCATTTCACACTTTTGAAAGAAATCTCTAAACGGAAAACTCACAACTGTTTCCTTTTTTGTTCGTGATGAGATCCACAAATCATTCTGTGCCTCAAAGTATTTTCTCCTGACAAAAACTGTGTCTTTATGTATTACAATGAATCCCACCACTTTTTAAACTATAGACAAGAAAATCTTTCACCTCATTTAACAGATAAGACACAGAACTTAATGCCAGATTATGCGGATAATAATAGAGAGATTAATAACCACAAACCAGGACAAAACCTCTACAATCTCACATGGAAAAGACAAATTTGCCGTAGATTTCTGACCTGACCTCCATGTCATGTGAACACAACCCATTGGCTCGAGGTAAACAAGGACCAAAAGAAAAGGTGTTATTTTTTCCAGCCGGTTTATGGGCACCCGAATGTTTGCGCTTAATCACCAGCTGCAAAGTGCGTAGTCTCCAGGACGAGTTCTCAGGAGGTGCTGCTCCTCTTTCGGGCTCGCGGCCTCATCTTCAAGATCTCCTCTTCCTGGTCACTTTCACAGTCTCTCTGAACAAGTGCACAAACGAATCACAATTGAAGCATTTGCAGCATAAAAGTCAATAGTGGACCCATTTATATTCTATTTCTAGACAGAATGTTTTTGCTCTGTAGGAACCTTTTTTGTTCATTTGTACATTTACAACATTAACTTTGTCGGGATATATGTTCATTAATTGTCTGATTTAATAACTAAGAAAAATAACTTGTACACAGTAGCTCCAAAATTGCAATTCTTAATTAGTAAGTTGTAACTGAAAATGTAGTTTAGTGTTAATTTCATTGTTTCGTTCACAGTTTTCCTATTCTGCCAAAAAAACACTAAGCCTGTCGTTTAGATTTGGTAAAACCTGAAACAAGTGACGTGTCGAAAAAGTGTCTAAAAGCATCAAAAACATGACCGAAAGGTGCATAAATGTGAGTGAAGGCGACATTAATGTGACTAAAAGCGACAAAACTTAACTGAAAATGACATAAACATGACTAAAAGCTGCAAAAATGTGAGTGAAAGTGACAAAAAACGCAACTAAAAGTGACAAAAAGTGACAAAATCTTACAGTTCTAATGATGAGTAGTTTAATACTAAATACCTGAAAGCACAATGTGTCTTTTGAAGGTTTTATAATTTGAGTATTTTGTGCAAAGTACATAGGCTGTTATTGCAATAAAAAATGTCAGTTTTGTTACAAACAAACTAAATTAGCATCCATGCCACCATTATTGGAAATGACAATGTTTAGGTTTTCTAAAATGACTGGAAAAGGCACAGAGATGTAAAAGAGATGTAAAATTCTCCATAAATTACAGCAGCAAAACCAGTCAAGTTAAATATGGTGTTGAGGTCAAAAATTATATCAGAGCAACAATGCTATAAATTCACTTTGTAATCAAGTTATTGACATATTTCTAAATAGACACCAAGGAAGTTTATTGTTTCAATGAACAAATTCTGTAATATCTGCGTTCTTACCTCGTCCTCCAGCAGCTTCGGACCCTTCTTCATGATCCGTGTTAAATGATTACACAGCGCTACAATTCTGAAAGACAACTGTAGCAGACAAACATACAGTCACTGCATTTGGCTCCTCATGTAGCTTTATGTAGTTTTAGTTTTGTTACCTTCCATCTGCGCCTGGCGTACTGTCTCTTAAAGTTCTCCAGGTTGACCACAGATAATCTCTTGACCATGGCCTGTCGAGGGTTCAGAGGCTGTGGGCAAATGAGAGCGTCAAATACAAGTAGTGAGTGAACGAGTAACACAAGTAAAGTACTAGAGATGGCTGAAAAAAGTGAGACAGAGCGGATTCAGTGCATGTTTATTCTGTTGAAACACATCAGTGCTGAGAAAACAAGGTAAGACCACTTTTAAGATCATCTAATAATACATCAAATCATTTTTAATAAATAAATAAATGCAAGTGTCCAAATTTCAAGTGCTCAAGTTTCAAGTGTTCTTTGTGATAAATTACAAAAAACTGTGAAGAAAGACAGTGCAACATTCACGTAACAGCAAAACATCCAAATAAATAAATAAAATAACATAATGGAGGATGTTGCTCTAATTTTACACATTGGAAAAACAAAGACATTTAATAAAATAAAACATGCAGTTATTTTCAAGTGTTGTTTAGCGCCTTCATTTTCAACCAGTGCAAAAAGCTCCTGTGCCTTGAGGTATTGCCATGAGTGCCAAGAAAAAATGTGCAATTTGGATTCACACATTGATTGAATTAAACAAATCACCTTTTTGGAGTGTCCTGAACATACTTCTTTACCGAAAACGAAAGCAAAACCACCATAAGTGACACATTTAAAGAACTAGACAATGGCAAAGACATGATTCGTCACATTACATACAGCATTTTTAAAACTAAAACGCCAGATTTGGTGAAGTACGGTGTGCCGTTTTATCTTTACAACCAAGAAAATGTGTCGAGACTCAATAAAGGTTGAAAAACACTGGTTTAACATTTCATTAAGTTAAATGTATTGTTGATTGAGTCCGTATTATTGTACAAACAACATCACAAATGTACTTTGGCCAGGTCTATTCAAGCATTTTTTCAAGTTCTCTGGTTCAAGTATTTGAGGGACAACTTTCTTTACACAATTATGAAATACAGCATATTGTGTTTAAAAAAGAAAAAGCACACAAACAATACAAGCAGCAAATCAGAAGTACATATAAACCAATAAAAGAATAATTAAACAGAACTTTTTGGAGTCAAGTAAGAGCTCAATAAACCAGGACACACATTTGTTCCGCTTTTAAATAAATAAATGAATAGTCTCGTTGTGTCTTGGAGGTAGAAAAGCGTCATATTAACTTGATATTTCACTCCTCTGTGAGTTTTGTTTTCCCGTAATCTTCTCCAACCAACAGCGAGGACAGGAGCAGCTTCGAGTCAAGCCTTAACGTGTCCACCCTCCTCTGCCTCCGCTCGTATCTCCCCCTGATCCCGTCCAAAGCCACGTCCACGTCCCTCACTCGCTCCTGCAGCGTCCTCCTGCTCTCCTCCACTCCCTCAAACACGCTCCGGGCCTCGGAAAGCTGCCCCCTGCTGGCCACGCCGTCTCCTCTGCTGCAGGCGCGGGCGAGCAAAGCCTGGATGTCCCTTTGCAGTGCATCGTGGACTCCTTCTACCTCCACCAGCCCTGACTCCAACACGCCCAGCTCCTCCACCAGCTGTGAAAATCGCCCCAGGGTGTTGTCGCTGAGTCGGGGGGTGTCCTCGGGCGTGGGGTGGCGCTGGACCAAGGGGGACTTCGGATAAAAGGGTGAGGGACATCGAGTCAGAACAGAAGTGGTGGCTCTCAAACACACGTGGTCAACTCCTCCAGGTTAGTGGGAAAAAGGTGGAATGCAAGAAAGCACACAGCAAACACTTGCATGCTTTTAGAAGAGGTGAAGAGACGCCTTCCTTCACAATCGGGCTTTCAAAGTATCGGTTTATCAAAGTTAAAGCTGGAGCACCTCATTTTCAAACAGTGAAGTAAGGAAGCAGGTATTTAAATCTTTCTAATACATTTCTAGCTCTCACAAACTCATCATATAGTTTTCACGTTTATTGATTTTTGGGCCACTAGCACAGCTTTAGTACTGCTTTTTCAAACACAGAAGTGAAGCAGAGGTATTATCCCTCCACAGCCAATCAGCTCTTCAACTATTATGCACGTAAAACAAAATCCACCTGAAGGCAGTGTACAAACTTTTGTGATACTTTAAAATAAGCATTAAAAATACATAATGAAAAGAGCAAATGTTTAATTATTAGATGAAGACAGTGTGCAGAGGTCTGATTTTTTCCACAAAGATCTGCTTTTACAGTACACTTTCTGGAGAGGAAACAGAATTTACGAATGATGAGGGAAAAAAGTAGGGTAAGCACTATTATATTATGTAAAAAAAAAAAAAAAAGCTTTTATTTTTATTTTGGTATTGAAATCGGTATTGAGTGCCGAGCCAATTGCTTAGTATCAAAAACGAGTTTGTAATGTTAGCATTGTTTTAGTATCACCAGTGTTTGACGGCCCTATAATAACAGACCCTAACCCTAAATAGGGTCTAACAGATAAATAAATGGTCCAAAAAAGTTTTATTTTATTTATTTTACTATCAATATTATCAAAGAAATTAAAGCAAGTAGCTTTAGATATCTTTCAAAACTGGGCTACCCAACGTTTTTGTTGCAAATTAGTATGCTTTAAAAAGTATATTATAAAAGCTGCACTTTGAAACAAAGTAAAACTACCGTCTGTATCTATTAATAAAGTATTTTATGTCTTGGCTGCACTTGGGAGTCCACCCAGTTTCACTTTGTCGTCTGAAAAAAGCTGTTTTAAAGTTGTGCATGAGCCATAACATGAATGCTTGTGAATATTTACGATGTACCAAAGGGTTTGTGAGTGTTAGAGGGATTTAAAAACCTACTTCTGGTTTGGCAGTTTGAAAATCAGGTACCCCAACTTTAAAAGAAACATAAAGCCACATGTGTATAGATAACATTCAAACTGTGACACAACCGCTAAGAAAAATGTGTGTTTCCCCAACTATTGACCTGACATATTTCTGCTTTACTGTAATATGAAATCTGTGCCAGTTGTGAGGTTCTCCCGCACAAAGCGCTTTCCCCCTGGAGAAGGGCGTGGAGCAGTGACAACACAAAGCACAGCCGCTTCCAGAACAAATATTCCGTTAAAGGGTGTGAGTGCGATGCCTGGTGAAACATGTATTTAAGACGCTCTTTCACCGCGGCCTATGGGGGATTTATGTTGTTCATAAGAGTCAAACAATATATCACGCACGCATTCTTTTATCGACTGTGTTTCAAACTAGACACTGTGTTACGTCATCGCAGAAATTGTTATATTATTGAACATTACCTCAATCAAAGAGGGACAATATGTTCTCAGAAATAAAACACAAGGAGGTGGAGCATAACGTAAGAAAACAGACCAAATAATGTGCAGGATTTGGTCCATGATGGTAACTCCCTGATTGCTTTGTTTATAGTAAATGAAATATACTGGCAAAGTTAACAATAATAATAATGCACTGGATTTACAGAGCACATTTCACACCCAAAGTGCTTCAAATTGCATTAAATGTTCCAGTATAATGAAATTTAAGAGGAAATACAAAGAAATGATAATTATGAAGTATGAAAATAATGAAAAGTATTAAGTTGGATATATTTTGTGTTATTACATTGAATATTATAAAGTTACAATTAGGAAAGGGGATGGGATTAAATAAATGATACGTCTTCCCACTCCTTTTTGAACATTAAAGCTCTCAGCCCCTTTTATTTTGACTTTCGATGATGTGTGACTTATATTTGCAGGTTTGAAATAAATCCATAAATTCATTCACTTCATGCTCAGTAGTTTATGGTTTTATCTCATTCTTTGTGTGAAATCTACTAATATTGAGAAACGACTAATTTCCTTGAATGTGTTGATGTCAAAACGTGTGAAGCTTCAACTAAACATGCCTCAAGTGAGTGGGAGAAAGCCAAGCCTACCTTTATCCACGGATGGTTCAGGGTTTCTTGTATCGTCATTCGTTTTCTAGAAGAGATACAGAAAAATAACTCACGATACAGTTCATTTTGGTGTGTAAAACTTTATAGTAACTGTACTTTTAATAGCCTTAATAAAACATGAAATAAGACTTAATACATACATATAACAAATGGTATTTTAAGTCTTAGAAACTACATAAATAATACCCAAACCCCAACCCCTTAATTAAGGAGTTACTAAGCCTGAATCATTGTTAATAATTCAGGCTAATTAAGGTGTTATAAAGAAAACAAGAATGTTTCTGGAAGAGATGAACAATTTGTGAAAAGTATCTACCTTTTACAAGAATTGCAATAGGAATTTAGGATTTAATTTAACTTTTTAAACATGTTCAAGAGAATTGACACAAAGTAGGAATAGGAACTGACAAACTATGTATTTCAGAATATGTTTGTACAGAGCCAAACAATAGGGTTTAGTAGTTTTTATGCAGAATAAGACAGGATATTTTGTTGTTTGTGGAGGAAATGACTTAAAAAACTGCAGTCTTTGTGATTTGCTAATTGCAATTAATCTTGCAACCCAGTTTCAGGTCACTTATCTCAAGAAACCAAAAGTAGATGAAAGCATGAAATCATACATATATTATTCCTTTTGTAGTTATAATCGACAATCTTTTGAAGTTCCTGTTGTAGGCAAGACATATTACAGTAATGTCCTACAGTTTACTTGTTTGTGTAATGATAAAGTGTTAAGAACAGATCAGATATTCACAGTTTTTCTTGTTGTTTGTACCTTGTATCTTTCTCCAGTAACTGTCTGATGAAGCTCTTGGCCAGTTCACTCGTGTTGCTGAACAGCTCTTCGTCGAAATCATAATTCACCGCTGAAATGTTCCCGAGAGTTTCCTGCTTGGTCTCACCGAGGAAAGGCGACGCTCCACTTAAACTGAAACACGACACATTATGAAGTTTAACTTGAGGTTTGTGATATGAAAATACAACAGTCTGGAAACATTGTGTATTGGTGCTTGACTGTTCCTGCTCCTTCTTCAAATACTCTATACGTATGTGCAGACTGCTTTTCCCCCGCCGCTTCTCCTTTTGGTTCATCAACCACGTCAAGCTTTAAGTGACGCACAAGTGAGTTAACCAATCACAGAGGAAGTAGACAGGCTGCGCAATTAATACAATTTGAGCCAACTATAGAGGACTGGACAGATATAATATAATAAAAAATGGAGCATGTGACATTCAGACTTAACTCAAAAATTGACAAATTTGACAGACTTTGGACAAAATGGGAAAATTTCTTTGAACTGTGTGTGCCTTAATTTAGTGTCTTTAGTTGCTGTTGTTTTTTTTTTCTTCCTTCTTTTTTCTGCTTTCTAGTTGTGCTCTGTTCTTTGTGTTTTAGTGTTGTTCTGATAAAGGAAAAATCAATCAAGATCCAGTCATTTCAATTGTCAATAATATGTTAGAGGCAATTTTCTGAGACTTTTCAGGAAGAAATATGACTATCTTTGTGTTCAATGGCTTGTGTCTTGTTTATGTTAATACATCATATACACACATATACATATATATATACATATACATATACATATATATATATACATATACATATGTATATGTATATATATATATATATACATATACATATACATATGTATATGTATGTGTATATGTACATATACATATGTATATGTATATATATATATATATATATATATATATATATATATATATACATACATATATATATATATACATATACATATATATATATATATATATATATATATATATATATGTATATGTATATGTATATGTATATGTATATATATATATATATGTATATGTATATACATATATTAAAAGCTCTGTTTAGGTAGATTCAAGAATAGACGTGGGTTATCAAAATTTAGATAATACTGTGGGTGCTATAAAAAAGAGCTGATTTAACCAAAAATGAAAAAGATAGGTTTCAAATAAAGGAATAAGGCGATTTTTTGTACTTTTGTGATTCATTTGACAGACATTTCACACTTGTCTTGTAAGTAACATTTGTTTATTCATACTGGAGTTGAGTTAATAATAGATAGTTTATAAGTTAAAACTTGTGTAAATTGTTTATTCCTACTGGTGTTTAGTTCATAAGTATATATGTATGTATGTATATGTATGTATGTATAAGTTATATTGTAAATCGTTTTTGTTCATACTGGGGGTTTAGTTGATAAAACAGATGTATTTTATATTATCCTTTATTCTGTTGAGATACTGATTTTTAATTTAGTTTGTTAGTCTTATTTTTATTTTATTTTGAACCTCTATTTTCCTCTTGGGGATGAATAAAAGTGATTCTGATTCTGATTAAACCGCTGCTAATATGTTTAAAGACACATTTAACACAATTCTGTTGGACTGACATAATCTCGTCTGAATATAGTCATCGAGATACTCCAAAAATGTATCGACGGTAACGACTTGAACCCATTTTCGATCACTTGGTGCACTTTCATTCATGCGGCCTCCACTCACAGGATGTATGTGATGACTCCGATGCTCCTGTGAAAAACAACAGCCGTTAATCCACAGTCGTGTCATTGTGGAGCGAAGTGCGTCCAGCGACAGGCCGAGGTCACACTGCTCTTACCACATGTCTGCCTCCAGGCCCAGCTGCTCGTAGTTCACGATCTCCGGAGCTGCAAATAGACACAGCGTTATTAAGCACAGAATGAAAGCGGGGACGGGCTCCGGGGCCAAACGTACCAACAAACTCAGGTGTGCCAAAGATGTTTTTGAAGTCCGCCCCGGGCTCGATTCTGTGCGCCAGTCCGAAGTCGATGATTTTGATGCGAGGCAGAGGGACGTTGCGGTCGAGGAGCATGATGTTCTCAGGCTGAACAGAAAACAAGAGTGGATTGTTCAAAGTCCCTCTGACAAGTCGTTTAACTAATGCAGTTAAGATCAATATATTTCAAATTTTTCTGAAATCTTTACCAGTTTAGCTATTTTTTGTTTTGTTTTTTAATTTTACTTTCTGGTTAAAAATGATGACATCACACTGGCAAATTACTGAGAAACCATCCGGTACTCTGCACCAAAACTCCTCAAATGTCACAGATTTTTTTTTCATTCGAGGTAACGTAAAAGGTAAAGTAAGTTAAGGTAAAAAAAGGTTATTGGGTTAAAGGTTATTATGCTTTATATACAGGGTAGTTTCGGGTTTTTTAAGACTTAAAAAAAATAAATTATCGAACATCAGGCAAAATAATTGTCTTTTTTCTGCTATAGAAAAATATTTTATATTAAAAGAATAAAAACAGCAATAACACTGATAAATTAAGTGTTACACATTGAAAAAGACATGATCTATGAGCTTAATGCCCATTACCATAATCTTAATTCCCTTTTAGAACGTGTATATATATATATATATATATATATATATGCAGTCACTGCTTGTCTGTAGTAAACAAGCTGTTTCTGCCCTTTTAATTGCCCCTCGGGGACAAATAAAGTTATTTGATTGATTGATAATGGGTTATAATATCCAAGACAGACATGTAACTTGGTGAGAGAATATATTTAATCATAAAAACGTAAAAATTTAGACATATTCTGACAAAAGATATAACATTACTATGACTAAAACAAGGACAAAGAACATTTAAGACCATTATAATTGAAATGTAATACTTTATTGTTGAATTCAATGCTATTCAGGCCTTAAATGGGGCACTATCAAAGGTAATACTTTTGAATGCTTTTAGGACCTTGCGGGTGCACTATGGTGGGAAATAAAAATAGAAAAATATCACACTCTTGTGGCATTTTGACCTTCCTTTCCTACTATAATAACCATAAAATTTGGTCATCTAAGGGCCAGAGAGGAAATACTGAAACAATATACTACAAAAAAAAATGCTGATGACTTGAAACAAGAATGATTCAACTAAATTAGTACATCATTTTCATCGTCCACACGTGGTTTTTCAGTACATTTTATCCAGTCTCATTGTTGTCTCTGTCTGACTCCGTGCTCTCAGTGACTTCATTGATTCAAATGTTCTGTCAACCTTTAACCTTTTGTGAACTAATTAGTTTCTGGATCCAATTAACTCAACAGCTCTTTGATGAAATGTGGTACGGACAGTACAGAGCAGCGTGGCAGAACCTTCAGCAGCTCTTTTGTGTTCGTGATTGTACATGCCAGCTTCAAATCAGAGAAGAGTTCAGACATGTCCACAACCAGAGCAGCACCATTTGGGAAAAATATCTAATTGCGATTTTTCTGACCAACACTGTGATTGCGCTTAGATTTGTGATTTATGTGCTGATAATAGGATCGTCCTGGTCGCCTCCCTGGGGAGGTGTTCCGGACATGTCCCACTGGGAGGTGGCCCCGGGAAGACCCAGGACACGCTCTCAGCTGGCCTGGGAACGCCTCAGGATCCCCCGGAAGAGCTGGAGGTGGTGTGCGTGGAAAGGGAAGTCTGCTCAGACTGCTGCCTCCACGACCCGCCCCCAGAAATGGAGGGATGGATAAAGATTTGGATAAAAGATTCTGAAAGATTCTGTTCAAAGTCCAAATTTTTAACACAACTAGAAGAACTGACAGAAAGACTGAAATATGAACTGACAAATAAAAGAATCACCGGTTTCAGAACATTTGCTTTTAGGCACATTTTTTGTTGCTTTTAGAAGAGTTGTTGTCACTTATAGTCGTATTTCTGACGCCTTTAGTCAAATTTTGTCACTTTTAGTCATATGTTTGTCACTTTATAGTTGCGTTTTTGTCACTTATAGTACCATTAATCCAGTTTTAGTCATATTTTTGTCACTTTAGTGACAAAGCGTGACTAAAAGTGACTTTGTCGTGTTTTTGTTTTTGTTGCGTTTTTGTCACTTTTAGCCCTGCACGTTTTTTGTTGTTTTTGGTCATGTTTTTGTTGCTTTTAATTGTGTTTTTGTCATTTTAAGTTACATTTTTTTTTTTTTTTTTTTTTGTTCATATTTGTTTCAGAACATGTTTTAACACATCTAAACTACAGGGTTAGCCGTTTTTATTGCAGCCTTTGCAATTTGCTAATTGCGTCCATTCAAATGTGATGTTTACTATATGTTCAGAGCTTACCTTCAAATCAAAATGGGCGATACTTTTAGAGTGCAGGTATCGGACGCCCTCCAGGATCTGTTTGATGAAGCGTGTGGCCTCTTCCTCACTCAGGGACTCCTTCTGGGCCAGAAAGTCAAAGAGCTCTCCTCCTGAAACACTTCACACAGACACAGACACACGTTTGGTTTCCGGGCTTTGTGGGAACATCACAGTCATTTACAACTAACACACTTTGTCCTTGTTAAATCTATAGAAAACTGTATGTTGTCAAGAAATACACAGATTTGTTTTGTTTAAATATTATCCATTTGAAATATCTGTAGCTGAATATGACATGAACTAAGGATCAAAGTCTGTCTTTGCTTTTTATCTTCCATGAACAACAAAGGGTTTTTTACTCCAGGAGCTAAAAATGTGATGAACTGTAAAAGTAAATTGTCCGTGACATATTTGCGATTGTCAACACTGTTACATCCCCATTTATGAGAGTCAACTTCCTGTTTAAAGGCGCCACTTTGACTTCTTTCCGCCCTTCAAAATATACAATATTGAATTTTAAATTGTCACTTGCTATAGCGACGGTGTGCATTTATAATCTCCAATTGCCAATATTTTGTCTCTTCTGTCTTGTTAGCCACATGTGCAGTTAGTTGTTATCATTCTGTACACGTTCATTTTAATTATCAAGATACAATATTAATTCAAATGATTTTATTAAGTCAACTGGAATTTGGTATTTTACTTATTTCTCAATCCTTTTTTTTTTCCATTCATCCACCAGATTACGTTTGACCATTTTACAACCGGATGACTGACGAAACATTTTGAAACATTGCTATTTCATAACAATCTGCCCTGCAGCGTTAATAGAAAAAGAACTAAAGAACAAAACACATTCAATTATAAAGATTCATGACAGAATTTTATGTTGGAGCAAATCTGTCTAGGAATCAAAGATAATTAATTGCTCTGCTGCGCACAACAATTCTTCCTCTGGCCTTAAAAAACATGAGTTTTTTTCAAACCCCTGAGTAAAATACATTCTGTGGTTTGTGACTGTGATCGGGAGAGGTGGAAAGTGAAGTTCATTTTTTGTTGTATTGTCCTTTTTTATGGTGAATTTAGACATCCTTTGTTTGATTAAATAAAAAAATAGTGGACAGACGGTTGTCGCTCCGCCCCATTCATGATAATGCGGCTCAGTCATGGAGAATTCAAAATGGCCGCGGGTTAACCCCCACTACTCCCCCCTTGGTGGGGAGGCGGGGGGAGGGCGACTTTGGGGCGGCCTTTTGCTGACGTACTAGCCTCTATGGTTACCGCCCACTCGTAGGTGTATGGCTGCGCCCTGACATTTCCGGCGCGTAAAGCCCGCCTTCTTCATTAGATATGCACAAACTTTAAAAAAAATCACAGCGGCTAAACCAGCCTGGTTCAAAAAAATTCACCCCCCTCAGCGTTGTCACAGAGCCGTAAGCTAAAGTTTGAGACCAAAGCTGTATTTTGAGCCAGGCTCTAAAGTAGGTTTTGAAACGTCTAACTCCCCATTGACTTGCACTGAATAATTCTACTTCCGCAGCAGCCCCTAGTGGTCAGCAGCAAATTGCAAACATGGCAGCTTACAGTCGGCGGCTCAATTTGAGCGCGGTAGCCTCGCCCACTGGTTTTAACACATCTAAATGTTTGTCAGGAAAGTTGCCAAATTTTGTAAATGGTGTTGTCTTATGAGTCCATGAAGGGCTGGGCATAATGATAACACAACAATAATAAATAAACTCATTCATAAGGACAAAAGTGTTGTGAAGTGGGTGCTCACAGCTCCAGGATGAGCACCACCTCGGTGCGGCTCTCGTACACGTCGTGCACAGAGATGATGTTGGGATGCTGCAGCTCCTGGAGGATGGACACTTCCCTCTCGATCTCCTCTCGCTTCACTCCTCGCCGGCTCACTCGACTCAGACACTTCCTGATGAACTTCGCCGCAAACTCCACACCGCTGCTCTTCTCCCGGCAGCGCTTCACGATGGCAAACTGCCCACTGGAGAAAAAATACATACGATCAGTCATTTTCTCCATTTGTGCTGAGAAAAATGACAACTTTGCAACAGTAGGTCGATGTTATGTTTTCTAATTGACTAGGATTGTCACAACAAAACAAAAAAACAATATCCAAATCGATTCTAATCAACAATTAAATACTAGATACTCCTTTAAACAAGTACTGATACTGAAAGAAAAACACAAAATGAAACCTTTCCTGAATAGTGTCAAGCCTTTTCCCCTGTATCAGAATTGAGCTTGACATTTTAGTGTCATGACAAAAACACTACCAAGGACAGGTTTTGTTTGGCAAGTTATTTTGCACATTCCACAGAAGCTTGTCTGTCGACCTCTACCATGAGCCATCGAGTGTGTGCATGTGTTTGTAACAGACCGAAGATTAAGCACCAGGTACTTTTAGAGTTGTGAATCTAGAGCTGTGCAATCAATCAATTTTTTTATAGATTTGAGATCCAGTTGTTTCAAATAGTCGATAATCAGCTTGGGTGTTACTGTAAATATCCACAAAGATTCATTTTCTGATGCAACCTTGGCTTTAGAACTGCTTTTTTCAGAGAGCAAAGTGAAGCTCGTTTAGACCACCCCAAGCACAGCCTCTTACTTTGAGGGTTGAAGAGAAACTGCAGACAGCAAACAGTGGTCTAGTGGCTGTTTAAAATATATTGTATTCTGTGGAGGAAAACACAAAATTTTGTCATTTACAAAACAAAACTAAGTTGGGTGCCCCAAGTTTAAGAGGAAGAAATTTGATAATCTGTTTGTGAAATTGCACCTAATTAAAGTTTTGTTCATCTTTATAAAATTACTTTTGAAAACAATTTGTATTTGCTTTTAATATGATAAAACAAATAAAATCATGATCAATCAATATGAGGACTGCTGTTTTTTGACATATTATCAAGCCCTTGTGAATCCTACCATTTTCAGTTGTTCGAAAGACACTTGCAAGGATTATTGACATTTTTTTATGAAACAAACAACAACAGCCTTCTACACAGGACAAATAGGTGTACCGTTACAATAACCCACTATCAATCATACAAAATATCACTGTTGTTAAGTGTTATTGTTATTAAAAACAGGAAATAGCTTTGAAGGAAGTTTAAAAGGAAGCCATGTGTCAAAGTGAATAGTAAATTCTATAAAGACTTCCTGTTTTCTCGCCGTACGCAGAGGCCATTCAGGGTGCTACTACCTTCACCACTGGAAACATCTCCGTCAACATTTACTGCTGTGGCGGCGTCTGATTGACAAAAATCTAAAAGTGGGCTCGGAGAATGGAAAGCGGCCCGTGTTGTCATGCTCTCCTCACTGCACAGTCATTCGCTCCTAATCGAGTCACTGACAGAGCAACTTACAAGTGTGAAAACTATTTCTAAAACAGTCGCCTGGTTAAATGTGCGGTATGGAGGAAGAGATTAGCGCCATAACACACTTCAGTCTGGGAGCTGAGTGTGCGTGCCGTGTCATCGGCCCAACATTTAAACTCAAAGTCAAGGACCAGCTTCGTGTCCATGAAATCAAAGGTACATGCAGTGCAACGTGAGCTTTGTTACACAGGCCTTCTGCAGTTTTTGTTTCAAATCTTTTTGTTTTTGTCGTCCTTTGGGTTCATTATTTAAACTAGTCTCATTTTAGACCACGTTTAGTCTAATTTATAACCATGTTTAGCCCTAATTTAAATTTAATCAAGTTTGGGTTTAGTTCTGATGATACTAGTAAAGCCAAATATTCTCAAAGTTGGAGAACCGCTGTTCGAAATTTACATGAAATTGAATTGACTATTTGACAAAAACATGACTATCATTCAAACTAAATGATATATATTTTTTGTCAACTAAATTCTAGAAATAGTCTTTTTAAAAATGTCTTATTTCAGGATTATTATATATTTTTTGGCCCGTATAGGCTTTATTTGACAGGACAGCAGAGCGAGAAATGGGGAGGAAACTGGGGAATGACATGCAGTAAATGCCATGAGCCGGATTTGAATTCATGACATTATGAACCTGCACCACACAGTGTGCATGTGTGCTATCCATTCAACCATGAGCGGCATTGAAATCTTCAATTTTTTAACGGATTTTGTTCAGGTTTATCATAATTTTCAGAGTTCAGACCCAGTTTGACTGAAGAAATGCCACGAGTAAACCCTGTGCTGAAGTAATAAAACTAAGAGTGAGAATCCTATGAACATTGTTTGTGCCTCTAAATCAAATATTCTTGTAATTGTGCAATGCCTTCATTCTATTTGTAATATCTCCGGACATCTCCGTATAAAATGTCTTTATAACTTGTGTTTTGTGAAGGTCATCGACACAAAAGTAACAGGGTAAAGGGTTTAACCTGGTAAGATGAATAATACATAAATAAATACAAATAATAATACAATACAAATAATAATAATAAACATGTCTGACATTATATTGATTAGAACCTCAGAGAATACTAGTGAAGTGAAATATTATGTGTTGGACTGTTGAGTGGAACACGCACCGGAGAAACATGTTCTGCATAAAAGAGGAACAGGAATAAAACCGTCACATGTGTAAAGTGGACTCTGTGGTGGTCATAAAGATATGACGTAAAACCTGTGCCATTGCAATTGTCTGCTTTTCCAAATGGTCTGTGAGTAAACTGTGAATCCACTGCACTGAACAAGATCAAAAGCTTCAAAACATCTTGGGTAATTTCCTTCTAATGGATTCATGTACGGCTCAAAATGAAAAGACAGGCTTCGTTCTTGTACTATCTTGCATCATCATGTCGCCTGTAGGCTAAGAATAGAGCACTTTCACCCTTATGTCGAGGAGGAGGATAAAGCGAACGAGGAGGCTCAGAAACCACACAAGAGGAACACGGAGTTTCTACTTCGGAGACTAAAACGTGACCAGCTGCACTGAAATTGAACAATCACACGTCTAGTGGTACTATTTTGATTCTCCACACTGAAATGATACTTATACCTGGGAGCATTGTCCGCTAGGGTTGTCAGAAGTATCGAAAATCAGATTCTAATCGATATTAAAACTACTGAAACTCATTTGAGAAAGTATCGATAGTAAAAAAAAAATTCAAATACATTTTACAAGAGAAAATTTGACCTTTCATGAAAGGTTTTAGAATTATCTTGAGCTTTATCAGAACAAGTGTAAGACTACAATGTTTAATAAAGAACATATTATTATTTAATGTTGAAAAAGTCAGTCTATGGTCTGATATCAAAATGAGAATTGAGTACATTTCTTAGATTTGAATCGATTTTAGGATCGTGACAAGATTATTGTCCACCATCCATCCCGAACTTTTACTATAGAAAAGTGAAAAACTATAAATTTGTCAAAAAAAGCTAAAGAATTATTAAGTCTGGCTTGGCTCTGTTGAATCTTCTGCATTTGGTTTAACTGTGAAACAGCTGTAAGCACTGCATAACAGTGAAAAGTTTTCTGGTTTGAATCCCGTAACGTTTCTGTGTAAAGTTTGAATTTCTGCCATTTTGACCCAGATCCTCCTGGGAATGCAGTTTTAAAATACTGAAATTACACATGTAGATGATCATCGATGGAAGGATTATTTGAAACTAGTTATTATAATTAGCTCTGAATTATTTATTAGATTCCTGCCCCTCGGAGTCGGATTGGGACTTTAACACAAAATCTTTGAGACATGACTTTCTGACAGTGGTGGAAGAAGTACTAAATTTTGTTACTCAAGTAAAAGTGCAGATATGTGTGCAAAAAATACTCAATTAAAGTATCACATTAAAAAATCTACTTAAGTAAATGTGGAGAAGAATCTGTTTGAAAATGTACTTTAAAAGTATTTCATGCAGATAATGAGACCAGTTTTACGCATTAAATGTTGTGATTATGGTAAAGAATTGTGCTTAATTTTGCTTGCCAAAGGTCTATTGGCATTAATTTCTTTAATTTCATGTGTATATTTATCTTTGCTTGTTGTTGACATTGAACTCAAAACCTTCAGGCATCAATGAGCTCAGAATAATTCCTCAAACATAAGTCCAGTTAAAAAATGTAGTTGAGTAAAAAGTCAAATGCAGTGAAGTAAAAGTAAAAAGTATCCAAGTAAGTAAAGTACAGATTCCTAAACATTTGATTTAAGTACAGTCCTTTTACTTTTGTACTTTGTTACTTTCCATCGCTGCTTTCTGAATTATCGTCTTTACCCTGTGGGCATGTTTGAAAGAGACACTCTGGTTCAGATCACTATCATAATGTGTGAAGCGAAGAGGAGCCTGAGTCCCTTCATCAGAGCACAAAGCACGCAGCTCCAGGGCAAAGGCGGAGCCAGAGAGAGGGGCGTTCACGTGACAGAGATGGCCTCACTTCAACCAGACTGAAGTGTGTGTGTGTGGGCGCTTGGGATGGTTCTGTGGGAAAGGGTGGACAATTTTCAGATTGTACTGTATTCTACGGTACTTTTGTGCAATAACATGGTCCTGTAAATGTGTTGGATGAGATTTAAAGTGACAGGTTTTAATGATTTTCTAATTTTGACTTTATTCAGTGTATTAATATCTCTTTATCAGGTCGCAGTTTGAGGAGAAAAGTTGAAAAATATGTTGGAAATTACAGGAAGTAAACAAATTGATGACATTCGCACTAGAGAGCCAAAGGTTATGCATAATTTACACGAAATAAACTACTTTTTTTGAACCTTTAAACATTGATTCCACAAAATAAAGGATCGGGAAGGGCATCTTATTGGGGGCCCCTTCAGATTGGGGGCCCAAGGCAATTGTGGCCTTATGGTAAGTCCGCTGCTGACTTTTTTACTCTCTTTCTTGGACCACTACTTTGTACTTTAGTACTATTTTGAAGCAACGTTAGTCTAACCTTATTACAGTTTTGGCTACTCTACCCATCTTTGGACAGAAAGCACAAAATGAAATGTTAACCACTGAGCCACTATAGAACTTGCCTGGTCTAACATAATTTAATAAATACTGACATTTTTCCATTGCCTCAAACAAACACCATTTCCCTTTCATCTAATAGACCCTTGCTTTTCAACCAGTGTGCCGGGGAACATTAGTGTGCCAGGTATGCCTTGAAGAAATGTCCAATTTCAGTTTACATACTGACAGTTGTGGATGGAATTGACTAATTTCTCATTTTGGAGTGTCCTGAGCAACTTATGATCAAAAAATAAACACAAAACCATCAATGTTGACAAATTTAGAGCCAGACAGTGGCACAGACATTATTTACCATATTTTTTAAGAACTAAATGGTCTGGTTTGGTCATGCTTTAATTTAATTTAGTTGCCGTGGTATCATGTCAACCCAAAAAGCGTGCCGCAACTGAAAAAAGGTTGAAAAACACTGTAATAGACTATATATCTCTGTCTGCGAGGGGAGGGGTGTTTGTCCCGCTCTGACCATTAACCTGGGACCACCATCTCTCCACACACTTTCCATCTCCAACAGCTGAAGGTCATTAGACACAACCACGTTTGAGCAATGTCCCGACAAACGGCGCCGGCCCAGCACAAACGTCTCACATGAACAAACTCTGGGGCCGAATTATCTGTAAAGACCACACCCTGAGCACAGAGGGGTCGCCACATGAACTGCACTGATGCTGATCGTCAGTTCTCACCCTGAAGCCTTTCCTGCAGACTGGAACTATTGTGATTGTGATTAGATTTACAGTTCATGGTGTAAAATAAAAAAAAAAAACCTGACCGTGACCTTGAAATATGAACCACTAAACGAATCCAATGCATTTCAGAACATGTTTGGAGTGGTTTAAACGACAGGGTTAGCAGTTTTTATACAGAAGACATGAGATTTTGTTTTACAGAGTACAGTTTATGAGCCTTTGAGGTAAAATAACTGCAATGGAAATTCTAATTTCGATTAAATTGCGATCAATGGCCTTAATATGAACAAACCAGTCATCAGTTTTCAACCAAAAACAAAAAATGTACTTATCTCTTTGGTCCTTTATCATAAGATTAATTTCAAATGTTTATTTAGATATTAATTTATCACCATTTAATATATAACTTGCATATTTACATTCCTTATTATTAACAAAAACTGATCTTAATCACACATTTTCTCCTCATATTGATCAATCTTGATATTCTATTCTTATTAAATACAAACAAAAATGTCTTTCAATATAAATTTCTTGAACTCAAACAAAACACACTTTTGATGAGTGCCATTAAAAACAAATAATCCAATATCTTCCCCCAAAGTCTGCATTCTGCTCCAAGCCACATGCCTTAAGTGACGCAAGCATATCATTGACGATTAGAACATAGTGATCTAATCAGCCACCAATTACCGAGCTGCAACTCCAGAATTCATTTCCCAGATCATTTGGGGCAGAAGTGATGGTATAAAATTTGGAAGCACTTTTATTTTTGCTCAGGCATGCATGTAAACAATGACACTTCCTGTTCCTCCTACGGTCCGTCCTATCTACATTCTCCAGTGTACTCAGTGATAGACACAGTTTGTTATTGTGTCGACTGACTAGAACGAATCGTCTCCCTGATACTTGTTTCTTGACACTTTCTTTCAAACTTGCTATAGGGGCAGGCCTTGTGTGACCAGTTGCAGTAATAAATGTTACAAGTCTGAAGTATGTGAGCATGACATTTACTGTGTCAATAAGAGGAGAGTGTGAAGAGACTTCCTGCATAGAGGACATTGTAAAGACTTCACAGCTGACATCTCCAGTCTAAAGGTTGGAACATTTGCTTGGTAAATGTATAATAACTCAAACTTTTCTTTTCCAAATGCAACTTATATGATACCATGGTCAGGTTTGCCAGATTTTCAGAGAGCAACAAGTGACCAAGCCTTTGAAAAAATAAAGTCTAAAACAAACAACCCCAGCCCCATGAAAAAAGTTTTTTTTTTCAAAAGCAACTGATTAAACATTGTGTGTCGCCAAGTGGCACTGAGATGCACATATTTTTGAACGCATATTTAACATCAACAACTTTATGCATTCATTTTATTTAACGCACAGATAGTTCCAGCAATAGTCACTGCACTGTGGCCATCACCATAGCAACGGGTAAACAAATGCCAAACTGCTGTGAGAGAGCTAGCTTCATGTAAAACACAGAAATAACTAATATCTCAGACATAAGAGACAGAACAGGCTTTTCAGATTCACAAGTGAAGTGTTTCAGCTCGTGGTCGTGGAGCCGTGTGTTACACAGTTCTGTTTCATCCCTGTTGACAGAAGAGAGTCATTCAGTGCTTATGCACCGCCTCTGACGGTCATCTGGGATTCATAGAACCATAGTTACATACATAAGTGTTGTTTTAATGTACTTGGTGGAGTAACACTTGACTCCACATGTGCGTTAAAACTGTTTAACAAATGTCTCCTCGTTGTCTAATGCTTACTAAAACAACACTTGAGTGCTAACAGCATGTTTCAGTCATTGCTGGGTGTTTTATTGCGAAACAGACCTGAAAAAAGGCCAAAAATCACCTCTTGTGACGAGAAAAGCCCAGAAAAAAAGCAACTCACAACTGTAAAAATTTATAAACGACTAGTTGCTAAAACTAAAAGTTGCAGCAGAGAAGTGGACTTGGCAACTGTGGTCATAGAGCAGTATATACAATTTATTTCACACATTCAAAACACAGACAGATTTTCTTTTAATTTCTGATGCGTATCGAATGACCTTTCAGTTCAATGGGCCACTACAAAATCCCTGTAATCCCCATCCAATTCCTTCACAGGCTTTCCTTTCCCTCCTCCGTCTGAGAGCTGGTTATTGCAGCTGTTGCTCTTTTCAACAGAACATTAAGAGCTGCTATCAGGGTGTGTCTGCTGCTGTTGTCATAATGGGTCATACAGAATCATTTAAATCCGTTAGCAGCCTGTTCAACCTCCTGACTCTTCAACTCAAACTGCAGACAACCAACTTCCTTTTGACGAGAGACTTGCGAGACAACATTTCCTCTGAATTCTTCTTTTTTTTTGTTCCCTCTTGACACGACTGCTGTGAAACACTTTGTCACTAAAGACAACAATGTTCTCGACTTCGCAGGCCAGCTGGACACGCAATCACAAAGAGGAGTGCAAAGATAGACAAGGGGCCATGACAGGCAAAGTACTGATTTGAACTCACGACTAGAAGTATGTCACATTATCAGTAACATCAAAATGAATGTGGCTTTGAAGGTATGCAAACTTTGGAGATTGGGTATATATAAAACATAAAAAAGCATATAAAATCATCTCAAAATGTTGTAAAAAGAGCTGTTTACAAATAAAAATGGAACTATACACAGGTTTGAGGCTAATTTGACAATCTTTTCACATTTATCTGATACATAAACCTCTACTAATACACATAAACACACATATTTTTGCAAATTTCTGAAGGATTGACAAATATAAATATCAATTTCTGCCAATATCGCTCATTTCTACTCACGTTTACATTAGACTTACCTCCCGAGTGCCTCTCCCATCTCATAAAAATCCTCCACGTTCTGTTGCTTAAAAACAGCCATGCCAGATGTCCTCATTGATGTGGTTTTCCTTTTGATAGACAACTCTGAATTCAGCTCGTCTTTTGTTTGCAAGTCGATTCCTTGAAAAACAGAAGCATAGTGTACATATGATTCTGCCGCTCCAGAGATACAAATGTTTATCACAAGTTGGGACAAGTAGATGGCATTCCAGCAGTAAAGACTTTCACCTTTGTGCCTCGAAAACACTGCAAGTTTACAAGGAGTGGTAAAATTCTCAAATGAGGGCTACACAAGTGCTTAGTGTTGTGACATTGTGCTGTTCGGCTGAAAAGATTACAAATATCAGGTTGTTTTGGGTAATTGGGGCACGGTGGCTGAACGGTTTGCTCTGATTGTGAAATTTCTAAACTGAAAAAAAACAAAAAAAACTGATTCAAGCAGTTCAATGAGTAAGCGCAACAAAATGTGATCCTCAGGCAAGTAATGGATATGCTTCTGTTGACTCTGAAGGGTGCTGTGGATGGTCTTCAACTTTTCTGACTAAATATATAACTTTTTGAGCATGAAGAGGACTAGATTAAGACTAAACAAGACACAAAAGATGACAAAACCTTGTATTTAAACATGAAATACTACTGATTTTGCAATCTAGATCTTAACAAAGACAAGCTTGAGCAGGAATAACACGTACATAAATGTGTCTTGGGGGCCACCAATACGCTAAATGATTAAGTAGCACACTGCAAAATGTGAAAATTAAGACGATTAAAGGTGCACTATGTAAGTTTTTCTGCTGGAGGGTATGCCACCTGCTTGTTCTTTATGGAAATGTTATCAAGATAGAGAAAAGTAATGGCATAAAGCATTAAAATCTCAACGGAAACAAGCAGGTGGTCCATCAGGAAAGTTAAAGCCCTGACCCTGGGAATTTAACATAGATTCAAAAAGAAACATGTATCCTTGGCCAGTTAATGTAAACTTTTTGTAAAAATATTCTAGTTTTGACTCTTACCTTGAGCGGATGTTCTTCTTCTGTCCCTACGTGAGCGTCCTTCTCGTCATGACTGCATCGGACTTCTTCCTCCAGCGCTTCAGCCTCCTGTGTGTGTCTTTTGTGGCCCGTGGTCCCCGCCCCCTCACGGCTCTGTTATGAC
This sequence comes from Rhinogobius similis, assembly GCA_019453435.1. Lineage (NCBI taxonomy): Eukaryota > Metazoa > Chordata > Actinopteri > Gobiiformes > Gobiidae > Rhinogobius > Rhinogobius similis. Next base: position 16,458,439 of record CM033628.1, read on the forward strand.
ACTGCAGCCTGTCAACAACACACTGACCGACATGTCTGAGTATTTCAGGAACTGACACTTCATTTCAGGTTCACATGTGTGGAAACAATAGTGGTTGGGTTTCAGATTACATAATTTTCTATAGGTCTTTAACGTACAATAGAGATCAGGGAAATGAGACTACTGTTGTCCATATTTAAACATTACGGTATATGGCGGATCATCAGATTGCGGACCATAGAATAAAACATTATATACGTACTTTTGTCACTTTATCCATATCATTAAAGGCACAGTAAGTTAAAACCATACTTTTATATACTAAGTGGGAAAGTAGGTAATGTCAGGTATCGGTTTGTGGAGAAAAGTTGAAAAGTGTGTTGAAAATTACATGAAGTAAACAAACTGATGACATCACAATAAGGAGACAAAGGTTTTGCAGAATTTACACAAAATAAACTACTTTTTTGACCCTTTAAACATTGATTTAACAAATAAAGGTGTTCACATGTATTTATCATGTAAATATCTGTCACATTAGCAGAGTTTTGGCCCATGTGGTTGCTATGGTAATTTCCTAGTGTGATGTCATCATTTACAACCAGGAAATAAAAATCTAATAAAAATTTGTAAAAGTTTTAGCAGAATTTAAAATATATTTATCTTAACTACATTTTAGGTAAATGAGTAGTCCAAAGTGTCAGAGGCACTTTAACAAATGTTTAGTGCAATAACACCAATATGAAAAATGAAACATGCTTCTTTATTTTTGGCTAAAAGGTTAATCGCTGTGCCTTTAACTCTGAAAATGTAGTAACAACAGGAGTATAGGAGAATAGGACAATTTTTTTAACAATGTTTTAGAGTTAGTATGCATTTTGACCCCTTCCACCGGTCCCAGTAAATAATCATACATATAGTACTGGTCCTTACAAAAAATAAGATAATAAGAGATAATAGGATTCAATGCTGATCAATGCTAGAAGATCAATGTAGCTAAAAAGGTGTCTGTATGTTCATTATCATCATCATAAAAGTACAATAAATGATACTACCTGTATCAGAGAAATAACAGTTATAATTTTTACAGGGAAACATAAATTTGTGAACTAAACTACAACTTTACTTACATTTTCGAGTGAATTAATTATTACATTATTAAAAGGTCAATGTTGATTATCGGCCACAACAGCAAGACAATTATCTAATCTCGGTTTCAGCTGGAAAAAAAAAAAAATATATTATTGGACCATTTAAAATATTTCTTATAATACCTACTATATAATCAATTCATTACAACACAGACTCTGGGACCAACAAATACATTCAGTCAGCTGGTATTTATTGATTTACAAATATGATTTTGTTATAGAATCGATTATAAAAAGTAGATTGATATACAAAAGGCAAGTGCGCAATACTCTTTTGCGATAAGAACAATAAAAAAGCGCAGAAAGTGATATTTAGCTTATTCACTGTGGTATATGGATTATGAATGAACTTGTGAGAAAATGTGTCGACCAAACACGATCCGACTAAACCTACTCCTGGAGAGACCTGCTCTCAATACCATCAACTTCCCATTTACAATTTTTTCACAAGTGCTAAACACAACTGGTCATTTACTGTAGCAAAGTTGGAAAAAGCTAAATACAAAGAAAAAGAGAAATACAATCAAACACTTTTCAGCATTGTACATATTTGGCCCTGGGTAATATTTTGTATAGTACTTGGCTCAAAACACAGCCATCACTCTCGTGGTACCTTTTGGAGCGCATGTAAACTCTTCAAATAAATCCAAAAACCCTGGCATTTCAGACAAGGATTCATGTGTCAACACTAACTTATGTCCAAGTAACCAAAGTAATCCAGCTTTATCCTGACAGAGCTGTACCACCGTCAGAAAACATAAGCTCTACCGCCACCTTATGGCCAAATCCTGTAAGTACACCTTCCATATGCGAGCAGCAGCTACAATGAAGTCTGCATGATGGTGTCACATACTTTTAGGATATAGGACCCATCGACATGTGAGACACATGTGACCGAGGATTTAAGACTTTCAGCAAATGTAAAGGTAAACAAATGGACATGTCCAGCGACGGAAGGGTAAACAAGGTCAAAGACTAAGAAAGGTAAAATAAAGAATTACCTACAAATGTTATAAAAAGTTATAAAATTCATTCCTTCAACAGATAAGATGACTGATCATTAAAAAAACAGCCACATGTGCAAAAACTGATTGAGAAGAACGTGAGCTTCCACACAGTGCGGAACATCAAACAGAACAGCAAAAGGCAATAACACTAACTGAATGGCAGGAATACTGAGAGGCGGCTTTGGGCCACGAAAAGTCTGTGAAATTCAAAGCAGAGTCCAGTGAACTCTGCGGTTGAGGTCTGTTTGGCTTTAGTTGTCCTCATCGTCATCGCTGACGAAGCTCCTCCCGTCCTGGCTGCTCTCCCTCTCCCTGAGGAAGGTCTGTCTGATGGCCTCCAGCTCGCTCAGCTCCAGCCGCACCTTCTCCAGGTGAAACGCCCGACGGCTCTGAATCTGCCTCATGGGGAAAGGGTTCATATCCACAAACGCCATGTTCATCAGTTTTCTACAGAAGGGATCAAATGGTCTGCATTAGGAAACACCTCAACAAGCAAAGAGGTTAAAGACAGTCAATATAATACTTTGATTTATATTGTACTAGAAATACAATGCCTCACCTTGAATCAAGGATGGTACGGGTAAAATATCGAAGATATTTAAAGATGGCGGTCGAATCCTGCAGCTTGAGAAACTCTTCCTCTTTGTACTTAAAAAGCGCGAGGGCAAAGCGGAATATGATCTGCGGACAAAAAAGATCTTTAGTGCACACATCCTGATATTTACTGTACTTGTTTGTTTTGTATGTTTGTATGTATATATGTATATATATATATATATATATTAGTGGTGGGTCGTAACGGGCGTTAACGCAAGGCGTTAACGTGAGACTCTTATCGGGCGATAAAAAAAAATATCGCCGTTAATCTATTCTCAAAATTGGGTTGGGAGCACTGTTCCCTCTAAAATGCGCGCGGACTGAAAGTAACGTATTCCGGCCCGTTACTGCGGACCCCTAAAATATTTGGTGGTAGCACACTGTACCAGCAGGCACGTAGACGAGCTCCTCCACCTGACGCACGGAAAAGTAGTCCCACTAAAATCATTACCTCTGGAGTCAAACCATCACATTAGACACAAACTTAATCCAGGGTCAGGCTGTGCACTTTTGGACATTTAATTGACCCAACCTCAACTCTCAGAACTCACGATGACAAACTTGATTTGAGCTCATTCATTTTGGATCTGACTTGTCTCCGCTGGCCATTACTGCTTCTTTACGCGGCGGCGGTGTGAGCGCCGTGAGGAGCGCGGAACAGACTCCTCTGTCTTCTGCACCAGTGAAGAATCATGAACCAATCAGAGAAAACGCCACAGCGCGTCTACAAAGTTTAGCGCGTTGTACAGTTTTCGCGTGTATTGATATGTAAATTAACCGCGTGCGTAACGAGGCGTTAAGTGCTTTATGCACAGAATAATCCCAAGTGAAAACTGGAAGAATGAAAATGAATGGCCACTGACGGAAAGTTTATTTAGGCTTTGAAGACTGACTTGTTGTGTCAGAGCTACAGTAAAGTCTAATCAATGACATCCTTCAAGAATTAACTGTAAATTATCATTAGGCCTATTTGAAACATGGGCTTATGATCTAAACATGACACACAGGTTACTTTGTCCAGAGGCTTCCAGGGGAAATTTAAGCACAGAATTAAATTAATACAGAATTAAATGAATATTGCACAGAAGTGTTGCTGGATAAGAGTCAATCTTTATATTAAAATGGATCAGAAAACTGAAAGCTTTGGAGGGAAAAAACACCATGACTCTGATTTGAACTTAATGATGATATCCTTTTTTTTTTTTAATTAATTCTACCTAAACCAAATTATAGCTGAGGGGCTGTGATCAGAGAGGAGGACAGTGCAGCTCACAGAGAAACACTGACTAGAAAATTTATTTTTAAGAAGCTTCCCAATGGAAATCTCGACAAGACTAAGGTTGTTTGCACCTTGTGCAATGCGGAATTAGTTTACTGTAGGAGTTCTTCCAGTCTCAAGTACCACCTAAACGCAAAGCATCCCTTAGCTAATGCCGGGCCAAGCACTGATGTGATGAGCCCCTGGTCTAATGCGCCACCTGGCTTGAGAAACCCGTTCTCAAAGACTTACTTTTAGTCATTATTTGGGTAGCACACATATTCTGAATGTCTTCGCCAGAATTCAAATGAGCCATTTAATCTAGATTAATCTAGATTAATTCCAAGATTACAGTGAGATTAATCTAGATTAAAAAATTAATCTATGCCCACCACTAATATATATATATATATATATATATATATATATATATATATATATATATATATATATATATATATATATATATATATATATATATATATATAAATAACCTGAGAAAACGCACTGGCATTGCATTTTTGTCAAAAGCATAATGCTACCGCTTTCATAGTAATTAATGACATGTTTTGATCCATAATTACTTTTTATATTAGTTTCAGTTTTAGAATTTGTTTGTTTAAAGGAAGTGCCTGTGTACAAACAGTGGCCTCTCAAATGACAGGGCACATGTCGAGACGTGTTTCAGTTCTCGTGGTGTGCAACAGATAATTTTCATTCAGAGCCGTACTGGAAGAGCAAAAGCGCTCTGTACCTTTGGACCCTCGTACAGAAAGGCATCCCAGATCTTGAAGAGGATGTCGCTCACCACACTGTCCACAAAAACCACCAGGAACCAGTTAAACGTGATCAGGGAAAAGTCCACCTTGTGCAGCTCAAAATGGGCATGAAGTCTGGGCAGTTTCTCACTCATGAGGTCCTTAAACACTCGCTGGTCTACCTGGATACACATTTACAACGGTAGATCCAATTAATTATTCTTGAAATTAAATAAATGCAAGCCTAAACATTAAGGCTAAACAAGGTAGTTTACCTGTGAGCCGAGAAGTGTTTTGGTGTAATAATCCCTTGGCATGAAAACTTCTACAATGGCAATTAGCATCCAGAATGCATCCTCTTGGTCCAGATAAAGCAAAGCAATGGCTGCCAATCTGAAATGTATTGTTTTTGAATCAGAGAGCTATTGAAACAGTATCAGAACAACAACGAGGGCTGAATTATTGTATTACCGGTTGAGTCCCTGGCAGTATCCGATATCTGGGTTCCTCCAGGAGAAAGCGGTGAGGACGTTGCGGAGCTTCTGGATTCCCACTGCGCTGGGAGAGGCGTAGTGCTTGTTGTTGGGTAAAGTTCGCAGTAAGTCCAATTCGATCTGTTTTGAAGCCGGGTTGGGTTTCTCTTTGGCCACATTTAGTAAAGTCTCGTAATAATCTGGGGCAATGTGGTCCCTTAACTTCTTGACGTGGAAGGAGACACACCAGCGCCACAATTGGGAGCGGTGTTCGTGAGGCACTCCGCAGCGCACCAGGCTCTTGAGCTCGGGGGAGCGCACCAGGTTTCGGTTCATGGTGCTGGCCAGGTAGTTCTCCCACTTCACGCCCACAGACACCTCCTGGTCGGTCATCGATAAGGACTTCAGCTCCAGCGCTCGGACTTTGGCCACCAGCTTCTCCTCTTCTTCCTCCTCCTCAGGGACAGTCTTGAAGCCAAACACGTCGTATTCACTGAAATATAGAGAAATGTTGATGATGAAGAACAATTCATAGGACCTATTGACCTTTTGATCTGAAACACTGTATGTGAAGAATAATTTAGCTTTCTTGTCTAATGACCTCTCAAAGTCTGCTTGAATATGCGTTTGTCACTTCCCACTGGCAACCTAGGGGAGTGAAAACTGGCAAAATGGCGCTTACAAATAGATGCTTTGAAGTAGTTATGGGCAAAACATCGATATATCTGACTGAGGTGTTGAAAAGTATATCTTCCCATGCACTATGCGCCTTGCACTAATCCCACTATTGATACTTAACATTTCTCACATTTAGATTCTACAGAAAACGTTTCAGAAAACTCCTGCACAAATGTCACACACATTTATTGGTACAACTTTCCGTTCCTCTGACATTCTACCTGAAGAAGCATTTTCTGCTAAATGCTTTTCCTCCAACGCACCTGTTGCAGAGTTTGTCCAGAAACAGGCTAATTTAAATTCTGCCCATATTCTTAACTTATAAATCAGTCCAAGCCGTGGTGGAGCAAAAGTAATAATAGTTCTACATACCAAGGTTAAATTCTTAAAGAGTAGTATGCATTTTAATATAAAATGCATTGGCATTAACATCAGATCAATATTGCAATACTTTCCATAGTATTACTTGGAATCTAATCAAAACAACCATTGCTACTTTGAAGTAACGTTCGATCAAAATCTAAAATCACCAGAATAAAGTCCTGTGACCATGTATGGACTTAAGACTGTGTGTGTAGACTGTGAAGAAGCACTTCCTGGTTTTAAAACACAGAACATTTTGAGCTTTCACAAAGGATATGGTCTCAGATTTCTGTAAGGTTCGCACACTTTGGACAATGAAGCAAAATAGAAAAAGAATTAGGGCAGCAAGATTAATCACCATTACATCAAAATCAGTTCCAATTATATAAATAGCCAGCTAATCTTGTAGCTTAGAGACCTCTGAAATGCATGTGATTCTTGTAATACTTTAGCTGTTCATAGTTTAGTTTGGTCTTCCCTCAAATGCACCTGTACGTGTCTAAAAATGGCACCGTGTGAACTGAACATAAATATGAAAACATAAAACTCTGATCAAATCACAATGCATGTCAGAAAATGGCTAAAACATTCTACCTTCCATCTATGTGTCCTGGTGATAAGAGGGACTCCTTGAATGTCTCCACAGGCCTTAGAAACATGCCTGTACTTGTAGATAAACACTGAAAGTGGGCGAGATGCAGACTCGCTCGCGGCTGTTAGTCAGGTTTAGTGACAGTGACGCTACTGGAGAACACCACTCTGTGACACAGTTAATTGTCACTTGGAATATCTGGTTTATTGGAGCTGGTTATGTGTTTTATGTTCTGTACATTGAGCGAGTGCAAATGAAGGATTAAATGCACACTATGTAACTTTTCTGGTGGATGATTTGCTACCCTCTTGTCTCCATGGAGATTGCTTAATGTTAACAATCATGCATTTTGACTTAGTGAGCTCGCCTCTCCATTGATCTGACATGAACCTTGACCTGGTGGCATCATCCTTCTCGTCTCCATGGAGATATACATGTTTAAAACCATACTGTGGAACATTCTAGGCAAAGGAGTAACAATAAAATAGAGGCAAGCAGATGGAAGGCCCCAAACTAGAAAAGTTACATAGTACCTTGGTTTAAAGGCGTGTACCTGATTTTTGTTGTTTTGAAACAGGAAAAACAGAAGTAGTTTATTTTAAAGTCTTTACATCAGTCACATGTATCACTCACTTTCCTAATGCAGTTGCAGCAACCTAAATATTAACCCCAATGAGTTTAAAAGCACTTTTCACGAGTCTTAACAAACATTTGCATGCTAACGGCGCACTTCCTGCTTCTGGTAGAATAAAATGCTCTGTAAATAGATGCAGAGAAAGCGCTGTGGTCACATTTTCACCCGAATAGACGCTTTTATCTCACACCTGAGCTGGAACAACACAGCCTTTACTTCATGACATGCAAAAACTACTTCTGTTTTTCACGTTTCAAAATAGTAAAAGGTGCAGCTCCGTTAATTCCAGTGTGCCAAAGAGAACCTTGAGGTATACATTACAATTTCAGCTACATGGATGCAAAGGAGGCATTTACCATTTTGCAGTGCCCTGAGCAAACCAAGAGAGCAAAACAATCACCATTGCAAAACGTAAAGAACCAGACAGTGGACTAGACATTATTTGCCACATTAAATACTACAATTTATTTACTATAAGGTGTGATTTGGTAATGTTTTAGAGGGTGGAATGCTACGGAATATTTTCAACCAAAAAGTGTGCCGCGATTCAAAAAACTTGAAACAAACAAAATATAACAATAAACGATAACACTGAAACGACTTTATGCCACTGATGCATAACCATGAAGCAGGATAATCCCTGTAAACTGTTTTTTAATGTACAGTATTGTTAAAGGCAGAATGAAACGGTAATTAGCTTCATCCATTATTTATTGATCACTTGATGTAGTACTTATTGTGAGAAGCCTACCTCTACATTGTATTTAATTGGACATTTTTCATAGCGATGTGCACAGTAGCATGAACCCACCTGACAGTGTTTGGCTTGAGGAGCAGCTGGTCGTGCTCGGGGCTCTCTCCCTGAAGTGCGTCCTCTAACAGTCTGGAGATGACCTCTCGGGCTGGACTCTGCTCTGAGGAGCCACACACGGGCGTCTTCACCTCCTGCAGCAGCACCAGGTACTTGCTCTCCACCTGACACAGCTTGGCCTCCAGAGCCGTGTACTGCGACACAAACAACAACATGACCTCAAAGCCACCTGCAAACCACCTCTCACACTTCCTCTTTCTTAGAAGTTACCTGTGCCTCCAGAGTCTTTTCTCTGCTCTCTGCGTTTCGACGTAACACTGTCAGCTCGAGAATTTCTTTGTTAAGAAACTTGTTTTGGGTTTTGTATCCCTGAAGGCTGTCCTGAAATATAAAACAAGGTTAAACAAGTTAATAATCCATGCACAAAGAAGATTGAAATGACTTCAACAATACCTGCACAGATCTAACTGAGATTGAGATTTACATAATGCACTATTGATATTGTAGCGACAATAGATGGTCTGCTACAACATTTCTGGACTTTCCTTTTGGATAATTCTTTAAATTTATACATGATTACTAAGCTGCTCGTTTATGGCAAAAATTGTAATGACGATTATTTGTTTAATAATTGAAATCATGATTATTTCGAACAATTACTTAAATATCGTAAGAAAATATATATTTTTTAGTAATGGTTTAAAAAAGTGCCTTTGCTTCAAGTTTTGAGGCAAAAGGAGTGCACTCATAACTCTGAACAGAAGGTAATTCCTTGTATTAACGATTAAAACAGTTTTGTAATTGAACTGAGTACTGATGGAAATCACACTTATATATATATACACAGTTAGTTGCACAGCCCTATGTGATAACTGGCTCCTGTTCATAGCGCAAATAGCATTTTTCTTCATTATTACTTTGTTTAATGGGATAGAGCCTGTGGTAAATATTTGTCAAGTTGCAGTTTATGAAGAAAAATGGAAAAATAAACATTGAAATGTACAGGAAGTGCTGTATCCCCGTTTCTGTCATCCATAAGTGAAATTATATCAAAAATGCAGAGAAATTTTATACACAATGGTTTAAATATACATTTAACAAAACAAAGATAAAATCAGGTATTATTATTTGTCAAATTATAATTACTGTGTAATTTAGATGCATTTTTGCTGTTGTTTGTGGTATGGTTGCTAGGTAACAGTAGTGAAATAACCTCTTCTTATGTCATATTTTTGTCCTACCAGGAAGTAACATTATAAACTTCATCAAAATTGTCGAACTGGGAAAAAAATGCAACCTTTTTAGTAAATTCTTAATTATAATCATGTTTACTATGTTTTAGTGAAATGTGCTGTCTAATCTGGCATATGAACTTTAAAAGGAGCAGAAAAAAAGATGATTTTTAATTTGTTGCATACGTATGGTGTATTATGTATTATAACAGGTTAAACATTTGCATTTCTTTTTGGATTTCGTTTGAAATAATAAAACCAATAGTGTTAGTGCGACCTCAGCATAATCTAATATCTGCAAAGCAAACAGAGCTGAGGACCTTGAGTACATCCACTTCGTTCTGCTCTCTGTTGAAGGGGGGGGAGCCGGGCTCGCTGTGTCCGGCCTCAGAGCTCGGCTGCTGAGACAGTTTCATGATGACCTCGTCCTTGGCCTGGATGGTCTCCATGAGCATTCCCAGCTGCTCGTTCATCTCGCCCACTTTGAGCTTCAGTCCCTTGAGCTCCTTCTGCAGACTGTCCTTCTCCAGAGCCAGCCGCTCCATGTGTCCACACAAAGACTGGATCTGTGCATCTCTGTCCTGCAGGAGGCGCTCTAACTGCGACAGGTGCTCCGGAGTCACAGCAGGGGGCTCGGTCTGCTCAGGGGCCGGTGCGTTTGGGTCTGAAGGAACAGAAGTCTGGGATCCACGACGTAAAGACTGCCAGTCACACTGAGAGGTTCTGAGAGTCTGCTGCAGGAGTCTCACCAGCTCCTGAAAGAAAAAAAGATCAAATAAAATACTGTATGATTGTGGTGGAATGTGACAAAGTCCAAAAAGTGAAAGTATTGTACTTAAGTAAAACATTTTAGGTAACTGTGCTTTACATTAGGAAAATTTACAGTGGATACTTACTTTTACTTCACTACATTTGAGAGCAGCCAACTACACTTTCTATTCCACAACATTTTTTGCAGAACTAAAAAGTATTTTTGTTTACTAAGACTGCCTGAAATTACTGAGTGCTTATTTTTTCTGTTGCAAAATGTACTGAAGAAACAACCTCTCATTTTATGGTTCAATCAAATTATACAAACATTGTCCAACAGATTACAACATTCATAACGATGTTGTCATTTGATTTTGCAGTGGTTCATGTCTTCAGTGAGTTACTTTTTTTACTTTTGGTTTATGGGAAATTTTTATGAAACTTGCTTCCTTCCTTTTTAGTGGTTTGTTGTAACACAAAATAAACTACACATTTAAACTACAATTTCAAATACATAATTGTGGTTGCAAAAACACCTTCATTTACTCCATGCACCATTTCATATTCTTACAAAAACTGCCATTTACGAAAAGAAAAAAGATACACATATCTCATCCACTGATGATGTGTTTGATTGCTTAAGCCTGTTAATCTTTAAAAGCTGTTTCTGATTTAAATGGTGCTTCTAATGTGACATTAATCATTTGCTTATCTCATATATTCTATTTGTGGTAACTGTTGACAGTTGACCTTTAACTGAATACCCTTTACACATGGTCTGGCACAGGCTGGAGCTGGTGATGGGCAAGAGTGAAGCCTCATGAACCAATGAAGCCTCACAGTCAGTCACAGGACCCAAATGAAGCTTTAAAATACTGTCAGCATTTAATTCTATTTATTACTAAGAATATACAGTTTTAAAAGTTTCTAAACCAGCTTTTGTTGATTTCAACTATAACATGAATATTTACAAAATGTTTTCTGCTCAAATATCCACATATTATTCTGATTTCACACAAACTGAAGCCGTAGTCGAGTGCCTTTTTTGTTACAGACACAATGTTCATTCTGCTTCATTTGACACGCCCACTTTAGCTTGAACCAAGCTTCGAGGTCTTGCTTCATTTTGCCATCACCAGCTGGAGCAGGAGTGTACCTTGTGAGTGAGCAGCTCCTCTCTGAGCTGGGCCTGCTCCTGCTGCACTCGGCTCAGCTCTTCCTGCTGGTTCTGGAGGCGCAGGAGCAGGTCCACAGGTCTGCTGCCGTTACACTCCACAGCAGACATGTCCGTGCTGCTACGGCCCAGCCTCCCTGCGAGCAACGGCCTCTTGGTCCGACCGGAGCTGCGCCCGAAGTCAAAGGTGAACGCTGATCCGAAGGAATCTAAAATCAGATCCATAATTTGTCAACACTCAACTATTGAGTGAATGGCATAGAAGTAAACAATACAAGTGGGAGTCTAAAATGGGTAGGGAGTGAGGTTAAACACTGGTTTTCACATATAATTGAACTTTTTTTTTATAGGGTAAAGTACAATTAAATAATGCCTGCTGGTACAGATATTTAAATGCTAGATTATGCTTTTGGAAGCTAATTTCTATCTGCACTCCTTCTGGGAGGAAAGGAAATGGGGCAAGAGCATTATTTAGAGAGGAACAATACTCTAACCCTCACATACAGTCCTTTCCTATCACTCATCTCATGTGACATTACACCAGTCCATATGAAAGTTTCGCAGTGTGGTTGGATAAACAAACTATAGCAGAATTCTGCTCTCTGTGATTAAAGTTATTTGCCTTGTTGACTATGTTTTTTTTTTTTTTTTTGTCTTTTAAATATAATCTTAGGTAAAAGATTGTAGGACATTGTAACTTTCACTGTTTTGGGCAGCACACAAGAAGAAGCCATTTGCCTACTAAACTGGTTTGCACATTATAACGTAATACAAGAATTATTTTAACTTTGCTTGGCTTTAATTCTCCAATTTAACAAAAAATAAATAATAATGTTGAACTGAGCTTGTGCTGTGACCATGGCAGTGTACATACGTCTGTGGGCCTCGTTGTGTTTGCCGTCGGAGGAGAGGTCTTTGGGAGGAGCGTCCAGCAGCTCCCACTCGTCCACTGTGCTGCTGTTGGCCGTGTAAAACACACTCCTCCTGCCCTCAGCTGCACGGCCGGCCCGCAGATAAGACATGGAGTTTCTGAAAGGACAAAAAGCTGATGTAGGCTACATTTTACACATCTAAAAGAGCAAGGACAAACATGGGCGAAGGCTCTGCTACTGTTAAAAGGGCAAAAGTAAAAGAATAAAATAACGTAGGGTTGCACAATGTTGGAAAAATATACAGCATTGAACAAATTTATTTCAGTACAGACACATTTAAAAACAGCAATTTCAAAACAAAAATGTAAATGACTTAAGTATGCACTCATCAAACATAGACCAAAACAAGGCCAGATGATTTAATCTTTAATTCTCAAAAACAACTTTAAAGAGGAAAAACTTGGCATTACTGGAATATATTTTGTTTCTTACAATTTACCGATACACATGCTGCCTTCATGAGGAAATATTATTTGATGTTGAGGATTAGTCAAGGCCCTTAACAAACAAATACTTGGACAAGGCAAACTACAGCAGATTGCAGCTCACGAGCACTTCCCCTAGTTGTAACTTTGCCAAAATACAATATTTGTTTTACCTGACTTAAAATAATCACAGACAGAAATATAAGTAGCTACAAAACAAAAAAGACTCCATCAATAAACGAGTAAAAAAGTTAATGTGACCACTTTTGAGGACTATTAAATGTGAAACTGTTGTGATTTATACATAGTAGCTGTTGTTTCTATGGTCTAGATTAGAGATAAATTGTCAGAGAAGGTTCTTAAATTATAAATACAACAACACAAGACTTTTGCTCAATTCAAAAGAAGTCTTGAACTATCTACTAACAATATTTGAAAGTTTCCAACAAAAACTGATTGTAAATGTCTTTTTTAAATGTGCACTATGCAACTTTTGACAATGCCTGCTCGCCTCCATGGGGATGTTATCGCTTGGCCTGTAATGTTTCTCAACATAGATGCAGTCCACAGTGCATCTTATGAGAGGGGCCTGGTCTGCCGAGGGCGAAACGCTCAGTTGATTCAATAGGAAATGCAACTTTTCCCTTCTTCTAATACATTTCCTGGGGAATTATGTCTAATTTAAGCACAACCAATTCAAATAAAGTCAAAACTGAGTCTTAACAGAAAAGTAACCGGATTGTTCTGTAGATGTTAAAATACAACAACCTACACTAGCATTGCGGTAGCATTTGGCTCATATCGTATCTGCCGTTAGCATTCTTGGATAACTAGACAAATCTGGGCCGTTCAACCTCTTTATTCTTATGTCTTTGTGTCTGTATTTGGCACAATAAAAAAGTAAACTCAATGTTTGCTCTAGTTTCTGTACTAGTTCAAGTTGCCAAGTTTGTTGTAGTGGTTGAACAGGGGGTGAAAGGGCAGCGCTGACACATTAAAATGAATGGACTGTTTTCCCCCGCGGAGGTCGAAAAGTGGGCGTTCCATCAGATGCCGACTGTATCAATGGAATGAAACTTATTTATCATGCATTTATTAAACAACAGGTTAAATAAATATTGCTAAAAAACACGTTTTTAATGTGAACGGGCTCGCCTCTCAACAGATCTGACCTATAACTTAGCCCGATGGCGTTATCAGCTCATCGCCATGGACATAAACAAGTTAAATGCCATACAGAAGATTCCGGGTAAAGCAATAACCAGCTTTAATTATCAACAGTCCAGTTTAGTAGGCAACGCATACACTTGACTATAGTAAACATGCAAAAGGAGAATTTTAAAATGTGAATGAATGTGACCTCCATACCGGAGTTCTGTGCCGAAATTTCTGAGTGAGTTGAGTGGGTTGGCAGGTGAACCGGTGGGACCCCTGGACGTGGGACTGTCCACACCCACAGCGCCGTCAGCCTCCGCCTCCATCGCAAAGTCACTGCGCACCTTTTCCATACTGTCGTTCAGCTTCTCAAAGACCACGCCATCTGAAAGTATCAACAGTAACGATAATGTACAGATTGGGATAGACGGTACACTTTTAGGCACAATTTATTTCTATTTAGATTTCTTTTAGTGAAGTCATGATTTTTCCGTTTAGTCAACTAGTCAAACAATTATTTATTTTACACACAGACTTTTTGAATACATTTTTAACCAAATAAATGTTGAAATGTGGTTACTGAAGACTTCTAGATCAATTTAATTTAGGAATGCCATTGTCTTTGTTATTGAAAGGCCTTTCCATATGCGTTTCATATAGTCTATATAGTTTGGATAATGATGAAGCTTTTTAAAAGATGACAACGATCATTTGATTAATCGTTGCAGAATTACATAACATTAACAGGTTCTTTGGAGAGCTTGGCATCCAGAGCTACTAAATGCATTATTCATGGCTAATATGGGTTAATATGGTTGTAATGTCTCTTAAAAATGAAACAATACTGTGACATGTCGACTAATCAAAACAAAAAGTGACTACCATCATCAATAGCTGCAACACCACTTTGAAACAGCATTGGTATAAAATATATACTAATACTGATACCAATGATAATACTAATAATACACTGATTGTAAACTATACTAAAACTTGAAATGAAAGTGGACTTCATTTAAGACAACATTGTAACATATATAAAACTACTATTAATTTGTGACTAAAAGGGAAGCAACTGACAGTCACCTGACACCATCAGCGCTACATTTACAAAAGTACCTAAGCAAACATCTGGGGGACATCTGTAAAGACTGTGCAGATGTGGAGGAGTATTTACCGTTGTCTTTGGCCACCAGACCCGTGGGAGGGTGGGCTGTGATGGGGGAGCTCCAGCTGTCTCTTTGGCCGGACCCTCGCGTGTTACTGTACTCCCAGCGCTTCTGCTGCAGCTGCTGGAGCCAGTAATGCATCACCTGTCTGTTCGGAGCCTGAGGAGGAAGCACAGCATTTTTCTGTCATGATTGGATTATAAAGAGGTAGCGTTGGGTAATGTTAAAGGTTCCAATACAGTTCTGAAACTGTCTGAAGCAGAAAAAAAAAATCCTTTTCAAATTCTAGTGCATGGAGAGACGTAGGATAAGGTTATTATTAGGCACTGTCAGAAACAAATGAGCGACTAAAACTACAGATTTCCTTAAATAAATTGTAATTAATTAAGTTAAAGAAGATTAGGGCTGGAATGATCAATTGACTAATCGTGACTAGTCGACTCTAATAAAATAAAATTGACTATAAAACTTGATAATTGTTAACTGGACTATACAGACTTGAAAACATATGTAAGAAAACCAACCATCAAAATGTCAAAAAAGAATAGATTATTGCCAGTTTATTCATACATATTTCAACCATTATTTGGCTGGCTGTATATATGTATATAAAAAATCTAAATATACAATAGAAATAATCGTTTGGCATCAAAAAAATAATCACTGACTTGTTGACTACTAAAATAATTGATGAAGATTATACTGTTTTGAGGTTTTAGTAAATGATTAATACAGAAAAAGGTAGTACGTATTGTCAAAGTATCAGAATGAAAAAATTGTAAAGCAATGTAACTCTAAAACTACTCATATATATATATATATATATATACACACACTTAAAACCAGATAAAAAGTGCTCCAAAAACTCTAGCTAACCCACTCCTTTCTGCTGTTGTGCTTGTAAATTCTTATATAATTTATATATATATATATAATTCTTGACCCAGAGATCAATCAATTTATCAACTAAAAGACTAAAATCCAACATGTCTATTATACATTGCACCTTTAAATAACGATACAAAAGTATGTGTATGTCAAGTTGAGTGTTTCTGTATCTGACACCTTTTCTCTCTTTGCTCACATTTGCTCTAAGAGTGTAAAGTGCAGCTGAATGACAACAATTCACGAGACAGAGGTGCGAGACTGGGCAATATAGCAAAACATCCTAAAAATAATTTGATCAATCTCAATGTTCAACTTGACTTTATTTTCTTCTTTTCAAAAACAAAAATGGTTTTCAGAGCAGATTTTATGAACATCAACAAGAAATAGTTTTAATCATTGCCATTTAACAAAAACAAATACTGTAGCTAAATTTCCTTCTCCAAAGTTCAAACTCTGCTCCAAACCACATACTTTTACTGATGGAGAATTTGCTGTGGATTTCTCGATTAAAAAGACCCAAGCTGATCATTGACGTTTAGACATGACTAGAATCTTCACTCTATCCTCCGTCAATTAAATCATATGGTTTGGAGTAGAGATCAGGGTTTGAAGGAAGAATTGTGACTATTATTTCTGTCTTGTCTGCCTTTTTAATGTTCAGGAAATTTATACTGAATTTAATGTTTATTTGTTTTAATAAGACAACGTACAATTGAAAATCATGATCAATCAATAAATGAATAAATTGCATAAAGACATCTCTGCTAATGAATTAGTCGACTAGAAACAGGGTTTGTCAAAAAAAATTTAAGTATCGTATGTATCTGCCCAAACTGTAATCAAAAGTCTACAACTGAGAACAATAAACTACACAGAAAAGTACTTGGAAACAGTGTATTTGTGTGTAAAGGTACGTTTAACTCCCAAATGTTCACCTAACTCCTCTTTTTGCTGTTGTCCTATAGAAATCCACTCAATCTAAATAAATTAATAAGTCAACCAATAAAATTTCTGACTAAACGACTAACATTCTGCTGCCCTTATAGTTATTATTTGGTGACTTCGACCAGGACTAAGGTGCAGTAACGGTTACTTGTTATAAATGTGAGCAGTGTTTCAGTTTCAATCTGACGCACACAAGCCTTGGGTCCATCTGGTGCCCACATGGCAGTCTGAGAAACTGGCACCTGTGTCTGGGCTCAGGGTCATGTGATGGTCATGTGACATAGGCCCTGGGTGAATGTGTGTGTCATGAAAAAATGTGAACTCATGAGCGTTTTAATAAGAGCTAAACTTAGCATTGGATGTAAACAATGGCCTGCTATGGTCAGTCTGCTGAATGGGACATTAGGGGCGGGTGAGGAAACACGTTTTTAAAGTAAAGTTAACATTGTCAAAGGTTAAAGTGCGTAATACATGGCTCAGAGTAGGGCAGGGTGATTTGGTGATAAAGTGTGCTATTTTGGTCAGATTGTCATATTGTGACTCACTATTTATCAATTTAATGTTGCTGTATGCTCAGACGCATACAATTTTTCAACTAAGTTCGAACTTTCAGACGAAGCAGACTGGACATTATTAAGTTACAAGTAATAAAATGAATGAACAGGAATTAAACAACAATGAACCTGTTTATGGGTTTCATCAACATACAACATTTCTACAATTTGCTAATATTGTTTTTGTAATAGGCAAATGATGATGATGAGCTCATTCAATGTTTATGAGTTTTTCTTTTTGGATATTTAAATTAATTTTTGAATATGAAAACAAGACAGAAAGAACCTGCAGCACAAACCCTACATCAGGGGACACAACGCATAAAGAAGCCATATTATTCTTTTTGGAGGTGTATTTAGTGTTAAAATATAACATACAAAGAGAATGATGAAACACTTTGTTCACTGTACACTGCAATATTGGTCTAACACGACTTAATAATAGAAACAGGTCTTCAGACTTCCTGTTCAAAACTGCTGAACTGAGAAGCCCCACCTCTTCATACTGACATTTCAACAAGAAGCAGATTTTTATTTGTGTTTTTAATGGTTACATGACATTGTATAAAACTGCGTGTATCACCGAGAGTCAGAATTGTATGAATAATTGCAAATCAGTAGACCTAAAGAGCAGAGGGTGGAGATAGGGGGCAGGTGAAAACTTTTTCTGAGCACTCAAGCCTCATTTGCTGGACAATACAGGATTTCTCAAACATCCATGATGAATGGACCCAAATTCCTAAAGGGGGAACACCCCAATGGCAACATTGTTATTTAAAAAGTTGATTTCGGATGTGTTCCCTTTAAGGCCACAGGGCAGTATCAGGGGTTAGACTCTGAACCTTATGAAGGCCTGTTGCAGACTATGTTTTAAATAGTTTCCAGCGGAAGTACACACTGTCAGCTCCTCTGGATTTGTCACACCGTGCACTGAGTCAGAGTAACGAGAATAAGATGGGGTTGTGTTGTGCAGAAGTTTACCTTGAGCAGAAACTCCTTCCCCGCGGTTCGGATCTGAAACTGTCCTTCTTCTCCGTCCAGGTCGTAGCTGAAGCTGGCGTCGCTGATGTCGATGTGTCCGAGAGGAAGAGCGTCCTGCGGAGTCTTAAAGTAATACATATAACACTTTCGGGGGTCATAGACGAACCAGCGCGGCTTGTACCCCCTCAGAGGCCCTTTGCCAGACAGTTTGTTGAGGTATCCGCAGAGTTTGGAGGCCTGGTCCTTCGCCCCGTCCTCGGACACCTCCAGGGACTTGGAGGAGACCATCCGCGGGGACGTGCACGGGCTCGGCTCGCCGCCGTCCTCCTCTTCGTGCATCTTTGCTCGGAGTTAGTTATTGCAGAGCCGCGGTTGCATGGATGTGTACATGAGCGGATGTCCACGCCTGTTTCCATCATCCATCCACATGACCACTCTGCGCGGGGAACTGTGGGAAATGTAGTCAGCCACAACGACGACGTGTACACTAGGCTGCCTGCAACACTGCAGAAGGACACTAGGGGGCAGCTTTGACTTGAGAGGTAAACCCCATTAGTTTTTACTCTTTGCTTCATTTGCCAATTAAACTGTGCTACACCACTAATAATAGCCTGGAGTTTTAATAAATCTCGAATAAAAGCCATAAAGTTTAGACTATGTCATAATCAGTATTAAATGATGTTTGGAAATATAGCCTCCTTTGCTAATGGAAGAACAATTAACTACTTAAGTTTTTAATTGATTGATTGATTTCCTCAATAAAAAAATTTGGATTAATACTCTTTGTCTATTGAAATGGCAACGATGTGTCAGTTTAATATGTAATAGAAAAACAAATAAATATTAACTAAATGCAAGAAATGATAAATGTTTAAGACCTATTAAAAAACAAATAAATAAAATATAGAGAAGTCTCAAAATCAACAGACCAACAGCCTTCAGTCAGTGACGACTAAATATCAACTAGAAGTAACTGAACTCAGCAGTGCAGTTGAGGAAGTGCAAAAATACCCCCCTCAGGTAGGCTTTTGACCTTTGCACAATTTTGAGCTAAAAGTGGAAATAAAACACAGCCCCGAGCTCTTACACAACTGTGGCTGTATGACTTTGATTATTGCATATAGCTGGCTGCTATAAATACATGTACAGTTCACATGCTGAGCGTAGACAACAGACACTGCACCTCAGCAGCTTTGATCCAAGGCACACAGTCTACAGTCATCCAAAGATAAATGATAATGCTGTGGCACATTCCTCACTCACTCAGACTCAAAATGTTTTGTTCCGCTACTGTATCTGTGAAACTCCTTTAGGGGAAATATGACTGTTGTGGCCTATGATTAAGTGCTTTGTCACGTTTGTCAATACTGAACATAGTGGGATTTATTTGACTTATCAGAGCTTCCATTATAAATCTTCGTGCCCCATTAGATGCCACTGTGTGTAAAGCGGATGACTGCAGACGATGGAACAGTGTGTGTGGTGTGAAGTGCACACAAACCACCCTGTTGCACCTCAGTTTCCATCTCTTCAGGAAATGCATGCTTTGTTTTTCAGCAGCTAAAAGTCTAGATGCAAAGCAACGTTGGTGCTCTGATGTCCTAACTGTTCTGCTGCTTTCCAAGACTGCTGGAAAACTCCAAATGTCACCTGTTTATATTGGATGTTGCGCCGTACTTTAAGAAGTTCATCATCAAGAAGAAAGGACCCATCTTAAAGAGAGGTTTGGCAAAGTCTGCTGAAATGACACAAGAGGCAAACCAGTACAGATCCAGCACGGGTGAGCACAGCAGAGGACGATTATAGAAGCACATTTCATGACTTATTAAAACTATTCAACGTTTTTAATCTTTTTCAACAGACATTTCAACAGCAGAGAAGAAACACTACAGATTGTATAGACAAGAAGCTCCTGCACTGAAGGAGAGACGTCACAACTCACACTGTCTCAGGAACTGCTTACGATTCTGTTTCAAGGTAAGCTTCATGAAGTGGCAGAAATGGGGAGAAGACCAGTGTGTAGTCTAAATTGTGTTTGTTTGTTTTTTGCTGGATGTGGATCCTTAAGCACATTTACTGGACGATAGATAGTCGTACAATGAGATATTCATACGACTACTCATACTACTAAATACTTCTTAATTGTAATCTTTGTTTTCAGAATTGAGTAATATTTTCTGTCTGAGAGAGAAATTGCACTTGGGGTAAATATAGAAGAAATAATTCAGCTTGACAACAAATCTTCAAACCATTCACAATATAATGGGAAAGTGATATACTCTCTTTCAAATTAGAAGATAAACGAGTACTCAAATCAAGATAATAACAGTATTTTGATTTACGCCATTAGTTTTTGTGTGTGTGTATGAATCAGGAGTGGGCAATACTGACAAAGATGAATATCTCAATACTTGTTTGGAGTATCACGATAACAATAGTCAAATGATATCATGTAAATCCAACACCAACAGAAATGTGTTAAAACATGTCTTATTGTCAGACAAATGTGGAAAAGTGCAGAAATATCACCGTCCATCCTTATTTGAAAGTTTAGAATTTAACTTTTGTTTTTCATTTCCTTCACCTTTACTTTTTTTTTTCTTTTCTATAAACGATATATGTACTTGATATTCAAACTTTGCATAACATTACTATCTACATTTTGATCTATGGCCTATGACTCTATTTCTGTCTAGAAGCTTAAAATGAACATTGATCTATTTATAACTTGCCAAAAACATAGGCAAATGAGGGTGGAGGTGTGCACATGGAAGAAGTTAACGTGCTTTTTGAACAGAGGCGGCGAGACATGGAGCAGAGAGGAGACACAGCCGACCCTCAGCTGGACCCCGGCGTAGAGGGGGGCCTGAAAGAGCTCATCACCACCTGGTTCATCCAGAGCCAGGCCCCAATCATCAGCCACAACGGACTCTTCCCAAACTGGTTCCTTGGTTTCATCTCCAGGAAGTATGAAAACATTTACTTTTTATTTATCTATTTGTTTTTAATTTACTTAGTTATTCAATAAATAAAGAAGCGATTTAATACAAGATTACATTTGCAAAAGGACACGTGCAAAAAACTTAAAGGGGAGATATTATAAATCAACAATCAGCTTTTAACCTTGTTACAACAGTGTCTCCTCATTAGTTTACACAAAGTTGTATTTAGATTGATTGATTCATAGAGATTAAATTGATTCTTATATGTTAGATTTTTATTTATTGTCCTTTATTGTCCTGCTTTTGAGTCTCGAGTGCACTGAATATTCCTGTTTTCACTGACCCCCAATCCCTGCCCACATCTCTGTAATTAGTTGCTATTATTTGAAAAACTCATAGTAATACAGAATACGGAATGTGAAAATCCACTGCTAGCGTAAAATGTCACTATGAAGAGGTGGGGATTATCACTTCTGGAATTTTGAACATGAAGTCAATGGTTTTTATTACTAAGCCATTTTCGATCATTATTAACAAAAATTTACAAAGAACAAAATGTAAAATCATGATATAACCCCACCCCCCAAAAAAAACCAAAAACAACAACAAACAATCATAAAATCATAATCATAATATATCTCAACTTTAAAATGAGTAGGAAAGTAATGTTTCCATTACCTCTAGTTCACCTCTGCTTTTCCTTTTAAAGGGATGCTGAAGACATTTTGATAAATAAAGAAGTTGGCTGTTTCCTGGTTCGTCTCAGTGACAAAGCGCTTGGATACATACTCTCATATAAGTGAGTGGAACTATACCAGCATTTTGAACTGTATGTGGTTGGATTTTATATTATATAATTTTGTTTTTGTTACCATGGTATTTCAGAGGCAGGGACAGGTGTCGGCATTTTGTGATAAACCCAAGTGAATCAGGGCAGTTTGTTGTATACGGAGACCATGTTCAACACGCCACAGTCTCTGAGCTGATCCAATACTTCAAGGAAAAACCCATTGAACCGTTTGGGGAATATCTGACTACTTCCTGTTACGGGGTGAGTCAACTCTCGACACACCACAAGAGTTTGTGCAACACCAGCAGCGCTCTACTGTGCTGGGTAATAACATGACAATGATAAGAATAGAACTAGAGTATGAGCTGACGAAAGTAACATGACAAACAAACAGAATTTGACTCCTGTGTGACTTTTGCTGAATGTTTTATGAAACGTTACCTGCTTCAACTTGTATATTTTGAAGTATTGACTATTGTTGACTTGCTTATTTTTCAGATTCAAAATGAAGCTCTTTATGATACAATCCAGGTCAGTCCAAAAGAGAAGTCAGTGGCCACTGTCCACACTCAAAAAGCTAAAAATCAAATGAGGAACCAAGGAGCAGAGCAACTGCTAAGACAGAACAGAGGAAAGACTAGGACATCAGAGGTGAGACGACATAACACAGCCTCTTCATATGTTGTCATGGTTTCAACTTTTCATATGAATTACTGTTGGTTCAACAGGAAGTACCACCACTTCCTAGAAGGAGCAGACATTTGGAAAATGGCACAATCACTGAGAACCAGGACAACGTTTGTTACGCTCAGGTCAGACGTAAAAAGGCTAAAGATCGAGAAGTGAAGGGAGACGCTCCCTCCAGACCCCATTCTCTGTACTCTGAGGTGGACCAGCTGGACAGCCGCTGCCGCTCTCTGCCTCTTCTGCTGAGCAGCAGTGAGGAGCAGAACTACAGGCTCAGTGTGACGCCTCCACTGCCCGGCAGAGACACCCCCAGCCCCGAACCCTCACACAGACTGGACCTGCACAGACGCAGCCCTGACGTCGGGGCCAGAGCAGAGGATGGAGGGGTGTACGCAGAGGTCCCCGCAACACACCGCCTCCAAGTGGACGACACGTATGAACAGATTACAGGCATCAACCCCTATGAGCCTGTGGGCCACCTGAGACCCAAAACTGGGTCCTCACCCTTGGGAACTAAAGTAAGTTATTATCATAATAAACAGTAAGATAAAATATACACTTTGAAAAGACAGTTTTATATAAAGTGCGTTGAGATGCTATAGGTGCAGTTTAATTATTTTACTTATTTAAAGTTCACACTTGAATTACCACGGAAGTATTAAAATAAGTAATTGAAAAAGTGACTTGTGCTTTTTTATAAGACAAATGCACTATTAAGAAAACATCTTTAGTTGAGTTGTTGAAATGATCAAGGATTGTAATCAGGGTCATTCATTTAAGATTATTCAATCTATAGACACTATCTGACCATACATGCATTGTAATTACCATACTAACAGCATTATTTTCTATTCCAGAATGACAAATGGAAGCGGCTTTTTCCTGAAGTCAAAAAGAAATGGTGACAATGTGCTGTGACAGTATAAGTTATTCTGCTCTGTGAGTGCATTTTTTTTCTGCAATGCATTTTGGTACAATCTAAGCCTCTTGCTGATGAATTATAAACTGAATAATTTAAAATAAATATTTTCTAATAAATGTATATCGCAATTAGAATGTGGCACTGGTTTTGGTTTCCTCAAATGTTGAATTAAACATTTTTACACCAATAGCTGCTTTACGGTGCGATATCATTATCTAGTCACAAACCTCTCAGCTGGAACTACGAGCTGCCTCTAAAATGAAGGGCATGAAGCTGGTGTGTGAAATGATGATGTCTGCATATATACTGCATTTAAAGAGGTTATCCTATCGGCTGCATTCATTCATAAATATCTCGTATAATTTCCAGCTGAGATGAGAAGCTGCTTGAGAACGCTGAGGCAGCACCTTTTCTAGGCAGCCATTCTGCTTCAGCACACATGCAGCACTGGTGTGGAGGTCTTCATCATGCTTAATGTGCGGGCTATCAGCAAGGCTTATGAGTTCAGGTGAATGGTTCTACTGCATGGTCCCAGTACTGATCATGACAGTTCAGCAATAGCTATGTTATCACTGAGAGGCACACAATAAGACAAGCTGTTTTGCCGACAAGCACCGAGTATTATGGACACGGAGAAGCAACGATTCAACCATCAAGCTTCAGTGAGTGAAACCAGCTCATAACATGCACATTTTATTGTAGGACCATGTCATAATGTCTTAGCACTTTTGGAGACGCTCAAAGTTGTTTTACACACATAGTCATACTAGGCAAAGTGGGTGATGTGTCTTGCCCAAGGACAGTAGAAACACTGCACTATGACACCTGTAGTTCAGCTTCCATGATCAGACAAGATCCAGCAATATGTAAGTAAGTAATTCATTTTAGTAATGTGAATCATCTGGTGCTTCTCATTATCAAAACAAATTATATTGTCCATATAGATTAGGACTTCCCTTCTCTTCCCCGTCCAGGCCAGTCACAACACAAAAAAACAATTATTTAGTTAAATGCATGAATTTATAATACAAAAAATAATCCATCAGCAGAGAAATATTCCAGTCCAATCTTCCAACTCAACTCAAAGAGTTACATTATGTATGCATATTATTTGGTTTAATACATTATTGCTGAAATACAAGAACATTACAAAGCCCTTTAATCAGATTCAGAATCCTCCGCACCCTGATAAAAGAATATAATGCATGTTGTGAATATGTTCCACGGAAGGTTTCATTGAATTAATAGTATTTTCTTCATACACAGATATTCTTTTAACAGTCCTTAAATTTAGTGTTATCATTGTGTGCATTCTGAGGACAAGTTGTGGCCAGCACAGACAGGAGGTAGGTTGGTCAATCTTCCATCGAGCTCTTTAGATTCTTATGTGGAAAGTGCTGCAAAAGGATATTTCATTGTTAGTGAAAACATTGAATAAACGTACAGTTGGCGCAAGTGTAGTGCATTACCTGAGGAAGTCTGGGGCCCTGGAGATCATGTTCTCAAAGTCAGAGTAGGACAGTTTGTTGTCTCCGTCCAGGTCGGACTCCTCGATGGTCTTCTCACACACCAGCTGCACCTCCTCAGGCGTCAGCTCCTCCTTCGTCAACTTGTTCAGTACTTTCTCCAGGTCTTCTTTGCACAAGTAGTTATCCACATTGTAATCTGTGGGCCATAGCAGGGTGGACCCAGAGTGATAATGTAGCTATTGATGGATCCATAGTTGCTAATCGTGCTTGAGTTACAGACTGTGTGCTTACCATAAATTTTGAATGCATATATTGCCTTTAGTTCTCTTGGAGCCATTTCGCTGAGCACTGAGAACATGTCCACAAACTCATTAAAGCTCAGATTCCCTGCTCCATCTTCAGAGAACGACTCCACAATCCTGGTGCGAAACGGATTTTCCTGCAGACAAATGTTTTTGTGCATGAAAAGATTAAATGTTCTGGAAAAATAATTACAATACAACAAAGATAACCAACACATTCAAACATTTCTTTTCTTGTTGGTTTTGTTTGGGTTTAGGCAAAAATAACTGAAATGTAAACTGAAAAGTTAATGAGTGAGCACTATATTTGCATTGCATGGAATTTAGCTGTTTGTTTTACAGTGTATTTTTTTTTTTCTAAAACTCAAATATAAATAGATTGATTTTGAGTTCGAGTGATGTACCTTTAACTCCGGCATATTGACTATCAAAGCCGGAGGGACTTTACATTCAGGGTCATTTGTGTAATCCATTGGAACCAAGTGTGGAGCCAGCTCATGGTATCTGCCGTGCAGCCTGTAATCAAAATAATATGTTGTTTCTGCACAAAAACGGCAAAAATCTTCTATGCACATTTGCAACACGTCTCCTCTAAAATGCACAAATGTAAGATGTGCACATTTGAAACACATAGCATAATTTAAAAATAAAATTTTCAATTCATCTTCATCACTCTAGTGTGGTTATGTAAAGAGATCAGAGAATAGTTAGTTTTACCTCCTACAATTATG
Source organism: Rhinogobius similis (assembly GCA_019453435.1). NCBI lineage: Eukaryota > Metazoa > Chordata > Actinopteri > Gobiiformes > Gobiidae > Rhinogobius > Rhinogobius similis. The sequence continues at coordinate 16,484,788 of CM033628.1, forward strand.
TATAAAAAAGCTGAAACAATGTAATTAGCAATATCTATTGAAGAAATGTCTTTAAAACCTCAAAAATAATCTTGCAATACATCAAATTTGCATTAATGTGGTCTAGTTTGGTCAACTAGAACCTGGTAGAATCTGATTCCCAACACAAGTTCTCACGTTGAAAGAGATGTTGAAATTTGACCCTTCATCTGGAGCAGGGAAACGCAACACCATTGCGAAACTTTACTGAAGATTACATCACACTTTTCTGTGGAAGCAATGGCTCTAGAAAGCACTCACTGCCTTCTGATAAACACTCAACTGGCTTTCACATTGAACTAACTCAACAAGGGTTACCACAAAACTGTACAGATGGATTAACAACAATTAAATGAGTCTAGTTATTCAGAAATATGTCTAGATTTTGAATACCCTTAAAGTTTTTGAGTGGGACTTCCATATTGTCGATGAACATTCACATTTAGGAAGACTAATAGGAAGACATAAATAATGAACAAAAATAACATTACAAAGATTTACCGGAGGATTTCTTTGCGGGTAAAGAAAGTGCAGTCCTGAAAAACAAAACAAAATTAAGCAATTACAAAAACTGGCAAGATTTATCGAAATAGCCAACATTCAAGATAAATATTATGAAGTAATTTTAACTAATTACTAACTAATCAAGACATCATGGAGTCTGACACCCAAACATTTTCATACAAAACACAATAAAGCTATCATTGGCTATGTTATAAAGGAAGAACAAAATGTCTAACTCCATGAATTTCAAACACACTGGTGGAGACCGGCGCTGAATGGATCGGATTACAAGAGTGAGCCGGGGCACTTGAGAAGTCTCCTTCTTGAGAGTAGAGTTTCAATGGGTGTCAGCAACGTCCCATTAAAAATAAATCTACACGTTATCATTTCATATCATCAGCCTAAATGTTGAAGAAGGCCATTAGGTAATATGCATTTTGTATAAAGGCGATAATTATAATATTGTAACATTTTTTATCCATACTAATTGATTGACATGGGGTCATAGGTAAAAATGTCTGTTGTTATGTAGATAATAAACCATGTCACTAATGACCTACAGCATAAATGATGAGGTCACAAATTCATTTGTTATCAGGTGCATGACTGAAATTATTGTATCTGCACTCTTTTCTTTTAAAGTTAAAAAGACTATAATGTATACTTTTATTTATTTGTATTGTGATTTTAATGCATCTTTTCCTGCTCTGTGAAGTGCTAAATTACTTAACAAATTGTGCTCTACAAATAAACTTGCCTTGTCTTGCCTTAAGCGTTGATGCCCAGACTTCTGACAGAAAATAAAAGCTTACTGTACCTGGTAGGCATCCAGCTGCTCATCAGTGAATATGGTCTGCTTGTTCCCCATCCTAGTCCTGGAGAGTTTGGTTTGTACTCATTCACATCACAGAATGTCCACAGCCTCCTCTTGTGTGAAGGCATTTAGGATCCGGGGGTAAAAGGACCCTCTTAGAATCCACAGGTCTCCATGGTTAAATCCATGGTGTTCAAACCCAAAAGCAAGGAGGAGGTGGAAGTTCTTCTGTGTCTGGAGATCTGGAGCGTCTGAGGGAATGTGTGCGCTGACAGCAGAGATCAGCTCTTTAAGCAGCAGCGGCAGAACAAACCAGAAGGTGAAGAAATAAATAAATAATGGGATTGAACCGACAGGGCGGAGAGTGTAATCTCAAACTGTCATTAGTCTAAATAGTTTTACATACAGCAGTGGGGATTCATTGTTTTGAACACCGTACATATATGAGTAAATGCACTTTTAAATGAAATGAAAATAATAAAAAAGTACAACATAAAGGCACTTGGACTTTCTTTTTTTTTGTGTGTTTAGATTAGGTGTTTTATGCCCTCTGCTGGCAACAGATTAAACTAAAATATTTTGAAATAACAACTAATAGCATTTTTACAAGGCAGTGACAAATGCTTTTTGTAATTGCCATTTTAGTGCCACATTGGTCAGAAGTGAAAGTAAGTGATCTAAAACCATGGTAGTATTTACAACATAAGAACAAGTTTTTATATCTATGTCTAAAGGTGCACAATCTAACTTTTCTAGTGAAGGGTGCTGCTTGTCTTCATGTCACTGATTAGCCTGAATGATCCACAGTATTGCATAAACTTACCAATTATCCAAGCATGAAATGATACAAGGACAAGTTACAGAATCCAACCCAGTATGTATGAGTGCTTTTCGTGAGGTTTTTCTGAAATAAAAACATCTCTAATTGAATAAATACAAGATATGTTTTAAAAAATGTACACAGTGCACGTTGAAATCAGAAAAGGAAACTACTTTATGAAATCTACTATTGTTGTGTTGTGTAAAGTACAAGTATTGGTCCAAGAAAAGAGTAAAATAATATTACGGGAAAACTATTCTATAGTTGTATACTAATTGTATGGATGTATCAACTGATTTATAATTAGAAGTTGTTACATTGTAAAATATATTACTCAAGTAGGAGTAAAAGTATTGTGTCTCAAAACAACACAGAGGACTACAATTTTATGAAAAATTTCCTCGATTAAATGTAAGTATGAGTACCATCCTCATGACCATGACCTGTTGCGCAAACTTTCTCAAACATCCCCCCCTCTCATACCCCTGTTCTAGCCCTGCTCCCGGCCTCTGTGTGCCCTTTACCTCCTTCCTGTGACCCGCGGCAGTCCGCTCCGCCCCGGGCTGACTCCCTGAGCTGTTCCGCCGCAGAGCAGGCTGTGGTCCGTGTGTGATCCACCTGCAGTGCGGTCCCCGGTGCAGCTGGTCCTCCTGGATGCTTGAATGCACCCTGCCAGGACAGAACGACACCAAAAGGACACCTCAACACCTTAATCTGAATGTCTCATCACAAACAGTAAAAAGCCACTGTTGCCTGCCATGGAGCAAAAACGTGACAAGAGCCATGGTGAGTTTGGATGGATGGGCTGGTGTTGTTGCTAGGCTATGGTTGCTAGGCTGGTTAGCAAAGGCTATGCTAGGAAGGTTAGCAGTTAGCTTTGGCTTCTTATTTGATTTATTATGGATTAAATGCACAAATGTACCGGGTTATCGTACAGAAAAAATATATTTAAAGGCAGAAAAACTTATGAATAATTAAATGTCGGGTTGCACAAACCAAGAAAAGAAACATGTTGCTACTCATAGTTAGCCACTGGGCTGTGAACATCAGATAAGTTACATTAGAATAATCAGACGACCCATTTTATTTAATTTATATGACATGTTTATATGCCATAGAAAATTGTGATAATCAAATGCACCTACGCCCAAAATAAACTACAATAGATTTTTAAATGATATATATATATATTTTATTTATTACTTTCTGTCTTTATCATGTTCTTTTTCAATTTTTTTGTGTTTGCCACATTAGTTAGCCCTTTTTGCACGGTTTAATTTTCCTCGTCAACACCTGCACATGAGTGAACGATCAGAAAGAAATCAGTTAACTCACAAAAATGTGCTATTCACTTCTTTGCATTGACAACACCCTCTAGGTTGGTATTACTGATGAATTAAACACGCAATGCCAGAAATAGCTGTCCTCATCCACGTGAACTGTGATCCTCTCCAGATGTGACTGCACTTCCAGAGCTTATTCAGTAGCATCAGATGATTAGTATTCATGCAGGGATTGGAGTCTTCTCTTCATTCTGTACACAGTCCATCCTGAACAACACAAACAATGCTTCTAGCGCTTTCTCTGACTCACTGTGTTGCATTTTAATGACCTCTGACTGTACGGTTGGCTGCAACATTGAATTTGTCCTTAATATGCTCCAGCCTAGATACTATTCTTACATATTTTTCAGATGGAGACCATGAAAGGATATCACCTGTGCTCCTCAAATCACGCACAGGAGAATTCGACTTGGAGTCAATACTTTTTCTAAAATTGAGAAATTTAGGTAAGATGGAATACATTTGGTGCATATTATTATAAAATATACGCTATGTTTCTGTTTACATGTGTCATACTTCTCTACCTTACAGGAATACATGATCTTGGATGCATTGGGGAGTGTATTAACCTTGAGAGACTGGACCTGTCTGGAAATAATATTTCTAATTTAGCACCTTTAGCGTCCCTTAGGCTACTTTCTGTCCTGAACTTGTGTGCTAACCGGATTTCTAACTTAGGTCAGTATTTCTATGTTTGGTACTAGCTAGAGCGGCAACTAACGCTTATTTTGGTAGTTGAGATTATAAAATAAAATTTTAACCAAATAAAGGTTGAAATATGGTTACTATATATTTATTTATATATAATATTATTTTCACCATTTTGATTTAATAATGCTGTTGTCTTTATTATAAGAGGTTTTTGGCTGGTGTTTTAGAGTCTATATAGTCCATTGTGCCCTGGTACAAATATTGTATATTGCATCTTAAAAACAAAAAAAAACAACAAAAACAATGATATTGTAATTTGCTGTTGGAGAAAATAACAGTATCTTTTCTTCTCACAGATCCTCTCCGTAATTGTGAATCTTTACAGAACCTAAACTTAGCTGGTAATGTTATAAACAGGTACTGAAGTGCATTAATTTAATGATGAAATATTAGCAGGATATTGTGTTTGTACCATGCTTTTTGTCTTATGTTATTTTATTTATTTATTGCAACAGTTTTGAATGTCTTTATGCTCTTCAATCGCTGAGAAAACTTGAAAATATTCGCCTTAAAGACAACACATATAATTACTCCAACCCTGGTATTTTAGTCCTTTTTGACAGTTACATTGGTGCATTTACATAATTATGTTCACTTACAAGCCCTTTTTCAGTCTGCAGAAACACAGTCTATAGAGCACATGTTTTAGAAATGTTTCCCAACATCAAGGTACTAGATGGTATGTATTTTTTCATTGTTTATTTTTGCATTCTTTGCAAGTATATTTTATAAGAGTTGTATTTCCAGGTGAAAGAGTGGTTGGCCGTGGAAGTGATTTGTACCAATTATGCAAAGATATTGATGATACAATTAAAGGTGCAGTATCTTAGAACACCATAAAAGGACCTGTGTTTTGATGAGGATAATAACTGTTTACTTTCTATATAGCAGGTTCATACAAAAATGGACAGCTGGTTGAGCACACTGACTGCAAGCCATGGGTGGAAGATAATTACTGGGAGATCAAGAGGTCTAATAATGCCATCGTGGATGAAGCCTATAAACAATTCAGTGGTATGGCTCTCTAACCACTGGTTTATCCAAATATTTTCTTTATTTATGTTATGTAAACCAATCATGTTTTTCCCCAGATGTTCTTCACGAATGCAGGCTACTAAACAACAGAGCGACACACGTCATCTCCCAAACTGAGAGGTCGATGAGCCTGAAGAAGCAGTCCAAACAGTATGCCATATGACTTTATAAAAGAATATTAGCTGCTTTTTGTTCCATGATTCTTAGTCATGGCTGTATTGTACTGTTGGTTCCAGCTTTACCCTCAAGTGTCATTGACAGTGCACATGCTCCGTGCAGCGTCAGCCATTCGTTTTCTATGCACTTATTATTACATTTACTGGGTCTTTGGGGCTTGAATAATTACTATGGCAGTGTGCATTTTTAACCTCACCTCCAGCTGCTGTATGTCTGCTAACTGCTTCCAGTAAAAATATTTTTTGACTTAATTTATTTACATAACTGTCAACGCAAACTATTAATACTTTTATTTGTATCCTATTTGCACCTCATTGCAACATTTTACATTACTTATAGCTTATACTAATGACATAATGTGAAGTTATTAGATGTTTAAGTGATGATAAGATGCACTTTAGTATTCTCTACCACCACTTGCTGGTTGTACCACTTTAACCTGGAAAATGTAGAATTCTAAACCCAAATAAACAATGACATTATCTCTCAAGTGAAGTCTTTTCATTTATAGGAAAAACTAAAACATATCTGAAGACGTAACATACATTTTGCTACATGACTTAACCACATTGAGAAGAGTTACTAAAGTATGAGTACAGTAAAATATAATACTCAAGTAGGAGTAAAAGCATGTGGTCTGAAAACTACAATTTCATTAAGAAGTTTCCCAATTAACTGAGAACTGCACGCCTCGATAAAAAAAAAAAAAGGCTGGGACGGGAACCACTGTTTATTACATAATAGTTTGATCTCGCCAAATGTTAGTATAAAATATGGGTCAGTGTGTTTAGAGCGCTTTGGTTTCTAGAAGGTGCAGGAGGCTCCAAGTGGATCAGCTCCGCCCCCAGATTCCTCTCCTTTTCCGGCTGCACCCGCGGAGCCTCAGCGTCCAGAAGGTTCCACGTGAAGAATTATAAGAACCAACCAGCTGCACTCTCTTCTTAAGAGCATTCAGCAACGAGACCGAGACGGGAAAGCAACACCTTCAAAGTAAGTACAGTACAACTCTAAAATGCACTCTAAATAGTAAATATAATCTTGCTGGGCTTTATTCACTTCAGCACTGTAATACCGTTGTAAGCTAATATTATATAGTTACGATTTTTTTCCCCCGCGTTGAAAAGATATATTTTGTTTTGAAATGTAAATCGCTATGGCAACGGTCCTAATTTTGTTATTATTCTGTAACCCATGGATACCAGACTAGTACTGTATTATATGGTTTTAACGTCATAAGAATAACAGTCTATTTCGACATCAATTTTACTTGGGTGTTGATCTATTAACAACGGTGTAAGTTTTTCAGCAGCTTTCCAAATCATAATGTTTTAAGAGAACGATAAATTGTATTTTTAACAACACGTGTTTTCTTTTAGGAAGTCAAAATGGTTCACGAGACCGGCTTCTACGATCTCTTAGGAGTCAAACCCACATCCTCGCCTGATGAGATTAAGAAAGCCTACAGAAAACTTGCCCTGAAATATCACCCCGACAAGAACCCTAACGAAGGAGAAAGAGTAAGTTACGAGCTGTCACAGGCGGTGTCTAAGTTTAGTGGTTAGATAAGGAGCGGAGTGGAGCAAGAAGAACTTTCTGGAATGTGTCAGTCAGCAAACAGTAACGTTAGCAACAGTGCCACCTGCTGCTCAATCTGTATAGTTACAACAGTTTTTCATGTACTTAGCTTACAAAATTTGCAAATTATAACTATTCTGGCTGGTGAGAAGTTAATTGTCTATTAATAATTGAAAATAACTATTTGCAGAAGCCAGTGAGCAAAAAAGAAAAACAAACATTTGTCAAAAACATGTCATACTTGTCATAAACATAATGACTAAACTAGGCATGCACAATACATCTCAAAAAGTATTAATATTGCAGCAAACTATAAATATATCTCAATTACATCAAGGTCCTCCATGAAATGATGAGATTTTGACCAATATATTAAGGCATGAATATATTTGAGTTAATCAATTTAACTGAAATTATTGATTATTGATTATTATCGAAACATTACAATAATATGAATTTTGAAGTACAAAACTCTCATATCACTTATAATGCAGCACTAACCCTGAAATACATTTTCTACAATGTTGTTTTTAGCATATTTTATTTTAATAATATTTAGTAGAACTGTATAAAATTTTTTGGCAACTTATTTCCACAGTTCAAGCTCATTTCCCAAGCTTATGAAGTACTGTCCGATCCAAAGAAGAGGGATCTTTACGACCAAGGAGGAGAGCAGGCCATCAAAGAGGGCGGCATGAATGGAGGACAGTCTCCCATGGACATTTTCAACATGTTTTTCGGAGGTGGTGGCCGAATGCAGAGAGAGAGAAGAGGTAAGGTTCTAAAAGTAAAAATAAATGCCGGCAAAAAATGGTTCTAAGGCAAAAATATAAACCGAAGCTATTATGTCACCTAGGAAAGAATGTTGTTCATCAGCTCAGTGTCTCATTGGAGGAAATGTACAATGGTTCTACCCGAAAGCTTGCACTCCAGAAGAATGTAATTTGTGAAAAATGTGAAGGTATGTCTTGTCAGTTCCTACCATAATTAAATATTTGTTATTTGTGTTTCTTCTAATCCGTGACACTATCTTTTCCCACAGGTTACGGTGGAAAGAAAGGTGCCTTGGAAAAGTGCTCGACGTGTAAAGGAAGAGGGGTACAGGTCAAAGTTCAGCAGATTGGCCCGGGCATGATTCAGCAGATCCAGAGCATGTGTTCAGACTGCCAGGGACAAGGCGAGAAGTTCAACGCGAAGGATCGCTGCAAGAACTGCCACGGCCGCAAAGTAGAACGTGTAAAGAAGATCCTCGAAGTTCACATCGACAAAGGTACTCATCAGTCCAGTTTTGATTAGACACAATTGTTCATTTTACTTGTTAATAAACTTGCTGTTAATATGTTTGTAGGTATGAAAGACGAACAGAAAATCACATTCCACGGCGAGGGTGATCAGGAGCCTGGACTTGAGCCTGGAGATGTCATCATTGTTTTGGATCAGAAGGACCACCAGACGTACCAAAGGCAGGGAGACGACTTGGTCATGAAGATGGAAGTCAAACTTGTAGAAGCTCTGTGTGGATTCAGAAAGACGATCACGACCCTGGACAACAGAACACTAGTTGTCAGCTCTTTACCAGGTAACATAAAGTTTAGAAGTACATTTGATTTATACATTTTATAAATTCATAGTGTGCTAATGCTTTGTTTCGTCAACAGGGCAAGTCATCAAACCCAATGACATCAAAACTGTTCAGAATGAAGGAATGCCAATTTACAAAGCTCCGTATGAAAAGGGACAGCTGTTTGTCAATTTCCAGGTAAGCAAATAATCATTCGACACTCCCACACGGGGGCAGGAGGCAATTTGGCATTTATGTAAATGATGTGGTATTTACAATTACGTTAGAAATCTGTAAAAGGTAAACTAACCAGTTAGGGGGTTATAGTCATAGTCCTATTTTGATAATCGTAATCATAATCTGGACTCTACAGAGTCTAAAATACATACGAGAAAATCTTTGTATTACAAAAGCAGTGGCATTATAAAATTGAATGGTCTTAAAAGAGACATCAATAATACACTTTATTTGGAAATTGTCTCTATCTAGAAGCTTTCAGTTACCATATTTTAATGTGGTTGACAATGTATTTAAAAGTGACTAACTGAAAAAATAATCGCTAAGGCTGTCACAATTATTTTAGTAGTCGACTAGTCTTCTACAATTTTTTCAATTAGTTAGACTAGTCAAACAATTATTTCTATTGTAAATATACACATTCTGAATACATTTTTAACCAAATAAAGGTTGATTTATGGTCACTGAATGCTATTGATACAGACTATTTATGATTAAAATGCTCTATTAATGCAAATCAGCAATTGTTTACTCTTTTTTGACACTTTTATTTAAAAAGGTTGCTGTCTTTGTTATAAGAGGTGTTTTGACAATCATTTTATAGAATGCATTGTCCAGTTAATTATTACGATTATCAGTTATTATAGTCAATAATTTTTTTATAGTCAACTAGTCAGAATTAGTCAATTTAATCATTGACGACTAAAGTAACAGTTGCAGTAAAGTAGCAGTTGCAGCCCTATACATTATTGATATTAACTTCTCCTGCCGCTTCTCAATGGCAGCACTACAAACTGATCACGTTGTGTTGTGTAGCAGTGCTCATAACTGTGCCATTGTTCACAGATTGAATTCCCAGAGAAAGATTGGCTCCCAGAACACCTCATGTACCAGCTGGAGAGACTGCTGCCTCCCAGAGAAGACGTGATGTTGACGGACGATATGGAGGAGGTGGACCTGTCTGAAGTGGACGTGCAGGCGAGGCAGAGGAAGCACCAGGGAGAGGTCTACGAAGAGGAGGAAGACTCCCCACGATCTGGAGTGCAGTGCCAAACCCAGTGAACCACTCTGCCGCGACTCAAAATGGCTGTCGGCCTTTTGTATTGTTCTTTTGAGAATTGGACTCAAATGTACAAAAGTCTATCACACTGTAAATGTTTGTTATTGTCTTTATTTAAATGTGTGTTTCGCATTTCAGATTATGCTTTCTGAGAAGGCATTTTCGTATTTTTGTTAATAAAAAATTCCAGATTTTCAAGAGCTTCCCAATGTATTGACTCTTCTCTACTCTCCCTCAGTTCAGTTTGAGTCCTGATTTAAGTTAGATTTCAGAACTAAAAACTGTCCAGGAGTTTTAGACAGCTGTTGTTGAATCTTATTGAAAGTTAGTTAGTTATTGTGTATAGAGAGACTACCTCGCATTGTAGAAAGTTGAATGTGGAAATTTAACTGCAATTAAACAAGAAGAAGTCCCTGTGAGGGGAGATAAATTAAACAATAAATTATACCTATTTCTTGGCTCTCTGTGACACAACTGACCGGCCGTGGCACGAAATAAAATAAAATAAAAAAAACTTAAAACTCTGAAACACGTGAAAATCATCATGGCCGAACGCAATGCCAAGTTGCGTGATGAGCTTGTTTACCTCTCAAAAATGCTGCCTTCATTTGTAAGTTTTATTCATGCGATACTATTATTTTATGTCTTTAATGTGGCGTAAACTGATGTACTAAGCTCGTGATGAGATCGTGACACCACACATAACAGAATTATCAGCTAGCCTAACAAATCAATGGAGATTTTAAGATGTTAAAGGTGGAATGGAGGATTTCTCGCCGATTTGAAAATCTGCGACTGTTAGTCCTTTTTTTGAAAAAGCGCATGCGCAGGTTCCCCCTCCCTCCCGCCCCGTTTCTCCTGACTGAACGCCTAGCAAACCTCGAGAACGAGCACGCCCAGCAGCACTGCCCATGCGCATTTGTTTACAATACGATTGGTGTCGCTTTCTCACGACAACCTCCGCGAAGAAGATTTAATAATACACTCCACATACAATAAGCTAAAAAAAAAAGTCAGATAAACAGTTACCTGTCCAGCAGAAAGTTTGCAGCGGAGGCATCAGCCTGTTTTGCGCTTTCAATGCTCGCCAGCCGTAAACCATTCCCCCAGAATAACACGCGTTTTGTTTCTTTCCTCTGCAGACTTTCGTCTCTTCTGTGAAAGCTCGAAAACAGTCTTTCTCTTTCGTCCCTCAGCCATTTCGGTTCTTCGCGGATGAAAGTTTAGACTTACAATGACGGAACTCGCCGCTAACCTGCTACATAAACACACTAGCATATCAACCACGCATGCGCGGCCAGGGGAGCGAGCGTTTCCCCTGGACGAGCCTGCCGGCGTGCACTAGCACGCACAGAATGATTGACAGCTGAGCGGACCAGTTATTTGTGCTACCCACGAGGAAATGAGATTCTGATTTGTTGCCCGAAATCCTCCATTCCACCTTTAAATACTAGCGTTCATTCAAAATTATTATTAAAACTCTACATATTGATAAATGTATTTACCAGAAGTGACCCAGCAGTTTATCAAGTTCATCCATGGATTTTGTGTTCACTTTTTTTTTTTTTTTTTTTTTAACATTGTTTTGGCTAATGTTTTTTCTATGTTTAGCCTTAGTTTAGCACACCAACAGCAAACATGGCGGATTTCCATGGTAACGGCTGTTTTTGACGTTCTGTGCCTGATCAAACCACAACGTATTCCTTGTGTTTTAGAAAAAGAAAACACTAAAGGCCTAGAAGACATGCATCAGACAATATAGACTTTTCTATCAAGAATAAACTGCATTCTGATTAAGACTGGGGACGAGTTATAATAATAATAGATATTTGCAATATTTTGGATAGGGCAACAGCTTTGTTTTAATTGTTAATTTGAATTGTTGTGTCAGATTCACTGTTCACTTTAATTATTGCAGTTCCCAGTGAGCTTTATATGTATCCAGTCCAGTCTCTGAGTCTGCACCCACAACTCTGTAAGTCTGCACACTATGGATCGAAAAATGGCCCTTATTTCCACAAAAGGTGAGTATGTCTTGCTGCTGCCATCAGAACACTCATTTGTGACAAAGCAAACTCACATTTATCTTCGTTTCAGAGACAAACAAGCCAGCAGCTACTACATCGATGCACACCTAAAACAGGCGTCATATTGACCTTTCTTCATTGTTATTATTTGTAAATTGCTATACCACACATCAATATCAACACAGAGTCATAAAAAGGTTTATTGTCAACTAATATCTCTTACAAAGGACATAAAACACAGAATATTTTGCCTAGATAAATCCCCGTTAAAATAGTAAAATGGCTCAGAAAGAACAACAGATGGTGGTTCAAATGCCACTTCAGCAAAATCATTTTTGAGTCAACCAGATATCTTTTCCTGTAATCCATTTCATTTGCAAGTAATAACATTATTGGCAATAATGTATTCCAATTTCAAAATCCTCACTATATCAAACACATATTATGTAATATGTAGCTTTTTTCAAAACCGCCAGCTTTCACACAATATATCACAATGTAAAGTGTATATTGAATTTAGATAATGTAATATCAATAATTGTTATTTCTGTTAAAAAGGGGGATGGGCACTTAATCACATTTTAATCAACTCAAAATCTAATCATTTCAAGCTCACAATCCTGGGGCAGTATCAGTATATGGTGCAGAGTTTGGACTTTTAATAAAGACTAAATTAAATGGCACTGGAGTTGGAGTTTACTTCACTTTACTTTAAGTTGAGGTTTATTAGTAGTAGTAGTAGTAGTAGTAAATATCTGTCTTGTATTTGTTCAATGCCCCTTATTATTACTCGTCATATTCTTTAATTGCTTTTGACATCGAAAAATCATGATTAATCAATTTGAAGAAAATGGCATGATCCTTAGTCCCAATGGCCAGCTTTAAAACAATTCAGTCCTCTTGTTGTCCCTTCTCTTCTGTTTGGTCTGTGCTTGTCTCCACAGCTCCGTCTCCTGTTGAAGCTCCACAAGCTTCGGTCAGGTTCATCTCGCTGCTGGACGCTTTTGGCTCACTCACTGCGGGCTTGGACTTCCTGTCAGAAACATGGAAGCTCCGTGACCTGTAATATGGAAGAAACCTATCATCGGCTACAGCCAGGTAGTCTGTTGTGTCCGATAAGTTCCTCCTGGCTGGTATTTTTGGCGGCAATGGTGGTGGTTTGTCCATGGGGCTTTCTACAATGCTTTCTTGCTGTTCAGTCTGTTCTGAATTGGCTTGAAATTGTTGCGCTAGATGTCTTACAGTTGACACTTTTGGCATTTGTCCGGAAACACTTGGATGTACTTGATATTCTAAGTTTGCTGGCCACTGATTTGGTGTTTGACTGACCTGTTCTAACAATAATTTGTAGTCAGCAGCTTGTGTACAGTCTCCAGGTTCTTTTGGATTGTAGATAATGCTGCTCATAGCCCTCTTCTTTGTAACTTCACCTTCAGGAGGGTCATATCTCAAAGATTTAGTTCTTTGTGGACAAGAACTGACTGGAAAATCCCACGTTGGAGATGGGCTCAGTGGCTCCTCTGGCTCATCTGGAGGGCTGATTATAATTGTGCTCATTGATCTTCGTTTTGTCAGGTGAGGTGAGGTAGTCTGTTCCTCTGGTGGGTAGTGTCGCAAGGATTTTGTCCGTTTTGGAGGCGATGAAGGCCGAAGTCTGTTCTTATCCATAAGTCTGTCCAAAATCAATGTACTTCCCTGTAAACCCCTGGCTACTGTTTCCTGACTTGAGCTTTCAGACAGAGGTTTCTGCTCACACGGAGAAATAAAAATGTCCACACAAGAACTGGGCCGGGATCTGTCAATGCCACACACGTCCAGGCTGTTAGTGTCCTTGTTGAGGGCAGCACGACTTGAGCGTAGACTCCTCTGCTTCTCTATAGTTTTGGCACTTTCGTCGCCCTCTTTCTGCTTCTGGGAGAACTCCTCCATGTCCATGTGGAAGCGGTACAGACTGTATCCGTCCGCGCTGTTGATGCTGCCCTGGCGGTGGAGGGAGGACGGGTCGCACACAGACGAGTTGCGAGAGTAAGTTCTGGTCAGCTCAAGTTTGTCCACTCCTGCCAGCTTCTCCAGAGCCACAGCCATTCTCCCATGGATCTCCTCCAGCTGCGCCAGGCGAAGGTCCACGGTCTGCAGCGAAGCCTTCATCGTGTTCTCCCTCTCATTGACCTCCTCCAGGCGCATGGACATGTTCTCCACTCTGCCAGGAGGACAGACAAGGGTTAGGGCCACGTGAGACCAGAGCGTTCAGGAAAGACTCACCGTTCAGAGGTGACTTTGATTCTCTCATCGCTGGACGACTGTTGCTCGTCTTCTTTCTCCCTGAAATATTCCTCAACACACTGCTCTTCGAACTCATACAGGTTTTTCAGCTCCTCTGGATTCAGCCTCAGCTCTGGTGCACAGGAAAGCTTTTATTGGGACATATTTATAATTGACACAAACGTTTGATCTACACACCTGTTAATAGCTCTTTGGATTGAGATTTGCCATTTGAGTATACTGTATATATGAGGCCTACAATGTTTAAGGCCTGCAACAAGTTAATTGATTTATATCAGTAGTTAATTACTAATTAAGTAATCAAATAATTGTAATCTGGACTATACACAGACTCCTAAACAACTAATTGTTTGATCGAAAAAATAATTGTATGATTAATTGATTACCAAAATAATTGTTAGTTGAAGCCTTATTGTGTTTTGATGGTGTATTTTCTAGTTGGAAATACACAGTGGAGAGCAAGATGATCCTGTTGCATTTACTGGCAGCCAGAATTTAACTGTAACATTTTCATATATTTACCATAATAATGTACATAAAATATCTGACTTTCTTTACTTATGGGTCGATTACAATCCCAAAGTAAAATATAATATTATTTTTAATTTGCATAATAGCCTATTGCCTGCAACATATTTGAAATCTCTCAATTAATCCTAAAAATGAATTATGGAATTGGCCTGTCACAATAACACATTTTGAAGCAAAATATGTTGCTACAGAAAATATCACAATAAAATAACATTTTGAAACTACTCCATGTTGCGGGAAAAATAAATAAAGCAGGATAATCAATGTACAATATCATCAAAAGGCATGAGCTGCACCTAATAAAAAGCTGAATTAAACAATAATCAGCCACAAAGGTCACTTATTCAACCATCTACAGCTCAAATCTTAAATACTGAGCCCCAAAATAAATTGTTCCATCTATCATGTATTGAACATTATGTCAATATAGTGATTATTGTGACAGACTTATTAATGAATAGTATTGTTTGAGTACTTTAATTAGTTTGATATATGATTGTAAAAGTGTAAAATGTGGACGCACTGAGTCCGCGGTCCTTCTCGTCCAGCTCCCCCTCTTGTTTCTTCTTGGCACAGCGCTTGAACAGGCGGCTCTGGAGGATGTAAAGGTGACTGAGGATGATGAGGGGCGGAGGCAGGATGGGCCGGTCGTGGAACGTCATGATGAGCTGGTACCGCTGGAACTTCCACACCTGGTTTGAGATGGACTTCACCTCAAAGAACGTGTTGCTGAAGGACACAAGGTTTACAGTTAACACAACTAAATTCAGAAGGATAGTTTATTTCCAAAATGGTCCACAGCAGTGTTTCTCAAATGGTGGTATTTGCATTCTTCTGCAGTTCAGTTATCTCCTTAATTTATAGTCAATTTAATCCACCATTTAGTCCTATTTGGGGTTTGTCCTTGTTTAGAACTTGTGTAAAAGGTGTTGTTCTGTTTCAAGACCTTCTGGAAGGTTAAATATTTTCTAAGATGGTACTCGGTTTGAAAAATTTGCGAATCACTGGTCTAGAGCAGTGGTTCTCAAACCCCCTCGCGACCCCCAAAATAACAATAGTTCACATTCGCGACCCCCAAACACATAAAATAGGCGACACGCAAAACGATAAATTAGCCAGATATCTGATGTTTGATTTTATTTTGAGAATATAGACCTAGAAAAATGACTTTGAGAGGCCGAGAAATAGGAATTTACATTTATCACTGCATTTGAAGGGTGTCCAGCCTTATTTAACACTATTGTATCAATTTTTCCCATCATCAGGGGACCCCCGGAAATCATTTCCCGACCCCTAGTTTAAGAACCACTGGTCTAGAGTTTCGCAAATATGTCCAAACCGTTCTACGCATTTTGATAGTTTTCTCAAATTATTTAAAACATGACACAAATCACACTGCAGTTTTCAAATATATACATTATTTAAGTCAAATTCATTTTTATTTTGCAGCAACCTTAATGGCCAAAAGTGCTGTACAAAGGCAATGATATGTGCGTGCTTGAGATCAGCTCTTTTAGTAAACCCGGATGTCAAAGAACATTCCAACATTTGTTCAATAAATCAGTGCAATTGAAAGTCTTGGATGTAATATTCAATTCTCTGACATGAAGATCCACATTGCTATGATAGTTCTGCCAATACATACAACATTTAAAACAACAATCTTCGTTCTTTGCTCTGATTTGTCCTCTTAAGTGTCAAATGTGGACGACTCACTTGAAGACCGCGATGAGCAGATTGACCAGCAGAATGTTCGCCACCAGCAGGTAGCAGGCCATGATGGCAGGAGTGAGCCACGCACCAGGGATACACGGAGGCAGCTTCTTCCCATCCTCGTCGTACAAGTGCTCACCGCAGGGGGCTGCCAAGAGGACCACAGGTTAGTCTTTGTGTCAGTCATGTGTCTGATGAAATTCTTGGAGGTTTAAGTCTGATCGACAAAGACTCACGATTGATTTCCATAGCGTAGACTTGTAAGAATCCACAAGTGCACAAAGGAAACACAGACAAAGATTCAAAAGCATTAATTCGCATTGATCTGCTGTATCATTTCAGTGTATGTAATACTGTTGCCTATACAGATGACAGTATTTTATTTTAAACTATCTACACACGCCAGAAATTACATTAGACCAGGTTTTTGTCCGGCTCAGATGTAATTACTGTAATGAATAAATATTTCAAAACAAAATAAAGACTGGCATAAATATTCAGCTTTACAGGCAATAGTGAAAACTGTACAAAACAAAACATTATTAGACATTTATATTATTTAGCAGTTAGTTTAGCTTTAGATTACTTTAGACTTGTGTATCAAAGACATAATATGCAGGATTTCATGTTCTTTACATGAGCTCAGAGGTGGGACCAAGTAAGTCTCAAATCAGTGGCTTACGAGTCGCAAGTTCTATGCATCAAGTTTCAAGTCCTTTCTTTTAAATGTGTATGGATTTTGTAGATGGTCCCTAAAAATTCCAAGAAAGTCCAAGTCAATTTCAAATCAGTGGCATTCAAGTCAAAGTCAAAGTCAAGTCTTAGTCCATCGAAATAGTGACTGTAGTCTGATTCAAGTATAACTCACACAAGTCCACAACTCTGTATAGGCCACATCTGATCAAAATAGGGAAAAATACCATTTATTTTTTTATTTTACAGATGGCTTTAGCTTCATACAAACACTAATAAAATCCTTCATATTATACTTTTATGGAGAATGATGAATACTGTTTATATTCGTTTTATGAAGTTATGTATGTGTTTACAGTTTAGTTCTATTTTACATGTTGTTAGGTTGAATTTAGTTTCATGCCACAGATAATGCCTGAAGGTGTCAGTAAGGTCAACATGAAGACTGTCTAATATGATGTGTGGAAACGACTCACACTGTATTAATTTGAGTCTTTAGCTATTGTTAGTAAAATTAGTACAAGCACCATTGACTTTTAGTGTGTGGTTTAACAATGAAAGTAATTACATGTTGTCTTTAAATTGAACAGAAAATGATTAGATGGCAGATGATCACGATTTTAGTTTATCTATTCATGCTCAATTTGAAATGAGAAACCGACACAAGGAAATGACACTGATCATCTGCCCAGAATCAGGAAACCAAATCTTACTATGAATTCTAGTCTTACGGTCTATCGAGTCTGCAAAAACCTCCCCATAGATCATCCAGTAGGGCATGTAAAAGATGTTGCGTGCCAGGCGCCATGTTGGCTCCTCGTCCGGGTGGAGGATGGCTTGGCGCGCTACTCCAAAACTCATGAGCACGACCAGCATGATGACCACAAAGTACATCATGTCGATCATCTGCAGGAAGAGAAGCAGCGTTAGATCCTGCTCGAGCTCGAAATCACAGAGTTCATCACGATTTGATAGAATTCACGATACATGGCTTACATATCAGGATTTTGCGATACATACAGTAATCAATATATGGCACGTAAGATTAAGTAAGACAATGAGTGTACCAAATGTATTGCATGAAATAAAGTTTCTTTCCTCTAAACAAGCATCGTAATATTGGAAAATATACAATAAAATACTCATGGTCATATAACATTCCACCAGGCCACAGTTATTTCCAAATTTACTATCACAAGATGTTTATATTTGGATATTTTAACACCCCTAGATACGTAAGCGTTGTATCTGCAAAAAATAAGTTCAAAGGATGGACTACTAATTTCACTAAAACATAATTAACATAATTTTATTCAGTATTTTACTCAACAAATCTTGCTTAGTTTTCCCTACTTGGGATTTAAAGTACCTATGACAGGTTGGACTACTCATTTGACTAAAATAAATAAGATAATAAGATAAATATATTTCAATGTTTTTTATCCCAATTAAGCAATTTTTTAGGTTTTTATTTTCACTTCCTGGTTGTGAATGTTGACACTAGGAAATTAGAAACTACATTGGGCAAAAACTGATCTAATGTCAGACATTTTTTTTATTTGATAAATAAAAATACACATGAACTCCTTTATTTTGTTGGATCAACGTTTAAAGAGTCAAAAAAGTAGTAGTATAATCTTTGTCTCCCTAGTGTGATGTCATCAATATGTTCCTGTAATTTTCAACAGATTTTTCAATTTTTCTCCACAAACAGCAACTTGATTGGTGTAAAACTATAATTTACATTTACAACAGGTACTAATACACCAAATAAAGTCAAAATTTAATGTTAAAACCCTGTCATACGCTCTTTAAGTTAAGAAGAACTGTTACCAAACACCCATTCTTTTTTGAATGGCTAAATCTGGCATATAATTGTTATGATTGACAAGTAAAAATATATGATAGTAATAAATAACCTTACTTTGATCAAAAATAAATAACCTTACTTTGATCAAAGAAAATGTAACCAATGAAACAACTAATATACTGGAACTAAATATGAGAAGTGAAGTCAAAAGCAAGATAAATATTCTTAATTCAAGTATTTTTAACAACATGTTTCTTTCAACAACTGTGATCTTTCTCTTTACCATTTTGCCGATCATCATGACGTAAGGTCCCAGGTACTTGTTGACTCCAAAGATGTCCAGCACGCGGATGTACCAGAAGATGATGTCGATGCAGTAGATGACCCTGCCGTAGCCCATGTACGGCTCCGGCTGGAGGCGCAGCATCAGGCCCAGGAGAAACGTGCAGATGGCCACCAGGTCAGTGATGTTCCAGTACTCCTCCAGCCACACGCTCACCTTCTGCTTCAGCTTCCCCGGCTCCGACATCAGAATCTACACAGTCAAATCAGTTTAGCGCTGAAAGAACTCACGAGATTAATCACAATTTATGTCAGTCAATTTGGAAAGAGAATAATTGAATATCTATACGCAAATTCCAGAAAAACACATACAGTACACAAGTAAATGTAGCGTTTTGGATTAAAACCTGTTTAGTATACTCTGTCAAGATGTCCTCAAGCAGCATCACGTTTTCTTCATGGGTCAAATTTAGCATAAGAATATTCACAGGACTTGCGTTTCTTTAACTTTACATCAGTGTCTACTTAAAATGTCTACAGCGTCTACTTAAAATACCAGTTATGCTTCTTAAATTTGCTCCTACCTGTCTGACTTTTTCTGTGCCAAGTGTCAGGATGTATGCTATGACAATCCATTCTTGTAACGAAGGCCAACGCTCCATTTTCACCAGGATAATGTAGTTGTATAACATCAAGTAACCCAGGTAGGAAATCTGCAGAACAGACATAAATGTTATTGTTGATGAAGAAATCCTGTATTTTTATTTAGTGGTTGGAGAAAAACGTACAGTGTTGAACCAGAACTTGGTAAAGGGTGCGTCATAAAACTCAAAGTATCTTCTGCCAATAGGGATTTTACGAACTTTGGCGCTGCCTTCCTCCTCATCTCCTCTTCTGGAAGTGGAATCAGCGGGTTCCTGATACGACATATGCTCATGCTGAAACTCTTACCTTCATAAATCCAACCCAAAATGTTCCCTCACAAACCTTGCCAGATTTTGCATCATCATCTTTATCTTTTCCGTCGTCTGTCCCTGAACCTGCCTGATATGGTTCTTCTCCGATTCGAAAATCAAGCAGCAATATTAGAGGAGGAAAAATGATTCCCAGAATAACCTGTAAGAAATGAGAAAGGATTTGGACTTAATCTTGATCGACAAAGAGACTTTCTTTGTACTAAACAAGTCAGTATTGCCATTATTTTTAATCAGAGTATGAAGATTAATCAACTATTATAGGTTTGTCAACATGGGACACACATCGACACAGAAACAACTAAAGCTTTGCGTTTGTCGTCCTGGACACAAATGGAGAAATTGCTCTATGTAGTACCATGAACACCAGCTGCGTTATCTTTTCCCCCCAGAGCATTTCAGCCAAGCCCAGGTTCACAAACCCCACCCAAAGTCCTAACCTTAACCAAATTATCTGTTTCTTACACGTAATATTCAGTCTAAAATCAACATTTGCTTGCATAGCCACTAGGGCTGCACAATTAATCGAATCAAAATCGCAATTTGAATGGCTGCAGTTAGCAAATCGCAAATGCTGCAATTTTTGAAGTGCCATAATGTCTCCACCTCCACACCTCCACAAACACCAATTTATTATTATTATGCATAAAAGCTTTCAATCCTGTCGTTTAGATCTGTACAAACATGTTCGGACATAAATGTGATTCTTTTACTAGTTTGTCAGTTCTAGGACCTCTTTAAATTTTTCTGTCTGAATCTCTTGGATGCGTTTAAAATGTGGACTTTGAACGGAATCCCATTATTAAAACATAACACAAATCTAATCACAATACTTATCAGAAAAAAAATCAATTAGACATATTTTTTCTCTAATTGTGCAGCCCTAATAGCCACCAAAGCAAAGTGACTGTCGTGTGGCGTAACTGGATTGCTAGGAAAAATTGCTCTCTCCAGCTGAGGTTATTGTAGATCAATGAAAACAGACTTGGATGAACAATAACTACCACAGTGTGTTGAGTGTTCATTTCTCCAGACCCTGTACTGATTATGAATATAGTTCTGTTGTAGAGTTTACTTCTATTGTTTATACAACTGATACCTTAAGGCCGGGGTTCTTTCCGATGCGTAGACAGCCCATCCACATGTCGGTCAGTAACATCTGGCTGCAGGTGTGAGCGATGAAGTCTCTCTGTTTGGCTGCAACGGCCAGTTTCAGACATGTAGAGTTGCTCCAGTTGACCAGTTCGTAGGTCAGCAGCTTCATGGCCACTTGCTCATCGTGTTTGTACGACTGGTCCAGCAACTCGTACGCCAGCTGCCCAAACTCTCTGCGCACAGCCGTGGGATATCACATAGTTTCACTCGGACACAACTGAAATAATGTGTTACTTTACATTATTTAAAGTCCAGCTACTTTTATTCCACCAAAATAAGTTTGTGTTGTTAATATCTTTGCAGCTTACGCCTGTCACAGTAACAAATGTTGAGCTTCCTTGTAGTAGTTCTCTTTCACAGTTGAATAGATTGCTGTCTTTGAGTGTCGACTCTACTTGTTGGCATCATGTTGGCAATATATCGTACTTACCAACATGCCAGATGCGTAATTGTCAGTAAGTTGATTTCTGTTTCATGCGTCCTTGTCCTATGCTTCCAGGTACCTAATAACAAGTAAATTCTCAGGTAGTGGCAGACGTACCATTAGGCATCAGGCCACAATTGCCTTGGGCCCCCAACTTGAAGGAGCCCCCAATAAGATAGCCTTTCTGATCATTATAGATGGAAGTCTCTGAAACAGTTGCTTTTCTCTCAGTAGCACAGTAAAATAGTCCAGTGTACTTTTAAACAACATTTTCATACAGGAAATATGGTCTGATTTTGTAAATATTCTTCTGGGGAAGGACCTCAAACCCACTCCTGTTTAATGCTGTTTTGAACATGTAAGCTATTGCACATATGAATTACAATTTTTCAGTCATTCACTTATTACCCCAAATTTACGAACCTGTCCAGCCACCACACATTAAAAAAAGATTTAAAAAAAAAGCTACCATAAAGAACAATTCAAGATTCACAACCAAAAATCACACTTGATGTTTTTAATTTTGTCCTGGCCCCCCAAATTTCTAGGTCCGCCACTGCTGTCAGGAAATATAACACTTAATACCCTAAAAGCTGCAATTTTCCATGAATCAAGCGTAAAAGCTTCATGGGACTGCTACCTGGAGTTGTTCTCGAGGTCCTGAGAGATGTCGTCCACCAGCTCGCTCTCAGAACACTCGTGGGCCATGGCTTTGTACAGTTTACAGGCCACCAGAGCTTTGGCCATGGCCTCCTCTCCACGCTGCCACAGAAACAGCGCCATCTTCTGCCTCTTCATCAGCACTGCCCACAGCATCAGCTCGTGAAAGGGGAACTTGAAGCGACACACCTCTGGGTCGTCCACATCAATCTCCTCCTCCTCCTCCTTCTTCTTCTTTGCCTTTTTCTTCCCCTTTGTTCGAGGCTCGTCATCCTGAAATTATGATGTTATTATTTGTAGGGTTTATATAAAAAAAAGGAGACATTTGATTTATTGATTTGAACACTTTACCTCCATTCCTAAAAGCTTAAGTGCTTTGGGCTGTGAAAGAAAAGTATGTTTATTTGATAATTTGATTTGGCATTGGTATTAAAAGTTACAGAAAAGAAACATTATTTTGGCGTTACCCTCTTTAGACCATACAAGGTGTTGTAGAGGTTACGGAAAGCCTTCCGTGTGTATTTGCTTCTGTAAGCTCCACCCATCAGGTACTCCAAGACCAGCCCGATATCAATCAGAGTAATCTGATAATCTGGAGGTAGATTTCCCTGGAAGCAACATATGTCATATTAATACTTACTGATTCTTTTGGCAGTTCGGGATTGTTCAGGTGTCAGGCTAATAAAGCTGTAGCGAACGTTCAGACTGGAAGACTGCCCTAACAAACCTTTTTTATAAGCTTCAGAAACTACACTGCCTGCTCAGCCTGCATCATTGTTAATTGTTCATCGCCTAAAACTGCTGTCCTGCCCATCAGCGCTCAGCCAACAAAACTCTACTCTCACTCCTCCCGTCAGCTGTTCAACTCCTATCTCGTATCTGGCTCTGCACCTTCAATGCATCACTCGTCATTGATAAGAGTTTACCTTTTTTACATCTCGAACCACAGGATGCAACGTGTTCGCAGGGCCCAGTTTCTAAATAACACATAAAAGAACATTAGGGGGATCTCTATATTTAATGTACCGTAAAAATGTGTACTTTTTGCTCACTGTGTTGTACAGCTCCTCCAGTCTGGGAATAGTCAAAAAGTGATGAATGTTCACTCCATTTTCTAAAAGCAGCTTCACAAAGTCCACTCTGTCCAGGACCAAAGCGTCCATCATGGCCTGCTCCAGAGAGTTCACCTGAGGGAGAAGAGCATGTGGTGTGATATACAGGGGTGCAGTTATTACGTATTGTGATGTGAAAAGGATAGAGTGATGTAGTTCTCTGATGTATGTTATGCCATTAAGACTGACATACCCAGCGGATGAGCTCCAGTTTGCGTGGGTCTGTCTCCTCTGGTGGCTCCGGCTTGGCCTTTCCTTTACCTTTGCCCTTCTTGGCCCGGGCTTTGTTTCTGGGAGCGCTGGCAGGACTCTTCTGTTTCTCCTGCGAAGCTGCTCCAGTGGTTGTGTTGGCGAGGGCACCTGCAGGCTACACAAGCACACAGAGTTTTAGGCTCTGAGCACAAATGGAAATAATGGACAGGTCGTATTCTATCTGTAAAGCTTGTTTCTTAACAACAAGATTAACAAATAATAGCTTTCATCATGGAACTAAAATGAAAATACTGTCACTTTGGCTTCACTATCATACCGTGTTAATGAAAAACTATGACTTGGATAATGATATAAATTAAATATGTATCTGCCACAGTCTTGACTATGGAGGTTAAGACTGGTCTGAATGTTTCCATGACAAATGCATCGCAGCAGTGTTAATTTACCTACTCCATGCATGCCATTACACCTGCCATTACAAACGAGGCTAAAATTTCACCCAGCCTTAAAAAACACTCACTGGTAGATGATGTCCATAAACAAAAATGTGGTTCCGAGCAATGTCCACTCTGTTCCAGGCCAGAGCCAGGCTCAGCTGGTCTGGGGCTGATGCATTTGTACCTGGTGCAGTCAAACAAGGTGGTGATAATTCATAATTCATATGGTTTAAATGTTATATTGTATTACACATAAAACAGAGGAAACATAGTCAGGTGATTTACCTTTTAACAAAGCTGTCAGAATAGCCATTTCGATATCCTGCTGTCCCTCCGAGCCCATCCGAAACACTGTTATCTAAAGTGCATGAAAATAGAAATTCTAA
The DNA here is from genome assembly GCA_019453435.1 of Rhinogobius similis. Lineage (NCBI taxonomy): Eukaryota > Metazoa > Chordata > Actinopteri > Gobiiformes > Gobiidae > Rhinogobius > Rhinogobius similis. The sequence continues at coordinate 16,509,343 of CM033628.1, forward strand.
CATTGCCATCTTACCACAAAAGAACACAGAGGTGAGGGAGGAAGGATGGGCCACCACTGTCTGTATTTAACACTGTGCTGTCAAACCAAAGTCCCTGCGACACTTTGGTTTTTACACTAAACCAACCATTGTTGCCCATCCAATGTAGTAGCACCATGGACATTATCTAGTGGAGTCTGTCACTGACTGGTCTAAATAGAGATGTTGTTGCTTTGCTTAGAATGTTCCAGAATAGAGCGTAAAACTTATCTATCTTGCATTTTTCCAATTACAGGTGTTGTGAAAGCGAATGAAGTTTTTTTGTAAAAGTCAAAATTATTAAAAGCACAATTCATAATATGAATTAAAGGTCAAATGTGCATGTGTATTGTCATCACGCATTACACCAGGCGCTGCTGTGCGATAGGGATTGTTTTTGATTTTCCCTTGTTCAATGGACTAAATTTCATTACAGCTCCCTGTTATTTAGATTGAGATTGAGAATTTTCTTTTGTGGCTAGAAAACATGCATTCTTTCTGTGGGCCAAGTTGCCTCTCCACAGATCTGACATTTAATTTGGCCTGAAGTGTCCTTGTCTTCATGGAGATGCACAAGTTTAATGCCAATGTGGAACAATATGTGAATGATGAAGAATTTCCTTTTCTCTACATTTGACCCATCCAATGCTGCTGCGCCAATCTGTTGAGAGCAGTGCACAACTGTGTAGGGTCTATTTGATGCTCTACTTTTCATTCTCTAGGTTCTGGGCTTGAATGTTGATTTTTTTTTTCCATCATCACACAAAGTCGGTCATTGAAAAAAGTATGTCCAACTTGCTCCATGCCACACTTGGCCGAGTTACATCACTGTAGCCTAAAGTGGTCTAGATGTGTGCTGGCCAGCTGTGCAAAGAGGATGCACTTAGGATTATATGGGGCTAGACAGTGACATGGCTTCACCTGAATTTAACGCAGGCCTCTTAGTGGCATTTAGAACTGTACAAATCAGCTGTGCCACCATGTCTACTACCAGCTTTCAGTGCTAAACCAAAGCACATCTTCAAAAATACCAGCTCAATTTGTCACCGCACACTACACAGTCTAATACTCATAACATTGAAAAAGCTGAGAGGAAGTCTGTCAAGGATTACTATACGATCCTCCATCTGTGTTCATGTTTACAGTCATGCGATACAGTAAGAACCAGCACTAAGCAGGGCTAAGGCTGCTCTTTCCCACCTAAATGTATATAATATTATAGGGAATTACCGACTACTAATCATCGCAAATATGAAAAAGCATTACATCACTTAAAGGCTCATGTTCTTGGCCTAACACGGCAACACTTCTGAGAATTAATCAGCAAAGATGTGTCCAAATGTGCTTCATAAATAAAGTCTTTATCACCGCAGATCGTTATACATGCCACTACTTAGCAGTTGAGTGGTCAACGTGGTGATGGATGGACTGATGGGTGGATTATATGACACTGCACACATGAACAAGAAAGAGATGACCAGAAGGTGCCGAGGATTACGTTTATTCAATATGTTAATGGAAACACACGAGAGATGAGCGGAGAAGAGGGATGACAACAAACACCACAGCTGTACAGGTCAATCTTTATTGGTGGTAATACAGATACAGGGGAATCACGTTGAAATGACAATAAATATGTTTCATACATTGTCAAACTCACCAGCTCTCTTTTCTTCATACACTCCATAACCATGAGCAGAATTTGTTGGGACTGACTTTTGCCATAGTTGAATGTTTTCTGAATGGTCACCAGGAGTTGGTCTCGGACGTCATCATTAACCAGACTAAAAGAGTAAATAAATACCAAAATTAAAGGCACACTAATAATGCAGTAATAATAATGTTATCTGACAGAATAAACTAATTTAATTCAGACAACGTTTGGGCAAATTTACACACGGCACTGGACAGTGATGTAAATGGAACCTGGGGCCTCACCTTAAATAAAATATATGGTATTGATGTGGTTTTTGAAACTTTGTGACCCCTATGTGCTTACATTAGTGAGGGTAATGTATGTTAATTTCCTTTAGAATAAAAGTCAAAGTGGGACAGTGTATCAAAAGCAAATGATGGTGATGGTTTTGAATTTTTTTTTCTTCTTTGCAGTGGTCCTGTCCTGATCTTACCCTCCGTCCTCTGAGAACTTGTGAGCAAAGGAGATGATGTCCGAGGCGCGCCCGCTGCCGTCACAGACCACCACAGGGATGGGCGGCTCGTCGCGCAGGCTCTCCAGAGCTATGGAGATCACATTAGGACCCCCCTCCACAATCAGACACACCAGAGGGACCCCCTGCCCCAGGCCTGCAGCACAAGACACAGAGGCCACAGGTTAGATTTCAGTATTATTAAATATGCACTACTGTTGGAAGATAAATGGGGTTACTTCATAGTCATATGGGACCTAGCTTGTCATATTCTAATTCAGAGATGTTCAAACGTTTTAACGAAACATACAGTATATAAACCGTGAGGCCACAGACTGATGGACAACAGCTCAAATGATTCAACTGGGTGCATTTGGCAGAGGTTTTACCACGCCACAACACTTTGTTTGAACCTTGTCTCACAGCAACATGTATTCAAGGTTATGAAGGTAAAAGAATTTATAAATTAGCTTTAAAAAATATTACTTGTGGTAATTTAGGCAAATTCAGCAGGAATAAATATCTAATCTAACTGATGAGATGCCTTGTTCAGAGCTGGGTTTAACTGGAGTCTGGGGCGACCTCTGGGCTTCCCTTTGCTGTCCCTGCCTTCTCTGAACTCCAGGCATAGGATGACAAAGGGAAGCCCATGGATCACAGAAGAGCGCCATCTGCTGAGTGTCCACAGTAATAGATGAAATCCATTTAAGTGTTGATAAGAAAAACTCCCCAATATGAACTAATTCCCTTTGGGGTGTTCTCCATGAGCACAATGAACAGGTACAAAACAGTATTCTCCACTTACGTGTGTTGATCTTCTGCAGAGAAATGTGTTTCTCCAGCAGCCGCCGCAGTTTGACTTCAGAGCCGTACTTCCCACAGGTGCCATTATCCGTCAGGATGAAGTGGGAGTGGCTATTGTTTAGCACTGCTAGCTTACTGAGTGGGTTAGCCATGGTCTGATATGGTCTTGTGACCTAAGAAAAGAAGCAAGTTTAGTATTATAGTTGGTTTGTTGGTTACAGTAATATGAGGCTGTGAACAGGTCGCACATCTTTTCCCAGGAGGTCCTCTTTGTTTTCCAGGATGCCCCATGGGGCGATTCCAATGGCACAGACTTTCCCTCGAGACTTTGAGGAGTGATCTTTCAAAGCATCTCCCACGTGGCGGATCACACCTTTGGAAAAAAACAGCTATTAATACACGAGACAGAAAAATCCATGCCTCTTTTCTATTTTTATCTGTAAAGACAACAAAAAAAGAAAGAAACAACCTTATCAAAATTAACACAAAAACACAGATGCGAATACTAAAACATTTTCCCACTGTTCAGTTGGTCCCTCCCTTTAGATTCATACCTCTTTAAATGGGTTTCATGGTAAATAATTAATTGCATGGCCTAAAAATAAACTAATCCATAGGTTGGTGATTGCGTCCTTGAGCAAGACCCTTCACCACCCAGAGAAAGTGTAAAAGCATACTGTATTTACAAATTGAATGAAGCTTAAAAGGTCATGGCAGAACAATAGCAATGGAAATACAGCATGGAGTTTAATTAAAATGTCCGAACCAGGCAAATCTCTACCAGGAAATTACTGAAAGGTGTTATACAATCACAATTTGGATAATGCTCTAATGGCACAGTCTGTTAAAAGGCCGTACCAGTGTTGACTCCACCGGTGAAGATCCATGCTCCCGTAGTGACCGCTGCTTTGATCAGACCCTTCCCAAAGACCTGCTTGAGTTTGGGCTGGAGGTCGAAGTTCTGCAGACCCCCGTGGACAGAGATGAGCAGCGTGGGGAGCTCCAGCTGCCAGTCCTTCACCATCAGGTGGAGGAGGTTGTCCGCTTTTGTGTCAAAGGAACAGCGGATGTACTGGATAAAGAACAATGAGTCTCTTTAGTCGTCAGGACACTTGAGCTTTAAGTAAGTTTAGTTGATTCATTGGTCGGCTAACTTTTTGATCAGGATTACATGGATTTACATGAGCCATAAAGGAAAAAGAAAGGAATGGAATGGAGGTTTGGGAATAACTTAAGATTTTTCTTTTTATGTACAATTTACTAGTACTTTCTTGTCTTATCAGTGCACTTTGGTCACGTCAAAATAAATTAAGACTTTAACAAGTTTAGTATTATTTTTATATTTATTTTGACCTTCTATTTTCTTCTCAGGTCTGGAATGAAAAGAATTTACCCTTGGGATGAATAAAAGTAATTCTGATTCTGCTCATAGATATAGTTTTAAGAGCTTTTTGATAACGTCACACCCTGTTTTACTAAATTAATCGCTGAACAGGTCGTGTCTTTAGTCGACCAAGGATTTTCCCTACAGGATACATGAGTTGTTGTGATAACTCATTCCATATTTGGTTATTTCAGTATTAAATGTCTGTAGGTTGTCACAAATAGTAGAACTTTTTTTTTACGCAGTCTCTTTCTCCAAAGTAAGGCTGTCTATGATTCAATAGTGGAAAAGCTGGCCAGTGTGTTGAAAAAGACATTCACCCTCTGACCAGAAGGTTGGCAGTTTTATCATTGCATTACAGACTTTGTGACCTTGGGCAAGACACTTGCTGGGTTTACACGTTTGTGTAAACACATTTTTCAGTATATCCACTATTTAATCAAAAATATTCAGTATAATCTATATTTTTTTGTGACCTTGAGCATTGAATCTTTTAAAAAATAGACACTGGTTAAAGGTTCACTATTTAACTTTTCTAAATAGGGGTCCTTTACCTGCTTGTTGTCATGTAAACCTATTGCTTTGACTAGAATGTTCCACAGTATGGTATCAAACTTGTCTTCATAGAAATAGTTAAGCTTAATGCCATACTATCAAACATTCCATTAACATCTCAGTGAGAACAAGCAGGTGGCGGGCCGTCTCTTGAGTTTGTTGAGTTGGTTTTCTTGAGTTTTGGCACTGACCAGAGCCTTGTTGACAAATCCGCCGCCCTGGAACTCGATCAAGCCGTAGGCGTCGGTGGGATAGGTGCGAGTGTGCTTCACCACGGACCACTTGTCTTTGGAGGGGTCGATCTGAGCCGCGTTGTGCTCCTCCAATGACGTGGCCCCAGGGGGAATGGCCACGTGCTGCGTGTTGATCTGACCGCAGGCACATCTAAAAAAGAAAACGTTAAATGTCAGAAAGCAACACTAAACACGGTTAGAACATCAGTAGCACAATAGTAGCTGCATTCACAACAACAAAACAAAAAGAAATTCAACCCAAATGACCGCAACTAATTATCATAAACAACAAAACAAAATTCAATTAACTCAACGCAATTAGCTTAAGTAACAGAGCTTAACAACAATACAAGACAACTGCATAATGACTTAACAACAGAGTAAGACAATAGTCACAAAACAATAGCCAATTTAGCTCACGGTGATTAAAGCATAAACTTCAAAGTGCTTTTTCGACTTACCTTATTGGATCCTTGCTTGGAAATATATGGACGCATTCTCTTTTGCAAAATGTTCTTTCAATCCAAGCTTTCTGCGCCTGAAGGAGAGGTCACAAGAGAAAAAAAGATCATATGTTTGAGGAGAAGCCAAGTCAAGATGTTTTTCCTGTTGTGAATGATAGAATATCGGAAAATGTGTAGGCTGTATGTTCCACACAGTTCTAATGAGTATCAAGTAGTGCTGAAAACAGGATGCAGTGTGAGCTAATAAAATAGCTCAGAAAATTTGAATCTTGTGACTGAGCGAGGATGGAGGGTGGAGGGTGGAGGCATGAAGGAAAAATACCCCTTTCCCAAAATTATGACTAACTGAATTCCAATTTTTGCAAGCCGTAATGCATAGTTGCACATTTCACACTGGTTTATAACAGTATATTTTCAGACATTACATGAAAATGAGTGATCAATCTCCATAATTGCTTTGAAATATAGACTCACCGCATGCGTAACTTCCTTTATCTTTCTCAATTCTTTCTCAAGCCGTTTTCTCCAACATTTTTGTACAGCAAAGAGTGAAACTTACATCTCGTCCCCCTTGATGCAGTGTGCCTCGTGCCTCCTCAGCTCCTTTATGAGACGCCCTACTTCAAACTCCACTTTAATATGAGGAGCATGTGAGCAGCCCTTTGTTGGGCCGGTCCCATGACTGCAGTAGAAGGTAATCCTTTTGGGAGTCCCATGACCCTCTCCGGCCCACAGGGTATTTTCATCCTCCTCTTAAACGGCGCACAAGAAATCGACTTTGATAAGTGGCCCCTAATCTCTCATTTGTTGCCACTTCTTTCTGCGGGCTGGTGGGAGTCTCCCCTTCGTCTCGTCTGAATTCTCCCCTCCGCTGCCACTTTGATATCAAACTAATTTGCATAATTGGGAGAATTGGGTGCAGGCATTCTTTCCGTAAGGAGCCTTGTTAAGACATTTCTGATCTCCTGTGGGGGGCAAGCTCACTGTGTGCAAATTCACAAATTATTAACAAATTTTGCAGAAATTTGTGCGTCCAGTAAGTTTGACCACACTGACCCTAACCAAAAACTTAAGTTGACTTCTTTTACTTATATTTTGCCGTATATTCTAAGTACTTCTTCCACCCACAAGTTCCATGAGCAGTTTCACAAGAGGCCAGATCAGTGCCCCCGGCCTGTCAAACGCTTTGTTGAACTCTCCTTTTTTGGTACAGACAGCAGCAACAGCCTTTTTCTTGTTTGTCTTCTAAGGTTGCAGCAAAAAAATGCAATATTTGTGTTGTTTTTTTCCCCCCTGAACCGTTTCACATCATGCAAAGCTCAATGCTCACTTACTGTATAAGCGCCTAGGTATTTAAAAGCTTGAAGAATTAGAACAATCGCTAATGGATCAAATTTGTCACACCAGTCGTATTAAAAAAGCTTAGGGAAACAATAAAACATTGAAAAGAGAAGATTAAACTGTTTCCTTTCTGGTTGCAGGTCATACCTCAGAAAAGGGCCATGTGTGTGGTCACAATGGGCTGCTGCTTAAGGGGAAAGCAAAAATAAATTTGGATCAAACAATAGACATAAATTTGTTCTCAGAGAAATAAATTAAAAGTCGATTTGTAACACTAATATTATATTAAAGTAAGAATTATTTTCTCATTACCAAACAATGATGCTATGATAATTTGATAGTTAAAGTTAGATTGTTAAGTAGGCATGGGACAATATTGAAATTTTGTGCCAATTGTGATTAACGATAATATTGCTGTATTATTATGACAGCTGAACGTTATGGATATTTTTCTTTATAATTTTAATACTATGAATAAGTTTCATGTTTAACCAATTATTATAGAGTTGTACTTTTTTATATGTGAAAACAAAAACACTCTAGACAAAAACCTCATAGATAAGTAGCTTTTTTTCTGCAGAATCTGGTGGTAAAATGGTTCAAAATGTTCAGCAAGCAATTACAGTCGACCCTTTTTATTACAATAAACGATATTATTCTTTACTGTCTCATCCCTAAGTAGAAGTAGATAGAGGTTAGATAGTCATACTACTCAACGCTAGATGAATATTCTCAGTTCAAGTCATTCGAGTCTTACATGTTTTCTTTTTTGGCGTGTTAGAATGGCCAGAGGAGACCACACCCCCACACCTCCAAACTCAGACTGCCCCGCACCCCGAAAGCAGCTCACATGTTTCCACTGGAGGCTGAGACACAGACACTAAATAAGTAGTGAATGTGTTTTGTCCTGTTGGTAAAAGCTCTCCTTGTCCTGGGGGTTTGGGCGTCACGAGTGCAGCGTGTCTCTGATTAGAGCACGGCAGTCATGAGACCTGGGTTAGTGCTGCTGTTTGTGTGAGGCTTCCTCTCGGTCAGCGCCGGGGCATCTGACAACAATTAACCACATCACCGCTTAAGTTCATTTATATGATTTGATCAATACATAAACTTACCTGAAGATAAACTTTTCAACTGTGTATCAGCATTATTTGAAAATTTCTGAGCTGTTCTCACTCTTCTCTTCAATCGCAATTTTCAATAACGATCTACCAATATGTTTGAGAACAATGTTTATACTTTATAAAGATCAGATTAGATAAGAGAACCTTTATTTCTCACACAATAGGAAGATTCCAGTGTGCAACGTGAGATTCAAGAACAGCAGGAGAATAGAACATGCAATAAAAAACAATACATGACTTAAGCAAACTTAAATCACACTGTGCAGGTACAGAAAAAATTAAAATGCAGTTAGCAGTAGGGCAGCCCAGTCAATCGAAATTGACTCATAATCGCAATTTAAATGGACACAATTAGCAAATCGCAAAGGCTGCAAGTTCGTAAACGATAAAATATCCTGTTTTATTCAGCATAAAAACGACTAACCCTTCAGTTTAGATTTGTGACAAAAGTGACAAAAATGTCTCTAAAAGCTGCAAAAATGTGACTAAAGGTGACACAAACGCATCTAATAGTAACAAAAATGCAACTGAAAGTGACAAACACGAGACAAAAATGTTACTAAAAGTGACGAAAACATGACCAAAAGCACCAAAAATGTTCTGAAACGCGTGATTGTTTTATTAGTTTGTCAGTCTTTTTTTATTAATTTTCCTGGTCGCATTTAAAATGTGAGCATTGAACAGAATGTTATTTTTTAAAACGTAAGTCACAAATCTAATCGCAATCGGATTATTTGTCAGAAAAATCGCAATTCTATAATTTTTCCAAATCATGCAGCTCTAGTTAGCAGTGCCATTTTGGGTGCCAGCCTAACATATAAACAATATCCTTTATTTATTCATTGCACGTTCATATTTTATCACTGTGTTTGATATTCAAAAAGCAAACCAAGAAACACTGTATTTTTTAAATCCAGCAGTCATTTGAAGGTGGTCACTTCAAGCCGCCAAGGAAGCCGTAACTTCATTCAATGTTTTCCAAGTTTAATTTTAGCCTATTTTGAAATCAGTGCTGTGGACTTAAGCTAAAGCATTTACACAAAGCCTCATGTATTTTCTAATAATCAGGTGATCGTCCAAACAAATTCCTGAAGAATAGATTTACAGCTCAACCATCAGCTGATGATGTTGTTTACCCAATATTCAACCCATATCTGTCTGTAAAGTTCTAAATCATGGTTTTGATTTAACCAAATTGTGTAATATAGGGAATCAGGATAATGATTGATAATGGAAATGTGAATTTACCTCTAATTGTTTATTTTCATATGTTCTTTACATCACAACTTGCATGTTGTTACTATTATATGAAATGTGTTGTAGACTATACTGATTATAATACATTAATAGGGGAGCAACTATTATTTTCATAGTCAACAAGTCAGTGATTATTTTTTCCATTACCGGTAATTGACTTGTCAAGTTATAATTTCTTTTACACTAAGATTTTTCAAATACATTTTAACCAAATAAAGGTTGAAATATGGTGTCTGAAGGCTTCCAGATGGAGAATATTTACAATTAATATTTTCTTGATGAAAATCCATTGCCATTTTGATTGAATAATGCCAGAGTCTTTGTATCATTCTCACTCTATGTATCAGTCTTTCTGTCGTTATTGATACACAACAAAGCAACACAAAATTACAAAAAGGCTGCACGAAATAACAAAGCCACAACAAATGACAACAACATTAAGAAATTACATTATAAATGCATCAGGCGCACAACATTACAACATTGACAAATATTATTACACTAATAGTACAGCACAATAAATGTCTTATAGATATTATTCTTATATTAATTTTATTGTCATTTGTGGCTGCTGATAACGCTGGACAGACACAGAGGCATGAATTTATATTTATATATATTTAGATTTAAATAAACTAAACTATTTTTTTTTTTTCTCAACATTTACATATTTTCTCAACTTACATATTCATGAAGCTGGGGTGAAAGTACAGCCACATTAATGATACAAAAGGCAGGAGGGAGAATGCGCTGGTTTCTATATAGAGCACATCAGGTCTTATTAAAAGTGTGGCACGTTCACAGAGCTTCACTGATTGCTCTTCTGTAAAAGCCCATATCGCAGGCCGTGGATTATACAAAGATTATTAATCTGCACAGAGCATGTGTGCATTTATGTCCCCTCACATAATAAGAATACTGCCTTTCAGAGCACTTAAGTCCACGAAGACTGCCTCAAAAACTAGTCCAGTATGGTGAAGTTTTGCAGGACATGGTGACACAAGGACTCACCTATGGCCTAATACTGATGGAAGTCAAACAAACATTTATCTTCCTCCTTATGTTCCACACAGTATGTTACTAAAGGGGTAAAGGTGCAATGGTTAGATAGGTGCACTTTGTAACTGTTCTGGTGAAGTGCTCGCCGCCTGCTTAGACATGCTTCTGACTCTGGTCCCTCAGACTGGTTTGCCTTAGACCCCTTCGCCACGTTTATCTTAACCTGCATAATATGTCATTATACTGTATACTGTATAACACAATGTTGTAATAAAATCGGGCCTAAATAAGACAATATCTGCAAATCACAAAAAGACGTTACAAGCGATCCCAAATGTGTGGTGCTGTGAGACGTCTGGCTTTAAAATCGTTTATCTCCATGGAGACAAGCAGATGATGCTAAATTGCAGCTTAGATCTGTGGAGTGATGAGCCCTGTCACTTTAAGAATGACTTTTTTGTGATGTTTTTGTTTGTTTGTTTCTTCATAAAGACATCTGTAATAAATAATAGCAAGATTAATAAGTCTAATGCCATACTGTGGAACATTTCAGGCAGACCAATTACATCTCTACTGAGTCCAGCGGGTGTCAGACCAGAAACGTCACATACCAGTGCGCCTTTAATAATCTGAATTTTTATTAAATGTACTGAGTGCCAATTAAGTGGGACATACTTCTTTTGGTGGGACGTTTGGTACAAAGGAAGTCTGATTACTTTTTGCGTTTTGTATATTATAAATCGAATTATAATCTGCACTCTTCACTGCCAAAATGTCACAATATTATTAGTCAAAAGTTACACATGTAAACAGTTACACATATTTGTTTTCATTGTTATAACACTTCACCTCTCGTTAGACTCGTGCTGGACTGGTCCTGGCACCCCCACATCTGCGTGCACATCAGTTACTTTTGCACTCGAAGAACGGCAGGAATGTGTTAATCACATGAAAGCGGCTCCACAAAGACAGGGCCGTCTCTAATGTGCGCTGGCTGAGCACTGGACCATTAGACGGATTAAGAGAAGCACGTGCAGCCCATATACTCCACTACAATGCAGCCACAGTATCTATACCAGCCCGAATCTCCCGTGGCCCAGAAGGAAACGCAAGTGCTAGAAAGTTATAGTTTTTAGTTATTTTATGAAGTATCTAAAACATGTATTTGTCTCACCATGGAAATGTACAATGACGGCAACAGTAACAGATAAGAATGTTTAACTAAAATATCAACATGCATCTAATAAAATGAATTTACTGTGTAGAATAAAATACATACACTATTATGTTCAATATGGGTTTATGAACAGCAATAAACACAGATTGATACTTTTACTTCACTACATTCAGGTTTTTGTATCTGTTTTTGCTCCACAACTTTTTTTTTTTTACTTATGAAGGAGAAAGTTTTTGTTCATTTTGTTTTGTAGTTTATTTTTGCCAGAATGTTAGACCGGCATCAGCTGAACACAAATGTGCCGTGAGTGGTGCCCGAGATCAAGAGGGTGTTCTTTTGTTTTTTGTTTTGTTCTTCTTCTGTTCTTTGGCAAGACACTTCACCCTTCTGCCTACTCCAGTCACAGAAATATAGACCATTGAATTCATAAAATGGAGGACAAAGTGATAAAGAAAGCCTTGTTTTAAGCCGTGTTTGAAAGCCCGCACATTAGGCCTGTCACCATAACACATTTTCGAAGGCCAATATATATAAATGAAAATATTATTGTAAGAAATAAAAATATTGAAACCAATTTAAACAACTGACACAATAAACCCAAAGCTGGAGAATCCTGATTAACCCTTTTCAAATGAACATATCATAAAAAACAGGAGCTGCAATGTAAAACAACAAAATGAAACACTAAAGTATCATTATTGAGTCATAGATATGTTAATTGTCAACCCTATACTGCTCAAATATTAATATAAAAGTTCCCTATTATCGCTGCACAATTAATCGAAATCGCAATCAGCAAATTGTGTAGGCTGCAATTTTTTAAGTACCATCATTTTCTCCACCAACAAATACGTGTGATTCTTTTAGTTCTGTTAGTAGTTGTTGTAGTTTTTTGTCAGTTCTTCTGCTCGAAATGTGAACTTTGGAAAGAACCCCGTTATTAAAAAAAGAAATTGCAAGTCATATCCCAATAGAAAAACTGCAGTTAGTTATTATTAAAACTTGCAGCTCAATAAGTCTGTATTACTGCATAAAAAAGATACGCACAATAAATGCTGAGCCCCAGAAAATATTGCTCCGTCTATCATATATTGAATGATAAGTCAAAAATTCCCGTAATTCCGGTGACATGCTTCGATGTCAGTAATGATCAATACTATAAATAATTAAAGTGTATATTGTTGATTGTTCTGTTAGAGTGCAGAGTGACAGTTACCCTCTGAGAACCCGACGTGGAGCGCTTCAGGGACGAGCGCTTGCCTCCAGCTCCTTTGGGGTCCATCACCTCCTCCTCCTCCTCCTCCTCGTCAGATCTTCACTGCATCCACGGAGGAGATCTTTGGCGGGTCAAAAGAAGAAGCGCACGGAACTCCAGGAACATCTGAGGTCGGCGGTTCAGTTCCCACAGGTCCGTGCAGCTGTTGTGGAAATGAGCAGTGAATATGGCACTCTTGACACACTCTGCCTATGTGCGTCTGAGCCTCCGCTTCATAATCAGGCTTAACGCCGCAGCAGCGTGTCTAATGGACCGAGATTTTATAAATGGTTATTGGAGTTAAATCTACTCTGTCAATCCACAGGCTGCGCTCAAGAAGTGATAGAGTGCCCTCAGCTAATATTGGCGCTCCCAATAAAGGCTAGAGTTGTGTTGGTTTGTATGTAAACTTTATGGTCCAAATGTTTCTTCTGCATTGGATCCACAAAGACAAGGCAGGAGCAATGAGAGACCTGGCATTTAGACTGGTGAAGTTATGCAGAGACATTATTCCAAAAGTGCTCCTCAATATTCTGACTTAAGTGGCAGAATAATTGATAAATAATGTGTTTCTTTGCTTTTCTTTGGCTGAAGTTTTGTCTTGGAGCCTTTGTTTTGCTAAAATCCGCTTTACACGTTAAAATGTCATCTGAAAGTATGTTGTTAATGCGACTGGGCAGAGCCTTGGCTAGCTTGTTTGCAAATATTTGGAGATTTAGGACACTTCAGCTGCTGTTCAAGTTACAATTATTTTCCTCAACATTTGGACTCAGAAACATGTTATTTAAGAACAGAAAGGTAATGAGTTAAGTCTGTGTCAGTGATAAATGTGAGCGTAGCTGCAGTGTTCCTGTTGTTTATCTGGTTTTCTTCAACTTTTTACTCGATTTTCTTTTTTTTTAGATGTGAGGTACAAACTAAATATGTAGCAGAGTTGCAAGAAGGTCCTGGGTTCGACTCCCGGGCGGTGCTGGACCTTTCTGTGTGCTCCGGTTTCCCCCACCACTAAAAAAACATGTACAATAGGTGTGCGATGAGAGTGTGTTTGTGAGAGTGAATGCAGGACAATGGATGAAAACCAGCTCATGATTATTATTCATTAACATGTACTGTCCCGACCAAATAAACAAAAATAATAAATAATAAAAAATAACTTCTAACCCTAACCCCTGAATATAGTAGTTACTAAACCTAAATAATTCTCACCAAACTATTTGTATATTATGATTTTTTCCGCTTATCAAGGCATGAATAAGTGTAGTAATTATAAAGTGCTGGAAATATATTTCATTCCTTTTCTGACTCAGAAACTTTTTTGTTCCACAAGAGAAATATATTGAAGACAGAAGCTCCGAAATTACAATTCTTAATTAGTAATAGTAACTAAAATTCTGTATAACCGAATAATTCCGTTATTTTATTATTTTTAATGTAATTGTTAATTTAGAGCTTTTTATCCATTTATGTGCATGGTTTTCTGTGCTCAAAGGAGTAAGATGAAGTTAAAAAAATTAGCCAAGTATACCCACTTTCAGTCACTGTTGCTGTGTTAACGTGTGTGAGGGGTTCATCTGACTAAGTCCAGTCTTACTTCTTGGTGTTATTATCTGCGAAAACGCCTCCTGAGTAACTAATAACTTGTGCATTGGTAAATAAATCATTTTGGTATTAGTAGTATATTTTCTTGTTCTATGATATTTATGTTTAAAGTCGTCCAAAACAAAGAAATATCTTTTTTTCACATCCCTCTTTCTAAACACTGCCCTGGCTGTGCATTTGGATGTATTCAGTCTCAGAACAGGGTCAGGTGGTCAAAATTATGAATTCTTTAAAAAATGTAATTTTTAGTGAAAGTAGAGGAAATTACGGACATTCACTTTAAAGTTGGACCCTATTTGTTTTTAATGGTGATTAAGTTTAAACTGGTGAAGCCCTAATTTCTGTTTCTGCAAAACCCCATTGTGTCCAGCAGAGGGTGCACAGCAGTTTAAATAATAAGAAAAATAATATAAAACCTTTGCTGCATGATTTGTGGTGAAGGTAATTTACACATCAATGTGTCCAGTATAAGTCTTTAGAGTGAAGGATGTAAAAGAGAGATTCACCTCATGGCACTGGCGGCTGCAGCAGAGGTTTTTTAACTCATGAGAGGCATTGGATGGGCACCGATCAAACATGAATTAAACCATCTTGAACCAAATACTATTCATATTTTTGATACTAGAACATCATGACATGTTCAGTCTGAGTCAGTTTGACATCACAAAGGCCCTTTAAATGTAGAACTATTAACTTGATAGTGAAGAGTTTATCGGACTTCTAAAAACCAGTCTGTGGCATGTGTTCCAGAGGAAATAAAACAAAAAGACAAATAATGATAATGTAACACCAGGACAGATGTTTCATAGAATAAAAGCCAGGCATTAAAGTTCTAAAATCTAGCAATTTCCAGAGTGCATATTAACTATATGATTCATGCTTCATCAAGTCCACTGACTCCCTCTTGTGGAATTTTTCTTGTATTGCTGTTTCACTCTTTCTGGGGAACATATCAGGAAAAAGTTGCAAAAAATAATATATATTATCATTCGTCATCATAACCTAGTGGTAATGTTTAAGACACACTTTAGAGACACTTTCAGTCTTAAATTTGAATAAATTAAGCTAATTTGGTGCTAAAGTGAATGTAATTCACCTATAAACCGTTTTTCCATGTTTTACTGTGGTAGGAAATTGGAATTTTAAAATATATTTTGGTCCATAGTCATTAAATCCTCTTTTTAACGTGTTATTGAATGTCACTTTCAGTTTGGAATTCATGAATACGAGCCTGCCTTATTTGCAGAAAGTATTTTTGTCCTGCAGAGGGCGCTCTGTCCTTGAGAATGTCACAGTCAGAGATAATCATCTGAGGTGAGGGCAATGTTGGATTTTCTATGAATCAAGCAGATGCGTTTTCATACTGATTATTATCTCTTTTTTTAGTTTTTGTCGTAATGAAACCGTAAGCACACAAGCAGCTGACATTTTGTTCTTGAGCAAGATATTTTCCAGTTCCACCAGTATTTGGTCGCACTGGAGAAGGTTCAGATCAAATGAAAATGCCTTCTTCACCCTCTGTGTGCTCCTGTCACCAGAGGAGAGCTGCCATAAACTGTCTGCTTGTGGTGGTTTATAAAATCCACCTGCCCAGAGTTTAAGTGGTACAAACATAAACTCTAACAGAGACCTCAGAGGTTTGGACCTCATTTTTTACCATGAAATACTGCAGAATGACCCTCTTTAAGTCTAAACCAGGACTATGATGGGTGCACATTATCCAAACCATGTCTCATTAGAGATAGAACCATCAGGATAAAATCTTTAGACAACACTGAACCACAACCAACACAAAACTACAACATAGATATCAGCTTAAAGGACCTCGAGCTCAGTAAAGTACTTCATAAATTGTAGTCTTATGGGATTGTGTGTCTCAACTAGAACGGAAGTACACAGTGTTTCTCTTTGGTCGTCTTAGAAACAGGCCACACCTCACCTGAGTCTCACCTGAGACCTCCCCTCAGCACAGGTGTACTCTCACACAGAGACAAACACATGACACGTGTGTGTGTGTGTGTGTGTGTGTGTGTGTGTGTGTGTGTGTGTGTGTGTGTGTGTGTGTGTGTGTGTGTGTGTGTGTGTGTGTGTGTGTGTGTGTGTGTGTGTGTGTGTGTGTGTGCGCGTGTGTGTGTGTGTGTGCGTGTGTGATCAGAGGACACATGCAGGCCAGGCCACACCAGGACGTGTTCTTTCAGCACATGGAGTTTCCAAAACAATATTATAACCCTCCATTAAGTTTGACACAGGTTATCATTTGAAGCTGTAAATCCTTCTAAAAACTCTATTACAAGTTGTGGCTTTGAAAAAAACATCAACTTGGATTTCCTATATCTAAACTTGGGTCAAGTGTAATTTAATAATAGAATAATCATTATCTGGTGCTATGCTATAAAAATAAGTTTTATGGATCTGACGAAGCAATTAGATAAGAGAGAAAATATACAATCATTATTTGTTGAACATTTTGTATACTTGTGTACAATTTTACCATGACTTATTCATGATATTCTCCTCTAGCTCACTGTTGTTTTCACTGAATAACAAAGTAATTACAATTAAATAGTTGTTCAAAGAACTAACAGATTAATCAAAAGAATAATTAGTTGATGAGCCGATTAGCAAGATAATCACACAACTGATGGCATCTTTTATTAAATTTGCCAAAATAGTCACAAACATTGACCACTGCGCAGTGCCTGATTGGAGAATCTGAGGTCAGAGTAAACAAATGTTGAAAATAGTTCAGTGGTGCCCCCTAAAAACTCAAATAGCATTACGCCTACGAGTGGTGTGTTTGCAATTTGTTCAAAGTAGATAAAATGTGTGAACTTCAAATCAAGATCAGTCCTTGCAGTAAAGCTTGAGTGAACGAGAAGGTATTTGCTTAATTTTTTCAGGCAAAGTTTACAGAAAAAAAGGCTTTTATAAATCCCACATTTCACAGTGTGTTTGTGCAGCACACTGTGATCCTTCCAGAGGCTTTGTGCTCAGCTGCAAAAACTTCACATTGGACTTTCCTTCAAACAAGCAGATGTTGGATCTAGACTCGGAGCCTCTTCCTGTCACACTCTGGCCGACCTTTGATACGGCTAAAACAAGCAAAGCATCATTTCAAGAGGAAGCAGACTGGGAAATGCAGGACTTTGAGAGAAGAGCTCTGCACCTATCACCTGACAACTCAGATTTATGGTCAGGAGCTGCGTGTGACGGCCTGTTATTGCTGGCAGGAAGGTGCATCCAACCATCTTAGTCACTGGGCATTGGGCAATTCTTTTATTATCCAAGTTGTTAATTTAATAACGTTTTGTCCATGGAGCAGATCAGTTACATTTACTTGCGTAACTTTTGGGGAAATGTGTACTTCTCTGAGTAGTTTCCAGATCTATACTTTTAATCCCACTTACAATGTAACAGTACTCTTACTTGAGTAAAAAAGTTTTGGTTCCTCTTCTGTGAGTAAGTCAAGTGACAAAAGCTTTATGTTGACAATGTTAAATAATTTGAACAGTTCGTGTTTCTTGTCATCTCTCCTTCAAATATGTTTTTTTTCCTCATTTTTGTGACTTTGAAAATACCAGATTGTGTGCATTATTTCATGTTTTGTCCTTCTAATACATGAACTTTGACTTTTAAATCAAATGTTATGACGAAACAGTCTCTAACTCTTACTTGAATCATGGTTTCCAAAATACTTTTTACTCTTATTTGAGTGGTTTCTTGAACTTGTACAGATATTAGTTTGAAGTATCGTCACTGTCTCTGCCCACCGCTGTCTCTTGTCAGTGACATATGCAACTACAAGGTTCATCAAAAACAAATCAATAAGAAATTAATGAAAATCATTATCCACATTCTAATTGATACAAAAATAGCACATGAAGCACTCATTTGAGCTGGTCTTACAATAAACAGTTAAGAATATCAAGACAGAGTACAATTAAACAAAGGGTTGTCATATACAGTCCCTAAAATAACTTTACTCTGTGTACAAAATCAGTTATAATTTGGACAGAAGTTTGTTATATTCATTACTCACTGAATTAAGTTGAAGGGCTTTTGAGGACATTGCCCTTTCATATAATATGTTTTGTTTTGAAATTGTTCATTTCTATGGCAACGGTCCTCACCAAAGACAGTTTGTTATTTCATTGTGGTATTGAAAATGTTATTAAGTTTTTTTCCTTTGTATTGGAAATGAGTTTGAATAGTTTTGTATCGTGGCAACATTGGTGAGTGTGTTTGTCCAAAAAATATAATCAATATCCAGACAGAAGCAAAAATGCCCTTTTTCACAAGTATTTGTACTGAGAAAAAACTTACAAAGGACACATTTTGACCTTTTGTGAAAAAATGTCTCTATACCACAACCAGCAAAAGACCACAGAGGAACTGTTGGTATCGTGACAGCACAGAGGTGCTGAGATACTGGTGGGTGCTGAAGTAGGGTTTGAGTAGCGCCGCAGCAGAGGAAAAGGATTACTGTTCTGAGTGGAGCCAAACACAGTCGATTTTCTGGTTCCACATGTGAGAGGCTTAACCCAGAGAGCAGTGCACCGCTGGGTCACGCACAGGCTGCAGCCAGGGCAGCTGCCACACAGACTGAAACAAATATAAACACGCTTTTGTACAATCAGGAGGTACAAGTTATCCCTGTCTCGTTCATGGGCTGTTGCCACTCCAAGCCGTTCAGTGTGCCGTGGCAGAGAACAGTTTACAGACAGGACATTGTACAAATATTAAACTGGATGGAGTTGCCAAGTTTGTGCTCAAGATACTGCAGCATTTCCTTCAATACTACTTTAAAAAGTTGTTATTCAAGACATTTACTGACTTTAAAATAGTATATTGATGAGTATGTTTCATTGTTGAGGTAATAAAGCAAACAGAACATAAAGCACAGATGTTCAAAGGCGTAATAATGTCAGTAAGGATGTGAAATATTAGTGTTGTGAGAAGAAACATCACAATATGATTATTCACAATTGCTGGCACTAATCTTTAATTTGCTTTCTGTCACATGTCTAGCTTTATGAAATCAAACTTTCTGATTGAAAAAGTTATGATATCTTCTCATAAACAGTCAAATAAAAAGTACATGACTGTACTTTTAACTGAAATTACTCATTCTTGCAATGCCGACAATTCTCACGATTTAGGCTTTATTTTTAGTCCTTTGTGATTAAATTGTGACCTGATTAATCCCGATTATTGATTGACCAAATGTTCTTGACATCCCAAGTTGAAAGAAAACGTGAACAATTATTAATATCTTCGGAAAAGGTATACAAAACACAATTTAATCTTTTTATAATGCCGTGAGCTGAACTCACTCACTTAAAGGTGCACTATTGAACTTTTCTCATGGGGGAGATGTTATTGCACTGTTGTCTGGAATGTCCAGTATGGCTTTAAACATATTGTCTTTTTTATGACATATAATTTTTATTGTTCAAACACAGATTTGACTGTAACTTGGCCTGGAGCCACTACCTGCTTGTCTAAAGATACTGTGGAACACTCTAAGCAGGTGGTGGACTGAAAAGGTTACATTGTGCACCTTTATTAGGAAGTTGGGGGAAAAACAAAGAAACAAAAAATAGGTTTACTCATCTAAACATAGTCTAAATGTCACCCAAATCTGACCTATATTTACTCCCATGGCCCTTAGACCCCAGTCTGGTCTGGGGTGGTCTATTCTGTCCTGTCCCATGACACTTTTCTTATGATTTGCCTTTTGTCCACATATCAAAGGGTGAAAGTTAAAACAAACCTCTTCTGGCAAAGTGTTTGCAGCATGTGGTAAACACGGAAAGAACATTTAATCACTTGTTGCGTTTTATCACTGGAGAACATTTTATCTGCCTTCCAATAATGACCCCGTCCAAGGTTAAAACAACATGGACATGGTTTCGAGAGTGAACTGCATTGTGGGAAAATGAAATACAAATATAACATGGACGTGTAAGAATAACACAAGTTGATTTTAGGAATTATGGAGCGGTGCCAGAATATAGGCCTACTTAAATCCTGAACATTGGCCATCCCCAGCCTGTCAGTCCAGGTTAGTCCAGATTTACAGCTTGTTTAGACCTTTAGTCCTATAGATATCCTGTTCTGGTTGAGCCTTGGATCCTGCAGAACTATAGGACTGGTTTAATCTACTCCTTATTTAGTCTTGGTCGTGGATTTTTCTTGGACAGACCATCCTTGTGAACTCCTTGACCCAAATTCTGTTTAGCTGAAATGTTGTCCTTTCCTGGGTAGGTTCTGCTGATGGGATGGAACCAAATTACCCGCATGATTCCTCTGCCATTGCTTGTAAAATTAGCACGTTTTTTATAACAAGAAGTGGATGGAAACAAGTCATTTTCCCCGTGTGCGTGTGAACCAAGAAGCAGTGGAATTAACGTCTCAGTTCATACACAAAGTCATATGAGTCAGTGTAAATACTGGGTGAGGCCATGGTTCCCCAGCCACGTGACGAAACGCCTGCTATAGGCCCATTCCTCTGACCTACATACACCAGTGCCATGTCAGCCGGAGTGCGCGCCAGCCCATAGACCCAGAGACAGTAGACACCCAGGGAACATAGCAACAGTTCTGCTCCTCCCGCCCGCCTCCCTGTCTGCCGTCTCCTCCCTGCACTTCCAGGACTAGGGGGAAGGGACTGACATATGGCTTATTGTGCATTGTAGACATTATGGCTTTCTGTTTGAGGCTGGTGTGGGACGGGGGCGCACTTTTTCCTACCCAGAAAGTCTTTGACGCAAACTCCACACTGTCCTTTTTTGCGCCCTGGTAACACCGCGCGTAACAGCAGCGGTTGTTACACGGACGACGAGCGAGCGTGTGAAAAGACCGCTACACCTGTGTTGTAACAATGTTTTGGTCGTGAGGAGAACGTGGCGCTTGCGTGTCTTGTAAAGCGGTCCACAGTTAAGTGACGCAAGGGGTGCTATTAATATCTCTGGAACGGGATGTTCTCACTTCAGCTTTGGGTCATTCGAGGATAAACAGTCAGAGAGAGAGAAACTCGGGCAGAAGAACGTGTCATAATAGGAAACGCGGCGCATTTTGGGACTTGTATGCGGAAGTTTAGAGAAGAGAGAAACTTTTCGCGTGGCTGTCACCCACCCCCATCACCCTGCGCTTCCTCTCCAAGGACCGTGCAGCCGGCTCACTGCGCCGCCCTGTGCTGCCTCACCCGCTCGTGAACTTGGTGACTCCTGAGTGCACCGGGGTTTGGGGGTCAAACACATGATGTAACAGAGAGGCTTGCTAAGTCACTATGTTTTGAAGTGTTGCTTTGTAGTTGCTTTAGGGTGCATGATGCGCAAGGGGCAGTAACCAAAACAAGATGGTAGACAATAAGTTGAACTCCAAACCTGATAATTAAGTAGGCCTAATCCATTTATTTTGTATTTATTTAGTTATTCATGGGATGAGAATATATTGGACATCAGTGACTCTCTGGCTGGTCGTGTTTGAAGACTTTTTGATTCTACACTCTTGAGATAAATAACTCTAAACAAACCTTCAACAAACTACATGATGGTGCTCTACATGAGTGTGTTTGTAATGCTCCTGCCGCTCTCAGACAGGTCATGGGGTTCATTTGGCAGTCTGCATGTTTGTGGTTAGGTTAAAGGTGAACTTATAACATGTGAACATCTAATCACACATTTAAGTAGGCTTATTGTTCCTTAACTGTGGGGCATCTTAGATAAGTCCCACTTGTTTGAGCTGCATAATATTAAAAACTATGCTGTCCATATACAATGTATGGTCTGTGTTTAGACACACCAAAGCAAAATCAGAAGCGTCTGTAACAGGCTGCACACGAGTTGACACATGTGTGTCACTCCCATTCAGCGTACTCTGGCATTTTATGTGTTTCAGTACATTGTATGACCATGCCAACCTTTCAGAGGACTTGGTTACGTCCCTGTTGACCCACTTGAGTGAAATACAGGCCTTGCACAAGAGTTACTGGGGCAAACCGTCCCAGAGCTGCCCCCTTCACTGAACCAAGTTTCTATGTTACTGTCGTCTTCTCCAGATAAGTGCCTCTCTTACTACACACTATTGTGTGTAGTAAGTTAATGTAGTGCCTGTGGACGGGCCCCAGCTACACCAGTCCTACCGTGATCAATAGGCCGTGAATAGAAGCACTCCTGACCAGCAAAAGAGTGCAAAAACATGAGCCACTCTGCTCTTTTCAGCTGTATTGTTCAGTGGACAAAGACTGTGAGCTCAACAAAGATGGCAGTGCAGTTACGGCCCCAGCCTGGGGTCAACGCAGTGACGAGTTTAGCCTGACCTTATGCTCTCATTACGCACATATGACAGTCCAAAATGAATGAACAGAGCGGACAGTTATCATAAGCAGAGTGTTTCTGACAGTTCAGTTGCAGAGCAGGGTTGGATGGGCACTGGGCTGCTCTCTGTTCTCCGGGGTGGGTGTCATAGTGCAGTGGTTCTTAAACTAGGGGTCGCGACCCCAAGTGGGGTCGCCAAAAACTTTTGTGGGGTCGCCAAATTATTTTTCCAGTCGGGAATTAACGTGCTATTTTGTGAGGTGAAACTATGAAAAAAACATATATATACAAATTCAGAGCTGCTGTTTTCGCATTCCTAGGCGCTGTGTGTGCCGCTTAGAGCTTAAATTCTTGTCCCGAGCCGGAGCCGGCCCGAAACCGACCCTTCCGCTCTGCTGTCGGGCTGAGTCGGGCTCGGCCCGGGGGTAGAGGCGCGCGCGGTCCGTGAGCGGGGCTCGTGCGGTCCATGAGCGGGGCTCGTGAGCTCCGTGAACTGGACTCGTGAGGTCCGTGAGCGGGGCGCGCGCGGTCCGTGAGCGGGGCTCGTGCGGTCCATGAGCGGGGCTCGTGAGCTCCGTGAACTGGACTCGTGAGGTCCGTGAGCGGGGCGCGCGGTCCGTGAGCGGGGCTCGTGCGGTCCATGAGCGGGGCTCGTGAGCTCCGTGAACTGGACTCGTGAGGTCCGTGAGCGGGGCTCGTGCGGTCCGTGAGCGGGGCTCGTGCGGTCCATGAGCGGGGCTCGTGAGCTCCGTGAACTGGACTCGTGAGGTCCGTGAGCGGGGCTCGTGCGGTCCGTGAGCGGGGCTCGTGCGGTCCGTGAGCGGGGCTCGTGCGGTCCATGAGCGGGGCTCGTGAGCTCCGTGAACTGGACTCGTGAGGTCCGTGAGCGGGGCTCGTGCGGTCCGTGAGCGGGGCTCGTGCGGTCCGTGAGCGGGGCTCGTGCGGTCCATGAGCGGGGCTCGTGAGCTCCGTGAACTGGACTCGTGAGGTCCATGAGCGGGGCTCGTGCGGTCCATGTGCGGGGCTCGTGCGGTCCGTGAGCGGGGCTCGTGCGGTCCATGAGCGGGGCTCGTGAGCTCCGTGAACTGGACTCGTGAGGTCCGTGAGCGGGGCTCGTGCGGTCCATGAGCGGGGCTCGTGCGGTCCATGAGCGGGGCTCGTGAGCTCCGTGAACTGGACTCGTGAGGTCCGTGGCGGGGCTCGCGCGGCGGTCCATGAGCGGGCTCGTGGTGCGGTCCATGAGCGGGGCTCGTGAGCTCCGTGAACTGGACTCGTGAGGTCCGTGAGCGGGGCTCGTGCGGTCAGAGCGAGGCTTGTGCGGTCCATGAGCGGGGCTCGTGAGCTCCGTGAACTGGACTCGTGAGGTCCGTGAGCGGGGCTCGTGCGGTCAGAGCGAGGCTTGTGCGGTCCGTGAACGGCGCGGTTCGTCATTCAAACCCGCTTCTGCGCTTCAGGTGTTCCGCTCCTCACAGCGCCTTTTGCGTGCGCTCCCTGTCCACATTCTCCAGACAGTTTCACTCAGATGATGGAGAAAAGTCCCACCTAAGGCTGGGCCTCATGGCTCCTGTCGGTCCACGCCTTTTACTCTCTCTCTCTTCACAAAATCACAGAGGGCTCTGGCTCACTGCAGCGACGAGAAGAGCTCAATCTCTAAATCGTCCTAACTAACTCGTCCTAACTACCTAGTGCTAACTAACTTGTCCCAGACAAGGACTGAGATGTGTCCAATACTAATTTTCTCTATAACCTGCGCAGCCTGACCTGCACCTCCAGTTTTATGTACATTTCTAAGCATATTATTTCATGTACAATTTTAAGTGTTTTAGTTTATATACATTGTAAGTGTATAGTTGACATTGAAATCTGTCAGATATAAGGCCATCAGTGAAGTGCAAGTGAAAGTTAGTTTTACTGCGGTTGTATAAGTTATTCTTTAGGGACCGTGAACAAGTTACTGCACAGTGAGGTAAAGAAAATAAAATCCCACAGTACTTTTTTTTTGTAGGGCATTTGACCTAGTGACCCCTGTATTTTATAGACATGAATACAACATTATTTAGTGTATTATTTAATGTCATAATTATTCAGCGTTTATTTGTTCACTTTGTTCCACTTCTTGTGAAATAAATTTTTGTAGTTCTTACATTGCCAGTTGGTTTTTAGTTGATTTAGTTTGACGGAATGACAAAAACCTTTTGAGGGAGTGTCAATAACTATAGGTCTGCCCAAAAACGGCGTGGGAGTAATGTGGGGTCGCCAGACCTCACAAGATTTTTTTGTGGGGTCCCCAGACAAAAAGTTTAAGAACCACTGTCATAGTGGACCGGGGCCTAGAAAAAAGGCAGTGTTGAGAATGAACAGCCTGAGGCACAAGAGAGCTTGGTGAACTCAAGCCAACTTCCGCACGTCTTCCATCATCCCCACCATCAGCTCTACCGACGGACCAACCATTTATCCAACCATCTTTCTTAACATCAGATAACCATCAGTCCCACCACCACCCAATCATTAGACCAACCATCAGTCCCACCACCACCTCAGTCGTCAGTCAGTCCCACCACCACCCAATCAACTCAATCATCAACTCAACTGTTAGCCATCCAACCAATCATTAATCCAAAATATTCAAACAACTATTAGATTAACCATCTGCACCATCATCAAATCAACCTACAGCTCCACCTTCAGACCAACCATCTGCCCCACTTTCAGATTAACCATTATTCAAACTGTCAACCCAACAATCCTAGCTACACCGTCAGTTTGAATTAAACATTCACCACCAGACCGACCGTCAGCCCAACCATTAACCTAATCACTAAACCAAACCTTCAGCTACACAAACTGACCAATCATTAGAGCAACCTTCGACCCCCACAAATCAACTCACTGTCGGCCCGACCATCAGACTATTCATCAGACCATTACAGTATATCGGGCCAACTATCAACTGTACCATCAGACCAATCATTAACTACACCAATTGTCCAAAAATGCGACAAAAAGTGACGAAGACCTTCTGAAACATGCAATTCTTTTAATTGTTTGTCAGTTCATATTACAGTCTTTTTGTGAATTTTGAAATGAATCCTATC
The DNA here is from genome assembly GCA_019453435.1 of Rhinogobius similis. NCBI lineage: Eukaryota > Metazoa > Chordata > Actinopteri > Gobiiformes > Gobiidae > Rhinogobius > Rhinogobius similis. The sequence goes on from CM033628.1 coordinate 16,535,113, forward strand.
ATTAAAACATAAATCACAAATCTAATCGCAAACACAATACTGATCAGAAAAATTGCAATTAGATTTGTCATCCACCACCACTCCATCATCAAACCCATTATCAGCTCTACAGCATTCCACAATCACACGCACACTTCTAGATTCCCTGTGTGGTTCACTTTCATTTCAACACCTAGAAGCAAGAACCTATTCTGGGACACAACATTGCACTATTGACATCAAACTTTAACAAGATTAGATGCCAAACTCCAGAGGATATGCATAGTTTACATGTATAGGATATTCTATTGTTCTAGTTCTAGCATGACAACACGTATTGACTGGTTATTTGCCATGCCTTTTCAGCTGCACTAGAACAAAGTAGAGGTGGCGTTATTTCACTGTTCTTGCTGGAATATCCTGTTCCTCCATCAGCTACAATAACAGGTAGTTGGGACTTGTTTATGGCTCGTGGCTGACTCATTGACCCGGTGAAGGTGCACGTGGCCCCTCACGCGTTACTGGATCAACCGCTCACAGTCCAACTGCTAGCTTCTGTTTACTTCAAGGTAAACTGGCAACTGTTTCTACTGCTTCCGAAACAACGCTTTTTCTAATCTACAACTCTCTTCTGATATTTTATATATTGTCTCATTTGGCCCATTTGAGGACATTTATTCTTTCCCTGAGTAAAGCCCATTGGCCTTTTCAGTCATGCGTGCAACAGGTGGTGCATCTGGAGTAAAAAGTGACTAAATAACCCTGCGTCTGGTTTGCCACGGACTACGGTGACCTCGAACAAAAAGGGAAATATCCAAATAGAAAAAAACTATAATGTGTCATAATGTAAACTTACTGTAAATTTGTTTTTGAGAGTAAGTAAATAGGAGAGCTTTGCTGGATATGTTTACACCTGTGATGACTAATGGATTTTCAATACAGGTGAAACTCCAGCTTGTTTTGTCAGGGTTAGTCATCGGCCTGGCTGTCACCTGTGGCTTTGTGACATTGTAAAGAAACAACTGAAGAAGATGGACATCTGTTAAACAGATTCACAAGTACTGACTAAATGGCACTTTCATGTGTCATACTTTTCTCCAGTCTCTTCAGTGTCTGTTTTGTTCTTGTGCATTATTGTCAGATAAAACGTGACTTTCCAGAACGACCACAGACCTAAGTGCTTTATGACTTGTACTGTATGACTTGACTGATAAGATATCCTTTATTTTCAATATGAGAGGTGCTGTGCATTGTGAAGATAAACAGAAAGCATGTTAATGTGTAATAACAATTTATGATTATTGTCTTAGTAAAAATAACTCTTATGAGTTTTTTTTCACACATTATAGAGTCTTTAAACGATAGTACAGCGTTCGAACAGGTCGCAGTGGCACTACACACAAGGTTTAATCCCAAAGGAAAAGCTGCCTGTTCAGCCGAGCATTTAGTCTTCATTAAGGATAATGTTAAGGCAAGTAACTGCAACGAGTTGGCCACTGTCCAAGGTGTACCTGCCTAAGGCCCAAAGTCACTGGGGTAGGCTCCAGTCACCCGCGACCCCTAATGGGAACAAGGGGTAGAACATGAATGAATGAGTTAAGGAAAATATTATCTCTGTAAGGAATTTTTCTTCTTGGATTTGACCAGGTGCTGTGGGAGACCTGGAGACCCACCTCTAGATCTTGATTCATCGCTCCAGAGTAACTCGAGGATTAACCAAGGCTTGTTTTAGGCGGATGAGGGGCCACACCCAGCCTGGGAATCAGACCTGGGATCACGCTATCCCACATTCGCTCTCACAAACTCACTCTCATTTACATACCAGTGTCACAAGAGGCAAGATGGGCGAAGTGTCTTGCACAAGGACAGCAGGGTTCAAACTATGGCACCTGGTGTTCAGCAGTCTCGCATCAGTACCAACCGGACCCTGTTTAGCTTCTGAGAAATGATAATATTCTACATAACGTGGTGCAGAGTTCATGCCCGATGTTGGCGCTCCTCACTCAGCCTCTTCTTTTACCTCTGATGTAAGGACTTCACAGACGGTTTGTGCTTGGCCTTGAAACAGAGTGACCACAGTGTTCCAGTACTCAGTCCTCTGCACAGAGAGAAGAGGGCAATCCAATCAGTGAGAGTGGTAAAGAATCCCATGTCATTGTAACACAGTGATGCTGGTGTTAATAATTACGCTGCACCCAGGGAGACAATTACGACATAACATTTTTGAATACATTTTGAATTAAACAATAACACATTACCAGAAAAGGGCACAACAAGTATTCAGAAAGTACATTCAACTATTAACTGTGCTGTAGAGGTCTGCGCTATTGTTACGTGTGGTGTGTTTTGTACTGTCAGGTAAAACACAATTATGAAAATTCAACAATGTATGTGTTTTTGTACTCATATGTACATTTTCGTTTAGACTTTGAATGTGTGAGTGTGTAGACCTGTTGTTATTGCCTCATATTTTGTTAGTGTTGATATTGTTGCATTTGATGATATTCCAGTGTTTTGCATTACCGATAGACCCGTTTAAGTTGATGCTTATAGCTCCACGTGCTTGAATGTGTTAATGTATAGACCAATTGTTTTAGCCATATGGTTGGTTACAGTATTGATTTTGCATTTGCTGATTTTCTGATGTTCTGCAGCACTAACTTAACTTTGTGCTCTATGTACACAGTCCATCATTCAGCTCTGGGAAATAACCAACACCACAGCCTATCCACAGATTTGCACCAGCAGAGACCAGCACTGAACACAAGAACACAGCATTTGTGCTGAAAGAATATGTAAAATACTGGAGCCAGATGGCCCCTGAATACCACACGGCCTTACTCACACTTCACGCTGGAACGTTCTGTGTGGGCTTTGTGCACCAGCTCAAAATGGCCGTTCATTCATTCACTCACTCACAGGAGAGCGTCAGCTGCCCATCCTGAGCTGTCACTGTGCCATCTCTCTGTATCTCTGTACATGCTGCTTTGGGCTCAGAGACACTTCTTGCACATGCAGTCGAGGGCTTCAAATGAAAATCCTAATGTTATTGATCTTGACTTATGCACAAAACTGAACACAGACTCTTTGATTTTGTTCCCTTATAGTTAGTTATAGGGTTTATCAGGTGTTTTTTGTCTAAATTGAGTTACTAATATTTTTTCTTGTTCCTGACTACCTTCTGTACACCTTATCACAATATTGTAGGGGTTTGGTGCATTCTTTTAGGTTTACGTAACCAATAAACCATTTCCCTTTTCCATTGTTCTATACGAGTGGTCAGAACTTTAAACTCAATAACTCAGAAATACCCAGAGCGTAGAAAGAACCATAACAATTTAAAGGCCTATGTTTTGTACCTCTTCTTCCTTCACTCTTCCAGTATGTTATTTCTCTGATATTTGATTCATTATGTTACATGTGGAATTGGTGCTTGAATCACTGCTTTAGAGACATCCGTTGGGGAAAAAAAATAATGCAATTTATTATTTTTTGTTTTATTTGTGAGTGTGAATGTAACTGCAGTCTGTCAATGACCATTAACTGTATCCATTGGTTTCCGAATCTAGAGCCGTTGCCATAGTGATTAACACTTTAAAACCGAATATTATATCTTTTAAATGGGAAAAAAGTCTTCAAAATTTTGCATATAACAGGAAGCTGAAACCCGTGAATAGTACACATTACTACAACAAATAAACCTCTCTGTATTGCATGTATTCAGATCCAGCATAGAAGTGCAAGGTCAATTATTTCAGAAAGTCTATTATCAACTTATTTTAGAATGAATCTTGTTCCCCTCTTGTGTCTATATGGAGTCCTCGGATGCCCCCTATTGCACGTGGGCACTGGCAAAGACAAAGCTACAACAATTAGCCTGCAGAAATTTTACCTCACTGGGGATTTCAGTGCTTCAGCAGGTGAAACATGGCTCAATATATGGTTCTCTCTCTCAAGTTCTATATGTTTGACTGTATGGTGGTTGCTGCAGGACTTTAAGCATGGGTCATTTCAGGTCATCTGCATTGTTCTCCCGAATCTCAGCACGTCACAGTCACCAAAAGTACTTTCTGTCCTCACTTCTGTCCCTCAAACAGGTGGATTCGCCCCGAAATGAGGGGAGACGGCTCTGTCTGTCGCTTTGTGGCATAACCACGAATGCGTCCAAAAATTACAGTGATTTTGGAGCTGCACTCAAAATGAGCAAAGGTACAACGTGTTCCGCCGCATTTGGAGCTTCGGTTCTGTTCGCCCGGGAATATGTCACTGCAGTGCATGTGTGTTGTGTTGCGCGCGGTGAGCTCCGTCATCTGAATGCACGGTGGCAACCTGCGGTGAAACTTTTCAAGACAAGTCTAGTATGGAGAGGGTGCATTTGGGGACAAGCTGCACCAATGAAGGAGCGCGCGCAATGACGTTGCGCACCGGCGGCAGCTGCGCCACGCCCCCAGCATGGATACAGAGAGCAGGAACAGGCGCTCCGGAGACACGCTCACGGTTCTGTGCGGGAGTGTCGGTGCCGCAATGGGAGTTAACACATCCGAGCCGGGAGAATTAACACAAGCAGGCACTTTGTAGTGGAATAAGAAGAGTTGCTTTGCTTTTGCTCTGTGCGTGCGTAAAGGGAGGTGCGCGTTGGTTTGTGTAAGAGGCGTTTCTCTCACAGGATGTGGGTGATACTGGAGGCCGGTGGGTAAGATCATAAACTCAGATGAGAACCACCTCCTCCTCCTTCAGCTGTGCTCGCTACACAAAGGGAACCTCGGAACAAACTACTTTTCAGCGCCACAACTGTCGGTTTCATTCTTGAATGTCAGTGAGAAGCGGGAGGGGCTGTTTTAAAGACAAAATGGATCACTTTGCAGCAGAGTGCCTTGTCTCCATGTCCCACCGTGCAGTTGTCCACGCTCCTAAAGGGAACCGAGAGATTAAACCTGAGATCCCGTGCTCGTCCAAGCCCGGGGAGGACCTCAAAGAGCCTCTGGTGAGGGACAACTCTTCTCTATTCGTCGTGGCGAGAATTCTGGCAGATTTCAACCAACAACAGACTCCCACTAACAATGTTGCTATTGAACAGGCTAAAATAATAAAGGATGACAGCATGAACCTCAGAGATGATGATGGAAACTGTGCCACACCTACCACCATCTCCGACCACGCGCTCAAACAAAGAGGCAAAAGGAGCCGAGGGCGCAGTGAGCACGAAACGCCACAGAAAAAGCACAAATGCCATTATTCAGGGTGCGAAAAAGTTTATGGCAAATCATCCCACCTCAAAGCCCATCTAAGGACACACACAGGTCAGTGGCTGCGACGTATGTTGTGGTAATAACTTGTGCAAATACACGATTCCCGTTTGAAACATGTTCAAGGTTTATTTACTGAGTGTAGAAACTGTAACAGACAGTCTCCTATTTTGGGGAGAGGCGGGGGTGTCGAGTCAATCAAGGATACACCCCAACCGAAACACAATGAGGCCAGAGTGTGCTCCACACCGCCCCCATTCGTACATGCGTTGCTTCTCATAAGTCGCACAAACTTTTTAGAAATGTCCTTTTAATCTAGGGGGAGGGTGAGAGGCGATAGGTGCCACTCCCACTCAAGTCGAGCTTTGTCGGGGCGTTAACCACTCGCAACCCCCCGTGCGTCAGCCTGCAGTGTGCGTTTCCACATTTCCTGTCTTCTTCTCAAATGTTTACGTCTGCACTGATGTGACCTCAGATGTAAAGGCAAAAACAATTGGCCTACAGTAACAGCGCGGCGCATAAAGAGCGAAATCCACTGCAATCCCTCCACATAGCTCCACATCTGGCTGTGCGCATTCCGCCGCTGCCCGCTGCACTGGACGGGCGTAAAGATGCGTGGAAGAAAGGGAAGTATTGGGGTATAGAGCGGTGCCTGTCTGCCCACAGCCCTTTGTTTTGATGTGCCACACCCCCGCGAGACGCACACTGCCAGCTGATCTGGCCAGCAACAGACTGAGCTAGCAGAGCCACGACGCACTGGCTTCTACTGCAGGTTCCCCCTCCACTATGCAGTCAGGCAAAACACACCCTGGTTTGTACTGGGTTATTCTAGGACAGGGGGAAGCAAAGCAACACAAATACAAAAGCTATACGTGTGGATAGAGCAGAGAATATCGTGAGAAATCCCACTTGTGCAAAGTGTGCCACATCTGCACAGAGCTGGATAGTGGATGCTTATATCCTACTATGCATTCATATTAATTGTCTTTATTAATTAATGAAGAATCCAGCCATCATCCATTTTGACAGGATGTGAATCTGTCTTAAAATCTACCATGCAAGATGGAGAAACACTCTAAAAACATATGTGAATAAATAAGTATCTGTATGTCAGTATACTAATGTGCACAGCCACATTTTAGCATCAAAAGTGGATGCAATATGGAATATCTAAAATATCTGTGTTTTGTATCTCTTTGTATTATATATGTGTGATAATGATTTGATACAACTGTTCTGTGAAACATGTCAATACAGTGAGATTAATCTTTTATTTAAATTTTAGGTGAGGCAGTATGCATCATTTTGATCATGCAAAACTATACTGCTACAGCAATTATCAAATAAGGTTATGGTTAGTCATGGTTGCATTTTGATAATTTTAATTGCTATCTGGCCTAAATAGAACTCTGAAACACAAAGGTATTTTTGTAACAGAGACCAAAATGTTAAACCAAAATGAACCAAAATGTTAAAAAAAAGAGCAAGTTCTGATTTTCATCAATAATGCACTTTATTTGTAAACATTCTCTATCCAGGAGCCTTCAGTCACCATATTTCAACCTTTTGTTTGGCTGATAATGTATTCACAGAGTCTAAATGTGCAATAGAAATAATTGTTTGACTAGATTGATTGTTAATGACTGTAAAAAAACAGTTAATGCTGTCGCCTTGTCTGTGCAGCGAGCTCAGGTTCCCTTTCTGTGCATGCCTTTGTGGTTGGCTCTTGTGTTTTCAGACTAGGACACACTGTACTTATCCCATTGGTCTCAGTGTTAGTCATCTTGATAAAAAGCTGCCTTGCCAAATGTGAAGCAAGCTCTATCCACACCCTCGCCGCCTCTCTCTGCCCCCCATGCCTCCCACCGTCAAGCCTTTGAGGACACTTTTATTGCCTTTGTCTCTGTACCGGCTTCATGACCGCGTTGGCTGTGTGTCCCACGTCGACTTGTGGCGCTGTTTTGATCGAATGGCTTCAAAATGTGGGTCATCTGAGTTCAGGCGCTCAACCACAGCCAACCTTGCAGTATCTAGTGTCCAGACCCTGTGTGCGCTTCCTCTCAGCCAGCACTAGTCGAGTAGCGAGAGCGCGGATTGTAGCTGCCATCCAACAGAACAGAACAGCGTCCTCATCTGACCCCTGAAATGCCCAGCTCTCTATCTCTCTACTATGAACTGTTTTTAGTGTAAGATGAGTGGATGAATGGTGGCTACTGCTTTAAAAAATCAATGTCACTTCCCCCCCGTAATGTTAACAGTCTGAGGAGGCTGAGGCTGGAGTGATGTGCAGCTGTGATGGCAGAGTAACCTTGAGCGGCAGAACCTGTACACGTTGTACCTACAGTGACTCCTGTGCATTTCAGTGGAAGTTTGCATGGTTTATATAAAGATGGTACTTTCACCTTCTGGCCCCAGCAGACAATTGGGAAATATGCAACATTGATGAATCCCAATCCCAGTTTTCCAGTTTTTATCCTATTCATTTTTCCTGACGGCTTTATTGGACAGGACAACTCTATGGGGAAATGGTGAGAGAGAGAATAGAGACATTCAGCAAGCACTTCAGAATCAGAATTACTGTTATTCATCATCAAGGAGAAATTACTTTTGTTATAGATATTCAACCGACCCGCAAAAGAAAATAGCAGTTCAAGATAAAAGTAAGACTACACCAAAATTACAAACTAAATCAATTATTTCATTCATTAGAAGCAACCCTGCATCACCAAGGTGGTCTTAAATCACTACACCACAGGCAAATACTGTAGTTTTTAAAATGAAAAACTTAATATTACTATAGATAACAAGGTCAATGAAACTAAAGAAAGCAGCCATTTTAAATAAACCCCTAGTGCCATTTAACATGCATAATTATCAAATGTATTCCTCCGAAGTCTGAACTCCAGTCCACATGTTTATTTCCCCAGGATTGGCTGTAGATCTCTCGATTATAAAATACTGTGCCAATAATTATGATCGGCGCCTGATTTTGATTAAAACTAGATTAATTACCCAGCCCTAGCCCATCTCCATCTCATTACAGACCACTATAATGTTGTGATGTCATCTGAAACCTAGCAATTTGGGACCAAAACCTACTGGTGGTTTGTACTTGTTTAGAGATTTATGAATAACCCCGATCTTACAGTGACATATGAATCATTTCCAAGCATGTCTTTTGAAAATATTTATAGTTACTTCAGTGACTAGATCTATTTTTTTCCTCTCTAAAACTTCCTATTGTAGAGCCAGTGAATGACCAATAAGCAACAAACATTTTTGAAACCCAACGTTAAGGCTGATTTATTTATTTGATTATGTACAATGGAAATGACCAAAAGCTTCCTCTGAAACAATGCATTTGAGATGGTCCAGATAATAGTGACTATAGTACAACTGAAGTACTTTCCATTTTGAATTGAAGTTGATGTCTTTGTTGTTCCTCTGTTTACCATTCCATTCAAAGTTACTATTACCAGATTTTATTGGTAGAATCCAGTGTGGAAAGTTGTATGGCTTCAGGCTAGTCTGTTTGGTTTCAGAAACATGCATGAGTAACTCTTGGAGAAGCTTTTAAATTTTTTATTTAGTGACGCTCTGTGGCATTTCTAGCACTCTGATTCAATTGCATTCAGAAGACTTGCTGCACGGTATGTTCTGCCTTTTCAAAATGCTGCTTACCTTCATATTATATCAAAACGAACAAGAGCTCAAATTATATTGGTTGTGCGTCTGAGTTGCAGGAACACAGTACAGACAGTCCAGACGGTGAGGTTGATGGGCGGGGAACTGGGGTTAGCAGCAAAGCCTTTGTCTGCTCCTGAGCTGTGGGCTCACACTCACTTGAGGTCTGCTAGAGGTTTTATTGTAATAATACATGATTTCACAACTTAAAGCAAAAATTAGTCAATTCCGTCACTAAGTTTTTGTTTAGTTAAAATCTGTGGAATTTGTTTTGTTTGTTTTATGGACTTTATCTCTGTGGAGTCTGCTTGCCCTCCCAGAGTTACTACAGAGTAATCCACGTGTTTCTGACCTGTGGAGGCCTCTTGCCTTGTGACTTAAGCTCTCCCAAAGAGATTGAAGGGACAGCGTCAATATTTTCAGACAAAGAGCATAATGGGAGAGTTTACAGTTGGTTTGAGGTTTTGTCTGGACTCTTTTGTGTTGGTCTTGGGGTCCCTCTAAAGCTTGGATGTAGATCTAGTACATTATGTTCTTCACTAAAAGAATGACGTGGCACCACCAGAAAGACCCACTAACTGCCACAGACCAACTGATTCATGCTTCTATTTTCAGCCATGTGGTAATAAAAGGTTTATTGGTAAATGATGCTATATTCCACTTGGTAAAGCGTGCTGCAGCTCCGGTGTGGTCCTGTGTATGTGCCAGCGCGCTGCACAGAGTGTCCAGTGTTGGAGAGATGGGTTTCCTGGTGACTGTGGCACAGCCTTCACACACAGAGGTCAGTGTCTACCTGCCTACAGCACCAGCTCAGCTCAAGGCTCTCACACAATCTGTTCTGAGCATGTGAAGCTTTATGTGATGTGATCTGAGGGAGCAGCCATGCATGAATGGTGCACACTGTACTGTAGTGGGCTTAGAGGCCCACAGGGCTGCTGTATTCTTTAGCTGCTCTTGGACAGTGGTATAAAGAGCGTTCTGTTAGCCCCGCTCTACACATAGAAACATAGGTGCAGACCACTGCGGTGGCTTTAACCTCCAAACCAACAGGCGCATCTCTGAGGGAGACATGCTTTACTGGTACAGTGGAGGGTGGGGGTGGGTCGGTGTACAGGATATTCACTGTCAATGCCTTCCATTGATGTAGGTCATTTATTCAGCTGCGTCTGCAGCTAATCTGATTAACGTTCGGAGGGCTATGACCTCCTCCACAGAACAGCCCTGTCTCCACTGGTCCCGTCCCTGTTTACACAGGACCACTTCATCACAAGACCAAATGTTGTGAAAACTGTTGTCTGTGCGAAGGGTGTCCCATTCTGTGAGTGATAAACCAGACTGAGGCCCACAGGGGCGTGGCACTCTCTGCAACATGAGGAGTTTTCTGCAGGGAGGAAACATCTTGATTTCTCTATAGTTCAGTTCCTCTCAGGTTCAGCTGCAACGGCAGACCTGTTTGTGAGTTCAGTTTACCGACATCAGCTTCATGGGTTTCATTACTGTCAGGGCTGCTTCATGTGGTTACAGTGTTATAGTTCCAGCTTCAGACTGTTTTATCACAGACTCTGCTGCACGAGGACTGTCTGCACCTCAAGGCTGCAGGTTATCTTAGATGCACTCAAGGCTGCATCTGCTACCCACTTTGACTAATGAAGCAAAATGGACGAGGCAGTCAATCCAGGGCAGCTCCCCTTTCCCTAAAGAATTAAAGAATAGGCTAATGTTTGTGAGTGCGTCTCAGGGTCGACCGGAACATGTCAAGAGCTTGTACTGAAGCCTGAGTGAAAGAGTTTGTTCACACCCTGTCAGCATTTACCAGTCCATGTCAATAAAGCAAAGTGATCTGTTATTGTGGTGGAGGTTTCTGCTGGGAAGGTCTTAAGTGTGTTGAAATTGTAAGTTATGCTTGACCCAGGCCTCTGCACAGCCACGTCTAAAATCAAGTCCTGCACATCATTGAACAAAGCGTGACCTAAGATGGATATTTTTAGCTTGAGATCACTTGTTTGTATTATTCAGAATGCTCAGATGGTTTCTGGTGCAGGTCACGGTCTGTGAAGCTAAATGACAGGACATGAGTTTGTTCCCGTAACATTTTTCTTCTGTGAATGCAAAATTCTTGTTCCTTTTCACAGCAGCTGTAGCAAAGTAGAGGTATTAGGTAATCTGTAATGTACTGTTCCCTTCTAAGTAAGTCTTAATGTGACACAGAGATGGAAAAAGCGTGTGAGTGTGGTACTTGCCTGAGAACACATCAGGAATGTTGCCCTCTTGACCGGCTGCTTTGCATTTTGATATCTACATCACACAGACGACAATATGCACAGACGCTAGTGACAAAAATCTACGTGTCAGTATGTCTTGATGTTCTCCCAATAACAATAAACAGATCATAACTGTGCAATTCATTATGAAATTGCTTAAAGATGCAGTGTGCAGTGTGTCTGATGAAGGGTCCTGCTGGTCTCCATTTAGATGTTATTGCTTTTCCTGGGATATCGCTCATTGATTCTGTGGAAATCCAAGATGTTTTTCCGTCATTATCTGTTTTGTGTTTTCAATGCATTTATTCTGTTATGTAAAATGCACTTTGAATTACATTGTGTACAAATTGTGCTCTACAAATAAACTTGCCTAATCCACCTGTCACGCCCATCTGAACGCGAAAATGAAAACAGACTGATATTGATCTGCGAAATATCAGAGACAGAGCTACAGAGAGATATCATTCTGTATTTTCCTGGAAAACACAGTGCACCTTAAAATGTGTAAATGTCTTGGTCGAAGTTCAAGTATTGCACGCAGTTTGTATGGACTTAAAAATCAATTTGTTTTTGAATCAATTTATTTAATCAGGGACGATACACAAAAAAAACTCAAGCTTATGAAAGGAAATTATGCCATGTGCCAGTAGTAATAATAATAATAATAATACATAACACTTATATAGCGATTTTCAATATACCCAAAGATGGTGTACATAGAGGAGACAAACATAGGCAAACAATAAAACCTTAAGTTGTTGAAAAGCGGTTTTGAAGAGATGGGATTTTTGAACATGGTGAGTGTGGATGAATGTGATTAATTTAGCAAAATGCAACTTAATTAAATGTGTAAGTGCAAAAATATCACCTTGTTTTGAAGATTAAGTTTCTATGCTTTTGTATTTTGTATAAACTCTTTTACTTCATTTTTCTTCTTATTAGACTTGATTACACTCATTTTTAGCGTTAGTATTTTATTTTGACACTTCCGGACAATACACTGCTCACCTCTAGGAGACATTGTAGTCATTTAGCATAGCCACATTGAGTCCCATTGTGAGTTTGCGCACATGAAGTTGTGAATGGGATGAGGATGAGGAGGGTGGACGCAGCAGTTTTGACCCAGTGGCCCGGGAGAGAACACTTACATAAGAGTGAACACCTGTGACATAATCACGGAGCCTTGGAGGGGCAGTTCTTCTCGGCGAGGTACAGTTCGCGTGCGTGATGTAACTGACTTTAAGGGAACTGGGTCACTGTGTTCAGAAGAGTCCCCTCCCCCCACCTGCTGCAGCACGTTCAGAGAAAGATAGTGCGGAGAAGAAGGCAGGGCATGGCACGCTGCACCGGACAACATCGGAACACAATGATCCGGAGAGAGACTCGAATGTTTTTCAATTTGCTGTCTGCACAAACAAAAGTGTTGAGCAACTCTCTCAACCAGGAAAACATTGTAAATAATTCTTAATGTTTTGCCTGGAGAAAAAAGGTGTTTTCTTGTGTAACAGTCACACTTTTGCCTACTTATTTACAGCTTGGGTTGTCAAGATTATTGAGATTATTCTGGGAAGAGTATAATCATAAGAACACAATTTGTAGAAGCAAAATTAAGTCATTTCAATTTCTACACGCAAAATAACTAAACCTTATTGTAAAGTTTATATTTTATCTGGCTGTTTATGTCATAAACCTTCACTTTATCCTGTTGAAAGTTTGATTTCAGAAGAGCTGTTCATATAATAGATGAATGGAAATGTATTTAACTATACGGATGGAAGAAACTTTAGGATTCCACTGTTGTTTGCTCACTCTGTCAGTCATGAATAATCTTAAATTGTTGCCATTTCTTCTTCTCACAATAATCATAACACTAACATTTGATATTGCTACACCCCTGTGCGGTCTGGTCTTGCACAACCTCATTTGACTATTACCTACAGCTTTGGATGGGTGCCTGTTTCTGCGAACGGTTAAATAATTTGCTGAGTCGCGGTGACTCGGTGCGGGCTGCGGACACCTGATGCGCTCACTGTATCAGGCCGGTCCTCTGGTTCCACTTAAATATTCATGTTGTTGTATCTCTGACACTGGTTAGCTGAGCCTGGGGTAGTCACTCTTCGCTGTAGCTGCTCTCCTTTTGCCATTTGCCAGGTCACAGCTTGGTCATTTACTATTATGAGTGTCATTAATGAGATTAGAGCTTCAGGAGTTGAACTGTCTTTTACTTATAGGCAATTGTAGGCAATGACTTTCTCTGCACATTAGATAGGCTTTCATGTTTTCTTTAGTTTTATTGGGTTAATACTTGTGATTATCTAGTTTTAGTATTGCAATTATTCATGATTGTTGCTACCATGACCAAACAACTGTGAAATCCTTTTGTTCCTTTCATTCACAAATCTAAAACCTCACAATTCTTTGCAAGATTTATGACATTAAAAATTATACGGACACACAACCGTCAGTTAATTTTACTAGAACAGAAATTACGCACTGTTGCTGCCTACAATTCTGACTTATATATTATAATGTTGTGGTTCTTGCGGTTATATTGTGACCTGAATAATCTTGATTACTGATTAACCAAATCTTCTCTGCTTTTGGCAGATCTATAGGTTAGCGCTGTAGACCTTAACCATTTTATAAACCAGTCATTGGTGTTTTGGTTAACCAAAGTTTCAGTTGCCAACAAATTATTGGGGGCGATCTGGGGCAGTCTCCTGTAATCTTGTGGTCTTGTCAGTGCACTTTGGATACAGATATATGGTCAAATCATAGAGCTACTTAATTGTTTTGAGAGAATTTGCCAGCGCACGTCCCCTTTACATCGACTAAATGAGGTATGGAGCATGGCTTTAGTCGACCAATTACTTCTCAACTACAGCTGTGCTAAACATCATTCACAGTTTTACACCAGACAAGTTATGAAAGAGTTCTATCCAAAAGGCAGGAACAATTTAGATCCCACTTTCTGTCAGTTTAAACATGTATTTGACAAATAAAGGTGTTATCAATACTTTATTTACCAAGAATATATTCTGTAAATTAGCCAGGTGACCTTTGTTCTTGTGTGTGTCTCTTATTACCCTTGTTTACAGTTTGGTTGCTAAGTTACAATCATGAAATGACCTCCTCTTATGACACATCTGCTCCCCATGTCCAATCAGGAAGTAAAATTATTCACTTCTCTTTTAAAACTTCAAGGAAAAACTCAGATCATATATAATATCGCTGATCATTGCATGAAGTGTTTAGTCACATCATACGCAGCTAAATTCCAAAGTACAAAACAGTTTCTAAACAGTTTGATATTCCGTGTAATGTTATTATGACTCAATACTGTATGTCACACTTTGCAATATTTAGCCCGGTTATTTCCTGTGTGTTTCTGGAAATAGCGTGAGATCCAAATACCGAAGCAGACAGCGGAGAGAGAGAGTGCGAGCGTGCGGCAGGTGATGTTTGCGCACACTGGGACCGGCTGACAGGAGACTGGCTGTCTAGACTTGCTCTGTCTGTCTGCTTTGTTTTGTAAGCATGCAGAAAAGTGGGAGTGACTAGAGACTTTATGGCATCAGGTAGCAATAAGTGTTGTTGACGATGAAGTTTCCATTGAGCTTGCAGGAAGGTACAGAACAATGGCAACAGGTTTTGTCCTCATTTGTCATTAAGTGTAGGAACATGCATGTCTCTTGAATGTCTGCTGCAAGTATAGGGTTGGATGGTTAATTATGATGTTGTCTCGCCATAAAAGTACACATTCTGGCCAGAAAAGGGGACATTAATGAGCCTCTAATTATGTCATAATGGGTATCACTCACTATAATCTTACTCAGAGTTGTATTTTGATTATCACACAGTAAATTTAGTTTCATCTATCCCCTATACTCACCCACAGCTCTGTACTTAGTGGTGATTGGTTAGAAAATCCAACCTCCGGGTCAAACAAGTAGGGTTAAAAATGAAGCGTTCAAAAATGTAGCATTACTGTGACCGTTGTTCACAATAACAAAAACACGTGAATGAAAATCCGCTGCTTGCTTTGGTGAAATGCTACTATGAAGAAACGGGGGCCAGGAAAATCAATGGACCCGTTTCAGATCAATATTGTGGTTTGCAATAAACGAAACCTTAAATAAGGATCTATGCTATACATTTTTTATTACAAAATACCCAGGGAAAAGGCTTAATATCTCTTCTTTAAGGACTACGCCTACTGTTAAGCATAAAAGACTATATAGAAATAGGCCCCAAGAACTCTTTATGCAGTTTCCACTTCAGAACTGAATGAACCACCGCATATATACTACCATGTGTCTTTTATTGCCTGGTGAGATGGAATGCACGCACATGTTAGCTGCATGCAACATTCGAAGCATAGGAAACTTGGACTGCTGATCTTTTCTGGTATTGTCATAAAAGTAGTGGTGGGCCGGTAACGGCGTTAACGTGCTGCGTTAACGTGAGACTCTTATCGGGCGATAAAAAAAATATCGCCGTTAATCTATTCTCAAAGTTGGGTTGGGAGCACTGTTCCCTCTAAGATGCGCGCGTGCGCAATTGCGCACAGCTCCCAGGGGCATAGCTCAGAGAAAATCTTTGTCGCGCACGAGAGAAAACGAGAGAGAAAGAGAGCGAGAGACGCGAGCTACACACACATTGCGCCAAATCAAAGGCTACATCCCATACGCTTTTAACTAGTCTTTCTTCTGGACCAACCCGCCTCGTATTTTTCGTAGTTTTGAGAACAAACAGCTGACGAACTATTGCGTCTAGAATAGCGCAAATTACCGCGATGATTTGCGCTCCCCATCAGGACTGAAAGTAACGTATTCCGGCCCGTTACTGCGGACCCCTAAAACATTTGGTGGTAGTACGCTTGTACCAGCAGGCACGTAGACGAGCTCCTCCACCTTACGCACGGAAAAGTAGTCCCACTAAAATCATTACCTCTGGAGTCAAACCATCACATTAGACACAAACTTAATCCAGGGTCAGGCTGTGCACTTTTGGAGATTTAATCAGTCCAACCCTGAACTCTCAGAACTCATGATGATAAACTTGATTTGAGCTCATAGCCGCGGGAACTAGGGGTGCAGAAGGTGCAATAGCACCCCCTGCTGGATGGGTCAACTCAATGGGAACTTGTAAACAGGCCCATTGCTGGTTTTGCCCTGAGCAAAACTATATTGTTTCTAGGTAACATTATAAAACAACACAGTTTCTGTTCCAATAAATATGGTATCTTTACTTTTATCAAATGTTTTTCCAGTCAACTATGTGCCTGCAGGTTAAAGTCAGGGAAAAGTAAACCTGCCATGGTGCGCGGCGCACTGATCTGAGCGCGCAAATCGCTGTTTACCACTGTTTGTACATTCTCTAAAGCAGGGGTGGGCAATTATTTTGACGCAAGGGCCACATTGGATTTTTACACTTGCCTGGGGGCCGGACCATTTTACACACATACTGCTACACATAGACTTAATGCCTAAAATACACAAAAAATTACTACAGAATAGCAAAAATCATTACCTTTATTTAGTGGGAACAGTGCAGTTGATCACTCCTTTTATCCAATGCATCAAAGTTTGGTGTTATTCTAGTGGTGGCTGTTCTCAAAACTGATTTTTAATGAACAAGCAGCTGCTCAGGAAACTATAAAATGACAAATGCACCACACCTAACTCATACAATTTTTTATTGAATGCTTTGCGGGCCGGATCAAAATGCCAAAGGGGCCGCATGTGGCCCCCGGGCCTTAGTTTGCCCCCCTCTGCTCTAAAGTGTGACAAAATACACAATGAAATGACAACCCCGGGCTGGATTAAGAGGTGAAACTACACCGCGGACGCATAAATGTTTGGACTTTGCTGGAGTTACGGGCTGTACGTGCAACAACTCGTGTTTGAATCTGACGCGACGCATAAGGACCAAAGGGACTTTACGCGGAGAGACAGCGGCACAGATACACGTTTCCTCGTCTCATAGAGGTGGGACTTTGCTTCATCTGAGCGTCTAGGCGGTGAGTAAACTGATGAAGTCACGTACGTCGCGGGGAAACTCAACTGTTGTGAAGTAAACAGCTGCTTGTTGCACCGTGTCGCTGTCATAACTGTACAGGGTTCTACTGTGTTAAACAAGTGATGTTATTTACTTCGGCACATGCCCTGTGGACCATCGCCGAATGTCATTTTCCCACGTAGAAGTCGAGGCTCATGGTTTCATACAGACACCTACTCGTGCGTGTGTGTTATTGCGTGTCTGTGCGTGTGCTTAAAGTGAGGCTGGGCGCTGACGCTGTCCCGTAGCAGAGAGTCAGGAGCAGCGTCTAATAATTAACTCTTTGTGCCTTTTTTCTGGTGTATCTTGATCATTCTTCAAACGTTACATGAGTCCTGACGCTATTTTTGTGTGATTACCCTTATTTGGCCCTAAATAAACGTATGTAACTGCGCGAAAAAAACAAAAACAAAACTGCACCCCCTTCCAAAATTACGTTCCCGCGGCTATGTTTGAGCTCATTCATTCTGGATATGACTTGTCTCCGCGCGTCATTACGCGTCTTTACGCGGCAGCGGCGTGAGCGCCGTCAGCAGCGCGGCACAGACTTCTCAGACTCCTGTGTCCTCAGCACCAGTGAAAAATCATGAACCAATCAGAGCAAACGCCACAGCGCGTCTACAAAGTTTAGTGCTTTGGACTGTTTTCGCCTGTATTGATATGTAAATTAGCCGCGTGCGTAACGAGGCGTTATGCACAGAATAATCCCAAGTGAAAACTGGAAGAATGAAAATGAATGGCCACTGACGGAAAGTTTATTTAGGCTTTGAAGACTGACTTGTTGTGTCAGAGCTACAGTAAAGTCTAATCAATGACATCCTTCAAGAATTAACTGTAAATTATCATTAGGCCTATTTGAAACATGGGCTTATGATCTAAACATGACACACAGGTTACTTTGTCCAGAGGCTTCCAGGGGAAATTTAAGCACAGAATTAAATTAATACAGAATTAAATGAATATTGCACAGAAGTGTTGCTGGATAAGAGTCAATCTTTATATTAAAATGGATCAGAAAACTGAAAGCTTTGGAGGGAAAAAACACCATGACTCTGATTTGAACACAACTTAATGATGATATCCTTTTTTTTTTAATTAATTCTACCTAAACCAAATTATAGCTGAGGGGCTGTGATCAGAGAGGAGAACAGTGCAGCTCACAGAGAAACACTGACTAGAAAATTTATTTTTAAGAAGCTTCCCAATGGAAATCTCGACAAGACTAAGGTTGTTTGCACCTTGTGCAATGCGGAATTAGTTTACTGTAGGAGTTCTTCCAGTCTCAAGTACCACCTAAACGCAAAGCATCCCTTAGCTAATGCCGGGCCAAGCACTGATGTGATGAGCCCCTGGTCTAATGCGCCACCTGGCTTGAGAAACCCGTTCTCAAAGACTTACTTTTAGTCATTATTTGGGTAGCACACATATTCTGAATGTCTTCGTCAGAATTCAAATGAGCCATTTTAATCTAGATTAATCTAGATTAATTCCAAGATTACAGTGAGATTAATCTAGATTAAAAAAATTAATCTATGCCCACCACTACATAAAAGCCAATAGTTTAGCCAATAACTGAAAAGAACAATACTTAAATATGTTACTGTAGGAAGAAAACAAAACTCTTCTTTTGATTTAAGTAAATGTTGAGTCGATTTAAGTGTTGTTGTTTTGAAAAAGATTTGCCAATAAAACAGGACGCTTTTTACTTATTTAAAGTGAAGCAGTTTTGCTGATTTCAAGACAATAATACTTTGTCTAATTTCAAGTGCAACAATACATACATTTTAAACTTGTTCCTCTGGTTATTATTATTTTAAGACAGGTCAAAATGTACTCATTAACGTATCTTCCTAAGATTGTCATTTTTTCCAACTTAGGGATTTCAAATGCACTTAAACTGTGCACTAAAAGTTATTGCAGTTAGGAAAAGTAAAGTATTGCTGGAAACATTGGGACTGGTGCTCAGCTCAGCGCCTCAGGTCCTGCTCTGCACAGACAGCACAGGCTTGTTGAACTGGCCTTGAACGCTGACATGTCTCGCAGATATGTACACGTGTGAACACTTGACGACTCGTTCTCTTGTAAACAGCTAATGATACTGTTGCCTGTTCCATTCACGTGACCTGGCTGTTTGGTTTAGAGTGAAAATGTCACCATGTTTTTGTATTTGTACATTCTGTTGTAGCCAAAGTAGAACTGATATTGTGTATTGTGCTCAGCTGCTCATCATTACTCTCATGATTCTCATTTTGCAAAAGCAAAGTCATGAAATGTGAGCAGAGTCATAAAAAGGGGTGTAACCTGGATGTACTTTTTGTTAGGGCTCAGTTTAACTACAAACTCTTGGTTTAGCTAACCATGAACCACATTTGGTAACAATACAACAATTCAGTGTTGCTATGGTAACTGTGGTCTGGTGGTGTTAGAGCTGCATCCTCCAGTAAAGAGGAAATACAACCAAAACTCAATCAAATCAAGCAAGAGAAAATGCACTTTGCACATAGCAGACAGGGACATACGCATGTGCTCATGTGACAACCGTTTGTGCTTGTTTAGCAACACCCTGGAGCTAAAACAAACAACAATGACTTACAATAAATCTAGCAATACAAAAAAAAACAAAAAACTTATACATTACCTTATACATACTAACATACTAGAGATACCTTTTAGCGTATTGTCTATCGGCCTTAAATCTCCTCCTGAAGCTGATATTGTATTTGGGCAGGCCTGCTCCCTAAAGAATATGAATAAAGTTTTAGTTTAACACTTCACGCCTAGTGTACACTGAGTTCAGTCCGGTCGCGGTCCGGGACCCGCGCGGGTCACTTGCAGATTGCCTGTCACACCAGCTCCGGTTCACTGCGGTCCCTTTTTGACGAAAGTCACGTAGATTCACGTGGTTTCGCGCGAGAGCACTCGTCAAATGACATGAAAGCCGCGCCAGACCGCTGCGGCGTCCGGCAAAAGTAGACTTCTTGCGGATTCTTTCCGCAGACCCGCGCGGCTGCCGGACCTGCGGCCGCAGAGCTCCGAGGTCGGTGTGACAGCAAGCATAGATTTTAAGCACTCTCTAACTGGAGCCGGACCGGAGTCAGTGTGCATCAGGCGTAAGAGTTTACTGCTCAAAATGCGACTACACTGTAAAACAGGGCTTTGGATGCTTTAGTAGTAAAATCAGTTAATGTAATTTTGGGAAAATAATCAAAATTGGCCAATACATCGGCTCAATAATATTGACAAAGCTTATCGACCATCAGTTTCTCTGTTTTCTCAAATCGGTTGATCCCTAATTTATGCATTATGTTTTGTTGTGGTTTGCAGGTGAGAGGCCTTTCCCCTGCACTTGGCCAGACTGCAGTAAGAAGTTTGCGCGCTCTGACGAGCTGGCCCGGCACTACCGGACCCACACTGGGGAGAAGAAGTTCGGCTGCCCTCTCTGCGACAAGAGGTTCATGCGCAGCGACCACCTGATGAAACACGCGCGCCGCCACTCCGACTTCCACCCCGCCATGCTCAAGCGCAACCACAACAACCGGCCCAGCTCTGTCAGCGACTACAGCCGCTCGGACGCCTCCAGCCCCGCCCTCAGCCCCGCCCTCAGCCCCGCCCCCAGCCCCGCCAGCTCGCCTTAAACTCTCGCACTTTCTGCCTCCGGACGAGAGGCCCGTTATTTCATCAAACTTGTGTTGCACAGTACTCGCCAACCCCCTGCTAATCCTGCACTTGCTGTGGTGTACCATTCTGTACATAACTGCTTATGATAGTGCACTGACCTGTGTGACATCTAAAGAGGGCAGCATCTCTTTCAGAGGGTAGCACAAGCCCAATTTCCACTGTTCAGTATGGGTAGCATTCCAACGTCAACAAGAAGTTCCCCAAAGCTGTAAAGAATTACACGGCATGGGTTTAGCTCCTCTTTGATTCGTGATGACAAATGTGTGGTCTGCTTTTTAAAAGGTGAAGCTATCTATTTCAATGTGTCAGTTAGATCACACATAGTGATGCGTCTTAGAAAAAAGAAAAATGAGGACCACTAAAAGAATATTTAAATCTGTTTACAGTTACACTTGTGTAGAGCTAGCTTTATGACATAAATCAAAAGATTTGTCCCTAAAATGGGTGGACTGGTACTCTCTCAGAATCCAAACTGCAGTTTCTCTCATGAGACAGGTTTTCTTTTGGAAATTAACTTGAGGTTTGAGCCCCCCCTGTATTCTTGTACTCTGCAGTGGAAGTCAGGCTGCTGCCCTTCTGTAGGTTCTGCTCTGATCACAATGAGAGGTCCTGTGTACATTGAACATGAAGCACAGGCAGACGCCCTGAAGAGTCTTATCATTTTCCATGGTTGGTTGTCTTGTGTTCATTTGAACAGGGGAGAGGGGCACACACACCTCAGGACTGACAGTTTTGTAAACCACACTTGTTCATTTTCTCACAGTGACTGCACAATAGACTGATCACTTTACAGAGTCGACGGAGACCGTCGCCCACTCAGGGAAGGCCTTTAGCTTGAAAGAATGACCCCAGTGAAGACACATCCAGCCCATTACAGCAGCCTTACACATGTTTGCACTCACAAATTACATTCACTTTTCCAGTGTTCACCGGACTTTATGTCAAATCTTTCTCTGTTGTCTATAACCTTACATTTCCCCACAAAGAAGATCTGTTTATTTCACATTGTGAGCCACATTGGCTAGTGTCCAGTGTCTGCACTGGGCCACTGCATGGATTATAGAGGACTAAAGTTCTCACTTTATGGAAAATGACAAGTTTAAAGCAGCTGTCAATGCTGTCAATTAGCCATAATGTATTTTACAGTGGACACATAAACGTGAGAAAAAAAGTCTTTCTGAAGCACATAGGAAACCTTACCAAAGACCGGAGTGGAGGAAGAGAAAGAGAGAGAGAGAGCAGCACATCGTATCTGTCCACAGATGTATTAACATCACCAGTGTGGAGCAGATCTGGGCTCTCCCAGAACAAAGCAGATATCTACTGTAGACTTGCAGGACAGTGGTCCTGATAAAGGAGCTTTATCAGAGCCAAAGCAGCACAGAGGAGTGGCTCCCCCATTCTCTGCCTCGCTTACAGTGAGCTGCCAGTGGAAAAAGGCCTGTAATTAGTGGGCTGATTCCAGCTCAAATACAGGGCCTAGAGAAATGCGTGCATGGGTGTACTACCTAGACAAAGCTCGCAGTCTGAGGGGGATGAACCAGCTTCTGCAGGCGTCAGATTTCACTTTGCCAAGGATAATGTAGCTCCACATGACAACACTGTTAGCTCAGAGCGTGCTCACAGCTGCTTTAAACTTGCCTCTTCCATCAGGGCTTTACACTGTTGTACGAGCGTATAAAGCTTAAGAACATACTCGGCGCTCAGTCACCCTGTGAACGCCGCTGTGTGTTTCTACACATACATGGCTCAATAGGTCAGACGAAAGCCACGGTCAAACTCCAGAGGAAACAGGCTCCACTATCCAAACTGATGCAGCCCCTTTTCAGTGCTGGCCCTGTTTTCCCAGAATGCATCAGCAGCATGCTCCGATGCACTTTCCTTCATGTGGTTAGATTTGACCATAGAGTCAGGCGTGTGCTCCATCCCACAGTCTCCGCAGTTCTGCTTTAATGCATATCAACTACTTCATGAATAGTGGGCTCTCGGAGGTCGTGAGCAGGTGGAGGTTCATGAATGGTGGGCCTTGTGCTCCATGCTCCACCACAGCTATCTCTCTTTGTGGAAGAATCTCCTCAGTCACATCTCCAAGAACAGCCCCTTTTAGACCCAATGCAGTGGTTTGCCATACAGCCAAGTCCACCACACAGTTTCCTGCACGCAGGATGACACTCTGAATGCCACAGCGCAGCTCTCGGTGGAGAGAGGCGCACACATTTACCATGTCTAAAAGACTTTTGATTTTGACTAAATCTTTCAAGTGCTGCTGGGCAGCATTTTTTAAGATGTTTCCTTAGTTTCTAACTTTGTATAAATGGCAGTAGTTTAACCTGGAGTAGGTGTAATCATTGTTAGTTGGTATCGCACAGTTAGCTCAGGGCCACAAGTGCACATGGCTTTACCCAGACACAGGAGCGTGAAGGTGTCCACTGCGGGACAATGGCACCAACACCTCCATTCACTTAGATCTCAGCCTACAGACAAGGCCTCAGTCCTACGTCTGAACTGGAAACTCACTGCACCACAGCTACTTGAATCATTCAGCAATCGGCCACTCAACACACGTTGTAATGTCCGCTGTTTCTGCTCATTATCCACAACACTTCTGTACAGTCGTCTCAGTCCAGTTTATCTGATTCTTAACATGTAAGTGTCTTCAGGTAATGTCCGTCT
Organism: Rhinogobius similis; assembly: GCA_019453435.1. Taxonomy (NCBI): domain Eukaryota; kingdom Metazoa; phylum Chordata; class Actinopteri; order Gobiiformes; family Gobiidae; genus Rhinogobius; species Rhinogobius similis. Next base: position 16,558,694 of record CM033628.1, read on the forward strand.
TCTATTAACTGTTTTTTTTTTAATTTCATTTGATGTTATTCTTGTATGCCGCTGAGGGCTCACCTGTACAGCTTTTCTCTGATGTCAGCGCCCTGCGCGTTTCCGGAGACCCTGCTCCAGCCACAAACATCTTCATTATTTATGTTAAGCATTAAGAGTTTAATTCATAACCTTGTGAATGAAATGTACAGTTGTAAGCATTTATTATTTGATATTGGTTTGAATAATTGATGTGTAATTTTGATAAATCATACCTCTAATAATATGATATTTTATGTTCTTTTAAACCATGATGTAGCGTTCATGTCCGGGCCGTAGCTCCAGAGACACTGGGCTGCGACATCATGTCCTGCAGGAAAACTCAGGACCCCATTTTCTATTGAGTGTTCTTTTTGAGGATGTCAAATGAAATACTTTCACCCAACTGTAAAAGTCTTTTCCAGTTTGACCAGCTAATCAGAGAAGTGTATATACGTCGACTATTTGCTAATTGTATAGCATAGCTAATTAGATTTTCTAGAACTAACCCAATGAGACTGAAATGCCACATTAACCCCATAGACAACCCTGTGTTGAGACATACAGGCCCGTGACGCTCGTGTGTGCCAAACTCACACAGTAAACACCCGAGTCACCTGACAACCCTGAGGTGACCTTTGACCTTTAACCTGTACAGTTTTCTAAGCATGTGACGTTGTACAGGTGTGGGACTGCATTTTTCACGTGCAGATTCTCAGCATACTTCGGGTTTGCTTATGGATTGTGTGGTTTTGTTTTACTTTTTAATTTGTGTCGTACCATATCGAGCTACGTATGACTTTTGACTCCGCAAAGAACCGCCCATCATTCCAAAGGACAGATTAAATAGTCGCTCTCGATGTGCTGCTTCCATCTGCGTTGGTCAGAAATAGTACTCTTGTCGTGCCGTGAGGTCCTGTAGTAAGTTGTGTACATGGCACCTTCTTCACGTCCACGCTTCCTATATTGACCAGTCTCTCCTTGTCTCTGTAGTGCGCTGATTAAGCCAGTTGCAAACAACCAGCAAACATGCAATAGTAGTTTAACTCCTGTTGTCCTTTAGGCGAAAGAGAAGGAAGGATTCTGAGCAACGGGCGGAGCTTCTACGTAGTACCCGGCTCCAGCTCCAAATGATGTTACCAAAGTTTCGAAGGGAAAGTTGAATGTTGCAGAATGCAGTCAGTTGTTGTTATGGACCTTTTTCTACAATGAACGTGAGAACAAAATCAATGTAATAATAATAATGATGAATATGAGTGCGTTTTATAGGTAGGCCTGCTCCTACTCTGTGTGGCGCTTATTGTACAAAGCTTACTGGAGTGTTTCTTCTTTAGAACGTACAGTGCAGCAAATGAATACACTTTAAAACGGGGTGACCACTGTTTAAGCTTTTGTCCCACACGTCCCTCCTTTTTCCCTGTTTCCCTGTTTTCATTGTTGCCATGGCAAAAAGTGAAATTTACAAAAAAAAGAAAAAAAAAAGAAAGATGTACATTTTAATTAATGGTTGTTCTATCTTTCGTGCTGGATAGAGCTATGTTTAAACACTGGAGTAAAAAAGTACTGTTACGTTGACTTCTAACGAATATATTATGTCACCTTTTCTCATTTATTGGTTTTATGTTGGTCCAAAGTAATAATTTTTGGTTTTAAGATTAGTTTAAAAAATATACACGCATTCAACATAAAATACTGACATAATATATTTATTTAAAGTCAACTTTTTTTTGAGCGATGAGTGATGAGAGTAGATTATCTTTTAAAACAGTGAATTTGAAAAGTGTCTTAAAGTTAACTTTAAGTTTTTTTTAACAAAGTAAAGTAAATTTATGCCTTTACTTTACATCTTAACTAAAATAAAACAACCAAAATTCAAATTCAGAATCTATATCATGTTAACTCATTCAGATGATCTTTTAAAACATGTGTCATGGGTCTTAAAATATGTAAAATATTTATTTTTTGAGAAAAGAAAGGTCAATTAATCTGACTAAAATCTGAATCTATGTCATTTTAATTTATATGTTTTAAAACAGTAAATTTGACAAGTGTCTTAAAGTGAACTTTTTTTTGAGTGAAGAAAAGACAGTTTATGCCTTTACTTTCCATTCTAAATGAAAGTAAAACAACTAAAATCTAATTCTGAATATATTATTTTAACTCATTGAGATTATTTTTTTAAAAGAATGAATTTGTCTTTTAAAGTCAAAGCGAAGAAAAATCAGTGTATCTGAATAAAATCTGAATGTATGTAATTTTAAGTCATATATTTGTGTGAATTTGACAAGTGTCTTAGAGTTAACATTATTTTTTTAGTGGAGAAAAGCTATTTTTTTCAAACTAAAGTAAAACAACCAAAATTTAAATTCTTATGTAATTTGAACTCATGCAGATTATCTTTTAAAAACTGTGAATTTGAGTCTTAAAGTCAATATTGGCCTGTTATTACTTTTTCTTTTTTGAGTGAAGAAAAGACACTTTATGTCTTTACTTTACATCTAAACTAAAGTCAAACAACCCAAATCAAATTCTGAATGTCATTTCACTCACAGCAAATTTGCCATTGCACCAAATTAGTTTACTTTCCCCATCAATTTCCATTCCTATTTAGCAAGTGGTCACCCTAACTATATTTATCTCCAAGGGATTCAGCAGCTTTGGCTCGTAGCGGTTTGTGTGTACCTCAATGTACTGCTGTGTACCTCTGTCTCTGCCCATCACCATCAGTTGCCTGTGTATGACCGCGGTGCTCTGTCGGCACCATTTTAAACCCACCCGTGTAAATACTCCACTCAGCTATGGCCAGTACGTCCTCGGACCTCACAAACCTTCAGGTGTCATGGACGTTTTTCCCGTTTCAAGCCAAAATCACTACTACTTCAAAGTATTACAGTTGTACAGTGCCGGTTTCTTCATATGTACAGGATTCGTGCTGGTCTAAGCTGCTCTGCTGTACCTTTCTATGGCATTATTTTTTACATGTTAGACGATATATATGGTGAAAATGTCCTATGCAACTATAAAAATAACAGATTGTTGAATAATGTATGTTGTCATAACTTGTATGCATGAAATAGTGAAGTTTACATTTGTAAATAAATTCATAAAATAAGAGGAGATTCTTTGTGCTCGTCTTTTTTAAGCAAAATAAGGTGAACATAAACCACTTCAGCTTTTCTTTTTCACGGCAGACACTTCACACTGCAAAAAAATAATTTCTAGATGAGTTAGAATGTCTTTATTTCAGAATATTAATCTTAATCCAGGCATTTTGACTAGTTAATCTTATTTATTTAATGGAACTGGATTATTTCTCTTGTTTCAAACAGTTTCAGTACATTACATCTTATTTCTAGCTTCACAATCAGACAGAAATACCTTGAAACCAGTGAAATATTCTGCCTCGCAGAAGCGATTGAATCTCATCGAGTCAAAACTCCAGATACAAATGATAAATTCAAGTCATTTCATGCTCAGCTAGTCATACATTTTTTGTTAGTTTTTTGTATGTATTTGGTCAGTTTGCAACACCATTGTCCAATCTGCACCAAAAGACGTTTTATTATTTCATTTAATCGACTTGTACATGGAACTTAGTCATTTCAAAGGCCGTTTTCTTCTAAAGAGACATAAAGATAAAAAATTTTGCCGCAAAAATCTAGTGAGATTTTCTTTTGTATCTGATATAATATCAACAAAATTAAGGTAAATTAAATTAAATCTGTCTTATATATATGATTTTGGTGCATTTTTACAAGTCTTTTCAGTGTTACAGTGTTTCTCAACCAGGGGCACGGGGGACCCCAAGGGGTACGTGAGGAATTAACAGGGGGTACAGGGAATGGTTTCTGATTTTAAAAGAAGATGAAATGTGTTTTCATCAGAATAAAAAGTGTAAATTTTACTTTTTGGAATATCTTGGACCCTTAATACAATACAATACAAGATGTGACTAGTAAAGCCATTTATTACCCCGAAATTTAAGGGGAAAGTTAAGGGGTACTCTGAGTGTAGATAAAAGGTTTCAAATTGATATCTCTAAACATAAGATATTGTCCTATTCACCTACAAAGTCTCGCCCTAATGATACATGTTTCAAAATGAATTTATGTGACACATAATTGGGTCACATTTCTTCAAGCAAATAATACTGACCTGCATGCTTGTAATATATTTGAATTTGGAGTAACAATGATAGTAACAGTAACAGTCATTGTTGTAAATCTATAATTCAGCCTCCACAGCCAACGCAAATAGCTCCTACACAAAGAGCCCTGCAGGAAGTCCATTTCCTTTTGCTCCGAGAAACAAACACAGCTCCGTGAGGTCATGGGTCACAGTTAAGTTCATTATTGAAGCTTTCACAGAAAGTTCAATATTATCCTTTTGACGAGTACATCTTGTTCCCTGGATGCGCTCGTGCAAATATTTACAGCTGCTCCGGGTCACTGGGTGGAGCGCCGAGGGCTTTACTTCGGGCCAGGAAAGTTTTCTTGAGTTTTAGAAAATCAACCTGACAGATTATATTGGACTTACTTACGACTTCCATATGAGCCGCAAGAACGTCCCAGGTTACAATGCTGGTCTGTGTGGAGTTTATGTGTGCTTTCAGTGTCTTTGTGGGTTTTCTTTGGGTTCTCCGGGTTCTATAATAATACTAATGTTACTGTTTAAGCCAAGACTCCCCTGAGACTCATGGAATCTTAATGGGACTTTCCTGGTTACAAAAAATACAACACAACAAAGAGAATATACTGGAAGAAATGACCATCTGAAATAACTTAATAAATGCTTGAAATAAGGAGTATTTATCTAGTTTGGAGTATATTTTGACTGTCTAAAAATAAGAGTGCCAATGAAACATGCCTTAAACATCTTGTTTTACTTAAAATAGGAAAAAGACAAGCATTTTAAACTAGAAATTAGAAGAAAAAGGCTGCAGCACATGAAATAAGAACAAAAATTACTTGTTCTACTGGCAAATCGTATTTTAAGAAAGTCTACGGAAATTAAAATAAATCATCCTTAAACACTTTTATGTAATCAATATCTTAATATCTTTCTAATGCAAGGTCTCATTCCAAAAACAGCCTCATGACCCAAACAATTCACGCTCTTAAATAGCAATAAAATGAACAGCAAAAAGAAAGTTGAGTCTGTCAACCAGAGAAAAGTTACAAGAAAATTAAGAAAATTGTTATAGAATTCAGACACACACAAAATGGAGAATGGTACAAATAAGATAAGTGTTATTCAAAGTGAAGTTGTGATTAAAAGGTGCACTCACACTTGTCTAGGTTTGAGTGGAGTTTAATCCTGATCCTAAATTCTTAGCTCCAGGTACAAACCATCTTGATTGGTCTCACTAAATGTCCTCTATAATAAATTGACATTACAGACCATTGGAGAACCTCTTAGTCCCAATTAAAATATGGGTTTGGCTTCAGTTTAGTCGCACTTTTGATGTGATGTGTGTGCAAATGTGAACACACAACTATCAAGGACTAAACTAATATAAAAAGGACATGGATGCTCCTTATGCAAATCCAAATTACACATTCTAATAGAGTCAGGCGGTCCAACATCAAAACCTCAATAATTAAGATTTTGGTGTGAGACAGACCTTCCAAAACTGAATAACAGCATGATGTCTCAGTTAATAATCTGCCAAACATATAATGATTCACTTTATTGACCTTTATTGAAGTCGATGGCCTTCCACTTCAACTGTAATTCAATATTAGTTAGAATCTCCATTAGCTGAGTGTTAAACCATCTTTAAAATCCAAAAAAACAGACTTTGCAGTTTAAGTAGAAAATGTGACCCTTTATGCACACATTTGGACACCCCTGCTCTTCGTTAACAGGCATTTTCGACAGTTTTCATATTGTGTTTGATGTTTTTACACCTGCTGGAGCTGAAGAGTGGTCTGTCTGAGGAGGAGGACACACACGAGGTGGTCACGAGACTCAAATATGTGCCATACTTCAGCCCACACACCAACAGCCCACAGACTCTCTCCTCCTCCTCCTCATCACGACGCTCCAGATCGTGCTGATGGTGGCAGACGCTGAAGTGTTGGTGAACTATGAGTAAATGAGTGGTAAATGAGCTCCAATGGGTGACACTTTTACATTTTAATTTGAATAAAGGGGTCAAAAATCTTTATTAGCCTTGAGCAGAGACACTACAGGTAAAACTTTTAAAATGTTTTGTTTTTTTGTTAAATTTGCGCTCTCAATGTGTAGACTGTCATGTGGAAATGACAAACTTGTCCAATCTGCTCTGTTTTATTTGTTTTATTATTTAATTTAATCCACAACATCCATAGATTTCTCTGGGACATTGTAACTTCAAAGGCCGTTTCTTAAAATGCATTTTTCTGCCACGGAGACATAAAGATCTGTCCTTAAAGTACACACCAAAATTTACAATCTTGGACTGAATAAGATTTTGGCAGAACATACAGAAGGATTTGTTGATAATTCTAAGCCTGATTTGAGCCTGAAGTGTTAAGTCTAAAAAACGTGTTGAATTTATTTTGAATTTTTAGGCCAATTTTCAGTCAAAACCTTGATAAGAAATTCAAAATCTCCTCTATCAACCTTTTTGTAACTATGTTTATGATTATTTTATTTAATATGGGACAGTGCACATTAATGAACATGTGTTAGTCCAACACGTAAATGCACCAGAGTTAGCCATGAAGACTAATTTTCATCTGTAGTCCCATTGGCAGGTTGATATACGTCAGGACATAAAACAGGCACAAAACAGTCATGACACGTGACATGACCACAAAATGAATCTGTGGCACACAATAATTAGAATGATTAAAATAGAACATACTAAAAGCACAAACTATAGACACAACATAAGAAAGATCACACGCACTCACACAAGATTAACGTTATGTTCACATGTTTGATTATCCAAAAGCCACTTTTCTAAAGCATTGAATTGAGGTCATGTTTCTGAGTTCTGGAGGGACTAGATTCCAGTGAGCAGTGTGGACTGAGAAAGCAGACTGTCCAAATTAAGTCTTTCTAAATGGGATTTTGCAGTCTCCTCTGCTCGACGCTCGAGTGTTTGTATTTGAGTTCACTTGTATGAAGTCCTTCAATGGTGTGATTTTAGATGGTTCTTTCAAGTTTGACAAACAAATAAGTCAAGTTGTTGAATCAGCTTTTTATCAATTGCGCTTGCTCAGTAAGGTGAAACCATACCTGCCCTGGTCAGATCTAGAGCGCGTTATTCACGCATTTATTACCAGCCGCTTAGACTACTGCAACTCCCTGTACACCGGGTTGGACCAGGCCTCCATCCACCGCCTGCAGTTGGTCCAGAATGCTGCTGCTCGTTTGCTCACAGGCACCAGGAAATATGAGCATATTTCTCCTGTGCTGGCCTCTTTGCACTGGCTCTCTGTCAGCAACAAGATTGATTTTAAGATTTTACTAATGGTTTTTAAATGTTTGAAAGGGTTTGGCCCCTCCTTATCTGTCTGAGCTTCTATCTGTCTATGCTCCATGTAGAGCGTTGAGATCAGCAAACTTCATGATCTTAAACGTCCCGAGATCACGGTTAAAAACCCGAGGGGACCGCTTTCTCTGTGGCAGGTCCCAGACTCTGGAACAGTCTTCCTCTGGACATTAGAACAGCACAATCTTTGAATATTTTTAAGACTTTGTTGAAAACCCATTTGTTTACACGGGCTTTTTACACAAGCTGAGCAGAACATTTGTATTGCATTTTTTTTATTTTAGCTTGTTTCTGCATGTTTTTGTCTTATTGTATTTTATATTGTGTCTGTACAGCATTTGGGCCATTGTGGTTGTTTTTAAATGTGATTTATAAATAAATTTGACTTGACTTGACTTGACAATGGGGCCAGACCATTAAGAATTTTATAGACAGAATAATGTCTGAATAGACGTTTAAGTTATCCCGATTCAATTCATATTTGTTAAAAATCTTACAGTGATAGTATGAATTACCATTAATAAATGTACAGAGTGAACCAAGAAGTTTAAACCTAGTTCTGTCCATTTTTCAGATTTAAATGTCCCAAATATGTACAATTTTGGCTGTTTTTTAACAAATAAAATGCCTAAAATGCCCATTTCTATGTGAAAACATTACACAATTAAAAACTCATAATACATTTTCTTACATTCATGTGAGTGATTCAGACTTTATAACTACTTACTTATATAAGTAGTTATACAGTATTTGTTCAGTATGAGTTAAGTGTTTTTTCAGGCTTTGTTAAGGCTACTTAAGTGGACCCTGTGGTGAGCTAGTGTTTAATACTCTTGAATACTTTAATAATAATACAAAAGCATTTTTTTTTTCAACATGTGTAAGTAAAAATACAGTTGAATGGATGTGATCAATAAAGAATAACTTTGATTCTATTTTATTACATTATTGCCTATGTATAACTGCTAAGTTGTTAAGCCTCATATGTTTTATGGCACTTACAAGTTATGGTGTTATACCTGCAAATGAACTCTAGTTGAACCAGCGACTCTCAAATGGATATATGTTTTCGTTTTCAGACTGTAATCTCCAATGAGTTTAATTACTTTCTGTTGTTTATTGGAGGCGCCATATTGAAACTGGGAGTTGCCCCGGATAACTGGAGTTAAAGACGCCTGTAGTCATGAAGTCATTTGAGCGCCTGGTCCTTCACCTCCTCCGCTCTGGGCCCACTGCAGTCAACACCATCCTCCTGCTCTGCTCCAGGACAAGCTCTCTCAGCTCAACGTACCTGACTCCATCTGCAGGTGGACCACTGACTTCCTGACGGACCGGAGGCAGTGCGTGTGGCTGGAGAAGAATGTCTCGGACAGTCGGACTATCAACACAGGAACTCCACAGGGCTGTGTGCTTTCTCCTCTGTTCTTCTTCTCCCTGTACACCAACTGCTGCACCTCCAGCCACGACTCTGTAAAACTGATCAAGTTCGCGGATACACCACCCTCATCGGACTCATCTCGGACGGCGATGAGTCTGTCTACAGGAGGGAGGTGGACCGGCTGGTGTCCTGATGCAGCGACAACAACCTGGAGCTCAACGCCCAGAAGACAGTGGAGATGATCATGGACTTCAGGAAAGTCTCAGCCCCCCTGCCCCCCTCGCCCTGACAGACTCTCCCATCGCCACTGTGGACTCTTTCCGCTTCCTCGGCACCACCATCACTCAGGACCTCAAGAGGGAGCCGACCATCAGCTCCATCATCAAGAAGGCCCAGCAGAGGATGTACTTCCTGCGGCAGCTGAGGAAAGCCAAGCTGCCGGCGCAGATGATGGTGCAGTTCTACACGGCCATCATCGAGTCCATCCTCACCTCCTCCATCACCATGTGGTACAGGAGCGACAAACCGAGACTACAGCACAGCATTGTGCGCTCTGCTGAGAAGGTGATCGGCTGCAGCCTTCCATCTGTCCAGGACCTGTACGTCTCCAGGACTCGAGCATGAGCAGGTCGGATCACAGCTGACCCTTCTCACCCTGGACACGGACTATTTGAGCCACTCCCCTCAGGCAGGAGGCTATGGTCCATCCGGATAAGAACCTCCCGCCACAAGAACAGTTTCTATCCCTCTATCGCTGTTGGACTCATGAACACTTTATAACACCTGCCACTTTAACAATAATATTATAAACCAGATATCTATTTGCACTGCCACATTTGCACTACTGTCTAGCCAACTGTACATTTTCTGTATATAGTCTGAGTCTATTTTTATTTTATTCTTAATTTTATGCATGCCTTCTTTTATATATTTTGCTACTATTGTATTCATGTTATGTTGCACATTACCGCCAAAATAAGATCCTATGTTTGTGAATTTTGTTCACTGACAATGGCAATAAACCATTTTCTGATTCTTCTTCTGCTGTTACAGTCAACACCTTATTCGGGAACTCTCAAGCTCCTGGACGTAGTAATCATTAAAAGAAGCTATGATACAGTATTTTCAGTGAAATCAACCATTCAGGATCAGTTTTTACTTTTTTTAAAACTTCATAAGAAGTCCCTGAATCTCAATTTTAGTTCCACAGCTGTGCGTGGCTTGTTACCACTTAAAATTTGAGACAAACAGACAGTAGAGGCCAAAACTAAACACATCAACCATTTGTTTGAACTCAGAAGGGTTCAGAAACAGCTTCAGTTTAACTGAGGGTCATTTTAGTCGGGCGTTTTACGGAAAATCCACCGGAATGATAAGAGGTTTTAATGGTTAATAGGCTATCTATGTGATTACTGTGTCAATACACATGATATAATAAAAGTAAACAGTTCATTGCCTTATCTGTCAACTCAAACAAACTCAGTTAAACTTTATTCACAGCAGCATAAAAAGGGTGGGTATTATTCAAATACAGGTGAGATTGGTTACAGGTGAAGGCACCAGCGAAGGAAAATTGAAAGAAAATTACTAACATTTAAGAAACTAAGAAATATGAGAGGACATGGAAAGGTTGCCTTCCTTAGTTAAAGCAAATTAGATCAGACTTTAATTGAGAAACTGTCTTAACATTCCAATCTTAGTTTGCTACTGTTTGTCTTTTGTTAATTTTCTTTATAAGTTAGTTTTTATTTTAATGTATTAATTGTTGTCTTTTATCACTATTTATTATGTTTTTTATTTTCTAAAATTTTATTTTTTAGGACAATGTGACAAAATGTTTCTATTCTGGTGAGACTGGCATGACTAAACATGAATAAAAAGTCTTTGTCGATCCAAACCCTAAAAAACAATCTGAGTCAACATTTGTCATTTTTTCAGATTTCTTTCAAAACAGTGAATCACCAACAGAGAAATATCCTGAAATTCTACACCCAACTTGCTGTGCCCCCAGAAAAAAACGACACAGACACACCACGTTTGTAACAATAAACTATTTTTTTTTCATATTTACATTTGTACCTAATGTGCAAATTAATCATTTAAAGTGTAAACTCCCAAAGGAATACAAAATGATATCTTACAGTCCTGACATGAGTCCATGGATCGGTCACACATTGAGGGGGAAACAGTGCGGAGAGACAGAAGCAAACCCAGGAGCAGTGCACATCCTTGGCCAGGACACACGCTAAGACAACAGGGCACACACAACCACAGCGGGACGGGCTCTGCAGATCTATGACCGCAGCCTCGCACTGGGTAAAGCGCTGTGATCACAAAGGCTGAAGGTGCTCGTAGCAGCAGATTGGTCTAATACAAGGAGGAAAGAGACGGTCTCACACGCGGGACGGCGGTTTAAAAGTGTGGGACTCCATGAGGTACTCCCCACCAGACACTACTGAGGTCACTACGGGGGGATCGCAAGGGTCTTATCGTGGCTCAGAGCAGATTGCAAACAGGTTGCATTCACATTCGACAATCTAAAAAGAGTTTGGGTTAAAATTGAGGTGGAGGAAGGGTTGAAATTGCTTGTTTTGGATCTACAGCTCAAAATGACATTACTTTGACCTTATATTTATTCTAGTTCAGGAAAAAAAGCAGCTATTTTAGAAAATAAACTGTATGATATCGGCTATGCATTTTAAAAGGCAATTTAATAGGTAAAAACATAATATATTTTGTCCAATAAAGGTGAGACACTGCAGGTGAATAAGATACTTTACTAGAACGTACAGAAGGATTTGTTGATCTAATTCAAAGCCTGATTTATTGAAGTTTTAAGTCTAAAATGTGAGGCAAAATTAGAATTTTCAGTTAGATCTAGTTTACTCATTTATTTCATTTCATTTATTTATTTTTTACAATTATTTACTACTACTATTATTTTTACTAATATCGGTACAATGTGAACTAAGAAATATAAATCTGTCTCTGTCCATTTTTCAGATTTAAATGTTCCTAATATGTGCAATTTTGGCTGTTTTTAAACGTACAGTAAAATGCCTTATTTCTATGAAAACTTGTAATGTATTTTTGTTACATTTTTGGAGTAAACTACAGGAGAAGGTTCAAATTGATCTTTCATTTGATTGATCTTTAACTTTACAATTTTTGCAGCGTCTCGCTTTAAGCCATAATGGAAATATTGTGAGTTTGATTGAAATTAATCAGTGGGATTGCTGCTTAGATGTTTGTTTTGCCTAACAAACAATTAAATTGGCCTTTGCCCTGGTGTTGTAGTGATAAAAAAGTCAAACTAAAGAAAGACACAATACCACTTTGATACCACAATGAGAATAAAAGCCCCCTTTTAAGACAGTACAGTAATTTAATACACAGCCTTGAATATGTTGACTGTGTAGTTTGGAAAGTTTGTTGTAAATTGTGTGATTTTAATTGTCTGTACGGTGTCCTTGAGTGCCCCATGTCTCGGGGCCCCTTTACATAAGCTAAGAAGCTTCAGGTGTGTTCTCTTTTACAAAAGTGTCAAGTAAATTATAGTAAGTAAGTAGTAGTAAGTTTTTGCAAATAGTTTGTAAATAGATACAAAATCAAAAGGCGCTTTTCAATAAAATGCATAATTATTATTAATCATTTTCGAAGTAATATTACCCAGAGGTCCTATCCTCGCTCTAAACAAGTCTATTATTCAGGAAACGTCCACTTCTGTCCTACTTATGTTACTTTTTCAGTATTAACACTTAAATTGAGTTTTGATATTGGTCTTAGTATTGGTTAGTAATATCTAGGTATCCTTTTTTGACCACGCTATTCCAAATTCCACAACGTGAATGCAACCCACTCTCTGCTATGAGACATAAATAAGCACATCCGTGGACAGTGGGCAGAATTTAGACTGACAAATTCACTTAAACTATCTTTGGATCGTGGGAGGACACTGGAGTACCAAAGAAGACACCCACAGAAACACGGGGAGACATAATCTGGCAACCCCACGTGAGAGCAAAGGTGGATATGACACATTCTAATTATACATTGATAATGCGTACACATCAAATTGCAATTATCCCGTGCGTCAATTTAGTTTACAAAATCACACTGTGACAATTTTTAGACAATTTACAAGACACAGCTGACCTACAGAACTTACAGTACTGGTGCATAGACGAAAAATGGGACGGGTGTAGCAAAAACCACCAATTTATTGCTTTAATCTAATATTAATCTCCCATTGAGATTTTTATGATTGCAAAACAACTACAAATTTTCCACAGAGATGTTGAAGATCTAAGCAGAGGTATTGCATTGGAACAGATCCCTTTTAAATGAAAAAAATAAACAACTTTCCCTCAAATTTGTTAGATTACATCACAGAGAAATAACTTTTACTCTAAAACAAGTAAAAGACTAAATCGGATGAGACAAAAAAACAAAAACAGAGGAGCACAGGTTTGGCCAAAGTTGCTCACTGTGTAAGTTCTGCTTCCACGGTTTGGAAAAAAGAGGTTTCTAACAGGGACAGGACACAGAAACACACAGGCGCTCTTCAAGAGAATACAAATGTTTGCCATCATGTGGTCCTGACACGGAGAGCCGATGCGGTTGTCATTGGTTACCTGCACCCGTCCTGCAGTTGTAACGTGGCCAGCCAGTGCATTTTATCTAAGTGCGTGATTTTTTATCGTTATACTTTGTCATTTCTGTTGATTGGGTGAGCGAAATTGACAAAAACGTATATACATATTTTTTTTTATTTTGGAGACAAAAGTCAGATGATATGTCAATCCAAAAAAAAAAAATTGTTAGAACATATTAGTTGAGGTTAAATAATGAGACAAATGTGCAATGTCTGTAAAATGAATCTCAAAAGTACAGAAATATCAACCTTATTTGAAAGTTAACAACATAACTTTTCCATTTTTGTTTTTAATCTGCTCTTTTTGTAGCATTCTTTACTATAAAATGTTCAAATTTTGCTTATCGTCATAACAACATTCACAATATTATCCAAATTACGAAATATTGTACAGCCCTTAAGACCTTCTTTAGTGTTTGTTTATCTAATTTAATTTAAGTAGGGTATTCCCAAGTAAACTTTCTGTTTACAGGTAAGATTTTGAGCACTTTAGGCCGTCAAAAGATAGCATTTTTTTGTTTTGAATTGTTTATTGCTCATTTCCATCGCTTTAAAATGAACGCAATGCGCCGAGATGTAAACATAACAACATACTGTAGACTGTGCAATCTACAGACAAGGGAAATTTCTACTTTGGTGCACACAAATTATACGTCTAAAATGGTGCATATTGTGGGTGGTCTCATCTGTAGCTTCTGTAAGGTGCCATTTGTCAAACCCCAAATGCTTTAATTTTCATGTGCAACAGCAAAAAGAAACACAACGACAATGGCAGAGGCTCATTGGTTAGTACTTGCATATTCAATTCTTCCGCTTTTTAGTCCCGCCCATCTGTCTCCTGCTTTTGCCACTGTTGATGTTGCACATGCAGCTCAAAGAATACATGTTTAGAGCTGTAACTACTGATTATTTTAGTAGTCGACTAGTCAGCAATTATTCTTGTTGATTAGTCCATTAGTCAAACGATTATTTGTATTGTACATTGAGACTTTTTATATACATTATCAACAAAATAATAGAAATATGGTGACTGAAGGCTTCTAGATACAGAATATTCACGACGAAAGGTTTCGTTGATGAAAATAATGCCATTGTCTTTGCGTTTTAGAGTCTGTATGGTCCAGATAACGATCACGATTACCACAATATGACTAAGAATATTTTTTATAGTTGACTAGTCACGATTAGTTGATTAATCATTGCAGCCCTAGTATAGTTTGGATAAAAATGGCATTTTGAAATTACCCTTCAGGACCCCAAAACAAGCTGATCTCTGTGTCTGAATGTATGTCATTTATGGAAAACATGTTATTACAACACTTTTGATGACATCAGTAAAAGGTGGAGCATGTAGAAATGGTTTACTACTTTTACATAACTAGTGTAGTCATTAAAATGTGGCTAAAATGTAGAAAATGAACAAGCCAAACTAGAAAGATACTACATTCTGAAGGTTATTAAAGTACAAATCCTGTGTATGGACTTTAAGGGTGTGTTCACACTCCTAGTCCTGGTTTGGTCCTGATTTGAGCCCCAGTTTAGCCCTTATGTAGAGTAGATTTGGTCCTGTTCTAGTCCTTGTTTAGTCCTAGTCAGGTCTAGGTTCCTGCTTTAGTCAAGTTTAGTCACACTTTTTCATGTAGTCTGTGTCCAAGTGTAAACACACCCTAAAAATATACTCAGTAGTTGTTCTTTGAGTTGAAGTGGCTACAAAGTGTTGTAAAACGTTTCTTTTAAAAGTTCTTAATGCAAGTAAATTAAATAAAATGCACTTCAGATATGTTTTTATGGTCCAAACAACATTACAACACGGTTCGAATATTAGATTTAGTAACACATTTTAGATTTTAATTGAGGTGTATGTATTTAGAGAAAACTATGCGACTGGCTGGCCCGGTTACAAGTGTCGCTGATGGCTATGCGGGCCTCTCCTTCTCGCGGCGTCTCAGCTCCTCCCTGTAGCAGTAGGAGCAGTAGTTGTCAGTTTCGGGCCGGCCGTAGAAGGAGCAGTTCTCCCGTTTACAGCGGCGTTGTTGAAAGCAGTACAGGGGGCTCCCGGTGTTGCGACCCTTGCCTTTGTCTTGGTTGAGCCAGGTGTGGGAGGTGTTGTCCTCGTCGGCAAACTCCAGACAGTCCTGAATGTCTCCCGCGTCAAAGCCATTGGTGTAGGTGTGGGACAGCCCGTACGACAGCGTCTCCATGGTGTTAACAGTGCGGACCCCCGACAAGCGAGCGGGGCTGTAGCTTTGGGACGACAGAGAGCGGTTCTGCTGGGGGTAAGTGGCGCATGTCTTTAGCGTTCCCACCAGCGGCTTGTAGGGCTCGTCGCGGAAGAGGGGCGATTGTAAGTTGACATCTTGTAAGTGGATGACGCTGTGCCTTTGGATGGGCGGAGTATGGCTGTAATGGGCTGACACAGGAATGGGCCCTTGTTTTCTAGCACCAATACTGGGGGAGGAGTAAGGCGCTGGGGCGGGGTGCGTGACGTGATGGGGAGCTGTGGGCGGGGTGAGAGGGGGGACGGGTGCGAGGGCGGAGGGGATCGGACTGTTCCTGCCCTGGGACTTGAGCGCCAGAGCGGGTTGCGGGGTGAAGGCGTTGTGGGGCAGGACAGGGGAGCAGCTCTCCGGGGGCGAGCTGTCCGAACGCTCCCTCTGGAAGACACTCTCATGTTCTACCTTCTTAACGGCGGGCTCGTTAGCGGCCGGGGGCTTTCTCTCTGCCTCCTTCCTCTTCTGCTCCTGTTCTTGGCTGAAGCGCTCTTGGGCGTTGCTCAGGTAGTAGCTGATCATCTCCTCGTGGAACTGGTGCCGGTGGCTGGTGAGCAGGAGCGCGGCGAAGATGAACTTGCGCTCTCCCTGCATGGCCGCCCGCAGGATGTTGAGGCTCAGCTTGACGTCCGTGCTGTACTTCCAGTTGTCGAGGCTCTTGTCCGTCGAGCTCCGCCCTGAACTGTCCTGTCTGTCAGTGGGGGAGGAGCTAGAGGGCCGGTCAGTGGGGGAGGGGCTAGTGGCTTTTTCTGACGACGTGGAGCTGGCGGAGTGGCCGGACTCATCCTTGCTTCCTTTACTTGACTTTGACTCCTTTTTCTTAGACGTCTTCTCTGCTCCGTTCTCACCACTGCGACCTGAGGATAAGCTGGATTTGTTCATTTTGCCGTGCACAAGACCACCCAGACCTCCCATGTTTTTCTTCAGCTTGATTCCCAATGTCTTGCTGAAGCTGCCCAGTTTGTTGGCTACAGAGTCGGTGCGGCTCTTATCTTTGTCCTTGCGCTGCTTGTCCTTCTCTTTGGTGGGTTTGACCATGTTGATGTTGGAGTTGCTGCCCACAGATTCTCGGTCAGACTCCATGGACTCGGCCAGAGACTGGACGTCCTCGCCTGCCGAGGCGGTGGGAGACTCCGGCTGAGCCAAAGGGGCCTGGGACACACAAACATCACATACTATGAATGAAGGGCTGAATCATAAGATGGTAGCGCTGCATGATATATGAAAAATATCTGCAATTTAATAGCAATTGTTCTGACCAGTATTGCGATCCCTATTAGATTAGCAATGTATGTTTTAATAATAGAATTTCAGTCAAAGTTCACATTTTAAACACAGCCAGGAGAATAGACAAAAGACTGAAATATGAACAAACAAACTAATAAAAGAATCACATGTTTTAGCCACATTTAGTCTTGTTTTTGTCACGTTTTTTGTTGCTTGCAGTCACGTTTTGACGCTTTTGTTGCATTTTTTGTGCTTTTAGAGGCATTTTTGTTTATTTTAGTCACATTTTTATTGCTCATTTCAGAACATGTTTTACTGCAGGGTTTGCAGTTTTTATGCAGAATAAAACAGGTATGTTAACATAAAAGAGGTATGCATAAGATTAAGAATAAAATGAAATAAAATGAAATAAAATAAAATAAAATAAAATAAAATAAAATAAAATAAAATAAAATAAAATAAAATAAAATAAAATAGACTAAGACTATATACAGAATTGCGTCCATTCAAATCATGATTTTGATTCGATTTGGACTGATTGTGCAGCCCTATAAGAGGGTCAATCAAACCAAAGAGACAATCTGATCCAAACATGTGGCACCAATTAGATAACTGTTTAAAAACGTTTTTTGTGTGATGTTCCAGTGGTAATGGTGGTAATTATTATTAATTTAATATTGAATGGATCCATACTTTTAGTGGTCTAACCCACAAAGGGATAAAGGGACAAGACAGCAAGCTAGTCATGCTTATTTCTCTAGAATAGATTGAACAAATGGAGATGTAAAGCAGATGAATTATATAAGAATGACAAGAGTATGATGTGAAAGTATGATAATTCTCCGAACATCTGGAAGGTGTCGTTTGGCAGCTGAATGATCCATGACGAACGGGACGCATATGTGAGATGGAGACATACCCTGGTTTCTGAGGGAATCCGAATCCATGTTACATTCATGTAGTTGTGCAGCAGGCTCAGTTTGGCTTCCAGAGACAGGATAAGTCTGCACAAACACAAGGACAGTTAACAACAGGCTGCAGACAACTGTCACTAGACAGTAGAAAATCCAAACAATTAGCACCAAATGCAAAGGATTCTTTGAGACAAATAACAAAAGAATGTTGAATTTTGTCAACTAGATAGTTTGTTGTTCCTGAATACAGTTCACCACCCATCCAAGTAGCTTCTTCAGTTCTGGTAAAAGATTGTCTTAAATTACTGTATCTCTCTGAAGAAAGGAACTGTCATGATTGAAACTAACACACTCCAGTGGTGCTGACATTTATACAACAAATTACATCTGACAAAAGTTCAGCTGCCTATTAAAACACAAATTTGCCTTGAGTTATGCAAAAAATGCTAATCCATAATTAGCATTTGTGATTAGCATACAGGTCAAACATAATGGGCTCTGACTCTAAATCTAACAAATGAAACATTGCTCGTAAATGTCTGGAACTTTCCATGTGCACGGTAATAGTGCTGCACTAAATATAAATTAAGTTATTCCATGATTTTGAGCTTTTAGAGCTTACATGTAACTGTCTCTGCCCATTATAAGTCTGCGTAAAGCCATGGAAAGACATTTGATGGATGTAGTACTGCACTGACTGCCTTGAGTGAAGAGTGGCAGAAACAGAGCTGTAAGACAATAAGTCCATTAAACTAACCAAAGTGTGAACTATCACCAGAGTTATATCTAGTATAATCGTTCATGACAATAATACGTTTTCTAGGACCAATTAGAATATTCTCAATATCCCTAATTTTTTGGATGTGAGGATGGAGTTGCAAATGGGTGACAAATTGAATCTTAGGGCCCTCCCTTTGGAAAAAATACCGTCTCTCCGAAACCTCGGCCTATACAGCCTCACTCGGTTCTTTTATCTCACTAGCGGGGAGTATGTACTTCTAAACCTTTAAAGATGATATCAAACTCTACAGTTAGTCTTAACATTAATTTAATTAAGTCAAGACATTGTACAAATATCTACAAGTTAAAACCATTCTAACAAAAGTCTAAAAACTGTAAATGCAGCGCTGCATGACGTCCAGATGAGATCGGACTCCTTTGTAACACCTAACCTAAACATGCCCTTGTATGGTATCTGTCTGGCTGTCTTCACGCAGGAGAAGTGCCAGTACGTACCATCTATATAAATCATGTGTCAGTCGTGTAGGAAACCAGTCTAAACTGGTTTCTGTGTCTTGGACTCTTGTTTTAAGCCCTGGGCGTGCGTGTGCAGCGTAGCAAAGCTGTCACAAAAGCAAAAATACATAAAGAATCTTTTCCACCTTCAGAAAGATAGTCTCTTACTGGAGCTACATCAGAGCAGAAGAAACTCTTTGGATGAGTGGCCAAACTGTAACACTCGCAATGACCCTAAAAACGTCCAGTTGACAAAATTAACCTTCTTTATCCATGGACCCTATACCTGAATGACACATTTTTAGACCAATACATTTGTTACATCAGTAGTAATTGTTCAAATAAATGAAATTGATAAGTGATGCAAAAATATTTGTTAATGTATAGCTGTTTACTATGTCACTATGGCCCTGGGTTTTACACCAGATACCACACTCTGTATGCAGTCTGTATGAATCTGTATAATTAATGTAACTTATAGGGTTTTGAATGAGAGATAATTAAACCTGAATATACTCCTGCACTGAAACAAATATGTAAGACAGCCTGGTCTGATGAGCACCTGTTTTTTTAAAGTTAACCACATCTGAAACAGTGCAGCACGCCACATTGTAATTATATGTAACTTGACACATTGCAGGACAAAATAATTACAAGTTAATAAATCATGGCGACGCTAAGAATTTCCATTGAAGCCCAGTAAAACACAATTGAAAAGTACTCATGCATCGGTGAAACGTTTAACCCGTCCGAGTTTGTTTTCGAACGCAACCATCAATTACAGTATTATGTCATAGTCTCAGTTGGTCGTGTGTCGAACAGGACTTACTTGGCGAGCTTGGCATTATCGTTGTCGTCCCTCCCCCACTCCCAGTCTTTCCCAGGGTCAACGGCAAAATGGAGCGCCAGCAGCTTGTGTTCGGAGTCGGTCAGGGGGATAACAGCTGGAACAGAGAAGATTATCATCACATGGTTAGTTTTGTCATGTTACATCTCTTCTAAATGACAAATACATACTGCAAACCCACAGCTCAATTAAACTCTCCAACGCAATTGCAAAGGAGCGCTGCACAGACTGAAGGCATTTTTAGCGGCTGGAATTTGTGGATTAGACGCAGTTGGAAGCACTTTGTCCAATCTTTGTGTTAACAGGACACACGCAGCAACTGTTTAGCTAAGAATAAAATTAAATACATGCCTTCCACGAACATTGGCACGATTAGTAACTTTATGTTGTCGCTTTGGAGACTGTCAGAACCCAAGAAAATGTTTTTCCGAAGATTTTTAGACAGTTTGACAGTGCATTTGAGCAAAATTTGACATTGTTTTTCATGATTATAGAATGTCCTGATTACAAAACGTCTCGTTAAACCCCATTTTAAAAAGAAATCACAGAGCTTTTTCTCAGTGATTCAAAAGATGGCACAAACAGTAACAATTACGCCGTGTCAAGATTGTCAAAATTACAAGACAAGACAGTTTAATTATGTGTAGATATAAAAAGTCGTTATTAATCATTGGTCTGTCTGTGTGACTGTAACAATGGCTGTTACTCACACAGTATTCATTCATCTTGCACTGCCCACTTTTCGGACTGCTACTGACCAGACATTTTGATGTGATTCTCATTTTTGGTGGTTTAGTGGGAATTCTATCTAAAATGTTTATGTGCACTAACAAGTAAAACAATGCACCCTTCCTGGTGTATCTGAATAAGACTTATTTGTCCATTGCAAAATTACACAACCGGAAAAAGGGCGTCAGATAATAGCGGCGCATGTGGCAACTTCCTGAATAAGATGAACACTGACACATGTGAGGCGTATCAACAATTAGCAACATTTTCAGTCTATATTTAATAGAGTTCTACCTTTTACAGTTCAGTGCACAATGACAGTCTAGCAGGATCCTGAAAATCTAGATATTGGGCAGGCAGCAGCTCTACTACATTGTATTTCTGGTAAAAATATACAAAATGCTGACTTAAAAGAAAAAACGCTTATCAGGAGAATAGTGTGGTGTAGAGAAAATGTCTATTTCAGTGATAAAGGAATTGTCAAAGACGCTTTCCATCGCTGTAATTGCTGATTACTTCAAACAACACTCCACCGTTCACTGTTGGTACTTATCACATAATTACAATTAGCTGTGGTTTACTCAAAATACCAAATTAAACGTTGTAAAATAAAAGAAATATATTCTTTCCACATTTGAAGATTGAGTTGTATTTCAGCACACCACAGCCATGATCAGTCCTGTGCACATCTAGATTTAGTTAAATGAATTTGTATAGATTCAAATTCAGTTACGCAATTCTCTGAAGGCTGATTCAGATTCAGGAAACTTTGTCGATCCCTATCATGTGCTCAACGTGAACAAAAACCTGTACCTTCCTAAGTTTAAGTTCATACTGTACTATAATATTTGTCCAGATTCTTGTTCTTAGTAGGGCCGCGCAATTAATCGAAATCAAGTCTAAGTCACGATTTGAAAGGGCACAATTAGCAAATAGCAATGGTTGCAATTTTTGAAGTGCAATAATTTCCCCCACAAACAACAAAATATCCTGTTTTGTTCTACATTAAAACTGCAAACCCTTAGTTTACAAACAGAAACGTGACTAAAAGAGGTAAAACGTGACTAAACCAGACAAAATTGTGACTAAAAGCAAACAGAAAAGCAACTAAAAGTGACAAAAACAAGTGATTCTTTTATTAGTTTGTCAATTCATAGTTCAGTCTTTTTGTCAATTCACCTGGTTGTGTTTAAAACGTGAACTTTGAAAGAATTTGTTTTAAAACATAAATCATAAATACTGGTCAGACAAATCGCAACTAGACATCTTTCCCCAATCGTGCAGCTCTAGTTGTTATTTTTTATTGGAAACATGTGAACTTTACAAAATGCTGATACATTGTTGACACTGCCTCCTGAAAACAGTCTGTTTGTTTGTATTGTCCAAGCTGACTACATACTATACGATGAGATCATTGTGGCCAAGTTGGAAATCCTCACATAAACATAGTTTTGTTCCAGACACACAGATGGACAGAGGGCGCTGCAGCAGCCTGCCCTCTCAGCTCATGAACACCCTGATCCTATCTCAGCACACAGTGTACCCTCAGCACAGAGCACAGCACAGTGTTCACGAGGCAACAACAAGGCTGAGGCGCCACCTTCTGGACAGAAAAGGATACGACATAGCGTTCATTATGGATTCGACATCTACAGTATGCTGCAATTAGGCCAGTCACATTAATTACAACGTATTGACTTACTGTTCAATAGATGATCGATGGAACAGTGTATTTTGGGACCCAATTTATTGTGTGTACATTTTCTTTGCAATAGTGGTTGATAGGTTTTCCTATTTCAAAATGTATAAAACAACAAAAAACACAAAGAAAAAAACAGCGAGAACAACAGAACAAAAGCAGAGAGAGCATGTAAAGTCAAAGTACTATTAAAAAAATAAAAAAGACAGCCAAAGAAAATTGTAGTCCAATGTAGACGTTCCATTTAATCCAAAGTATTTCAAATCTGTCTGAATGGGATTTGTTCCATTTTATGTATGACAGTTATAATGTCAGTCCAGTCCTTTAATTGTCGGTAAAGTTTGTGTCATCCATCTCTTTGTGAGGGCCTTCAGTGCTTTTTCAATAACTGGATCAGATTTGAGCTGTATAGGGTTGAACAAGTAACTTCTGTGTCTAATTATTGTTTCATACTGCTATTTATTATTTATTACAGCTATAACTATAAGGCATACATACGTTTAATGGTATCATCCTGCTTTAATGTTATTGTGTCAGTGGCACAAAAGCTTCAATATTGTTATTTATCATGATATTTTCTATAGAAATACATTGTTCTTCAAACTTTTTAATCATGATAAGCCTAGCAGCAATATTGTTGTTTATAAGACAAATGTATTTAAATTATTGAAGGTCTTCTGTTTTTTATGCATGTATTTTTTATAGTTTGAATCAGAGTCAGATGTATTTAATGTACTTTGTAAATTCTTGTAAGATACATGGATAAGAAGTAAGGGTAGGGGTTAAAATTAACTTATTGCCAAAAGAAAAAGAAAAAACAAAGTGTAGCACAGCACAAAGCAAAATGTAGCACAGACAATCAGGCTTTTCACATCTGAGGAACTGTCTCTGTGAACTGTACACACGGCATAGAGCTGCACAATTTGGGAAAAAATATCTATTGCAATTTTTCTGACAAGTCTTGCAATTGCGAAAGGATTATAAAAAGGTTTAACATGTCCAGGAGAAAAAAAAAAATATAAAAAAGAATCATATGGATTTCAGAACATGTTTGTACAGATTAAACTTCAGGATTAGCAATTTTCTTCGCAGAATAACACAGTATATGTTGTTGTTTGTGATGGAAATTATGGTATTTCAAAATTACAACCTTTACGATTTGCTAATTGCATCCATTCAAATTGCGATCTCGCCCTAACATGACATTAACAGTCAAAGCTTATAGACTTATGAGTGCGTTTACCTTGTTCTCGCTGCTGGTCCCGCTGCTCCATGGACACCAGTGCGGAGAAGTGAGCCTGATCATAAGCCAGGACCAGAGGGGAGCAGTGACAGCGGCTGGGGGGCACCTCCAGAGGCAGGTACAGCCCTCCAAACGGGATGGGAGCGAACGCTGGGACACAACACATTTAGGCTCAATGTTATTGTTGGTATAAAGACGGATTCACAAGAGAAATGAGGAAGCTGTCTGCCTTTTTATTACACAGAGACCAAAAGAAGCAAACAGACCACGAAATGCACAACAAAGTCTTAATAAAAAGGACGATGAAGTGCAACAGCAAAGTACAATCGAGAGGTTTGGTCAAAACAACTTTCATGAAATGATAAAAAAAATTGTTTTGCTGAATTGTTTGAGTTTTTGATAAACATCTAACTACAAACCTCTGCAAAACATTTCAAAAATGGATAAAAATGTCAGACTTATGGACTTAATTTAATGATTTGCCATTTTGGAGCGTCCTTAGTAACTGCTTCATCAAAAAGACACCAAAACAATCACCATTGCACTGGCAGGGGCAATATTTGCTACTTTAAATAACGCCCTAATTTGCTAATACTTTTGTCGGTGGTGTGCTGCGGAATATTTTCAAACAAAGAGAGTGTGCCGTGACTCATAAGAGGTTGAAAAACACTGCTGTAGTGTATGTGTAACGTAAATGGAATTCATTTGTGTTTGCCGTAAAAATGGAACCTGAATCAAGCCATAAGAACCAGCTTTGACTAAATGAAATAATAATACAGATCAACAGAGCGAGGCGTATTAACACGGAAACTTTCTTACAGTCAAAGTTGTATTTTCAAAGCAGTGTCAGGAAGTAACTGAATAACATGCACCGAAAATACAGAATTTAGAACACAGAGACTCATTGTGGTACTTTGTCATGTAATTTAATCTTCAAATGGCACAGAAAAAAAAGAAAACACATTCTTGTAATGAGTGCAAATTTGATTTTTCCTTCTTTAATTAGTGATAAATGATTTCATAACAAACGCTTCAACAAACACAGAGCTGTTTCAATCCTGTGCCGTGCTTTTTACACTTCGTTTTAGCGCAACTCAATGTGGAAGTGTTCAGAATACAGCACTCTAATTAGGGCTGTCACTAATAATTATTTTAGTAGTCGATTAATGTTTTCGTTAGTCATCGAGTCAAACGATTATTTCTATTGTATATTTGAACTTTTAAAATTCATTATCAGCCAAATAAAGGTTGAAATATGGTGACCGAAGGCTTCTAGAAAGAGAATATTTATGAATAAAGTGTATTATCAATGAAAATCCGCAATAATATATTCTTTTGATGTAATAATGTCACTGTCTTTGTTATAAAAGGTCTTTTGACATGTGTTTTAGAGTCTGTTTAGTTCAGTTAACGATTAGTCGATTATCATTTTTTATAGTCGATTATTTTTTATTGTCTATTAGTCACGATTAGTTGATTAATCGTTGCAGCCCTAAGTCTGATTGTGCCTTTTTGGGAAAAAGTGGTATATAATGCAGTATAATGTCCATGCCACTGTCTGGTTCTTTAAAGTTGGCAGTATTGATTGTTTTACTTTCTTTTTTGGAACATAAGTTGGCCAAAGACACTCCAAAATGTTAAATTATTCATAAAATTCATCATCTTTTCAAGGTACACCTGGCAATACCTCAAGACACATTAGTGTTCCCGGCACACTGGTTTAAATCAAGGCATTACACAAAACATTTTAATGGAAGTATTAAGTATTCTGTAACAAAATAGTTTTCCTTACACTGTCCAGGCACAATATTTTAACACTCCGTCACTTCATAAAACCATAAACACTGTACTTTGATAACCTTTCGATCAGTAATCAAGGACTTTTCTCACTTCTACGTTCCCTCTATGAGTTTTATAAATAAAACCCAGAGACGTACCTTCCCCTCCCGAGTCCCGGAGCATGGTGTCGGCCACCACCACGATGGGCCGGCGCAGCACGTGGGCCAGCACAAACACATGGAACTCCTCCAGACTCTCGTACACAGGGTCCTCCGAGTTATCCACTCTGCACAGAACAAACGGACACAGCGACCATTGGGACACAGCTACAGGATGACTTCACGTTCTGATGAGGTTTGCAGTTTGTATATTTTGACGAATGCCCTGTGACATTTGAGCTCCTGCTTCTCCTGGTCATGGACTGCAGGGTTTTTGTTGTTTTTTAAAATTTTGTTAAGGCTTATTAGACTCTTTTATCGTCTTATTTTATTTATTTTCATTGTATGCATTCATTGTATTGCATTTGTGTATTTATTTAACTATTTTCATGCTATTTCATGGTTTACTTACTGTATTAACTATTTGATTTTATTGCACTTTGTGCAGCATTTTGGAAACGAGTGTTGTTTGTGAAATGTGCAAAAGAAATAAAATGGATTGGATTTTTATTTGTTTAATAATAATGTAACAATAATTGGGCAAAAAACATTTATACATATTATAATTTCAGACTGAAGGGCAATAACTCTGTGGGATCCTCACTGTTTTTTAAAGAAATTGCCAACTGAAGATCAACAAAAGTTTCTTAGACAAACTTCATGTATCAAACATAGCTCAAATGCTTCAACTAACAAGAATCACAATTTTAAGTTAGTTAAATCACTCTTTTTTGAAACAATTCTAAACATAATAATAATAATTTCACTTCAGTTTCTGTGTGGACAGGGTAGACATTAAACTCTTTTGTTTCATGTGGATTGTCCCAGTAATTACAAAGATATTAACCATTACAAAATGACCTTACATTAGACGCTGTAGTGTCACTTGATAAGTTAAAGAAATTTGTAAAAAGTGTGGCTATAAAGAAATGTTGTTTTTTCTTGAGAGAGTTTTTTTAATTATTAATATTCTGTACTGTCTTGACTGTCTTTTAATGGAACTATATTAAAAATATAAACCAAGATTAAACAGCTGCCTTTTGACCAATTAAAAGACACATTTTCCATAGAATTGTGGTTTGTCTGTAAAATATTATAATATCACGTGAACACAGTCTCAAAACAGTGCACCTTTTATTTAATCTAGTGGAAAAGTCTCATGTGTTTACTGTGGTTTTGATGTAATGTGAAAGTGTAAATGTGTGTCTGTTTGTGTGAGAAAACCCCAAGACGCGCTGACTTCAGTTTCACCTCTGCTGTACCCAAAATATGAAACGAAAAAAAAAAAAAGAATGATGAACGTCAGTCTGTCAGTTGCACTGGTGCACGTCTGAGAGTGGAAACAGTGACGGACGTGTGTAGGAGGAAGAGGAACCGCGAGTGAGTCTCTTGTACAGTCACAGCTTCAAAGGAAGACAAGAAAATATAAATATTCAACAATACAAAAAGGAAATGAAAACAGTGAAAATAGTTGCTGAATCTAATCTCGCAGCATGAAGGCCTTGGGTCAGATAAGGACTTGGCATATTTTAGCCGTGTCTGCAAACGTCTCCCACACGTCTGTCCCAAATGAAGGCTGGAAGCTTCTGTCCCGTCCCCCACTGGAACTGTCTCCCACGTGACCTTCAGTTACTCAGATCTCAGCGCGACAATCTGCGCTACCAACATTCACTTACTTATTCCAATGATGTAATTTTTCCTTTCTATTTCTAAAACTTTTATTTAGTCCCGGAATTGATTGGAGTCATAGTCTAGAAATGTTATACTTAAAATGTATTTCTATATTTCTAAGGCAAGATATGCAAGTGAAAAGAAAAAAAAAATCTTAAACTTAGAGGTATCACTTCTATCTATCTTCTATCACTTTCCATTGTTTTCTTCGTGAAAAATATGTTTTTTTTAATGTGTCAAAATGGCCAGAATTGCAAATAAATAAGAAAAAATTAATAGAGCCAGGTTTAAATGTCTTGGTTCTTTTTGTTGAGATATTAGATAGAAAATATTTACAAAGAGGGTTTTTGATATCTTATTTAGTATTTGAGTAAACTAGATCTTTGAGGTAAAACAATAGATTAAGCTTAGAATTTACTGTCAAGAAATCTTTCATTGAAAATTGAAAATGCGAAACTGCAAAAACTGCCTTTTCAAGATCTTAATGGCACATGATATAACTTTTTGGTGGCCACTTGCAGCCCCCTACTCCAAGGATATAGAGAAGGAAATTCCTGCCTCATGAATCTTCAAGGCAAAGCAATAACATCTCCATGGAAACAAGCAGGTATTGAACCCACTGTTAGAAACGTAACATTGCACCTTAATGAACACTATCTACAATAGGGAGCCTCACTGCTGTTACTCTGTCTATTGCCTTTTTTAGGTAATAGACAGTGTAGTCAGAATTTTCATGACTATTTGTGACTATGACAGTTTTTCGATGATGAATTAGTCCAGTTTTACTCACAGCGGAGCTTTAATAAGACGTGATGTGTAGGTGGTGCTGTGTTTTGATCTGAAAGTGCTTTGGATCTCGGAGCGTGAACGTAGGCCTGTCACGAGAACAAATGCATTATCCATGGGTTTCAGCTTCCTGTTACATTTTGAGGACTTTTTCCCATTCAGAAGATCTAATATTTTGGTTTAAATTGTTGATCACTATGGCAACTTTCTGAAATCCATGGATGTTGTAGAAGAAAATATAGACTGTTTAAAAGTTTGTAAATAAAGATGTTCTAAAATGGAGGCAAAAGTGAAGTGAGACACAATGTGTTTTCACTGAGAAACTGGAATAAACCTCAGAATATCACAAAATATGAAAAAATGTAGATGATTTTGGAAAATTAAAACCACTCAGAAATATATGAGTGACATCAGAGCTGCTTTAAAGACGTTTACTATTGTATTTTACGTGATTTCTTTATGTTATAGCAGATTATGATAAACTCTTAGCATGTTTGGTGAAAGAAAAATAAAGATTTTTAGGTTTAACAGGACAAATACTGACAGAAATGATGAACCAACAATAGTTTTTCATTGTATCTAAAGATATTTCACATACTTCACCAAAATTATACTTTTTATGAAGTTAAATACAATTTTAAAATTTGAAAATTGTATTTCGTCCATCCTTTGAAATAGAAATTCTAATTAGTTCCTTTTTCCCTTACATAACGATTTACAACCATTTAGATCTGATGTGAGAGAATTATTGAAAGTGAATTACAATCTGCTTCATTTTGCCTCCATTCCAGAACTTTGATGACACAGCATTTTAAAGAATCTATAGTTTAAGCAAATGACTGGGATTGTGAAAAAATCGAAATCGAAAATCAGATACTAATCAATACTAAAAAATCACATTAATCTTGAACAGTTTTAGAAGCGTGTTGAGTTTTATCAGAACTAATATAAGACCACATGGTAACATAAAGAAAGTTTACTATTATTATTTGTGTTTAAAATGTCTTTAAAAAGGCATTTCTTATCATTTTGGTATCGCAATATGTCTTAAGCAAATCCCATAGTATTGAAAGGGAGTTTGAAATGTACAACCCTAAAGCAGGAAAGAATATTCTAAATGTATAAAATTGTTAAATAAACACGAGCTGCAATAAATAAATAGCAGAAGGAAACACTTAGGTAGTTAGTTTGTGTCTATAATTAGTCATACAAGTTATTTATTAATTGTCTACAGCTCAGATTTTATCGTAGAACAGAAAAATTACTTCTCCCCCTTGTAAAAAGAAAAGGTACCTATGATAAATATTCACCCTAGGGATGCACCAGTCCAGCTTTTTCAGATCTGATATGGATTTTGATACTTTGGCTTGATACCTGATATCAACCGATACTACTGCAGAGACTAAAATAGCAATTATTTCCTTAAAGTAGAAGTATAAGTAGTATTACTAGTAACATTTTTACCTTAATAAACGTCCTTGTAAGTCTGTACGGTGGTTGTAAATGTATTTTCGGGCCGTTTGAAGCCCCTGCCGTCTCCCCTTGCTGTCTCTGAGCATAAAATCAGCCTTGCAACTTTCCTGACTCAAAGACAACTCTCATCGGGAAACCATGGCTCTCTTTTGTATGTTTGGCGACATTAAATGTTTTTGTATGTGACTAAACTTCCTTATTTCAATAAAAAGGAAGGGGGAAAAAAAGAAAAAAGGAAAAAAAAGCTTTTGTCACCATTCTACTGGGAGTGTACGTTCACAAGAGACCTGCAGGGGGAGCTCTGTCGCTGAAGTTACTGAGTTCTGCTTTAAAACTAAAATAATCTATGATAAAACGTATCCAAATGGGTTATGCAATGTAATTTATCCTTCAACTAATGACAGAACAGCTTTGTTTAAATAAAAGCTCAAGTGTATGAGACGTTTTGATCCAACAAGGGGCAGTAAATAGTCCTCTTACATAAATATACAGGCCCAAACAAGACATCAGCTGAACCCATATTTTTAAGCTAATACCCAATTCGGTAACACTTAATAACTACACTTACTCATGCCTTAATAAAGCGTGAACAAAGACTTCATAATCAACAAATAGTTGATTAAGAATGATTCAGGCTTAGTAACTCTTTAACTTAATATCCTAACCTTAATTTCTTACCCTAACCCTAACTTTAACTTTAATTAATTAGTTACTTATCCTGAATCATGTTGAATAAACTATATATTCATTATTAATTAAGTCTTTGTTAATGCTTTATTAAGGCAAAATAATGTAGTTATTATAAAGTGGTACCCCCAATTCAGCCTTTTGTTCTGAATTGGCGTGGATATTCAGTACCAGCATCGGTGCATCCCTAATTGACCCTCTAAAAATACTGTTCCAAGTATCTTTTGTGGAACAGGAAGTCGATCGTGACAGTCCTACGTGTTTTTGGTTGTCATAACAGTCTCACCCTCCGCTGGTGTTGCCGTTCTTGCTGAGGTGAGTGCGTGGCTCACTGGAGGCCAGCTTCAGTAACTCGTTCCACTCTCGCTCCCACTCCTCTTCAGTGTACACCAGCCCCGACTGCCCACACAAAACACAAGGGCTTCTTAGAAATATGTCAAAGCAAATGATATAGGAATGTTGCATGAGAGAAGAAGTTGAGGTGTGAATTTTCAGATGTATTTTGAAACTAACAAATACATTCGCAGATTAGATTACAAAGGGAAGAAGGAAACAACAAAATATCTCATTCAGCTCGCCCAATTTGTTGTAGTTACAAATTAGTCGGTTGCAATTGATCTTGAAGTTAAAGGATGGAGTGAGTTAAGTCAAGAAGGAGTCAATAAAAATTTAATTGCAAGTGGTTTCGAAAATTGGTTCTCTCTGTCTGTCTACGCGTGTTTACAATAAAACTAAATGTCAAACACTTAATTTAAAGTATAAGTAAATACATTCATTGAGCAAATCAGAAAATGTATGTTTACTTTTGCGGTACGGCTGTAAGATTAGCCCCAGTCGAGTCGAAATTGCAATTTGAATGTAATTAGCAAATCTCAAAGGCTGCACTTTTTGACCTACCAAAATTGCACAATAAAATGTCCTTTTTATTCTATATAAAAACTGCTAACTGTGTACAAACGTGTTCTCATGTGGTTCTTTTATTGATTTGTCAATTCACAGATTCATAGCTATTTCTGTCGTTTTGTCAAAATGTGAACTTTGAACAGAATCCTTTTATTAAAATATAAATCAGAATCGCATTACTTCTGAGAAAAGTCACAATTTGAAATTTTTCACAAATCGTGCAGCCCTGTTTTGCAGTGTTAATAATCTAGGAGACACATTTATTTGGCCAAAATACAAAAAATTGACATATATTTATAAATACATATACATATGTCATATTATTGAATTGTTTAAGGACAAAGAAGCACACAGAATATGGAAGCTTCCCAAAATGTCTTCTTCTTGATTCAATGTCCAATTAAAATTTGAAGTGTCAAATATCACAGTCTAGTGCTACAAATATTATGAAACAAAACGTCAGATTATTCAGTAAAGTTAATATGACATGAACAGCACTTTAAATGTAAAGGGTTACTTTTTGGTGGAAATAGATTGAATCAAAAATACTTATTTTTGCTTCTAAAATTCTTATGATTACTATTGTTCAGTTTTTATGTTTAGGGCTGCAACAAACAATACTTTTGCTAATCGATTATTCTTTTACTTGATTCATTAGCAAGGACCACGCCACAATGAGATGTGCAATACAATGATTATTAATGAAAGGAAGCGGGTGATTCGAAGTAGCTCGAAGTAGCTCGTAGATGATGGCTGGGTGATGAGACTCAGTGTGGGGGCTCCGTCTCGGTGATCTGCCCAGCCGATTCGGGACCCCCCCTTTAGTGAACTGGACGCTGAAAGAGGCTCTTGGCGAAGGCGGGATGTCTTCTGCACGGTTCACAGCGTGAACCACGAGCGCACGGCGGGACGGCGGTGGTGGCTGCTCCTCTGGCTACAGAGAAACGTGAAGGAGCAGCTTGGAACATGGTACCTGGAGTACCATGGAGAAAATGGAAAACCCTGCTGAGGTTCTGCGGAGAGGGACAGTGTGACGCTGCAGGACACAGAGGAGGGACAGTGTGACGCTGCAGGACACAGAGGAGGGACAGTGTGACGCTGCAGGACACAGAGGAGGGACAGTGTGACGCTGCAGGACACAGAGGAGGGACAGTGTGACGCTGCAGGACACAGAGGAGGGACCGTGTGACGCTGCAGGACACAGAGTAGGGACAGGGTGACGCTGCAGGACACAGAGGAGGGACAGTGTGACGCTGCAGGACACAGAGGAGGGACAGTGTGACGCTGCAGGACACAGAGGAGGACGGTGTGACGCTGCAGGACACAGAGGACAGGGTGACGCTGCAGGACACAGAGGAGGACAGTGTGACGCTGCAGGACACAGAGGAGGACGGTGTGACGCTGCAGGACACAGAGGAGGACAGTGTGGCGCTGCAGGACACAGAGGAGGGGCAGCGAAATTAGCTGAAAATTGCGGCAATGGCGGGTTAGACTGGCTGGGAATAGGGAGAGAAAGAGAGGAACAATCCACATTAGAACCATTGGATGCCTGTCCAACCTGGGCTGAGCGCTGAAAGAACGGATGAGACAACACATTGATATTAGAACTGGAGGGAGCAGACGCGGGCGGTAATACTACCTGGCTCCCGCTACGGGGAGCTGCAGCACCAGCTTGAAGTTGCGCCGAGGCAGGTGGACGGATGACGTCAGCGTGCACGCCTGTCGGGGAACCCGGACGCGGAGCGCTGTTGGAGAGCGCGGGAGCAGGAGCATGGGATGAATGCAACTGAAAAACCCTAGATTAATGTTGTAACGACCGAAGGCTACTTCATCCTTCTATGCTCGCTCTGCGGATTAGCCACGGTCCCCACCCGTATGTCGAGCAGCCCGATCCCGGGAGGCGAAGCCCGGGTGCCGGAGGCAAGCCCGGGTGCCGGAGGGCGAAGCCCGGGTGCCGGAGGGCGAAGCCCGGGTGCCGGAGGCGAAGCCCGGGTGCCGGAGGGCGAAGCCCGGGTGCCGGAGGGCGAAGCCCGGGTGCCGGGAAACGAGGAGCGGGTCGCCGAGGGGACGTGCGTGGAGCCGGTTGACGACGAGCCCTGATGATGGGCGACTGGCGGGTGCTCTGAGGGAGCGCTGATTCGGACGGCCGCGGCGGTGCTACCGGCGAGCGGAGGCCCTAGAAGTGAGGCTTGGCGAAGGCGGGATGACTTCCGGGCTGTCTTCTGCCCGGTTCACGGCGTGAACCACGGAGCGCACGGCGGGACGATGATGTTGGCCGCTCCTTTGGCAAGCGGAGCACCGGGAAGTGGAGGAGGCCGGAGAAGGGCCGAACAGGTCAGAGTCGGAATCTGAGAGATTAATGTTTAATTCTGCATCCATGATGCTGTCTCCCTATCTCTGTCGAGAGAATAGCGGCAAACGGTGATTGAGGCATAGGCTGGTATATGAAGGCTTCTGGGAGTTAGAGGTGTGCCCAGGGACGCGATGGGGGCGTGGTCCTGCTCACGAACCTCAGTTAACATATTAACTACATTTAGTTGTTTATAACGTTAAAGACTGGAGTGGTGGTGGAATGTTTCCATCAAATATACAAAATGTACGCAGTTTATCTTGTTATTTTTATGCAATTGCTCCTCCATTTGAGTCAAACAACTTATTTTATCTATTTAACTATTCTTTGATTACTAAATTAGTTGAAGATTATTTCAATAATAGTTGCGATTAATCATTTAACGTCCTCCTTTTATATTTTGTTGTTTATATAGCTGTTTATATTTTGAGCTGAATAATCACAGTTATCGATTAACCAAACAATCTCCAGTTATATTTGTTTGGTCATACAGAGTTTGATCCATTTGTGAAGTGAGAATGTCAGACCTCTTTGTTCTGTTGCGTCTGTTGCCACCTCCACCGTCTCTTCAGGGCGTCCCTCTCAGCTCCGCTCTTCATCATGGTGTACAGCGACTTCCTCAGCATCAGGTCTCTGTCATGGAAGCCCCACATCCCTGCAGAGCCAAAGACACAGCGTCAGAACCCCGCCCGGACACCGCAGGAGCAGAGGCTCTCATTAAGGAGCCCTGGTCGACTGTCGGATTAGATTATGAAAGCTTCAGTGGCAGACGGCCCCAGTGAAGGCCTGACTGCTGTCCTGAGGGAGAGGCAGCAACCATGAATTTATAATCCCCCCGCAGTGAGCACCTCAGCCTCTCCTCATGGTATGCACTCTCATGCATCTTTGCAGCTTTAACGTAGAGGAATTATGACACATACGGTCAAAACGGCTCGGCAATGAACTGCGACTGATGCTAAATCTGCACTAGATGAAAATATTGTCCCTACTTTGCTCTAGATGTCACTTGTTTAGTTCTTGTTAGTTTATTAGTTGTGCCTTTATTTTAATCTCCATCAGCAATTGCTTTGAGAATGGCCAATGCTCCTGCGGTCTATCTCTCAAAAACAGATGATACAAAATCAAAATACATAAAAGTGTAAATAAAACATCTGCATTTCAACATGAGAGTCTTTTAACAAACATTAATATTTACAGTATTGTTTATTTTTAAGGTTTTTCTTTATTTTTAAGGCTTTGTCAGGACAGTTGTAGCATGAAGGCAAGGCAAGGCAAGTTTATTTGTAGAGCACAATTCATATACAGGGCAATTCAAAGTGCTTTACATAACAGGAAACATTGCATCAAAATCACAAAACACCAAAAGACACACGGAATCATTTTAAAATAAAGAGCTTAAAAGAGAAGAGTGCAGATAGATCTTTCAGTCATATGCACATCCAAACAAAACTGTTTTTATGGATTTAAACATTGTCAGAGTGGAGGCCTGTCTCACATCTTCAGGGAGACTGTTCCAGATTTTAGCTGCAAAAAACTGAAATACTGATTCCCCATGTTTAGTCCTGACTCTGGGCACCAGCAGGAGGTCGGTCCCTGAGGTCCTCAGAGTGCGAGATGGTTCATATGGCTCTAACATATCAGAGATGTTCTTTGGTGCTTAGCCGTGGAGAGACTTAAACACAAGCAGAGCTGCTTTAAAGTCTATTCTCTGAGCCTGAAGCCAGTGCAGAGACCTGAGCACAGGACTAATGTGATCGTACTTCCTGGTTCTAGTCAGGACCTGAGCAGCAGCGTTCTGGATGAACTGCAGCTGTTTTATCGCTCAGAGAAGCCAGTGAGCAGGCCCTTACACTAGTCTAACCTACTGGTTAAAGTTCAAGTCTGAGTCCATTATTACCCCCAGATTTCTAACTTGATTTGTCGGTTTTAGAGTGAGAGGCTGGAGGTGACTGCAGACACTTTCTCTCTGTTTCTGCGGCCCAAAGACGATGATTTCAGTCTTGTCTGAGTTTAGCTGGAGAAAGTTGTTTTGCATCCACACGCTGATCTGTTGGATGCACATTTGTGCTGAGTATTAACTGATCTAACGGCAGCATGTAGAGGTTGAACAGAAGGGGTCCAAGGATTGACCCTTGGGGCAACCCACAGGTCAAGCTCATGTGGTCTGAGACACAGTTACCAATCTCAACAAAGTACTCTCAGTCCTCGAGGTAGGACTTCAACCAATTTAAGGTGGTGCCAGTGATGCCCACCCAGTCCTCTAGTCTCTGTAGGAGGATCCCATGATCGACAGTGTCAAAAGCAGCACTCAGATCTAACAGAATTAAGACTGAGGCTTTGCCCGCATCAGTGTTCAGGCGGTTGTCATTTGTCACCTTGATAAGAGCAGTCTCAGGGCTGTGATGAGGTTTAAAACCTGACTGGAAAAGATCAAATGAGTTGAAATGGGGAGAGAGGGGGATATAGACATTCAGTCAGTCATGCCTGTTGGAAAGGAGAACTAACAGTGGGCAATATTGGCAACTTTTTTTTTTTTTGCATTATCTCGATATTCAGGGAATATTTTAACAATGCATCACATATGTGTTAAAATGTACTTGTAAAAATGTCTTGGTTGAAGTCCAAGTCTAGTACAAACCTAAAAAAGGGTAGAAACGTCTCTTTATGTCTTTGTTTGGAGGACATTTAGTTCTCTTTTTTAGGTTGCTTGAATAGTCGTAACTTATAAATTATATATCTTCAAAACAACCACTGCAATATTATCGATATGTCTCCCACCTCTACTACAGCCGTATTACAGGCTAGAAGAGAAAAAATCCTTGAACTGCATATTGCATGTTAAAAGGAAAATATTATGCATTTTTTGTATTGTTATAGCCTTAGCCCTTATAGCCCTTAAACATGCTGTTGAGTACCTTAAATTGTGTCATGTTTAGAAAAAAACAAAACAAAACAATGCACAAAATGAACATGCTTCTCTGCTGTCTGCGCTTACACAATTTACTTATATTATCACTTTAAGAGACAGCATGACATGCGATGATCAAGCTAGCAGTAGCAGTGATTGTGTTTAGACGGCAGAAATGCTCAGAATGAGTCTGTCATGATTTAAGGACTTAAACCGTGGAAGATTCTTGAATAAATAATGTCTAAAATCAGAAAAAAAAACGTCACAGATTGAGGGAGTTCATCAGGAAGTATTTTTGGAGGATTTTCTAACCAGCATTCCTTAAAACAGCATGAATGAATCTACATTAAATTTCAGGTATGTTTTTGATGACGGAACATTTTAAAAGCTCAAAAAAGTCACTGCAGCAACCAATGCAAGGTAGAATTGACAGTAAGTTTATCCTGCAAAACTCCAAGTTTCTGAGAAAGAAAATAAAGCCAAAATTTCTATTTATTTTTCCAACCTAATGTTCTGTGCAGGCTTTGAAAACTTGTATATTTAGAAAAGTTTGAAGCAAGGCACGCTGCCTTGTTCTGCACTGGCACTATCTATAATGACATGACACCAAGACGTTTTCTGTACTTGACAGACAGTTGTGCCATTGCCATTGAGTTAGATGTAAATAAAATTGTTTTGGATATATTTAAAACCAACTTAATTGCATGAGCCCATAAAACATTCTGTCGGTCTTGAAGGTGCTGGACAGTACATCAGCTGATGAAAACAGGTTTATGGTGTTGTCTGCGTACAGAAGCTTTAGCATGATCTAAAACAAGAGGAAGGTCATTGGTGAATATTTAAAACAACAAAGGCTCTGAACAGCTTCCCTGAAGTACCCTGCGTTTAATACAAAAAGATCTATCTAACAAACCAATCAACAATGTGCAATGAAAACCCGAAGTGCCAACGTGTTTCTAGTAAAAACCCATGATCCAATAAATTAAGTTCCAACTGAACTCTAATAAAACAGTCCCAACTATATGATTCTTGTCAATTAAATAATAACAGTCATCCACAATTAGTGTTATCGCTGTAGCAGTAAAAAGGTCCTCACACAATGCATGCTGAAATTGTGTGAATACATTATTATCCCTAAAGATTTGTATAAAGGCATATCGTGGCTTAATTTACTTTTCAATCAATGAATACATAGTTAAAATAATTTGCTATTTCACAAAGCTTGGTCAAGTTCTCACTTTAAACAAATACAGGTGTTAGATTTAACCTTTCCCAAAATAAATGTGTGTTTATGGCAGGCCACAATTTCCTCCAATTATTTTGGTGTTCATGTATTCTGTGTAACTTCCCCTTCTTTCCATTTATTCTAGTCACGTAGTTTACAGTATATTCCCCGGTCGTTTTCGGTCCAGTTATGTTTGCTATGTATGGTATGTTTGCTGTTAGAAGGGTTCAGTTCCACATCTAACCCTGGTGCTCTTTACTCCTCACTGTACGCCTTTTTATAAGAACACCTTTGTTACTGGTTGATTTCAAAAGCCGTCAGTTCATGGTCTGAGTGGTCTTTTTCATACACAATAGTCCAACATGTTTTCAATATTATTACAATATGTTTTCTGATAGAAATTGTTACATAATCTTTTATAGACAATCGTAGGTTTACCTTTAGGCACCTTACTTTTCCTATTAATAGACACAATATGGTGTTCACTGCACCCAAAATGTCCTATACATTAGTAAAGATAAGATCTATGGAACAAAATGTCCAACACTATTTGTATTCAAGTGGTTTGGTTAATAACTTGTTCTTTCTCTTTCTTTTTTACAGGTTTTTCTTGGCAGTACCATAGATGTCAGGACACTGAGGCCGGCTGCACAGAGCCTGGCTTATGAGCTGCTGCCTGGACCACTCGACCAGCGGGCAGCAGCATGGTCTCTGCTAAATTAAATGCATTATTGATATATTAAAGCTGGCTTTTTAGATGACAATTTGCTGATATCCAGGTAATGTAAAAGGCGCTGACACAGAAAAGTATATAAGTGTGTTACTGCAACACAATAAAACATCGCAACTGTTGATACTGTAATGACCAGAAGTATGTGTATACTGAAGCCCATATGGTCACATTCATGGGACAGACGTGTGTCTTACCCAGAGAGGCAGCGTGCAAGAGGCAGTTCCCATCTCCTGTTGTGGCGAGTGGAAGCAGCTTCTTACAGCTCAAGCACATGGTCGACCACCAATTCAAACGACCTGTTCAGAACAAATATAACAGGACATGAGCAATAATGCACCAGCAAAGATATTCTTTACAAATTAAACTTCATTACATGCTACTGACAGGAAATCTACAATAATGAACATTCATTTTGCTATTAAAATATACACACAAAAAAAAATCCTTTGATTGCAATCAGTTTGTGAAAATATAGACAATCCTTCCGCATTATTCTTCACACTTAAAGGTGTATTATGTAACTTTTCTGGTGAAGGGTCCACCACCTGGTTGTCTCCATGTATTTGCTTTGCCTCAAATGTTCCACAGAATGGCATTTAACTTATCTATCTTCATGGCGACAAGCAGCTCACAATGATGTATTAAAATCAGGTGTAATTGACTGCATATAGTTCGACAGCTGCTCCTCCTACCGGCAAAGTCATTTCCGGTCCAGGAATCTCTGCTCTTCTCACCAGGATTCTTTATGTCACAAGAAAAAAGTAAGTGTAAAAGTAAGAGCTTCAGCTTGGGCTACAAACTGGACCGGAAATGACTTTGCCGGTAGACATCATGGAGACATATCTCACATTTAATCACTTTTTAAGAGATGTGCAATAATACAAAACTCCATAAACACAACTATTGGGAGCTATTATCTTGGAGTAATTGTCTTAAGTGTAGGATGTAAACACAAGCGTCATTTTCAATATTCAGTTTGGTTACACGCGTATCAGATGAGAGCGCGGCAGTGACTCGCCTGCTTGCTCCAGTGCCATCATGGTGGACTGCTCGATCAGGTCCCTCTCGATGAAGCTGCGGAAGTCCTCGCTGTACACGCTGAGGTCGGGCAGCTGAAAGGTGTAGATGGGCATCTCCAGAGGGAACTGCTCACTGGTGCACTCTGACGCCACCTGCAGGCGGGCCAGGGACACGATGGCCGAGCTGGCGTGGGAGATGCCCCGGGACAGGCGCTTCTCTGTAAAATGTGAACAAAAGTGACTGGGCTTGAACTATTGACAACACTTTACAATAACTAAATCTTTAACAGTCTGAATAAAGCATAAACAGTGGTTTTAAGTGGTGCACATGTGTGGTTTGAGTCGTGATCACCCTCCAACCATTTGCCGCATGTCTCTACCCTCCCTCACCCCATTTCACACTTCAACTGTTCTGCCAAATAAAGCCTTTAAATCTTAAAATCGTTTAAAAGTTAAATACAAAAATGAATAATCAAAGCCTGAACATGTGGATATAATTTAAAATGAACACATACTTGATTATGAATGATTCAGGCTTAGTAACTGCGTAATTAATACTCTAACCCCTTAATTAAGTAGTTATGTTACTAAGTTTGTTGAATATTATGATTAGTCGTGATATTTGCCAACAAGCTATAATACACGATTGTACAGAAAAGAGCAACTTATCCATGATGATCTCCTCTAAATCATTGCTTTTTACGGTTATAACAAAATGCTGTATTTTGCTGTTTAAACATAGATAATTGTGATTTTATTGTTAATCACAATTATTTTGGCCATTAAAATCATGACACAAAATTTCAATATACACAATATATGCCCTATGCCAAGCAGTCTGTGTCAGCAAAGACGAACAACAAATCCAAATCCACTTTTTGCATTTTATAAACGGAACCGTTTCCAAAGTGCTGCACAGACATAAAACATCAAAACAGCAAACAAATTGTACAATAACTGAACAATTTGATCTTATTACTGACTAAAAAGAGTAAAACAAAATTCATAAAATCACAGAATAGAAATAAATAAGTAAAATAAATTAAATTAAATTAAAAAACACCAGAGAATAAAAGTGGGTACTAAAACGAGACTTAAAACACTAAGACGAGACTTAAAACACTTCCCCTGGTTTTAAGTCTCTAACTACACGAACCAGGCCATGGCAATGTGAGCTTTTAATGTTTGAAGACACCATGACAGCCACAGATCTAAGAGGAACATTTAATAATTCAGCATGGGTAAAATGTTAGTCTGAATAATCTAAAAATACTATTAAAATTTGGGATGCAATTTTGTGTTGAACAGAACTGTAATATCAAACATATTTTATACCACCCCATAGCTGGCATAGGAGTATAGTCTACTGTTTACGCCCACATCCACAGCAACAGAACTGCTACATTGGAGACACATGTTTGAGTTTTACCTTGTGCACTGTCCTCCTGCTTGTGAGTGCTGGTCCGCTCGCTCTTGCTGTTGTGAGTGGGGGTGTCCCGGCTCTCCTGGGGGGGCTTGTAGTGGCGCCCCTCATTGAAAGCCGCGGGCAGGTTGGCAGTGTGGACCTGCCGGAGCTCCTCGTAGTCATTCAAGGCAGCACTGAGGTCCCAGTTTTTCCCTGCACAAAATGATCAGTGTCACTTACATGGTTGAAAAGAAACTGTTGCTAGTGTTTCTCAAATTGGCTCATCTGTTGTTCAAGTTTGTGTTTAATTTATTGTGTATTTTATAGTGACGCAAGATATATCACAATCGAAATAGCAACTTGAATGGTGGCAATTGGTAAATCTCGTGGACTGTAATCATTTAACTCCAAACAACACATTATACTTTTCTGTATATAAAACCCGATAACCCTTTAGTTTAGACCAGGGGAGTACGGAGAGTAGGGCCACAGACGACAAATGTTTGCATTTGGGTTAGAACATTGATTTTACATCTGTACAACATTAAAATGTTTGTTCTTTTACTTATGATAGCAGAATGTTTTTGGCCAATTTAGCAGGAAAATTGGTCTGCGGGCAACATTTCCCCCCCTGGTCATAGTTTGGACACCCCTGGTTTAGACTAGGGCTGCACAATTACTCAAAACTTAATCGAAATCACAATTTGAATAGTTTCAATTTTTTAATTGCAATAATTTCCTTCACGAAATACCCTGTTTTATTCTGCATAAATACTACTTTAAATTTGTTAAAATACATTCTGAACAAGCGACAAAAATGCAACAAAAGTGACAAAGAGAGTCTAAAAGGGACAAAAACGCAACTAAAAGCATAAAAAATGCAGCTGATAGTGACAAAAATGCGACGAAATGTGACAAAAACGCTACCAAAAGTAAAAATTTGTTTGTCTTTTTTTCAGTTCTCTATTTTGTGTTTAAAATGTGAACTTTGAACATCCTGTTATTAAAAACATAAATTGCAAATCTAATCGCAATCACAATACTGCTGGTCACAGCTGCACAGCTCTTGTTCAGACCTCGATAAACATGTTCTGAAATGCATGTGATTCTTGTATTAGATTAACTGCAACATATTTCAGTTTGATCTCAAATGTTGATGCTCCTGGACATGTGTAAAATGTGCATCTTGAACAGAATCCAGCACAGCCCTAAAACTGCCTTAATATTGACTATTTATCTAACAGCACAATGTCAGTGCCCAGATGAACATTCATGATCACTGTGAAACTAACAACTTGCAATTGTTTGGTAAAGTTTATAAGAAAGACACATTATTTTAATAAAAACTCAACAATCATCTGCTGTAATGATTCAGGAAATGCAGGAAACCGCTGCAGTAAAACAATGCTTCCAGATATGCACTGGTCAATCTTATTACTGTTGATGTTTCCTTATGAATGCTCTCCATAAATGCATACACAGCAAACATTTCAATAGAGCACTGTGTGTGAAAGAGGAGAGTCCGGTAAATGGACAGTTAATGCGCCTATAGTATGCGCCTATAGGACACTTGAAAGAAGAGCATTACTTCCCTCCACACAGTTTGATAATGGAGCATGTATCCACACAGAAGCCACTGAACTACTTTAGTGAACATGAGACTGTGTGTGTGTGTGTGTGTGTGTGTGTGTGTGTGTGTGTGTGCGTGCGTGCGTGCGTGCGCGTGCGTGTGTGTGTGCGTGCGTGCGTGCGTGTGTGGGGGTGTGTGTGCGTGTGTGTGCAGGTTTTCATCATGTAGTCGAGACAGAAACCTGCTCACACATTCACTTCATGAGGACCAGAAATCAGGTCCTCATTAGCTAAATCCTTCAATATTAGATTAAAAGCATGGTTTATAACTAGGTAAGGATTCGTTTAGGTTAAGGATTGGCACTTAGTAATTATGATTATGGTTAAGATTGACTGATTGATTTCTTTTTATTTTGAATTTAGGCCAAAGAAAATGTCACAGCCTTATTTAAATATTCACATATTCTGAGCAACAGAAAAGTACATTCATCTAATAGAAGTGGGACGAAGACCTCTGTTGATTACAACATAATAACCTATGTTTAGGTTTTTCTTTTTTTATTATTAGTTGACATCTAAAACAATTATTTCTATTCTACTTTTTAAATACATTTTTAAACAACTAAAGGTGGAAATATGGTGACTGAAATCTTCTAGATAGAGAATATGCAAATAGAGTGTAATATTGATGATGAATGTATATGACATTTAGACTTAATCATGCCACTGTCTTTATTATAAAAGGTGTTTTCGTGTGTGTTGAAATACAACTATGATGATTATTTATAGCTGACTAGTCGCGATTAGT
Organism: Rhinogobius similis; assembly: GCA_019453435.1. Classification (NCBI taxonomy): domain Eukaryota; kingdom Metazoa; phylum Chordata; class Actinopteri; order Gobiiformes; family Gobiidae; genus Rhinogobius; species Rhinogobius similis. Next base: position 16,601,866 of record CM033628.1, read on the forward strand.
CGATTAATCCTTGCAGCCCCACTGAACATGTATTTGCGTATTTAAACTACACGTCCACATCACTAAATAATAGTACATATTTTTTATTGAGTTAATAAACTACATTTACCAATTATAGGCTCAAAATAAATCCATAATCATAGACCTAACCCACTTCTGCTTAAACCTAGAGCATGTGTGCGCTCTTACCCTCCAGCAGGTCTCTGGCCAGACCTGGCTCTGCCCCTGTGGACCGGACGAAGTCTGACAGGACCGCGTCCATGTCCAGGGTCATGTGGTCATGAGTCATGTGACCATGAGTCATGTGACCATGTGTCATGTGACCATGTGTGAGCGCTGGCCAGGGCGCAGCGGAGGCCTTGGTGGATGCCAGCCTTCACGTTCTCATCTGAAAGCAAACAAGGAAATGTAGGAAACAGTCCCCATCGAGTAATAGAGTCTAGCCAAAATAATGCACAATGTGTCCAGCCTTTTCCTTTCATGACTCCAACTGCCCTCCTGCTCTGTACATCATGTTCAAATGAACAAAATGAACATGTTCAAATGAACAAAATGAACCTGTAGTTGATTAAAGAAATTCTAGTTCGTCTAAAGACATGCTCAGTGCATCAATGAATCGACTAAAACAGGGTGTAGTGCAACATCGCTGGCGAAAACTCTAAAAATTGTTATAACGTTACTTAAAAACTATATTTTATACCTACCAGGATGTTTGAGTAAACAGCAAGTAAAAAGGCAGATTAAACTGTCTAGTTACTCCCAAAACTGCAGCTAACACACTTCATGCTTTCTCCTTTCTCCCGATGTTGATATAAATCCTTAATTAATCGATGTTTATCCTTAATTAATCGAATTATAGATGGTATTTCTTTTTATGATGAACTTTTTCTCAAAATATTGACACTTGAGAATACAAAAATGTTATTCTCAGACACTTCAATAAGAGTAAATTAGGATAATCGATGATAGCAAATGTCATTAACCGCTATTACATTTGAAAATCCATTTCCCAGAATATGGGATCTTTGGGATAGTGACCAAAACAATTATTGCATTATTATAAGTGGAGTTTACATCAGGCAGAACGCTGTAACCTCAGTGATCACAAGCGCTGCCTTGTTGTGTGATGAACAACAACACATTTGAGCCGTGCCTCCTTCGGTCCGGGGAATGAATGAGCTCATGCATGTGTTTCATTCCACTGGAGGTTGAGTGGGAGACGCCGCAGCTCAGCGCATTGTCAGAAGGGAAACAACACCCACAGGTGCCGTGCTCTAACATCAGCATGAGCCGGCTGACACGACTGCGAGGTCAAACTGAAGACATGCTGTTGACTAACACAAATGACAGCTCTTCTTAATGTTAACCTCATTCCTCTTTGCTTCTATTGACTCCTCTTGACACGTATTATGCTAAATTGACTTTTTTGAGCTTTAAACCATGTTCTAACAATGCTCCATCATCAAAATATACTTGGAGTTGCATTTACAGTAGCTTCGTTCACGCTGGTTTGAGGAATGCTGGTTAGAAAATCCTCTCCCCTCTAACCGTCAAAAACACACCCTTGGAAATTCCCTCGACGTTTTCTCAATAACTAACATCACTTCTATGAGAATCTTCTGTTATTAAGTCTGTAAATCATCGCCGGACTTATTCTTAGCATTTCTGACGTCTTATTATGATAATTCCAATTGCGTTGCTTCACAGGAAAGGCGGAAAAACTTGTAATTTCCTCTGATCAAAACTCAGTATGTGCCATGGAAAACAGCAGAGATACAGATGTTAATTATGTTACTATTTTTTTTATTTATTTCTAAAAAGTGATTGAGATGCCAAACTATAGGTACTCAATAACAATACCATCAATGCATAATAATTGTCCATTTTTGCACGAGATTATTCAGAGCTTCTGCTTTTAAGTTGTTTAATCAATGCACAGGGCATGTCTTTAGTCAAACAATAATTTATTTTGCTGACTACTGCCCTACAGTTACCAACCTGCCATGCATTTATAAAAATAAATACATTTCCAAGATATATTACACTTCTTGTTTTACTTTTCACAGTATTTTGAACACATGCAGAAGTTTATCAAACCTACTTTCTGTATTTTATGTGAGAGTTGTTGAGAGGCCATCTGAAGACCACAGCACAGTCCGGACCAGGGCAGGACTAGTCCATGGCTTCAGCAGACTGGACCACTCTGGGCACCGAAAGAACCCTGAAACACACAACATGGACAAACAATCAAATTACTCTCAAGAACAAATAACAGAAGAGGTGTATCAGGGATCATAGGTCAAAGCTTTGCCCTGCTCAAACATGAGATAAGGACGGTTAAACGAAATACTGTAGACACTGGACAAAATAAAGATTGTGAGAAGAAGTAGGCAAAAATATTGAAATTTAGACAATATCGTTTTGAAGACATGTACAATTCAAATTTATTGTTATTATAAAAAATGCGACATAAAGAGCTGACGGAAAAATAATTATCTTGTAATCGTTCAAAGAGGGGTACATGGTGACATTTCTGCACTTTTGTGATATAATGTATCAACATTTCACATTGGTTGGATAATTAAATAATACGGTTTAAGACCTGTTTTAACACCAATCATTTTTGTCATTATCACCCAGCCCTAATTGTGAGCGAGCTTTAATTAATACTGAAGTTTACCCGACCATTTCTGACTTTATGCTTTTGTGGTTTTGCTCATGAAAAAGGGAAGCTGTTGGATCTTGTAGAAGGATTAGGAGAAGAGCCTCACAAACAAACAATTTCTGTACATTTATCGGAACAGCAGCTGTGTGTGTGTTGAAAAAAAAAAAAGGTATATTATGTTGTTTTGCGTTGGGGTTTTCATAAGCAGGAGAGGTTTGTGGGGCAGAGGGAAGGCCTGTCCTGTGCAGATTCATTATGTTATTCCCGTGAGACACAGAGCAGCACAGGCAGCTGGTGTTTCCGCTGAGGGTGTCCTCCCAGAGCCGTCCCAAAGGCTGATACAGCACACTGTACAGCCACAGAGGAGTTTCAGGTCAACTCTCTGTACAAGGAGCAGAAAACCTGGCTTGATCAGTAGAAACGGAAAAGCCACCTGGACGAGAGGAGTAAATGTCTGACGTAATAAAACCTTGGTCCAGAGGAGGCTGAGTACTGTTCATTTGGCAGCAGAACTTTTAATAATATTGACAAAGCTGAATATCAAGATGTTTCAGGATTATCACGATGATATGTGGCAATCGACAAGAAATGTGAAAATCTTGCCTGTAAATGTGTAAATATGCTTTGGGTTCATATAATACACCATAAAACTAACCAGAATGCAGAAATATCACTTTATCCCTGAACAATTACACTGTCTGTTTGTTTTATTTATATTTTAATTTTAAGTGTTTAAAACCAAACAACAGGGAAATCTTTCATTTTGTTTCATTCTCACCAATAGAGTTTGACATAATGTGAGTGTGACAAGTTTTTTGCTTCTTTTTTTTTGGTTCTTATGATTATATCGTGACCAGAATGTCCACAATTATTCACTGACCAAATGATCTTGACAATGTTATTGCAAAAGAACAATTGAAACATTATTCATTCATTCAGGTTCATTTTGTACCTACGCTGCATTAATTATCTAAAGCCAAAAAACAGAACAGTCTATGTTTTCTGAATTTATTTGTACAAGTTTGCAGACTATAGGAAAACACAACAATAACAAAATAATTCCACCAAAATTCTCAAGACCAGTTACTTTTTTGATTACCAAGATGCACTGTCAAATTCTCTATAGTCCAAATAACTTTTTGAAACAGCTACTTTTTCAGTGAGAGGCAATTTAGAAGCAAAGAAAACAAAACTGCTCACTCATTTCCAGCACTTACTCAAGCAGAGGATAAATGACGGCTAACGATGCTGCCTCCCGACTGTGAAAAAGTGAGCCAAAACTAAATGAATACTTCCATTCAGAATCAACTTTACATTCCAGAACAAAATCTCATTATTATGACTCCTTTCACACAGTTATGATGGAGGAAGGGGTGTCCAATACTCATTCTATTTTCTGATCCATAAAAAAATAACCTACATCCAGCATTGCTCCTGTCTCAAACATGAAGCATAACTTTTATATCTGAGTCAACCATAAGAGACAGAGATTACAGTGAAAATGTGCTTTAATGCTCCTCAAAGCGTTTACATTCATTATTCAGTATGTTTATGATTATGTAATAAATGCATGAGGTTGATGTTAAGAAAAGATAACATTTATTTCCATTCTTTTGATTTGAGGTTATGTTACTTTGCCCTTTGCTCATTACGGCTGTAAGATTTATCGCAATCGAATTGAAATCGCAAATTTAATTTGAATTTAAATCCTTTTCAAACAACAAAATAACTTGTCTCTTTATGAATAAAACCTGCTAACCCTGAAGTTTAGTTTAGATCTACAAACATTTTATGAAATTCATGGGATTCTATGATTATTTTAGCAGTTCATGTTCAGTCTTTTCTCACATGTTGCTCCTGAACGTGTGTAAAATGAGAACAGAATCAAACCATTAAAACATAAATTGCAAATCTAATCACAGCCCATCGATGCAACTCTGAATCTGCATGGCAAGGCAAGTTTATTTGTAGAGCACAATTCCTACACAAGGCAATTCAAAGTGCTTTACATAACAGCATAAAATTGCATTAAAATCACAAAACAGATAAAGATAAAATCATTATAAAAAACATTTTAAAAGAGAAGAGTTCAGATAAAATCTTTCAGTCGTACGCACAGCTAAACAGAACTGTTTTAAGCCCGGATTTGAACATTGTCAATATTAGAACCCTACCTCACATCTTCAGGAAGACTGTTACAGTTTTTAGCTGCATAAAACTGAAATGCTTATTCCTCATGTTTAGTCCGGACTCTATAGGGACCTGCAGGAGGCCGGTCCCTGAGGTCCTCAGAGTGTGAGATGGTTCATATGGCACTAACATGTCTAACTAAGATGTTCTTTGGTGCTTGGCCGTGGAAACACAAGCAAAGCTGCTTTAAAGTCTATTCTCTGAGCCTGAAGCCAGTGCAGACCTGAGCACAGACTAATGTGATCGTACGTCCTGGTTCTAGTCAGAACCCGAGCAGCAGCGTTCTGGATGTACTGCAGCTGTTTTACAGCTCGTTTGAGAGGCCAGTGAACAGGCCCTTACATTGGTATCCCAGTGGTTCCCAACCTGGTGGGCAGGGACCCCAATTTCAGGGGGTCCGCAGAGCTTTGTCTGGTCAGAGACATATGCATGGATAAGTCTCTCGTAGTTTGGTTTAGATACTATACCTTTGATTCTAGCAATGTTTGTTAGATGGTAAAAGGCAGCTGATGTTATTGATTTGATGTGGCTGTCAAAGTTCAAGTCTGAGTCCATTAGATTTCTAACTTGATTTGTACGTTTTAGAGTGAGAGACTGGAGGTGATTGCAGACACTTTTCTTTGTTTCTGTGTGCCAAGGACAATGATTTCAGTCTTGTCTGAGTTTCGCTGGAGAAAGCTGATCTGTTGGATGCAGTGACAGAGTGAAGCCACTGGTCCATATTCACCTGCCATCAGTGAGACATAGATCTGAGTGTCGTCTGCAGAGTTGTGATAGGACACATTAGTGCTGACCTAACGGCAGCATGGGTCCCAGGATTGACCCTTGGGGCACCCCACAGGTCAAGCTCATGTGATCTGAGACACAATTACCAATCTCTCAGCAAAGTACTTCCTGTCTTGTAGACAGAACTTTTTAGGGCGTTGCCAGTGATGTTCACCCAGTCCTCTGGTGTCTGTAAGAGGATCCCATGATCAACACCCTGCATTTGAAGCAAAACATTTTTTTCAATCTAGGTCAATTTTTTTTATTTGACATCCATAAAAGCAAAAACAAATTAAAAAGCAAATATATTTCCTTGGTTTATTCCTGTATCACAAGCCCACATTAGCCGCATTGTATAGTCACATTTCTTATTGTATGCGTATTATCAATATTTTACATCCCTTGTGTTTTAAACCTTTTTGCAACAATGGTAACCTCGTCCTGCTGCTCGACAGTTCAAGAAGCTGTTCCATGTTTGAGGGCTGATGTTTGCGAAGACTTGTCATTCTGAGTCAGTCTTCACCAGTGGATCTTTGTTCAGAGCGCCACAGAAGAGAAGGGCGATGTAATTTAAGTTTAAGATACAAACTACAAGGGCTAGGTAATAAGTCAAAATGTAGATAACATTGTGAATGTTGCTTTGAGGATATGCAAAATGTGAATATTGTAAAAAAAAAAAAAAAAGAAAGTGGATTGAAAATAAAAATGATAAAAAGTTATGTTATAAACTTTCAAAAAAGCAATAAGGTGATATTTCTGCACTTTTGTGACTTTCACACAGACATTTCACATTTGTCTGATATTTAAACCTAAACTATTACGTTTAAAGACATGTTTTTTACACATTTCTGTCAGATTGATATGATATTGTCTGAACATCGTTATCCAAAAAATATCAAGCCATTCATTTTTGTCAATATCGCCAACTCCTTCATAGTACATTGATTGAAATTAGTGCTGTGCAGTTAATTGCATTTTAATCAAATCAAATAGAGATCCAATCAATTCAAATCTTCAATGATCATCTTGTGGCATTTTGAGGGGTCATTAGCCGATCCTCTGTCAGTAAAAGAACATGATTTGAAGCAAAGTTCTTTGGTGGAATAAGTAATTTTGTGTTAAATTACTCTGTTTAAAAGTCTACCTTGTTTATGTTTGTAAAATGTAAAAGCCATACTTTGTTTCAAAAATGTTTTACCCTCTGCAAGGAATGAGCTTTCATCCGATCTGCCCAATAAAGATGCAGCTGTTTTATTTGGAGACGAAGATCTATGGCTCAATTCTGTCCCAATTTACTAAAATATTGATATTAAAATTGCTACAAAAACTACAAATTCCTCTGTGACACAAAGAAAGAAGTGCAATAACTGAAGCATGTAATGTTGTAACGGACGACTTCAAACACAATGTCTTCTTCAACACATAAAAAATCACTTGTGAGGTGATTTGACGGTAAAAGATTTCCCCAAATCTTTTCTCAGACGATCTTATTTACTGGACAGTGCTTTAAAAGTCAATACTTTTGAATGGAAGTCGAAACGTCTTGATTTTTACCTTTGAAACTTTTATTACGGTCAAATGTCTAGAAACACAACAACACTGACTGGAGGCTCTGCAGACGCTAAAACTCTAACAATGACATTAGGACTTAAATATTTGTACAAGTAGTACAAATATTAGAGATGTCACCAATCAGTATTCTGTCTTATATTAGGCCAAATCACTAGGAGTCGGTGATAATGACAAAACTGAATACTGCAGTATCAGTATAACAATAACAATATTCAGATGATATTATGTCAATCAACAGATATGTGTTAAAAGATGAATTTGAATGTATTAGTTGAGGTTTAATAATGAGACAAATGTAAAATGAATCACAGAAGAGCAGAAGCATAATTAAATACTTCTATTAGAAAGTTTACAACATGACTTGTTATCAGCTCTATTTGTAGCATTTTTTTAAACTATAAACAATATACTCAATAATCACATTTAGCACATCTTCACAACAACATTCACAATATAATGTGCCCAGCTGTACTCCGGCCCTGCCCTTCAGACACCAGGCCGACAGAAGCCTCTGCAGGAGACAAACAGCAGTGAGCCTCTCCCTCGCTGGACACTTATCTGGTTTGTACTGGTCTGTAAACACAAGGGTGGGCGTTTTGTTGTGGCTGGAACTGGAGGAAAGTTAATATCTATGGGTGGGCCATTTTGGTAATGTATTATAATAGTATGTAACAATATAATCTCTCGGTCTGTCACAATAATTACTATATCGACTTATCGTTCAATAAACAAGAGACGACACAAAGTTTTGGGGGACTCTTTAATCATTGGGTGTATGTTCTTTGCAATAGTGAGTAAATTGTTGTCATTTTTAGAATATTTTTTGAGACGTAAAAGGTTGAATAAGTAACATATGACTCATTATAGAAACTAACTACTGGAGTGTTTCATTCTGCTATTTATTTATAGCAGCTGATGTTTTTTGTGTTGGTTTTGTGCATTCAGAAAAGGGTACTGGGCTTTATCCTGCTTTAAGTTATTGTTCCGGTAGCATACAGTAGTTTCAATAGTATTGTTTATCGAGATCATTTCTGTAGCAATATGTTGTACTTGAAATTGTTTTATTGAGACAAGCCAAAATCTCAATCCTTTTATTATTCTGATCACTTCCTACTGTTCTGAAATCTCACTTAAGATATCATTTTAAATATAAACCCCCAGTATGAACAGTACAAGTTAAGTACATGCAACTTGTTTGGGGTTTTAGTGAATAAAACCTTTAATTTATAAGTTGAGCTAAAGTGTAAATTGTTGATTGTTTGTTAATTGTAGTTTAGTTGATAAAACAGATCTATATTTTTTATCCTTTATTCTATCGAGATGCTGATTTTTTATTTAGTTTATTATTTTGAACAAGTTTGGTCTTATTTGTACCTCTATTTTCTTCGGCTGTAATGTCTGTAATGAAAATAATTTCCCCTTGAGGATGAATAATGATGATGATTCTGATAACTTTTTGACTTTTATGTTTGAGAGTTCAGCACTTTTTATGTCATTTTGGTTAAAGATATGGGCTACTTTAATTTTCCATATTGACAAACCATCAATTTGATCTTGAATGATTATCTCACTTTTGCCAAACAAAGACGTCATGAACAGCTGGACACATTAAAAACATTGTGGTAAGTGCTGCACTGCGATACATCACAGTCATACAATCACTGCCAGCTCTACCTTTGCCTCTCGTATCATTGCCCCTCTCTTTTAAAGGCACCCTCTCCCCTTCTTCACAATCGTCGCTCTATCTACACCGCAGCAGCAGAACCAACAGCCACCTCAGCCTCTCCATCTCCTAGTTTCCAACGATCAGATTCCAGGCCGATGGGGCAGACATTTCTGTGACAAATTCATAATCTTCAGCACATTACTAACGTGAAAGTCCAAAGGTTTATCCATTTAATGTATAATTCATCCCACATCACTCGTTTGGCAGTTTCTTCCAGCACAAATAACATATCATTAAAACTAGTAAATACTGTCTTTTCTAATAGAGGGTGTGTCGCCTTCTTGTCTCATTGAAGATGTTATTACTTTGCCTGGAATTAGGGCAGGGCGATGTGTCCAAACATTTTTATCATGATATAAAGAGAAAATGTGCGATAAACAGAATGAATAAATGACACTAGACGAAATACTTAACAACGGCATCATTATTTGACTTGTTTAAAGGTGCTTTACCCATTTTTTTCATGTAAGAAAGTAAAATGAGTTCTGCCTCAGCACAGATATGTTGTAAAAGCATCTATTCAGGTCAAAATGATACTGCTGCGTGTTGTCTGTGTGCAATTATAAAGTGTATAGAACTTTTAAGGATATTTAATATGTATTCAGTTGTTATAATTTTGCTTGCACTCCTCGCCTCAACATTGAATTTTAATGCATCTCGTGCCATTAGCGTTCGCAATTTGCTGCAATATCAGATTCACTTCACAACTACGAGGAAAATCTGCTGCGGTGAACGCGGAATTATATCACGATGTTCCAGATTTCATATTGCCCCAAAAGAAAATGACGATATATCATGAACGATATGATATGGCCCAGCTCTACCTAGAATGTTCCCCAGTATGGCTTTAAGCAGCAAATGCAAGAACTTCAGGGTGTTCAGTTTACTGCAATATGGGTAACATTTTAGGTAGAACTGCTCAATTGTGGAAAAAGTAATAATCACCTTTATTTAAATCATGATCGTAATCAATTATTTTGTTTGTAGAGGATGTATCAGAGGTATAGGGTTGCACGATTTGGAAAAATAAAAGCTAATAGTGATTTTTCTGTCAAGCATTGAGATTGTGATTAAATTTGCAATGTACATTCTAATAAGTCCATAAATAATCTATGGATGAATTGAGTCTCCGAAATAAAGTGAAAATTCTGTTCAAAGTTCACATTTTAATTAATTGTCCAAGAGAATTGATAAAAAGACTGAAATCGGTCTATGAATTGACAAACTAATAAAATAACCACACATGTTTCAGAGCATACTTAACTCAGAATTAATTCCGTTTTTATGCAGGAATAAACAGGAGAGTTTGCTGTTTGTGGAGCTTTTGCGATTTGATTATTGCGTACATTAAAACTGAGATTTCGATTCGATTTCGATGAATTGTGCACCCCTACATAGAGTGCCTGAAGAAATGAGACTGTTGTAAATGTTCTTTGCGAGTAGAAAAGTATAATCCATTATAATTTATGAACTGATTAAGAGTTCAGGTTAATAATAATGATTAATTGAACCTAACACATTTTAGTATTCGACTAGAGCAATTATCAATGTTTTAATTAAAATCTGATCATTGCAAAGCCTATATTTTTTCAGACAAAGCATTAACATTTCCATGAAGACAGACAGACCTCTCACATGAAAAGTGACATAGTTTTGAATGACCCATCAAGCCAACAAACAAGATCATAAGACATTCAACGTATACATATGACACATTTCCTAGATGCAACCGTCAATGAACTTATTTCTACAACCGCATACAGTAAGGGTGAGTGCTATGGACAAAAATAACGATATTCAGACATTATTTTTAAGTTTAAGTATCAACAAAATGTGACTGGACCATATAATTAACCAAAGTCAAAAATATCACTTTATACTGCAGTTTGGGAGATTTATATAGACATTTCTATCACATCTCATTTTTTGCATTCCACCAAAACATTTTTCGATGTAACTTCCACTTCTAATGTAATTTCTTTTACACCAAGCAGCTTATTTCCACAATCATGCAGCAATAAAACAATGAAAGTGCGAGCAGATCAGAAGAGTATCCTGTACACCAGAGACAGAAAACCCCAGACCGACAGTAGATTTGTTCTTCCTGTGTGTAAGTGTCCATCGCATGCCCACTAAGTGTACGACATCTCCCATGCAGCTCTCAAATTTCACATCTATTGTAACATCAGATTCATTACAGACTATCCCAATGTAACAGCTTCACTCTGCATCACAACAACCATGCAGCAAGCAACTGTAAATAGACAGACAACGGCCTATTGTTGAGAGAATAGAGCATTCTTGTGTGGGCTGCAGTCAGATGTTTTTACAGACCAGGAGATTACTTTGTATATAACGCATGACATGTAGTTACCAATGAGATGTCAAAATCAAACACCAAACATGATCATTCAAATTCTGTGAAAGGGAAAACAGGCCAAACATGCCCTTCTTCAGTCAACTTAACGCACTGGTCCATATAGTGGAGGACAGACAGTGATGAGTTAGGCCTTGTCCACTCGTTTGAGAGGTAAGTGTAGCTAAATGAGGCCAGCTCTAACACAAATGTATGGAGCAGAATTAGAGCAGGCTGTGCTAGTTCCACGATGTTGAGGCTTAATTTAACACAAAATGACACTAGTGCCTGCAGATCAATTAAAACCGGTTACATGTTCTATACAAGATGATAATTATGGCCTATTTCGGATGAGGATAAGACTTCACGTCCCTGTCTCAAGCAGGTCGTTTGGGAGAGCTCTTTTTGAGTGGTTATCAGATGTGTTGTCCGGCTAATGTGGCTCCTACGGTCTGTGACTAAGCATACATGTATCTAAACGCTCCATCCATGTCCACAGCCCGGGACAGACTGACGCTGCTTTATCTCACCCTCACGCTTTGATTGTGGCCTTCTGGAGTCTGACTTCGCCCTGAAATCACACGTTTTTGCTCATAATAATGTGTGCATATGAAGCCATCGAGGCACGTACTTGCATAAAGGCAGGTGCACCTGTCTGCAGCGCGCTCTATTGTGTCTCTCTCATCCGGGGCAGGAGCCGCTGTGTCGGCGCGCACGGAGAGAAGAGGCGTCCGGTCCTCGCCGCGCCGCGTCCGCTCATTTCCCCATCATCAGGTGAAGCTTCAGACTGGGCTCGTTAATTCCTCTCGGGCTGTCTGTCTGGCGCTGCTCTGCCCCATGTCAGATTTCTCCGCTGCAGCAGAAACCTATCCCCGCCTCCTCCGCCGCCGTCTGACGTCATGCACGCGCACCAGACGCACCTGCGCCGCTGTGCCGCCAGAGGACGCTGTGTACGTGAGCAAAACCAAACAAGCTCACTCAAGTTTTTGGAGTGCGCTCCATTCATGTTTTGCCATCAGCCAAATTCCTGTTCCGTTTACATGTAGGTTTAAAGCTGCAGGTTGTGTTGTTTTGCATTTTGTTACAGCAACAGAGAGTTATTTTACTTTCAACGTTGACCAGTATCATAAGTATGTCAGTAGAGTCTTGTTGTTCAAGCCAATGAAGGTCTGACCCAGTTAAGCAAGGTTACATTTAATGTTAATAGTGGAACTTTTTTAGAAAATTCACCTTCACATTTTCAGACCATTCAGCTCCATTCACGTGTTGCTATTTACCACCATTTACCTGGGTATAGTGGGGTTGAAATGTGTCAATATTATGATGTATTATGTTTTAAATTAAATGCCCATGTCTTGAATGTAATTCATTTTTGAATGGCTCTAGATGTCTACTTTGTTTCCAATATTACTCACAGAAGTGTAGTATTCCTTCTAAAACACATTTTGTTCCCTAGTCAGATTTTAACTACAATTGATAAAGTGACAAAAATGTTTATAACAAAATCACCAAAAGGGTTATTTGGCAGGTTTTAGTGATGAATATTAGAAATAGCATTTTCTATTAGTTTTGGTTCCATTAATTATATTATTTATTATGGCGTTTACAACTTTTATCCCAAACTGCTGTTATTGTCTTGCTTACTTTTCTTCAGAAAAATTATCATGTCCACAAAAGTACTATTTTTAGATGGCTCAAGGTTGACTATCTCTCTTTACCCATTGTCCCACTTTAAACCGATTCACCAGGATCCATGATGTTCACCTTATCCTTGTTGTCCACAGCGGTTGCGCACAGGGGAAGTCCATCCTCGTTGCGCTCCTCTGTAAGTGGGTGTAAACCGAGCCTGTCCCTGCTGCTGCTGATCTGGAGTCAGTGTGTCCAAGCCCTGGCCCACACCGCGAGTACCTGCTGCCCCCGCGGAGTCCACCTGCCCCACAGCGCGTCCTCACGCACGGTCAGCCGCGTACAGCCATGTTCTCCCCGCGCACGGTCATGTTCCTCCTCGGATTTGTGGGGCTTTGTAAATCTTCCTCGTCGTGTCCGAGCGGGCAATTTCTACTGAGAAACCAGTGCGTCCTGTGTCATCCAACCTGCTCCGAGTGCAGCGGACACGAGCTCTTCCAGTGCACTGCCTGTGGAGTTGGTAAGTTACATCTACGCACAAACTTTATTTCTGTTCAAATGTTCCAAATGTTCTTGAGCAAAACGTGCCCATATTTTGGTGTTCTATGTTGTTTTACGTTTATAAAATAAGGACACTTGTTCCACATTGTTAACCGCAGTACATTTTTGTATATTAAACAAGAATTTGGGCTAATGATCAACTTCACATTTCAAAGTTATACGGCATCTGCAAGTTGAATATTGAGTGCTGGTTAAAGGATTGAGCTTGGGGTTGTCTCATAAAGGCAGCAGTGTGTGGATCTGAAACAACTCTGGGTTTGCAGTGTAATATGATCATTTCCAAAGGAGTCTTTGTTAACTAAAGGACAGGAGGAAATATGGCCCTAGGCTGCACATACTGTTGCATTTCACCGAGTTTCATCTACACATGCTGCTGCCTCTGTTAGTGTGTCCTTTCAATTACATGATTAGGCGATGAAGAGACTATCAGTTTATTAATCTGGGACAAGTCGATGTGATTTGTGCTTTAGTTAAGTTCTATTATAACAGCGGAGTTGAATAAGGCAAAGACTAAAGACTGAACACTAGTCTTCTAATTGTTTGTTAAAATCTGTTATTTTCTTCTTATTTTCTATTCTGAGGCAAAATCCCAGTCCATATTGAAACTTTCCCCTTTCCTATGCAATTATAAGGTAAAGTTGTCGGTTTGATCCCTCCTGTAAGAAGTGTGGACTCGCAAGTCGACACTTGGACTCAAGTTAGGCTTGAATCACTATTTTGATGACTTGAGACTTGATTTATTTTATTTTTTATTACGAGATGCTAGACATAATGACAAATAATACAAAACACAGAACAAAACGTGACATGATAAAGGGCCACAACATGATTATGAGACTTGACTTGATAAAGTGGGCTTAGACTTGGGTCTTGACTTGTACTTGGACCCAGTGACTTGAGAAGACTTGATGCTTTGCAGTAAAGTGTTCAGAAAAAGTTCACGATTTTGAAAAACAAGCAAACAAACAAACAAACAAACAAACAACCATTTACATAAATCATATTCATTGCAAAATGTTGAACTGTATTATTCTGTAATTGGCATAAATACTTGAAAGGACTTGAAACTCTCAGCACAGCACTTGGACTTGAATTGAACTTAAGGGCTATTGACTTAGGCGTGTGGCCAAAGACTTGAGACTTCAAAGAATGGGTGTCACTGTGAGGGGGGTTGTGACTTGTGAATGATTAAAATGATTATTGTTGTACATGGAAGTTGCCCATGAGTTGAAAGAAGAGGCATGAGACTGGAGAAGACTAAGAATCAGAGACATGAACCCTAAGACATGTGACAGTATGTGCCTTACAGTCTAGTCCAGTTCAGTCTGGTCATTGCTTCCATTGTGGGCAGTCATGTACCTCTGATGCTGTACCTGGCTGGGTTTGACTGGCACAAGGAAAAGGCTTTTTTCACTGTGCCAGTCAAGGTTATTGTGTTTGTTATTATGTCCCTGTGTGACATCAGCAGACAGTACAATGCTTGTGTGTGTGTGCTCTCAGATGAAGACGGTGTGGAGCGCTTCCTGTACCTCGGGCGCTGTGTCACCCACTGCCCCCGCGGCCTGTACCCTGACAGGGGCCTGTCCTCCTGCCTGCTTTGCATCCACAACTGTGAGCTGTGCTCTGACGCCAGCATCTGCGCCAAGTGCCAAGACAACTACAAGCTCCAGAGCGGACGCTGCCAAATGGCCACCTGTGACATAGGTGCGGCACACACATTCACAGAGTAGCTTATTCACATTAGTATGGTGTGTATCAAAGTGTTTATCCATTCATAGCCGGTTTATTATCACATTAGGTTGCGTTCACAAGACATCACAACATTCACGTGTTGCTATTTACCAAAGTCTAGTGAATATGGGTATAGTGGGGTTGAAATGTATCAATATTATGATTTATTATGTTTTAAATTAAATGCCAAAGTCTTGAATGTATAGCTTTAGCTTTAGGCTTCAAATATTACTCACAGAAGTGTAGTATTCCTTCTAAAACACATTTTGTTCCGTAGTCAGACTTTAGCTACAATTGATAAAGTGACAAAGATGTTTATGACAAAATGGTGGGCAGCTTAAACGAATATTGTTTAAATTTCTGTTGCAATATAATGAGATATTAGGTCGAATCACTGAGAGAAATCACCAGGTTCAAATTTGTAAATTGACCATTGAGATATTTCATGATAAAGTCCAATGCTATCAATACTTGCTTACACCATCTCTCCCACAAAAATGGCGAGTTCAAGATTCAAGACTGAGGTGAACTACAAGAATGAGATTTATGAGGTGTTTGAGCTGGCTAGCCAACATTACTTGGAAGCATTCTTTGTTGAGAGGAGCAGAAAGGGCCCTCTTCATTAGGACATCTGCACCTTTCTTCTACCAGTTGGCGATTTCACAGCAGAAGGTCCTTGGACCGACCAAATCCGATGCCAAACTGCAGGCAGCACAGCAGATTCTTCCAGACCGTGGCAGGAAAGACCCAACTTCTGGAAAAAGAGAACGAAGAATCGCACTGGTTTGTGGCAAGGACTATCCAAATTTAAGCCACATGAAAACCTGATGTGCCTGAACTGCTGACAAAACTGAGAAGGGATCCAGCAGAATTCATAATTGTAGATGTGAACAAAGAGACAGATCCTTTTGTCATTACTGTCCAACTCACAGCGGCAGAGCAAACAGTGGTGGCACTAGGGAAGTCCAAGAATGAGGCGAAGAAAAACAATGCAGCTAAAATGCTCAAGAGACCAAGAATGTTCCTGCGGAGGTTACTCAAGGGGATGATGTGACCCCAAGGGATGAAGAAGTATGTCATGTTCCCCAAGACACAGGAGCCTCCAGAAGAGGACCCAGAGCTGCCTGTAGAAGTCACATTTCCTGTAGTGGGCCCAGCCCGACAGACACAGGAGGACACTTCTGCTCAAGATGACAATGCCCAACCGGCCAACCTGCTGAAACTGCTGCCTGCAGATGTCCTGCCAATGTTGGCTGCAATGGGGGCTGTACAGAGCAGTGACGACAATGACGTGTGAAGCATCTCCGCAACTAGAGAAAGAAACACCTTCTGTTATTGTGGAGGTCACAGCAGAGGACTTAGCTGAAAACAGTGACACTATCAAACCTGATGTCACACAGGGAGATACACCAGTACCAACAGCCACAGCAAGGCACCGAGGACACATCTCCAGACAACGAAGAAAGTCAAGCTGAAGCATCATTTGAAATTCCACCTTCAAATGACTTGGAAGTTTTCCCTGAACATCAACAGGAGCTTGATGTCACCCAGGATGCTCCAACAGAGGACATCCCACCCAGAGTGAACCTGCAGCTTCTGCCTGCTGAGGTCCTGTCCAAGTTGGCTTTCATGGGGTGATTGTTGAAAACAATGGCACTCTGGAGTGGGCCGAACCTAAACCAAGCACCACATGTCAGGAGGATTCTCAAGACGGCTGCTGCCCACTTCAGACTCTGCCCAAAGAAGTCTAGATCAGCAGTGTACCCAATGTTGAGACCATCGAGACTGATCTGGCAACTATCACCAACCTGACTTCAGAAAGATCTGAGGACCAGAGGGAAATTAGTCCCACAGTAGACATGCCACCTCCAGAAGAAAACGCCATCACCACTGTTTCAGAAAATATGGATCCAGTAAAGATCTCAGCGGTGTGTGTGACTCCACTGACACACTCCTGAGGGCTCCTCAAGAACCACACAGTGCAGCGTTGAAAGCAGCTGTTGTTAAACATTTCCACAGTGAGCTGAGAGTCTTCCAGAAGCAGCCCAAGTCTGCACACTTTTTCTCCAGACTGAGGAGGACGCCCAAACCCGGGACCAGCATTTTGAACCATTTTGGAGGAAGTCCTAGTGATTTTCTTCAAGATGTGCTAAAGTGCATTAACATCACATCGGTCAATTCCAACATCTCTAAGCAATTTGTTTTAATTGGCTTAATTTTACTCTAACTACAAGGACTAGCGCTTAAAACTACCAAACCAGGTCTAAACTAGTACTACCCCAGAATTAAACAAGTAAACAAAAGAAAATATACTTTTTCGCAATGTCAGGGTGCGAACCAGATCGTTTGGAGAGCCTGGTTTTGCCCCTGAGCCTTGATTTGAATGGGTCTGGTATTAAATATTAAAATTGCCTCCAAAAGGAACAGAAACAGCTAGTGTCACCTCGCAAACAATGAAGTGATGTTCCTGCTCTTTTTGAAGAGCATTTATTTAGTAAATATTACCCATCCTTAAATATAATTCTGTTCAACATCATGTGGGATTTGTCGGTGCTATGAGTTTGATTAAAAAAAAAATTAAAATAGCCATCCTATTCTTTATTCTGAAAAGTGAAATGTCATCCTCCCTGAGTGAAAAACATGAAGACTACAATTGAATTCAAGACAGAATATAAAAATGTGCTGTGTTTTGTTGAGGGTAATTTGACGTTTTGTTCCTCATGTGCCAGGCCAGGTGCAGGACCCCGACACAGGGGAGTGTGTGGGATGTGAAGCAGGCTGCAAGACGTGCTCCACAGGTTAGTGCTTTAGAACAAAAGAAAACTAAATGAAACAATTTGAAATAAGCTTTAGTAAACTATTTATAAGGCATTAATAATACTTGTTTGTTGTTTCTAAGCATTTAGACAATTACTGGCATTTGTAGATGGCTTATAATACATTATAAATGTTAATAAGCCAGTAACCAACAACGTGTGTGTATCAATAAACCATGTACAAAATGTTTATAAGAGCCTTAATTATTAAACAGTTTTCAATAAACATGTGATAAATACTTGTAAATGTGTTATAAGTGCTTATAAACAAATAACTAGTGTGGATTAATGCATAATGAATTGTGTATTAAGAAATCTTATTTTAAAAGCATAACCAACTAAATATACTGTTTATGTGATAATGCTTGCAGTTTTGAACACATTATTGTTTTATTGTTCACACATGTTTCTCCTTCTCTGTGTGTGCACAGAAAACCGCGCCATCTGCAACAGCTGCAGTGAAGGTTACTTTCTGTAAGTATTTATTTGGTCAGTGCATTATTCCAGCATATTATAACATGCTTTTTACGCGGGCTGCAACTAACAATTATTTTAGGAGCTGAACAATTTGTTTTTTGACTAGTGTAACTAATTAAGGTTGAATCATGGTGATTGAAGGCTTCTAGATGCAAATTGTGTTATATAAAGGCTATTATATTATTGGTGGAAATCACAAATTCACAATTCATTTTGGACATTTTGATTTAATAAGGCCATTTTAATTACAAGGTTGAATAAATATAATGGCATATTTCCAGTAAGTAACCGTATTTTGGAGGAAATTGGTGAACACAAAGAGACCATTGACACATGAAAAACATGATGGATGTTTGGTATTTGCTGACATTTATCTTCTTACTGCAGAAGTCAATAATTTAATGATGACACATTCTGTTTCACTCATTTGTTTTGTCTCTTAATGCATTTGGAGGGAGCAATGTTTGCAGAGGGTCCGTAAACACACCACTGACCCCAGACGCGCTTACTGTTTCCAAGAGAGACACAAAACCTGCCATGAATGAACCAACATTGGAGGTGAAGTGTGGCTTCCAGCTGATCCACAAACACACGTAAAATGTAAAGCTGCACTGATTTAAATATAATATAACGAGGGAGCTGATTTATAGCGTTTGAATTGCGCCTCTGTCTCTCTTTCCAATTGCATTCCTATTCCAAATATCACCCAAGTATATTGTGCTCAACTCTGAATGTTTTCAATACTGTCAGCCTCTATTCGAGATTTATACATTTAATTTGGTCTTGATATCAGAAAAAAACTATAAAACAAAATCATCTTCATCGCAGCAGAATATTGCAGTATATTCATATTTTAAGGTTGCCAATTTTATGTTTGGAAAATGCTTTGTTGTAGTTACTCCCAGTGTGTGATTGCATTATCTTGGTAGCCTACATTGCTATGGACACTGATATTGGATCCCTACTTTTTTGACTGACTTTGGAGTGACTGGAAATATCAGGGCATATTAGGGAAGACTGCTTCTGTAGAAATGAGAAGAACAAGGGTTACGCTGTTTTCATGTGGCGTTGGATAAATCGATAAATCTCATAAAACAAAGAGACAGCTTGTCAGAGATTTTGTTTCAAGAGAACATTAAATTGTAAACTACTTCTTGAATAGTTTCTGCTCCAAACAGATACAAAGTGTGTTCTCAGAATCCGACCAAAACCACATGAATGCCCTGCACGTGAACTAATCTTCCATCGAACTGCCCAAAATGCACGCAAAAGTGGCAAAAGGTTCAACTCCACACAGAAAGGCCACACTCCACACAAAGCAAAATAGACACAAGTACAGTGCCAGCTCCTTTACATATGTGGGCTAATTAGTCCAAGTGGAGACAAGTTTGGACGACACAAAGACAATCCTGCACAGAGGGACAATCATCAAACATCATGACACTTTTGGAGCAGGTGTATGGAAGTGTAGAGTTGTGACTCGGACTGTTGAGGTCTCCGGTCTCTGCTGGGTGTGTCTTAGAGCTCCAGTGTATTCATGCGCACAATGGACCTGGGAGTGTTGCGGACTGGAGCAGTGCATGCTGGGAGGTGAATGTGTCTATTTCCAGGCTTTGATACAAAGACCTAAACTCACTTTGATGTTTTAGAGCACAGAAACTGGTCTGACGACAAGTGTTTTATTGTTGTTTTGTTGCGGTCGTATTTCATTCTAAACATTTAGCTGTGATCTATGGGTGCTTCTTTGTCCTAGATTAAGTTTATTTGCTTTTATCTTCATCACTTCTACTGCTGATCATGATGATGAAGTTTGCATCATTAACTCTGACTTGTAACTTTGTGACTTTTACAATAAGAAAAACGTTAGTTAACTAGCTGCAGGATGTTTGGATTATCTGTATTGTAATATCATGCTTGAAAGAATGTAAAAAGCTAACGGTTATAACATGATATTGCAATTGAAAGTCTCACAATAATATATTATATAATATAATAATATATATATTGCAGATTGAGACAGATTGAGACACCCTTGGATAAACAAATTCAATGCATTCAATGCAATTTAACAAATTCAGTTCAATGCAGTCAACTAGAGGAAATGATCAAGATTTAAAATGAAATGCTTTGCAATATGATTGTACTGGTAGCACAAAACGCTTCAAGGGACATTTCTTAGAGAATAAGGAGCATTTCCAAAATATTACAATAAATAGTATACTGTGAGGTCAGTGCTGTAATAATATTGTACTGTGAAATTTGGATATTGTTACCCCAGTGCGTATTCGCAGAATGTGATTTAACAACCATACACTGTCTGCAGATGACTTTATTTTACTCTCTTTCAGTTGTCCTTTCATGTAAACGGGTGAACTATACATATTTGAGCCAGTTTAAATTACATGCATGAATTGGATGCTGTTTCTAGTTTCAGGTACAAGTGTCGGAGGCACTGTCCTCAGCGCACATATGCAGACCCTGAGCGGAGGACGTGTGTGTCCTGCCCCGCCCCCTGCTCTGACTGTAGCAGCAGCAGCACGTGCCTGTCCTGCCTGCCCGGGTACTTCCTCCACGGTAACACAGACAAACAAACACATGCACTGAAGATACAGTGTCTTTTTTTCTAATCATGCGCTGGTAATTGTTTAATTTATTTACAGCAAAATAGTTCATTTGTATTGTAAATTAGCGCCAGGTCGCTCACAGAAAACATGCAAAAGCTGTGAATGCAAATGAAGAGGGAACAGTGTGTTTACCTCCAACAGCAGCAGCAGTTTGTGCTGACATGGTATTGTCCTGAGCTCTCCTCCACATGAGCCGTGTGGACTCAGGTCATACTCAGGCCGGTCAGGTCCACAGAGTTACCATGGAGACGTTCTGAGAGTTCAAACATGTTATTTGACTTTTCAGTAATCATTATTTAGTTTGATCTGTTAATAACCTGTTTTTCATTTCTTCATTCTTCATTTAATCCTTTTGGTCAACCATCTGATAAAAGGAAAGTATGAAGCTTCAAAAGTAAAACGTTTGAACAACAAAACAAAGGGAAAGCTATCACCCACTTATTTTCACTCAAATAAACAATCCTGTAAAGAATCTGGATCAGTTAGTAGTAATAGTTCTTCTGCCTGGACTTTATTCCTTTAATTACAAGTCTCTAAATGTAATTTCTGGTCATATAGAAAAAGAGATCAACTCTGATGACAGAGGTCAAAACTACAGGGAATCAGCTTCACAAAGAGCCCATATATTTGTTTATGCTTCAAATGTTTCAGAAACAGCTTCAGTTTTAAAAGAGGATACTTTTAGATTTAGAAAAAGAAAATTGTTTATTTTCTTTTACCCCAGATATACTGTTGAGATGATATATTGAATTGCCGGTTGTCTTTCAGATGAGAAGTGTGTGAAGCAGTGCCCTCTGCAGACCTTCGATGACACCAGAGGGTGGCGCTGTCATCCCTGTCACTCTTCCTGTCTGTCCTGTCGGGATCCGGGGCCCTCAGACTGTGTGCTGTGTCAGGGAGGGGCCGCTCCTGTGGGGGGCCAGTGCCCTGGGCTCAGCTGCCCTGTGGGACAGTACTTTGATGGTCAGCACAGTTTTACATACTATTCTTCATTTCTTATGTATGTGAGCAAAACAACAAGAAAACCAAGTCCATTATCTAAGCAATGAAAAACAAACACATTCTAAATTATTTATTTTTTAGATGAAGTTTACTTTAAAACAATCCAGTCTGCCTGTTGTTATGGAGACAATAGGAGGAAATGTGTGCAATGCATAGGTTTGGGCATATAGCTCCCTCTGCTGTACAACACGTGAAAATAAAAAAAAGCAACATTTTTAAACTAATCTGACAATCTTTGTTTAGTAAAAGCCCCTACACAAAGACATTCGAGTCAGATCCATTATTTAAATTAAACATAGACAATATCGGGTACTTATGTCATTAATTAATGTAACAAAAATATCCATGATTTATTTTGGTTCTGATTCACACGTAGCATGTTTTGGTACCACTTTACAATAAAGATATTAAGTCTTTGCTCATACTTTATCAAGGCTAATAAAAATGTAGCTATAATAGAGCCTTGGTTTCTGTCTTATTTTCAGTGAGTGCTGGTGCATGTTCAGTGTGTGATATTTCCTGCATGAGCTGTTTCGGCCCTTCGTCCCTGGACTGCTCTGTCTGTTTCAAAGGTACATCTATTTAAGTGTTGGGTTTGAAGTCTGTTTTACATCATGTTGTCTGGTTGTCAGGGTTCCTCTTGGACCAGGACAGCTCGTGTGTGGAGCGCTGTCCCTCTGGCTCCTTCTCTAACTCTGTCCTCGGTGTGTGTGAGAACTGCTCTCCCAACTGTCAGCTCTGTGAGGGCTCCAGCGATAACTGTGTCAGCTGCTCAAAACATGGACACACGCCTTTCCTCCATCAGGGGAAGTGCTGGTCTGAATGCCCGGAGTAAGTCTGAAACTGTACAGCAATCTTTTCAGCCTTGATAAGTGATGTGGGCATGTGGATAAATCATGTTGTATGTGAGATATTCTAACCCTAAAAAGCCAGGAATATGATATAGGCCTACAGTAAAAGGTGAGACACTCCAGGTGAATAGTAAAAAACAGAAAAAAAGATAACAATTTGAAACTTTTCCTGTAGTTTACTCACATAAATGTATGAAAATATTACATAATGTAATGTTTTCATAGAGAAATAAGCCTAACCCTAACCCTAACCCTAACCCTTTTATTTGTAAAAAACTGCCAAAATTGAACATATTTGGGAGATTATAATCTGAAAAATGGACAGAACCAAGTTTATATTTCTTGGTTCATTTTGTACAGATACTAGTTACACATTTTTTCTTATTATTTCATTTGAGTGAACTAGATCTGACTGAAAATTGCTTTCCAACTTCCAATTTCCAACTTCTTATTTTGGCCTAAGACCCAAATCGCTAAACAACAAAAGTCTCTGCTTCTTTGTTCAAGGACACTTACAGAGATCAGGTTTTTGACATCATGCATCACATATTTTTCACATAGCGTATTATTAAACCAATAGAGATTTTAAGATACTTGTGATTTATTGTGACCCAGCTGCTTATTGGGTTGTTCCACGACTCTTGTGTGTTGTTTTTGGTAATGCTAATAGACTTTTTTTTTTTTTTTACATATTGCCAATAGGGCTGCAGTGGAGTAAAGACATGCCTTATCAATCGCTTTGTTAACTATTAAAGGGGACTAGCTAAATATTTCAAAAACATAAAGTATCTCTGTGTATCTGACCCAAACTGCAATCACAACACTATAACTGCAAAAACAACTATTTAACCAGAAAAGTACAAGAGGAAAGTGTATTTATTTGTAAAAAAAAAAAAAAAAAAAAGCAAAAAAAAAACAAAACATCTGATTGAACTCCTCAAATCTTTGGCTAACCTATTCCATGTCTTCTCCTTGTTTCTGTTGGTCCTTATAATCTAAATAAAATAAAAGACACCAATCAACTTAAGGACTACAACCCCATTAAACGCTCTATATTATGTTGCAGGCACTGTTTCTTTATGCACCAAACTGAGGCTGTACTTGTTTGTTTCAGTGGTTTCTTTGAGTCGGAGGAGGCCTTGTGTGACCCCTGTGCGGCCCCCTGTCAGACGTGTGATGGGACCGGCTCACATTGCCTGTCCTGCTCTGAGGGGTACTTTCTGGAGGGCCGGTCCTGCAGCCTGAACTGCTCTGAGAGGATGTATCCCTCTGAAGATGGGACGTGTAGACACTGCCCTTCTCACTGTGACGTCTGCTCTGATCAGCACACATGTTTCAGTGAGTTTCAACTATAATCGAGTAGTAATTACCGATCAGAGTCTGTGCTTTTTAATATTATGAACCAAATGGTCATTATAGGTCCAGTATTTAGCTACATAGACTTTTCTTCTGCTTTGAACCACACACATATGACGTTGTTTTATCTTTAAAGGGGACATATTATGCAAAATCAACAATAATGAGCTTTTAACCCTGTGTTTCCCCTTTCTTAATTTACTCAAAGTTGTATTTTGATTGATTCATGCATGTTTGAGTAATCCTGTATTGGCCGACCCACATTTCTGTAGTTAGTTGCAGTTATTTGAAATATTAAGACCCCTAGTGATGAATTTGGGTTCTAAAATGTTATGTAGCCACTCAAAAAAATAAAAACATGTAAATGACAATCTTAAATTTGTTACGGTGAAGAGGTGGGCCTTTTGCGTTTTTTAAAGAAGAAATAAATGGACCGATTTCTATTACTGAGCTGTTTTAGATTAATTGCTGTTTTCAGTTCACAAAATGCAAAATGTTCTGATCTACTTTTGTTATTTTAAAAAAAAGGATAATATGTCTCCTTTAAAAACAGTGGTTCCCATCCTTTTCCTCCGATCGACCCCTGTTTTATTCTACCTTTACCTCTGGCAACTCCTATATTCTTCCTTAAAAGCTACTCTCTTATGAAGAAAAATGAAATAAAAAAGTACTGTTAAATAAGATAAAGTAATAAGTGATAAGTAATAGAATAGTAATGATATAAATATTTCACAAAAAGCAATTAACTTGACATCCCTTCATTACAATTCAGTTTGGACCTTTTTTTAGAAACCCTTGGGGCCCAGTATGAAACTTTAACTTCTAGCTTGGGATCTGATTAAAATAAAAACATTATTGGAGCATTGGGGTAATAGTATAAAAGGAGTCTTATGAACAAATGAACATGCATAAGATAAGATTCTGTCACAAATAAGAGTTATTCAAATAGTGTGACGTACTATCAGTGCATTGAGAACATGAAAAAACAATCATGATCAATTAGTCTCAAGATCTTTCAAAGGAAATATGAGGTTCCTAGATAATTAGACTCTGGTGATGCAGTTTGTCGATCCCTGGGAGATTCTTTCTGTCTGACATGTCTGTTATAGTAAATGTGGTTTCTTTTTTGTGTGTTTTGTGCAGAGTGCAGTTTCCTTTACCTCATGCTGAATGGAGTGTGCAGGGCCAGTTGTCCTGAGGGATACTTCGAGGACATGGAGGAGGGCCGCTGTGGGCAGTGTCACCCAACCTGTGCCTCCTGCTCCGGGCCCCTGGGAGACGACTGTGAAACCTGCTCCTCATTCAGTCCCATGCTCTACAAGGGCACCTGCTTCAGAGAGTGCCCCGCTGGAACGTACTACCAGACGGCTGCCAATGAGTGTCAAGGTGCGACCACAAAAAACAGATTTAACTTTTATATTTATACTTTATGATTACATGTATACTTTACCTTTGGGCAGAAAAATACAGGTTGAATGTTCTCACAGCTTTATCACAAAAAATCACAACAAAAGTCACATACATTCTTAATATGTCCGTAAAAGCAATACATTATTAACTAATTAAAAGGTGCTGTACCTGATTTTTATTGTTTTGAAACATGAAAAACAGAACTAGTTTGTTTTAAAGTCTTTACAGCAGTCACATATATCTCTCACTTACATAATGCATGAGTTTCTCCAGAGCGAGGTTTGCCATCCCGGGTAAAACTAATAAACATTACACTAACATTAATAAATAACACCATATATACATAAATGCGGGAAAAGCGTAGTTGTCTCGTTTTCACCCAAATAGAGGCTTTTATAATATACTGTATCTGTACTGGGGCAACACACCTTTTTCACGTTTCAAAACTGTAAAAATTAGGTACAGCGCCTTTAAGTACATAATTAATATAGCATTTTTAATTTAAAATGGGACAAAATACTTGTCAACGTTTTTGCTACGAAAGTGTGCACATGATCTTTTTAAGCTTTATCTGCTGTTCCTCTACTTTTTAGTGACAAATATGTTAATTTGCAACGTTGTGCTCTAAAACTGTGTGCTGCCTCCTTTGGTTAATACATTTCAAGAAGTCTGTGACCTCATACATCCAGACCCCACCCTGAATCCCCCTTCACTCTCCCTTTTGTCCTTCAGGAAGTGGCAGTCTAAGAGCTCTGTTTTAACTGTGGCTGTAGACAGAGAGAGAGAGTTTAAGTGTATAGTTCCACTTTAACTTTAAGATGTGTGTAACAATAACAATGTCTCAATTACTCATTCACTCTCTTTACTTGGTGATGATTAGCTGCTTCTGACCACCACCAATCACTCACACATCACACTCATACATTGGTAAGGCGTAGTGTCTTGCCCAAGAACACAATAACAGTATGCACAAATAGGGGCTGAACTTCTTGAGCAAGAGATGAGCTATTTATATATCGGTTCCAGTGTCAGACTCAACCGATATCGACTGATTTTCACAGATATCGTATTGGCTGATATGAAAAAGGCTGATATTTATTTTTTTGGTGCTGCCCTAGTATTTGTAAGCTCTTGTGTCATTCCCTTTTTGTTCTAAGCGCATTCAATTTTCAGAAAAATTAGTTCTGTTATTATTTTTACTGAAGTGAAGTGAACAGCTCGGCTAAAAATAAAATCCATATCCATCACTATCTTGAACCTGAGACAACCGCTCTCTGCCCCATTCACTTCACCACACTGCACCCGTCCTTTTTGAATACACTTGGGTTTCTGTTGTTCCTTGTGTGCAGAGTGCCACCAGACCTGTGGCAGCTGCCGGGGGCCCGAACCTCACCAGTGCACCGACTGTGAGAGGGGCCTCGTGCTGGACCCCAACTCCCTGCTGTGTGGTGTGACGGGGGACGCACACTGCCCCCTAGGGACCTACCTGCAACACGACCAGTTCACCTGCTCCAGCTGCCACCGGGGCTGCCTCTCCTGTGAGGGGCCCCAGCTCTGCTCCACCTGCGCGGCCCCCCACCACCTGCACAGTGAGCACAGTTATTCACACTGTAATATATAAAAGATCAAATAAGCTGAAGTGTTATTTATAACTGGCCAGTGGTGGAAAGTAACAACATACAAAAGTAACAACACTGCCTGTAAAATATTCAGGTATCTGTACTTAACTTGAGTACATCTGTCAGTGGATACATTTTATTTTTACATCTCTGAGAGCAGGTATCTGTACTTTTCTACATTTTTTGAAAAGGACTGAAATGTAAAAAGTACTAACCCTAACCTTTTTTTTTTCGCACATTCATGTTGACTTCCTGCCTTTGAGTTCAGGTCTTGGCTTTGAGCAAAGAAAGATGTACAAATAAAAAGTCTAGAAACAAAGAGGAATTGATTGACTTGATTACACATGATTTAAAATATTCAAAACTGTCATGTACCAAGAGCTCAGAGAAAGGATGCATGAGACATTTTGTGTAAGATTTAGGATATTACAAAACTATTCACTATCATTTAAAGTTATTGATAAAAACACAGTTATGGAGTCTTGTTTGTGCTGAAAAAGGCTCAAGTAAATAGACCACATGCCTCATAATGTGTAAACACAAACAAATTAGTTTCAGAAAAGTTACTGTTTTTATCTTTTAAAGCAGAATGTCACTTTAAGCTCTGAATTGTTCCTCCTCTCAGATGGCACATGCGTACGCACATGTCCTCTGGGCACATACAGCTCCACACAGGACGCAGATGGACAACAGCTGGGCTTCTGTCTGCCGTGTGACCCTGTCTGCTCCTCCTGCACCGGAGCATCGGCCAAAGACTGTCTGACCTGTTCTCCAGGACACCTGCGCCTCCTGCACCTCTGCGTCAGCCACTGTCCCACAGGGTAAAGGATACAATGCTTTTAGATGAAAAAGGGACTCCACCTGAAAGCTAAGGAGGCATTACCGTAGCAACAATCAAGTATCAAATGTCTTATGTTCATCCAAATGTGAGCTTCAGTGCCTGAATGCAGCAAAAAGCATAACCCTGGTCAGTAGCACTCCCCTTACTCCTGCCTTAGTAAAGCATGAATAAAGACTTAATTAATAGTGAACAAAGAATTTATTAAGAATGATTCAGGCTTATTAACTACTTAGTGTAAGTGTAAAGGAGCTGAAACAGAAGGAAGAAGAAAGAGTATTAGTTTGAATAGATGGAGCGATAATTGTTCGTCTGACTACTACAGTGAAACAATTGAATCTGAGAACAATCTGAATATGTTATCACTGTTTATGAATCAATCAGAAGCCAAATTAGAACCGAAATATTCCTCACACTTTATACATCCTCTAAATATGTTTGCAGGTATTACACAGCAAGCTCTGGGTGTGAGAAGTGCCATCACTCCTGCGCTCTGTGCTCGGGCCCTGGTCCAGAGTCTTGTCGAGTCTGTGCTCCGCCCCTGCTGGAGATACAAGGAACAAACCTGTGTGTGGAGCGCTGTCCTCCACGCTTCTATCAGAGCGAGCATGTGTGCCGGCAATGCCACATCAGCTGCCAGACGTGCTCAGGTAGGCTTATCTGGAGATTTGGGTGTGAATTTGGAGATTAATCTGCCTTTTTTAACTGTTTACTAGTTTTTTGTACTTGCAATTGTGTGATCCCTGTAGTCTCCTGGTCTTGTCAGTGCATTTTTAGGGAAGCTACATGGTGAAAACAAGGATTTTTAATAGGTTTGAGAGATTTTGCCAGCACCCACTGCACCTTTTTTAGTCGACTAAGCACAGAACATTTCTTGAGTTGACTACAACCCTAACACTGTGGAACATGAACATACTTGGCAAAGCAATTAAGGACACAAGCAGATAGAAAACTGACCCAGGACGATGAGGGTCAGTGTGGTAAGTGACATTTCTGTGCCCTTGTTTTTGCAGACGCGTCACCTCAGGCCTGTCTCTCGTGTGATTATGGGAACACTCTGAAGGACAACGTCTGCTTCCCTCGCTGTGAAGAGGGGACACACTTTTCAGAACCGGTGAGGAACAGCACTGTAAAATTTGAGTTTGTTACCACAGTTAGTACCCGGATGTCATAGACCCTTAAAAGTTTGCAAACAAATACATTTTCAATTCCGGGATGGAAGTGGAAGTTAAGTATATGTAATGCATTGCCTTTGGATAATGTTAGGTGCATTATGCTCTGGAAATATCATATTTTGGGTCTTGACAAAGTGAGTGCTGTGCATCAATAGAGAGGAAACAGCTGTTGCTAACGTGCTTTGCGACCTTTTTTTTTTTTTTTGCAAAGGGCTCAACATATAAGTAAAAGAGTACTTTTACTTCAAAAATTACAGACAAATGGAAGTAAAAAAAAGTGCAAGACAAGACTCGTTAAGACGAAAACGACTGCACAAAAAGTAATTGTCTCTGGATATAATTGTAATTTGTTAAGTTAAGTTATTTTAGATGGACAAAGCATAAACAATGTATGAGAAAATCAGGTGACAGCTAGAAAACGTACATCGAGTGCACCTTTAAACCAAAAACAAATTAGCCACAACTTAAAAAAATAGTCTGAAGAACAATTGTTTATTTTAACACATTCATAGTAACATTCGGATTGAAGGTTATGAGTTCAAATCAAGCAAACAAAATATACAAATAAAAAGTTTAGAATATCGAGAAATAAACTGACGTCAAGACGTTTTTAAAAAATCAAGATCACCTCATTTTACCTTAAAGGGAACATATTCTGCTGCACTGAAGTTTTTTAGCTTTTAACCCTGCTCTAACATTGTTCTGTCATCAAAAACATACCTGTACAGCAAAATCTTGATTTTGATACTAAGCCGCCTCACTGTGACTTCAATTCCACAATGCTCTTTTTATAATCATTTTTAACACATAAAAATACTACTTTGTTTATAATATCATCTCTAATTCTAGTTCTAGTATAAAGTTAAAGATTTTTTACTTATTTATTTTTTTTATGTCCGGTTAATGTGACTTTTTTGTATCGATAATTGCTCAAATTAATATCTAGTTTTGATACTATCCAATCCACTATTTCTATTTCTAATCTTACAAACAAAGCAGTTTCCAAAGTGCCGCACATAGTGAAATGAAATAAAAAAAACACAATACCTAAACCATAGAATAAAATAGAAACAATAAAAACACAATAAAACACATTAAAAGAGTAAAACTAAACAATAAAATAGACTAATAGACATACACAATGAGAAGAAAGAATCAATAAAAGACAACAGAGGACCACACAACTTACACGATGTTAAAAGCCAGATAATAAAAGTGGGTCTTAAGACGATACTACGATAGTTTTAGTTCAATTTTATCACAACTTATACACAGATTTATTAAGTAATCGAGAGGTAAAAACAACTATCTTCTTCTACTGTGAGTTCACGCTTCACTGACCAGTCACTCGCTCAGAGCTTGACAGAAGCTGACCAACAGCATAAGTGTGAGGGAAAAGGCATTAGACAAAATCATTATGACAATTTCACAAAAATACCATATTATCTCAGGGATAAGATCACATTTTTTATTTTTATCATCATATATCCCAGTTGTACCATGTATTTAAAAAAATACAGCTCATTATAGTATGTGCGCTTTATACAGATCACATGGGTTTAAGAATGATAAATTAGAACCAATGCTATACCAATAACAAGATTTAACGCTAAATATTACATCTAAAGAATGAGATGCTGGGACTCCTCGTCCAGATCATGATGTCTGAGAAAAGGAAGTGCTCACCGAGGTCCTTAAGCGCCAAAATCTTTTAGAGAACAATTGTACAACGTTCGATTTGTCAAGTTTGATTTTGCTTTGTTAACGCCAACATGTTACAGCGCACAGTTTTCCTCAGGGCAATGTCTTGAGTTGACGTAGTGCCATGAACCATTTATTATTATTTTTCAATAGGTTGAAAATGGTTGAAAAGCTTCTCAAAATGTTTTTTGTAACTGTTAGTAAAATTGCAAACTATAATTAAACCAACATGGTCATGAGTGAATCACGAACAACAGCTTCACATTAGTCAGAGTACATGTTTTCACTATTTTATAAAGATCACATAATTTTAATTGTCAATATCAGTAAACGTTACATGCCCAGGGTTTTATAATAAAGTGTAATTCTCACAAACATCTCCAGAGACACTTTTTGATGACATTGGAAGGTCAAATGTCATGTCTTGACACGTAGGGGTCGCTAATGTTTAATCTGATTAGTTTTTTATGTTTATGTTTCGTTATTTACGCTTTATTAATTACAAAAATTAAACTCCAATCGTAAAATTTCAGGGGTTTTTTGCCTGCCACATGGGCAGCCTCAACCAAATTAGTCACATGATGAAGGAGCTCTATCCAGACTCTAATTCTACGTTCATGACATTCAATTCAGATTTTTTTTCAATTTTTCTTTTTTCTTTTTTTTTTTTTTGCAAATAAAATGTGACTCAAATCAGTTTTCATGTGTGAACCAAAACAGTTCTGGGTCTGATGTGGAGAAACAGGTCAAAACCAGGAGTCGAGCTGTTGTTTCATTATGAGTCAGACTATAATAAGGAAGCATTTGTCAGTACAAGCCTATAGTCATCTATATCGTTTGTCTTGAAAAGTAAAAGCTGACTGTAAAAGTTGACATTTTGTCTTTGTCACATATACAGTCATGGCCAGAAGTGTTGGCACCCCTGGATTTTTTTCAGAAAATGCACTATTTTGCCCAGAGAAAATACAGCAATCACATGTTTTGTTATACACGTGTTCATTTTAAAATAGAGAGGAAAAAAAAGATTACATTTCACACAAAACTAAAAAAAAAAATGGTTCGGACAAAATGAATAGCACTCTTAACTTGATATTTGGTTCCACACCCTTTTGAAAAAATACATTTGCACTTTCTAGCTTCACTGCTGTGTCCGGCAGACATTTAAGGGTTTAATCTGTTTAATTCCTGTCTTTTCTTGTGTAAAATGTGTCTCCTGTTTAATTTCAGTGCAGTAGAAGTCAGATTAATGTGACTTGTCTGTTCACAGTGCAGTTACCTTGCAAAAGATCAGATTAAAATCAAATTTTGTTCCACATATGAAAGTGGTCACATTTGAAAAACTGGCTGTTCACAATGTCATGAAAAAATCAAATCCTGTTCACATTTGGACAACAATCTGCAGAGTGAACATAGCCTAAAAGACATAATAATAGACAGTTTAATAACAAAGACTGTGATATTATTAAATCAAATTGTCAAAAAGAATAAATAATTTCAGATTTTGATCAACAATGCACTTTATTTATAACTAGTCTCTATCTAGAAGCCTTCAGTCGACATTATTCAACATTTATTTGTTTGATCATGTATTTAAAAGGCCCAATGTATAATAGAAATAAAAATCTAGCAGAATTATTCAAAATTGTAAATATACTGTAGCTATGGCAACGGCATGTCATGTCCACTGTGTGACATCACGCGTGATGTCACAAAGTGGAATTCTGGCATCCTACTTAAGTCAAGCCTGCTGTGAACACAGGTCATTTCTCCTCGTCCTTCGCAGAGATAAGACGCATTTTTAAGCATAGCAGATGAAAAGGCATTTTAAAGCAGAGCAAACCACAAACATGGAGAGCTCTACAGGATACGCCATGTCCTTACAAACCAAGCTGAATGTCAACTACAAGCACGAAATCAGTGAGGTTTTCGAACTGGCAGCAAAGCACGGCTTGTTTGCAAATTTTTCCAAGGTGAAGGTAGAGGGCCCCATCCACAAGGCAATATTCACCTTCCGTCTGACGGTTGGTGATTATGTCGCAGAGGCTGAGGGTCCAACCAAAATGTTCGCCAAAACCCTGGCAGCGCAACAGCTTCTGCCGGAGCTGCGCCGTCTGGTCCTTCCACCCAAAAAGGAAAACTGTCAGAACAAGAAAAAGACCGCCAGTGGTCAGTGGCAGGTTCTTCCCCAGTTTGACCCTGGTGACAACCCGGTGGTGTGCTTGTCTCAGCTGCTAACAAAATGGCAAAGAAAACCAGCTGAATACACCATAGTGGACGTGAACAAGGTGACAACACCTTGGGTCTTCTTCGTCCAGGCGACTGTGGCTGATCAAACTGTGGTGGGAACAGGCTACTCTAAGAAAGAGGCCAAACAAGCAGCGTCGGCCAAAATATTAAATTCTTTTGGCTATAGTTTCCCCATTTCTGAGCCAGATGTCATCATTGAGGAGTTTATTGAGAGCGATGAGGAGCTGACGAAAGAAGACCCCGTTACTCCAGATGTCATCATTGAGGAGTTTATTGAGAGCGACAAGGAGGTGACGAAAGAAGACCCAGTTACTCCAGATGTCTTCACTGAGGAGGTTACTAAGAGCAATGAGGAGGTGACGAAGGAAGACTTTGAGAAGGACCTACTGCAGCTGCCTGAAGAAGTCATCCAAGAAGAGCCAGCTGAGCTCTTGGAGGACACACTCACTCAACCTCAAGCTGCAGGTAACATGTTCCACCTCCTGCCTTCTGACGTCCTGCCCATTTTGAAGGAAATGGGCATTATCCAGATGGACCACGGAACAATCGAATGGAGTGAAGATGCACCTTCAGCTCACGGAGAAGCATCTGAAGTTGTGAAGTCTGTAGAGGTGATCCAGGTAGCTCGACCAACACCAGAGCTCCATGAAATGACCCTTGAAGACCCCACAGCAGACAACCCAAATGTTTGCTTGGACGACACAGCTGCTTCACAAGACGAAACGCCCAAAATGGACAATGAGGTTCAGCCGTTACCCACAGATCTGGTAGTTGATGGGGGAGGATCTGACTCTCCCCTTCAGCCGTTGCCCACAGATGTGGTAGTTGATGTGGGAGGATCTGACTCTCCCCTTCAGCCGTTGCCCACAGATGTGGTAGTTGATGAGGGACCATCCAACTCTCCCCTTCAGCCGTTACCCACAGATGTGGTAGTTTATGAGGGACCATCCGACTCTCCCCTTCAGCCGTTACCCACAGATGTGGTAGTTTATGAGGGACCATCCGACTCTCCCCTTCAGCCGTTGCCCACAGATGTGGTAGTTTATGAGGGACCATCCGACTCTCCCCTTCAGCCGTTACCCACAGATGTGGTAGTTTATGAGGGACCATCCGACTCTCCCCTTCAGCCGTTACCCACAGATGTGGTAGTTTATGAGGGACCATCCGACTCTCCCCTTCAGCCGTTTCCCACAGATGTGGTAGTTTATGAGGACCATCCGACTCTCCCCTTCAGCCGTTGCCCACAGATGTGGTAGTTGATGAGGGACCATCCGACTCTCCCCTTCAGCCGTTACCCACAGATGTGGTAGTTTATGAGGGACCATCCGACTCTCCCCTTCAGCCGTTACCCACAGATGTGGTAGTTGATGAGGGACCATCCGACTCTCCCCTTCAGCCGTTGCCCACAGATGTGGTAGTTGATGAGGGACCATCCGACTCTCCCCTTCAGCCGTTGCCCACAGATGTGGTAGTTGATGAGGGACCATCCGACTCTCCCCTTCAGCCGTTACCCACAGATGTGGTAGTTGATGAGGGACCATCCGACTCTCCCCTTCAGCCGTTGCCCACAGATGTGGTAGTTGATGAGGGACCATCCGACTCTCCCCTTCAGCCGTTACCCACAGATGTGGTAGTTTATGAGGGACCATCCGACTCTCCCCTTCAGCCGTTACCCACAGATGTGGTAGTTGATGTGGGAGGATCTGACTCTCCCCTTCAGCCAGTAGACCACAACGTCTCTCCAGTGTGTTTCACGCTGACACACGCCATGGTGAAGTACGTGTATAAAAAGGCTGACTGCACCAACAACAGCTACGAAATGTCGCTCAGGCTCTACAACAACATCAAGGAGCATCTCAATATTGGTCGCGACGAGGAAATCAGCTTTAAAGATTTACAAAAAATCGGCAAAGCTGCAGCTAAACACCTCGTGAAGTCTTATGGCTCTGCACACAGCCTCCTGAGCGCGGCGGAGGCTCCATACACCGCAGCGTTTGAGGAAACTGTTGTGTCTTGTGTCAACAAGGAGCTCGCGGACTTCCAGAACCGCCCAAAGTCTGCGCTCTCACGATTCCTTTCTCGGCTGAGGAAGGCGTTCACCTGTTGATAGAGCTGCATTTACGACCATTCTTCAGAACATTTTATTCAGAAAATGTTCTGAAGAACATTGTTCTGAAGAACATTTTCTTCAGAATGTGTTAAAATAAAAAATAAAAAATAATAAACTGCAAATATATGAGTGTTAAATTTGTTTTTTAAAATATATGAACACATTTTGAAAAATCAAGGTAGTTTTGACAAACGATAACCACTCAGCTATGTAATAAACATTAAAAATGTATTTCAGGTTTGTTTGTTTAAAGAAGACATATTATGCTAAATCACCTGTTATAATACCGTGTTATAATGGTGTTCCCCCTTGATTCATGCAACTTTGATCAAACAAGTAGGGGAAAAAAACAGTGGGAAAAAGAGAAAACTGGAGAACCACAGTGAAGGAGATGTCCAGTCCCATGAACAGACAGGCTCTAGATGTATTCAGGACTGACTCTCAAGACAGAGGAACAAATAGTGGCTCATGCAGGATAGAGAGGGAAGGGGAGGATTTAAGTTCAATCATCACTGGGGCTGTGGTTGTGAACAATCAGAGACAGAGCTTATCTGAGTGTTATGCAGATAGAATTGTGCAAAGGGAGGTCCCTCTGCAGCTCTTAAAAGAGAACATCTTGTGTATGTGATGTGTTTGTTGACTGTAGGAGAGCTGTGAGCCGTGTGACCGCTCCTGCCGTCACTGCTTTGGCCCTGGACCGCAGCAGTGTGTGAGCTGCCATGACAATGCTGGTCTCCATGCAGTGGAGAGCCGCTGCGCCCCCTGCTGCTCAAGCAACAGCAACACCACAGGCTGCTGTGTGTGTGACATCCGCACAGGTACACAACACAAACATCACTTATCAACACACAAAAAGAGGCTACAGAAACATACAGAAGCACACACTGTGTCCATGTTTGGGCCAGACATGCAGGTCAGTCCAACATATCAGTGTGATTTAAAGCTATGCTATGTACATTAAAGGTGGAATGGAGGATTTCTCGCCGATTTGAAAATCTGCGACTGTTAGTCCTTTTTTTGAAAAAGCGCATGCGCAGGTTCCCCCTCCCTCCCGCCCCGTTTCTCCTGACTGAACGCCTAGCAAACCTCGAGAACGAGCACGCCCAGCAGCACTGCCCATGCGCATTTGTTTACAATACGATTGGTGTCGCTTTCTCACGACAACCTCCGCGAAGAAGATTTAATAATACACTCCACATACAATAAGCTAAAAAAAAAAGTCAGATAAACAGTTACCTGTCCAGCAGAAAGTTTGCAGCGGAGGCATCAGCCTGTTTTGCGCTTTCAATGCTCGCCAGCCGTAAACCATTCCCCCAGAATAACACGCGTTTTGTTTCTTTCCTCTGCAGACTTTCGTCTCTTCTGTGAAAGCTCGAAAACAGTCTTTCTCTTTCGTCCCTCAGCCATTTCGGTTCTTCGCGGATGAAAGTTTAGACTTACAATGACGGAACTCGCCGCTAACCTGCTACATAAACACACTAGCATATCAACCACGCATGCGCGGCCAGGGGAGCGAG
Organism: Rhinogobius similis; assembly: GCA_019453435.1. Lineage (NCBI taxonomy): Eukaryota > Metazoa > Chordata > Actinopteri > Gobiiformes > Gobiidae > Rhinogobius > Rhinogobius similis. Next base: position 16,638,801 of record CM033628.1, read on the forward strand.
CGTTTCCCCTGGACGAGCCTGCCGGCGTGCACTAGCACGCACAGAATGATTGACAGCTGAGCGGACCAGTTATTTGTGCTACCCACGAGGAAATGAGATTCTGATTTGTTGCCCGAAATCCTCCATTCCACCTTTAAAAAAAAAAGATCTTCCATTGTAAAATCCCTACATTTCATTTTGTCTCCAGCTCTTTGTGTGGAGGCTCCGGTGCCCAGGCGGGACACAGACCAGGGCACACATCAGGGCACAGACCGGGGTACAGACCTGAGCTCCGCCTCCAGAGTGCTGAAGCACACCTCAGCCGCTCTGCCCCTCACCCTGCTGCTCGCTCTGGGCCTGGCCTGTGGAATTGTGGTCCTGTACCGAGCCCACTCCAGGAGGACGCTGTGCTGGAGGCAGAGCTACGAGAAGCTGAGCGGCAATGCCACAGCGAACATGCCCCACGGCGTCCCAGAGCCCGACAGCGGAGACGAGGTGGATGTGGTGTACACGAGCCGAGAAGGATGTGTGTACAGACGCTACAGCTTCAGTTTTGAGCCCGAAATGTAGACTCTCTCACAGTTTAAAAACAGACAGCAATATTGTTACTTCAATGTTTGCTTTTTTTATACAATGTAGGACACTGCCAAGACACCGTCACTCACTGTGCCACTTCTGTACTGTATGATTAGGTATTAAGTAGGGCATCAGTAAAGGAACAAATTAAGTTTTGTACATATTTTGCAGAGGGCTGAATTGTTTTGGTTTGTAGAAGCATTGTTACTTTTATGTAGGAGCACCGTTAATTTATTATAATAAGTCAGAAGTATTCATCGACACCACTCATGTACTGAGTGACCGTTCAAGTTTTAGCGTTAACGTAATCAGACAAAATAATGGCAAATTCTGGCATAAAAAAGTAAATATATTACCTTAAGAATAATTACGAGAACCACAAACTTTCAAGTGTTCTGAGGATATCAATATTAATCTTTGAAGGTGTACTCTTAGTAGTTTTTGAAAATGAATGTTACTCAAGCACAAGAAAAAAAACTTACATTGCAATAAATGTATTCTTGGAGGTACTATTTCTCCAAAAAGGGACTGTATGTAGTAACATAATGAATAAGTAAATATTTTTTAGATAAAGGCGTTTTGGCATTTAACCCTAAAAGATTTTGGAGGTTTGCATCCCAAACATTTCATTGTGTCATAGATGGTGTACTTATTTATCGCCGTGCATTGAGTGAAGTTTTTACCTGGCTTGCTTGTGCGACTCAGCGTTTCACATTTGGGTTGTTGAAACAGAGGGTGGGGTTAGATTAGGTTTCATATAGATTTGGTCGGCTTGAACAGGTTGACTTCTTCTGCCGCAAAAACTTGACTGACTGTAAACAAAGTCATTCTGTGGAGTAGATGTGAAATTTAACATGATAAAAGGAGAATATTTATAGTAAATGTACTAAATGGCTGTTGCCGCTCACTAGTTCCAACTGTTGAATGAGAAGTCCTATGAACACTCTGGGGGGTTAAGTCTGCTCAGCTCCAAATCAGTCCAGAAGCCGCACCTTGTTTAATTTGAAAGAGAACATTTTGACATAAGTGGATACATTTAGAGATGTATAATGATTAGCCACAGTTGTGCCTTTGCTAGGATTGTTGTTATAGCTCAAAATGTTGGACGCCCGTGACAGTTTTTAAAGGAAGTGTACTAAAACAATGAAGTGCGTTTTATGTCATATGTACGTATCCACTCCACATCCTTGACAACTGTAAAAGAACAATGTTTCCAACTTTTCTCACAATAATCGTACAACAAATTTACATTATAGCATCTGTTGGTCATAGATTTAAATGGCAGAGAACAAGTTTCCCTCCTTAGACACTAGAGAGCATTATAAATTAAGCAAATAAATCAACTTATCTCTTGCTGGGAATTAATTTAAATAATAAAATTAAACTAGACAATGGGGAAACATTCTTATGGCTTGCATGGAAAGCTTTAAAGGTTGCCACCTTTTGGACAAATGCAGAATTACATTATAATCACTGTTTTACTGAGCATTAAGTTTCTTTGAGTCTGTGGTTCACAAATCAATGAAGGGTCATCCTTCCAACAATCATTATTTGATTAACTTAATATTTATAAGAAAGTAAACAGGACCCAATGATTGTGTGAAAGAAAGATTTTACTTGAATAAAAGCTCATGGAGTCATGTCTCAAAGTGTTCCTCAGCTCAGGAGAGCGCAGTTCCAGTGAAGGGTCAAAAATCACGTGTCCCAGTATTCCAACAGGACACCACAGTGAACTGTGAAAAAGTGCTCCACGCCACTTCTATGAAAACGTTCAAAAACGGTTTAAAATCTGAGCATAAAATATATATTAATTTTTTCTCCTAAGTGACCTCTTGTAGATAAATAGAGCTTTAGCAGAACATGCATCCACCAGTAACAACAGTGTCTTGAAGAAAGCGTGAGTAACAAGGAGACATCCAAAAATATTCAATATGTTTCCAGCAGAAGAAAAAAGATTAAAAGTTGTAGAGACAGCGTGTGGGCGAGGGCTCCACCGAGTAACAGGCAGCAGTGTTTCCAGTCTTTTATCCCTTCAGTTCTGAGGCTGACGGGACATTCTTCATCTAGTGGTCCTCAAACTGAAGACTGGGCTCACTCAGGAACTGCAGCAGCCGCCACCTCCACTTTGCCGTGCATGTCCTGGTCGATTCTGAGGACATAAAGACTTGTTTAACAGTGTGCTGCAAAATCTGTTTGAGAACTTAGTGGAGAGTATTTAAGTGACAGGAACTTTATGCTGCACTGGTTAACAACGGGGTATGATAGTACAGAAAATCAGATACTAATCGATAATCAAGCCAGTATTGAAACTAGATACGATTTGAAAAAGTATGATGATTTTTATTTATAGAGTTATAGTTTTCACATGCATGGACTTGTGGGCCACTAGCACAGCTTTAGAACAGACAGAGGTGAAGCAGGGGTATTATCCCTCCACAGCCAATCAGCTCTCACCTTAAAGTGTCATAAAATGTCTCACATGGCTCTTTCTTACAGGTGAAAAGTGAAGTGTGAAATGGTTGATCACAATGCTATTCTGGGGTTGGGTATCCCAGCTTTAACAGGAGATAATTTGATCTTTCCTCAGAATCAGTTTTCTTCCCATTGGCAGTGAACCCATATTCACAAACTAGGAACTCCCTTCCGCGATGGGTGCACCATAAAACAATGAATAATAATCATAAAATATAAACTATGATAAAATAATAATAAAAATAAGGTGTTGACTTAAGTAAAATAATAACAGACTACGACTTAATATATTAGAAACTAGAAAACAACTAGAAGAAGAGCACATGACATGCACATAACATATAGAAAGTCCAATTATTTTGAGTTTAAAATCAGTCTAACGTTTTATTGTTGTTATTATTGTGGTATCGATGTTGGTACAACAGGGTTTCTTTTTCTGTCAGTGATCCCATATAGGAAAAAAACATGTTATATACTGCAAAGACTGGCCAAATTAATTTCCCTTATATTTTCAATCATGGTTTTACTCACATTGCAACGGCATTACTAACAACTGCAGGCATTTTATTAATAGCGCATAGTTAGTATTCTTAATTTTTTTGTAAGCATTCAACATGACACAAATCTGAAGCATTATGTACAACAATCTCTGCTGTGGAAGCATGGGTGAGGCCATAAGCAAACAAGTGCATTGTGGGCAGTGAACAGGCAACATGCAGTGAAGTTACTCTACATCAGTGCAGCCATCACACACCAGGGAGGATTTTACTTACATGGTCAGGATTATAAAACTGAATTATAAACTATAAGGAAGTTGAATAATGTGTTTGTTGTGGTGATTCTGCACTAAAATGAAAAGGTGCCCTGAGCGTCCTGTTAGTCACACAAAAATGCTGATAAACCCAGGGAGAATGCTTCTACCTTTTATGACTTTTCTTATTTTTGTCCTGGTCAAACCTTAAAAGGAGGCAGGAAGAGGAAATTAAAGGGAAGATATGCAGGCTAAGAAAATATGACTCTTACATCAATGTCAAGAAATATTCTTTTGATTGTGAAGGTGGATAATATATTGAAATTGTGATAATATCCAGTTGTTCTGAACAATATGCAAAATTGAAATATTAAAGGAAAAATATTATGTATTTTTTGTATGTTATTAACTTTTAAACATGCTCTTACTATTTACTGTAATGTGTCCTGTATATCGCACTTTAAAATTTGCTCTAATGACAGGCCAATAATTTCAAACGTTTTCTGACAGTGACAAGGAAAAATGCACAGTAAATGTCGGATATAATACAGTACATACCTTTATAAACTAAACAAATAGATCAAACAGACTGGGTAAACCATGTGACAACAATACTTACTCTTTGATACAGTCTGGGATGGACACATATTCCATTGGAACCAGTTCTGCCAGATCTGACAGGCTGAAGACAAATTTGATTTTCTGAGTAAATTTGGAGCTGCAAAGAAAGATGCCAGATTTCAGATTCATAGAGTGTTTTTCATTTCATTAAGTTGAACATGAACTGCTCAAACCTTATAAAAGGCTTTGTTAGGGCCAAAAGTGTGCGGATGAACCACGATGGATGAACGATTATCAGAGACTTTAAGTTCTTTCTTAACCTGAAAAACAAGGTTATATGACATTACAGAGATCTGACAAAAGCAGCGACAATGACACAATAATTATTAATGAGAAAATTCTCGATCAGAGGTTTGGTGAAAAGGTTTTTGAAACATAGACCAGAAGTGCAAGTTTTTACTAGATCAGGTGTCATTTAATATGCACTAGGGCTGCAACGATTAATGGTTACTACAAATAATCGTTATCTGGTCTTTATGGACTATAAAACAAACAAAACACATATGAAAAACCCTTTTATAACAAAGACAGTGACATTAATAAATCAAAATGAAAATCAAATGATCATGTATTTAAAAAGTGTTAGCATTAAAAAATAAATAATTGACTTATCGCAAAAATAACTCCATATGAAATGCTCCTTTAGCAAGTGGCTGACGGCTTGTAATATATTCAAGTTCTTCATGGGTTTGGCACTTTTGTTTGTTAGACCAAACATTCCCAAACTCGGCAGCGTCGCGGCCTTGTTATCAACCAGACGATAACTCAGGGCCCCCCACTAATAATTTGCTCTATATTCAAAAGAACACGTAACGTTTTTCTCTTTAAATTTACACATACAATAGAAATAGATGTGAATGTAGGCCCCACTTTGGGAACCACTGTGTTAGACATTTTGTTAAAGTACTCAAGTCTGCATTAGTAATATAGGAATTAAAAAATTAAATTAATTACAACAGTGGACATTGTCAGAGGAAAAACCGGAAAGACTGATCGCACTCAATAGCACTTTCTACTTTATTAAAAACCCCTGCATGCAAAATGAACTCACCTCCTATCGATTTGCTGATAACACTTTCGCAGCCAGCCCACAGTTGGCATCTTCTTCCGTGACGTAGCTCCATTCAAATAGACTATCATGTAATTCTCAGCCACCAGCAGCTCTAGTGTGCCAATGACATATCTGCGGGAGAGGAATCCTTTTAGAACACTTTAATAATGTCCAGAAAAAAGAAAAAGGTTGGTTACACTTACTTAAATAAATTGTCCATAATGTATCTGTAGTTTGGTTGATTGCTTTCAGGCATAAAGCACACAGCAAAAACAATGATGGCGTTCAAACCATCTCCATAATAACCTGAAAATAAAGATATGATACTGAAATATGCATAAACGGGGATTAATCACAGAATATCACAAAATATGAAAAATCAAGGTCATTTTAGCAAATAAAAACCACTCAAACACATGTGAGCGATGTCAGTGCCTAAAGACATTTACAATTGTATTTTACATTATTTGATTGATTTAATAGGAGATTATGATAGACTCTTTACATTTTTGAGTTTCAGAGATCTTGACTCCTCAATAGTTTTTCATTTTATCTACAATTACATTACATACTTTAAAACAAATTACAGTTTTTGTCAAAGTTACAGCTGGAAAGTACTAGCATGATTTCCGTCCTTTGTAAAAGAAAAGTTAACTATATTTCGACACAGGAAATTCAAAACTTAAAACCATTTGAATTTTGATCTGATGTTGATTAAAGATTGAAAATGAGTTACAGTTTATATAATTTTGCCTCCAGCCGCCTCCATTCTAGAATTTTGAACATTCTGCTGAAAGAGCATTTTAAAGGTTGATACTGTACATAGATAATTAGTTGTATGCATCTATTAAAGCCACACAAATAATTGAAATGTAATTGATCTTTTAATAGTCCACTTTTGGTGACTTTATATTGCTACAGTTTTGATGGTGTAAATGCCCTCTAGAGCAGGGGTTCCCAAACTTTTCTGGCCGGGACCCCCAAAATAGCCATACAATCGACTCGGGACCCCCAAAGCGAAATGAAAAATAATTTTAAACGTCAAAGCATGTTAAATCAGGTTTAATATTGGTTATTTTAATTGTTTACTGTCTTATTTGACCATATTTCACTAAAATGTACTGTTTTGAATTTGAAAAATAGAGCAAATACAGTGTCATATTTATTCAAATTAGATCTAGAAATCATCTGGCGACCCCCAGCTCATCACTCGCGACCCCCCGGGGGGTCCCGACCCCCACTTTGGGAACCACTGCTCTAGAGAATCTTAAGGTGTTTGGTACAGACCTCCGTGGCTGATGACCCTTTTGTAGGGCTCAATGGCCTTCATGTCCACTTTGTGCTCCTGGTCTCCGATCCTGAAGAGCCTCCACCTGCGCCCCTCCTCCCTCTCCTCTGAGGCGGTGAACTCCTGCACTGAGTCCACGCCCTTCTCCAGCAGCTCCGTGGCTTTGGGCTTCGGCAGATCATCTGACAGAGCACATTACATGTTCACAGCTGACACTCGGGTTTGTTTACGTCTGACGTCATGCAGGCAACAGGCAGCAATCAGGGTTCACCTGACCTAATTATGACCAGCAGGCAATTATAAAACAGATTTACTGATTCAAAAGTTTCATCACTAAATGGCATCACAATTTTGTGGATCATATTGGATAAAAATTATTAATCGTTTCATGTCTAATGTATTTATAATGCTGCATTTAATTTCAAGATTTAGATAAACAAAAAAAACAGTAAATATAAATCACCTTTAGATGAGTGCTTAACCCTGTCCAGTTTCATGCATGAAAAGGCTTTGTGTACATTGGGGAATAGTGGGTGGGGTTGATAGTTTTGCATTATATATAAAAACATGCACATAGTGAATAAAATGAATGTCACACATTATCACATATACATTGAGATGGGCAGAATTTAACTGCAGTATCAGGGTTGATTGGTCGTCAGCTCTTCGACAAACCTTACCACAAGAAGAAACCTGCAGCCTGTTTCAAGGCTGTGAACTTTTCATCCACAGAGAAAAGGATGGCAGCAGTGTAAAAAAACAAAAACAACACAACTTATTGTCACATTGTGCTGAGAACAAAGGTTAGTAAGTGAAGAGAACACATAAAACGACCTTAACCCTAATGGAATAGAGTCAAATTTCTGATGTTGTTTCTACTGTTTGAACTTTATGTTCTCAGTTTCCATTTTCTTTTATTCATCACGAAGACATTCTTTTGTTATGTTGCTATGACAACTGCCCTTTTAATACTGATGCTGCATTCCAGGCAACTGGGAAGTCAGTTATTTCCCACTTGAAAGATACGAGTTCCGATTTGGAGCATTCCAGCTGAATGAACTTGTATGAAAACAATTTGGCTAATGCTAACTATAAATAACTGATTATTTTTAACAAATATTTACATTGTTTATGTGGTGGGTAATCATTCAGGTTCACTTCTTGTAATGATTGTTATCGCTCTAACACATCACTGTTGATCCCGTGTGTGAAGTGGGAGTCGCTCGACCAGCTCCAGTTCACAAGTAGGGTTTACCAGTTCGAGTGGCGTTCCAGGGCACTTTTTCAAGTCGAAGGTGGGAAATATCCCAGTTACCAGTTGCCTGGAATGCACCATTAGTAATTAACAGAGTATTACTAATATTATTATTCAACTTCTGGGTAAAAAGCTGAATCAGATCTATTCAGTATATTATGTCAGAGTATATTTCATGATGTGGCTAAACAAAAGTACCATCTGACAATTTGAGAAGGAGGCCTCTAAATGTGTGTATTTTATTTTGAATATTCTACTTCTAAGATCACAGAGTAGATGAAAAGCATACCTTCCCACTCAAACTCATTGCTGTTGTCCGAGGGCGTGTCGATGGCGTCCAGGTCCAGCTCTGTGCTCTCGTCCAGTTCATCAGAGAGAATGGAGCCCTCGCTGCGGTCCAGTGTCAGGCTGATGTCTGGAGCTGCGAGCTTCTTCCTCATCTTCGTCCCCTGGTCGTACTCATAAACTGAGTACACAAAAAGGCATTTATGTTTAACCAAAGTTAATACTGTATACTTTTGTGCAAAACAAAACTTCAGAGTTAAATGTGTATAACGTATAATGTGTATAATGATTGAACCATCTCCCCTGCTATATGTGCCTAGAATGTTTACTTCCTCATTCACACCAACACTTTTGGTTAGAGATTTCATTTTATATTCGAATGAGAAGAATTTTGGCGGTATCTCTTTGAAAGATCTAGGACTAATAATGCTATATATCAGCTTGACTTGACTGGGGTTTGAACACTTTCTATTATTTCCATCTGACAGACATCCATCTGCTGTGAGCACTAAGAGGAGAAAGTCGTACCATGATCCCCTTCTCCAGAGGTTCCAGCAAAAAGCTCATCATCTTCAAGCTCCTCCTCTGGAAGGGGACTAAAGAGACAGTGTTCAAGTGTTATTGCTTTACATTATATTTGAAATTAGTTAACACATAGAAATAATAAATGTATAAATAAAACTAAAGTACCGAGGGAAGTCCTCATCCTGCCACTCCTCCTTCAGCTCCACTCCTTCCATCCGTAAACGTGCTTCTGTGGTGGAGACGGACTCTTGGCGCTCCAGGCTGTGGAGGAGAGATGTCACGCATTATGTTCAAGAGTCCAAAAGCTTAAAATGTCTGAGGTCTGTAAACACAACAGGATCAGAGCAGAGTTTCAGAGATCATCAGTGAAAAACCTCAAATCTACCGTAGAATTCTCATCTGTCGCTGAGAGCTTGTGACTTGTAAATCTGCAGAGGATTATGAAAGTAAACTGATGCTGCATCAACAAGAGTCAAGGGGCTTAAGAAAACCTAGACTTTCTGGTGCTCTTTTGAAAACATTGTTACTTGTACTTCATAAGTCATAAGACACAATCCCACATTTATTCGTAGACTTTATCAGATATCAATACATTTGACTATAATAATATAGAAACACATCTGTAGCAAATAGGGTTGCTACAGATACTAATTTGAACATATTAACAGGACAAAATTCTGTCTTCAGGGAAGAGTTTAGAATTGTCTTGAGCTTTATCAGAACTAGACTAAGACCACAGGGTTTAATAAATAAAGTGCTATTATTTTGTGATGAAAAATCGGTATAGAGAATCAAGTATATTCTTACAATCAAAACTGAGTTTGAAATTGAACACTAGGAGCAAATATGTGGATGTACGAAAAGCAATTCCTTCTATCAAACGGTGCTGTCAACATCCATTTGTTTTTTGTTTGTTTATTTCTGTCCCGAAAGACAATAAGACAATTATAGGACAAAATGAGGTGGGAGAGGGAAGAGACATTTTCCAAACAGTAGATGCTGAGGTGAACCAGTGACACCAAAGGGTTTACAACCACATATGTGGTATGCCTTAAACCAATACACCACTGACAAGTGTCAGCAATCAGCAGTGTTGACATCATTCGAGTATTTTGGTTAGTACTGTACAGATTTTACATACAGTATGTTGGTTATGAGAGTCATTCAGACAATCTCAAATAACAAAGAACGAGAAAAACATTTAACAAGGCATGCAACTAATAAATTGCAGATTTATGGAAACAATAAAGAAGCTCTGTAAATATTTAGTAAAATGCATTGTGTACATCACTGTACACCACTGCAGACTTCTCTGTGTAACTCATGGTGTCGGCAGTGCACAGTTCTGCCTTTGATGGGTAATCAGCTCTGCTGTACTTGTGCACCTGACCAGACCCTCAGATACTCTGAACATTACTCTGTATTAGTCAAGCTGCATGCTTATGTATACAGCTAATCCTCAGAGGATTTCAACCCAGCACCAAGTCAGAAAGCAAGTGCTGAGCTTTGTCTTGCAACACTAATGTAAACTTGACTTTCACATACAGTAATGATGCAAATGTTAAGCACAGTCCTATTTGGAACTAGGGCAGTAAAGGTATGCAAAACTTTCAGTACGAGTTTCATGACTTTGGTGTGAACTATTACTGACATATTCCAAAGAATTAAGATTAAAAAAGTGCTTAATAACAGCTATTACTTCATGTAACCAGCATGTTAATGGAGCAATGGATCATGGTATATGTTGTCCCTCTGTTTTTTTGTTTGTTTTACTGTTCCTGCAACAACGCATTTAAGCAAATAAGCTTATAGTGTTGCATATTGGCAGCCCACAACATTATTGAGACTTTTGACAGTAACACGCGATATCTGGGTTGTGACAGCCCAATTTTTTATTTATTTTTTAAACTAGAGGACTCCACATTTTTCATGTCATTTTAAATATACATGTGCATGAATGGGTCATGTGTGGTTGGTGTTTGCAATCAACGACCTGTCAAACAAGTTTAAAAATAGCAAACTGGTAAAACTGTGACTAAACAGGTTCATATGGTTTACTTTGCATATTCTCCATGGCACTGAACAATCTTCAGAAATTGTAAATGAAGTACAAAAAGCAGCCCACACACCTTCCAGAGGGCGCAGCGTTTGCTGGAGAAAGTTTGACCGGGGTCGAGCGCCTTTTCCCCGCTGCCGCAGTCTCCTCACGTCTCGGCTCTGTGTCCTGCGTTTGGCTTAAACTTAGCCCATTATCATCAGCAGTGGTGGATACATTACTACTACTTTGCGATTCCTCCAGGTCGTTGTTCTCGTCGTCGTCTCCTTCTCCGGACACTCCTGAGGTGGACGGGCTGGACGCTCCTCTGTTGCCCCGCTCCTGCGCGCTGATCCTGGGCGTGACTGCTGCCTCTGACCCGCTGTTGCTGCTGGTGCTATTGTTCACAGCACTATCACTTAACACGGTCCCACCCTTCAACACTGAGTCACTCTCGATTACATCCGAGGCCATGTCTTGCTTCAGTGCTTTAGCAAAACTATTCAAAAAACGTCTTGAATAACCCGTTTGGTGAAGATCTATTCCTGAGAAGAGAAGGCTGCATACTACTACAACTTCCCGTTAGCTCTGATCATGAGTAAAACTAGTAACTGGATGTTTAGTTGGACACGTGAACGCCATGACTAGTCCACTAAAAGTTACTTCTGGGCAAAAGTTAGGTCAGAATCATTCCCAAAGTGCGTCAGAGCCCCTAAGTGTGTGTGCTAGCTCTGCAAAGAGCTCAGTTTCCTTCCTTCCTCCTGTGTGGGGAATGCTACCGTCACGCTAGTTAGCATTAGCCGATTTAGCATAAACAAAGTAGCACGCTTAAAAGACCGTATGTGTTATTAATTTAGAAGGAAATATAAGTCCGGTAAAATGGACACAAGTTAATCGACCATTTCCACACGCTGATGTTGAACCACAGGCCGAGTTTCCCTGGATGAGCAAACGTTTGTTGTTAGCTGTCAGGGTTCTGTGCGTTAGCTTAACTTCCGGTAAACTGTTGCTACATTTCCATCGAGCAGCGGCAGAGGGCGCCAGAGCTCCTCGCCATGTGTTCAGTGCAAGTAAGTATTTTGTACGGAGCTATTAAAATATCTGTTATATTCAATTTATTTTGATGCATTTATTCACTGATGTATTCGATTTATTTTTATTTCGTTTATTTAGATGATGTGGTATGTTGATGACAGCGGATGACGCAGATAACAACGTGACCACATCAAACTGTAGAAGACATGTTGAATTTGGAGGGGGGCATGGAAATTGGGAAATTTAAGCTCATTAATAATCACTTCAATCACCATATGACCTCGCTTTTTATACAATTTGTGGAATCTATGAAAAGGCGAGACATTCTGTAAATAAGCGTGAGGGGCATGTGCCTAAATTGCTGTGCAGGATAAGAGCTACAGGTGGTCACCATAACGTTTGAGACTTGACTTGGTCTTGGAATTTTGTAAACAATTATCAACCAGGACTACACATTTTAAAAGATAGTAATGACTAAAGGTCTTGAATTTCAAAGCAATTTTGGATTCGACTCGGACTTGAGACCAAAGACTTGAGACTTGAGACTTGCAAACAACGACTTGGTCCCACATATGTTCTCTTAACAAATATATAATTCTATATGTATAGGAAAAAGCTGAGCTGTGAGTCCTGTGGCGTAAAAAGGACTTTCTGTGCCTTGACAAACAGAGGAAGTCTTGCCAGGAGGCGCGAGACGAGCAAAATGAAAAGACCAGGATGAGAGGAGGTAATGTTTTTATTCTTATTTCATTTGTTTTAATTTAACCAGTATTAAAAAAAAAAAAAAAAAAAAAACTCATTGAGATTAAAAATCTCTTTTGCAATTACATTGTGGCCAAGAGGCAGCAGCACAAAAGCACTACAATAACACACAACATTTCACATTTACATATTAAATAAAGCATTTGTAGGTTGAATGCTTTTTTAAATGTTCCTTTAAAAGTAATTAAGTAAGTAATTCGTTTTTATTTTGGTGGGTAGTTTTTAGTAATTAATTTTCCATTATAAGGAAATATTTGAAGGCATGTTACAAATTGTACAAGACGGAGCTCACGCTGACCCTGAGTGTAAATGGCCAATGCTAAGCGCAAGTCAAAATCATGAATTGGATTTCTAAGGCGCCTTTCAAGATATCCATTAACACTGCATCCATACAGTGGGCTACGACTGTAGCCACAGCTGCCCTGGGGCACACTGACTGAAGCCAGCTGCCAATATGCGCCATGAGCCTCTCCAACCACGCGCACAATATGCACTATTGTAGAAGAGGAGGTTAAAAACGTTGATATTAAAACGCATTGTGTCTTTTGGCCACAAGATGGAGGCAAATCTCTGTAGAACACGTTCAAGACAAGTCCAAATAATTTGTCGGTTAAATGAACACGTTGTTCATGCATTTTATATATGCTTAATTATCAGCACAAGATGAAACACCTTCTTCTTATTATTATATTATTATTATTTTTATTATTATTATTATTCAGAAAATATTTTTTAAATTCAAATAAATAAATAAATGTTGTTTTCAATAACCTAATGCTGTGGATAAAACGTGGTGTTGTGATGCACTGAGCTCACACGTGACCAGGCTGCTTCTGTGAGGCACAGTCATTAGCTAGATCCTCTGACAATTTCCATATTTCCATATGTGGGATAGCGGGAAGTGTTTAGGCAACTCCAGTATATCACTAATGAGAAAAGACAAAAAGGAAGGAGCCGTCTGCATGTTTTATGCGCTCTCTTTCTGGCTGTTGATGAATAATTATTCATGATTGCAAAGCCTAAAAGGGAGGCGAGGAGACGCAACCACAAAGAAAGTGGTAAAAAATTTAAAGAGGAAGTTAAATGAATATTTAAGGGAAGATGAAATATTTAATGGAAACAAATGAGCAAAACATTTAAAGGGCACGATGAATCGGAGTGGTTAAGAGGTCTGATCATTTGGCTTGGCACATAGCTCCAAACAGAGGAGAGGACTCAACAGCACAGCTCAACAGCACAGGAAACATTTGACCCATTAAAACGTAAACTGTATGAATAAATTAAACATAAGGATTTCAGAAAGTTCTAAATGCCAATAAGTCTAATGCTCCAAGGTGCATGAAGAGCACACCACTCAAAATTATACACAAATCTCTTTCTTGTATTGCATTTCATCAAGGAAAATAAGAGGCAGGTACATGATTGTCTTTATTATTCTGAGGTCAAATGAATGAATGTTTCACTGAAACTGACAACATAAAAGCACACCCTGTACCATCTACTGAAGTAATTATGAACACAGTTATTATTTTTAATCCCATGAGGCAGTTTTCAATAGGAGCAATGAATCATACACACTGTGAATTTGATCAATGTCCAAAGCTGTTAAGATACATACAAAACTGGTTTGTTCATTTGTTTTCTAAATGTGAGAATAATTAAATCAGCAAACAAATAATTATTCAAGTCGATGAGAACAATTATCTCAAAGACGCCTCTGAGACCTGAGCGTGCACACAGATTGAATTAATGATCCAGATGAACAGGAGTGAGTGGTGCCGGCACAGAGTGAAGCCTGTGCTCTGATCATTGATCCCAAGTGACGGCTAATCACAGGCTATTGATACTTCACTATTTACCGTTTTTGTTTTACTACAATGAGCACGATTTGACTGGTGCATGTGCGTTGTATTTGCTTTGGTATTTCCTATTTCACATTTATCAACACTGTGTTATGAAGAACTATTTGTTACATTATGATTTGTGAGCTTTATATGTAGTTAGTCTTGCCCAGTGTTTTTATTTTTATTTATTTTTTTTTACAGTAAAAATGTTGCCTTTCATTTGGTGGCAAAGGTAAAAAGTGTGAAGCACAAAATGAAAAGAACCAGCATTCTGGTTGTTCATGAAAATTGGATGAAACAGAAAAGGGATAAGAAATATTTTAACGTTTACATTTTTTCTAGTTTTTGTTTTCTGTGTTTTTATTTCTTTTTAATTTATTTAATTATTTGCTTAATTATTTATTTACTTATCTATTTTTATTGTTTTTATTTATTTATTTATCTATTAATTTAATTATTGATTTATTTATTTTCAGATTTTATTTCAAACAAAACAAAGAACATGTACAATTCACATCAAACATCCAAATTATTCCAGCAGATCTGTCTCATTTGTCCAAAGTCTTTCGAAGTCCATTTCGAATGTCCATTTTTAAATTGAGTCCAAGTGTAATTTTTTTCCCCATTTTTGCCAATGTCCATGGTCATTTTGATCCAGTCCTTAATCGGAGGTATAATTTGTGTCATCCATTTTTTTTGTGAGAGCCTTTTTCCTCTCTACCAAGAGTACGGTCTGAAGATATCCAAAGACTGTGTCCATGGCAGAAGTGTTTTTCAACCTGTTTTGAGTTGCTGCACACTTAATTGGATGAAAATATACCACATACAACACAACACTCACTGAAACATTACCAAATCAAAAAAAGAAAAGAAAAAGTGGCATCTCCAAAACTCTCCAAAAAGGTAAATGATTAAATTAAACCCAGTATTAAATCCATTAACTCAAAATGGATGGGTGTTTTTTTTCAATGCAAACCAGGTAATACCTAAAGGCACCAATGAAAAATCCTCCATCATTTTTGTCTTGTCTCTTATGTAGGTTAGTGCTTCTATGGTAGAAATTTAGATACATGAAAAAACAACTACAAATCCTTTAGCTTAAACTCCAGCATTGTCAGATTTTACACAATGTCACATGCCAAATTGTATGAAAAAAGAATTGTCCAAAAGGTAAAATTTATACCGTTTCATCCTCGTCTAACCAACCACCACAAAGTCCCTTTTTCCTCTCAACTAAACCAACAACATTGTGACGTCATCTGCAATAACCGCAATCCATTACAACAAAACCATACAAAATGCTGTCATTAATCATAAATAAGTGACATTTTATCTCCACTAACCTGCTTATTTCATCTGTCACTATTTTATTTGTGTTTTAGTTTAACATTTCTCTATTTTCTTTGTTTACAACATCTACAGCCTTTAAAAATACACCACTATCTCATCGTATTTGCAATATCCATAAAACATTTGAACAGTCTCCTTATCTGCACAAATATTGATTGTGGGAGAATGTTTTAAATGTCGCCGCGAACCAAGTCAGAGGTTTTGACATTTGAAATTATCCTAACATAAGCAGGCCATTCCCGCTGTCAGAGAACACCCAGAGAACATCGTGGCCGCGCTGCAGAGCACCATTGTAATAATCCATTTACATGCGTATTTCATGAATTAACACACGTTTGAATCTCGCCTTTTCTCTTAACCTGATCCGCGGTGCGCTCCGACCCTCCCATATGGCCTACCCTTTGATAAATATGCTTTCAGTTCAGACTAATTAATGCATTCCGCTGTGGTTGCCTTCACTTGTCAGCCACTCTTTAACCTTACGGCACACGCACACACTTTTCCTGCTGAAATTACAGCTCCTCCGAGACGCCGTACAAGTGCAGTTGGCTGGATTCTGGAGGGCCTTGTTGAGAATAAATCAGATGAATTCTAGGAGTAAAAATATACCGAGCAAATGAGTCTCTATAAATGTTGTTTTAGGAGCGAATGCTGAGTTCTAGTTTGCTGTTTTCTCTTCAAAAATCGAGCTGGAGGTGTGTGTGTATTTGCCCAGTGATTGTTTAGGTTTGTTTAGACCGCTCAGTCAGAAGGTACTATCTAATATCGTGTTCAAGGAATAGCTCCTCTATGTTTTTAACGTCCACACACCTTCACAAGACTCTTCACAATAAAGCTTTCCCTGAATTAAGCAACTTTACTTCAACAATAATAAAAATACAAAGTAGTGGTTCAAGAAATTCCTGAAGTAAGAGTTAAAAACATATTTGAGGAAAGCGCTACTCAAGTAAGAGTCTGGACATCTGAATTTTATTTTGAAGTTAATGTAATTTGATGGACAGAACATTAAATAAGGCACAACACGTGGTATTTCCAAAGCATAGACCCAAAAAATGATTTAAAAAAACTTTGTCCAAATAACAAAATATTGTCACTTATAATCTTACTCACAGTGGGAAGAGGAGCCAAAACTATTAATCAAATAAGAGTACGTAAAATATAGTAAAATATGGTGTCCTCGAAGTACAATTTCTTTAAAAAGTTAGGTAAAAGTAAAAGTGAAAGTAAGTGCAACTGTGTACTATCAACTAATAACATCAAAGATTACAATTTTAGTGTAATTGAAGATGCATGAAATACTATAAAAATAATTATACATAGTTGTTGGTTTTTTATACGCTGAGATACAAAATAGTGCCGCAGTGATAAAGTTCTTTGAGTTCTGGATAGGTTTTCACTTGGTTCACCTCACCAATGTAAAACCCGCCGGCTGCTAATGTTCCTAAAACATCTGGAGAAGAGTCCTCTGCTCAGGGTTAAACTCTGTGTCAAATGCAAAGTCTTTATTTGAACATCAAAGTATAGCTCAGTGTAAATGACTGTTATTGATTGAAGGTGACTGTTGTGTGTTTGTGGTCGTAAAGCCCAAGGCTCGGGCTGTAAATCTATGAGATTAAACTCCACAGGTCCCAGTGTGGCTGCTGCTTTTGGACTGTAGAGAAATGTGCTGCTTAATCTGGTATTTCATGTGTTTATGTCACCAAGATACAAAGTGAATCTGATCACGTCTACCCAACCTCAGGGAGAAAAAACTACGCAGTAAAGTATTGGAGAAGTGTGTATTCTTGGCTGCCAGGCAAGTTTGACTGAGAAAAACAAACTGTAACACTTTTTTAGGTGAGATAGTACAGGTGAGTAGGAAAAAAAGAATATCAATTTGAAACTTCTCCTGTAGATTACTCACATGAATGTAAGAAAAATGTATTACACATTTTAAAATTAATTATTATAAAGCGTTTTATTTGTTAAAACTTCCAAAATTGCACACATTTAGGACAAATGGCAAATGGGCAGAACCAGGTTTAATTTTTTTGGTTAATTTTATACATATAATAGTCAACATTTACAGAGGGGAGTTTGGATATCTTGTTTAGTTCTCGAGTGAATCTAAATGGAAATTGGCCTAAAAATTCAAATTTTGCCTGCTTTTTTTTAAAACTTGGAAATTATAAATCAGGCTTGGAAGTAGATATAAACAAATTCTTCAGTATGTTCTGCCATCTTGTTAAATACAAGATTGTAAAGTTTGGTGTGTGTAAGTGCTACTTTAAGGGCTGATTTTTATGATTTTATGGGAGAAATTTTTAAGAAAACAGTCTTTAAGTTACAATGTCCCCGAGAAATTTATGGGGGAAGTGGATTAAATGAAAGACTAAAACATCTTAAGGAGCAGATCGGACAAGTGTGTTGTTTCCACGTGAAAGTTTAAATGTTGAGAGGGCAAACTGACCAAAAAACAAATATTTGGAAAAAAAAGGGGGGCTGCAGTGTCTTGCCTGAACACAATCCTTCTAGAAATGATACTTACCTCATTAAGTACAATGTACCGCACTGTGTCATAACTAATAACAACACACTGTTTAACAACCGATAACATGTAACAGACAATGCTGTAACTCAGCACTTTCTAACAACATTCAAAAATATGAGACTGCCTCCCTTGATGGTTATGATAAAAACATTACCATGGTAACAACAAGAAAATGTGAATAGTCAAGACTCTGGAAAGTTATCAGAAGAGTGACTGGACCCATAAAAAGAAAACAACATTTCAGAGACTTGTGTTTCATGGTCCACTGTCTGAGGCCAGCCGTGGCAGACAGTTTTTAGTTTTATTAGGTGAAAAATAAGAAGTATTTTGACAAAACACTTCTTTCTGTGCGCACTATCAGACTGACAGCAGGATAGTTAAATCAAAGCCTCTTCAGTCCATGTGAAGCTCTTTGAAGAATGCTTTTAATTTAGCATGTCAGCCGCCCGCACTCACTGTCAACCCACTCCAGCACCCGCAAAACTTATAATTACTCTTTCTGTCACTATTTTCATGATAAATGTTTAACTTACCTCCTCAAAACAATAAATAATCTGCACAGTGCTCCGTCTGACTTTATCCCTCTGAGGAATTTGCTCACTAACAGCTAACTACAAAAATGTTTCTTGTTATTTAAAAAGATGAAATATTTTCCTCTGCCATGTAATTCTGCGCTATGTGTTTCGAGAATCTGACCTAAAAAGGTTGATCAAAGCTGGTCGGAACTCCACTGCCTGCAGCAACCAATAAATTGGTCCATTCCGTGTTTTCCACTGACAAATTATTCTCCAGAGCCTTCACATTCTCAGTAGCAACTCAATTAACAAGAGACAGAGTTGTTCAGAGATTCTACATTCATCTTTTATAGACATTTCAATATTTTATTATTTCACTCGCTATTGGCTCGGCCTCTTTTATGTCACAGCAAATGCTAACTATTTGCTAACTCTCATGTAAAGCAATAGTTGTTTAGGTGTGTGCTGCATTGAGATCCCTCGGGCTGCCAGTGGAGTAGGGCTGCTGTAAAGTGCACGTCGTTCCATTCTTCAGCTGCAGGCGAACTGACAGAGTACAAAGGACACGCTTTTGTTCTAACTGTGAAGGAGTTATTTGAAAAGGAGCAGAGTGTATAGGTTTATATCGGTTCAACAGCTCAGAATATTACAGTAATATCACAAATGTCTCACCAACAAGAGGGATTTTAGAGTGTTGGTACCACTTTAGAATAACTACGTCTTAACAAAGCATGAAGAAAAGCTTAATTAACAGTTAATTGAGCATGATTCAGGCTTCTGTTTTGTTAGTACACAACTGGCTACCGGATTAAAATGTGACTTTTTGGAGCCTGTGGGTGAGCTTTTTGAAGACCGTGGGTTACCTGTTGTTTATGGAAGAATAAATGAAAATAACATGGGAAATTAAGTGCTGATTTACTGTTCATGCATCATAATATCTGCATGGACAGTAACTCAGCAGTTATTTTTTAAGAATTTCATTGTCATATTATACTCTTCCATAAACAACAGATAAGTCATGGCCTTAAAAAAAAAAATAAAAAATACACCCACTGGTTCTAAAGGTCGTGTTATGTAGTTACGGGGGCCACAAAAACTCCAGTGCCCGGCCACAGCTCTGTCAGTCTCCAGTTTTCTATCTCATCCTTGCTGTCTTTAGTCTTTACATCAGTCACAAGTATCTCACACTGCAGTCCCAGCATCCTAAATATTCACTGCGATGAGTTTATGAGCACTTTACACGAGTCTTTGAGAGCATCACAGACTGTCCCGGGAAATCTAACAAACATTAGCATGCTAACCTTGCATTTCCTGCTTCTCGTAGGGTAAAACGCTCCATACTTAGACGCAGAGAACGTGCTGTGATCTCATCCAAATAGATGCTTTTACAATATAGCTGCAAGGGACATCACATATTTTACTTTATAATATACAAAAAATCTGGAACAGGGACTAATTCTGTTTTTCCCCATCCAACAGTAACAATCAGGTACAGCCCCTTTAATTAAGGTTAGGGTTAGAGTCAGGGATTGGTATTAGGGTTAGAGTATTAGTTAGGTAGTTAGTAGTTACTAAGCCTAAATCATTCTTAATAAACTATTTAAGAATGAATAAGGCAGGAATAAGTTTTTGTAAACTGTTATTTTTGATGTGATACAATGTTTTTAATCCATTTATTTCACTGTAGAAGAAGAAGAAGAAGAAGAATTTTTATTTATAGAGCGCTTTTCCGCCTAATAGGCACCCAAAGCGCACATTAGGGCTGCGGGATTTGGAGAAAGTATTTTAATTGTAAGAAAGTTCAAAGTTCACATTTGAAAAGTGTCCAGGAGAACTGACAAAAAAGCCGAAATGTGAACTGACAAACTAATGAAAGAATCATATGTATTTCAGACCAGATCTAAACAGATCTGGCAGTTTTTTTATTAAGACTAAAACAGGAGATTATGTTGTTTGTGGAAGAAATTATGGCAAAATTGCATCATTTGCGATTTGCTGATTGCATCCATTAAAATTTCAATTTCAATTTGATTTTGATTCATTGTGCAGATATGCTCCCTGCTACAGTCATAGATCAACATGAAGTCAAAGGTCATATATTATGTTTAGCAAACCCTGTTGGAGTTGTGATTTGTCCAGTCCACATCCCAGTCCAGAAAAGTACAGCTCTAGGAACAGCAAAGATACTGCGTTCCCAGGCCTCTAGAGCCTTGATTTTCAACCATTGTGCCGGGAACACTAGTATGCCTTGAGGAACTGCTGGGTGTGCCTTGAAAAAAAATTTTTTTTCATAAATTTAACTGAAATTTAAAGTTACCATTTTGGTAATGGTGAGCAACCTAAAATGAAAGCAATACCACTTTTTTTCACTTTTCTCTAAATGGGATGATTCTATAACATTTGCGCATTTGTCACGGAATGTTTTCAACCAAAAAGATGTGCCATGATCCTATAAGGTTAAAAAACACCATTCTAGAGTACCTGAACTTCTAACTAAATGTGTTGTGCATGTTCAGTATGGCAGAGCAGACTGTGAAGTTGAAGTGCTTTATTTGTCATGAAATTCTTTACAAGGTGAATAACATCATTGTGTATAGTACATGGGTTATCCTCTGCATCGTTTAGATTCTGCATGACAAGAAAAAAACCTACGAGAAAAATGCTCAGCTTTATCTAGACAGCACACAGTTACAGTGTGTGATGTCATGATTTACAACCAGGAAGTAAAATTTTAAACCTAAAAATTGCCTTGGTCATGGTCACCTCTGAGTTCTTTTCTTGTCTTTGGGACATGAAGAAAAACCGGACATCTGACCTCAGTGAGGGAGCAGGGGTGTGGGGGACAAGATCAGACAACAAGGTCAGATCGGGCAGATACTGAGGGACCAGACCATGGAGGCATTTAAAAGCTATTACAGTACTTTTATAATCAATATGACAGCGCACAGGGAGCCAGTGAAGGGTTGAATGATGAGGGAGATGTGGTCAAATTTAAATTTAAATTTAATTTAAAGGCGATCGGGAGGAAAGGGAAGCTTTTGCCGTGTTCAGAAACTCTTGATTTGTACGGGAATCGAACCTGAGACATTTTTGCTGTGAGGTGATAATACTAACCTCAGTGCCACTATAAGTCAGGTGCAGTCATGTGTGTATTGAGTATCATGAATAAGTGGGCTGAATCTCGTATGATGATGAGATGCTGCTTTGGACACATTGTTGAGAGAGAGTGATGCTGCTTCTGGTCAGACCCCATTTACCTCAGAAATATCACCGCATCAATCTTTGATAGTCATGTGTTACTAATGTCTTCCATAACAATATGTCAAGCAGGACTGGGATCTCAGGGTATATTCTTATTCAGTGTGAGACCCACGTATGGCTAACAAAAAGGCAATGTCGCACGATTGATTTTATGTAATCTAACTGATAGCTCATTGTTATGAGTCTAGGAGAAATAAGAAAACATTAAGGATTTATGAGATAATTGCTTTGACAAATGTGCAACTTCTAAATTAATTAATTTTGCATCACTTTGAGGTACAGGATCAAATGAAATTTCTTTGGAATCACAACATGTTGACCGATCGCCTCTCTGAAATGTTAGATAATAATTAGATAACAACCTTTGACTGCTACTGAATAATGGCCTAATGGTACAGTCTGGTCGCACACACTCCTCCGAGCCTCAGCCCAACTCAGGCAGAGCTGTGCAATAAGGTTTGTTTATTTCGGGGAGGCATGGGGAAATGGACAAATCCAATTTCTCTCACCTCAGATTGCTGATTCACCAGATATCTGTATTTGTTTTCTTTCTTTTTTTTTTACTTGCTAACTACCAAGTTTGTTTTGCTATATGGCTTTTCTCTGATTGGCTAATCCATGTGAGAGATAGTGTTACATAACTTCACGTGTCTTGGGCTGGCAGACCAGGCATCACAATTGGATGGATCGAGCCCTTCTTGAGGTGTGGCCACTCTTTCCTCAGCTATAGCACTCAGTTGACATGTTCAGGTATTAAGTCTAAAAGGGAAAATAAACGTGCGCTTGCTTTGTGATGAACAGGTCATAATTCTCCATGCTGGACCATGTGTCAAACTAAAAGAGCAGGTTTAGCTTCCATAAACAAGCCTTATTTTGAGCAGCCATGTAGTTCTCAGCCCAATCTGTAAAGTCTGGGTAAATATCAAAGGAAAGTAAAAAGTGGAGAAATCCTCAGTGTCTTTGTCAGTCGTAGATGTCTCTGAGGCTGATGAGCGAACACTTCAAACAGCTCATACCACACTTCTGTTTTTATCATGAAAGTGTTGCACTGAGCAGCAGGACGCCCCGAGAGGAGGAGGCTCGGATCGGCACAGTTTGGCTTTAGTTTTATTAACACGGTGCACATGAGAAAGACCTGTGCTGTAGAAACGATGTTGTTGAAAAATCTGAGTTTGGGGAGCGCCACAGAAAGTATGGATGAGAACAGTGCAACTTCGTTAAGTCCAAAACCAAGGCCAGTCCACCACCAAATCCTTGCATATTCGCCCAAACAGCATTTTTGTGTAAACGCCTCCACAATTGTGCCCACAGACCTTTCCCGTACGGGTCATTAGCACTGTGCCAGAGATGGATGGGAACTTCCTGCCCGGCGTGAAGCGTGGCGGTGCTCTGGTCCCCAACCTGCCTGCTGACCTGCACTGGCTTTTAGTTAACATTCAAAGTGTTGGCAGCCGAACCAAGGTCCCATCCTCCCCAAAGAAATTAGAGGTGGTAATCTTTCAGGAACCACTAACCTTCCCGGACCATGTAAATGTAACGGATGCCGAGGCGGATTGGCCTGGTTCCTCCGCAGTCCCTCTGTGTCGCCTCACCACCGGCCGCGGTACAACTTGTGTCCAATTTATGTGCACCTGACAGCTCACAAGTGAGAAATGAAGGCAGAGGCTAAGAGAAGGTTAGCTTTAAACACCGCACAGGTCAATGGGGTAAGAGGCTGCATGCTAAATCATTGTCAGGGAAACTAATGATGCAACATTATCAGACACCCGGACATGGTCAAAGATTAAGTGCACCGTGTCAGGCAGATATTATAATCACAAGAGTCCATTCCAGCCACATTTGTCTTGATTTTGCATAGACATTCACATATTCTCCCATAAGAATACAGCCTGCGTGCTTGACAGCAGAAATCAGAACATATGGTTTGTGGCTATTATTGTTTCTATTGAGGGAAATCTAACGGCCCCTCTCTCTGTAAAGCCACAGGGACACTTCGTAATTAAAATACACTCTATTAAAGATTGCAAACAAATATTTAGCAGAGGATCTGTTCCACTTGCTGCAGTCAGGAAGCAGGAAAGAGCCCGGGAACACGATGGTGGCATCTTGACAAGTCTTAAGTAATTCTCCCCTGAACAAACAGCCTCTAGGCTCAGTGTTGCAGCGCCTGATTCGGAGCAGATTATACAGACAGCCATTTTGAAATTCAATCAATATATGTTTGGACATTTGTAAACAGGGCTCCAACTTAAACACACACACGCACGCACACACACACACACACACACACACACACACACACACACACCCTGATCTAGCCCAGGTTTAGTTCTGGGTTTAGGTTTAGTCCCAATTAATGTTTAAGTGTAAATGCGTCTTTGGTTGCATTGAATTGAATTTTGATCTGAATAGCCTTAAACAAATAATGAAACTGTTTCTATAATTTCTACTGAGCCTTTGAACCGACAAGGACTCAATACATCCCCAAAAACAGTGGTTGAGACTCACCTCACGGCAGGAGGGTTTTGGGCTTGGTTCTTGGATCAGACAGGACTTTTCTTTTGTTGAATTTGCATGTTCTATCAGTCTACTCTGCTAGTCCTGCAATAAACATGGGGGTCACTTTGACTCATACATTTGGAGTGGCTTAAGAATAACTTTTCATCTAATCAGCAATATTTCCCCTCAATTTATATGAGAAATTAAGCGCACAAAAGTACAAGACATCAAATTAAATGAAATAATGGCATGTTTTGTCCACCGTAAAAGCCCCTGTTTGTCAAAAGGGTGAAAATTAAAGTCTGAATGTAATTTTTATGATTTTGGCACAGCCCTTGATTGATTCAGTTTGTGTCATCCATTTGTTTGTTATGGCCTACTTCTGTGCTGCCAGAAGTATATGCTCCAAAGGTATCCATTTACTGTGTCCACGGCAGGAGTTTTGGGAGCTAAAAGTACTTCTTTTAAAACAATTAGAGGTGAAGTCATAAAGGTGATGGTCATTTGTGAATGAATGTAAAGAAACACAACTTTACATTTGAAACTCTCTCATTACTCTGTTCTAACCACATATTTGCGATGACTAGCCTTTAGTGTCTTTGCCATGTACTTTGTCTTTACTTTTAGCACACAAACATTGGTATTTCCCCGGAACAGCAGCAGCAGGCGAAGTGGCAGCTCATAACGCGCATTAGTGCCACTGCTGGAGGTTATGTGGACACGAGAGTCCGGGAAGCTCAAGGACGACCCATAGCCACAGATTAAACAACACTCGGTCTCTGTCACGCGGCTCCGGCTCGGATGGCTCCCCAAAGCGTCGAGCCGAGGGGGCGAGGACCGGGCGCGCCGTAATCTTTCACGTCTGTCCCTCGCAGGCACCGGGCGCACCTGTTATTGTGATGCCACCGTGAGAGGGACGCTCATTTTGGGAAGGTAATTATTGCACTAATTATTCAGTGCGGTGTGAGACGATTAGCGGCGGCGGTTGAGGTGAGGACGGATGACCTCTTGTCATTTTTGCAGGCTGTACTTTTGGGGCAAAGGGCAACAAAGTTTGAGGCTGAAATTGGCAAAGACAAGCTGTGTGAGGACTGTAATTGGTTTCTGATAAAATATTGATGTATGCCTGTCATTGGAGAAGTTCGATTGGATATGTATTTTGTGATTTAGTCATTTAATGAGTACATATAATGCACACAATGTACTGCAAATATACTCTCTATTCAAAATTACTTTCACATATATTGTTAAATATGTCTATATTCATTTTTCTAATTGTTTCGAATAGTAAAGGAAGTGAGTTTAAATCTCAAAGAAACAAAGTAAATTGGAGTTAAACATTTTAGCATAAATTAATGTATATATTTTGAATAGATTGACAAGACTCAAATTGTTTGCTTTGGCTCAACATAAAACAATTAAAAGTAAGCAAGCGCCACAATATATTTAGTTCAACATTTTATTTATGTTGTATATACTTATTTGTGTTAAGTAAAATAACAATATAAACAGATACAAGTAAATTAAAAGTGGTTATTATTATAAATATTACTGCTGCCATTGCTTATTTATAATTGTGTTAGAATTGGACTTATATACTATCCTGCTTTTATTCATAATTGATAAGTGGAGATATATTCTTAACAGGCTCCATTTTTAATCACGGCTTTGGGGCACTGAAGCCTTGAAGACAAAAATTCCTGCTTTTCAACTGGACTTTTGATGTTGGAAAATCCTGGATGGATCATTTCCTGTTTCTTGGCACAAAGGTTTATGAATAGTAAACATAATACAATAATAATACAATTAAAATATATGTACAGAATATTTGTTTACCAGCAGTAAGTCTTTTACCCCCATTGTGTGCCTTTCTTGCAACAACCATCCAACCATCTTTTCTGCTACGTGAGTGGGCAATGGAGGTACAACAAATTAGATTCTTTGGGCAATATTTGGACTGTCAATCTTATGGTTTGACAGTGGCTAGTTTTCAGCAGCGTTATGGCATTTATTTAAAGTTTGCAAAACAACATCAGTTCTTACAGCCGTCTCTGCTCATATTAGTGAGCCGTGCAGGTAGAAATGGAGTGCACTGTATAAATGCAGTGTCTGATTGCTTTACTCTCTTGACAATGTCATTTTAGTGGAAGCGGACCGTGCGTGGAGGGCTCTTGTCCGGGCTGCTGTCTGTCTGCGCAGAGGGTCTGAAAGCCCTGCTCTATTACCCAGCCCCCCCAGGACAGCGTTTTAGGCCGAGGGCTGGGGCAGAATAACAGCACATTACAGTCTTAATGATTCTGTGATCCTGGGCTCTGGGGAGGCACTACTCTGGGGTAATCAGGCTCATCTGCTGTTCCTCTCTCATTTCCTTCAGCAGAGCGGAGGTGCTCCTGTACCTCTGAGGAGCGTGGTCCTCGCCTGCAGCTACAGCTCACAGCCCATTCATCACAGGCTGACCTGCTCGAGAGGGACAGCATACACACACGGGACCCTTCTGTAATTAATTCAGTCTTCACCAAGCATTACAGCATTTACCTTTATCCGCACAACATCATCTGATACACAACACACTCAATACATCACAAAAAGCTGTAGAAAAGTATTACAAACAGACAATACACATCGTTAACAATGAGTCGCCCTGGTAACACCCCCATCAGATTTGTTATTGTCATAGCTCGTATGTAAATTGGGGATAAGGGGATGTTAATTTTGTGGGAGCGTGGCTGTTCGGGGCCCACGCTGTCTGCACGCCCCATGTCCCAGTCCAAGGGTACACCTTGATGAGTGAGGAGGGCTAATTCCAGCCCGAGGCATCATTAATCTGCTGTCTTTGATGAATGGCTCGTAAATGTGCTGTAACATGGATTTTGAGGAGGAGCAGGTTGAGGATGGACTTGGGATGTACTCTCCTCCTCCTCTGCCTTTGTCACTTTGGACCAACACAAATGTTGTCTGAAAAACTCAATGGTCCGTGACTGTGGCTTTTATATGATATGAAGTGGGGGGCTGATGATAATATTTTTTATGTTAACAAGATTTGATGGATTAGCTTGCTTACAATTTAAAGCAGATGACAAATATAAGCTCTACATTTAACATTAGTTTCACTTTAGTAGCTGTTTGTTTATTTGTTGGTTTTTTTTTAGCTTGACTTGATTTTTAGTTGTGTTTTTAATTTTCTTGTTGTCTGCATTATATTATGTATTTATTTACTTACCTTTATTTAACCAGGTAAGAGCCCATTTGGATCAAGGCCTCTTTTTCAAGGGTGAACTGGTGCAAATTAAAAAAATATAGAAGCACACAAAAACATCTACGCAGTTAAGAGACATTTAAGAAAATAAGAGACATTTAAGAAAATTAACAGCTGTTTTAATTCACATGTGTGAGAGCAATAGTTCTTACCTACCTCATCAATATGTCATCTGAAAAACATTAAACAGTCCAGCTAAAACAGGACAATAACCCAGACTAACTGCTGGTAATTCTTTCATTTAAAGGCCCCTCGTTTTAGTGCAGAGTAATTACAGAGCAATATTTGGTGGCGTACAATTGTCCGTGGACCATATGATCCTTCGGCCCCTGCTGGCTCTGTTCTGTTTATGAATCCTTTAAGCACAAAGGGCCAGGCTTTAAGTGTGCATTGTCCCAATAGCAGTAGCACTTAAAACTAACGACGTCATAAATTGTTCTGTTAATACGCAGCATAAAGATCTGTGCTGCGATGATGAGATGCACCGGTCTGGCCCATGCAATGAACTGATGAATCTCATCTCATCCCTATCAAAGCTCCCGATTATTCATGCCAACAGGATTAGAGGGAACGGTGCAGGGGCCCTCAGACCTCGGGCCCCGCTGCAAGGATGGGGCCGCCTCAATTTAAACAAAGATTAATTATGGTCAATGGGACGGTTCACATCTGTCACTCTTAGTGTGGACATTTGAAAGCATTGCCCTGAAGAAGACGAAGGTTGTATGAAGTCATCAGTGTGACCTGACAGCAGACTTAATGCGCTGTTTAAATGAGTCAACATTCTGGGCTTTCTCAAATGGGGTAAATTCAGGTCTTTTTTTACGTCGCAAATGCTTTCCTTTTAGAGTGTTTATATTTAATTGATAGCATAAAAGTGAAGGATGTCTTATTTAAGTTCTAATAAAATGAAAATGATTATAAGGGTTTTGGATAAAATCATATCGCATCAGCAGTTTATGGCAGCGGCGGTGGATATTTCCTCCGCTTTATGGACATTGCAATAAAATGTCTTTACTTGAAATAAATGTGTCCAAATAGTGAGTTTAACACATTTGGATTTGTGATTTATAGCACGGCTGCACCAAACACTCTTCAGTAAGTCTTGTTAGCTGGGCCCCCGGGTGACTCTGCAGGGGCCACACTCAGGGGCCGCTCTAATGATGTCCTGTGTCCAGACCGCTCTTGTCTGCAGGTTGTTTTTCACACAGTCAGTTTTGAGTCCGTAGCTGAGGGATTTTTGAGCTTTTAAACTGTTTCCCTCCAGATTCAGCGTCGTCTGTTGCTCCAGAGCTGCAGTCCAATAAACAAATGCATTAAAATACAGTGAGCATGCATATGAAAATACACAGAAATGCTGCTGCAACTATGGCAACACATCTGGTCCAAAAGGTGAAATGGAAGCGTATGGTTAAAATTTGTATGAACATAAAATTAACCTCACAGTACAATGTTGCAATATTGTGCAGAGGCTCAAAATTGAAATGCAACTTTAAATAAATCTTAAGGCATCGGAGTAATCTTTGTTGTAATATGTCCAAACAAACATATGGAGGGCTATTGTTTTAGGATCTGTTGGTGTCATTTGCAGCCGATTGTAGCGTCGTGAGTCTGGCTCAGTCAATTTGTTGCAGAATGTTCTTCTCTCTCTCATCTTCATTTCACTTCACTGTCCAGTCCAATAAAGCCTACGGTCAGAAAAAAAGTGTAGGCCTTCATGCAATTCTGGGTTTGTCTGAAGTTTGCCTGAAGGGTTTGGACAAAAACAAAGGTGAATGTATATTTTAGTTTGAGAAAGGAAAAACATGGAGAATCTTTTCCTGGATTACCACCTATGGAGTTACAAGTGTTAAAAGAGGCGAACGTCTTCAGCTCTTGAGCGGGTGACAGGCTAAACATGCCCAAACAAGCACAACCCATCGGCACTCAATGTGATGAGTAAACAACAGTCATGACAAGTTCAAGTGTGTAATGGATCCCTGTCTATCAACTTCCAGAGGCAACACCAACTCCCCAAGATAGCCATCACTCCCCAAAGATGTTTTCCTTTTTATAAGACTTTCAATCTCCACTAAAATGTTCTAATGGCAACTGCAAGTGTTCAATTTTAGGCTAAATTGAAACAAGAACATAGGGTATCATTCAAATTTGTTTAGAAAAGTAAGGCGAGCCTTCCAAAATGTCTGGAGCCGCCCCTGTCAACTTCCAAACAATTGTGCTGCAGTTTATCATTTGCTTTAGTCCTTGTTCATAATATTGTAACATCTTTCGTTCAGTGTGTGGCGGTGTATTTGGCGCAGACGGCCTGTGATTGGCTGACGATGAGCTTCTGTAAACTTTGGCTTTATGACATGAAGCGGCTCATGTCTAATTCCCACAGACGTCTTTATGTCCTCCGCAGGGTTTACATGTTCTATTAAACGCAGATTCATTTGCATGGCTCTGTGTGCAGTAAGTCTTGCATCTGGATGGGCTCCAGAGCAGTGAGCATAAACATTTACTGCTGAGTGGATTGTAATTGTCAGACTACGAGATTACACTGCTCTGAACCCAGGCACGAGCTGACACACTAAACCTCTCCATGAGTCTTTGTCAAGATCATTTGGCCTCATGACCAGGTGGATTTGGCAAAGTGGTTTTCCTATGTAGCTCTGGTTTCAAACATCAACCCAGCAGCGAGTCCAGATCAATCTGATTGAGGGTGCGTCAGAGTTTCAAGGGGCCTGCATCAACGTGTACGCCTGGAGAAGTTAGTCGACCATCTTAAGCAGGATCTGAGCTCGAAATCTGGAGAAGCACAGGCGCTGCACGTGTCCGACTTTTGTCATTTTATCAGGGGCGTTGGACTGGGGGGGTAAAGGTAATTGTTTACTGTGGGCCGAGTGGAGGAAAGGGGCCCTCTAAAAGTCTTTTGTGCAAGTTTATCTTAAAGAACATGATATATCCAGGGCCCAGAAAAACTCTCTTCACGTTGTTGTATTTTTTTCTTTGTCAATATTAAACACACATGATGTTCAACAAAATTGCCATGGAGAACTGGTCCTAAGCCACTATGTTGCCTCAAATGAATAATCCAGGTACGGCATCTGAAACACAATCCTGGGGAAAACATACATATTCCACACAGACAGCATCACACATCGAAATAAAGCAAAATCTTTTATCCATCCTTTATTCTTTCGTCTAAGGCCAGGTGACAGACGATTAAAAGACGCAAATATAAGATGCCCCCAGACGCATCCAGCCTTTGCATGGCGTGAATATTAATAATAAGTATAATTTACCATATAGAATTAAACCAAAATGATGTGTGTGATTGCTGATGAAGGCTCAAATGATGAAGTACAGGCCGTGTCTCCCTGTTTGATGCCTGTGTGGGTCATCTCTGACAAGGAGAGCGCAGATAGCCCAGTACAGAAGGGTTAAGCAGACACTAAATTATTCATTGCACTAAATGCTCTCAAGTGAACACATGCATTTGCACCAGCGCCTATTAGCTGCCGTGAAATATGATGTAGGACAGCCCCTTTAGCTTAGCACGTCATATGTTGGCCGTCTTTAGTCTTGGCCAGTCGCGCCGCTCTCCAAAGATTTTGCTTGGACGTGGTCTCCGATAAATCAACATGTCTTTCACACACTTATTAAAAGCATTTCCTTTTCTCTGCTAATCCTGATTTACGCCGCCGAACCCCTTTCTCAGGAGAAGGGCTAATTAAATTGATACTTTTTACAAGTCGTACTCAATAAATGTGAATAAATTAAGGGGTATTACTAAGACAGCTACATTAAATTTGCATAGTGTGTTTAATGAATATGCAACGGCAAGTGGAAAGGTCTGCTACTGCAAACCCGTGGAATTAGCATAACTACTTGCAGCATCTTTCTTAAATAATGCTCTCATTTGCACATCACTGAGTTGGCTAATTCGAACTTCAGTCGGTGAAGCCTGGTAATTAAGAGTCGGGCTTTAATTTTTAATGAAGTTTACGTTGCATCGATCCTGACAGTAATGAGAGGGACGTGGAAACAAAAAGGCTGCTAATAATGAAATTCGCCCACCGGTTTGAGGCTTGGTATAATTCCTGAGGAGAAATTACATGACTAATTATTAATTTGATATTCATGTGGTCTGTGTGTGCGAGGCTGGGTGCGGTATGTCTGGCGCTGCCCTGTGTCTGGGAGGTCTCACAAGAATTTTAGTGCACAATTAATCATGTTGATGGTCACAGTGAAACGCGTTTTATTTCAGCATGTTTACGAGGCCGCGTCACCTAGGCTGGCTGGGTGCCTGTTGAACGCAGCAAAAATGAATATGTATATTGGCTAAAAATGACTTGAAACAGAATAATTATCTTGATTTGAGTCATTTCAACTAGGTTAGATTAGGCAGCAGTTAGTTTTATCTGACCCGCTTCAATATATTTGTAAAAGGTTTGAAGGTATTTTATTTCAGGCTTAATTTTCTTCACAGAATGGCAGATTGTTTTGATTAAGAATTAGATATATTGAAAAAAGTTAGGGATGGACGATGTATCATTTCCAATATCAGTAATATTGGAATATTGATCCGATATTGAACATTTCAACAATATTTAATTGGCACGAAAAGTTTTCTACTTTCTGCACTGCCCCAGACTGTCTGTGTCCTTGTATCATTCTAGGTTTGTCCTGAGTGCTCCAGATTTGAACAGACTAATAATGAAAGAGCAATATAGGCAAAAAATATTTATATCTCAGATAAATACATTTTGTTATTATTTTTACAAAAGTGAAAAGTTAACTTTACTGTACCTTGTTTTTTTAAAATCATCATATTGGTTTTGGCAAATTGCTTGTCGGTCACACAAGACTCAAAGAATCCATATTGGTCCATCCCTAAAAACATGTTGTGAATATGCACATATCTATTCAACATTCAGAATTCATTATTTTAACCCAATAAGGCAGTGACATTTTTTGACATCAGCAGTTTTTAAACAAACTAAAAAACTTTATTGTATGTAATGTAAACATAAGCCGTATAAACTAGTGATCGAAATAAATACATTATGACCTCAACATATTATTTGACCCATTCTAGTCTAGAATCCACGCATGAAATAGAGTGTGACAGAGACGTGCGTAAGTGGATCATTTGCAAACTATGGGGCCCCATAAAACATCTTGCACATATAGAAACAGCCCTGAATGATGAACAATTGTCGCCTTAAACGCTGTCCCTGATTTTTACTGTTTTGAAATGTGGAAAATAGAACTAGTTCATGTTAAAGTCTTTACATCAGTCAGCTGTATTGTGCAGTCCCAGCATCCTAAATATTCACCGTGAGAAGTCCATAATCACTTTTCACAAGTCGCTGAACCCAGAGCATTGCGGCAAACAAACATTAACATGCAAACACCACGCTTCTTGCTTCTCTTGTAGGATAAAAGGTTCTATAAATTGATGTAAAGTCAAAGTTGTGGTCTCATTTTCACCCTAATAGATGCTTTTACAACATATCTGTGCTGGGGCAACACAGATTTTACTTTATTACAAGCAAATAATCGGGAACATGGTCTACGTAGTTCTGTTTTTCCCTTTTCACAACAGTAAAAATCAGGTGCAAGGCCCTGTAACCTTTGTCCTCAATATCCGGCTGTTACCAGGACGACTGCGTGCCTCAAAGTCCGTTATTTGGATGACAGTAGCTTAGCTTTAGTTGCATATGCACATTTCTTTGACGGTGGCTGCGAGTGTTGCTCCTCTGCCACACAAATACTTGACATGTCTGATTTCTCCATCGACAGAACAGGAGGCATTCATCTGATCAAGAGCTAATTGCATTCTTTTGTGTGTGCACAATTCAAACGCTGTGGCTGTGAAGCACTTGTTCTGAGCGGGTCAGAGTCAACAGCATTATTTTCAAGTGGCGGCTCTCGAGGCTTTAGTAATCAACACCATCTCCATCACTTCTATCAGTGCTTTGACAAAGATATGCTTCCTTCAGGGAGTGCTGCGTATTTTCTGATTCGCAGGTTTGGATAATGAACGTTCTAAAACACTTCAACTTTTGTTCCTCTGATTTGCCTCTGTTCTGGGAGCATTAGTCGCCTGGAAATGTATGTAGGATGTGAGTTGCCAGTGGGAGGCGCTGTGAGCTGATGAAGCAGAGTTACTGTTTGAGGTATATGTGTTTACTAAAGAAAATGTCCGCATAGTCATGAGTTCAGAACAAAATCTCTTGTCACTGCAGCAGATGAGCCACACGGACACTGCAAAACATGTTTCAAATTTTTCAAGGAGCATTTTCTTTGAGCCCAAGCCTGTGGCCTCCCAAAGCACATACCTACCCAGAGTGTAGGGAAGTCTGGGGCCGGGGTACAAACCATGATGGTGGGCCCACAGTACATGTTCTATGATGAACAGATATGTGACGTTTGGGGTGTAACACCTTTTTTCTGTCCATAAATAAAGCAGAACTAGACATTTCAGAATGTCCGTTTATTGTGGCCAGTCTGAAGGACATCTGTACAATATGCATACTGTCTAATCAACATCTTGATATGTCACACTTGTGAGGTGGGATGGATGATCTCGGCAAAGGAGAAGTGCTCAACATACACAGAATCAGACAGCTTTGTGAACGACATTGGAGAGAATAGTATTTATATGTTTTATTTTTTGAGTTCAGCTCATGAAAAATGGAATAAAAAGTGTAGATTTGTATTTTTCTTAGGAGCTATCTGTCACACTGCAGGACATCCAACTGGCACACTGATCAATGTTTTTTAAGAAAACTAGAATTTTTCAAAAATAAGAATATAAATATAATAATTCTTACTTTTGACCTGTAGCTTAAACACTGAAAAGCTTGTCTTAGAGCATAAATGACAGAACTTGAGTAACTTTTAATTTTAGTAAAGAATGTACAAATCTTAATGCCTTTACACCTTTTTAGCTGTCTCTATTCTGACTAACTGTAGACATGTTTGAAGAAAAGCCTTACAGTCACATGGCAAGACATTTTAATGTGTTTTTTTTTTTTTTTTTGTTAAAATTCCAATAAAGTGATAATGCAAAAAAACAACTACAACAACACCAGGTCAATTATTCAAATGCACATCACTTTTTAGGGCCCCTACATTGTGACCTGGATAAGCAAGCACCTCTTACCTGCCTCTGCACCGGCAATACTCTCGGTTTAGCACAGGGTCAACATATTGGGTAAAAAAAACAACAAAAACAACACCCTGGTCCACAAAAAATAAGTAAACAAACAAATCCTTATCAAAGAAGCACTTAAGTAGTAAATCCATGTGGACAGTGACTTGTCCACTGACCATATGCCACATACTCACAATTGTAGGTTCAGCAGTCGCAGTGTGAACGTGTGAGCATTTCTCAAACACAAAGTTCCCCTTCTACCAATGCAAATGTATTATGCGCAATATAAAAAAATCTAACTATATGCAGGATAGCATTTACTTATTTGTGTATTGTTTGAGTGATTTTCTGTGTGTCCTTTTTGTGTGTGTTATTTTATTGTATTGGTGAACAATCACAAGAAAGTGTCTTGTTATGATGTGTTTGTGTGGCTCCAGGTCTTGGTTTGGAAGTTTTAATAACACACCTTAGTGTTTACATGAAAATGGGAATTCGATACATAATATGTTTTCATTGCTGCCCTGTAAACATATTGGGCACTTTATAAGTGGCTTATATTGGATAAACAGTCTAAACCTCTTGGGGTTCTAATTTTAAAAGAAGCTTTCTTTAATTTCCTCCAACACTGATGTGGGTGCAGGTGTGTTGTGTGGGACATGCTCCATCCCAGTGGGTGGCTGTTTACCGGAGCACATTGTTATGTTGTTGTCTTGTATCCTCCTCAGAGACACTGCTCCCTCATGGTTAAGATGAAAGACCAGAACAGAATGCCCCTGGTCCGGTCCCAGTGCGGGCGGTGTCTTCAAATCACCACCAAGGTCTGGAGCACAGAAACACGCCTCCAACCATCCTCACCTCACAAGCAGATCTCCAACAAGGTCCTCTGCAGCACTCCAGCGCCTTAAGTTTGTTGTTTGTGTTGACTATGCAGACCAACTATGAGTGGAGTTCACATCTCCTAATGGTGTACAATATTTTACTATTTGAAAATGAAATTTAATATCTATCATTTTGGTCCTCATATTTTATAAAGTGAATGCAAAAGACACCATCGCCAAACCTCAAAACATCATGACTTGCCTTAAGTGATACATGGCAACGTGACCTGTTGATACCACTCAGTTAAAGGAGTATTCTGATGGAGTTTATTGGACAAACTGGTAAATAAAACAAACTAATTGTATTTTTAGAGGAGTGACTTATGCCTTGACCCCTGCGCTGCACTCTCTTTAGTGTACTAACTGATATTGATTTTCCTGTCACGAGGCCTTAGCAGACACATCGACACATCGAGGAAGGTCATGTTAAACACACAGCCCTGACCTCAGAGGTCACATGATCACTAAGAGAAGGCTCAGATGTTTTGGGTTCATGTCACTCTTCATGTGCTCCCGTACAATCAAAGTTGTCAATTATTCCCCGACTGTCCTGTTCTGACAAGACTGTTTAACACACAAACACACATGCCCAAACATCCTGTTGGCTTTCCAGGCTTTGTGGTCTCTACATTGACTTACATTCTTTCCCTGGAGCCTGACTCTATACATTACATACACAAATACACTCATACACATGTACATGGACGTGTACATGGACGTGCATGCACTTCCAAATGTATATTAAGAACACACATAGACACATTACACACCATACATGTGTTGTAGATGTAAATGTGCACGCACATTTTGCGCACAGATTGTTGTTTGTTTGCTTAGACTTAATAAGTGTGGTATTTACTTTTACTTTGGGCTTCCATTTTATTTCTGTTTAATGAACATATTCAAATAATGTATCATTGCTTGAACAAACGAAACACAACATTTGCTTATCATACATGGTTATGAAAAACAGGAAACACAGATCACGGTGTGGTCACCAGTGACACGCTCCAAACTTTGAAAATCAATGGTGAATTGTTTCAGTTTTATTAAGAAAAGTTACATCTGGGCCGGTGTTGGGGGAACAGAGATGGTGAAAAGACATGAGTTCTACACTGCATTATTTTACATGTGGAAGCTGTCTCATTTGTGTTAATCTATCCTTTTATGAATAGCAATCTTTTCATCTTCTCTGTGAAAGTTCATTCTTTCATAAAGTTCATTGTAAATATCTGAGGAAGTCACACAGTGGAATAATTCCAGGCCGTTGTTCATTATCATACAGTGTGGTAATGAGGCTGCTCGCTCCTCACATCTCTGTCGTCAGTTCTGCTCTTTGTGGCGTCGCAGCCTGAAGAGTAGCTCCGGGTCAATGCCACAGACAGGCCCCAGGTACGGCCCTCGTCTGTCCTGCTGCGTCCCACCGTATGGAGCCAATGATGTGGGACTGCCTCCTCCACACACACACACACACACACACACACACACACACGCACGCGCACGCACACACACACACACACACACACACACACACACACTGTAATGTCTAAAATACCTGCCTGATTTTGAAAGTATAAATAGAGAACAGAATATATTTAAAGTATATGTGATTGAGAATATTTTCAAAAAAGAAAAAGAAAAAAGAAAAGGTAAATCAGAATTCAATGAATCTTTATTAATGGCCACACAAACAATTTGGTGAAATTTGCTTTCGGTACAGCATTGAAAAGTAAGCTGACATCAGCTGTGTCATCACAAACAGACATTAAAGACAAGAACAGCACAAGAAAAAGGTATCTTATGTAAACAATAATCCTAATCATAAAGGTATGAAAGCACACATTGCCTTTGTGTTAATGTTGCAAATAAAATCAGATTATGATATACTTCTTATTCTTCCAGTGCAGAGTTTGAGTATTTATAATTTAAATGTGTAAATACCTATTCTTTTCTCACTAATGTCAGAGAGTAGAGTTATTCAGCCAGCCTAAATGTAGTTTGTAATTTAATTTGCTCACAACCAGATAAACTTACAATCCCTTATCATTTATTTGTTAGTTATTTTTCCAATGGCCAAAATTAGCTAAAGGAAAGGTTTAAAAATGTCCCCTGCCATAAATGCGGATTCTTAAAGAGCATGTCCCCACCTCATGGACAAACTGTGAACTGCCACAGAAAAGCCATTCATTATGTTTAAGTGGCACGGTCCACAAACAATATCATATCAGTGCCCCAGTCTTTTAGTGTCTAATTGGACGAAAATCTGCCCAGACAAATTGAATTAGCAACCCCTGCTTTTGTACAATAGAGATATCTGTTTCACATGATGTGCTGTATAATGAATGCCTAATTTATGTAATTAGACCATTAAGCGTAAGCCGAGCATATGTTCTGAATACCCTGCGGTCTGCTTTCACCAGGTAGCCCCTCTGATGTCACAGCAGCAGCTAATGGGACAAGCTTCAGAGTCCGCGCCGCCACCGGTTCACAAAATCCCTACCTCCGCACGTGGAAAGACCATATGTGCAGTCTTCTCCAACATGGAAGGTGTGCAGTTTCCGTCATATAGGCTAAACTTGCGAATGAAGAGGCTTTCATTTGAGAGCCCTCCGTCTGCTAATTAATTGTCATCCTGCTGAATATTCATACCTTATCTTGAGCGCGTCCTTAATTGCACCGTAAAACATCTCCAGGGGCCGAAACCACCACGGACTTAATTAGAAGCGCGGATGGAGTCACTGGTCGGATGGAGAAAGTCAGTTTGGAACACACACGACAAACTTGTTTTACCTGCGTCAAGGCCAAACTAGAAAAGCATCCTTTAACTACACGGGCTCTGAGAGTGTGGGAATTAAAACGAGTTGGATAAAAGAGCCATATCCATGAAGTGACACCAGATCAGATTAATCACACAAATATTACAAATGTTTGTCTTGAAAAAGTCCTCAAGCAGTGATTTGTTTATTTATTGGGAGGGTAATGTACATCGCTTGGAGTCAGGGATTTGCATGCTGCAGTCAGCAACTTGAAAAGCAGAGAGTCAACCGTGCGTAAAAGGCGCGTAAAATTAACAAAAAAACTCGTGAATGGATTTTACGCAGGATCTTTAAGTTTATATTTTTGCAGACAATTAATCAGTTTTATTTTTCACACACCGTAAATAGCTTATCTCGGGGTCTGGGTGGCAGCATAGCTCAACTCACTTCACTGTGACAATATTGTTTGGCTATCATGCGCTGCTTTAGGGTGAATGGCATCGATCCTCTTTTAACAACATTTGTTTCCTATTGTGTTCGGGGCGCAGCAGAGGAGGGCAGACGTGTGAAAGTGGCTGTTTGATTCTCTTTTTCATCCCGGTGACCTCGGCCTTTGTGTCTCGTCACCCTGGGAATGTCACGCCTCACTACTCTACTTTAAGATGTTTCAGAAAGTGGCTTTTGTTTTGGCTCCTCTCTTTTTTTAAAGCTCACACAAAATTGTTCTTGGTCCCCTCCCGCTATAAAAGATACTTCAGACTGAGGCACGGTTCACAAGTGCAATGCAATTTGGCTTATCCCAACCTTTGTTCGAGTTTCTACAAATGACCAAACATAGTGCAGACTTGATCTACTGCCGCTTGAACTCGGAGAGTTTGTGAAAAGCTAAAAACCCTTTTCACATTCAGAGTCATGGTGGTATTTCCCTGTGTGCATTGGACGGGGACAAAAGAGCTACCAATATCCCATAACCCCGGAGCTCAAGAAGCCAGCGCAGCAGAGCAAGTGTGAGAGAGGCTGGTTAAGGCGAGACTGAGCAAAGATTAATCCAGGGAACATGTAAAGCAGGTAATAATAATATGCCTGTTCAATTTAGAAAGAATTTATAACATTGATTTTCAAATTGACAATTATTATTATTTTTAAGCTATTAAAATTCTGTTTCAGGTGTATTTTTCTTTAATCTCCAGAACCTGTATCGTACCTTCATCGTGAAATCAGGCAGTAGTCCACTTTGGCTTCCTTTACTCGTCTCATCTTTTCTTTAAAACAGTCT
Source organism: Rhinogobius similis (assembly GCA_019453435.1). Taxonomy (NCBI): domain Eukaryota; kingdom Metazoa; phylum Chordata; class Actinopteri; order Gobiiformes; family Gobiidae; genus Rhinogobius; species Rhinogobius similis. Next base: position 16,678,742 of record CM033628.1, read on the forward strand.
ACTTGCCCCTTCCCCAAAACTCTACTTGGGTACAAAAAATGAATAAATAAAAATAAATATGTCAGTGTTTTTTCAATAAATTAATTTTGACTCAATATTAAAATAATAATTGTGTCTTTATTTTATGTTATTAGTGCTGTGCATATTTGTCCATGTGCACTCCTGCCACTGTGTCCCCCGCAATGCAATTCTTCTCCTAATCCGTCAGCCCAGTGATGGGGTGCATTGTGGATTTATGGGGGGAAATTAGCATAAATTATGAGCGATTCTTGCGTGGTGCGTGTGTGTGGTCCGGGGCCATTGCGAACTCTCCAAGCGGAAAGGTAGCGCTGGCCAAAAGCTTGAATAGCAGTAGCTCAAAATAGGCTTCCCATTTGGTTTTCACATTCATATAATTGACTTATGGATATTTTATACAGTTTTCAGCACACCATCCAGAAGGGTTTATTTGCATTTGTGAAGAAGCCCGGATTGGAATGTTTTGACACGGACACAAAGGGCCCTCAGCCTCATGAAGTTTGAGTTTGAACAGCACTGTTTGCTTTGTGCGATGTGTTCATATTCTTCCGTTCAGCTCTGGGCCAAATTAGCAGAAAAACTAACACCGACACAGCAGGATGGCACATTGTTTGTGATCAGATGAACAGAAATTGCACTCGAATAAATCCACGATATTTTATATTATATTATGTCTATTAGAATAATGAGTTACACTTACTAATTAATTAGACAAATTCGGTTATTGTTAAATGTTTAACAGCATGCATGAAAAAAGCAAGAACAGGATGAAAATGTAAATTGATTACATGGATTACTCAAAACAATATTTGAATCCGTAATATTATTGCAGCAAAATGCTAACTTTAAATGCAAATAGTCCAAATCAATAGTTGACAATTCCCAAAAAAATAAATGCTGAACACATCTGAACGTGGTACGGGTTAATGTCAAAGTCCGGACAAAAAGTCAGCTCGCATACCTTCACACACCGAACACCGATTCCGGTTACAGAGCCTTTCACCCCTTTTTCTGTCTTCAAATGGAAATGATTCTCATTGGCCCAAGGTGTCCATGTAAATAGGTGTAAATGAAAGCAGATTATGCCTTCCTCCCTCGCCCCCTCCTCCCGTGGCAATTGTCATGTGATAGCGAAGAGGTGGCACATTAATGGAGCGCCACTACAGGGGTCTTTTCTGCTCATGTCACTACATAAAACTATCAGACGCGCACAGGAAGACCATGGAGGCATCCGCTTCGCTCGTCTCATAACTCCACAAGCCTAATGAAGTCTATTGCGGGCGGGACAAGTTGACTTCCAGACAGCACTCCCGCTTTGCACTGTGCACCGGGCTCTTCCACGCGCAGCTTTTCTCCTTTTTAACGAAGACGCACGAAACGGCACAGAGGAACTAAAGGAAGGATACGTTTGGAGGAATTTGTGTGACAGTGTCCAGGATGCCTCGTCCAGGGAGGAACACGTACAGCGACCAGAAGCCACCGTACTCTTACATCTCTCTCACCGCCATGGCCATCCAGAGCTGTCCCGAGAAGATGCTGCCTCTGAGTGAAATCTATAAGTTCATTATGGATAGATTTCCCTACTACCGGGAAAACACACAGCGCTGGCAGAACTCACTGCGCCACAACTTGTCCTTCAACGACTGTTTCATTAAAATTCCCCGGCGGCCGGACCAGCCAGGTAAGGGCAGCTTCTGGGCGCTGCACCCGAGCTGTGGAGACATGTTTGAGAACGGGAGTTTTCTGCGGCGTCGAAAGAGATTCAAAGTGTTAGGCGCACCCGATCACTTGGCGCCCAGTAAGCAATCAGACGCTGCTCATTACCTGCAACAACAAGCCAAACTGCGCCTGAGCGCGCTGGCAGCCACCGGCACGCACCTTCCTCAGATGTCAACGTACAACTTGGGGGTGTCCCAGACGTCAACGTTCAAGCACCCGTTCGCGATAGAGAACATCATCGCCAGAGAGTACAAGGTCCCGGGGAGCCTGGCCTTCTCCACCATGCAGTCCATGTCGGCCGGGTACCCGCTGCACAACCAGCTCACGAGCGCCTGGCCGCACGTGTACAACAGCAGCGTCATGGACACCATGGCGAGCAGCGACTACGGGGCGTACGGCATGCCCATTAAGACCCTCTGCCACAGCGGGCAGTCCCTCCCCGCCATCCCTGTCCCCATTAAGCCCACGCCGACAAGCATGGCGGGCTTCTCGGCGCTGCCTCCGCACCTGCCCGCTTTCCTGTCAAACTCTCCGCAGTCACTCAGCCCCACGTCCCCGCAGACAGCCACGAGCCAAAGCAGCCCCGCTACACCCAGTGAGACCCTCACGAGTCCCTCCACACTGCAGTCTGTGGCCGTGCACTGACCCGGGGTGGCTCTGGGACGGGACTATGGACCATTGCGCACCGGGACTTAGTGACTCAACCCAAAGTGTGCTGTCGGAGGGAGCAGGCGAGTGGCAGTATCATTCATTTGTGTTCGTGTTGAATGTGTTGCTTTAACCGTGTCATAGAAGTCCAGCACAAAATCGCACAGCGAAGTATTGCTCTTGAAAATAAATTATTTGATAGTTCTAATTTCATTCCGATGTGTTTCAAAGTGAGCCACTTCACTGGCCCTGTGTCCAAACTTTGCACCGTCTGTTCGTTTGCTGTTAGTCCTGGACTGATGGATGATGCCAAATAGAAGAGGACTACATTTGTTCTTGAATAAAAATAAAGCAAATGGACTTACGTTTTTTTTCTTGCAGTTGAAATGTAGTATTGTAAGAGTTTTCTCAGACTGCAAGATGTGGACATTGCAAATAACTGAAATGTTGTCAAATGCACTTTTATGTTGGAGACAGGCCTATCTGTCTCCCACGAGCTGTTTGTGAAGCATTTAATTTAAGGCTGTGGTGACCCTGTGTCAGGCGCTGTATTTGTACTTTTTTAGCTTAACGCATGCGATAGAAAAGAACAAACATCTGTGTTACTGTTGATGGTGTCAATGTTTATTTTTCACTTTGGAAATTAATTTTAATTTCAGCAAAAGCATGCGTGCTTTGACAAAAGTGTGCCAACAGTCTGCAGTGAACTGGAGAAAAAATGTGGTCATCCAAATATTTTCTCATTAAAAGTGGGGTAAACAATCAATATTTGTCCACGTGTCTTTACACATACAAACATTAGGGCTTATGGATATTTTGTATTTGAATATTTGTGCACTGATTTTACGCATGCTTTAGCAGTGTGTTGTTTTTATTTAAATTAACTAATTTAAAGATAATAATAATAATAATGATAATAGATAAATAAATACACATTTTTAATCTGCGGACCTGTCAGAGTGCAAAGTGAGTTGGAAGCACATTTGGATGCAGGTGACGTGCACTGCCGCCTTTACGCACAACTCTTCATTCAGAGCCGGGCACAAAACACAATCCACACCATCTACAACGATTGGAAACATTTGGGAAACTCTTGGTGACACTTCCCAGTCGGTCAAGGCTCCTCGGCCAAAACTTGCGCTCCTCTGCACGGCTCGGCCTTGTCTCAGGGAAACGCCATTCAAGCGCCGATTCAGGCAGGCAGCGACATAAACAAACCCGCTCCATTCTGATGCAAAATAAAAATATAGCGTTTTATTTGTGTCGCCTATAGTGTGAAACAGGCCAATTGAGCGCTTTAAACCAATACATTTGAGTCGTGCAAAAGGGCACATCAAATAAAGGCTCCTGGCCACTTCATTCGGCCTCATTCAGCTCAATTGAAAGCGCAAAGAATGGCAAACCTCGACTGGGCCACCAATGTAGACTTAGGCCTTTTTCCAGCAAGACAAAAAGCCTGATTTCTCACAAACACATTGCTGACTGGGGGACTAGGAAACGAGCTGCGAGACTCTTTTGGAATTGAAATGCGCCCCTCCCCCGCGCGGTTCGTTCCTGCGCGCTCGGCTCGCACTCGGAGCGTCGAGTGGGGACTGATGACATTTAGAGCAACATGCAGAAGACATTACCGCGTTTATTTCGCACTTAGGAACGCTTCATTGTGGCTGATTCAAAACAATAAAATTACATTCGGAGACAATAAAAACGCTACGAAGCCTGGTATTGTTTAAATGAGATTTGTTATTGAGGAGGAGAAAGTCTCATAATTAACAAGAGAGTTAGATATTTTTTTTATTCGTCAAAAATAGCATAGCAGGTAAATATGTATTTTTTCGGCTTCAGATATTTTGTACAAATTTAATTTGATATATAAGCACATATAGAATAACAAATATAAACTAATATTTTGGCTATTTATTATTTAGAAATTGATAGGCTGTATATACAAAATATAAAAAGCAACAGAAGACGTTTTTTTCCAGTATTTTTCCTCATGACGTTCTCCTTGAATTTAAGGTCAAATTACTGTCATTGATTGCAAGTAGTGCGCAAATCAATTCAAATATAGGCTTTTAAGTGTTGTCCATGGTTAAATCGTGTTACAAAAAGTATGAGCTGGTGCTGTTGCTCGAGGCTGGAGCATGCAGGGTGTTGCTTTAGTGCTAAGGGTGACTTCAGTAATAAATTGGCACCTTTCACTCAATGAGAATGACGCGAGGAATGAAGCTGGCACAGAAAGGAACAAATAATACAGCTGTCAAAACTCGAATGAATCAAACCCAAGTGGCGCGTCTCCAAAAAGCACAGCAACATTTGTTCACGCACTCGTGTTTATTTGTAATCCACCCATTTATGTTCGTCAGTGTTAGAGAAAATGTGCTAAATGACCATAGAAACATTCAACTGGTGGGTCTGGATCCATAAGTGCTCGGCTGTGATTGGTGGGCTTTTTAATTTGACCATAAATAAAATGGGAGGCACATTTTGGATGATTTGTAAAATACGAGGCTAAATAAAGTATTAAAAGAAAAGAAAATAGTATGGTATAATAACAAATGAAAAGCTCTTAATAAAATGAAATGAAAATCAGAGAAAGAGTTCCTGTTCAGACTCAAGAACCCTGCGTTATCTTCTTGGAGAGGTTTGGTGCGTCGTGCGTAAACAGGACAATCGGACGATCCTGTCCACGCTTCGTCCTTGGTGTCTACTCCACTTAGACACATAAGAAGGTTATCGCAGGCAGGACTGTGAAATATAGAGCACGTGCAAAAGCCCAGTGTTGTCGTTTAATTAAAATAATTCATTAAAGTGGGGCCTTAGGTAATTAGCATGTATAATTTATGATTTGCTTAATGCATGCAGCCAGTGGCCTCCGCAATAAACTCAACTTAACCCCGGTATGGGCCGCGGATACGGACACGCCATTATTTACTGCCTTTATTGTTTGGATGTTTGTCAAGAGTGTTTCATAAAACAGCGACCGCGGTTTGGCTCTTCACAAACAACTTATTTGTTTATGGCTATATCTTGTTGATTTATGCGCGCGCACAGGAGGAGCTGTCAGCGCAGCTCTGCCCTCACTGCGCAGCTCCGTTTGGCACATGCGGCGCTGGTCACTAAAGAGTGGATATGAGTTTAAGCGCTGACAGAATGGGGCCGTGGAGTGAGCACGAGAGCCTGACAGCCTTACAGGGCCAAATAATCAGTGATAGACAAAAGGTGCATTAATTATAGTGTGCACAAGTGTCAATCTCCAATACGCTGCGGCGCGCACAAACCGGGCCAGGAGCTATATATTATTTCTTGCGTGTACATGTAGTTTTTAAAAACAACAAAGTTAAACAAATATTTTGTGAGGACCACAGTAAACACATTTATTTTAAGAGAGCAACATGTTCTCCTGACAGAGGCTCATCCACCGCCTGCACCTCCTGTAAACCACATCCCCTTGACTTCTGTTAGAACATTCAAGCTCATTCTTGACAGAAACTAAAACCTCTTGGAACATTCCTTATCGATTACTTTATGGCTGCCAATACAATACCATATAGAATTCCAGTTATTTATTTTTGGTAACATGTGGAACAATTAAGATTCCTCAGCAAAGTATTAATTGCACTAATAAGCAGTTATTGTTACACGCCTTTATAGAGCTTTCACAAGCACTTGGTTGATGAAAACATATGAGCAGCTTATTAATGCTCTTACAAACATTGTGTACAGGGTTTGTTAACACACACATGTTTTTTTTAATGGCTTATTAATAACTTCAACCCAACATCTACAAATGCTAGTAAATCACTTCAGCACTTTTCAGGACACTAAAAGACTTTACAAAACAAAAGTAGAACAGTGAATTAAGAATGATTAATCAAACAAACAAACTACAAAAAGCCAAAAACAGTAAAAATGTGAGAAAAGGAATGTAAAGATTAAAACACTTCTGAACAGATGGACAGGGTAACACTTAATGAAGTAGATACTAAGCCTAATTCATTCTTAATAAACTATTTCTTAAGTTTTTGTTCATGCTTTGTTAAGGCATGAATAACATGTGCATAACTATTGTTTATTAATGCTTTATAAATAGTTTATTGTGGAATTTTAAAGCGTACCTTATACTAAGATTTCTCTGACATCATCACATATTTTAGTCCCCTCTCTAACCATGACGCACTCATGCCTCTGTCCCACCAGTTGACGGTTGCCATGTCCCACTCTCCATTGTGCGTTTGGGCTGCAGGAGGGAGGGTTTGTGGGCCGAGGGCAGCAGCAGTGGAACTCCCACATGTGCATGAAATGATGTGTCAACATGAGATTTACACGGAACCGAGAAACAAATGAGGGCAACAGGAGGCACTGAGCTCGCCCTGTCAATCCCAAACTGCACCCAGAGCAAACAAGCTTCATGAAGACTAAGGAACAAACAAAAATGCTAATTAAAATGTACTCATATATATATTTTTGCTGGGTTTCAGAGGACATCACAACAGACCAATAGCCCCGCACTGATCTGGAGGTAGTACAATATTCGGTAACACTACAACTACATTTTAATATACCTTTAATAAAGCATTAACAGAGACTTAATAATAATGATGATGAATGAACAAATTGTGTATTAAGAATGATTGAGGCTAAATGAATACCTGATCTCCTAACCCCTTAATTAAGTAGTTACTAAACCTAAATCATTATTAATACACAATTTGTTCATTATGAATAAAGGCTTTGTTCATGCTTTATTAAGGCTTTAATTAATGTGCAGTTATATATTATTATAAAGTGGAGCCAAATATTGTTAGGGACTTAAAATGATCAGAGCCAACATTATGACATATGATTGAATTATATTAATTATGACATGAACATCATAAACAATTATAATTCCTTTCCTCCCAATCAAAGGAAGGAATATTAATTCAATCATTTGTATATTTGTTTTATTTGATGGAGACATTTGTACATGTGACAAACCATTTAAGGCTATTTTGTAATGTTATTGTTATATAAAATAGACCAAAGAAGTCATAAGCACATGGTAAGTAAATTAGTTACATTAACCAGGATGAGTAAGAACAGAAATTGGAATTAAGATTGGAAGTAACACCAAAGGACAGAAGAGCATCTCCCTGTGACTGTGTATACTGAGTTTATGGGCTACTTTCAGAAGAGGCTGGTATCAGGCTGAGGACACTGAGCAGGGAAGGGGATAAGGGTGGTTCCTTTAATGGCTTTAGGAAATGGGTGATAATAGTTATTCGAGATAGGAACGTATTGTCACAGGGAGGTCTCACTGTGATGCCGACAGCAGGAAAACAGCTTCTAATGAGGCTCTTCTCTAACAAACAATACATTTGTTAGGCGTCATTTCAAAGTCAATAAGCAGCTCTTCCTCTCTCACTTTCTCAGCAACCAACATGGGCTAACATTCACTTCAGTCAGTCAACAATTGGACAGGAACATCAAAGGTAATTAAGCACAAATCTGGTCCAAATGTTTTTACACATTTTACACATTATTAACTATTGTTTTTCTGTAGACTTGCCTTTTTTCAGTGGCAGAAATTATCTAAAAAAACAACAACAACAGTACTCTGACCTCTGCCATGCACTCTGTACACACATGTGGATGACCTGCCAGAAAGTATTGGGCGCGCTGAAACAAGGCCAGAGAAGATACAGGGGGAGAGAGGGGGGTTGGAGGCATGGGGCTCCCAGGCTCCTCCCTGTGCTTCAGGTGGACCTGTGAGAGCTGTCACTGCACAGACTTACATTACAGCTGTGGGCTGAAGACATACCTGGGCTGGGCCTGTCCCCCTGCTCCAACTTGTCCTGCAGGATCTACTGTACTCCTGCCGCACAGGCCTGTGAGCAAAGGTTTGGCACGGAGATTAAACAGCAATATTAAAAGGGAGGAGTTTAATGCCGTAACAGTTACATTTGACAAATGTTTGAATGCTGTGTCTAGTCTACTGTAAAACAAACAACATGAGAAGCATCTGTTCTTGCACTTGTCGTGACATAATCTGAAGTGAAACCAGACCTTCATGTACGCTACACTACAGGCTATGGGCAAGGGTTCATTTGACAAAATACATTACCTTTCTCTCTGAGGGTAAGGGAGTTGGGAAATATTTTTCCCCCATGCAGCAATAATAGCTTGAGAATGGCCGATCCCAACAGATCTGGAGGCTGAGCAGGATTGGGCCTGGTTACTTGGATGGGAGAGCGCTGGAAATACAAAGTGCCGCAGTGGGGCGGCTGCTGCTCTTGTGCTAACTGTGTCCTTGTGGAAGACACTTTCTCTTTCACCCACCATCCAGTGTTGATGTACGCTGGTGTGAGAACGAGAGTTTGTCAGAAAGAATGCAGACGGACAAAAGATAGTCATATTTACAGCACATTTATAATTTATGTTAATTAATCTGCACTGTCCCGACAATAAATCACAATGCAATGCAATAATAATAACATTTTTGGAAGATAATTATCAGAGAGAAATATTATATTGTGTAATGTGTATTCAGGTCAAGTGACTTTATAGTCCAAAAGAGATTGAGTAACTGCTAATTTACAACATTAATGTATCATCTCTCACAATCAATGGGTTTATTAAAAAAAAGTGTAGGCGCTGCAGGCAATTTAAAGTAGATGATATTTGTTGAGTAAAAACAATCTTTACTCATCAAAAGTGAAGTTGAGCAGAGTGTTTCCATCATCATCATATGACTTTCTGAGTTCCACTGAAACTAACTTCTTCTGTTGCAGTATGAGAAACTGTGTTAACTCAGACAGCTGTTAGAAGTATTCATCAGTGTGTTGTTATCCCAGTGCATCTTGTTCTAATCCAAGTAATGTGCTAATATAGAGCTTGTTGATAGCGTGGGAATCCAAACAAACTCCTCTAATGAAGCCACTTGGAGTATCTAACACTCAAGCATTTCTCCTCCTAAGCGCCGTTAGCTTGTAGGCGCTACAACCTGAGCCCATCGTGTGGATTTTAGCAGCGCGTTGTTTCCCCTCAAACCATAAACTGACACTTGTGTGGGACTTCAAAGGTGTGTGAGGTGCAGAGGTGAGAAGGGCCACGTCCACACAGGGGCCACTCCATCAGGCTGGTCAGGACAGTGCTGGGGGCCACAGAGGAGGGGCCCCGGCTATACTGCACTGTGGTCCGAGCAGAGGAAGTCAGAGGTAATTGCCATTTAGAAACATTGACAACAATAAGAAATCCTGGTCTGTTTCCTCTGTGTGTGAGGAAGGATGCCAGCGCTGAGACAACAGACATGTCATAAATATCTTGTGCAGAAGCCGAGGAGGAGAATAGAGCTTGTGTGTGTCCTTCTCAGACTTGGGTTTTAGAAGGGGATTATGTGACAAATCAACTGGAGGACATGGGCCAGTAGGGTATAAGAATGTGCAACATATTTCCAATTAATAAGGGAAGTGCAGGGATTTATGCAGGGCTGGTTACCATGTGACCTGAGTCAGCCAATCTGTGTCTGCTGGAGGACAAGGCTCAGGTGCCGTCTCTGAGAAAATCTGTGTTCAGAGATATTAGTACTGGACTGGTGACATGGACTCACTTTTGTGGAAGAAGAGAAAGAGATAGTTTGTGCTGCTTTGGGGAATGTTAAGCCTCAGTGTTTTGCTTTTGTTAATACATGTTATTTAAATGATTCATTAATTGTACATGTAAAAAAAATATGTGTTTGACTTATAAAAAACAATGCACAATATCAACAAATTAAATGAAATTAACTTTGGATAAATTTGTCCTGCACAAAGGGGTACAAGAACTCTGACAAGAATTCTGTCAGTTTGATGGTAAAATTATCATTTTGCCCAAGCTATTTTAGAGGAGATAAACTTTGGACAAAAAGTGTTGTGACATTTTAAACGTGCTTTATAATGTTAAGACCGTACCTTCAGATAAAGTCTAACAAACTTAATTACTTATTAATCTTCAATTTCAACAGTCTACAGAGGCAACATATGACAATCCAATCGTTTCAGAATCTTGTTTCAGATCTCAAAGTTTCTCTGACAGATTGGACTACTTATTTACCTCAAATGCAGGTAAAATTTTGCTAAAAGATTAACTAATTTTCATCCTGATTTAGCTTTTTTTTTTTCAGTTTGTAATTATACTTCCTGGTTGTAAATTATGACATCAAAAGAGGAAATCACCTCGCAACTACACTGTAAAACTCATCTAATGTCACGAACTTTTCAATGTGACTTCTTTTTTTGTTGAATTCATGTCAAGGGTAAAAAAAGTTGTTTATTTTGTGTAAATTATGCATAACATATAGATGGAATGAGTCTTTTGTAATGTCATCAGTTTGTTTTTACTTTCAACAGATTTTTTTCAACTTTTCTCCAGAAATGGCTACTTGATTGGTGTAAAAAAAAATAATGTATATTTACAACAGACATGAATACACCAAATAAAGTCAAAAGTCATACATTTTCTTCTGTTAGCATCATGTTAGTGAGTGTTTGGCAGGTTTTCTATGCATTATTTCACAAATGCATTCAAAAGTATGTAGAAAGCCTGACAATACATTGGTGGAGGTACGTTTGCCCTGTAGCTGTGAGTGCGTGTGCTCAGAGGCGGTGGTTAGTGCATGACGAGCCTGAATGTCCCGTCCCTATCACCGGCCTTTGATGTGATCTCATGTTGTCGAGGCCGGTGTGAAAATCCCGCTGAGAGCATGATCCACGGCACGCCTATTCTCATTCGGATAATCTCCCGCATTCACATCCACTTTGTTCCATTGTTTCTTTGTTAGCCCACACAAAGCAGGGTTAATTAGCAGCCGCTGGTAGCCTGTGCGTTCTGGACACTTCATCACAGTGAAGAGCCCTCAGTGCGCCGGCCACACAGGGGACGAGGCAGAATGGAAAGTCTCATTCACACAAGACCAAATAGGATCACTGACTCCACATGTCATTAACTGTTGCCTCTGCGTAGATGTAAACACACAAGCTGAGGGCTGCAGAGAAGGGAGATGGAATAGACAGATAAACAGCAGAGTGGACATTCCAATGGTTATAACACCTGCAGCTATGTTTGACACACAAACTACAAAACTGCACTTACTTTAGCTTCTTTTGATTAAAGTGTAAGTTTGGGGTTTCTGCATTAAAGAAATGTGAAAAGATAAGAAACACAAACAATACTTTTCACCAAGACTAACTGGCATAAAAATTAAGCAATTACTCATCAAAAGATATGAAAGACAAACATGTTTACCTCTGGATAAATAAAGACCACTGCCCTCTTAATTAGGTAATCAGTGTCCATGGAGCAAATGTATATTCCAGGGCTATTCAACTTAAGGGGCAGGGGTCAAATCAACCCTTCCAAGGGATAATCCGGCCCTCAAGCTGTCTTCCAAAAATATAGAAAATATTTGAACTCTTGTTTGTTGGTTTAGTCCTGGTTTAGACCTGGTTTAGACCTGATTTAGATCTCCTGGTTTAGACCTCCTGGTTTAGACATGGTTTAGACCTGGTTTAGACCTTCTGGTTTAGACCTGGTTTAGACCTGGTTTAGACCTTCTGGTTTAGACCTGGTTTAGACCTCCTGGTTTAGACCTGGTTTAGACCTCCTGGTTTAGTCCTGGTTTAAACCTGGTTTAGACCTGGTTTAGACCTTCTGGTTTAGACCTGGTTTAGACCTGGTTTAGACCTTCTGGTTTAGACCTGGTTTAGACCTCCTGGTTTAGACCTGGTTTAGACCTCCTGGTTTAGTCCTGGTTTAGACCTGGTTTAGACCTGGTTTAGACCTCCTGGTTTAGTCCTGGTTTAGACCTGGTTTAGACCTGGTTTAGACCTCCTGGTTTAGACCTGGTTTAGACCTGATTTAGACCTCCTGGTTTAGTTTAGACCTGGTTTAGTCCTGGTGTAGTCTTGGTTTAGTCCTGGTTTAGACCTGGTTTAGTACTGGTATAGACCTGGTTTAGTCCTGGTTCAGTTCTGCAGATGTTGTTAAAGCATTACAGTAAAGTTGTTAAAGTATTACATGTTTTTCGTATTTCAAAAGCTTTACAGCCCTCTGTAAAGTAAATCTAATTAGAAAATATCTGATTGCAAACTTGCAAAAAAGAAAGAAAGGCCTTGTGCATGAGGTGAGAGCTGATTGGCTGTGCCAGGGTGGTCCACCCTGCTTCACTTCTCTTGTAAAAGGCTGCTCTAAAGCTGTGCTAGTGGCAACAAAATCATGCATGTGAATACCTGCCATGTGCCAAAGGGTTTGTGAGAGATAGAATTAAATACCTTCATCCTTTGACTGTCAGGTATCCCAGCTTTAATACTGGCTTCTATTTTCCATCCCTCATTATGAGACTACTCCACACAGTTTCAGCAAGCAATTATGAACATTTTGTATGGAAAAAAATACATACATGTAAAAGGTTGTACTCAACACCTTAACCTTGAAAAACTGCATTCACAGATCAAATGTTTCCTATAATTAAAAGTTAATAAAACTTGATGACAGATTGAACAGAGCACACACAGAATTCAGTTGATGTTACACTTTCCTCTTGCGTCACCAGGTGGAAGAGGCCGACCATAACTGCTCTGCAGTGGGTGTGTTCACTGTTCAGGCTTTTTCACTTCTTGTGGACTTCACGCATGACTGGAGAACGGCAAGGCTCGACTGATTAGCAACACAAAGCTACAGCATTTTAAGGCATTTTATGTGTGGAAAGAAGCATGTATTTTAACACATGGAACAATATAAAAAAAAACATAAGCAAAAAAGGTAAACAAGGAAAAAGTTCAATTGTGTCTGGAATACCAATGTATGAAATTTTCTGTTTTGTTTTCACACTATAGGTGCAGCATGTTAAATGTACTTAGGTAACAGTGACACAGTGTGCACAGCAGCCACACACCAAAGACTTAGTGGTTAAAACCTCATCTTCTGGCAGGGCATGAAGCATAAAAACCTGTTAAATCTCTAGGGGTTATTATTAGAAAGAAGTGATTTCACATATGTCCAGGGGCTGTTGAATGTTTGTGACTTATAATCTAGTTTTGCCTTTCTTCGCGGAGCTCTCTTCACTGTGCATTTGTGCAAGATTCTGCCCTTCGCCTCCAGATGCCTGCTCCCTGGTGGTCTAATTTATGTTAAGTCACACACCTCCCTATAGCTGTTTTGAAAGGTTCCGAATGGGACGCTGCTCGGAGCCTCAATCCTTGGTATGATTGTTCTCGATGGGAAAGCCCGGCGAGTCCGTGGGGCAGTTTGTGAAGAAAGAGTGGAGCTCTGAAGGGCCACTTTCTCTTCTGAAGTAATTCATTCAAATCTCAGGAAGTCAACAGCGGCGGATCAGAGGCAGGAGGGCAGCTGCGGATCGCCTCGCACACACTGGTCACCTCAGGAAGTCAAACACAAAAAGGTGACAAAGGCTTTGTCTCCTCCTGTGCAGCGCTGAAGGAGTCCCATATACACTGTACACTAATGTTCTGGCTCCTGGGTCTGTCAGTGTGGTCTGCTTTGGAAAGGATGGAGCGATCATAGTGCATCAAGATGGATTTGATTAGAAACCTTTGTGATTACAATAGGAAGATGGATGAGCTGGTGACAACAATAGTGAATGATATGCACTGTTATGTTATATGTTTTCAAACAGGCCCACAGCACAGGTTTGAGAGGTTGATACAGGACTGCGCTCGTAGTTTTAATGTAGTTTCCTCTCAGCGCTGTATTTTCTTACCCCACCTCTCACATACGACCTATAAAAATGCATATATACTGTATTTATGTGTTTTATACTTGTTCATATACTAATTCACATCTGTACCTCATTTGACTTTTTCCAGTTGTTGCTATGAGTTTGTTATTTAAAGTTTTATTTTCCATTTGCATACACTTAGGTCATCAGATCTGCTTCAGTCTGCTGTCCTCAAGACAAAACACAAGCTTTTTCTGTGGCTGCCCCACGACTGTGGAACCATTAGAGGTTGGACAGGCTGAGGCTCTGTCTTTAAATCCCTCTTTAACTCTAAGTGAATTGTTTATTAGATTTTTGGTTACAGTTAATTTGTGACTTGTGTTTTATAGTTTCTATGTTTTGATATTTGCATTGCAATTGCTCATTGTCTATTCTGCACTTTGTGTGTGGTACTTTGGTCAGATGTAAAGTGCTTTATAAATAATGTTGGTAAAGTATGTTATTTTATTCACTCTAGGAGCTATTCTTCTATTGTTATATGTGAGCTAATGTGTCATTTCTTCTGTCTAAAGAGCCCATATTCTGTTAAACTATTCTCGTTTCTTCAATAACACATATACCAAGTTGCGTTCTGAAGTGCTCAAAATGGTCTGCGCTCCCTTGTGTTTTTAAAGTCCACACTCACTTGTCTGTACACTGCCAGAAAAAATGTGTTCAATGCAAATAATGTTTCTCTTCGTTTAAAAAGAGGAATTCCTTTTTAGAACGCAGCACTTCTTCCTATATTAAACAAACAAGCAAACGAACAAAGAAACAGACAAACCGACAAACCATAAAACAAACAAACAACAAACCTCTAATAAATGAACTATTCTTCACAAAGTGCCCCTGGACTGTGATAAATAATAAGCACCAAACAAAGTAAGAAATAGAAAAACCTCATCATCTGGCGTATGCATAAAATGAACAGAGATAACCAGAGTAACAGAATGAAACCACCCCATAACTGACTTGTGATGTCCAGTGTCCATTACCCAGTCTGAGTTGGTCCGTCCCATGTCGCTGCAGCCCCTCCCTCTCTCTGTGGCTGTCTGATGCTGAAGATCCTCGGATACTCTTGGGAGAAGTGCCTCTGTGGGTGATGTAATGTTCTGTCATTAACAAGCTTTCAAGGTTTACTGCCTCCTCCAGCTATAATTATTTTAGCTCCAGTGGAGGAGGTCTGGCTAAAATGTAAAATAAAAGAAATATTTTGCATATTTTATAATTAGCTTCATCAAATATCAGAGTTGGTGGTATGGTTTCCAAAATTTCTTGCTGAATATAACTTCTACATAAAGTTACAATCAGTTTTAAGGCTCCATTGGAATATCTGTGACGAAGTGCGTTTCTCATTAGTGAAAGTACAGAGTGATGAAATGTGAAGAAAGAACCAGAGCAGCACTTTCTTTTGTGACAAATACAAAGAGAAGTTGTAGCCAAAGTTTCAATAGAAGAAGTTTGTGTGGAGCGACTCAGTGTGTCAGATAAGACAGAACTTCATCGATCCCATGATAAAGAAATGCACTTGTCAAGGAGCAATTACACTAAAAACATCTACAGCAACTATCTACTACTTGCTTTGTTGCTCTTCAGAATCAGAATCAGAAAAAGGTTTATTGCCATTGCCAGTGAACAAAATTCTAACTTGCTTTGGCGTAAGTTGCCAACATATAACAATGAATAAAATGGTAGCAAAATATATAAAGAAGGCATGTATAGAATCAAGAATAAAATAAAATATAATAAAATAGACTTAGACTATATACAGAAAATTAACAGTTAACTAGATAGTAGTGAAAATGTGGCAGTGCAAATTGATAGCTGCTTTTATAATATGATTGTTAAAGTGGCAGGTGTTATAAAGTGTTCAGGAGTTCAAGGGGGCAGAGGGATAGAAACTGTTCTTGTGGCGGGAGGTTCTGGTCCGGATAGACCGTAGCCTCCTAAGTGTAATAACAATCCAATCTAATCTTAAAGGACATATTCTGCTACAGTGACTTTTTTGAGCGTTTAACCACGTTCTAACAATGTTTCGTCATCAAAACCTGAAGTTTCATTTAGCTGCATTCACGCCATTTTGGGGAACACTGGTTTGATAATCCTCTCCGAAGCCCTTCCAGCTGAACTCTCTCGATAAATTATGTTTTTTTTCCGATTTTATACGTCAATTATTCGAGAATCTGATAATCTTCTGCTGTTTAATGTCCTTAAATCATCACCAGACAAACACAATGGCTGCTACCACTAGCCTGATCATAGCTGTCGCACTGTCTCTTAGTGATACATTAGATGGCAATTTGAAGGTGCTCACGGGCATGCTTGTAGGCTGATAATAGTATAACAAATGCATAAGATTTTTCCTTTAACTAATAATTTCAGTGCTCAAACAAATTGCCTCCACAAAACAGCTTATCAAGTTTACTAACAACAGTGTATTCAACCCACCCTCTGCTGACGTTTTATGTATGCAGATTTCCTAGTGAAGTTGATTTGCCTTGCGTATTCGATTGGCGTTGCCGTCGTCACACCATGCCATCCTAGACCACTTCCACTTGACCCCTGGCGGCCCCTGTGTGCTCTCACATATCTGCACTCCCACTGGGCTGCACCTGGCCCTTTAACAGCGGCCGGGATGAGCTCAGAGACATTCAAATGTACAAGAGCAGATTAGGCCCACTCAATCTGGCCGTGCCCCCCGTGTGAGGAAACGCTACTTCAAAGACTGCGGGAGAAAACTTGGACCACTAATACACCCACAAAGCCCCGCTAACTGTTTGCTCGCATTTCAAAAGGCACAAAGTAATTGAGTATCTTTGTAAAATAATTCCATCGGGCTGCAAGAGCCGAGCCTTTATTTTGAGTCCAAACATGAGTGGGTTTGTTTGCTCTTTAATATAAGCTGATTTTTCTCATTGTGGACATGCTTTAACTAAGACAATGTTGTTCACACAGCAGTTTATATGATTAGGTAGCTAAGAGGCAATTATTTTTAGTCAGAGGTTAAGTCATTTCTTAGTTATTAACTAAGAAGGACATGTTATTGCATTAGTGCATTAGGCAATACTGAACAACAAACTGGCCCCTCCAAATCTTAATTAGTGCTTTAAGCATTTGATAGGATTTTCACTGTAAATGATGCAATGCATGCAGCTTTTAGGGATTCATTTATGTATAGACTTCAATAATAGGCTATTTGTATGTTTTGTTGTGGTTAGTTTTACAAGGCTTTTCTCATTGTGTTATGTTGTGTGTTATGTGATTTATTTGGAATGGTTTGTCACAGTGAATAAAATATTCATTCTTACTTTTTTGATTGCTTTATAATATCTGAGAATGATTATTAATGCCAAACCTTTACATAATATGTATAGCCCCTAAACAAATTACCATTTCCAAAAAAAGAAAATCGCAAACATTTGAACTCCACTCAAGAGACATCAAACGCTGTCATTCAAAAGGTATTTGATGAAGGAAAAGTGAAAGGCAATGGCTGTATTTTAGTCCTAAACTCATTACTATGTCAGATCCAGTTGTTTTTGTAAAGACGTGGATGAAAACAATGACAATGGCAAACTATTAACTTTAGGTTTATGGGGCCCTGGTGGTCTTATTCATGTGCCCCCTGCAGTGTCTGGGGATTTCTGAGTGAGTAACATGGGTCTTGTCAATGCAGATTCCAAGTGTTTTACTGTAGCTTTGAGATCCAACTTCAAGCTGAATTCATAATACGGCAGTGCAATTAATTCAAGATCATTTGTGATCGTCATTGAGGAGCTTTTAAATCGAACGGTCGACAGCTGATCCTGAGTCAGTTGTGGTTTGTAGCAAAGTTCAGTGATTGGAGGAGAAATTTGACAATCTTTTTGTGTAAAATTCCAATGATTAAAAGTTTATATGTTCAGGAAATTAACGTTTTATTTGTTTTTATTAAGACATAATTCATTTAATTGAGATTGTTCAGTGTGAGTAAAAGAATCTAGATATATTTATTTTATGTACCAACAATAATTTTTGGCAAAAGCTGATGGAAAATGATCATATGATTCAATGCTGGATCCAAAACCACCAGTCGAGACCCCCAGTTTGAAATCATATCAAAATCACACTGGATATTTTGTCTGAACATAGCTCCTGTATCCATCTCCATCAGCACTAAACTCAGCCAAAAGTGCTCCGCTCCTTGTCTGAGATAAACTGGGGCGCTGTTTCTCCCTGAATGAGTGCTTTGTGGCCCGCTCTCTTGAATCATGCTTTAATCCTGGGAGAAAGAGCGGCCTGCCTGTCACTTACACCGCTGTCGCTGCCAGGACTCCGCTTAAATGAAGTCAGTCTAGCATGAAGCTCATTCGGAGGATGTATGGTGCGCCTCTGCTCTCCGGACGGTAACCCATGGTGAGGACCACCCACTTAGGGCAGAGGGGGGATTGGGGCTGCCCGCTCATTCCTGTGGCAGGCTTTTCCACTGTTTGCAGTTCACCCAATTGTAAACACTCAGAGTTGAAAGCTTTGTCAATGGGAGCAGAAACCGTCCGCATGTCTTTGAGGATATTTGAAAGAATTGTGTAGGATTTCCTTCCTGAAAATCTTCACTTTATTTGGATGTTAAAATTATTAAGTTCATTATTAGTGGTTTAAAAAGTAAACCTGCCGTGTTCAAAAGGATACGGAGGGGACTATTCTTCACATAACAAACTATACTTTTTGGCAATTACTTGGATGATTGAGGGATTACACACACATCTATCCATAGGTTTCAGAATGATAGAAACTAGGACTGTTGCCGTAGCGATTAACCATTTAAAACAAAATATTTTACATTTTTAATAGGAAAAAGTCCTTAAAATGTTGTATATAATATGAAGCTGAAACCCACGATAATATAGCATGGTAATATGGAAAAATATAGTAGCTACACGTTGAATTATGGTTATTAAAAATAATGGTAACACTTTATAATAACTACACTTATTCATAACTTAATAAAGCATGAACAAAGACTTAGATCATGATCAACAAATAGTTTATTAAGAATGACTCAGGCTTAATAACTACTTAACAAATATTCTAATCCTAATTTTTAACCCTAATCCTAACTTTAACCTTAATTAAGTACTTACTAATCCTGAATCATGTTGAATAAACTATATATTTATTATTAATGA
Source organism: Rhinogobius similis (assembly GCA_019453435.1). Taxonomy (NCBI): domain Eukaryota; kingdom Metazoa; phylum Chordata; class Actinopteri; order Gobiiformes; family Gobiidae; genus Rhinogobius; species Rhinogobius similis. The sequence continues at coordinate 16,698,023 of CM033628.1, forward strand.
AGTCTTTGTTAATGCTTTCTTAAGGCAAAATAAGATGTAGTTATTATAAAGTGGTACCAAAGTAATTGTTCATGGAAACAAGAGAAAGGACATTCTACTTTTATTCCATCGTGATAGAATCTTTAGAATGAAGACTTACTGGGAAACATGGTTCGTTTTATGGTAAGAACATGGGAACACTTTAGCCCGTATTATCCCATCTTAATAATTATTCTATATATTGTTCTTATAAGCAATTCTTCATTTATAATTCAAATCTTAATTTACTTACTTTTTAAACTGTGCTAAACAGTTTTTGTAAAGGTCACATGCAGACAATGAATGCATCTTGTCTTATGTTATCTTTACACGCAAACAAAAAACCTGATCATTCACAGATTTCTGGAGTTATCTGATTACCGAAATATCATGTAAACAATCACATCTGAGTATTCTGATTTTTCTCAGATTTTTCACACCTGCAGGTTTTGACAATAAACTATGTGACAAAGGCAAGAATGAAAGGGAAAGGGTTAAAGATTGAAATAACTATTTTAAAAATGAATTGTACTTTCTCTTCCAAATACAACAGTCATTCTACAAATACCCAAATAACCGATATGTATCACCAGATATTTTTGAGTATCAGTTTTCCTGTGTGCATGTAAACACACCAAACATCAAATTATCTGATTGTTCCAGATAACTTTTTACTGCTCGTGTAAATATGCATCCACTTTTGAGCCTATGTAACAAACACACTTTCACTGAAACACTGTATTTAAATTCTATCTCAACTGCTCCACCCAATTGCTCATTTTCATTTACTCCATGTTTGTATCAACTTTTGTAACAGAGCACAACAAAGTGAGGGTGGGTCGTGGTCACATGGGGAGGAGCTCCGGGAACATGGCTCTTCTGCACACAAACACTCCTACATATGCAGCCGGGGTCAGCAAACTAACACTGCTCCTGCGCCGGGGGACCGAATATTCTGCAGCAATGACACAGAAGTAATTTAGGTCTCACTGAGCGATTTCATTGGGCTTTTGTTGCCTGCGAGTGTTTGACCCACAGGTCCGTGTCAGAGCCGTTGTTAATGGGAGCAGCAGCAGAGTGACAGCCAGAGAAAATAAAAGTTTTTACTGCTAATAGTGGGCCTCCAGAGGCTTTGGCATAAATATTTAAGTTTCTCTCCCTTGTCCCAAATACTGGGGGGTCTCCATGGTGCATTTATCTATAATGCAAAATAGAGCAAATATATCCGAGTTGTTGAGAGGCACACACAGAGGTTCTTGAACATATCCAGCTCACCCAATGAGCTCTCAGAAGTAACATTTCAAAAGTTGTGAAATTACCATGACAGAACTGACACAGATCCACTGTCAAAAAGGTCATTATGCAGAGTTAAAAAGAGTTGAATTCAGAACAGATTTGAGATGTTTAAAGTGCATATGACAGGTTTTTATGTGTCGCTAATTATGAGTTTGTTTAGTGGGCTATAGTACATGTGGTCAATATTTATCACACCAGAGAGAGTTTGTGAAGAAAAGTTGAAAAAAAAAAGTAGAAAAAAGTTAGAAAAACTGCTGAAGAGCTTACTTTTTTCACAACTCCTGCCACACAACTGCTAATGCATTGGTGGCTAATGCAAGCAAATGTATTTTTCATATCTTTTTTCACAGTCTGGAAGGTTAGGGTCAAGATTAGGGTTGGGTTTAGGAATACATTTAAATCTTTGTGACAAGTTTAGTATAACCGAGTTTCAGCAGCACTGTGAAAAAAAGATGATGGAAAATTAGGCCCATTTCCATAGTAACTGACACTTTAAAACTAAATATTATATATTTTTTAAAATATAAAAGTCCTCAAAAAGATGTATAAACCAGGTGTCTAAAACTCATTAGTATGTTAGAGTTAAAGAATTACATGTGTGATGTCATGTTTTTCAATCAGGAAGTAAAATACATAACAAACCACAAAAATGGCAAAACTAAGGTAAACTCGTTGAAGACAATTTCCTTTTCTTTCCTCTTGAATATGATTTTGTTAATATGTGTCATGTATTTTAAATGTCTTTACTTGCTGAGTCTTTGTTATGCACAATTGGTTCCCTTGAGTGCCGTAAGTTTTGTTTTACACTCCGTTTAGCCCCCAACTTGTCCCCTAGGCAAATAAATATGTTCAATATTTTGTCAAGTATTGTCAAGTAAGTCCATAATCCTCCAAAACATTCTTAATGATGTAACAATGTACTTCAAGTAACATTTTTATTGTTAATACTGTCTATTTTACCATCTTTTGAAATCTGAAACTGTTCCAAGTGCTCCCTGGTAAGTGCCCATGCACCCCTGGTTGGGAAACACTGCTATAGAAGTTACTTAAATACATTCATTAACATTTTAGATACAGATCTGCAAGACTTATGTTGACAGAAGTTCACAATGAAGTGGCTCCAGTGGGAGGTGGATGTCCCAGACTGCACAGAGAGCGTGAAGAAAGTATATATCCTGCATTTTTAAAAGTAAACTTCATTAAACTGAGTGAGACTGGTGAAGGTGTCTGAGGCGTCCTGAATAATGGTCTGCCCAAACAAAGCTCCTACACAAACCATCAAATTATCTCAGTCAAACTTTGGCGTAATCTGAGCTGATCCTCTTAAAATTTGTGAATGAACACATTAGCACATGAATGGGTCTCCAGGGCGACGCGGCCTGCATTCGTCTCTGCCACCGCTTTAACTCCGGCCCATAAAGGAGCACCCTCCATCAGTGTTGTGTCCACAAACAACAAAACAAACTACAAAACAAACAGGAGTCAATGGAGGCGCAGCGGCAAATGATCGAGAGGAATGTGGCACGAAAAAATACATCAACTCCGAGGGTCGTCTTCTGTCTCATACATTCTGCTCCTGTCTCACAACTTCTTTGCCTGTCTCATTCTCCCGCTCCTTTTCTCACTCAAACACTGTCTCACCCTCATCTTTTGTCTCACGCATCACCTAAGTCTCTGCTGATGTCTCACCCTTCGATTCTGTCACTCTGGGCCAATCCGAATGTCACCCAAAACCCTGACTCTACATATTCCTGCGTTCTTAAACTCTGTAGACCCCCTGAGTTGCAGCCTGGTACTTATGTAAACATTCTATCCCAGTCATTTTAAAGAAGCAGCAATCAAAAAACTGTAACTTTGCTGTTTGTAGACACATTTGTTCATCTACCTGTATATATCAATCTAATATCTATATTTCTGGTGCTTAATAAAACAAAAACAAACTGTTGTGGCAACGTTTTGGTGCATTATTGTCACGCAAAACTTAAAAAAAAAAAGATGTTTGAAATATTTATTACAAGATTTGCGAGTGTGCTAATTTCGGCACTAATTACTAACAGCAACAATCAAAACAAAATGTTACTCTCATGTGGTCAAGTGGTTGTCAGTTGCCAAAACAGTCCTGGATTTTCCATCCATCAGTTTGCGATGTTCGGAGGCTAACGCTAACTCCGAAAATACATTTGTGCTAACCTGTGGAATGGTACCAGCCAATGCAATGTAGGTGTTTTGTATACAAACAATGGAAGGGTTTATAGTGCACTCATTCTCATTCACGTTCACACAGCTTACTACCGTCTCCTCACAGCGGGTCACATGACTCTTGAGTAAAAATTGATTTCTGTAACGAATGTCGATCGGTCTGACACGCACACATTTTAGTTGACACAGCATTAGTTAACATGGATCTCATCTTAAATATTGAAACATATTGGATTATTCCCCTTTTTGACTGAGATGGGAAACTTTTAATCTATTTTTTTCCTAAGATCATCTTGCCTGTAGGTTTAATTTGACAGGACAGCACTAGCACAAAAGGGGGAGAGAGAGGGTGAAGACATTCGGCAAACTGTCAAGCCTGTCCAGCTGTTGTTTCTCTGTAACTGTTAATTTTTGGTTTATTGATAATCACAGATCAACAGTGTGTTAAAAGAGCACCCCTGTCTGCTCAAATGTTGTCTCCAGTTAAAGAGCTGTCACTGTCCGCTGTGGTTTTTTTGACTCTTGCGATAGATTGTGCCGTGACCATCGCTGTACACTGCTGTTTAAGGTGCATGTGGGAAATGTTTTATGTTTTTCCCTCACTGGACATTCAGGCAGCTCTACAAAATGGCGTTATTTAGCGGCCGGGCGGACGCAGCCATTGTTCCTGTCTCCATCTTTCTCAAACTCTGCTCCTCCACTTTCTATGTCACCTGCTCCTTTGGTTCAACCCTCTGCTCCTGCCGTTTCTGCTCCTGTCTCATCTTCTCTCACAAAATCTGGACACGTTTCACCCGTCTGCTCCTTTCTTGGTCTAAATCTATACCCCATTTCCAATCTGTGCTCCTGTCTCTCTTCTTCTTCGTCCCTCAGATACCTTCAGCCCTTCATCTCACCTTTTGCTTTAAGATGAGATTTTACACCATGAAAAAGCTGATAGAGAATATGTACGCGGGTGCAGTTGTTGCAACAAAAAGCAATTATGTTTGCGAAAATAATGGCTTCCTCCACTGCACTTCCTCTGGATTTCAAGGGAGCAGCCTGTGTATTAATATTGCTTGTGGCCTCATCGGGTTTTGGATGGTAGATTAATTAATTTGTGGCTAATAGGCACAAACACGAGAAAACAAACTTCTTTACTTTAGGCCCGGCTGTGCGTGCGTCTAAGTAACCAGTGTAAATTATGCAAACTGTGTTGATTCTTCTGACAAAGCTTTTTGTGTTAGATGTTTTTAAAGATTACTCATTTCCTGCCATGTTATCAATAGCACATGAATAAGTAAGTAGTGTTTTAGCATATCCAATATTAGTCTGGTCTAATACACTGATCAGAATGAAGAGAAGTAGAAAAAAACAAGCAGATTAGATGGAATTTGTTTCTTAATTTACAAAACTAAAGTCTTGGAGGTATGCACTTTCAACAGTAACACTTTTCATTTAATTGGACAAACCCTTGATTGTCCTATAAGTCATTATTGAAACGTGAAGATTTTTGTGAAATATGTTGCACACCCTGCATGATATTTTATCTACTTCAACATTTTAATATTGTACGTGTGAACTAAAGACAAACTCCACACATGTTTACTTTTTTAGTGTTCCTTGTGAAAGGTCACAAAGGTCAGATAAAGGTATGTACTAAAGTCATTAAAGGTAGGTATGTACTAAAGTCATTAAATTGACTTTTGCTTTGACAGTGTTCAAATATTTACCTGAAAAGACAGAAGTGTTAAGTATCAGATAGTTTTCTTTTATGTATGTTTACTAAACTAAAGGTGCACTATGTAACTTCTGTCACATGCTTGTCGTCATGGAGGTGTTGCATTACACCTTGAACAACATGCATTCTAAACTGAGTGGGGTCAAGTCTCCACTTTTTGAATATGAATAAGATATTAGCAGCTGACAACTTGCACTGGTATTTTATTTTGTACACATCAAACTGTGTTCGACAAACAAGTTAAAACAGCGTAGTCCTATATTTTAAGAATAGAAAAACCTCCCGACGCACAGAGGAGTGGAATAAGGAATAAATAAAAACAAACAAACTGTTATTGAAGTTGTTTATCTGAGCAGGCCCAACAAAGATACGGACTAAAAACTTCCACTTCCTGGATTACCACTTGGTGACATCATACAGTGGGATTAAGTGTTTGGTGTTCTGTATACAGTCCCATGCACGTTCTTAATGGGGAAGCGACTTGGTTAAAATCAGTAAAAAGAATTGCATAATTTTGGACCTTAAAAATGTGGAATCGGCGGGAGATACTTTCACTTCAAACTCACAAGTACATTTGAAAGTGATGTGTGCTGAGCTGGTATTGTGCAGCTGTCAGACCTGCCTCGGCGCGTGATAATTCTCCAAAGTTAAACAGCCATAAACGCTCGGAGAACTCTGACCTTCACCATCCAGCTCTGCAGCAGCAGCCAATGAAGCGGTGCACTATGCCGGTGATAATGTACGCCCCGGCTTTGCTAAAAAATAACTGTATGTCTTCCATGACATATATAGCGCCGGCATTTCAATACGATCCCAATTTATTTTGCACTAAAACGGTTTACTGTCAGCCATAAAGCATGTGCCGAGCGCGCGGGGATGAGGCAGAGCGCTGCAGCGACTGTCTCAAAGGCACATTGTTCTCAGTGCGTTGCTCAAGAGCGCGCTTTCAGTGATGTGCACTGCTCCGGAGAAAGGTCGTAAAAAAATATCAGAACTTATAAAGCTTATCATTAGCTCAGCGCATGTCACTTTCAGCAACTGCATTATTCACATTTTTGTCAAACAACTTTCTTTTTTAACCAACTTAAGGAAAAAGTTGTGCATTTTGTCAAAACACCTTTGTTGTAAGAAGACACAAACAATTGCAAGAAATAAATGTTGCGGCGTTAAAGAGATTAGAGGCAGATTTCTGGTTGCTGTCTGATACTGGGTCATTTACTCCCTAACATATTCCGACTTTAACCGTGCTGCATCTTTCTGTCCTTCACACTTGTCATAGCACAACCATAAACAGCATTCATAACCATCTGATCCGCAGAGACATGAGAGCAGCCCCGAGCTAGGGCACACTTTACCCAGCTGTGTTTCAAGTCGAAAAACATTATTCTTGTAACACGCCACACAATCTCGGCAGGATTTCTCTCATTGTGCCGCCATCAGCTCTGCTCTGAATGAATAATGTAGCGTTTAGCGAGAGCCGTGTACTATTTGTATACTTGGAGGAGGTGTTCCCGTGTAGCCGAGTAATTAATCATAATTAAGAAGATTTTGACAAGAGCTTAGGGACGCGGCAGACAAAGACTTATTTCTATATTCCCATTGAGGGCAACAGAAAATGCTGGGAGAGCGGTGCATGTTAATGAGATGCTCCCACACCAGGTCTGTATGTGGCACAGACCCGGGTGCTCCTCACATCTATTACATGCACTTCACAAGGCTAAGTACCATTTAATTTAGTGGCCCTCCCATATTTATCTTCTGCTCTGATTTATGGGCTGCATATGGTGCGCTGGGATATAGTCGTGTCTGTCTAACCTAGACTTCATGCATTGTAGAACCACAATTCTTTCAGATTCATCAGATTGGAAAAGGTTTTCTCTAAGGTTTTGTTTTAGGTTGTCTGTCTGAACGCAAAAAATGACTGGCTCTATGTGCATGGCACTGATTGAAGAATAAAAAATGCCTAAAATGGGATTCATGACATATGAGTCTAATTATCACAGCATAGCCCAATGCAAAAACAGGTTTTTGTGACCTGTGGTATTGGAAAAAAATGCAATAAAGTATCATATTTCTTGAGTGAATGTCAGAGTTTGTGAGAAGATTGCCTGAGAGAAAGAGTTAGGACAAAGGCCACAGAGAGGTCGTGCTCTGACGGAGGTGAGGTGTGAAGAGTTGCTGTCTCATCAACTCTTCAAAGCTCACAAAGTGATGGACGAGCTTCAGAACAACTCATTTCAGAGCTCCACTTTGAGAGCGGCTCTTCATGTGGAGATGGTGAGAGTGGATGACAGAGTGAGTGGGCCATCTGCAGCAGCTGCTGCAGGCTGCAGGCTGTGCCCGGGAGCGTGCATACTGTCCTGACAGGGTATTCCTCACACCTAACACCTCCAGCATCTGAATAATTTAACTGGCCCTCTGTGCGAGTCACCAGTGATCACACGCTACGGTGGCCTGGAGGGAAATGGCCCGAGGGCAGCATCGTTTACACATGTTCCTCTCACTTTAAAAGATGTTCACGTTTAAACAGATCGCCTGCCTTTGTCTAAACGGGCTCTGTGCAGCTGAGACATTTCAATGTGTAACCCATCAACGAGCAGAGAAATACTCATCATTCAAGTCTGCAGCCTGCTCTTCAGGTTATGTGAGCCACAAAAAGTAAAATTTTACAATCATTTCAAAGATCTTAACTTCCAAATGACTCTCTACATAATTGTTCAAATTATAATTCTGGCATAAGTGAAAAATGTCAGCACAGTTTCTACAAAAATAATATTATAAAGTTTCCAATCTACTGTGACTCATTACTGTCCCCCTTCTTGATCTGGACATACGATATTGTATCGTGGGAGGCAGATGGACCCTGTAGATACACAAGCCCATGAAGCTTGTATCGTGCACAGGTGAGGAGGCCTCAGGAGACGTGAAAGGGACGTGAAGAGGCCGCAATTAGCTCATTTCACTCTGTAACGAGCTTATAAAACACTTAACACTAAAGAACCATTCTTCCATTCACACTCAAACACTTGCATACAGCAGTGCACAGACGCTGAGACTAGACACGTGAAGTGTCTTGTTCAAGGTGAGATGGGCGATTGAACCACTAACTTTAGATGACCCAGTATCAAGAACATGAGGCTGACATAAGAGGCTTACCAAAGCCGAAATGTGTGAGTGATCTGGAGAGCTGTCCCACTTGGCGAAGATCAGTGTTTGATTTCATAAATAATTGCAGTCATCGGGGAGCGCATTGTTTTAGGCTTAAGCGTGTTGTTTACCCACACCACATGTCGGAGGCACAGACAGGGGCCCTCAGGAGCCTCACCCGGGGCCCAACACTGGCTCTGCTCCCACAAAGACACAAAAACAACATGAGCTATTTATGCAAAGCTGTGAGCAAACACATCTGTAGTTAATGAGGCATTGAAGGATGATCCTGTGCCCATCACTTAGACACAAGTACGACATAAGAAACAGCACAAGCATCACTGGTCCCACCTGTGTTAACAAATTAGCAGTACATTTGCAAAAAGTGAAGAATAAAGTGGATTTGTCGGTCCCCTGATGCTCTTCTGTCACATACAGCAGAGAATGCTTAAAAGATTGAAAGATGAATGCCCAAATGCGCACTGACTCCTCCGCAGATTGTTCCCAGCCTCTGCTGTCGGCCACGCACCACAGAGGAAGGACAGGTGCCACTGTGTAGGAGGAGACTTGAGACGAGATGTTTCTGTGAGGATCAGCAGAAACATGGATGTGAGGCGACAATTAGGAGGAATGTACATGTCGCCTGTAGCTCTTCCATGTTTTCATAGTCCATACACATTCATACCAATCCATTTAAGCTCTTATAGCCAATCATGCTGGCATGCTTTTACGTAGACATTTTCAATCGCTTAGTCTTTTCTACAGAAGGAAAATATGCAACTGAACCATTAGTTTTAAGATCTTTAGTGCTCAGATTCTGTGTAAATGTTTATAGGTAATGGGAATAGGAATCGTGCCATGTAGTTTGACAAATATAGGGGCCCCAAACAGAATTTCGAAAAATGAGGAAAAATAACCTCAGCATCAGGTTAACATTTAATGTTTCATAACTTAATGAATGAATATATGTTAGAAAGAATGGATGAAGATAATCCTACCCTAATTTCTGTATTGTTGCCAGAAGAGGGCACTGGACTGGAGTGAGGCTAAAATGAGGCTAAAAACAGGTAAGACTTCTCATCCGGATCACTACATGTAGGTCTAAAAGGAATCTGAAAACAGGTGCTCATCAAGGCCCTTATGCAAGCAGTTTAAGGCCAAATACAAAACATGTCCCAGTGACTCTGACTTTGAGAGTTCTGACTGACAGATAGAACGTGTCTGACCTTTAATAGTTAAGTCAAGTGGTTATATGTATTTGTACAAAGCCATGTTTCGCACTGAAATGATCAGTCTAGAAGACATGGACCTAAAATATCACCTCATGAGTTGATAGCACATATTTGCCATGTGCGTTCAAATCTGGCTCGGACAATTTGCTGAATGTCCTTCCCCAGTCTCATCCCCATGTCACACTGCAGTATTTTCAGCTCTTCCTCCAATTGAACACTGTTGTTTTGTGGTCATGTATCCGTTGCAGCTAATTTGCATCTTAATATTTATTCACGACCATGAAATTGTGATTTACATTCAGCAGACACTATTTAAATATTTATGTAGGCTTTTAATAGTAGTAATGGATTCTCTGAGAATCTTAATCCTGAAAAGCAGCAGTTATAGAGGAAGTGTGTCTCAGTAAAGATTATATATTATTCTCATTCATTTGACCTGTCCTTCAGTGAACGCTGCCAGGGAAACACGTACAGAGCCGCGTGCAATCTCAACAGAGCAACAGCAGAGCTCCAAGTTGGGGGAATAACCTTTCGTGCATGTTTTTCAGGACCTACAGACACAGGGAGCACATGCACGCCACTGGGACAAGTAACTTATAGAATGTGTGCCTTGTAATACAGCACCAAGGTTTACTAATCAAATATGATAGTGACAAAGATAGTTATAAAAATGCACTGGATCTACCATATCATAACCATTAAATTACCATTAAACATTGTGCTGATTAAAATATTAACAATGCACAGTCTGATTCCTTTCCTTCCTCTGTGTTATTGGACTTGGCCAACATTGATACATGCACGGTGACTTGGAGTACACCCCCAAACTGGTGTCTTGTTTTTGTGTGAGATCACAGAAAACAGAGGGGGCTGTGATGACCCCGTCCCAGAGGAGATGCTGTTTTGCCTGCGAGGTAAAGATTTGGGATTTAATCACCCTGTGCTGCAGTGCACCGTGGGTACGAGGAGGAGATGGCAATTACAGCGACGGCTTGGGCATGCTGTCCTGAATGCGCCATATCCCCTGAGGGAGGGGTGCGAGTGGGGGACAGGGAGACACCTCTGAGGGAAGGGTAAGGGGGAGAGAGAGTCCCCCAGAAAACAGCAACAGACCTACGTGCATGTGAAGAACCTTTAAGAACCTGGTGATGCACTGACAAAACTATCATAGCTCAAGATACAAAAAAATAAATAATTCCCTTCTTGATGGGGACACTCGGATGCCCCCTGAGCAGGTCGTCTGTCTTTGGTCGCTGTACTGACCTCGAGGCTCTTCTTTGTTCAGAATTGCTCCGTTATGTGTTGTGTGTTGTATGGATGTCCGCGGGGTGCTTTTTACCTGTTCAAACTAATTGCCCCTGGTGGGATTGTAAAATTGTCTGAAGCTGAATGATGACGGAGCAGGTCCAAATGAAGAAACGACAAGTTAGCTTTTTTTAATATTAATGAGAAATATATTTTGATATGTGTTTAGATTAATTATATCATATTTCTGGGTGGACTCTGCACACCTGACTGGGCAACAGGTGCATTGTGGGAAAGGCACTAAATTTTGTGATAGAACCCCGACACACCGTGCTAAAGTAAACGAAGACTGAGACAGTGTGAGTCGTACATTTTTTTAAAGCTATTCATATCCTACCACATTGTCAATGTCCGAGCTGGTCAGATCTGGGAGGCCAAGCAGGGTTGAGCCTGGACTGGATTTGAATGGGAGACTTCTAGGAATACCGGGTGCCACAGGAGAGGCAGTGGTTCTAGTGCAAACTGTTGTGGCGTCCTTCAGCACGACACGCCACTCACATTGTTTTTATCAGTGTGGTGTGTGAGTGGCCAGTTGCACAGACCTGGAGCTTTGTCTTTGTCAGTCATCATTAAGGCTACAATAGCTTACACAAGTGGTTCTCAAACTTAAACCTCAAGTACCACCAAAGAAAAGATTTACCTTTCTGAGTACCACCAAATCTAAACTGGGTCTACAATAGTACTCTTTCAGGTCTAAATCAGGGATAAACCAGGTCTTAAGTAGGAATACACTTTTGCCATAGTAGTTTTATCTTGAAATTTACTAAAGGCAGAGCAAAAAATGTGAATAAAATGTACTCTAAATGAAGTTAGCATTACAATTGAAGAGGTGTCCACGAACCACCAGAAGAAGTTTGAGTACCACTAGTGGTACACATACCACAGTTTGAGAAACACTGGCTTACACCATCGAGTGAGTAAATGAATAATGCACAGAATTGTAAAACGAAGATGAACGCCTGTAGTGTGTTTTAGGTTGAAATTATTTCATCTAGATTTTCTACAGTTTTCACAGCAGATTTGAGCTGTGACTCTTTAGAAATTCTATTGCAAAGGTACCATAGATATATATCTTTTAACAGCACACCAGATCTTCATTGGTGATGTGGCTGAAGCTTGAACTCTATCAGGTTAGCACACCTGCCAGATCACCTGACAGTCATCTTTGCCAAAATGCCTCTCATGCCATTAGAAGAACTCTCTCCCTCTTCTGACAGTGTCAGCTAAAGCCTCTTTGACGGTCCTTCCTCCACCAGAGGAACCACCAGCCTCCACAGCCTCTTCACAACCGTCACTCTACTAAACTATTTTCTCAAAACCACTCACTCCCTTTATCATATTGCCAACATATCTACTTATTGGCCAGCATCATTCTAAGTCTCTTCAGGTTAAATCGTTATTTCTACAATCGAGAGCTTAAATAACACGTTCAGAGTAAATATTGCCATAAATGTTCTATCTCCACCATCTTCTGCAACACTCCTCACTGAGACCAACAGCTGCAAATCAGATCAGCCCAAGCCCGAATATTGTTGTTTATTGGCACACATCCTGACACATCATACACAATGGAGCAGTTATGAATAATGAATATGCGCTCACAGAGAGGGCTGCTGAGTTCCCCTGCAGACATCCCGCTCTGTGGCGCTCACTCGGGCTCCGTGCTCGGCTCCAACAGACGAGAAGCAGGGAGACAGGAGAGGAAATCTTGCACTTCAGAGCCACAGCCCACAACAGCTTTCATCACAGCAGCCATTTAAATATCTCATTAGGGTGTTGCCATGAAGGAGAGGATTTGGAGTAGACGAATCAAGGAGGTATTATGAATATTGTAATTGTGGTTTGATAGTGCAACGTGTCACGAGAATAAAGTGATTACTCAAAATATTATTGTAGACAAATAAATAGGAGCAGCATTTTTTTTCTGCACAGATATTTTATTTGATATCACCAGGTTTATCTCTGAAGAAGGGTTACGCCTGCGTTCTGGATAGTTCTGATTTTCTATATTAATAAAGAGAAGTGTGTGTATTAGTGAAGTATTTGACATTGGACTAACTCATTTTTGACATAGAAGTTGGATAGAAACAATTTTAAAGGGAAACACTCGCTACTATTACAAGATACTGAAACAAATGAAGACCAAATTCTAAAGAGTTGCACGGTGTCTTTTCTCTGAGTAAGGGACAATACTATCACAATGTCATGTCATCATGTCATTGATAGACACTTAACTGAAGGGGGGGATTAAAATGCCATGGACACACATACAAACTACACGTACACGGCACATGGACAAAAGTGTAAACAAAAGTAGACAACAATATGAACTCTGCAGCAGGCCCTTGTAAAGTCAACGCATATCATAAGATAACATATAACAACACAGTTTCAGACAAAGTGTTTGTTATAAAAATGCACAGCTGCTGGTGTAAAAGAGTTTCTGCGGCGTTCAGTAGAACACCGGGCATCACCATTTGTCCACTGAAGGAGCTTTGAAGTTTATTTAAAATGCTCCAGAGAAGATGGTCCGAAAGAACAGTTTGGAGTTTGTTCCTCATTCTTTTGTCCATAGCAATGTCCACTGAGTCCAAAAGTCAGACGTATCACTGAACCAGTCTTTTTAATCAGCTTGTTCATTCGATTTTTGCCCTCCATTGTGATGCTCCCACCCCAATGCAAACCCAGCCCAAGGTAACACACAGGCCACAATGCCCTGGTAAAACACATTCAGGAGCCTCCTGGATTCAAGTTTCCTCAAAAAGAACAGTCTTGACTTGAGCATAACAGCTGCATCGCTGTTCCTCTTCCAGTTCTGTCAAGATGTACTCCCAGGTACGTATAAGATTCCACCATTTCAGTTGACTGCCCTTTGATAACAACCTGTCAAATGGCTGTTTTTTTCTTCCTAAAATCAATAATTAGTTCCTGTGTTTCAGCTACACTGAGCTCTAAAAAGTAGGAATCACACCAGCTAACAAAGGAGCTAATTTCATTCTTGTGAGCCAGATCGTTACCATGAGAGATGAGGCCCAAAAGGGCAGTGTCATCTGAAAATGTTTGCATATAACAAGAATTAAAACTGTGCCCATATTCAGCTGTATACAAGGTACATAAAAAAGGAGATACGACATTGCCCTGAGGGACTCCAGTATTTGTCAAGATTATTTCAGAACATCTGTCACCAAGTCTCACAAATTTGGTCAGTCGGATTAAAAAGATAATCTAAACCCCTAGAATTGTAGTACTGTGCAATTTATAACTCATTCATTTATTTGCTAAGATATGTAGTTGTATTGTATTAAAAGAGCTAGAAAAATAAACAAAATAATAATAATAACACGGACAGAGCTGCCATTTTTTTTTTCCAGGTGTTGGTATATTGTGTGGAGCATGCAGCATGCTGTTTCCTCAGCTGACACAGTGCCACTCTTTCAAATGATTTCATAATGTGTGATGTCAGCGCAATTAGACAAAATGCCCCTCACGTTTGGTCTTAGGCATGGGCACTAAACAAGAAATGTTCCACGCCGATAATCGTGAGGGTTCATGTCTCCAAGTCCTGGATAAACACTGATAAACTTCTAATACGTTACAACTTTCAGGCTTTCAATTTATCCTACAACACACTTAATGCCTTTTGCTCACGGTGAGGAAGTGCATCCAGTTTGTAAAAATTAAATTAAATTAAAAAACCTAGAACAAAACTAAAAGCTTGAAAAAAATAATGATTTAAACTGTTTTCATGGCTGTCCTTGTGAGGGGACATTTATGTCCTTAGGGAGTAACACTTAGGGAGTAATAAAAAAAAAAAAAACTCCTTAGGGAGTAACAGAAAAAATGCTACAAACTTGAACTTTACACAAACTTGAGCCGACACCAATGCAAACTCCCTGTTTGTGCTGTTTGTGTCGGGGGATGATCCAACATGGATTTTTTCAACTGATATTTGCCAATACTGATATTTAGATTGAAAAATGCATTGCGAGGACCTCAAATCTGTCTTAAACTGAAGTCAAAATAATATATTCATTAATTCATTTTCTACCGCTTATTCCCGTTAGGGGTCGCGGGTGACTGGAGCCTATCCCAGTGACTTTGGGCCTTAGGCGGGGTACACCCTGGACAGTGGCCAACTCGTCGCAGGGCTGACACAGAGAGACAGACAAGGACAGACAACCATTCACTCTCACATTCATTCACTAGGGACAATTTAGAGCTATCAATTAACCTACACAGTCATGTCTTTGGACGGTGGGAGGAAGCCGGAGAACCCGGAGAGAACCCACGGTAACACGGGGAGGACATGCAGACTCCACCCAGAGAGATCGTGTGATGTTAGGGTGGAATTCGAGACCACGATGTTGGGGTGGTCTGGGATTCGAACCCCGATCTCCTTATTGAGAGGCAGAAGCTCTAGCCGCTCTGCCACCGTGCACCCCCAAAATAATATATCTGGGTTGTAAATCATCCATTGCATGACTGTGAAAACAAAAATTTTTTTTAGTCCAATTGTTCTTCCCATTTTCGCTCCTGAGTCTGTTCTAGACATTAAAACCATAAAAAAAACTGGGAATGACACATGCCACAGAGGGTGTGCGAGTGCAAAGAAATTATGCATATTGATCAAAATCAACTGAACTCTGAACATTTATACTCATAATGTCACACTTAACAATCCCATAGTATTTTAATTACAATCAGCACAATTTTGACAAAAGTTCTACATTTGTAATACAGATGTACTATGGGGAAGAATTTATTGTTAAAATAAATACATTATCAAAAGTTCAGGTTGATTTTCACAAAAATCTGACACAAATTTGACCAAATTCAAACTGAAGCTGTGGAGAACAAACACCTGTCTGGACTCTTGTGAAGCTGACACTCTGTGGTTTTGGCTTCTGTTTCTCATTTACACCTAATTAAGTGGAGGCAAGCTCTGCAGATTTCAAATCCATCCTAGGTTTTCTTTAGTAAATAGAAAGAGTAAAGCTGCAGTTGGAGATTCTGACTTACAGACAGTAGATTGAGCGTTTGTTGGGTTTTGACCATTCCCTTTTCAAAGCCGAAGATAACTTCACTACAATAAGATTTAAGGTTTAGGCAGACTGAACTAATGACCCCGTCAGTGGCCATGATTTGATTTATTATTTTTGTATTTGATTTATTTTTAAATTATTCAATACTAAATGTTTCATAAAAACAATAGCTTGACCAGTTGACTAATCAGAAAAAGAATAGCTGACAGCTCAACTGCTAAAATAATAGTCCGTGACAGCTCTAGACCAGAGCATGGCTGATGAGTGAAATAAGGCTGACATGTAAAACAATAAAACATGAATAAGACACACTGTACACACTGTAATGCTGCTAACGGTTTTATAAATTTTGCTAATGCAAGGGGTAATGGTTGGAGGTGCTTTGGTGCTTTTGGCGCCTGGGCGACCTCCTCTGCTCTTCCACAACGCTCAGTTTTTTCAGGCGGGTGGCCTGCTGTGACCTTTGACCCTCGGATTTGTTCAGAGCAAGCTCAAGATCCTGGTTCTGTGAGAAGTGCAGTTTAGAGGAGAGCTCCTGCACTGTTCTGGACAACTGCAGGTTCTCCTCCTTCTGCTCTGCCCTGGTGCAGCTGCAGGACTCTGGCTTTGACCAAGCTCGGTTCTTCAGCTCAGCCATTACCATGTCCTGCTCAGAAAGTTTCTGTTTCAGTGTTTTAGTCACACTGTTGGCGCTGGCGAGCTGCTGTTTTAGCTGCACTTTCTCCTGGATGGCAGTATTATAAAGATAACGGATATCTTTATATGCCTGGGTTTGCGCCTCCAGCTGCTGTTCTTTCTTCTGGAGAGCAATCTTGACTTTCGCCAAATCCAGGTCTTTCTCTTCCATTTTCTTCGGGACACTGTTGGTTCTGGAGAGCTTCTGTTTCAGCTCGACTTTGTCCTGGACTGCCCTGTTATAAAGATACCGAATATCTTTATGTGCTTTTAGTTGCTCTTGGAGCTGTTTATGAGTCTTCTGCAGCTCCAAGTCTTTTTCCTGGGCCAGTCTCTCCTGGTCCTTTAGCTTCAGGTCCAAGGAATTGGTGACTTGAACCTGATTTTCAAGCTGGATCCTCATCAGCTCCAACTTTTCCCGGAGCTCCCTGACCAGAAGGCTCTCTTCTGGGGGGGGGGACATCCACTCCCGTGACATCATCACTCTTAAGTCCTGCACTAAAACAATCAGTGAAATGTGTTGAGAGAATATATTTATTTATTTTTTACATAAATTATCAAATTATTTTAAGATTATAATCTTAGAAATTCAAAAACAAAACATTTTGTTCTAAATACTAATGAAATAATAATAATAAAATAGATACAAATAATTACACAACTTGAACAATTTATTGTTAACATGTTTCAATAATCCTGTTTACTCGGTTGTCTTCTTTGTTACTTCTCTAAGCCAAACAAAAATACAACATTTAAAATTCCCATTTTTTTATATCACAGAGCTCCAGAGGTTTTCTGCTGTGTTCTACTCACCTTATTCCGTAAGTTGCTGTGGGAGCCGCCATCTTTTTCCGTTGTAGTTTACATGGAGAAGGCGAGCTCAACAGAAAATAAGTTCTACACAAACTAAAAAGCCGTTTTTAGGCTGCTCAGGAAATCAGTGCGTTGCTTGTTTTTGCACATGTACATTAAACATTTTAGACAATCTATCTATCTATCTATCTATCTATCTATCTATCTATCTATCTATCTATCTATCTATCTATCTATCTACATTATATTGAATTCTAAAGCATGCGATTCCAAGTAAAGGTACTCAAGAGGATATTTAAAGGCCAATAGCAACACAAATTAAAGCCGCAAGCGGCATCGAACGGCCCTTGCGGGCCGCGCTCATCGTACTCCGCTCTCGCAAGTCGCTGCAAATGGCGCTGATGCGCCCACATCCTTTCCTTTACTGGGGCTTTGTGGTGGATTAAAGCTGTGTCCCCAAACTACTGTTGTTATGAATGAGCAAAAATTTTGCCAATTTCACCTTGGTTGGGCTTACGCCCGAGGCGGAGTTTGTTAAAGTACAAAGTTTCATTTGAGTGATTTTGCATTTTCCCCATGGGAATAACATGGTAAATGGTCACATATTTATATAGCTCCTTTCACCTTCGTAGGCACTCAAAGCACTGCATTCACTGACACATTCATACACCAGAGTACGCACTGGGGGCGAGGCGGGTTAAGTGCCTTGCCCAAGGACACAATGGCAGTATTCACCTTCGGGAGCAATTGCACTGCCAACCTGTGGGACCGCTCAACCGAGGATGTTTATGTTAGGAGCGGCATCGTTGCGAAAGAAATAGGCCCTATGCCCTGTAGGGGCTCGGGCCTAATAAGTGTGTAACTGCTGTGGCAATAACCCGACAACAATAAGAACAAAAGTGTAATTGTGTTAACATTTTTACAATTGTGTGCTGTAATTTTGCTATTTGACTCTAGCCACCTTTGAAAGATTTCGATCTCAATGTTATTTTTTTATTTATTTTTTTATTAATACCAAATGAAGGTTTTTAAATAAATAGATAAATGCAATTATTAAAACTAATTAACCAGGGTTAGACAGCATGAACTCTGGTGCAGACAAGTGCAGCCACATGATGCACGTTCACACAAGACAGAAGAATAAACATTAAATACTTACAGTGCTGGGAATCATGTCATCGCACGTGGTTCAATGCGATACAATATTATCATGATATGCCGATACATTGAACATTACATTCTACAATTGGCACAAATACATTTTTACAACAGAAGCCATTTGTCAAACTGCCACCTGCACAAGCCATTTATGAAATACACTTATTTTAATAATCAAAACAGACTTCAGTTGTATTACATAAACATTTTTTTTCCTCGAATGAAGAAACAAAACTGCATTGCTGCCACAAATGAGTTATGTAAAATGCACCACAAATATTGACGGTGATATATTAATGCAGCAGCCAACAATATCAAAATAAGTATCATTATGTGATGTAATTGATTGATTAATTGATTTATTTTTCTATATTTGCACACCTGAAGTACATAAAAAATAAGGTATCAAGGATTAAAATATCAATATGGTCAGATAAGATAAACAACAGATAAATTAAGATAAATTAAGATAAATTAAGTCAGTCATAATAAAATGACATATAACGTATTCATGTGTCCAATGGCGGAGGGAAGAAACTGTTCTGTGCTGTGTGTGTGAATTGTTTGATTTAAAGAGGAAAGAAGAACAGATGGAGGAGGCTCTGGACAGGTCAAGGGTCATACGGTTATGAGAAGATTAATGTCAGAAATTTTAAAGGAGTAAGATTTCCGGAAAGCCCCATGTACTCTCGTGAGTGACTGTGAGCACACCGTGATGCAAAGCCATTATACATATTTGTTTTGTGTTTAATTGTTTCATAAGATTTGAGATTCTTCACCTTCTGTTTTATTCGTGCCTCGACTCTATTATTAACTTGGTTCCACAATGATGTGCCACACAGTTTGAATAGATTTCTCTGTATTCTTTATAATGTTGTCCTGTTCAGCAGTATTAAACCCACAGGCTCACGTGCAGGCTGCGCTGTGTGATCAGGCTCCGGTAGACAGGAGCACATCTGAATATGAAGCACTGATGACAGCCCTGAGGAGACATCTTTGAGCCCAACACTCGTACTGCCTCGGAAGTCAGTGCCATCACTCTGTCAAACTCACATCTCGCTTCCCGCCTTTCTTTCATTCCCCTTTCTGAGCATTCCCGAATCATCCCACAGCCCGGAGCGGTGAGCACAGCCGACTTTTAGTGCACGTCCGCTCTAGACGGGAAGCGTGGGGGCCGGGGCGCATCCTGGGCCACCCTCACCAGGGAAAGTGACAGCACGGATAATTGGCACTAATCAAGTCAGCGGCGCATTCAGACAGTCTGTATCTACACAAAGGGACTGACCCACGGATGCAGTGCCCAGGGCCTGCGTTCTCCCACAAAAGTCTGTCAATCCGTACGTGCGACAGTCGTCAAGCTTTGGTCAATATGCAAAGAAGCTCCGCGAGAGGAGCTGCACAGGGAGGGGAAACGTTTCAATCACTCATGGAAACTGGGATGTTATGGAGTGCATACTACATTATTCTTTTTTATAACATCTCTTACAGCGATTGCTTTGAATTACAGAGGACTTTTTGTCAAAAGTGAGCAGAAGATAAATCAAAAATTCATCTGAAGAGCTTGCTGCGGCAGGGCGAGGCGAGGATACCTCTGGTGGAACCAACATTTGCAAAAGTTCTATCTCCTAAAGCAATTATTAGCGGTGATAGTTTGACATGTACCAGAGTTGTCAACAACTGACTTTAAACAAAGTACAAAGCAGAAGTAAACAGTGCCGTGGGCAAAATTAACTTGGGGGACTAGCCACCTCATGAATTATAAATGGCCATTACTGCAGCGGCACCAGGAGGCTGCTTGGGAAGAGACTAACCTATTTTCACAGCATCTGAAAGTCAACTTGCACACACGGGCGCTGGAGAAAGCTGTTGAAAGAAAAATGAGCTTGTTATTTAGTAAACGAGTTGTGTAATTTCTAAATTGTAGCAAACTAAGCGTGGAACACCCCCGGGGCCTGTGTCATCTGCTCAACATGTTTGCCGACTAACTGCCATTCATTTGCAAATGAGCTCCCCTCCCAGAGCAGATTTTAATCCATCTCATTAGCAAAGTGGCCGATGCATAAAAGCTGCTGTTGTATCTATTTAATCCAGGACGGCCCAGTGTGCAAACAACTGAAATGTAGTCAGGTCAAACCATAATGACTGGATTGAGATGTTCTTCCAACTGCAGTTTTTGTGACATATAGATCAGTTGCAAAGAATCTTTTTTTTATTATTTAAAACTGTCCAAACATCTTGAAGTAATTTTGATCTCATGCTCAAGAACTGCTTGACAGATGTTAGTGGCACAAGGAACCAAAAAGAACATCGTCGGCAATCAAAGAACGCAGACACCCTGGTTGGTTTGATCAGAATAAAGTGTATTCTTTTCGTTTCGATGCAAAGATTGTTTTAAATATGCTAAACAAACTTGACCTTGACTTGACTCTTAGCTTCGGTTTTCTAATTAAAACATTGTGCACCAACAGCACTGAGAAGAATTATAATATATTATAAATATATATATTATAAATAATAATAGAGTTAATTAAAGCTTTAATTCAAACCTCAATTTTGTAAAAAAAAAAATGCCACTTATACCTTTTTTTTTGCAGCTGTAGAAATGGTCCTGGAAATGAATGGGCTCTGTCCAATCTCCAGACTGTATTTAAGCATTTACACACAGGGCTCCAGTGACAGTCTCAGGTGGACGAGCAGATGATGTGGACTTTACCTCAGCAGCAGGACTGGAGACTCCCTCGTGTGAGCAGAGCCAGAGGAACTGCCAGTCTGAAGGCCCTGATGGAGAGGTACAGGACGTGGACTGGCAGCTCAGTCTCTCCTGAAGCCCAAAGACATGTCCACACCGTCTCACAGAGAGACAGCTCTGTACACAGCCTCCAGACACAAGAGAAGTCACTCTGATGATCAAGTGTGTTTTTACACATGTGGATGGGTGATTGGAAGTGTAAAGATAATGCTATGGACAATCCAACAATCCAATATGTATTCATGTAAATCCACTTGTATGCAGACACAATTTGCTCTAGAGCTCAGACTGCAGGGCAGCTGAGGGGTCACAAGTGTCAGTGTGTCCATCAAAAAGCTATAGGACCATGCACTGCACTTAGTCCTGCCTCACATAGGTACACTTTTCAGATTATTCTCTTCTTTTTTCTTGTCTCTTTTACAATTTGCAGTCTTTGCAGCCTGTGCCGCAGCTCTGCGCCTTCAAAGGCCCAGTAAACACAATCCAGTGGAAACAAAGGCAAGGCAGGATCCAGTGACACCCTGTGATCTGCTCTGCTCACAGAGTGATTGGCAGCTGGAGTGCGATCCGAGCTCAGCACTACTCTCTCATTGTAGTGGATGTTAACCAATATATATTCAACGCTCCCTTTTAGACGCACAGTTGTGAGGAATGCTCTTCAAGCATCGTAAGCCACTGCACCGGAGATTCCAGGAGAGACTTGAAATAGCACCTTTTTAGTCGCTGCACAACAACATCCCTCCAGCTGTTTATCAGCAACAAATAAACTAAAATAACTTGAGTTTGTTTTGAATTGAAAGTCTCCTTAAATGAAAATAAACAGCGCTGCAGCTATGTGCTGCGTAGCACTTTATATTTATATATACTATATTTAAGGTTGGCATGAATATTTCATCTGCTCTTATTTTTGATTGTTCTGACACGGCACAGAATTATTTATTAACCTGGACAGGGTCAGGCCACAGCGTCTGTTGTGCCTTTATTATGGGTCACTATGCAAATGTTCACAAGACTCAACTTGGATCAAAGTCCTCAACTGTGAATAATATCATCAAGGTGTGTGCTGTCATAATTGTCCAACATGCCTGGGAGACACAGGGAGCGCAGCCCAAATTCTTCATATTTTGCATAATACAACACTTTGTGTGTGTATGTGAGGGGGGTTCATCTTTCAGTGTCTCCAAGTCATTTTGTTTATCATTCAAATTCAAAGCTGGTTCCATTATCTGTGAGAGCACACAGGGGAGCCGCTGACAGCACACGCTCAGACAAAGGCAGCACTCCACGGCAGGTCATTACCTCAAGACTCCTCCACGGTCTCAGGACAATCAGCCTCACCATACACTTTACATTGTTTCTGATGCTGTGATCATGCTGCTGTATTTGAATCACAGAATGGATAATAGTAAAGGGAATTCTCTTTAAAGTATATGCTGATATTAGAAGCTCAGGCCAGTCGTCTTTTCCAACTTTGGATTCACAATGTGGTATAATCACATTCCTGTCAAATGTGATCATGATGTTGACTACAGGGTGAAAAAGAAATACAAATATAATGCAACAAAGACAACTCGGGAGCTGAAAGTCTGCCCTGTTTATCACACTGTTTTTGACATTGTGATAGATATGTATTTACAACCTGTGTTGTTCCAGCAAATCAGTTGTTGTTACTTAACAGCATTTACACCGCCTTTCCTTTTTCAACCAACTAAATAAGCTTAAGGAGTGAAAGATCAAACGTCATGAAATGTTCACTGTCAACACAGAGATCCTAAAGCAAAACCCGATACAGTTAAAATCTCTGAGCCGGATCTACATTTCGGTATAGTACGTCTGTAGTTTGATTCAACGACCCTTTGGTTGGACGGTGAAGGCACAACAGACTGTGCCACTGCCACCCCAATGTAAGTGCTCCAATGAATGCTTATATTATTATCTATATTGGAAAAACACCAAAACCGCTTGAGTACCCAACTACTGCATTGTGCTAAGTTTGAGAATCGCCGAGGTACAGCAGTGTTTTGAGGTCGGCCATCTCGGAGTGAAGCAGATTGTGACCGGTCGCTCCAGCGGGCCTCTCATGGCGCGCCCGTGCTTTGATGATGGTGTATGTGATAGATTATTTAGTGCAAAACTGCAGCTCTCGAATTAGTGCGAGCAGCAAATCCCGTGCAATAACAAGGGAGAGCGGTCTGAGGATCTGGAGATGTTTTTGAAGAGCTGGTGTAGCCACGGGCGAGAGCAGCTTTCAGATCGCGCCGGTTACATCTCTGCGCGCCGTTAATGATGTGCTTCCTCTCCCTGAGTACAGTTCTCCAGCGCCTGCCTGCTTTTAGCCAGAGAGGATTCAACTCTCTCTCTCTTTGAAATCAAATGTAAGTATATATTTAGTCTCAGAGTTAAAAGGCGTGCAGGCCAAAACAGAAATCCAAATTTGTGCTTTTATAAAATTGCATGTTGACGCCCGGCTATTTCCAAAATATTAACAATATATATGTTACAAGAAGAGCTATCTGGAGGGTCGTGTAGCTTTAGTTTTACAAAATAATATTTAAAAGTAAGACATGATAAGAAATATGGACTGCTATGGGGGAAAAAAATACTGTATATACTTATCATAATGGTGTTGTGCCTTCAGTCAAAAACAAACAGAGCATATTGTTTAATTCACACACACACGTTTGCAGAAGTCTCAGAACAGGTTGGTCGCATCTCTGTCTAATTGACATTTATTTGAACAATCTATCTGTTAGAATCATGTTGCTACAATTAGTTTTTCAAGATACTGATGATAGAAAATACTTTGTGAAACTGAAAGAAAATTGAAACAGCTGTCTATCAATGCATAAAACACAAATTATGATGTAAATATGTTGAGATGTAACAGGATATTAGAGTTTTGTCAAAGGTGGGGTGGACCTGAACTCAGTGCAGCAGAAGTTTAATTAGGAGTGTCATACTGTTCAGAAATTTGTAATGAGATGAATAAAAGCACTGCAGATTGGTTTAGCATTGCCATCCCACTACAGAACTATGTGTTTGGGCCTCAAAATGCTGCCATGGACACAATAAATGGATACCTTTGGAGCATACTGCTGGTGGCAGGAAAGAAGGCCATTGTAAAAAAAAAAAAGCATGACACAAACTGAACCAAAACTCAAGGACTGGGGCGACATTGTAGCCGACATGGACAAATTTAATAGACTTTGGACCAAATTGAATCACTATGATATTCTACTTGCTGCAAATGTTTGGATCTGAATTATGTCAAAACCCAATCCAAAAACTGAATGTAAACGTTTCAGTAATCAAGATTAATTACTGAAATCAGTGTGAAAACTTTATTGTGACTTACTGACACAGTCACACACAGATAAAGAGCAGTCAAACATTTTACATCCTCCTAAACATGAAGTCCATTGGTAAAATATGTATTTAAAAGTCAAAATGTTGTGGAAAAAAAATGTTGTAATCCAGACCAAAAATAAATTTGCATTAAATATAGTTCTATTTCTGCTACAAAAGCCAAAGCATTCGGTGTCCATCTTTTACCATCATGTTGATAATGACCATGCTGCTATTTTGTCCACTAAAAATTGTTTACTTATTCGTATTGCCAGAAGGGGGAGCTAGACCGCTAATCCAAGAGTTCACATTGAAATCGAAAAAGCAGTATTTTAAGACACATGTAAAATACCAATTACAAAGATGTCCAAAGGTATTTTAAACGACTCTGAATACAGAATGATGTATCATCTTTCCTCAGTATTTGATTTGTGAGCTTATCCGCTGCAGCCTCTCTCACACTTTCTCGGTGCAGATGGAAGCTCGCGCTGGAAGTTACCCCTGGCGTAGACTCCTCTGACAGCAGCGTGTCTGGAGGCTGTGATGGCCGCTGACAAAGTGCTGCTACAGGAGTGTTTCTCTGGGCATGCCTTTGATCACTCCTCCTGCAGACTCCTCCTAGGGCATCACGGCTGATCACACTTCCTGTCTTTGTCTTATGTGCTTTCTTCCAACAAGCGTCAGATAGAAAACTAGATAGAAACGCCCCGAGAACACGAAGCCTGAAGCCCGGGGTTGTGCTGTGAGTTTGTCTTCTACAGCAGATTTGCTCATGAATGTTTCGATTGCCAAAGTTGCTCCAGGACAAAATGCTCTGACTTCAAATTCTACACAATGAAATGTAGTTTGCGTATAACAAAAGGTTAAGGTAAAACTTTTTTGTTCCCATAGGAAATTTGTTCTCTGTATGCATATTCCATTCTTCCTTTGCACCAGGAGCAATCGTCAGGAGCAATAGGTGAAGGCAGTGTAGCACATGGAAATCACTCGCCTAATGTTGAGCCAGGTTCTTGGTTTGGACAAGGAGTATCCAGATAGAAGATTATCTGTGTGTAACTCGTCGTATCACTGCACCACCAAACTTACAGTAGACACAGAGAGAACAAGCAACCCATACTAAAGTAGTGACTCTTATGCACCAAATTTGATGCTAAATACTGGTCTATTGCCCGAACAGTCAAGACTACACACACAGACTACATTTTGACACACATGACAACATTTTGGTCTGGATTCATATCGAGTCTCCCTGATTTCAAATAGGCAGGTGATTAAACAATCAGAGAAGTGCAATAAATAAAAGAAGAGGACAGAGGACTGAGAAATTGAGCAGATTTCTGCAGAATCAACAAGCAAAGCATTATTACAATCTGAGGTAAAAGATAATTATTTGTTTTGTTCTGAATGTTATGAGGATATTCAGAAGTCTTCTGCATTTGAGAGACACATGCTACAAATTAGCTGGATTAGTTGGATAGTCAGGACAGTTTTCTGACGCCCTTTATGATTCCAGACTCCATTGCTTTCTAACAGAATGTAGGACTGGATGGTTTAATGTTGGTTAGATCTTTAGGACAGGGTTGTGCATCGAACGCAAATTTAATTGAATCAAACGTATCAAACCGAGGGTTTTTTTAATCAAGAGATCTAGCCAATTTGACTGACTTTTGTCAGTCCAAAGCATGTGGTTTGGAGCAAAGTTCAGACCTTGGAGGAATAAACAGGACTATTTTATGTGTGAAATGTTATCAATCTTTTGCCCATAACGCCCAGCTTTACTTTAGGTGCAATGGAAAGCCACTGCCTGTCACCAAGAGCTTTGTGTCTTTCATAATGCACCCAGAAAAGACCAATCTTCCCCGAGATGAATGAGATGGGATGAATAGTCAAGAAAAAGAGTAAACAGAGGGCTATTAAAAAGCTTGTCCTGCTCTATTTCAGTGGTCATTTCCATATGCAAGGCCACCTGAGGACGGGTTCTGCGCCGGCCAACTCCTCACACAGGGGCTTTGACAGGGACACAAACGGACGCGCACATCTCTGAGACCTGAGCACAAGGAGAAGCTCTCATCGCCACACTCAGACTGACACACTGACTCCACTTCCTGTCTCTCCAGACGACACGGACAAATGCAGGGACAGACTATCAACCAATGTCGCCACGGAGACAGGGTTTGTCTTCATGTGCACGGTTTTCATCCAGATTACAAGACGTTGACGAGGGGACATTGAAGTCGAACAGCCCTGAGCACAGATCTATTTACAATTAGCGAACTGCAACACAAGATATTTATTACAGAATGAAGTCTTCCTGTTTAGTGAATTAAACATTTTTACATTGCGAGTGTCAGATGTTCAGATTTGGTCTGAAACAGATCTTTGCTAAACGTCTAAAGGGGTGTCCAAACGTTTTTCACCGAGGGCCACATTTTGAAACATATACAGAGCGAAGGACCACAAATGACATGACAGTTAAGTGAATCTTCTAAAAATGTTGAATTTTTGCACTTTTGGTGAGCCCCTACGCCTTTAATGTGGCTTGGAACATTAATTTTCGGTCTGTATAACATCAAAATGTTTGTTATGTGGACTATCATGGCAGAATTTCTCCATTTTACACGATTTGATGAGCAAATTGATCCCCAGGTATTATTATTTTTTGATGCAAGTGGATTTAATTCTGGTACTGATACCGCTATGATATCATAGTAATGAAAACAAAACATTTTCTTTCTTCGTCCGAAAGTGCAACTCAGGTTTTGATTTTGTAGATCTCACAATGGCTTTACTGGTGTCTATTCTTTACTTGCTCAGTGCTTAAGAGTGGGTCAAATGCAGGTGGATCAAATGATACTAAAACCTTGATACCAGAATGACAATATCTATTTCAAGACAATAGACCTGAGAGAATCAACCAGCAAAAAAGAAACATTTGGCATGGGAGTGAAATACAAAAACATAATCTTCTGTTCCTCCATTCGCTGCTTCAAAGCCCTGTGAAGCACTCCAGGGTTAATTAACGCAAAGCGAACAGTGAGTGATCCGGGAAGGTGAGGTGTCACAGGGGAAGCGTCTACACACAACTCGACAGAGACGCCAGTGTTTTTCCCTTCAAAATCGTCTGAAACACTGCGCACAACCGTGGAGACACCTTTCCAAAACTTTGCATTTCTATTGTCAGGAGCACAAAGACTTTCAAACTTGTAATGCATGACATTCTGATGATGATGACGGTGATGAAAGAGCTTCTGATTCTTCTTTTAGAGACACAAAAACGGTTTAAAATGTAATGAGAGAAAAATCACAATATTAATGAGTGCTTTTAAAGACCTACTCTGTGAAATTGTCTCCTCTCCTCTTGGCTCCCTCAGAATGGAAATGAATGGATGATCCGGAGTTATCCTGGACGCCGTGGCTTGCTGTTGGAATACTGGGATTGTGAGCAGTAATTAACGGTCCCTCTTCTCCTGCGGCTGACATTTGGTTCATGCTCGAGTGTCTGGCCGCCTGATTTGCGTCTCTTGCATGAAGGTGAGGCTGTGGCGCGTGGATGTAGGATGTGTAGTGTCCGGTTTGACAAGGACACGCCATCTTCTCCAGGAGGGATTAAGCCTCCTGACAACAGGGATTAGCATTCCCGAAAACGGACAAGGGTCATTTTTATCCACAGCCACCACACTGTTAGCATTGGGAAGTATGTCGTCTCTGTGTGCAAATAAACACGGATAGTTTCTTGAGCTAAAGCGGTACAAAGGGTTGGTAAAGGACGCATTGATATCCAAGCAAGTGTGGTATTTTCACGGTATTATCCTGATACTATGAAAGTTGCGCTACTGTGAGGTTTATGGAGTTGTTGAAATACTAAAATGTTTCTATCTACTCATCGTCAAGTTTTTAAGGCGCTGTACTTGATTTTTACTGTTGGAAGACGTGAAACATTTTTATTATTTATTTTTAAGCCTTTAAATCAATCTCTCACTTACCTAATGCAATCGCAGCATCCTAAATATTCACCGTGATGAGTTTGTAAGCACTTTTCATGAGTCTTTGAGCCCCGTGCGAGCTTTGCTGTCCCGGATAAAGCTAACAAACATTAGCATGCTAATGGCGCACTTCCTAAAAAGGTAAAAAGCATTAACAACAGGAAATTAAGCGGCGTTGAAAAGGAGTGAAGGGTGGGGAGGGACATTCAGTAACTCACACAGTATCTCACAATGCTGAGACTGGCACAGAGTCCTACAACCAAACCAGAGCAGGGCATTATTGTGTTGTAAACTTGAATGAGTAAGTAAGTAAATTAAATAGTACAAATTAGACCTGGGAATTTATTAAGAGTTCAAAATAATGCTATCCTAGCAGCAGAATATCGTTAGTTCTTGGGTGATTAAATTTGTTTTCCACTGTTTTTAGGAAGTGACAACAGAACTTCAATGCTTGTTTGCTTTATAACCTTGAAGAAACTGTTAAACCGGGCTGAGGAAAGTTTGAAAGTCATGAAGTCATGTCTCTGGCCAGAGACAACTTAGGCAAAAAAGTAAAAAAAGACAAGACAAAAGCTGAAGGAAAACTTATGGCAACAGCGCAATGATGTGGCTGAGTCTCCTGGTCACTTTTGCCCAGCAACATCAGCCTGAAGCATGTGTATGGAGCAGGGAATCCATAGTATCGAAGCAGTGCCTGAACCAGTGCATTTTCTTTCTTTACACATTAAACGCTGTCTGTCGCTGCCTCGAGTTGTTAGATTCGATTCAAGACTTTTCCAAATGTCCACTCTGCTCTTCTCCCTTCTTTCACCCTACACTGTCCCATCCAATAAAACCAATTTACAGCCAAAAAGATCCACACTAAAGCCTTCTATGCACTGCACTATGGCCAAGGAGATTGCTTGCAGAACATGCTCTAAACCGGCTTCAGGAGAGTTTCAGTATCAGCTCTAACAATTTTCTGAACGTCTGTCTCTCCCACTCTTTACCCCATTTCACACTTTACAGTCCTGTAAAAAAAAAGTCTTTGGGCCATAAAAAAAGTCTATATAAAGACCATTCACTCTGCCCACCAACAGAGGTAGAGCACTAAGACTACCACAAATGAATACAGGGGTCATATCTCTTGCAAGCTTGTGAGCACATATTTTGACAATTCCCAAATTTATCACAGCCATCTCAATAGATTTTGTCTGCTGTGACACGCTGTACTGATTTACACCGAGAGGGAACACCTCGCTGTGGTCACCTCCCGCGCTCGCCTTATTTAACATGATTACATTACGTATGCACGCCTGAGTACAGCTAATGGATGAATCGAAAGCAAAGCAGTTTAATTAGGCACCATTATTCTGTCTCCGCTAGCTGCTGCACACATCTTATTTGCCATGGTGTAAATAAACATTAATATGCCAACTGGATTAGCGGATAGCCCTTCATGTTATTGCTATATCACTGGTGCTACACAGTCCACACATGGTTACAGACTGTGAGCAAACAGACAAGCCAAAGATCATTAGCAGCACTTCACCTGGAAATATGGCACAGGGAATTGGCTCCAGAAAGACATTATAATTAGGGTTATACAGATACCAAAATCACATGCTATATTCATTGTATTTATCTCACACATAATCTATTGTGGTATGAAACTGTACTTCAAACAATAAAGCCTAAAGGTTAGAATAATAGTCCATTCTTGGTTAGGGTTGCATTGGAACCACTTTAACAGTTAATTAACTAATCGTAACTAGTAACAGTAAAAAAAAAAAAAAAAAATCAGTCATAGTCCGTATTCGTAATAACTATCTGGATCATATAGACTTTAAAACACAAACAAAAATATCTTTTCATTACAAAGACCAACCATGGTGTTGTTAAAATGTCAAAAAAGAATGAAACAATTGTAGATTTTCTTCAATTATACACGTTATTCATAAATATTCTCTATTTAGAAGTCTTCGGTCACCATATTTCAGCCTGTATTTGGTTGATAATGTATTTTAAAGACTCAACATACAATAGTTTGACTAGTCGACTACTAAAATAATCGTTGGTTGCGGCTCTAGTTGAAACAGAGAACAAGCACCAATGTGAGTGTCTTGCCTAATGACACTCACATTGGCAAGAGTGACAAGAGTTTGAGCTGCCTCACTGTGGCACCTGTTCTTCCCAATGGTCTCAGTGGAATATTTTCATTTGTTTTGGAAGAGTCTCCAAATGTGTCCATCATCCCAACATATCGAAAAGAAAGTCAGAAAGGTGAGTCTGGTGGCTGGAAAGTCTCCTTTAATCTGTAGAAGTTAGTTAACTTAGTTAGTTGCAAATCTCCAAAAGTTCCTTCCATCACAACAGATTCAGAGGTACCAATATTAGCGGGCTCTATAACTACACAACCTTTAGTTTACTTGCTGTTGTATGTAAACTTGTGCTACACTCGGCTGAAGTCAAGAACCCAAGCATCAAACTGTACTTTTTTCCTCCACAAGTTGACAGGACGAGAACTCTTCAAAGACACCAAACGCTGAGGCTTGTACAGCGCGCTCATGGATGAACTTCTGGGCGTCTTTGGTGTGTCGGACGGCCTGAGAGCAGCGCCAGGAGACAGGCCTTCTGTGTTTCTGTCACTCCGCGCCGGCTGGAACAAAGCGGCCCTCATCCTCCCTGTCTCACTGTGAGCCTCATAAAAGGAAACTGCTCTGCTGATGCCACGGGCTCCTCTCGCGCACAAACTTGAGCTTTAGAGGGAGATGTCCTTCAGAGCGCTGCCAACTCTGCCCCGGGCCAAGCGCCTTTTATTTACAGTATACAGCAGCAATCCCTCTGTGGTCTTAATGAGCACCCATATTCAGAGACAAGACGGCACCCTCTCAGTCAAGACGGGAGCAAAGCTAGGGAGGAATTAAAAAATCATAATTAAGAAAATATTAATCAGACCGGAGCAGTGCAGAAGGGAGCATCGCCTGTAGGAGTTGGGTGGTGGTGATGGTGGCGGTGGCGCTGGAGGCCAATGGATGCACACACACACCCAGCTTTAAAGGAGACCTCTGTGGCCCAACACTCCATAATTAAACAGCCTTTGGTTCTGCAGCTGAGAAATGTAACTAAAAATTCAAAACAGAGGCGAAATGCTTTGATTTCTACATAATGAAGTAGAAACAGAATGGGCGTATGAGTGCGATTAAGAATTAGATGTGGGCGATGTTGACAAAAAGAGTATCCCGATAACAATAGTCATGCCAATCGAATAGAAATGTGGTCAAACATGTGTTTAATTATCAGACAAATGTGAAATGTCTGTAAAATTATTTTTTAAAAGATCAGAAATGTCACCATATACCATTAGTTGAAAGTTTACAACCTAACTTTTAACATTTTCATATTGAATCAGATATTTTTGTAGTGTTTTTTAATATAAACAATATACTTGATAGTCAAATTTGTCATTTAATTTAGAACAACATTCACAATATTATCTCAAATTTGTTATTTTGCCCACCTCAAGTTAGAAATGAGTTGTAATATTAACAATATGGTGAGAACATAGTCTTGAAATATTACAGTAAACTTTTACAATATTGACTAATGCCATGTTTTTACAGCAGTATGCATGAACGCAGAGCAAACTACATTTTTTTTATTTGCCTGACATTCTCCATGTGAATCATTTTGGCTGAACAAGCGATATTTTCACAACACAACATTAATGATAGAACTAAAAGGTTAAAGCCAAGAAAGTGCACTTCTCTAACATTTTACAGAAGATACAGAGAGAACCCGTCTGGATCCCTGGCAACTAAAGGTTAGAGAATTCGTATATTTTAGTAATTATCACAACATATTGAATGGATAGTTTAATTGTACCATATCATAAGATTTGGAAGCCAGCGCAATTTCTGAAGTTGAGGTTTAATCTATTTTAGTCCATCCATCACTGCTGCTTCTAATGGCTTTGGAAAAACTGTCAAAAAGGATAGAGCTGATGCAGAGCTGACAGTGTTAAAGTAGCCTGTGTTGTTTGTGATGAGACACAGCGCACAAATGAATCCCTTCCCTGGTACAGTTGGTGTGTCTGGGGGGGACAGTTGGTATGTCTGGGGGGGACACAGCTGGAGAGTGAAACTTTAATGGAGCCGGAGCCTGGAGCCTGGAGCCTGGAGCCTGGAGCGCCGGCCGGGCTCGGAGGTGAAGCTGTGCGCCGATCCACCTGGTACACGAGTGTGCTGTCGAGTGGGTCAGTCTGAGAAGGTTGCAGCTCCACCGAAACGGGCCTAGAGGGCTGTGCATTGTACCTTGGAGCAGACAAGTCCCCCTGCAGAGTACAACACAGCGTAACCACTGACCCAAAGCCGGTAATGACAGACTGTTGTGAGGTGATTAGCCCGATCAGTGCTCGCTTGGGGCCCGCAGAGGCTGTCATTGGCGCCGTAATGCATGCTGCTCCATCTCCGTCCCTGTTTGACATTCATGGGCTTAAACTTGTCTGAATGATGAAGTGGCAGCGTTCCGAACAGTAAATTGCCTCGTTTCAATTGAGAAGAGAGTTCCCCTTGGGTGTGCCCAGGTCCCGACGGGCTGGCCTTGAACACAACAGCATGTTGTACATCCATATAAAAAAGACAAAAATATGGGAGCACTTTCCTCTTTATGATGCGGAGATTAATCTGTCATCAAAGCCGGGTATAAATCGCACTCCACGCTTTGCAAAATACTGTTTTAGAGCACTTTGGTCTATATTTTATTTTTATATTCCCAATAAACATAAACCATCACAAAGGGCTAATGTTCTCATCAATATTATTACAAAATGATCATAAATCCATTGCCTTGTTAAAATTTAAGCTCCATTCTTCATTTTAGCTTATCCAACCGGTAAGAATGCACGACAGAAGCATTATTCTAGCTACAATAAAATATTCTTTCATTTTCAGTCACTGTGCCCTTTTATGAGAGGAGTAAATTCTTTCTTGGTGTGAATCTTTGGAGGCCATGTTTTCCTTTTCCTTCAGTAGAAATGCCTCGGCGCGGCGTTGGTTACTCATCCTGAGAGACCACAATCTAAACAGCAACACTGCAGACGCTTGTTTAGTGCTATGCAAATCATCTTCGCCGCAGGTCAAATTAACATTTTTAATTAAAATATTAGCACCGAACAAACACGGAAAAACACACTAATGATTAAAAGATCTTCATACAAGGAAGAAGACTCAAAGGAGGACAAAATACACAATTGTATCTTTGTTTGGAAATAATATTGTTAAATATGTTAAGGCCTAATGTTAAAAAAAGGATAATTTTTTTTCTCTCACTTCAGTGTTAATTTCATTACTATACAATTAATTGTTACTATTGCTTTTACCACTGCAATTGCATGTAGTAATAATAAAACATGTTACATAGGTACTGTAAAATAAAAACATGACAGGCTATCTAAATGTGTGTGTTGTTGTTTTTTTGTATTCCTTTACTAAATGAAACAATAATACAATTTCAGTCTAAAATATCGAACACCTTCTTATTTTACAAATATCTCAAGGTGGTAACATTTCATCTAAAACAGATGACAAGTTGAGTTTTGGACGCGCATCACTTTGTTGGAAGCGACTGCAGGAGAACACAGTCTAGAGCGCCCTCTGCTGGCTCTAAGGGGGATTTTCACAGACTAAAGAGGAACATTTTATTTCTAAATTGACTCAATTTTGACACCCTGAATGTAAATACATTGTAGCAAAGTCTGTTTTATTTTGATATGTCTGATAGGAATGTCTGAATTATTCTACTCATGAATTATCATGATGTCATTACACAGATGTTTAAAGGATTTATGTCAGATGTAAGGCAAGGCATTTTTCGTTTGTTTTTTGGTCAGTTTGCACTCTGAACATTTAAACGTTAACCTGGATAAAACACCAATTGTCCAATCTGAACCTAAAGATCTTTAATTTATTTCATTTAATAAACATCCAAGGTTTGACAGATTGTACAAAAGGATGGAATGGCATCTTATTTAAGCCTGATTTATTTAAAATTGTTGTGCCAATTTTCAGTTAGATCTGGTTTACTCGATACTAAATAAAAAGATATCCAATACCTCTGTCCCAAATATGAGCAAATTTGCCATTTTTTCCCAGATATATTTCCCTATTAAATATGAAAACATTAAAAACTAGTAATACTTTTTAAATGTATTTTTTTTAAGTTTATGTCAATAAACTGAAAAAGTGGTATAGACTTTTTTCTATTCACCAGTGGTATCTCACCTAATAACTCAAAATAATAAATGCAAATGTATTTACTCATTAAATAGGCTGTTATATCAATCTAAAATATCTGGAAATGCAAATTAAGATTAAGAAAAAACTTCAAATGATTTTTATTGATACCTTGTTTACAACAGAAATTGTTATTTCGATACTTATAAAGTATAATGATTATTATGGCCAGGTGCTTGTTGAATCTGTGACTAACTTGTCCATTTCCAGTGGTGCCCTTTACTCCTCTGGGCCGCACAGACTGAGCAGAGCCTTCTGGTAGTCTCCCTTGGTGTGCTCCTGCCGTGGAAAAAGAGTCATTGGTTAGTAATCAAAATTACAGTTCAATGCAGTTAAGTAATAATGGCACCACTTATGAAATCTATGGTAACCTTTATGCAGAAAAAAAGACAATACTGATGTTAGTAGTTGTTAAAACCATACTTTGGAATGTTCTTCATGGCGATAGATCCGTTTCATGCAAAGTGAGGAGTATTTTACAAAAGGAACAAGACATGCAACCTTGCTCACAGTAAGGACACATGTTTTTATACATTGTTTAGTGTAATGAAATATACAAAAATTAAGAAACCTGCTTTAATTTAAGTCTATTTGGTGGCTAAAAAGTTAACATTGTGACTTTGAACTTAAGATCTGTAAATATATATATAAATATAATTGGTCAAGTGACTGTTTCTTGAAATTTGTACTTATTGATAGACGAGAGTGAGAGAAGGAGACGTCTTAGAATATATATAAAAATAATATTATCTAATCTAATATCTAAATGTGCCAATAACTGTGGCAAACATGTTTATCAAATTAAAACCAAAATGTTAAAACAACAAGAAAATATTCCACCCTATATTTGTCAAAGGAGGGCAGCACAGGTCCAGAGGTCTTAAGGGAGCTTCAGGTTAGCACTGGAAGAACACGTTTCATGTACTTACAGAAATAGTCTTCTGCAGAGATTGTCCAAAATGGGTTTTGTACTCGGTGCAGATCTTCCTCAGGTCTACCTCACAGCGGGACACAATGATTCTTGTCAACACCTTCTCTTTGGCTCCTTTGCTCTGAAAAGACAAGCACAAGTCAGCGCTTTAGTTGTGCCGTCTTCACAACCCGACAACTGTGGCTGATGCAACGCTGTGGTAAGAAAACTTTTGCCAACTTTAGATTCTGTGTTCCTCCAGCAAAATTTCACTTTCACAAGAACAACTATCAACTACATTTTTCTCTTTTTGTGGCCGTCAAGAAACCCACAACTCAAAAGAATAAAGTACCTTCATGGCGTCGTTCAGGCGGTCTGCGAAGAACAGCTGTTTGTTTTCAATGCACTGAACTGGGACACAAGAAAACAAGAAATGCTTAATGTTACATTGCACATACAAGCAATATTAGTACAACAGCTTTTATTTAACTCAAAGGAGAAATTCACCACACAAGAATATATATTTCTTGAATACTTCAATATGTGGTTGTCTATGCCACCAGCGAGCACAATATTATGTGACCTTTAAGAACTTTTAACAGTGTTATGATGGTGTTTCCTCATTATAAGTCTACTCAGAGCTGTATTTGGATTGATTGTTTGAGTAATACTGTATTGTCTTGCATTCCAGGCTTGAATGCTCAGAGAATTTCTGTTTTCACCTACCCCCTGTCTCCGCCCCCTGCACTGCATTTACCTTTGATTATTCCAAACATGTCATACAGGTCACAAAGCCATTTTTAATAATAGTAACACAAGAATGAAAATACGCAACTAGCTTTGGTAAAATGTCACTATGAAGAGGCGGGGCCAGTCAGAACAGAAAGTCAAGGACATGTTTCTATTTTAGACTCTTAGATCAATATTGCAGATTAAAAACATTGATACTTGAGTATCAAGTTTTAGTATTGATTAGTATCTGTGTATTCTGTTACACCGCTATGAGGCAACAATTTTAGCCATTTCTACAGCTTACAGAGACTGTTGCAAAAATAAATCAGTAAAAAAATGTTGTGTGTTTCAGTTGTATAGCACTATTTATCTAAAGCACAGGGTCTTGCGAACCAAGAGCTTACTGAGTGATTATAGTTCTAAATTTCAGAAACAACTCACCTAAAACCAGGAAAGAGTTCTGCAGATCTCCTTTGACCTCCTTTCGGATGCTCTCCTGCATGTCATAGGGGCTGTAGCTCTTGTATCGGTCAAATACTGAAATGAAAATACAAAAGTAGTACAGTTTTGAAGCAAAATAATTAGGTTGTGAACATCGTGAATACATGATTCTAATGCACTACCTTTCTGGAGGTGTGGCACACTCCTCTCAGTCATGATGGAGATCCAGGTGGGGACATCAGTGCCTTTAATTTTCACACCAGACTCATAAAGTGCCTATATTTGAATAAATAAAAAAACAAAAAACATTGGGTGCTTGTTTTTCTTTCTTTTGTTTTCTTTTAAGCATCTAAATTAAAAGAACGGTGAACTTACTCTTGCATCTTGATCAATCTTTTCATAATCTACCATGGCGGTCGGGTCTGCTCTTTTTGTCTACAGGAAAAAACAAAATATTTATGTTTTATATAACAAATACGTTAAAATGAAAACAAATGAATAAAAATGAATAACATTCTTGTCTAGTTACTGTCCTGTCTAGGTCGAGAACTGTCCTACTTGAGGATTTCAGA
The DNA here is from genome assembly GCA_019453435.1 of Rhinogobius similis. Lineage (NCBI taxonomy): Eukaryota > Metazoa > Chordata > Actinopteri > Gobiiformes > Gobiidae > Rhinogobius > Rhinogobius similis. The sequence goes on from CM033628.1 coordinate 16,735,632, forward strand.
CAATAAATAACCCATCTTGAATAAAATACAATTACATTCTTAATGCATTATAGATTGTTAATCATATGTATTTATTACTGCAACTCTGATTATATATAGACAATAATACAACACATGCCTGAACAAGAGCCAAAAGCAGCTTTGCAAAGTTTCCTGATGTGTCGCCAGCAACGTCTTTCTCCACGTCTTTTTTGAACACTGTGAAACAGAAGAGGTTTGTGAGTAACATCCTGTTAACATGAAACCTTTAGGGTTAGAAGCATCACACTTACACTCCTTGTACACATCTTTAATCTCCACCAGCTCAGATTTGCTACGAGAGCAAACAATCTCAATCAGTGTCTCTTCATCTGTTCCCAAGCCCTTCATTTAGACAAAAGAAAACAGAGCACTATTTGGCAAAAGCATAGGAACAGTTACAATTTTCTGTTTTTCACCAGAAGAGGGCAGTGTTGCCTTAGGTTTAGCCGGACATTTTACCTTAATAGATCCTCTAATCTCTGAGGCGTCAAACTGGGATGTGCTCTTCATTAGGCCGAGGATAACTGATTCCAGAGAGCCTGACAGCGCCCCCTTCAGGGCTGAGATCATGTCCTGAAAAAGAACATGTTAGAAACCAGCCAAGGAATGCATTATTTTTTTTCTTAATACCTTCTTTGTTCTCCTTTCATAAGCAAATGCAATTTCTCTTCTTTGGGAGTAGGTCCTCTTTGTTATAATATCAATGATAGTTTGTTCATCCACTCCTGAAGTTTATGCAAGATAGAGAAAGAGAAAGACAGAGAGAGGAAAAATAAATACAAATCAAATTAGCTTTAACCTCAGAATGCCTTCCCATCCCACACCGTTACACTGTCATAGAATTAAAATAGTCCTTATTTCCTCAAAACTATCTTATTCGAGTTCAACAGCGTAAGTATTTATGGCGGTGGTGTTGAATGCCAAATGTAATTATAGTTTAAGTTGCATTTTATATTAAAATATACAAAGGATGTATATTCTGGTCAGTCTGGTTGCTTAATTAACAGGGAACAACCAGTTTGACATCTTTGTACATTTTGTTACATTTTATTCTTACAAGTCATCAACCATCAGTATTAATTATTGCTATAAACTAAAGACAAGTAACAGAGCTGTAGAGTATTTTCAGTTCTGTAGCTTTTCAGGTGGCACAGTGTCTTTCTTTTCTACACTGAATCCGTTCATTGTTGGTATTTTAATGATAAATTGAGCCTGTAATGGTGATGAATGAACACTCCTACAATACAGGCTTTCCAAAACGTAATTACCCTGGTCTTTTTTTTTTTTTTTTTTTCGTCTTGAGCCATTAGCACACAGGATGGAAGTTACACACTCAATTGTTAGTTTGACACACTGTGGTTAGACATTCAGCTGAAAATGATAGGATTTAGTGAGACTCAGTGATGAGGCATTTAAATTTGGTCATTTTACCCAACATCCATGACTCAGAAACTCCAGTGGCTTGCACAGAGAAGAAAATGGATACAAGATATAAAAAGTGAACAGACCTTTAGTTTTAATGGCTGTTTCAATCCTTGCGGCATCTTTGTCAGGGTCAAAGTCTCTTGCGGGGAACACTGTGGGATAAGTGGGCTCCACCTAAGAGGAGAAAATATTTGATAGTCGAGAATCTTAACTTAAAATATGTAAAATAAAATAAAATAAAATAAAAAGAACCAATACCCCAACATTTAGAGAGAGCTGACCCAGGAACTCTGACACCAAAGCCATTGTGACAGATCTAGAGGGAAAAAAAGGGTGGTGTGATGAAATTATATTAAGTAATCCTCTCACAGGAATGTAAGAGCGGAATCATGGGGCATATTTACTCAAACTGAAGATAACAACCCACTGTGGAGAATACAAACAGATTTGAAGTGCTTTAGTTACACTAAACACAGTCTGAACGTGGCTCATTCAAAGCTCTGTCCTCAGTCTCCCACAAAAGCAGAGCCACACCCTGAGACTAGACCTACACACTACAAGGACAACTCTGGGAACAGTACGTCTTTCCCTCACACTTTAATTGTTTAACCAAATAATCAACATGGCCAATCCTAAATAAAAATCACATGCTATAGAGATTGTTGCCAGACAAGTTCCTTCTCTGTAACAAGTTTCATCCTTGTTTTAGAAACATAAAGCTAAATCTCTTTATTGCTAACAGTGCATGGTTTTACTTACCTGAGATGTTCAAGTTCAAATGAGGTGCAGATTTCTGTACAGAAAACGTTATGGTTGAGTGGTGGAAGTTTAAAGCAGTGCTGTATCCAGGAAAAGACTTCCCTTTACAGCCCCTCCCCTTTCCATGTGCTCATGACTCCACCCTGTTCCACAGGAATCTTAAAATCTAAAAGTCCAACAGCAAGAGTGAAGGAACCCTGGTGCTTCATCAAACACACACAGTTCTTAAAAAACAAACAAACAAATACAAAACCACTACAGATTTGAATGCATTTAAATACTTTTATTTAGTTCAAATGTATTTAATATTTACAGAAAACAACAGTTCCATACAATATTACATACCTATATACAATTGACAATACCACTGAATTTTACAGTATGTTTTCATCTTTTAAATTTAGCAGTAGATTTGTTGTTAGTGTTCTTCCTTGGCTTCTTGCCTCCGGGTTGTCCTCCTCTGTTGCCGTAAGGCTGTGCTGTCCCACCTTTTTGAGCCTGAAAGGAGGACATAAAAATACAGGCATTAGCACAGTATGAATAAAGACAAGTCCACTGATGTAATGACTCAGACACATTCTTCAGTTCTTCTGGGGTAAAGAATGAGAAAGGAATCTGATGAATGTCTGGAGTACACAGAGGTTTGTTGTTACAAAGATGCATGGACTAGTTTCACGAGTTACTCTTTCAGTGCATGTACTTATGTTCTGGTTTAACCTGTCTTATAGGAGCTAGGGGCTAAGACTACAGACTAAACTCCCAACAGCTTGTGTGTGTATTAGTGTGACAAAGGGACACACCGGAGTGAACTCTGGAGGGGGAAAGGTGCAGGGCACCCGGCCATTTTGGCGGTGGAAGGGCATGCAGACTGATGGGTCCAGGGGTATCCAGGGAGCTGCGGCAGAGGCGGGGGGCTGTGGGATGTCGCTGTGGATCTGCTGCAGGTTATAGACGCCCTGTCTGCCATTGCCATGAGCTGCCTTCAGTATGTTCACAAACGGCTCTCCAACCTTGTGCCGGAGCAGGTACTGCCCTTCATCTAACCTGCAAATGTATGAACACACAATCTTTTTCCACTTCATGTAATGGTGAAAACACAAGTTATGTCAGACCTCGCAAATGGATTTTGAGCATATGAAAATCAATAGTCTGCAATATAATCTATGGGTCAATATAAAACACTGCCATACACTCAGAGTGAACATACCAACCAAAGACGCCAAACACGGGTCTAGTGCTCTTGGGTCAGTAGATGGTTACTAACCAATGCCAATTTTTTACTCACTGAAACAACTCACCCAATTAATTTCTGAAGAAGATGATGAAGGATGTTAAGAGACTTTGAAGGCCTGTTGATCAAACAATAAGTTACATACAGTATTAACCTACAACACTTCACAGGTCAGAGCAGCCTAGATCAGATCTTGACCTTTACTCAGGTGATTGTGAGGAGAGCTGAGAACAGTGTATTTATATATCTTGTACAATGTCGCACATGTTTATACTTATTAAGTTACTTAATATGTGTTGAGGCACTCACTTAAAGGCACAGGAGGCGTTGTGGATCCAGTCGTCTGGTAGCTTCCTCAGCAGAGCCAGTCTGGATGTGAGGGCGTCGATGTGAGCTGTGGGCACATACACAGTACAAGCACACAGCTAATTACCCCGATGCTTTAGACAGAGCTCCTCTTCACCAGTGCCATTGGTGAGCTTTACACAGTAATTAGTCTGATGATTTGCCAGCAGCCGTACGGGCTCGATACCGGCTGGAGTGGGAGGGAGAAGTGCCTGTTGGTCCTTTCTCCAGCTCCGTCTCCCACTTGAACCACTAATGCCTGCTTTCAATACCACGTCTCGTCAATAATGAACTTGTGAAGAGCCTGTAGCAAGAAGTGCAAATACACAACGAGGATGCCACATGATGGTTAAAGCAGCTAAGCAAACCTCTGATGTTGTTTTTGAGTTGATCATATGGTTTAAAAGAATAATAGTTTGTTTAATACCCCACTTCAATCAGCTGAATTATTATTTCAAACCAGGAGAATGCTGTTATCGTAGTAAAATGATGGCTATATCATCATCGTCAGACAAAAGTTATTCAGTGCCACTTCATAATAACTGCATCTAATTGGTCCTAATAAAGCCTGAACAACCTAAAGGTGCACTAGTTGAGGGTCTGTCACCTGATTTTCTCATATAATTGTTTTTGCTTTGCTTTCTACTGCTGCTGTCCCTGTATTTGTGCTTGTTGATAATACAATAAAGCCCATTCAGCTAAGGCTATAATCAAAGTTTAAAAAATGTAGTTTACAGAGATTACAAGAGATTGTGCAAAAGTATGATTTATTTTTGTCCTAAGCATGTGTTTGCCGTTACTGTGGCAACAGAGTAAACTGAATCGCCACAGTCACACAGCAAGAATGAGTCATCCTTCCTCACGGCTGTGTGGGAGGGCCCAGAGTTTACTTGCTCATCAGTATTTAGCAGGGCAGAGACGTCTCCCTTTGAATGTGGGTACATTTAGGACACTTTAGTTCATTTTTTGTTGTAGTTACATTGGTTACATGTTGTAGTTACATTTACTCATGGGTGTAAAAGAATAAAAATTGATTAAATGTGAAATAGTGTGGGTTCACGCATCACAACATTCTCAAGAGCACAGTGGAGCAAAAAAGTCCTGCCCACTTGGACGCCAGCTGCGGTTTGGTTCCCATTATTTTTTCCAAAACTTTTCAAACATTTTTAATATTAACTGTTTAAAAAAGTACAACGATGGCTGACAAGCTATGTGGTAACCAATGTCCATAAAGTGGTTGTTTTCAGTTCAAAATGTACTTCTGGAAGCTCATTTAGTAATTTCCATGACCATTGAAACGCAATTTAAACAATTATATCAGTTACATGAGTAATCTGATTTGTTTTGATTATTCACAGCACTGCAGGTTTTGACAAGAAAAGTTGTGCAAACCAGGGCAAACTGAGAGAAAGCTTGCTGGAGAAACTGTGGTTGCTACGTGGCTCACCATTACCATGTGTTCTGGGAATGTCCTATTGCAAGTAAAACCCCTGCTATGGACACAGCCAACAGATATCCTTTGAGTATACTCTCAGTGGCAGGGAAGAAAGTAATCACAAAGAAATGGCTGACACAACACTGCACCATCAATCAAGAACTGGACTGACATTATGACTGACATACGAAACAAAAGAAAGAAAGAAAGGAAAAAAACCTTCGGACTTAATGTGAAGAGACTTTTGTTTTGTTTGGGTGTGCCGTAATTTCTTTCTTTTATTTCAATGAAGATTCTGTGTTGTTTTTATTTACATTTTTGGTTTGTTTTCTGCTCTCTGGTCCTGTTCTGTATTCTTTTTGTGCTGAAGATTTGTAAAAAAAAAAAATCATAGTTAATTCAAAACCATTCTGATATTAAAGTGTGATACATGTATTCACATGTAGATAGCAAGGAGCTCATGTGTTTGCACTGTAGCTCTTTTAAGATAAGATAAGATTGTCTCCAAGTAATTTACTTTATATTGTTTTGGCTAATGTACCTCAATGAACTTATGTCAGATTTTGACAATGATTAGGGCATGGAGGCTAAAGAGAAACAAGCCTTTTTACACAGTTTATGGTTAAATAATTACATAAAACTAAAACTGGCAAGTCCAACATGTTCTGTGCCAGCATAAAGCAACAAAAACATCTATTGCAAAGTGGTGGCATTATTGAAACACACAGATAATACTATTTTAACTTTAAAGTGTGAGTAAGCAGTAAGTTCAGTGGAGATTTTACCTATGAAAGACTCAGTGCTTGAGTGAAGTAAGCTTTCAGTCCAGAGCTGGCACGCCTCGCTGTTGCTCAAGCATTCAGCTCCATAAGTCAACTGGTATTCAAGCTTGGGGAGGATTTTTAAAGGCACATACTGTTGAAAGAAAAGTAAGAAATGAGCAGTCCTTTCATTGGAAGTCTTTACACAAATCTAACACCGATGATGGCATCTGTGGACAGTACCTGGCTATGGTTGTTCAGTTTTCGGGTGTGACAGAGGGAGATGGAGGTGCGCACTATCAGCAGCAGCTCGTTCAAACTGTAGAGTTTATAGAAGACATTCCCCTCCTCAGGACATTCATAACTGCACTCATCTTCAACTGTCTCTTGAAGCTCTTGTGACAAGATTTCTGTGTGTTTGGAAGTCAGGACAGATTACAAGAGGTATCAAAGTACTCAAATATAGTGAACTATAGTGTATAGTGTACTGCTGTTTGACGAAGAAAAAAAACAAAAGAAAACAAACAAACACAGCTGTTTCTAACAATACTTTTTCCATACTACCAAGACAGTTAATAAAAGTAATTTTACCACATGTTTATAGGGTAGTTATAAAAACTAAGATGTACTGGTCTTTTATGTTAGCTAGGGCTGCAACTGACAATTATTTAAACAGTCGGCAACTATTATAACTATTGTTGAGATTTTAAAAAGGAATAATATAATATTTTTAACAAAATATAAATTGATTATTCTTTTTTGCCATTTGGGATTAACAATTATTGCAAAAATCAGTGACTTACAATTATTCAGGTATATCGTTACTGTTCTATTGTTAAGGGAATCTGAAATCTGAGAGTTGATAGCACTCTCAGATGACCACATGAATGCACCATAGGGTTAAAAATACATTTCATAGATGTGAGTCACATTTGAGAACATGATAATCAAAAACTGATGGACACTGACTTTTAACCTCAGTAGACTTTGGTGCAGCTGCAGAGTGAAGCGCATCTCCAGTATCTTCTTTCTGGTCTGGATTTCTCTCCAAGTACGAGGTCACGCAGGCCTTCACCAGAGACGTCGTGTGGAGGTGGGTGGGTCCACTTTGTTTGGCTGGAGGGCTGGTATCTTGTGGTGAACTTGAAGATTTGGCCACATCACTGGGGTTTGAATTAAACATAGCAGTTTGCATTTGAAGAATTTCCCCCAGTTGATCCCCGGAAGGGCGGGTTTTCCTCTTGCTCCTTGTTATGGGAGAACTTAACTCTGAATCTGAAGTTTGAGAGAGCTTTGGCCGCGTAGAGACTTTAGGAGAAACGTCATCGATAATTAAGTTGTCTTCCTCAGAATCTATCATTAACACTACACTTGTGTCACTTTGTTGGTCACAGTTTTTGCTCTGAGAGACATTGGTTTTAGGAAAACCAGAGCCCAGTGCACTGTCCATTCCTTCATTTGAACTGCTGCTTTCCTGTTTACTAGAACTCCTGGTCTGACTCATGGTCTTTTCACTTTTAACACTGACACCCTCCTCTGTCTTTTTCTTTTTTTCTTTAGGTGATGAGGATGAATTCCCTCCAAATGTTTCCAGATCAATTAAGTCCACTTCAAAGTCAAGGTTGTCATTGCTTAAAGTGGCCACATTTCTCTCCTGGGAAGAAAACAAATAGAAGATGCAGATAAACAGACAAATTAAACATTTAAACTTAAACATGTTTTATAATTATTATAAACTTCTGGCAACACTGGGGAATGTAGCATGATGAAATGGAAAATTATCACACATTCGCACACACTGTAGGCAATTTAAGCACGTCCTGGAGTGCTGAAAACAAGCATTTTCAGAAAGAGACAACTTGACCTTAATTAAAGATTTGTGAATGTGAAAAAAGAAAAGCGCAAATGTATGACGAGGGAAATTTAACTGAACATACGAGTGCAGGTTGCTCGCTGACAGGAAGTTCGGTCATCACATTGAATACTTTTTCACTTCCTGTCTTGATGATGCACAGCTTCAGAGATTCCTCGTGAAAAATGTGGCTCCTCTCGCGCACCGTCACCTCACTCTTCAGCAGCGGTGAGTCTATGAATACGGTTTTCTTCATACTTTTGTCTGTGGGGATGAAAGGACAAAGTATTGGACAGTGAAATTATTTAGATTACATTACAGTACAGTACTCTCCACAAAGTGTAATGTGGAGTATATGAGTACTAAGTCTGTAAGAAACATTGTAGTCTTATTTGACCAAGAGCTCTAGTTCAAAGCACATATAAATCAAGCCTGCGAAACAGCCTACTTTCATCTGGATAATATAGCCAAAATCAGAAAAATCCTGCCAAAAAGTGATGCCGAAAAACTCATCCATGCAGTTGTCACATCCAGGTTAGACTTCTGTAACACCCTGCTTGCAGTGTGTCCTAAAAGCTCTATGAAAAGCTTTCAACTGGTTCAAGACTATTAACAGGTGCTAGAAGAAGAGAGCATCTTTTGCCGGTGTTAGAGTCTCTTCACTGGCTTCCCGTTGAGTTTAGAATCAAAGCCATAACTGATAAGGCCCCATCCTACCTCAAAGGTGTGATAGTAGAGTACAAAAAAGAGCACTTCGCTCTCAAAATGCTGGCCTATTGTTGGTCCCTTGAGTCTCTAAAAGCACAGTAGGAGGTAAAGCGTTTAGCTACCAAGCTCCTGTGATATAGAAATAGCTCCCTGTTCATGTTAAAGAGGCCGGCACAGTCTCTAGATTTAAGACCAGGCTCAAAAAGTTCCAAAAATAAAAATCTACAGTTTTAGCTATTCTGCCCTAGGAGCAACTGTACTGGGGGAAGTACATGGCAGCTTGAACTATATCCTCTTCTTCCTACTTTCCCTATCAACAATATTTCAGATTTTAGTTCACCTATAGTCTGTTAATTGCTGTTTCCATGTTTTTTCCCTACTTCACAGAGTGAAGACTGTTTCAGACACTGCGGCAGCTGCTGCAGTGACGACCCTCTCATCTCACGACCCTCACCTGGAGGAACTCTCTCTATTCTAGATAAACTGTTCCTCATCTGTCGGGAGGAACGCTCTCTAAACTAGACGATGCATGTCAATCCTGAACCATCTGCAGCCTGTCCATCCATGGGACTATGATCACCCCTTCACTGTGGTCCTCCCCGAGGTTGCTACATTTTCCCTCAGGTTTTGTAGTTTTTCAAGGCCAGGGGAAGCTCTGAGTCAGTTATATATCCGCTTAATTCTCTGGACCATGTTAATTTAAACCGTTTTCTCCCTGTGGTCCTTCAAGGCAACTAATATTGTGATTATGGGTGCAACAAAAATAAATTTAATTTAATAAATACTTCATACACAGGGCAGAACTGTCTGTAGTATGTGATAAGATAATGGAGGTCACTTTGAGCCGTTTGTAGACTTTCCATCCCCAAAATCCAATTTAAATCTGCTCCAGCAGTGATTCATGAAGTGCACACTATCGTTGTCTTAGCCAAACTTCAGTGTCTATGTACTCTGGATTATGAACCAGTGTGTGTTTCTGAGTGTGAATTAGGGACAACAGCTAGATATGTCCCAATGGCAAATTTAATAATGACTGAGCGAAAAGGACTTGGTCTTCAATAATCTGTCAAATTAACTGACAGTGACATACAAAGTGACATACCTTTAGAAGGATTGGTTTTGATGAAGACGGGGAGTTCCCACTCTTCTCTGAAATCAGGGCCGTGGTTATTGAGGAGCTGCACCAAAGCCTCCCGAGTCAGACACACATGAGGCTCATAGCTGCTGCACAGCTTCGTTGCGTTACTGTCACTGCTGATGGACTGCAAAGAAATGGATAATAATTTAGCCTTTAAAAGATGCTAAATATATGACACAAATCAGAAACGGTAAACATCAGTTTGTGGAATCTCTCTTCAGCTTTCATTTAAACCACTGGCACTCCTATTTAAGGATCAAGACTTTAATGCCCTCTAGTGTCCTTCCTGAAAACTGCAAGAGCTCATTACTGTAGACCTGCGGCCAGGACTGCAGTTTCAGCAGAGACTCATTCTATTGGAGTAATTAAAAAAGTAAGACAATGACTAACAGCGTGCAGTTCCTTAGCTTTTTTAGCTGGAGGAGTGTGTGATGAAACAGTCTGATAATCCGATGCAAGCTGAGCGCCAACATTCACAGGCTTCGTGTGTGCAACATCCACATTGCCCTGGAGCAACAGGGAGAGAACAAAGAACCATGCATCAACTGCAGCGAGAACTGAACTGGATTGTAGAACGTAGAACCTTTATAAAACCATTAGATTGAGACAGAGCAAGTCAAAACTCACCATGTGGAGAAGCTGCTTTTCAAAAGTTAGAGCGAGGGCTGGGTTAAACTTGCCACCGGTCAGACTGGTCAGCTCAAGAAGCTGATAAAGCGGAGGAAGAGCATTGATGTATTCCAAGCTGCTGCGGAAAACCTCCTGAGAAGAGTTACATTATTCAAACCTACGAGTGAATAAAAGGAGCGTAGTGAAGGTGGTGTACCTCAGAATATTGCAGCGCTGCCTGGGATATGACATTGTAATCTTCGGCACACATCCTGGACACATCTTGTACATACATCATGAACTGCATTATTTCATTACTCACTTTATTCAATATGACCTGTTGACAGAATAAATAGTTAATAAATGACATTTCCAAGAGACACAATGAAGCCTCAGACCTGTGAAACAGACTTCTCCGTCTTGCTACAAATGAGAAAGCTGAGATACTTCCTCTGCTCGGTTTTGGACAGTGCAGAAAAACATGGGTAGGGGACACGGGGCTCTGGAAATTTGCACTTGGATGTCTTATTGCAAGGTTTTGTGGTCCCCTTTTGGTCTTCGATTACCACATCGTCCTCAGAATCATCACTGACTCCTCTCTGCTGCTCTCTGCTCTCCTCTCTGATATTGTCATTATGCTTTTCTTTAGAAGAGCCCCCCTTGTGAACAGTCTGTTCTTTGGGAGGACTGCTGTCTTGTGGGCTGCTGAATGAATAAATAAAATAAATAAATCACCACAAAGCTATGGTGAAAGTAACAAAGTAATAATTAATAAATAAACATTAAAATAAACATAGTCGTATTTTGATAATCATAATTGCTATCTGGACTAAACAGGCTCTAAAAGAGGCAGTATCAATTTTACAGCAAAATATAACAATTTCTGATTTGTATCAATAATAGACGTTTTGGGTAACGTTAAATAATCTAAGCTAAAGGCTTTCAGTGACCATATTTCAAACGTTAATTTTGTTGATTATGATTTTTAAAAGTCTCAATGTACTATTGAGCTCGGGATAGTGATGTCACACATAACAGAATTTTCAGTTAGCCCAATATTAAATCAATGGAGATTTTAAGATGCTAAATACTAAAACTTAGCATTAATTCAAAACGATTCTAACACTATATATTGTTAAATGTAGTGACCCAGCAGTTTATCAGCTTCTTCCATGGATTTTTGTTTATTTTTTTACATAGTTTTGACTAATGTTTCTCTATGTAAGTTTAACACCAGCTCTAAACATGGCGGATTTCCATGGTAACGGCTGTTTTTTGACGTTCTATCCCGCGTTCAGTCGTTTGACCAGTCGACTAACGTTACTTAATGGCCACCTTAACTAATACATAAAAACTAATAAATAAGCTAAATTACAACAAAGTTATGGGCTAAAACATAGCTGATAATTGTGTCTGGTGTATACCTTTGTAGAGATTTCCACAACTCTTGAATGGTGAGGCCAAATCCAATTTTGTCATACAGATCCTTGTTGAAAATAGGACCATCTTCTGGAATTGGTGGATCTTCCCTTTACAGTCAAACAAAGTAACTGTTAAAGGTTTGAAATTGAAAGCACCATGTAGGTTCATTTAAGCATATTTTACGACAGTTTAACCCTAACACATGTATGTTATTTGCGTGTATGAGCATAACTAATTAACTAATTAAGTTAGTTAAGTAATTATGTGAATTCTTCAGTGTGGAGACAAATTCATCTGTACTTTTATGCACCCATCACAGTCTCACATGTGCTAGCATGACAAATTATGGAGGAAGCTATTTAATAAAAGTGAACTGTTTGCTCTGAAAGTACTCACCAAACAATCTCCATAAGCCTTTACTTTAACAATTACTAAAGCTGTAAGTTTTCTCGATCCATGTGCTCAGCTGTCAAGTGTCACGATGCTAACACTTGCTACACATACTGCTAATGCTAACAACAACAGAGGCTGCTTCTGGTGCAAACATGTAGTGAACGAGGCAATGACTGCCACCTGCAGGTGATACTGCGGTACTACATATAATATTAGGCCTGCATGCCTTCATGTGTTTCCAGATGGAAAAGGGGGGTTTATTTTAGTAACCTTTTAGTCATTTTTTAAAACTTGTACTTCAATTCAGGAGAACTGCATATTTTAAAAGTGGTTACTGTCATTAAGTTGCAGGAAGTTTACAGTGACCTATATACATTGTATTGAGTGGTCATTTTGACCAGTCATATCATTCTTTTTGAGCCACTAGCCCAGCCCAGCTTCAGAAGAGCTTTTTCAGATACAAAAGTGAAGCAAGGGTATTATCCCTGATCAGCCATTCAGCTCTCATCCCAAAACATATATAGCAACTCACATGGCTCTTTCTTACTAGTTTGATAAGATAACATGTTTAATGATATTTAGATGAAGACAGCATGTAGAGGTTTGATTTTTGAAGTTCTGATTTTACAGTACACTTTCTGGGGAGGAAAAATGTTTTTTTCTAATAATGAGAGAAACATTATGAGAAAAACTAGGCTTCCGATTTGACATCTGGGAGCCTTTAAATAATGATAAATTGGTAAGTTATTGACTTTTTATCATTGATTTACCACAGCTAAATCTGGATAGTTCTCCAAAATAAGGAACAAATTGTGTTCCTCATCAGTTCAATAAGGAACATGAATTTTTCTGTCCAAACAGGAAACACAACAGTTGGAAACTCTATGCACACGCTATCCTCATCATTTTATCTACCTTATACATATTTGATTTGTCATAACATTTTCAAGTAGGCCAAGGCTAACAATAGCCTTTGAGTGGAATAGGCACATAATGTATATAACCTATACCAAGATATGCCTTCTCTGAGGTGAGCAGCATTTTTAGGCCAAAATGGAGAAATGGATTGTTTCAACTTTTATTGCAAAATGGAGATACTATGGAAACGATGCAGAGTCAGTAAATAAAAACCCAGTACAAGCGGTAAATTTTATTATGGGATAACAGCACATAAAGCACATCAAAAATCGATGTGTCCAATGCACTTATCATAAAGGTGATATTAAAGGTACAGTTTCTAAGTACAATATAACAACATTCATATTAGAATGAAAAGTATTTAAAAGACAACATTAAATTTCTTATTCTTCTTTACAGCTGTATTTACAAAATGAATTAAAATACTTATTTTCATTTAAGAATCAGACAAGAAGGAGCAAAAACTACACTTGTGAGTCAACTACCCGCTAAAGAGATCAAAAGAGCGGCTTAAAAACATGCTCGTCTGTCCCCAGTTTAACATCAGTAGCAAACATGTGAGGGCCGCCTGGCACTGCCCCCCGGTGCTGTGGAGGAGACCCTCATCCTGCTCCAGCCAGCGCCCTGCTGCATCCCCCAGCGACAGAGTGCACAGCAAACACAAATCAACTAAATATTGACCCAAACAAGACACACAATTCATTCATATCATCTGTAAAATGGAGGATAGTCAAAAGAAACCAAACAGATTGTCCAGCCTGGCCAGCCACACTTTGGATATTCTCCAAGCATTGTCCAGTCTCATCAATTCCTGTTATTTTTTCACCCAGGGTTTGAAGTGTGGTAGAGTCTAATCCGCTGGAGCAGCTTGTTATGGAGCAAGAATTTGTTCAAAATATTGGCCTAAAGCTGGAACTATAAATGAGACATTTTCAAGTTTTCTTTGATTGAATATAGTGTATAACTGTTTTATGGCTTTACAGTAACTGCGGGGCCTCTCTGCCTTTAATCTCATAATATTACAGTTTTATAAAAAAAAGAGTAGGAATTCGCCGTCTGAGACCAGAAGTGCCAGCTCTATTGTGAATAAAAGTATATGCGTCATAGTAACATACTTTTTTGTCGTATAATCTCAAGGTAGTGAGGCATTTCTTTTCATTAATACATATATTTTAAACAGAATACAAATAAATAAATATCAACCAATCAGAATGCAGTGTGTACCGGGTGATCAGGGTCTCGTGGTGGTCAGGTGTGACTGGCCAGGCCATGTCTGCAGCAACAACAACATGACATATTTACAGTAATAAACCGTAAACAGACTCATGGGGCGAGCGCATAGGCCTTCACCAGTCTGAGGAGCCTTTAACATCTTCTCACAAGGAAATGGACAACATGTACATATAAAAACATTTGAGAAACAAGTGAGTGAGAGTATAAAATACATTGTCACAAATCACAAAAAATGACAATCACCCCGTGTGCATCTGGATACACCGAGAGGCACTCAGTGTGAGGAGGTGAGTTATTGCCAGTTGTATTTGCTACAGCGGAGAACCTCACTGAGTAAACACTGTGAGCACGGGGAAACAAAGGACCGCCGTCACCAGCCCCACCCTGCACCGCTGCAAAACTGGGCCGACAGAAGGAGGTAAAGACTTATCTTAAACAAACTATAGCCTCAGTGAGTGTTGTTACAATCAGACAACCAAAAATACACTAAATTGCTGTTTCAGTCGGAAAAGTATTATTCCACAAACTGGGAAAAAGCGTTCTAAATTATTGTTAATAGCAGATTCTAGCTTTGCTCTAAGACAGAAATAAGTGCCTGGTCCCATTGGAGCACACTGATACAGGTGCCCACTAGGGACATCTATTATTTATTATTATCATTTACCGAATCCTATTATCAGTAATACATTAATGTGCATATGATGAAATGGCTGGGCTGATAAGGGTGACCTGGGTCTAAGAAGTGATGGATTTACCAAGCACCGCACATCAGGCCAAATTAACAAATAATAAAAGTTGACACCCTAGGAATACGCTCAAAGTAGGGAAGCAAACTGGACTTATATGGACTCATGGACAGATTGATGGTGAGGGCCTTAGTAGCAGTATTTTCCTCTTACCTAAACAAACAGAAACTACTTTTATACAAGTGAGGACATTAAAATGTCCAAAAATGAGGGAGAACCAAGGAGATTTACAACACGCCAACAGAACATCCACAAGTCCAAAGCAAAAGATAAATAAGACAGGTATTTACATGCAGATGCGCCGAGTCGTATGCACAAAATAATCGTATTAAGAATGATAATACACAGACATATATTATTGCTTGACATTTGATTATGGCTAATAGTTGCTTTTCATTTTTTAAACTATATTCTTAAACATTTTTATTTTAATCATAAATTTTGACAGCTGTGCTTTGGAAAACAAAACGAATCTGAAGCGTGACATAGTTAGTTCTGAAAAATATGGTCAAAGTGTTTTTTAAAACTTGTATTTTCAAATAAAGTCTCTTCAAGGTGACTGTAAATTGTAGGAATACACAAATTTACATTATTTCTCACCTAAATGTACTAAATCATTGAAAATCCCAAAAATGATGAAATGTTTTAACTTAAATTTAGCTCAAAAAGGTCCCAGATAATTACATTTCTTACAAAAATGCACATAATTCAGAATGGGACCGTAAAACGCAGTGCAGTTTTTCACCGTATAAAAACTCTTTGCCATAAACTGTAAAACCACTATGCCACGCTTTCCAATATTCAGCTCAGCCTATTCATAACTTTATAAGAAAAATGTTTGAAAACAAAAGCTCACCGTTGTGACCCTGTTCCTCTGTAATTATTAAAGCCTTGTCTGGGATTTCACACACAAACATATGTACACTCACTAATATTGCTTTGTACAGACAGAGACAGCAGACACCAGTTTACTCCTGATATAGTCAACAAATATACAAAAAAGACATCAATTTACACTTTTGTTTTTCGCAAAGGCAGGGCTAATATATTTCACATGGCCATTTACTGCACACACACACAGATTGACCTGACAGATGTGGTCGCAAGTATATGGTGAAGTCAACTAAAAAGGACAACAAAGTAGAGACCCGTAATTTAACACAAGGCATACACGTATTGCTTGTCTCGTATTAAGACACTGAAAAGAGTTTATTTATTTCGATAGTAGTTGACCTCAGTGGGTTTATTGAGAAATTAAGGCAGCACTATGCAACGTATAGAACCAAACATTGAATTTGATACAGATTTTGTTGCTTTTCATGGTGTAAAGAAACGTGATTGTGGCAAGTTGGACGAAAAACACCACAACCATGTAAATAAATGACAATTGTGACGTTTTTGTTAGTGCAAATTTTCACCCCGACTGGTCGCTTTACTGGGTTGACTCGCTTTCTTGTCTAGTTTTGATGCTGCATTTGAACCACGTCTCAACACCTTACACCTAAATGATTGAGTTGCTAAAACTATTCAAAATGAACTGCCGTATATTGCTAGTTTTCTTGATGACAAAGCATTCTCCGGTGTTGTTTTTGTTTGTCTGAGATGAGACACAGGCAAAAGTACCATTTTTAACTTGCAGGTTAGGCGGTGTGGTCTAAGCAGACAATAAGCAGGGTTTTAATGTCACTTTAGATGTTTAATTTTAGTACTAAAGGAGTATAACTTTCTCATCAAAGTAGAAGCCTCAAGAAAACACTTTGCATAGGGCTCCACATTGCCAGACAATAATATTCCAGCAATAATTTCTGATAATAACAAATGTTCACCTGCCCCGCATCTGAGAAAGTGACATCAATGTGTTTCCGGATCAGAAAACGAGCAATAACGGCCTGTGTAGAATATATTTAAAAGTTAACAGTCCTTTGAGTTTGGCCTCACTCTTTCCACTCTTGTTCTGTGTGGCCCTGAAGTTACATAGTGTTGCTCAATATGTTGTTGCAAATAAATAAGAATCCGCCAAGCCTTCGTGATACAAGGCTGGTTGTGCTATACTAGTTTCTGCTTCTGCTCCCTGGATTGTCTAGCTGTGTTCCAGACTTCTTTCGAGGGGAGTTTTACCAGTCATATTTCAGGACGTGTGCATATCCAAACTCTATTGGATCAAAACATGACATATTTCAGTACAGCATCTATAACCCCAACAACTACCCATTCAATATTGCATAAGAATATTTGGTTTGTCTATATTAGAACGAGGGTTGCGGTTTTAGGGACCCTGATGACACCATTTAAAACCAAGGTAGTAGAATTTTGTGACTTATGCTGCATGTGCTAATGGGCATAGACTTCTTTTTTCTTAAATCAATGTCTCGAAAAGTAGGAAAAAAAAGTAGAACAATTTCCCCAGAGAACAATACGGAATACAAAGTTTATCAGTGAATTCAAATGATCATATCATAAAAAGAAAATAAAAGTAAAATGAATATTCTTCCCTGAGGGGTGACAGCACGAGGCTTGATACAAATTGCACAACACCAATGCAAAAAACAAATGGATAAAAAATGTACGGTGCAGTTGGGTGACGTATGTTTCTTCACTTCCTAAAGGGACGACATCTATTTTTTTTATATAAATATTTTTTTTTCTGCTACTAAGATTGCTGGAATGTCTGAGGAATCCATTCTACTTCATAGACTGGAAGAAACAACCATTGTTTGGCACATCTAGGGTGTGTTTTTTCCTACATTTTTTTTTTTACAACACGGACAAGAGACAACAAAACAGAAGCACGACAACAAAGCGCTCTGAAAATAGCTTGTCCTAGCGTTTTTTTCTCCCTAATCACACAAACAACGGCTAGTCTAATTATTGCGCGAATACAGTTAAGTGCTACCTGACACCTCCTCCCTCCTCTTTCGCTTTCATGAGTTTATTAACCAAAATACAAAAATAGAAGCTTTACTACCAGACAAGGCTTTGAATATTCACGGTCCTTCTTTTGTTGTCCCGCTGCGGCGTGGCTGAGCCGAGGCAGATAGAGTCACTCAGACAGAAAACACTTTTGAGTGCATTTGAGTGCATTTGTGCTTATTTGCTTAAACCCTGACTCTGTGGCTTAGTTTCAAAAGTGTGGTTATTACAAACTCAGAGAAAAATGATACAGTGTGGCTTGTTTAAGTGTTTGTCTTGGTTTGGGTTCAAGATTTACTCGTGCTGGAGCAAATGATAACAAACCTTTGTGTTAGTCCTCATTTAGAATACTTTTGATCATAGTTTAATTATATTTAAGATCAGGTGGTGGTACCTGGATAGTCAGATACAGTTGGACAATGTTGCCATCAAATAATCCGAGCTAATTTTGTAGATGATTTACAAACAATCGAAACATTTTATAGGTTTCTATATTGATGACCTGTGAAATGTTTGCAGTAGCTAGTATAATTTTTATTTTTCCATACAGTTACAGACTGCTTGCATTCTGCTTCATAGCTCATTAGCCCTATCATAATAGATTCTAGATTGCGTTAAATTAATTTTAAATATGCAGCACATGAGCCGTACGTTCCTTTAAGAATTAGTCAAAATATTTTTCAACTGTGGCCCCTACACAAGATAATGAAAACCATGTGAGTAATTCAATATTGTTAACTTGTTTTTAGCTACTATTAAAATATGTTAAGCTTGCTGGTCAACCGATCAAAACAACTTTAAGGTCAAGTTTAAACTCTGAGTTTGTTCAACCTGCGTGTTGAAACCCGGCCTTTGTCAATGGGATGTCTGTTTGCTGTGATATCCACACCCACCAGCAGATGGAACAATTGGATCACGATTGGCTTTCTCTCCACCTGTTCAAACTCCAAACTTGCATAACTTCACAAACCCATATGCAAAATAATAAAAGCAGTATTTATAAACTCACTCTCACTGTTTGAATGTTTTGTGCTGATGAATATTTGTGCTACATTTGAATGGCAGTATTTGGCTTAGAACCATGACTCTGACCTGCCTTCTCGTCTCGCCACGCCGCGCTTGCCTTTCTACAGCCACCCAGAATCTGCTGCAGCTCCTGGACAAGCCCGTACGACGACGCCCTTCAATTTCTTGTATTTCTTGTGCACATGCAACATATTACTAGGTAAATATACAAGTCTTAAATTAAACAAAGGTGTAAATAAAAGTGCCTTATCAATTCAACAATTAAGAATGGTCTAACTACTAATATCATACAAGTTATTTAAAATAGAATCTATAAACATTACTTTTTCTGTATAGTAAGTACTTACGACCATATACCCTGTAGCGTATTTAAACAGGTGGAATGGACTCTTTTCATTGTGTGGGCGCCTCCAGTGGGGCACCTGTCCAGAGAAGGATTAATAGCAAATGGCCTTACATGATTTCACTATGATGCATGAAGTCTTTGACAGCTAAAATCAGTGTGATTTCATAAGAATTTCCAGAATTCTATGTCTCTTTTTAAACGATTGTCCGTAGAGAGAAGCCGATGGCATCAGCATGACTCCTCCTCAAAGTGGCTGTGAGCTTTGCTGCAGATGGAGACAACTGAACTGGACCAACGTGTGCATTTCAAAGCAAGCAAAATGTAATTATTATATTAAACTAATTATAGTATTTTGAAATAATAATGATCATGTTTGTGCTTATGCTGAATGTAAATGTTGGCCTGGCTTAATTACTTAACTTGAAAAAGATGCACAAATAAAGCATCATTCAATGCAAATATGATTAAAGAGCCAGAAGTGCACACAGGTCCGGTTCAGGCGCACTGAAATGATGTTGATGTGGAGGGCATTGTGCTGTGAGTCTTCAAACTGAACAGAAGTGCAGAACAATCCTGTAGCCACCTGTGAGTGTGACGAGTGCCTCCAGCCCTGGTCAGCAGGGCTCTGCTAAAGTGTCTCAGATGTTCTCCGGCTCCTCCTGCGGCACGCAGCACACAGGCTGCTACCCGTCCACCGGCATGGCCTGCTCAAAGTCCGAGCCGAACAGCTCTTTGTATAAGGGTGGGAAGTGGGCGCGCACAATGTCTGGGTATATTGCTTTGAAAGCTGTGAGCTTCTCTGTATGCCTGCTGCAAAGCGCTCGCAGTGTCGACACTTTGCATATCAACTGTGGAGAGAGAGACAGCCTGTTTAGACTCACAAGGACTCCTGCACAGAGGGGCACACACTGTAAATATTGAGACAAGCTCTGAGGCGCAGGAACAACATGCTATTCACATTGAACAATTGATAAATTGCCAGTTTCAGCTGACAGAAAAGGCATCGGTATGGATGCCTCCCTGAATCCGTGCCAAGTGTAAGGCATTATGACAAGTGGCAGACTGTTATGGTGTGCGATGTACCTTTGTGAGAATGCCGTCTTCTCTGTGGTTCTTCTGCAGAACATGCTGCAGAGCCAGCTGGATCTTCTGCTGTAGCTTCTCCACCTTCACCTTCTCCTGGAGCCAGGAGCGGTCTGTGAGGGACAGAACCAAACCTTTTCACATTAATGGTACCAGAAAACTCAGTTCCTTTCCTTTGTGATGTGTCAGATTGGCTGACCCAGCTATGTCATATGTTATGTTAGCTAAAGAATACCATTTCCAAAGTGTCACTATTCTTAGTCAAATTAATTGGTATGGGAATATGTTTGGGGAGAAGCGTGGGTATGTGTGTTTTTCCTCAGTGCTCTGACACCTACCAGCAGACATCAGCACGAAGGCGGAGAACAGGGCCATCTCATCCTCAGACAGGTGCATAGAACACAAGTTTTTCCCAAACTCGAAGACGGAGCTGATCAAGTCGTCACAGCCTGCCACAGCAAAGGACACAGCGCGGAGTGAGGAGGAGGGAGACCAAAGAACAACACAAATGCTTGATCTTTATTGGGAGTGAGGCGCTGGGGAGGCGAGAGGAAGGATGCTGACAGCACATGGGAGTGTCTGCTGCAGAAACACATTGCTTTTTACCAACTTTTGCTTCCAGATGAGTCCCTTTTGGCAGTTTGGTGTTGTTATGACAAGCAAAACCACTTTAAATCCATTAAATGCAGGGCATGGTAAAGAGTCAAAATACTTAACGTTAACCATAACTAATGTAGTTTTTAAATTAGTTGTTTATAAGCAAACTGTATTTAATGTCCAAGTTTACGCTTGATTTTTAAAATACATAACTGACGATACAAATAAAGAAAACATTGCCTTTAAAGAGCGTGGAAAGATGTTTTGTCCAGCTTATATTAGAGTAGCTCATTTTCACCTGCAGTTCGAAGATTGTTGGTTTAGCCTCAGATTAGTTAAAAGTTTTTACTCTCTATTATTATGTGATTTCCTCTAACTAAGGTATTGTCCATCTCCATCAGACCCTCCAGTATCTTAGTCAGGAGCTCCTGGCTACAGGATTAACTCAATGTGCAGGTCAGACAAAGCACTTACCTAAGGACTTGAAGACATCAGGTCCAGCGTACTTCCCATCAAAGTAGACTGTGTTGTTTTGTGAGTCAAAGGCACGACACATTCTGACAAACACCACTTCCAAAGAACCTAGGGAGACAGGAGGAGCAAGAATGACTTTCAGATCAGTGTATGTGTGTGTGTGTGTGTGTATGTGTGTGCGTGTGTGTTAGACTGAAATGGAACTAAACAAAAGTGCTTTGAAATGTGCTGTCAGGAGTAGTACACTTCTGTGGATGGTAATATCAGACACAAGAATAGTCTTGTGTAATGGTCCCCGCCTCAGTCAGCAGTGACAGAGCGAATTCACTCATGCTTTATTTAACAGAAAAGACAGGCATTATTCAGCCTGTATATGTAGCACTGTGGGTGTGTTTAAGAAGATTTACAGTACTTAAACACATAAATTTTATAAATTAGAAATTATTAGCATGTTAAGGGTCCGGTCAGAACCTATACATGGCAGATGACAAAATAAATGCAAAGGGTGCTTGTTTCTACAACTGCACCTTGAACATGCAAGTCCCGATTGTCGCCAGTCACTATGGTTTTTAAGGTCCCAACGTCCCAGTACGGGCATTTACACTTTCAGCGGTAATGCAAACACAAATGTGACATTGCAGTAGTTATGTTACGTGTATCTGCAGACAAGCCCACACTGTCAGAACAACAGGGAAATGACAGCCTTTGGGGGTTATGTAGACTTGTAGACATAGGGCTTATCTGAACAGTAATGTGTGTCTGCTGCGTCTACAGTGGGCAGTGGTGGGTGCAGTCCTCTGTTTGTGTGCAACCTTGTGCAGTCAGGTCAGCTCCTCCCTGTGACAGCGGCAGTGAAACAGCAGTGGGCCATGCTGACAGCCTGTCATACCTGCTTTCAGCAGCACTATCTGATCATTCTGGCACAGCTCCATGAAGCCGTCGATGCGCTTGGCAAATTCCACCACATACTGAATGGCTTCTGTTATTTTGATAGCACACAGCTGCCACATGACTTCCCGAGGCTAAAGACACAGAGAGAATATTTAACAGTTTAAACAGTGGATATGATTGGAGCATGCAGGGAACGTTCTGGGGACCATGCTGTACCTTGCTCTGGTAGCTCTCCACCTCCTCCTGCAGAAAGGCCTGCCAGGTCATCTGTTGCAGTTCCTCCCTTAGATACTGACATGTTTCCATGTGTGACTTGGAGATGTTCTGGGCCAAATGCTCTGAAAAAAAAGCATTGTTACCGGTGCTGAAAATCACAGTGCCATCTCAAAGTTCCTGTGATAAAATGAGGACTGAATGTGATGTAGCAGGAAAAGCACATTTATTTACTGAGCTTTCAACAAGGAGAAGAGGCAGAGGCGCGTGGGCTTTTTGACTGAGAAAAGGCTTGTTGACATTTCCTTTTACTGCCTCCGGGAAGCTCATAGCTTAAGTTTGAGGCAAAGCCAATCTAGTTTTGTCACAAATGTTTGAGAGAAGGAGGGGCCACACAATGCTCACTTAAACAAAGGTCACATTTTCTTTCAAAAACACTGAGCAGAAGAAGTAAAGTGGTTTTGAAAACACATCTGGTAAAAGGAGTTCCTGGCCACGGGGGAGCCAGAGCGTGATTTCCCCAGACACCTGCCCTGCTGGATCCTGATTGGCCCTAATTAATGGAAACTAATTACAAAAAAGAGGCTCTTTTAATGAGAGTTGGAGATGAGTCTCCAACCTCCCGCTATTTTAAGCCACCTCTGTGTGGTTTTCCCCATGCTTAAGTCGTCCCACCCCCACCCCGCTTCTTACCCAGTTCAGCCATGGACACGGTAGGGGAACTGTCTCCATTAGAGAAGGAGCAGTAGGGGAAGAAGCCGGAGCCAGGGGCAAAGTCACAGATGGGCTCTGGTTTGATGCCGTTGATGTCCAGGCCGGACTGATCAGGTGACGGCTGGATGTCCAGGTAGAAGCTGCTGACTGCAGAGTCCGGTTTGCCGTCAGGGGTGTGGCCATCCATGTAGCCGCTAAGGTCGTCGTGCAGCTCTGTCAGCCCATTGGCTGAGAGGCCGTAGCTGGGGGTGAGAGGCTCCGCCTCCCCCGGCTGCTGTTGGTGGTCACGCTGCTGTTGCTGGAGCCGGTGTTTCTGCACCTCTGCGTACAGGCTGTCACGCTGCTTCTTTGACATTCGCCCAAACTTCACCGCTGTTTAAAAACAAGAAACAGTTTATTACTGTCCTGACCCCAACCTACTCTAGCCCCACCCACTTTTCCTCTGTAGACCCACCCCAAGTACAATGTATTCCCGCCCCGTCCTCCTAAGAAGACCGCCCCCTGCTGTGGACAGTGCAGTCTCAGTGGGGGTCTGTATAAAGGGTTGCACCTGTGCAGAGCCATTACTGTATCTCAGCTGCAGCTCCTGTAATGACAGCTCTAACCTCGTCTTTCATCAAACCAGAAAATATCAAATTAGAGCCAGACAAAGGCTCACCTGCTGCAGCTCACAATGAACACAGTTTGTTTGCACTGCCCCAGTTTCATAAACAACAGGCTATGCTCAGCATAAGTGTAACGGTTATGAAGTCCCAAATGATGTGCTACTCTTGTCTTATATTGCATGTATCGGTCAGAATATGTTGGAACCGAGGGTGCACTTCCAAATCTAACATGCCCATCTAGTGTGAGGCCTCACCATCCCGGGACATGCCGACAGCCAGGCACTTCTGGAGCCGGCAGTGCTGGCAGCGGTTGCGGCTGGTGCGGTCGATCAGGCAGTTCTTCTGACGGGGGCAGGAGTAGGCCGCATTGCTCTGTTGACTCCTGCGGAAAAAGCCCTGGAATCACAGAGAGAGGCGGGCTGAGGACTGTGCTCAGTGGTCTGTGCACAGCGGTCTATGCACAGTTGTCTGTGTGCAGTGGTCTTTGTGCAATGGTCTGTGTGCAGTGGTCTTTTTGAAGTGTTCTCTGTACAGTTGTCTCTTGCAGTGATCTCTGTGCTGTAGTTTGTGTGAAATGGTCTGTGCACAGTGGTCTGTGCACAGACCATTTGTTTGTTTCTTGTAGTGGCCTCTGTGCTGTGGTCTGTGTGCAGTGGTCCTGTGCAGTGGTCCTGTGCAGTGGCCTCTGTGCAGTGGCCTCTGTGCAGTGGCCTCTGTGCAGTGGTCCTGTGCAGTGGTCCTGTGCAGTGGTCCTGTGCAGTGGCCTCTGTGCAGTGGTCCTGTGCAGTGGTCCTGTGCAGTGGTCTCTGTGCAGTGGTCCTGTGCAGTGGTACTGTGCAGTGGCCTCTGTGCAGTGGTCTCTGTGGTCCTGTGCAGTGGTCTCTGTGCAGTGGCCTCTGTGTAGTGGTCACTGTGCAGTGGTCTCTGTGCAGTGGCCTCTGTGCAGTGGTCCCGTGCAGTGGTCCTGTGCAGTGGTCTCTGTGCAGTGGTCCTGTGCAGTGGTCCTGTGCAGTGGCCTCTGTGCAGTGGCCTCTGTGCAGTGGCCTCTGTGGTCTCTGTGCAGTTGTCTCTGTGCAGTGGTCTCTGTGGTCCTGTGCAGTGGTCTCTGTGGTCCTGTGCAGTGGTCTCTGCGCAGTGGCCTCTGCGTAGTGGTCTCTGTGCAGTGGTCTCTGTGCAGTGGTCTCTGTGGTCTCTGTGCAGTTGTCTCTGCGCAGTGGTCTCTGTGCAGTGGTCTCTGTGGTCCTGTGCAGTGGTCTCTGCGCAGTGGCCTCTGCGTAGTGGTCTCTGTGCAGTGGTCTCTGTGCAGTGGTCTCTGTGGTCTCTGTGCAGTTGTCTCTGCGCAGTGGTCTCTGCGCAGTGGTCTCTGCGCAGTGGTCTCTGCGCAGTGGTCTCTGTGCAGTGGTCTCTGTGGTCTCTGTGCAGTGGTCTCTGTGCAGTGGTCTCTGTGCAGTGGTCTCTGTGCAGTGGTCTCTGTGCAGTGGTCTCTGTGCAGTGGTCTCTATGCAGTGGTCTCTGTGCAGTGGTCTCTGTGGTCCTGTGCAGTGGTCTCTGCGCAGTGGCCTCTGCGTAGTGGGCTCTGTGCAGTGGTCTCTGTGCAGTGGTCTCTGTGGTCTCTGTGCAGTTGTCTCTGTGCAGTGGTCTCTGTGCAGTGGTCTCTGTGGTCCTGTGCAGTGGTCTCTGTGCAGTGGTCCTGTGCAGTGGCCTCTTTGTGGGTCAATGCTACAGTGGTCTTGTCTTATGCAAAGTAAAGTGGACAGAGATGAACACAAGCAGGTCTTTTCTTCCCAGGGTTCTTACGAGCTGATTAACACACACGTGAAGGATGGTGAAAGCACTCATGGATTCTCATCCTTGGACTTAATGAATTGATTCCAGCGCATCATTAACATGCCCCACTCCAGTGCTCCATACACATATGTCTTAATTAGCTGCTCATTGGCTGTTTAATTACAAGAAAACAGCTGACAGCTGCCAAGTCGCTTTATAATGGAAGCCATTATGGACCAGACTATAACTGCCAGTGACAAGCAACACTCCTTAATAATGCGATGATTTATGGTCCAAACTTTTGTACTCACACGTATGATTAAAGGCCCCTCTGCCTGACTAATAAGCAATCATTAAAGATGTATTTCAGCATTTATTTGGGACTGTTTTGAGTGTGTTGGTATGAGGCAGAGCAGCTACAGTGAGCAGAAGGATGCAGGCTGAGGAATGCTAATGATGTGCCTGTGACAAGCTCAGGGACAGGAATACACTCGGCACTAAACTCCGCTGTGGATGGTGCTGAATCTGAAACAGTACAAAAGGCTTCACACCGGAGCAAACAGCAACAATCTGCTGTAATTCAAAGCCCTTTGCTTTTGATCATTTTAGTGCAAGAAAGCAGTCTGCAGCAACAGCAGAACACTGCTAAAAGAATGGGTCCTGAGATGTGGCAGAGAAAAGCACAGGGAGGACTGTGTTTTGCTCGCTAGAGTTTGGCTCTGCTGCTGCCCCCAAGTGCTATTGAGAGTGGAGGTGGGCAATATATAGAACTTTAGATAATATAGTAAATGTTGTTTTAAAGATATGAACATTTTGTAGCGAAAAAAACCCAACATTGAGATTATTATTTATAGTCAAACATGCAACAAAAAGAGTAAAATACAAAACAAAACTTTAAAATAAGGGTATGCTATTTTTTGAACTTTTGTGACTTTTTACCAGACGTCTCTTTGTCTAATAATTAAACCTCCACACATTTTTAAAACATGTTTTACTACATTTCTTTTTGATTGATATAACATCGTTGTTGTCAAAAATGTGCACAGACTTACCTTACAGCCTTCACATGTGATCACTCCATAATGGATGCCTGATGATTTGTCTCCACAAATCTTGCAGGGAATTATTTCGATTTGAGCTGTAAATAAACAGAGAACAGAATATGAGGCCATTGGTACATACCATACTACAATCGTACACCACAAGCACATGACCCTCATTTTGGTTTTAAATAGCTGTTTGTTCTTCTAATGTTTTTCACAACATATCCTCTGCAAACATCAATGATGCTGTGCTTGTAAAAGTGTGACAGTTATTGTGGTGCAGTAGATATCACATGGCCCCCCCACAAAGACACACACACACGCACAAACAAACAAACAAGCACTAGGGGTTTCCATGCTTCTGGGGACCTTACACTGACTTATCTTTATATCCTGGAGAGTGATCCTCAACCTTAACCTTAACCTTAACCTAAACACCAACCTTAAATTTAACCCATTTCAGGACTTTAAATTGTGGATCTAATAATAATAACAAAGGCTTTATGTCATGGAGACTTGATTTTTCCCATAAGGGGTGTGTGCACAGAGTTCAGTCCCCACAATGTGATAAATACCCGCCCACAAGCACAAAGAGACATCTCCACATCTGCCTCCACCATCGGCCCAGTCAGACACGCTCTTATCTGATCTCCACCAGGAAAGATTGCCGTGGGACATTTTTCTCACTGTATCAGACTTTTCTGCATCAAGCTCACAGCCTGCCACAAGTCAATGTCAATTTGAACAAGAATATTATAATTCTGTCTTGATAATATGATAATGATTAAAATATCGTTGCAGGGTGTTTCATCAGCCTCTCCATGGCCAGGCCTGATGTGGGCAGTTGCAATGGTTCCTCTTTAACCATGTAAACACCTTCATGCACCAGGTACTACATCTTAGAAAGGCCCTTCACACTCCCTGTGACCACACGGACCAGTCGTGTTTACATGGCATTAGCCACATCAAGTGAAAAAAAGGAGAGGTGGAACATGCACAATTAAGCCTCCCTCAGACAACAGCTCTTGCCTATTCTGCCTCTCTAGCACAAAGGGTTAGGGCTGTGCACCTCGTCAGGCCGATTATTGTGGATGCTGGCAGGAGGCGGGCTGGGACAGGCTCACTCAGAACATTTCCTGAAGGCCCCGTACTTTTCCCCAGTGTGGTACGTCTCAGTGTGAGGGTACTATTGTTTGTTTTGTGTGCCCTGCTTGTGCATTAGCAGAGTCTTTTGACTCCTTTAGCATTTTCAGCCTCATTACTTAGATAATTTCTTCCGACGTGCACTGACAACAAGTGAAGCGTGCAGTAATTATGGGTACTGTGATCTGAATAGGAGGCTGTAGTCACAGATCCTGCCGATAGGTGGAAGTGCAGGGCTGTTCCAGTGCTCTTTACTGCACACTTAAGCTTCCTCCCACCTGCTCCTCCAGCCTTCAGCTTTGGCTTTAAGCCCCCCCCCCCCCTTCCCCACAGAGGAGCTCAGAGATGCCTTCATCTGTGGAAGGCTCGGAGCCCGGTACTCTCTCAGGCCGGAGCTACAGCAGTAGAGGAGGGTCTTCTCCTCTGCAGCTCTGCAGATGCACAAGTTTAGTGTGTCAGAAACAGGCTCCTGTCAGAGCCACCTCCAGACAACTGCCAGAGAAATCTCTGTGACCTGAACACATGAGTTCACATATAAATAAATGCTTTTTTGCTCTGGCACAGTCTCCAGCTGGAACCTAGTCTATAGTTTTTAGGCCACTAGATTTATATTATACAAAGGATCAAAATGTATTTCTCTTTTAAAATCAGTCCTTGTTAATATGTACATTTCACACATTAAGTTCTACACAGAATACATAATTATCTGTGGATGTATTGGAGCAATACAAATTCAACCTTTTACTCATTATAGTGAGAAAATTCATAGCAAACAAGGAAAAAACAAAAGGTCAGTCAGTCAAACAAAAGGTGTCTCTTTAGAACTCAAATGGCCACACCTTGTACAGACACGTGTCTCCTGGTGAGGGGCAGCCAGCTCCAGAGCAGCGCTGCTGAGCCCATTCACTGCGCTCTCTCCCTTCCCCTGCCTCTCTCCAATGTCTGTCTCTCCCTCCTCCTGTCGCTCTCTCTCCCTGCCTCTCTCCCCCTGCCTCCCTCTCACCCTCCCCATGCCCGGTCGCTCTGTTTACCAGATCAAAGTGGCCACACTAAGACGCCGGCCATGCTGAAGCCCATCTCCAGAGCGCTGCGAGACGGCCCCAGCACTGGCGACTTCAAAGACACCTGCGGAGAGCCCGATAATGTGGGAGTCATAATCCCACTGCGCTGACAAGCACGGGGTCCGGACAGACTCCCGCGCAGAGGGGGGATCAGGGGATCGGAGGATGGCAGGAAACAACAGCGAAAAAGACAGTGTCGCTTGTTCTTTGTCGTCTGCGGCCGTGGTTCAAGGTCGGTGATTCAGTATGGCGCTGCGAGGAGCGGCAGTGTCACTCACTGCACATGGACAAAGGAGCAGCCAACCCTCTGCCCTTCACTGTCTACAGACGGTCTACAGCACAGCACCACGGCAAGAATAAACTACACCACTAATGCACACTACCAGTCAACTCCCAAGCCACAAATACCAAGTTTTTAAAAACGATTTTGACTAAATGCAAGGCTACCATAAAACAAAATGATACTATCGCCTTCACCCCAAATAAAGACCATGTTAAGGAAGTGAAACAATTAGATTTGTTATGACAAATCATAATTAGTGGTGGGCGATAAAGATAGTTTGACAATGTTATGTTAATCCAATAAAACATGTAAAAACATGTGTCTTTAATTGCATTATTTGAGGTTTAATTATCAGACAAATGTAGAATGTCTCTACAATAAATCACAAATGCGCAGGAATATCACTTTGTATCCTTTATTAAAGATCTGAGTTTTC
Organism: Rhinogobius similis; assembly: GCA_019453435.1. Taxonomy (NCBI): domain Eukaryota; kingdom Metazoa; phylum Chordata; class Actinopteri; order Gobiiformes; family Gobiidae; genus Rhinogobius; species Rhinogobius similis. The sequence goes on from CM033628.1 coordinate 16,765,220, forward strand.
TTTTTAATCTCTTCATGTGACTTTTTTACAACATAAGTATATACTATATAACGATATACTAAAATTTGGATATATTGCCCATCTCTAATCATAACAATACATTTTCTGAATAATAATAATATTTTAAAAATATTAATAAAAATAGTAATAATATATTTTTGATACAACACAAATATTTTCAAAATTAAATAGTTACCTGCCAGACACTGAAATAAAATTTGTAAAAAATGTCTGAGCTTTTATTTGCCGTCCCGCGCACAGCTCAGGCCTGCATGCTCTGGGCTGCACTGATTGGACAGTAAAACCACGGTTTCCACTGATCCTGCAGAGATTCGTGGGAGATGAGCGTCCACATCTCCACAGTGGTTCTCCTTTGGCTCATTTACAGCACATCAGTCCAACAGAAACATGCAGCGCGCAGAGGAAATCATGAAGCGCTCTGTGACAGCAGTCAGTGCAGTGACGCAAGCTGTGGGCCAGAGATTATGCAACGCTCCGGACAGAAGCACAGCCGCCTGGGACCACACGCTCTTTATGGTCCTCACACTGTTACTATTGTGATAATGTCATTTTCACTCATGTTAACGATCAGAGCAGTGCAGAGGTGACCTGACAGAGGCAGGATGTGGTTTGCTGACACATAATGGTTGTTTTCAGATTAATTGTTGATGCCCTTTTGACTGGTGCAAATGTATTACTTTATATTATAGAGACACGGTTCATTGTCTAAATACGCCATAAAGTCTGCTGATTTATAATATCAATTTACCTAGTAAACTCTATTAGGCCTGTGATGAAATATGAAAAGTGGAATGATATGAAAAATGATTATCTATTCATTGAAAATTAAAGCATATTTAGTTAAAGAATACTATGCTTTTTGTCTGCAATACATGTGGATTATAGTTTTATATTTTTAACAAAATGCAATTCCGCTAATTTCCAGCGATGCTGATTTCTGTCGCTGTAAATGTCATTGCAACAAAGTCTTGCCCTGACATCTACAGTTCACGATGGCAAAAAGTAGATTTTATTCATTAGTGCTAAAATGGTTACAAAACATGACAAATCTTAGAGGGTAAACAAAAAGGGGAAATTATCGGAACATGTTTTTATTTGATTTGTTCTGTTACTAACCAGATGACCCGCTATTGAGAAAATGTCACTTTTAAATTTTTGAACAGTTGTGAAGTAATAAAGTACAAAAAGAGCGACAGAAAGTGTGACTGGTTAAAACGTTTAATTGGCCAGAGCCTGAATCAAAACATATATTTGAGTTTTTAAAGTATTAAGTATTGCAGATTTCCATAATTATCATTTGAGAGGGCATTCCAGCACTGGTTTATGAGCGGCAGAAGATGAACAAAGACGAGCCAACATATCACCCTGACATGAACCAGCTCCACCAGTGCCTCCTGCAATCCGCACCTGTCACCACACAACACTGGACTTTCTTATTCTCATACAAGCAGCTCCACAAAGGTTATTTCAATGTCAGCAACAAAGGACAGTCACTGCCAGAACACAGGGACAGGATAAAAATGTTATTTGTTTAGGAACAACACACACCGGTATTTTAAGTGCTTCAATGGCATTTTCGGTTTTGCAGCAACATAAATTCACCTGCCGACCAAAACTCCATCTCATCAGTTTAGCATCTACATAATGATACAGCAGACATCACCAGAAAGTACAACACTGAATACAAAATATTATAAATGACTACAGTGTTCTTTTCAATGACATTTTAATAATACAAAAAAAAAAGGTCCTGGTCTCTCAAACAGGGAACTTTCACCTGCATGCTCATTTATCTGTTTGTCAAAAAATGATAGATTTCATTGAAATTTATCATCACATAAACAATGAATGAACAGACAGTCGGATATTTCTTAGGCATAATGCATTTTTGCTTTAAATTTCTTTTCCAATCTTTAGTCAGTTAGAAAAAAGTTTTGTTTTTTCAAAAGTAAACAAGAATTTTAAATCACAAATGTGGTTGTTTTTACTGTGCAGTCTGAGGTCATTGCATGTGCTTTTCCAATGTGGTTTTAAATTCCAAATGAAAAAATACAGATAAAATTAATTAATTTGATTCTTGTCTAAAAAATGTCCAATTGAGGGGATCTTTGCGCATTAAATATTCACATGCAAACGTTTAATGATGGATAACAGTAATCTACAAAAAACACTTTCAAATTGATATCTCTAAATGTATTTTTTTTCCTATTCATCCGCAGTGTTTTGCCTTATCGCTTTAACATCGCCAATCAATTCCACAATTAACTGCCCACTTATTAGTGTTATTGCAAAGAGAGGGCCGGTCCTCTCTCCTCAGCGCTACACAATCCATAAAACTATTGGCTACATCTGTCGTTAGTGCCTTGTTTCGTTGGCTGGTAAACAGACAGCCAGGGCACGCTGCACAAGTCAGTGAGGCTGAACAGAGGGCAGACTGGCACACACACACACACGCACACACACACACACACACACACACACACACACACACACACACATTCACACACACGCGCTCACTGACAGACTGTCCACTCGTCTCAGGCCGAGCACCAGCCTACAGCACCAGAATGAGAAGAGAAACATGTCTTCAAAACACAGTCCTCCTCAATGATACACAAAACAACACAGACAAAAAGAGCCATCTCCGTATAATCATTTCACAGTTCTGTTTCCTTTCTCTTTTCTTTTTTGTTTCCAAGCAATGTGAATTCATTTAAAATAACTTAAAATCTTTTCCTTTCATTTTTGTCTCTGCCTCTATTACTTTGCCCTTTTTTTTTGCACAATTTTCCTTGTCAACACATGCAGAGGTGTGAACAGAAAGTGAATCAGAACGAAATCAGATTATTCACATCAACAGAAGCAGAAATCAGATAATGTTCCGACTTTTGGTGTGAATGTAAACAGAGCCGGTGCTAATCTCATTTTTATCGTGCTCTTGTAGCGGGGCTTATTGAATTGTAAAAATGCTATCCACTCTAAAGCGGTTTGTGCAATCGTTACTGTCATTATTCAAAAGTGCAAGTTCAAGGAGAGTTCGAAACCTTCTATTTCTTCATGTTGACTGCACTAAAACAGAGCAAAGGATCATGGTCAATTACAGAAAACATAATGAATTCCATCAAAATAATTAGTACATTTGTAATTATATATTAAAGGTGGAACAGATTTCTACAGTGTATGTAAAAAAACAAAACAAAAACTTTAGAGGTAAAATTCATTAAAATGAACAGCATGTATTAATGTTTCAGCAGAGTGTTTACATGTGGGGCCGGGGTCAGTGTGTCAGAGGCACAGCACCAGAGCACATAGAGAACAGCTGACAGTAATTGTCCCTTTGTGGCCTCCATACAAAAACATGTCTCCCATCTCTGCTCAGCCAAATAGTAATCACTGTAACGCTCTTTATGTAACAGATAAAGGCCTCAAAAACACACACTATGTTCAGGGTATGGTATGTAAAAAGTCCAGTGCATTTGAATCACAAGAATGGAGAGCATTCAAAAGAGCATTTATTAGGGCAAGTAATCAGGTTATAATTGAGATTCTGCCATATCTAATCGCCAATTTAGTCTTAGTTTTTTTTTTTTTTTAATTGAGAGGTATAGCTAATTCAATCTAATGTGCATGTACCTCTGCTCTAATGTGAGCAGAGGTCGGACTTAGAGGGAAGAAAAGTGAAAAAAAGATGAAATAGCAATGATTAAAAGTTTGTCATGTTTATGTTCAGGAAATTCATACTAAAAGTTTTTTTGTTTTTAATAAGACAAACTGAGATTGAATCAAGCTAGATCAATATGAGGAAAAGTTTTTTTTCTTATATTGTTCAGCCCTACCTATGGCCAACATATTCACTTTAGAAAACAAATGAATGAATCAAAACAAAACTTGGGGTTTTCTCAGAAGAAAATCTGTTAATCAGACACATACAAATAGTTCATACTCTCAGTTATTGATCTGAAAAGTTTGTGAATCCCTTTTATCACAGGAGTTCAGACGTACTTTGCACAGAAGCTGAGTGGCTCTGACTCACTAACCTTCTGAAGCAGTTCCCGCGTCCCTCCGCCCCCCTGTCCCCCCGTCCCCCGTCCCTCCGTCCGCCTGCAGACTTTCATCAGGCCAAATCGAGCGCCAAGGACAGGGAAGATGAACGACAAGGATGGGCAGCCGATACTTCCACAGGAGCAGAGATTGAGACAAATGAGGCTTGTTACGTCCGCGGCATGCTCCACCTCAGAACTCACCCATCCAGAGGAGCAGAGTGAGACCTGAGACAGACCGGAGTCAGTCCAGAGCCAGATCGGAGTGAGACCAGGGTCAGACCACAATCAGACCAGAGTGAGACTGGAGTGAGACCGGAGTGAGACCAAATTCAGACCAGAGTGAGACCGGAGTGAGACCAGAGCCAGACCAGAAAGAGACCGAGACAGACCGGAGTGAGACCAGAGTAAGACCACAATCAGACCAGAGTGAGACCAGAGTCAGACCAGAGTCAGACCAAATTCAGACCAGAGTGAGACCGGAGTGAGACCAGAGCCAGACCAGAAAGAGACCGAGACAGACCGGAGTGAGACCAGAGTAAGACCACAATCAGACCAGAGTGAGACCAGATTCAGACCACAATCAGACCAGAGTGAGACCGGAGTGAGACCAGAGCCAGACCAGAAAGAGACCGAGACAGACCGGAGTGAGACCAGATTCAGACTGGAGTGAGCCCGGAGTGAGACCATAGTCAGACCAGAGTGAGACTGGAGTCAGACCAGAGTGAGACTGGAGTAAGATCAGAGGGAGACCAGAGTGAGAGCAGAGTAAGACCGGAGTGAGACCAGAGTGAGACCAGAGTAAGACTGGAGTCAGAACAAAGTCAGACCAGAGTAAGACCAGAGGGAGACCAGAGTGAAACCAGAGTAAGACCAGAGTGAGAACAGAGGGAGACCAGAGTGAGATCAGAGTAAGACCAGAGTGAGAACAGAGGGAGACCAGAGTGAGACCAGAGTAAGACCAGAGTGAGAACAGAGGGAGACCAGAGTGAGACCATAATCAGACCGTAGCGGGAACGGAGATAGTCCAGAAACAGACCAGAGTCAGTCCAGCTTTCCTCACCGCACAATGTCTTCATCTGGACCGTGCTAATCCAGATAAGGAGTTCTCAATTCTAATAGTCACTGGTTTCTAGGGGAGGGTGATTTTTTATAGCTCAATATTCCAATTTTATCCCCATTTATGCAGTAAGTAGTTACTTTTTTTAAGCGCTACAACTACAACGCTCTTCTTCTGAGAGTTCACACTTCATTGTGATTGGTTAAATCCACCTGTTACTCACACAGAGCAGGACAGCAGGTGTGAGGAGAAATGGGCTGGGGAAAGTTTGTGTTTCAGCATAGAGCTGTATTAAGCAAAGAATAACTGAACTATTATATGACAATACCAAGAAAATAAGCATACTGCCAGAGAGTAGATCACTATTACATTTTTTCTTTTCACAGCACTTTTGCAATTTTACAATATGTACATATATAATTGATTATTTGCATAAGTGCCAGCAACAGAAATATTAACAACAGTCCTTTTAATCCATGCTTCATGTTGTGATGTCATCTGAAACACAGAAATGTGTAGCTGATGGGCTGAAGTTTATTTTATTTTATAACTCAAACTCACACACAAGTCTATCTATCATAATGCTTAAAAAGGAATAGAATATTTCTTCACAATTTCAACTAGAAGTGATAAATCATCTAGACATAGAAGTCCATTGCAAGTTGAGACAGTTTATATTCCATTTAAGTTTAATATAATTTATCGATAATAACAAGGTCGAACTACTTGGTCCAAAACTCCCCGGCTTGGGTGAATGTACTGGGGTTGGGCAACTACTTGGGCAACTGCTTAGATGTTTATAATAATTAATTCCATTTGAGACAATGCGTTTAGATTAGCTGTGCTCCTCTGCGCTGGCTGCTGAAGGATACATGTCTCCCTCACAAACTCTTCAAACATCTCCAGTCTGTCTCCAGGTGAACCCGATGTCAGAGCCAGTGCCCAGGGCAGTCTGCACTTAATCAGACTGTGTACACTTCAATAATACATCTGTAAGTCTCCACAGAGCCCAGTGAGAGATGAAATATTTACTTTTTTAGCAAAAGCGTTTTAAAAATCAATCTGTTTCCTTTATGGCCTCCGGCGTTATTGCAGCGATGATTAAGCAACTGCCAGAGGTGTTGTCGATGCCCAGATATGTCTTTATATCAGAGAACATACAACAGGAGCGCTGAGGTGAGTGGGCAGCAGGATTTGCTCACAACGACAGGGATTGATTGGGATTAACAAAACCACAGTGTGCCCACCCCTCACAGTGCTCAGACTGTCTAAAGAGAATAGAGTGTCAGGATACGGCTGCACATTATACCACAATCAAATTGAAAAGGAGATATCCTCTGCAAATAACATGATATACTTTCTTTTTATGTAAAAAATCTGCAAACCCAGTACGTTTTAGACCTCCACAAACCTGTTGTTTGAACAATGTGAAACTGAAATGCATGTGATTCTTGTAGTATTCGTTTAGTTTTTGTTTCTAGTTGTTTGTTCTTATTAGACTGTTGAACTGACTACTGGTTTAAACATATAAATTGCAAAACTAATGACAATTGCAATTCGATTTTTGTCGAAAATTGTGCAGCCTAACATTGCAAATCTTTCTAATTTACTGTTCTGCTTAGGACAATGAAACAACATATTCAAATTCAAACTTCAACTTCAAACTTTAAAAGGGAACATATTATGCTAAAATAATTTTCGCTTGAGCTTTTAGCACTTGTTGCAAGACTGTTTCCTCATCATTAGTTTTCTCAGAGTTGTATTTTGATTGATTGATTCATGCATGTTTGAGTAATCCCTTATTGTTCTGCAACTGAGACTTGAGTGCTCAGAAAATACCTACCTTCTGTCTCCACCCACATCCTGTACTTAGTTGTGATTATTTGAAAAATTAAGACTCCAAGTGACACATGAAGGGTTGAAAAATGTCATGTAGCCAAAAAAATTAAAAATGAAAATGCAGGGTTTATCAATTTTGCAGTTTTGAACAGGAAGTCTATCAAGTTATTTTGATTATTAAGCTGTTTTAGATCAATACAATGAGCAAAATTTGAAATTATTATCTACTCATGTTATGGTTCAATATTAAGTACTGGAAAAAAGCGTAATAAGTGTCCTTTAAATGATCTCATCCTAACTGCCACACAAACTATGAGGCCTGTGATAAATCACACACAACATGGTCTAAACAAGACAGTTAAAATGACATTAGGAGGACATCCCGGGCTCTGTGAAAAGTCCGCTGGTGGTTGGAGGGTGAGGGGTGAACTAGAAGAGGTGGGAGGCACTCTTCTCAGCATGGAGCACAGGCAGTAAGTGCCTAATGAGGGGTGAACCGGGGCCCCTGGGAGCCCCTCCGGCACATTCATTAGGAGATGAAGAAGCTCCTCTCCTCACTCAGACCGGACAGAGCTACGGGCCAGGTCTGATGCCTCTGCTTGCTCGAATGTCGTCAGGAGCTCTTGGACATTCATCATAGCGTTCACAGGAGAGGGCAGCTGGTAAATCTATATTAGATTAACCTGATGTTCTGGAGGCATCGCTGGATCAGAGTGCAAATATGTTGAGTGCAGCTCTGTGCTCCAACACTAACCTCAAAGTATTGGTAAGGCTGTGTCTTTCCCTGGTTGACTGATAAGTATAGGGCACTGCCAAGTTTTTCGTTTAAGATATAATAGTTTGGTTTGACAGTGCATTTCTTTGTAATCTTATCACCAAACACATACTCCTTTTTCAGGTCAATTGCAGCTATCATTATGGTTAAGTAAGTGAATTGTGAAATAATATTTTTGCCTTTTCTATCCCAGGCGGGGTAAAGTCTGCTATGGACAGATTAATACAGAGCATACGCAGCATATCAAAACTTTCATTTCCTTTATTGCATTGCATTTTGTTGCATTTTTTCCTCTAGGCAAAAATAATAGATTCATTTAGCCAGTGGAGCTTTCTGTGAGGGAACCAAGGATTATGGTAATGTGCCACTGAGCGCTTTAAGCAAAATACAGTGTGGGAGAAATTGCAGCAGTTCACATTTTGGAGGTTAGTTTTTCTGATGCATACAAATGTGAAACTGCTCTGTCTCCAGGTGTGGTTCTTTAAGACAAAAGACTCATGTCGGTCCACTGTGGTTCAAATGCACAGCTCTTATCACGCTGCTTATCCATGCCCTGATGAGGCCTCTTTATTAAGCCTGTCTGCTCGCCTTGTTACCAATCTCCTGTAATTAGCACCCGCTAACCTTCGGGGTGCTAATCCCCCATGAATTGTGGATTTGTACATCAAAGCTCTCTCTCTGCCATAGAGTGGCTGCTTGAAATTAGGCTCTATTTGAAACCTGCAATTATTTGTACAGCACGGATGCTACAGTCTCCTTCTTATGTCTCGAAGAATCCTGATTTACAGAAAGAATACCCAATCCACTTCCATGGATGCCAAATATAGAGTTAGGCGTGATGCACAGCCAGGAGCCTGCTGTGTGCTCAAAGTGAGAGCAAAATGTGTTTTCTCTGCCTCTTTACGCATTTCTGTGTTTCAGGGGCTCCTACAGAGGTGGGGTTACACAGGGGATGCTGGAGTAATGCAGGGGCGTGCCAAAACTGTAACGACATACTGTGGTAAACGGTATCAGTATCGGGCACCGCTGTATCGATATATCCCATGAACATTATATTTCACCAGGTTGAGTTGTGGCAGCACTGCAATTTTGTTGCTTATTTAGAGAAAGTAAACTTAAAGGGGACATATCATGCAAAATCTACTTTTTTGGCCCTTAGGTACCTTTTATTGTGTACTGTGGGTGTCTGGTAGTGGCTAAAAGTTGAAATTAATCACTTAAGTAGCTGCAGAGATATATTTATATAAATTTTGCAACATATTTCTCAGTTCGTTCGAATATCCGCATTATCTGTTACGTATTTTTGTCTATCACGTCACAGCGGAACTACTAAACAAGGTCAAGAGCTTCCGGCAGAGACCGCCATCTTTATTTTCCTCGTAGCGATTTTGTAGTCCAAGCACAAAGATGTCAAAGGTGCGAGTGGACAAGTTAAAATGCTCTGTTCTTGGTTGTGTTACCAGCACAACTCATTACACCAACCGCCTGCATCCCAACAACTGAGATCGGCTGGTTACGTTTTATTTTTCGTGGTAATGTACCACCGACAGTGGGGAAAGTTCAGTTTGTGTGCTAAGCACTTCAAAGAGGAGTGCTTCAGTAACCTCCGCCAGTACAACGAGGGATTTGCTCAAAGATTGCATTTGATCGAAGGGTCAGTTCCTTCGGTCTATGGAGATGACGATATAGTGGAGCGGTAAGTCAAGAAACGCTGAAACACTGTTTATTAGACCTATTCATTCTTTACCTGTGTTCTGTCCATTTGTGAGGGATTAGCATTACACCTGTAGCTGCCCATCTTTTACTCGGCTGTTTTCCAGCTGCTTAGGGCACATGTCTTTATATATACATATAATACATTTATTTTTTAGGTTTTCATAAGGGAGAACTCACATCAGACTGCTCGTAGCTGACGTTAGCATGTCGCTAGCATTAGCGCGCAGCAAGCGTAGCCCGCAGCACCATAACTACGCTGACTGACTTGACAGTAGCCTTTTCCCCCGGACTGTTGTTGTAGTAAGATGGTAAAGTGAGGGTCCATTAGACAACCTGTTAACATCTTTCACACACAGTTAAGCTAACGGAGCGCATAGCGAATTACATAGTAGTAAACAAACCATTGCGATGCAGCCATTTGAAGTCTTTGCTGCGGAGGATCGTCTTCTTCGATTTCCTCTTGGTCTGTGTCAGACTCTGGCTCGTACATGTAAGGCTGGATGTTGATTTCTTCGCTTGTTTCCAATTTTTCGATTGTCATTACGTTTATTTCTAACTTTGGAGAAGTTTTGGATCCGACAGACGGACTGTGTTTGGGACTACAACAATGGCTGAACGGGGCGGAGTCTGCGTGCCATGCGCATCTTGTGGGTGGGAGTGCGAACTAACTCATTTGCATTTAAAGAGACAGTGCCAAAACAAGGCGCTCAAAAGCGCTCCTTACAAAAGGGGTAAAAGAGAGGCATGTAGAAAGAAAATTAGGAGGAATTCAGACTGTAGATTGCAGGTATAGTTTATTTAGACCCCAGGTAAATGTTTTAAATGTTCAAAAGGTGAAAATAAAAGCATGATATGTCCACTTTAAGTAAAATGTTAGAATAAAATCTGATTAAATCTAAATTTACTTTTTCGAATTTGATTTATCTTCGTAACATCAAAATAATGTAAGTCTGAGCAGCAACATCATGTTTTAGATTTAGGCACATGACCAAACAACACGTGCCCTTCATTGCTGCTTGCAGGAGGAACTGGCTGTTATGGTGACACATACAAGCTGCTGGGGTTAACCTGGTGTCTGAAAGGGACGCTTGGTGAAATATTTGTTCATTTTTATTTGCACAGTTTTTAACTTGGCATCTCTGCGGTGACAGAGCAGACCGATACCGCTCTTGTTCGCTCCACGCTCGTAAACATCAGCCGCTGAGCAATTTGGGTATATTTCTTACTAAAGTTTGAATATACTGAATGACAGAGAACAGAGAAGCACTGCCTAATCTCTCAGACAAAAAAAGTCAAAGGATCAATTTGTCAAAAAACAAAAAAAAAAAAACAAACAAACCTTAAAACAAAACTAATAAATGCTCAGACATTAGTCCTTAATAAATACCAAAGAGCAGAAACTTCAGAGGAGCGGTGAGAACTTTGCTTGAAATTATTTGAACAACAAAAACAAAATTCTTACAAGAAAATAAGACAAAACACACAGCAAATATTTCCCACGACTACAACTGTTAAAAAGTGTGAAACAATTAAATCTAAGTTACAATAACTTTGGTTTTCATGTAAACAGTAACTCCTAATATACACCCTCTCAGAGTGCACTCTATTACTCTACCATTAACACCAAAATCCTGCTCCTAACAAATTATAATTATGTAAAAAACAACAACCCGCACTTCACATTCGCAGCTGTAGTTGAAATCTTAATCATGACAAAAAGAACTCTTTGTTTTTGATGATTTTAAAAAGAACACGTCAATCAGGCCGACTAATGGGAATGTGCATTTTGTAATTCAGTTAAAGGCAATGATAACGTCAAAAGACTTTTAAAGAGACTGGCAGACACAGGCGCTGACAGTCGAGCGGCATCCTCTGACAGGCGCAAGGTAAAAATAACTGTGCTCGCAGCAAATTAGACGTATCGTTCGGCTTCTAAGTGAGAGATGAATCTTTGTGTGGATGCTCCTGCCACGCCGTGACACCGGGCCGATACATCAGGCTGTTCATGAGCTCCGAGTGGGACTGTAAACAGATGAGGTCTCGCACCAGCACGCAGAGCACAGTCTCTCCCTCTGTAGGTGATGTACAACGTTGGTTTTTCTGACCAGAAGGAGAAACGTATAGCTTTCCTGTTTGATCATATTAATAAAAAATGTTTCCCCTTTTCGCAGCAGCACTATGTATATTGTTGGTAACCGCTAATTCAACCGCAGCGGCGTTGAGAGCATTATTGTAGATCAATTTACACTTGGACACAAAGCAATACCAATGTTCAAACCATGAATTTGTAAGCTATAATAAATCATAACAATCATAATGGCTTTCATTTCAAATTGTACTTTTTACGTTTCTTTAACCGGTATTTCATTATTTTTTCACTCACACTCGGAGGTCGTAAACTATTAACGTCGGTGCAGACCCTCAGTCGTCCAAGTTCAACAACAAAAGAAAACTCGGCAAAAGATTTAACATTTAAGAGCAAAGACGAACAGCAACTCGGATGAGCAGTAAAAGGTCATAGCTCTTAAAACTTTTATCCAGTTGACAGAATTTAAGTTTCATCAGCTATAGTAAACTATTAACATAAATTTGGATTTATATTTCACTTGAGAAACGTTTGCCTGAACAGCCAAAATGTTAATCTTGATGATATTCCATGACTCAGTTGCTTCATCGGGTAATCAAAGCGCAGTTATTAAATTAATTCCTCACACTCCTGCAGCCAGATCTATTGGTTGTAAGACGATCGCTTAGTTACATAACAACAGTGTTTTGCCAAATGAAACACTTGTAGTTTCCAGTACTGCCTGAAGGTTTGCAGTTCAAACCCCACAATTGATCTGCAAACCTTCAGGCTAGAGGGCCAAACCCATCCAGATAAGTTTTCCTCTGGGTCATAAGTCTTGATGGTCAGATCCTCGTGACAGCAGCACACATGTGAAAGTGCTCACACTCATGTTTTCCGTGTCATTCGATCACTCTGAGCTCGTGTCTCGTGTCACGGCCCGAGGTGTCAGTTTGAGTGGAGCTGGATCCTGCTCGCTGTAAGTAACACCAGAGCAGCAGAGCATTTCCTCCCAATAGCCAACAACACTGTGGTTAATTCATGCGTGTGTTAATCACTTCCAGAGTGAGTGATGGGGACGGCCTTTACATCGTGTCCACAGATCCTTCGCTGTAGAACAAATTGGGGTGCTCAAACAGCAAATCCCACAATAATTTAGGTAATATAAGTCTACAGTACGGCCGCTGGGTGATTATTTTCCTGATTAGTCGAGTGGTTAAACGATTCTTTCCATTGTACATTTAGACTTTCTAGATAAGGTTGACATATAATGGCCGAAAGCTTCTAGTATTAAGTGTAATTTTTAAGAAAATCTGAATTGTTGTTGTCTTTTTTGACATTTGGATTTGATAAGGCCACTGGCTATAAGAAATATAAGAGTATAGTCCAGATCACGATTATAGTGATCAAACTATGACTACAATTATTTTTTTAAAGTCATGGTTAGTTAATTAATCGTTGCAGCCTTAAACCTTTGTGAAACCTCTGTGATACTCCAATTTATTTTATTCTTTTATGTGCCCAGTGAGCTCTGTTACCCTTGACTTGAAATACAATACAAAAAAAGTCCCTATTTCTTTCAGTCCTAGTACATGGCTATTGATACATTACTTTTTAAAAAGGAAAATAATACACAGTTTGTCATACAGCGCACAGAAATTCACTAAAATACGTTATTGTTAAAATAAATATAAGAGAAAAAATGAAAAAAATGTATAAGTTAAGATCAGAAAAAACTTTATTAATCCCGAAGGAAATGTTCTGCCAGAGAAACATTATAGAAATAAAGTTTGACATTATTTAAGTACAAAATCGGCACCTTGATATACCTGCATCAGTTTGTACAGATTCAAATGACTTCTAAAGGTTTGTCAATGTGATGATAAAAATGAGGTGCAATGACAAACCTGCTCTACCTGCGCAGCACACGGAACCTCCACAGATTCCTCAGCCTTATTCCAACACATCACACACAACTGCTCTCTGTCTGTTGGGCTGGTCCGCACAAAAGCACACAGCTGGGGGAGTTCTCCAGAAAAGCCGTTACATTTCTGCTCCATGCTAGTTAAATTACAGAGGAGGTCACAGCGGGGGACTCGGAACACCACCACCAATCATCTCCTGCTATCCTCCCGCTGTATTTGTCAACACACTGCCCGCTGTAATTGGCATAATTGTCAGGCTGGAGCGGACCGGAGCTGGCCGAGGATCTGGAGGCGCTCCCAGGGACACAGCGGCTACGAGAGCGTGTAGCAGCGACAGCCCGCCTGATAAAATGGCTGCCTCTTATCTGGTGTGTGCATATGAAAGGCTTATGTCTTCTCCATGACACATTGTGCGCCTCATCACCGTGGGATTTGCCCAGATCCAGCAGAACACAGGCCCACAGAAAGACAATGTTACATGTGCCGCCTCCTCCAGCGCTGTCAGCTGATGTTTGTGTGTTGTTTCTGCGAACATCAGAAAAACACAGAGGAGGCTGCCTGCGCGCTCGCTGTGGGGGTTTCACTTTCAGACAGAGAAAAGCACAACCCTGAGTGAGATGAACTGCTTAATGACCTTATCACATATTGATACTCAGCTCTTCGATACAAGACTCTTTTCATATTCAGAATTGAACATCATTGTCAGATATGAAGCAGCTCAGGGGGTTTTGTTTACAGCGGGGTTAATTTTAATACAGTTTGTCAATTTGTGTTAATGAAAGAGTATTGAAAATGTAAATTAAACATAAACATATTGATGAACACTGATTGAACTATCTATATATTTAATACAAAATTAACATTGTTTGTGGGAATGAAACTCAAGCTCCAATGAAACATATTATTTTTCGTGAAAAGCTGAACATAGCCGATCACTGAAGCAGGACACTATGAACAAAAGTGCAAACTGACATTTTGAGGTGGAAACTTCATCCTCTGATTGTCTCCATGTTATTGCTTTGCCAAGAATGTTCCACAGTAAGGCATTCAACTTTCTATCTTGGCTCTATTCAATTAAAGGTGTTCAAAAAACCACCTTGAGATAGCGGAGGGCGAGATATTTAAATGTTGATAATATTCTGAATGTTTGTTTTGAAGATATAAAACATTTATAGTTGAAACTGTTACAAAAAGAGCTGATTAAAAATGAAGGTTAAAATAAGGGTATAAGGTAATGTTTTTCGCTTTTGTGATTAGTTTTACAGACATTTCACATTTGTCTCAGAATTAAACCTCAACTAATACGTTTAAAGACAAGTTTTAACACTTTTTTCTGTTGGACTGACATAATATTCTTAACGGGATACCAAAAAAATCTTTGTCCATATCGCCCACTCCTACAAATATGCAGTCTCAGTGGGGTTGCCTCTCCATGGATCTGACCTGTAACTTAACCCCGGGGCATCACTTGCTTGTCTCCATGGAGATTCTAATGCCACAGTTTGGAACACAACAGGCAAAACAACAATGTGTCGCAGACCCTAAAATGCTAGAACGAATGACAAAATCTTGACTAAAACGAGACGAAAAAACAAAACAAAAACTTAAATACTAAACTAGCAATTTACTGTTGGTCAAGTCTGAACTGAACCGAGCGTTGGCCTGTATATTTAGTTTGTAATATGACAACACACTGAGTATTAAGAAGTAAGTATTATTACACAACAGCATTTCAACACAATCTGTTCACGTGTGTCTGTGTTTTGTTGCGGTTGAGCGTGTCAAGTGCTTGTTATAATGAATGAAATAATAATTACAATATTTTAACAATAAAAGCACTTTATTTTCTGCTGCGAAAGCTTGATTTGATAATGACATAGTAAGCGGTGTGTAATTACTGTGATGAGATGGTTGGTTTCATCACCACTGGTATCATTAATCCGACAGCACTCATGTGGCGCTTTGTTTGTTTGCACGTTTACAACCAAAATCAACAGCTCCCCATATGAGCAACAGCGCTGTCATTTGTTTGAACAACCAAGGCGTTTATCTATAAATTTATTTTCAATTTGAGGTAAGCAGCAGTCATGAAATCACAAGCCGGGAGAAGATTATTGTAATTACTGAGCAGCTGCGGCGCACGCGGCAGAGCGGAGGAGCACATTTACTCATGTTACACATAAAAGTGTCTTCATTTGTATGGTAATGATGTCAAACTAAGAGAAGCACGGGCGCTAACATGGCATGACAGCTTTTAGACGCACTAATTATTGCCCCGATTTGTGATGCAATGTGGAGCCTTCGCTGTGACGTAAACAGTTGTACAGAATTTGGATGCAGTCGGTCAGAAGGTCCTGGAATATGTGACTTTTACCTATTGTTTCCTCATAGACAAAAACATACTTGGGAGTTGTGTTTTGAATTGTTGGCAAAACATTGGGTTAGGGTTAGTCTCGCAATTATTTGAATTTATCATTGTCATTCAAATATTGCTTTACTTTAACTAACTAACCAAATTCTGTAATGACTGTGAGCTTATTCTACCCCACAAACACAAATCTACTGGACTTTGAAAACATTAGGTCTACTGGTTGATTTGAAATACATAAGTCATTCTTATCAGTAATTGTGATTTCAATTATGGGCCAAATAATCGTGATCATGATTTTTTCCATAATCGAGCAGCCCAAGCACAACATGATTTTTACTGTTTTAAAACGTGAAAACAGATGTAATTTGATTAAAGTCTTTACATCAGTAACATGTATCAGTCCCATCATCCTAAATATTCTTCGCCACCATTTTATAAGCACTTTTCACGAGTGTCTGAGCCCAGAACGAGCTTTGCAAACAGTAGCATGCTAACAGCACACTTCCTGCTTCTCGTAGAATAAAACGCTATAAACAGATGCAGAGAAAGTGCTTTACTGAGGCGAAACAGATTTTACTTTTATTACAAGTAAAAAAATCAGGTACATGAATTAGTTCTGCTTTTCACATTTCAAAACAATAAGAATCCAGTATAGCGCCGGTATAGGTATCCAAAAGTGTTCTAAGAAGCCTGGATTTAAGATAATAAAGGACCTTTAAGTGCAGAGTAAATTAGCATAATAAGTGTCTGGTTTGGAGAAAGGTAGCTCATGTTTATGTTATGTTTATTAAAAACACGCAGGAGCCCAGGGGATGTGTTACTTTTTAGGCCCGGAGACAGGGCTCGTATGAAAATGTGCTTTTCCCAGAGCAGCAGCATGAGTTAAAGTGTAATGCTAGCATGGTGCGTTCCCTGGGGTTTTTGTTGCCATTTGCACTGCTAGCGCTGCAATCCCCCTGACAGGGCTGTTTATAAGCGCCGCACTATCACAGGCTGAGCAGTAGGACGAGCCTTCATTAGAGATTAGAGTGACCGGCGCAAAGTCCAGCAGCAGCAGCGGCGTTACCACGGCATGAACCAACAAGCACACATCACACACTTCCTCTGCTTAACGCGCTGTGAAAACCCAATGCGCATTAGTGAACGACACCCAAGACATTTTTTAAATTGGCGACAATTGATCTCCTCAGAGAGAAAAACAAGCACACTTTGTTGGAGTCGAACAAAGCTGATTTCACCGCTGCAAGCCTGAAGACAGAAACATCCAGGAGGAGAGGAACACGCAGACGATTCTACTGGAGTTGATGGAAGAAGTGCGGTCATGACCTTGTTACAAATAAAAATCTAAATTATTATTACTATTTTATAACATGCACATTTTACATTTTAAATACAGATCTTCAGCATTTAGAGAAAAAAAAACAACAACTACTAACTGCTAAACTGAATGAATGAACTAGTAAAATAGAAAAGTATCCCGCATTGCAATACAAAGATTTTATGGTTGTAGAAGTAATAAAGTATTGTGATTTCACTGATTACTCTGTCTATTCAATAAAAATAAAAGTACAATGAACTACTTTCTGTTAGCAGTGATATAGGAGTTCGTTCTGCCGCTCAAAACCCAGAGCAAATACATTTTTCTCCTCTACAATACATAAGTAATTGCTTTAAATAATAGTCCTAACAGAAGGGTAAGCAGGTTATAGACATTATTCACCATGACAACATACATTACATTATATTTTCAGCATTCGTGGTTTGCTAATTGTGTCCATTCAGGTTGCTCTTTTAGTTTTATATATGATAATCTTCCAGTCTGTATTGCCTTCACCTAAACGCCAATGCCATTGCAGTATATAACATGATATCAAATCACCATAACTGTATTAAATTGTGGCCAGGGTGAGTTTAAAGGTGCTGCTAACAAAGACTCCATCCTCTGTGCGTCACCGCTGCAGTGCAATGTGCAATGCTCCGATAATATTTCATGCAAACGAATGTGAGAACACTTCCCTGCCGGCCAGAGGAGCGAATAAGAACAGGCAATTATCAGAATGCCTCCAGGCCAGAAATGATGGAGATTGCACAGAACGGGGATATTTAGCCCTTAATGAAGCAAATGTTTTGGGAGAAGTAGAATCTGGTGAGGGTAGAGTGTGAGGGAGAGGGGAGGCAGGGGCAGGTGCAGAGCTCAGACAGGTGCAGGGTAGAGGCAGGTGAGAGGAAGAGGCCGGTGAGAGTTAGAGGAAAACACTGAAGCAAGGCAGAGGAAGCAGCAGGTGAGGGGTAAAGGCAGGAGAGGAGTGGAGGAAAACACCAACCAAGGAGCGACTGAGGCAGGTGAGGGGTAAAGGCAGGAGAGGAGTGGAGGAAAACACCAACCAAGGAGCGACTGAGGCAGGTGAGGGGCAAAGGCAGGAGAGGAGTGGAGGAAAACACCAACCAAGGAGCGACTGAGGCAGGTGAGGGGCAAAGGCAGGAGTGGACTAAAAGCTGGAGAAAGAGGCCAGTATGGCAAGATTAATCGCATCGAATTGAAATCAAAATCAAGGTTCAAGATTAACTTTATTATCTCACTAGTGGAAAATTTGTCTTGGGCTATTCAACCATGCTGCTATCAAAGCTGTGCAAATAATAAAGCGCAATCCATAAATACATCTTACATAAGAAAGAAAACACAAAGAAATACAATTTGGAATAAGGCGCAGTTCCAGAATCCAACCCTATCTGTCGAGATTCAATAACCTAATAGACAGTGGCACAAAAGAGGTCTTAAGTCTTTTCATGAAACGGCGTGCAACCCCGCACCTTCTCCCTGAAGGTAATAACTCGTCCTCTGTACAGAGCAAGCAAAGGGTCCTTCAGAGTCTTATAGCCCTGATGCAGAGCCGGCTCAGAGATGCTCTGCAGAGGAGTGTGCTCCTGTTCACACACCCTGTTTTTAAGCTGAAATCACTATTTGAATAGACGCAATTGGGAAATCACAATTTTCGAAGTACCATAATTTCCTTCACAAAGTACAGAATATGCTGTTTTATTCTGCATTAAAACTAACCCTGTAGTTTAGATCTGCACAAACATGTTTGTTTACTAGTTTTATTATATTATTCAGTTCTATTGTCAACTCTTCTGGACGCATTTACAATGTCAACTTTGAACAAGATCATATTTTAAAAACATAAATTGCAAATCTAATCGCAATACTGCAGCCTTAGACCAGTACTTTCAGGCCAGTATACCACTGACAATGTGTCGTTTGTGTTTCTTAGTACACCATTGTTGCATTGCCTTTTGTGGGCCATTTGAATTTAGCTTGAAAATTTAAGGGCAACATAATACTCTTTTATGTGATACAAGAAGATAATAAAGAACCAATTGGTAACTATGCTTTTAATAGCCTTAATAAAGCCTGAACAAAGACCTAATTTACAAAGAAGAAAAATGTTATCAAGAATGATTAATAACTCTATTATAATCCTATATAACCCTATAACACTGTTAATAGTATTTATTTAAGCATGAATCATTTGCAATCATCTATTTGTTCTTTGTTCATGCCTTATTATGGTTAATCAAACTGTATTTATTCTAAAATAGTGCCAACTAATTGCAATACTTGTCACATTGTATAGCCAATATTGCAAGAATCACATCTGCACTCGTTCCTCGAATTTAGTAAAAGCAGCACTTTCCTCAAATTGACATGAAAGTTTAATCACGACATTAACATTCACCGGCGTCCTCTTGCAGAACCTGCTCGCACCGGTTCACCACAACTGCCCCGACCAGCGACGGACACCGAGAAACAGGAGCCGGCCGGTCCAGATAAACCTTGAACTCCAACGCGGCGCTGGATCTGTGAATGACTGCGGCTCACTCATTCTCTTTGTCTCCTGTCCATCTGAGCACATGACCACATAGCGCGGTTAACTTGACCTTTCCAAGCGCGTGTCAACATCAGAAACCATTTCCAGCTCATAGTCTGACCACAGAATGAATAAAAAGTGATTGAGAGCAGTCGTGGTCGTTTATTGTCAATCCGAATCCAATCGTGGTAATTATTGCGGTGTATAACATGAAGAATTAGCCTGATGAGAGGGAGCAGGGCAGGGTTATGTTAAAGAAGAGCGCCTCTGACAGCTTGAGTCAGCAGATCACTTTGAATGGGCCAGCCGCAGCAGTTTGGTGTGGTGATGTGATGGGAGAGGACGAGGCCCAGGGCATGCACAAGAACAGGTGCTTCATCAGCAGACAAGATGTGACAAACCACATCCTTCTACAGCTAATGCATATAGCCGCAAATGCCATTATGTTATAGATTTAAATACTACAAACGTCTGCCTTGATAGAGCTGCGACAGAAAACTATTTTGGCATAAAGTAGGGCTGCACAATTAATCAAAATAAAATTAAAATCGAAATTTGAATGGATGCAATTATTTAGCAAATCGCTGCAATTTTTAACGTGCAATAATTTCCCTCAAACAACAAAATATCCTCCTTTATGCTGCATAAAAATTGCTAACCCTGTAGTATAGATTTGTTAAAACATGTTCTGAAACAAGCCTCAAAAACGTGACTAAAAAGCAGCTAAAAGTGACAAAAACGGGACAAAAGCTTGACAATAGTGCAAGTAAAAGCAACAAAAGCAAAACAAAAACATGACTAAAAGCGACAAACACACCTAAAAACGCAACTAAAAGTTACAAAACCTTCTGAAACACGTGATTCTTTTATTTGTTTGTCAGTTCATATTTCAGTCTTTTTGTCAATTCTCCTGGTTGTGTTTAAAATGTGAACAAAATTCCAATATTAAAAATATAAATCACAAATCTAATCGCAATCGCAAAACCAGCCAGAAAAATGGTGAAGCTCTAGCACCAAGTCCTCAACCTGACAATCCGTGGAATTGTTTCTGGATATCAAAAATGTGGGAAATACAATTACTTGAAATGTCTTCTCCTCTTAATTCTGTTGTTCGGTTCAACAATGCGTATGTTTTTGTTAATCATCTATAAACCTTGACTTGTTCACAATTGTGCACAACAAATAAAGACCGTAATATAAAAAAGTAAATTTCAAAATATGATTAAAAAGTAATGACGATACAGTAAATGGCTCTATCAAATAGTTTCAAGCTGCTTGCAAATAAAAGCTTTTGTAAAGATAAAAATTGTGTGTGTGGACTTTAGAAACCTGTAAAGGGCGATCTGTTTGGATAGAGGAGACAACTCAGATAGAGGACCCAATTATGCACAACAGTCAAAAAAAAAACTAAGACTAAAAAATAAAAATCAAGCGCTCATCTGCCAAAACAAGTTTTTATTATTATTGTACGCATACTTTTAATAACATTACAGTTCAGGGTATTTCCTCAAGAGGGGATGGAATAACATGTCAAATAATATTAATAACAATAATAATGATGATGATGATGATGACGATGATGATGATGATGATGATGATGATGATAATAACAGTATTGCACTAATGTAGATGTGGCCTTTGGAAACACAGTTTATTCTTTTTCTTACAGTAAGCCTTCCATATTTTCAACCTCTTTTTAATTGTTATCTAAATATTGTATGTTTCTTCATTAAATCTATCTTTTAAATAATTAAACATGTGTGATATGATGCACTTGTTTATGATTATAAATACCACACCAGTTTTTGCATATGCAAAGACCAACATGTTCAAAAGCTTAAAATACAAATTCACATGTTTGGCCTTTACACAATGCATCCACTCACAAAACACAAGACTCTGTTTAACTGATGTGAGATGAATGCATCACTAATTCTGGTACTTCTCTGATGAGGAAGCACGCTCTGGAATTAGAGATTTAAAAATAGACCCTTCATTGTAGGAGGCTTTGTGTGGGGGGTGGATGATTGTAACCGCGGCTCACAAACATGCATCCGAACAAGCGTTAAAGATCTGAGGGGAAACAAACTGGACAAAGCCATCATTAACCATCACAGAACAGCATCATTCATTGATCAAATATAATCTTAGCAAAAACAAGCACCGAAAAAAATATTGACTTTAACAAGTATCAATATTGAAAAAAAAAAATCACATTAACAGAATGCATTTGGATCTTTTTTAAAATCAAATGTCAAGAAGAAAGACTATTGTTTTGTGATGGACGATATACTGGATCCAGTATCAGACAATATTGATTTATTTATCTATCGGTATCAGCTGATCTTTGTTGGGCAGTGCTCCAGTCTGTATGTGCCCATGAGCCATTACCAGTTAGTCCTTGTGATGCATCAGATTTGTCTTTTTGAACAGACTCATGAGTAACAATGGGCATATAAGAACAATTAGGCTAAAAACATAATGCAAGACATTATTTCTTTTCCCAGATAAATGCATTCTAGTATTATTTTCATGGGTCTTAAAATTGAATTACATTTCTAAAACAAGACAAATGTCAGCTATTGGCCATAGCAGCAAGCCAAATATTGGCAAAAAAATAAATTAATTAATCAATTTAAAAATCCATCTCAATGCATCCCTAATGTTGGCTCTCTTGGGGATATCTGATTTCCACACTGCAAACGGAGAAAGTATGTATCCCTAGCTCTCACAAACCCTTTGGCACATCATTAATATCCACATTTAATTTATGTGTGTGCAGTTATACGGTTGTAGAAGTGCTTTTTCAGAGATTCAAGTGAAACTCAGGTGGTGACAGCAAGCACAGCCAATCAGAACGCTTCTTTTGACTCTAACTTCCTGGCTGAAGAGAGATAAAATACTTATATTATTACATATTTATGTGCAGACAGCATGCAGAGGCATCATTTTTGTCAAAAAGTCCTGTTTTTACAATAAACTCTATGGGGGAAAACACAAAATTTAAAGTCAGATACCCCAGCTTTAATTATCATTATATTGACACCGCGCAAATCAAGTTTTCATTTTTTGTATTGCGACAACACTGTAATCATAAGTATCGATGCTAAAAGTGGCAGTTTAGTTAAGCATTAGCCCAGAACTGGATGGTTGCTGGTTCAAGCCCCAGCCCTAATCCCCTGTCGTACTAAAGCGGCAGGTCGTAACAGGAAGGGCATCTGCTGTAAAAAATACATAACACACACTGGTTCAGTCGATCGAGGCGTCTCTCATCAGAGTCAGTGCATCTTCAAAGAGCTATATCCTGAGCCCACGATTGATCCGACACTTTTTCTCACACTCGGAAGCACACCGTGGAATACATTACTCCAGCGCTGTCTATCTCCTCTTACTCATCGGCCGTGTATTAATTAGCTTGAGCGTGCTAATGAGAAAGGCTAATTGAATACACTGTCGGTCTCCTATGTCTGCCATGTTTACCCAAAAGTTGCTGAAATGAATGAAAAAAAAATCCCACTTGTATAAATTATAATAATCCCAGTTGGAGAGGGAAATCACGGAGATGAAAGCAGAGACCTGGTGTAAGTGTGTGTCAAAAATCCAACATCTTTTTTCAAACAGAAGACCTGAATCAAACAGTCACATCCTTACTATTATTTATTGAACGTTAAAACGAAACACGTCATCACACAAGTTCACTACAACATTTAGGGAGTCTGTTAATGGATACGTATTTTCATTTCACTGCAGAAAGTAACAACATTTTGGACAGTATAAACAAACGTAAAATGCAATTATTAATGGCTTTTTCCAGGGCCAAATGGTGTGCGTTTGTGTATCGTTTTTGGGCTTAATTCATGTCCAGATGGCGACCTTTGAAACCTTTTCTACGATGGAACACTCCTGGATGAATGAGAGATAACACCGACCATAAATTATGATATTGTGAGCGCAAATTGATGTAGATGTATGATGTATGTTCATACTTGTGTAGTATCCTAAGCATTCAAGATAATATTGTCTCAGATCAGAATAAAAATCCGAAAAGTTTTATTGCCATTGTCAGTGAACCAAAACTACAAACTTGGAACTTCGGCGGAAACACAAAACAATGAATAATAATAATGGAAAGTAATATAGAACATGAAAGTAAGGGAATTCAAATTTAAATAAATGAATAAAATATGCTTAAATACAAAATATATACAGCAAGATCAGGACAGCAGTGCAAACTAACACTGCAATGGATGACATCTGGTTCATAATAATGTGTGAAACATAGTGTGGCTCACTGATGCAACTGAACACACACCAATAGTTGCTTTTTGGATTTTTATTTTTATTACCAGCATCTATTAATTTACCAACTTTGAGAAAGAAAAACTCTTGGGAAAAAAGTGGCATTTTACCTGAGGCAGTCTTACCGCAAGCCGCAGAATTTTCTTCACGTTAACAAATGTTCTTACAGTGAACACCAAACCTTCTCATACACAATGCTTTTAAAAACACAATGAAAGGCGTCTTTAATACATTTATGATTCTTTCTCCTCGCTGTCTGGCCTGTGCTCTTGTCATGGGCTGTAATTGAGAAAGTGGTGTAGAAACAACATCGCATTAAAAGCCTTAAACCAGCTTTTCCCACACAGATATTGACAGAATCACAACTTAGCGCCGACTGCTTTAGATTCCGAGCAAAGTGACAGATCGCTGCGAGCAAATAAAGGCGACGCGCGGTGTTTGTTTTACAGTGACAGAAATCGAGTGAACAGCTACAACATTCTTAAAGGCTGACACAAGAATACAAGTTTAACTCCAGAGAAGCCATTTGTTTCAATTTCCCTGATGCATTCATTGGAACATGGCAGATATGAAAGGTACAAAGAGTCTAACATTGGCAAGGCTTTGTTTGGCCCAAATGAGGCTGCAGGAAGATCAGGAAGGGTCTTCTGTCTATGTTTGTACACTTGGGTTTAAAGTAGGCATGGACAATTCATCAAAATTGAATGGAAAATTGCAACTCTGGTCGCAAAGGCTGCTATTTTTGAAGTTCAATCATTTCTACAAAAAACAACAAAATATCCTGTTTTATCCACATGAAAAGTTGTCAGAATAGAACAGACAAAAGTGCAACGAAAACACGATTAAATTGGCAAAAAACACGAGTAAAAGCAAAAGAACGCGACTAAAAGTGACAAAAAACACTCCTAAACGCGACAAAAACACGAGTAAAAGCGACAAAAACAGTATTTATTCATTAGTTTGTCATTTCATATTTCAGACTTTCTGTCAATTTAAAATGTGAACAGAATCGCATTATTAAAACACAAACCGCAAATCTAATGCACAATTGCAATACTGGTCAGAAAAATTGCAATTAGATATTTTCCCAAATTGTAATTTCAAGATGGAAGACTGTATTTCCTATTCCTACCTCCAGTCACCTGTCAGTCACTGTCAACGCGCTCCTTTCCTTTGTCCCACAGATTCAGCGAAGTATAGGGGGAGGGCTTTTTTTCCCCCTAAAATTATATTCATTGCCTGACATCTTTAGCTACACCAAATAATCAAAATTTAATGGCCACAAGACGAGACAGGGAACGAAAATACTTCAAGAAGATGTGATTTTGGTATAATCTATTCAAAATATAGTGAGGTTCAATTCACAAATTTGGCCTCACAATTTTTTTAATGTATTCTATTATATTGCTGCTGCCATATTGCTTTTTTATACTACAGCTTCTCAATGTAACTGACCAGTGCTTAACCCATTTTGTTTGTTCAAGCCAAGTGTAAATCTTCACAAATGTGGAAGATTATCTTGGCGTTTTTATCGTGCAAGATTCTGTTGCAAGAGATCTAGTCCAATCCCTACTGCAATTATTTAAGTACAAGCAAACTGTAATTAAGAGCTCTACAAACATGTTCTGAAATGCATGTGCTTCTTGTACGAGTTATTCAATTCATAATTTAGTCTTCTCTGAAACTGAAGTGTTCCTGGATGCTTCACTCTTAAAAATTTGCCCAAAATTGTTCAGCCCTATAGAAGTTCAATAAATGATCAATAAACTACTAAATCTTTTATTTGTCAGTTTGCATTTGCAGTATCTTGTGCAACTTAATTAATTTCTTTAGCCAGAAGAAACAAGGTTGAGCTGAAACCTTATTATCTTTTATAAAACAAAGGCTGAAAAATGATTTAAGTCAGATCAAATGAATGCAGCGAGGACTGAGATAAACATGTGATAAAAGCATTTATAACATACTCAGACAACAATAATACTCTCTTTTGTTCTTGTATGTGGTGTCTGAGAACATGCCTGTGCTGACGCTGCTGCTGCTGCTGCTGCTGCTGTGGTGGAGGCTGGACTGAGGCAGAGCTGAGCAGGTTGACAAGGACCTGTGCTCAGCAGTAGGAGCGCTCTCATCCAGAAAGCAGAGGCCCAGGGGAACACAGCCAACAGTACGCCAAAAACTACTTCAAAACAACAAAACAAGCCCAAAAGCTTCCAGAAGGAGAGAGCGGTGGGTGATTACCAGCTGCTCTCATGTACAGACTCTTCATCAGCTCTGAGGGAGGGGCGGGGCGCACCTCGGCCTCAGCGTGACGGCGGTAAACTCATCATCAGCAATCAGATAATGGCAGGGTGCAGGGGGGCAGCGCGCTCAGATGGGTCAAGGAGCTCTCAGCCTCGAGCAGCGCTCCAGCTGTGGATATGAGAGACTTACAGGGCGGCCGTGTGACATGGCATTGCATTTAGATACAACACACTGAGTTGTCATTGCCTCGTAGAGAAGTTAAAACTGGAACCACTGGAAGGAACACACTGGCACTGACAGACGGGGAGAAAATAACATCCTGGTGCAAGTGGACCCTTCCATCTCCTGAGCAGCTGCATTTGAAAAAGAACAGTTTACTGTGCCAGAAGAGAGTGTGATAACTGTGACTACACTTGTTATGTTTTGTGGGTGAAATTAATTCAAACAGAAAAGCTGTGTGTGTCTAAACTGTCCGGGTTTCATTATCTCCGTCCATGATTAGCGTGTTCAGTGCCTTTGGACTAAGTTCATTGCCTTGCACATTCTGTGCTTTCATCTTTGTAATTAGTACTGAAGCAGCATTTCTTTTATTTCAAATGAATGCATGTGCATAAAATCAATCTGAGGACTCTTTTGGCAAGGCTGTTTTTCTTTGTTATTTATGATGATAAATTCCTTTCATGCATCTTAGATGTTCTGAGCAGAGGAGCCTGCTAACCTTGAGAGTTAGTTTTAACTCAGGCGCATGCAGATCCTCTGGGGAGCTTTACGTTCTGCCTGATGGCAATCAGAACAGGAAAAGAGAGAGAAAACAGAAAGTTTGGTGCTCATGCCAAAGTGTGGAGTACAATTGTTCATGTGTCTGTCTGGAGAGCACCCCCTAGTGCTCGGGAGGGAGTCACTCATTGTTTGCTCTTCACTATTCTGAATGAAGAACAGCAGAAGTCTAATGGCCTCTGCTGGGACGTGTAATCAAACGCCCCCGCCCTCTCCCTCTGTAATCAGCAGAAGGCATGTTGTGACGACCTTTTGAGAGCGCTGCTGTTCCCTTGTCTCATCTAAATTCTACACACCGATCATTTCTCATCCTTTGTTCCTCTTTGAGGCTCGTGGATCATGAAGCCTGCTCAGTCCAAGGCCGTGAGAGCAGGTAGCGACCTCTGACCTTTCTGACCAGCTTCACCTACGACATCTAAACCACATCCAGTGTTAGGCATCAGTACTGGATTAATGCACCCAGACTTTACATGGAAGTTCATTGCAAAACAGATTCCTTAGTTTTGAAAAAATATACTTATCTTTGTTAAATGTATAACTGATGATTTATGGAATTTAGGACAGTAGGCCATTCTGTTTTCATACTTTGTCATAGAATGTTAATTTCTTACTACAACAATGGCCTGTCCAAGCACTCACTCACAGACCACACACATACAGGTAAGTGTCTTGCCTCAGGACACAACAACAGTGCACACTGATCAACGCTGGGCTCAAACTGCCAGCTTGATACTTTATACTTCATACTTCATACTTTTTTGAGAAAATTACTGATATCACATAGTCATTATTGGCAAAGCAGTAGTCGAAATGAGTAACACCTTTTGAGCAGAATGAAAATGAGAGCCTCTCACTGTTCAAAATTTTACATCCTATAACAGGCCTATTTTATATTGTTTCTATGAACTCCAGCCCGTCCTCTGACCACTCTGGAGCTGTTTAGTGCCCCCTCTCCTTCTCTTCTCTGGGCTCACCACCAGAGACCCGCTGCCTCTGTGCTTCTCTGTCCTCGGCCTTTGAGTCAGACAAAACGCAACATCAATAATGCTTTTTCTCCCCCATTTCCTCTTTGATGCAACTTCAAAAAGCCAATGGACAGCCCTCCGGAGGCACACGGAGGAAAAGCCAGTGGTAAGAAACACTCGGAATCAAAGTACAAGAGAGCAAAACTTCACCCTTCTTTTAAGCACTCGTAACTTCTTGGCC
Source organism: Rhinogobius similis (assembly GCA_019453435.1). NCBI lineage: Eukaryota > Metazoa > Chordata > Actinopteri > Gobiiformes > Gobiidae > Rhinogobius > Rhinogobius similis. The sequence continues at coordinate 16,793,421 of CM033628.1, forward strand.
CCAAAAGGCAACAACAGCAGTTTAAGAATTTTGTTTGGCAATGCAATACAGTAAAACGTATTTGTAAAGAACACTGGTAAAAAAAAGCCCGAATAATTACAAGTGAATTAACCAGTGAGCTCTGCAAAAGTCTGGTGCTGACAGAGAAAGAGGTCTGTCTGCAAATGAATGCTGCATAACTGGAAGACACTTCAAAGGGTCTATAAGCGTCTCCTGGAACGCACAGAGAAAGTCAAGTGCAAAATGAGACTTGAGCTGGAGGAGCTTAGGCCAATGAGGATATCTACCTGACTAGAGAACCAATGAGAACCCACAATACGCAATCTTTAAAGGTGCACTATGTAGGCGGAGACGGTATTACGTTACTTGGAATGTTCCACACAAGCAAACATATCAATATTTCAGTTATTTGACTGCGTGTGTGTTTGTTTATTGCAGAAAAATATCTTGAAAAACATACATCCTCACTGTGGGCGGTGTTGCTTCTCCACAGATCTGGGGTCTTATTTATAAACCGTGTGTACGTACAGAAATGTTACGTACTTTCCATGCTAAGTTTTTGATAAAAAGACAACTTGACATGAAAAATTAGCCAGAAATTGTCCAAAAATGTATTCACAGATGAGCCAGAAGGTGATGTGAGACTCAGAGACGAGAAGTTAGCAAGTTTGTGGACGTTTTTGGATGTTTGGGTCTGTTTTGTTTTGTCTGTACCAGGGTTGTCAAAAGTATCAGAAATCACATAGTAATCAATACAAAAACTACTCTCAGAACTAGATACTCTTTTGCGCAAGTACTGATTCTAAAACTACTCTTTTAACAGGACAAAATGTGACAGTTTTAGGATGATTTTGAGCTTTATCAGAACGAGTATAAGACCACAATGTTTAATAAAGAAAGTATTATTAGAGTTGAAAATGTCAGTCTATTGTCTAAAACCTTGCCCTAAAAGATCGTTTGTAAATTTCATTGTGGTATCGAAATCGTAAAAGAGAATCAAGTATATTTCTTAGTATTGAACTGAGTTTGAACATACATGTACAAACATGTTTAGTACAAATTCCACACGTTTAATGCTATACTGTGGGACATTCAAGACCAAATCTTCATCCTCGTGGAGACCAGCAGATGGCAAATCATCAGTAAAGTTATGTAGTGCACCTTTGATTATATAATGAATAACAGTGGATTCGTTTTTCATTATAATCAGTTGGACCAGAATCTCTTGTAAAATTCCTTATTAATTAGTTACATTTTCTTCCTTTTCTTGTTAAAATAAAACTGATATTCTTTTCCATCTGAATCTTAGATCGTCTTGAATCCTTAGAGACCAACACCCCCTTCAGTAAATAATTATTTTGTACAATTTGCTGGCTGTGAAATGGATGCTACTATAACAACAAACAAAAGCAGATTGTGGGTAATTGTCCATCAGTGGAGGCTCTCCCGAGTGCAGCTTCCATCCTCACTGCTCTGGAGCCAAATCAAAAATCTATGCTCTCTGTAGACATTCAATACCTGATTAAAAGAAAAGCTAATATTTACTGCCCGCACTTCTTCTTTTCTCTCTCACTGGCGTTTTCTCTGCACACTTTGGAGCACAGGCCCTGGTACTTCATTTAAGGCTATAACACTTTCTGGTGGTGGATCTACCAACTGCTTGTCTCCATGGAGATGCTTTTGCTATGCTTGGAATGTTTCACAGTATGGAATTAAACATATATCCGTGAGTAGGGGTGGGCAATATATCAAACTTTTGATAATATCACGAATGTTGTTTTGAAGATATGCAAAATTTGAATATTGTTTATAGTAAATAAATAAAAACAAGCTACAAGAAAAGTTAATTTTATGATAATAATACAAATAATATTGTTGCAAACTTTCAAATAAGGGTATAAAGTGATATTTATGTACCTTTGGGATTCATTTTACAGGCATTTCACATTGTCTGATAATTAAACATCAACTGTTGGACCGACATAACTGACATAATATTGTCTGAATATCATTATCAGGAAACTCCAAATATATATAAACTGATACATGAATTTCAGAATGATGAAAATATAGGATAGTTTAAATAGCAATTACCTATTTAAAACAAAATATCCTATCTTTTGAATGGTGTCCTCAAAAACTCATGTATATCTTGCATTTATTCATTTAAAGAGTATTGTATTGCAAAAAAATACTTGAAAAACATGAATTTTTACTGTGAGCAGGGATGCCTCTCCACAGATCTGCCCTGTAACTTGATCATGTTTGTCTCCATAGAAATATATGTTTAATGCCATGGTTTTCAACCAGTGTGTTGGGGAACACTAGTGTGCATTGAGGTATTGCCAGCTGTGCCATTAAAAATGTCCAACTTGAGGAAACATATTCACAAATGGCTTTGATTGAAAAAGTTACAATTGTGGAGTGTCCTGGGCAAATGTCTGATCCTAAAAAGAAAGCAAATAGATAAAAAAAAATCACCAAGCAAAATTTAAAGAACCAGACACAGTGGCACGGACAGCTTTGCTACACTATACAGCTTTTTTTCTCTCTAAAAGGTGTGATTTATAAATATTTTAGGTCTGCTGCTGAATCATTTCAAGCAAAAAAAAAAAAGTGCCGTGACACACACACAAAAAACTGCTGTAAAACATTCCAGCCAACAATATCCCACCATAACCCCTCATCAGAAAAGTTACACGTGCAATTTAATCCAGTAGTTAGTTTAAAAACAGGAAACTAAACAGACATTGCCCTGTGAATCAAAGCAGTTATTGCTGTGGTGTGTTTCATGTCTCTGTGGTCTATGATCCTCAGACACAAAGAGGAGGATAACTTCTCACCCTGCTACAAGCCGTCTGCACACCACGCCACAATAGTTCTTTAGAGGCTTCATTATATCTACAGTAGACACTTCCACCTTTCCACACATCAAACAACTTTCTTTAATTATGTAATTGGAATTTTTCATCTTAATTGTGCTGAGTAGGCTGGCTAATTTGCATGGCCTAATGAGAGGGATGTTTCCATTACTGGTAATTAGCTCCATGAGAGGCGGTGGTGATAACATGAGAGGCTCAGCACAGAGGGAGAAGTGGGCAGGAGCCAGTCTAACGTGCATGTTCAATATAAGGACGCGATTGTCGAGAAGAGATTAGATGTTTCACAAGTGGTGGTTCAGGTCCCAACGGCAGGCCATGGGTTGAATTGAATTTTTTGAAACATTATAGGAAAACAGTGATCTTTTAAACTTACCCACTGTCATTTATAAACCAAAATAAAGTAAATTAAACAGAATTAATAGTTATTTGCTCAAGCTGTGGTTAAAAAAAAATATAGAGGGAATTATTTTTTGTCGTGACACTTTAATAAAAATTGTCGCAGTTTATAAATTATTAGCGATTTGAAAATAAAACACGCACGTGCACTAAGTTGATGTCATTCTGGTGTAAAATGTAAGCACCAGGACCAGGAGTCTATGAGAATGCTGCTGTTACTGTTAACTGCAGCAGACAGAGCGACGTGTGGAGAGACAGCCAATGTCACTCTGGGTTCATCCATTTCTCTGGCAGAAAATGACTGCTGCGATTTAGATGAGTTTCCTATAGCGCTGCGTGTTCACATTTTAATTTAATTTTTGACACTGTCCCTAAATCCCATCATGATAGGAGCAGCTCCAGCCGGAGCGCAAGAGGCAGAGCACTGAGCAGAGCACTGAGCAGCCCCTGCCATTTACAGCACATTATCAAGTTGGACAAACCCTGGGTTTTATCTGATAACACGCTGCAGACTGTGCAACACACACACATACACACACGAAAATGATGAACAATTAAAATACTATAATATCTGTTCTGTAAAGAGTTATATATTTAAAAAAAAACTTCATAAGAGAAAAAATATGGTAAAATAATATATAATGTATTGATGGATTGAATATATTATAACAAAAAAAGAAATATGAAAATGTTAAAATGTGCAATCAATCAAGCATGCACTATTTATCCTGAAAGCTGAGAGAATGCCTCTAAAACCCTTGTGCACCTTTACTGTTTGTAAAATAGGAGCAGTTTCTTTGTTGCTGTGCGCGGTGCACCTGAGCCCGACTCGGAGCAGCCCTGTGCAGGCATGCGTGAGCGTGCCGAGCGCAGCAGGAGCTCCATGTGCGCATGTATGACTCTGTGATGGAGGGGGAGGCAGCACTGGGATTAACACTCTACATCAACAGCACCATGACTGGGAGGACCCATGGCGCTCTCGTGGCCACACATGTAAACCAAGGCCAAAAATAGGTCAGTGGAACAAACACAGACTCACACATGCTCCAGAACTACTCTAAGAGAGAGAGGTGAGCTCCAGAGCCTCCACACACAGCACTGACGCGTCCCCAGTCAGGAGCCCTCTCCTCTGGGCTGAAACTACCACATGTTGTCCCCCCCTCGACCTCTGGACCTTTAGCCTGGCTCTATCCTCCGCGGCTGTGGAACTTGTGCCTGAGCTGAGGAGACAGGCGCGACAGCCCACAGACGCTGTGGTTTGTGTTTCCTCAGCAGCAGCAGCGAGAAGCACAGATTCAGTCTACACTATTGTGCACAAAACCTCCGAACAGTAGAATCAGTTGTATGAATGAGAACCTCACAGCCTTTGCACTGGAGCCATCAGTAAAGCGCTTCTCGCAGCTTCCCTCCCTCTTTCCCTGTCACACTCATGCCTTGCAAATGAAAAGCAAAGAGTTGGCAGCCAGTGAATAGCAGCACTTACTTGTTACTCGGAGCACAGATGGACATGCATGCAGACTGCTCTTACCTTTCATCGCTGAAATCACAAAATACATCATTAAGCTTCCAGTCCATATGAGAGCGAGTATGTGCAGCGCAAAGCCTTCCACTGCTGTCTCAGCAGCAGCTGGCCACCACAGCTCTGCCTCTCTGCTGCGAGCATGACCACACCAGAATCCATGTGACTGTGACATCACGCCCCCGCCTGCCTGGCCCCGCCCCCTGCTCTTTGATTGGCACAGCATGCAGCCAGTAGGGGCGCTGAGAGCTCAGGCAGGGAGCTGGCTGTCGTCCCGCTGATTGCAGTCTTGAGGAGAGACTTGGTAGACACAGCACACTCACACTGTCTCCCAAACATGATCCTTTAGCAGCAGATTGTGTCCTGTTCAAATCTCTCCTTCTTCTGTTTGTCAAATACACACACATTTTTATTTGTTTATTGTGTGCGCATAATCCTGGAATAAAACATCTGGCTACTGCTTTTATTCACATTCATTTTATTTTGGTACTTTATCATTTTATATTTCTGAACCCAAACTTTCTATTTGGACTATGTTATTTTTAATCCACCTGATTTTTGTGCACTCTTTACAGATTTTATATGTGATGTAAATAAGTAATTTAAGTGAACTTTTTGGTAGTTGGTTTGATAGTGTCCCGTCTGCAAATATGTATAGTAGGTTTACCCCCCCACATACACACTCACACACACACACACACTCTGTTACCCCTTCCCCTCTCTCTCTCCCCTCCTCCTCCTTCTCGCTCATCCGCTCTCATATGATAATCTGTTCTGACTCCTAACCAGCTGCCTCTCTCTGATACAATATTCTGGTTTTAGTGCAATCCAGCCTTGGCCAAAAACCACATCGCACTTGGCATTTCCCAGAATAAGCTGAAGCTGGAATATTAACTACCAAAATATATACACCAGGAAAATCATATTTTTATTGCCGACTCCCCTCTCATTACACTGGAGGAGACCTTTTTATAATGTATGTGTCCGGATGTTAACCACCATATTCATTTGTTGTCCTTGTATTTATGGACGATAGGTAACGATACATAATATGGAAATGAGGTGTCAGCGGTTGCGGGCATAAATCTCCTCCTGACCATGTTTTATGGAGACCTCCGTGATCCATTACAAACACTAAAGCCATTAACTAACAGCGTGTCAACCGCAGCTCTGTGCTAACGGCTAATGAGTGCAGGCTTAGAGCATGAAGAGGCGCAGAACAGACGTGAGACGGGCCAAACGCTCACACTGATGTTTCTGAAATGAGGCAGGACTCAAACGCATCAATGAATATATTTTAGTCTGCTATTAATCTTTGTCATGAAAAAAAGAATCAAGCATGTGCTATAACAGTATATTCGACTAACCTCTGTATGTAAAACCGTAATAATGAGCAAATAACATACTATACTTTGACTAAACAGTGTTCAGCCACTGTGTCTATGTGGCGTGTTGTGTGATTTCAGTTCTGTTTTAACTTAAGCACATTCACTTAAACTGTTCAGATAATTTTAGCTTGATTTCACAACAAAGGATTGTATTGATATTGATTTGCTCAAGCCGTGTTGCACATGCTTGGTGAAAACAAAGTTATCAATCTAAACAGAAAATTCAAGTTATAAAAAATAAAATATGCACTTGCACTACAATGATTATTATTACAATGATCTATTCACCATAAAAATATCCAGTCGTATTTTGACACCTGTAATTGTTATCTGGACTCTAAAACAAAACATATTTTTAGAACAAAGACCATGACTGACATTATTAAATCAAAATGTCACAAAAAGAGTAAACATATCATTATCATTATAATACACTATTATAAATATTCTCTGTCTAGAAACCTTCAGTCACCAGGCATACTTCAACCTTTATTTGGTTAAAATGAATTTAACAATAGAAATAATAGTTTGACTTTTTAAAGAAATAGTGGCTGACTAGTCGATACTTAAATAAAATAATTGTTAGGAGCAGCTCTTAAACGCACAAATATTTAGTCTGAAATCTGAAATAAAAGCGTAATAAACAGCACGTTTAAACAGAAATGGGACTGCATTAAGCAGTGCATTAGTCAGTGCATTAGGCATGCATGTGATGGGTTTGTCCCGCAGGACGGTGCACTTCTGACAGGACGCCGATACCTCAGCCTCACTCTTTTTCATTAGAACATCGACTGAACCACAAAGGCCCCGATCATCAGCCCACAGCTCACAGCTCTGTCCAAGCTGCGCTTTCTCACACTTTAAATATGTTGCCAAACTGACAGTGCTATTGATTTAAAATCATCACTACATTTTTCAATTTACAAACCATTTTGGAATCAGGAAGTCATTCATGTCTTCAAGGCTGTGCAAATTTTCAAATTTAAATCAAGACCAAGATTCAGTAATTTCTGGTACATTTTATTTTTATGAAGTGCAGACACATTCAAGACAATAAACTGAAAATGTTAAGAATATTGTAAATAACTGCTAAATTGCAACTACACTTTAATTGTCACCAGTGTTCAGCCTGGATCTTTTTTTATCAAAAGTCTACATCCAATCATCTACTAGTAAAAGCATGTGGGCGGAGCAAAGTTCAAACTGTGGAGGAACAAATGTGACTATTTTCACCATTATTTAAGGCAATGTCTTCAAAGAACTGTGCTATGCTTTTTAACATAGTGCAGCTTTTGTCCCTTTGATCTAAAACAGAGGGAAAAAGTTGGTGTAAGTTACATTTTTAGTATTGTAACAATTCACTATGACATCAAGGAGTAAGAGCAGGGGTGTGATAGTTTTAAATGAATGAGAGCAGAAATAAAAAGGGCTTGTAACTGACTGATGAGTGCTTCTTGGAACGATCAGATGTACAAAGGAATTTCCGGAAATGCAGCAGCAGAGAATAACTGTGAACCAAAAAAATCTGAGTAACAAAAAACTAATCAAAACACTACTTCAGGTATGTTTTGATCATAAAAACAGTAGTCTAACAGTGTATAGCCCTTTGACTTTTCACCTGGCTCCTTTTCTACTGGAGGTTTATGGCACAGACTCAGTTCACAATCCTCACCACTTGATGCACATATCTATGAATGGGCCAATTACATGTGTCCATTCCCGTCTGGAGCACAAAACCTCCGCCTGCCGTACCCGCCCGAGCCCCGAGCACAATTACCAACTCCAAGAGGTTCTCCATGAAAACAATACAGATCAATTTAATATAGATGCCAGCGAGTGGAGGGCATAATATTAGAGCCAGAACAGCCCCGGCCCACACCACACAATCATAAACCAATTTAGGACCATTCCAGGCAATTTCCGGAGGGCTTCCACTGGTGGGAGGACTTCCATAAATCACAAGGACACCAGAGGAATATCTGTTTCAGGGCGAAAGGAGCCGAACGTGTCTGAGGAATGCACACGTCGGGTTTAAGAAGATGTGCTACGAGTGTAGGCCTTTGAAGACAGGGGTGGCAGAAGAACAAAAACAAAAGGATAAGTACTGTGGTGGAGTAAGTAAGGGTAATGTTAGTTTAAAATAATAATACTCAAGTAAAAGTAAAATGTACTGATTTGTAAGAATTAAGGAAGAGTAAAAATAATAGTTCTGTCCAAGTGAATAGCTTGGATCGAACATCTGAGTTAATGGACAAAATATAAAATATGGCCACAAAAACAACTAAAACAACAAAAACAAATGTATATTATATGTGTATTGTATAATGTTAAAATTTGAACTTAGTATAGTAGGCTACACTCAAGTGTGGTGTGATAAAGCTACTCTGGTCTAGTCAAGTGGTCATTGTAAATAGTTTCAATTTGTGTTGCCTCTTTTCCGCCTTGAGCTCTCAAAGCACTTTACATCAAAGAGCCATTCAGCCACATCATGTGTGCAGCGTCTGCAGACACTGGAGGGAAGTGTTAAGTGTCTGGTCTAACGGCACAACAACAGTTTGCACTGGTGGGAACAAGGATCAAACTGTGCACTTTTGTGTCTGTGGCTGTAAATCTTTAGCTGCTTAGTTTATTAATTGTTAGTGTATTTGTATTTTTTCCTTGATTAAGCTCAATTTTCAATTCTATTTTACTTTTTCTTTACAAAAACAAAATTAAAAATTGCTTCTGTATTGATTTCATGAACATAAATAAGACAGACTTTTGATCTGTGCCATTGAACACAAAACAGTCCAATTTCTTCCTCCAAAGTCTGAACTCTGCTTCAAGCTACATACTTTCAGAGGACTGGCTGTTGACTGTAGTTTGTATACTTAAGTTATTAGCATTGTAATTGATTGAGTGTTATCTTTATACAGAAAGTGAGAACCTGTGGGTCTGAGGAATGTGTGAAATGTGAAATATGACGCTGCAAAACAAATCTACCTACGGGTAATAAAGTCTCCTGTACGTGAACTTGAGACCTCTCAATTAAAAACACCCAAACTGACAATTGTTAATTAGACATGACTGAATCTCGATCTTGATTAAATATGATTAATTGCTCGTTCTACGATCTAAGTTGTAATTATTTAGAGTGGGATAATAGGATTTAAACAAACAACAGCAGAAAGTAGGAGGCATGGTGTGAGTTTGACTGGACTTTTAGGAGAAACTGGTATTTTTAGTTAGTACTTAGTTACTTAGTACTTTTAGTTGTCTTTGCATCACCTGCTGTGGGTCCTGTGAGAGCAGTTTGGCTCAGACATGGGACACTTGAACCTGTCAGTAACACATTTGGAAGTGCAATGCATTGAAACAACTCTATGCCACAGACACAATAACAATAAAGCAAAAATGATACCAATAAACCCTTTCAGATGTATATTATCATTAAAAAATATGAGCTGCTACAAATAAAAAGCCAATGAGAACTTCCTTTTAATATTCTCCAGGGCAGTGTTACTCATTGCGCGGCTCCCTAGGCCTTAATTGGCGGCTCGTGTGATCTATAATTTTTGAAGAATATACAAAATAAATTGACAAATTGTCTTCATAAATATGGTGCAAATAACACACAATTGCATCCTATTTCTTTTTATTCTGTGCCGGCAAACACTGAGAGCAAATGTTTACAGCAGTGTTACAACATCAACACACTGTTGACTGTCGTGCATCCAAAGCTTCTAAAGTTAGCGCCTTAGTCAAATAATGACATCAAACACCCCAAAAATTGATCGATTTCTAATCAATAGAGGACAAAATACAGGTGAACGGACACAGAGCGTGGGAAGGACAACTGAGGACACAAATGCAGATGAAACACTCGACAAAAGTCTGCACAAACATGCAGGTGAGGGATTGGATAAACAGGATAAACAGAAAGCGCAAATGGAAGCTGCTCTGAGCAAAAAAAGTACGAGGAATACAAGAGTAGGAAATTCAAAAATAAATGGATACACACATACACAAGTGAATCAACTTTTTCAAGCATGAACATAATCAAGAGGAAATAGAGAAACAGACTGACCAGCGCACATCTGGAATGCCTCGCCCTCACTGCAACAACACACTACAATATGAAGAAAGTCAAGAACCCTCATGCCAGCTTCCATGCTTCCCAGTGCTGAGATAAATACACACACACGTTGTATTGGCTGCGATATTTTTATTATGAAAAACAAAGTTAAGAATTTACACAAATTTCTTCTCTGCACGAGATGTTTATCGGCTCGCTCCTTCTCTTTGGTTTGCCAATGTGGCTCTCCTTTAAAAAATAGTGAGGAAATATGTTCACAACAAATACTGAGGCCCAAAGCAGATTGTCCCAGCTCTAATTTCCTGAACAAAGAGTCAATATAGTTATTGTGAGTTTTAAAGAAGACCTACAGTGCTTTTGTCTTCTACAAAGTTCGATTCTACGACACCTGTGGATCATTATGTTATTTTCATTTTAAATCGCAATATTTACCAAAAACAAAACTGCGGCAGTGATTTGCGATGTCCCCTTTACGTGATGCTGCTCTTCACAAATCGAATGTGTGCCACCTTTTAAAACTGCGAAGTGAAGGGAGGAGGGGAATCTGGAGAGCGGGGTCTGAGAAATAGAGACTAAAGAGATCAAATGTGCATGAATCACTCGAAAAAGTGGTTTAATGACAAGAGAGAACAAATTACAATAAAAAGTCGATTTTGAATAATAGGTCTCCTTTAAGAGCGCTTCTACATCACCTCTTTAGTCGACCAATTGCAGCACAGGGAATGCCTTTACTCCAACAAGAATTTCTTCAGTCAACAGCCCTCGCGGACGCCTTACAAAGCCTACTCATTGCTGTTAATGGATCGACGCTAACGTGACAGACCTGTTTGTACAAATCTAGTGAATAACCACACATCAGGTGTCGAAGCGGAGGCAATTCTCCACTTCATGTCGCGTAATAATATTTCATTTGCAATATTATGGCAGCAGCGTGTCACCCAGTCAGAGTAAGACGCTTACATAAATGCTCTACAGGAACAAAAGCTTCATTTGGATTTCTCTGGGTGCATGTAAACAGAGAGCAGTGGCAGCGCAGCCCCAGGCCAGCTCAGCATATTCACATCTGTCACTCGCACACACAAACCGCATATTTATAGAAGAGGGGGGTCAAAAGGAGAACTATGAAAGCAGATCGCTGGTGCACAGGTGAAGTGTACAGCTGTCACCTGTCACACAATCACAATCAACAACACACCCGTATAGAATATGTGTGACAAGGCTACAGCCCTCTTTACTCTGCCACAGGTATTTATAGAACCACTCTAAAGATGGAGGTGTAAAAATACGATTTAAATATATATTTCTGAATCAGTAGAATGAAATGATTGAGACGATGAGAGATGGTGTCAGTCTGAGTAGCACAGTCATGTTATTGATTTGCAAAAAAACTTTTTCATCCCAACAGAAGCAGTTTTTTTTTAAATTTGGTTAGTGAAAAAATGATTAACACGCTGCAACTAATGACTATTTTAGCAGTCGATTAGGCAGCTTTTTTTTCCCCAATTAGTCGACCTGATCAAACAATTATTTCTATTGTAAACTGAGACATTTTAAGTGCTTTATTAACCATATACAAGTTGAAATATGGTGACTGAAGGCTTTGTGATAGAGTACATTATGAAAAAAGTGTATTACTGAGAAAAATCAGAAATAGTTTTTTGATATTTCGATTTAATAACGCCACTGTCTTTTTGTGATTGTTTTTGACTCTGTATAATACAATCACAATCATAAAAATAGGACTGTGATTAATTTAATAGTCTAATCACAATTAGTTGATTAATTGTTGTAAAAGGTTATACATTTTTCATATTGTTATTAGCCTTTAAACATGCTCTTGAGTACCTTAAAATTACCATTTCATGTTATGAAACAAAAAAAAGGTTATTATTGATTAAATGACAGGATTTATCAGCTTGTGTGAAATGACACTTACTGAGTACATCCAGCCTTAGAGTTAACACGAAGTTAGCGCTGAACAGATGCTAGGGTGTAGGTTAGCAGGAGCAGTTATCGTGTTTAGATGGCAGTAACACTCAAAACGAGTCTATGAAGATTTAAAGACTTAAAACAGCCGAAGATTCTTGGATAATTGACGTATGAAATATGAAAATACGCCCCAGAACAAGGAAGTTCAGCAGGGAGTGCTTTCGACGGTTGGAGGGGATGTATTGTCTAATGAACATTCCTCAAAACAACATGAATGCAACTGAATGCAACTCCAGGTATGTTTTTGATGACGGAAAATTGTTAGAACACAGTTAACTGAAAAAAAGTCACTGTAGCAGAATATGTGTCCTTAAAAGTTCAACCAATCAGTTTAGCACTCAAATAGATTTCAGTGAAGAGCTTGTTTTTTAACGTGATTTAAAAGATCATATCTGTCATTTTTCCAGTGCGAGGTCTGACACCAGCTTGTCTCTATGGAAACGTAAGTGCTTTGCCTGAAATGTTCTAATATACAGTATGTTTCATTTATTCAAATTAGGAGATTTTATTGCTAAAAAATACAGGGAAAATTTTGGCGAAAAAATTGATCCGTGGAGGGGTTGCCTCTCCACAAATCTGACTTGTAATTTGACCTGGTGATGTTTCCCACTTGTCTCCATGATGATAAATTAGTTTAAGCCTGTGGGACATCAGAGTCAAAGCAATAGCAACCAGTAAACCAGTAAAAGTTACACACGGGCCCCTTTTATCCTGCTCCAAGTGGCAAATTAATACTTACAAATCTAATGACCTTTTTCTATAATAACAATATATTTTCATTAATATTGTGGTTTTGGTATAGACCTGGTTTCTACTGAACAAAACATGAAGGGGAGAAGCTAAGTCTTAACTTTGACTGACAGAAGCGATGGAAAGTAGTCTGAATATGCAGGAGGAGTATTATTTGCATCCACCTGCCATCCAGACAAAATATGTCCCACTCTACCTCCATCATTACAGCTAAAAACCTGCCCTCTCCAGGCTCCACCCCCTGCCGGCTCCCTGGGACAGCAGCAGGGGTATCATGCGTTGTGTTGGCGTGTTGCGTTCCCGTAAGTTGTTGAAAAGGGCAGAGTGGGGAGCTGGCCTTTGAGGCACAAGTTAACGAATGAAGTTCATTATTGAGGAGCAGAGCAGGAAGACCCCCCGGAGTGTGTGATGTATTACTGGTCGCCCGACATCCACACTCCCCCAGCAGTAACAATAAACCCGACAGGAGAGGGAGGGGGCAGGGAGTTAGTTAAAATAGTTAACCTCAGCTCACGGCAAGAAACAAAGGGATGTGGCACAAAGTTAAATTTAACTCAACATGAACTCCGTATTTTTCTTAGATTTATTTATACAAGATGTTTCCTTTAAAGGGAAAAAACTGTGTGAATATAGATAATGAAAAAAAAGAAGAAAAAGAAAAAAAAAAGTTTATTATGGATTAAATGAAAGAATTTCTCTGCTGTGTGCAATGATACTTACTGAGTGCATCCGACACCTAGCGTATTTAGTTACATTAGCAGTTTAAGATACACGACGTTCAGGCTAGCAGTAGCAGTGTTTAGATGGGAGAAATGCTCAGAATGAGTCTGGCTATGATTTAAGGATTTAAAACAGCAAAAGATATGATCTGAAAAAAACATCGCTGATCGAGAGAGTTCAGCAGGAAGTGCTTTTGATGCTCGGAGGGGAGAAGATTTTCGAATGAATATTCCCCAAAACAGCGTGAATGCAACTAAATGCAACTCCAGGTATGTTTTTGATGACGGAACAGAATAGCAGAATATGAGTCCTTTAATGGAAATGATCAGAGACCGCAGGCTATGCCATCAGATTCTATGTGATTACACATCCACCTGTTCAACCAATCATCTGAATAAAAAAAAAAAAAATGGTACTAGGATATTAACACTGTCCCTTGACAGAAATATCCATATGAAGCAGGTCATAATGTTCAGGTCAGACATAAGTCAACTATAGACAGACTACAGCAGCCCAGACACCAAAGTAAAGCTACAGACACATGTGTTCTAAGGAGGACTGAAACAGTGTGGAACTGTCTTCAGAAGTAGATGACTCATTCAGAGCACAGCTCCGTAGAGACATAATGTAGCCTGTACACGCTGCATGAGGTGTGACCCACAGACTGTACTTCCTGGTTTGTCTTAAGCACAACTTGGGGCAGAGCTGTGCCCTCCTGCAGTGGCTGATGCCTCTGTGGTGGACAGGACACTTTTACTCTTGACTTATGAGGATGGTGCGGTGCAGGGGAGTGATTCATCACTGAGTGTGCTCCTCCTGCACCCTCACACATTAGTAATGTGGTCCACAGAGAAACACTGCTGTCATCGGCCTGCGCCTGGACCTTCTGAACAAGGTAGGTCAACAGCAGCGATGGCCCACTTTTAGTCTTTCACAGCACCTTTGAGTTTCCTCCGCCTCACTCCAGCCTCGGCTGATGGACAGCACAGACCCAGCGGAACCACACTCCCTCAAGTGTCCAGAGTCAAACTGAGCAAAGAGCATTTACAGTACAATAATATAGACCCAACAAGGTACATGCAAATGTACTGCATGAGGGACATTGTAAAACTAAATATAAACTATATATCAATAACGATCAGCCTTTGTATCGGAGATTGGTGCCAATATACTGATATGCCAATATAGATATAAAAATATACTAAATTACAAATTTGGCCTTTATCAATTATTTGTTGTATCCAATTTTGACACACTTTTTGGTCAACCCCTCATCATTAGTACCAGATTCCTTTGTCTGTTTGTTCTGGTGTAGACGACAGAGCTCCAGCTGGTGTAAGTCCTGACCTTAACATCCAGGTAATGCGCCCTTAAATACCTACCTCCAGATTCTGTTTGTCATTTCTTTTGTGAAGATTAGGTGTAAAAAGGCTATTTGAAACCAAAACACAGGATTAAGGGATAATGCTGCTCTGTGTCTTGTGAGTCGACCTTGATTCGGTAATCCAGCAGAACTGCACACTTCCCTCTCCGGTGCGTTCAATAGTCGGAGCATGGAACAGCTGATGTAATGGCTGCAGCATGTTGGGACCACGCTGAGGAAAGTAATAGGAATTAAGAAGAAGACATATTGACGGAAATAAGACCAAATAAGAAACGAATGGGAGATTTGAGCCTAGACACATGTTACGTAATGTGGTCACATGTGAGGATTATAAATCATTGCAGATGTATGATCGTCTTTCACACAGCAAGACGGCATTGGTTCAAATTTCATCTTGAGGAGTCTTTCTGTGGAGATTGCATGTTCTGTGTGGGTTTTCCCTGCAGCATTTTAAACCCATATACAGTATATAGTCACATTCCATAACCTTACACATCCAAGACAACACGCTTTACATCAAGGAGCCATGACCCATTCACACACACACCTACACACGCACGCGCGCACGCACGCACGCACGCACACGCACACGCACACGCACACGCACACGCACACGCACACGCACACGCACACGCACACGCACACGCACACGCACACACACACACACACACACACACACACACACACACTGTGCACTTTACACAGCAGGCAATGTGAGTTAAGTGACTTGCCCAAGGACAACAGCAGAGACAAGGGATTGAACCGCTGACCTTTGTGTCATCAGGCAAAGAGAGAATTAAAGTGTTCATTTCTACATGATTCAGAATCTGCATTAATGGTGTAACAATAAACCATTAAACATACAGTCAGTCCCACTTGATTTGACTGAAAACTGTCAGTAGTAATTCTGGCACAGCACAGGATACATGACAAGTGTGTGGTGCAATCACTTGTTAATATACAAGGACAGTCTTTCCTCCTTGGGGTTTAGGTCGGCCATGTGGAAACATTTTTGTTTACAGAATAAAAATGACTCAAGGACATAATCCTCGTTTATATATTATGTTTTTTAAATAATGTTATTGTTCTGTGCCGTATTGTGACTGTATCGTGAGTGTTTTTCTGTGTTTTGCCAATATCTCCAATTCAGTTTAATTCACTTTTAATGTAAAGTACCACGAAACTTGTTTGTGAATCCATGGAAAGGGGAAACCTGTACAATCATGTCATGCACATTCCTCTTATTCAAATGTACATTTCTGTAAGTTCAGTTCAATAAAAGGCTCTAGGTACAAAGCTGTTCTCACAGCTCCAGACATCATCTTGTGGGTCCCGTGGGTCCCATGTATCCGTCCGACATTGGAGATCGGAAACTTTTCCATTTTATAAATGTCACAATAGAGATGTGAGACCTTTGATTCTGCTACATTTCTATACCTCAATCATACAATACCAATTAATCCTGGCATCCACACTCTTGACCCCCCTCTCTCTCCTCCACCTTGACTGCGCCCCCCAAACCCCCTTCTCCTCCCGGAGCCTCACACAGAATGAGCCTCTCTTTGAAGTCTGCGCTGCTGTAATGCTGAGCAGTGGAAACGCGGGTGTGTGCCGGTTATCAGTGGATCCTAATGATGACGGCGGACCTGACAGTGGGTTAAGCGTGCGCTCTGTTCTCCTGCCGCACGCCCACTCCAGCTCTCACACAAACACAAATTCAAAGCTACGGGGGAAACAGGCCGGCTCTAATAAAGCAGATTCAACAAAACACGCACAATACCATCAGCACAAATGTCAATGTTCCCGATCACCAAACGCCTCGCTGAGCACTTTCTCCGCTGCACACAACTTCTACAACACTTCTGAAGACAGTGTTGCTGCGAGCGATAATTACCTAAGTTTGTTTTTGTACAAATATGTTTTATTCATTTATTCTGGTACTTGTTTGGGTTTGAGGAGACTAGACTGTATCCAGCTGTTCTGAAAGGAGGAAGGAAACGTTCAAACAATTTCATAGTAGGATGTGAGTTCCACATATTAATTCCAATTCAGTGCATTTAGAACATGTTCTAATGGCTTTAGATGTACCACACTGAAATATTGTTTTCAGACTATGGGCAAGAACTGCTACAAATGCTCCTTAGGAATGTCAACAATATTCAGTTACTTGATTATACAAGTCACAACTAAATTGTACGCAGAAAAACAAATAAATTGGCATCTGAAATGAATTGAATTAAATGTGAACTCCAAAAATGTAAACTTAACTTTATTTTCTCATTCAGAAAGTTTGATTTCATAAAGCTGGTCAGACTAGAGGAGTGGCGATCTAGTAGCTGGAACGAGTGGAGATTTTCCTTTTTGTTTTAGTTGTCAATAATTATGAATAATCGTAAAATCATGGCCTTTCTTCTCACAGTCATGTGACATAACCTATAATTCCTACACGATAACTTATCAATCAACATTACTGAATAATATAAACATGTTTGACAACACACAAAACACGATCAAAATAAAAATGTAGATTTGACTACTCAAAAGTACATTACATCAGTTTTCATAAATATCCTTAAGTCCACTCAGTGTATTACTGTTTCCATATCCTGATTAATTTCACAATGAATGAAGATTCTTCAGTCTTTGTTATTTGTTTATGTGTTTTCAGTCTAGTCTGTGAGGTGCAAACAGATGAAATATAAGTCTGGACTTTGTTCAAGCTTTCGTCTGGGCCTGAATCAAATGCAGTGATAGTGATGAAGTGGGTCTGGTGTGTTATGGTGCCAACTGCTCAGCCTAGCATAGACAAGCCCCCCACCCCCCCGTCTCTCTCTCCCTCCTCTCTCTCCCCTCTCTCACCTTCACCTGGAGGGGCAGGAATCGGCCGCCACAGATGTGCCGCTCCTGCGCTCGGCTTTGTGTCCCTCTCACAGTTTTCAGACCAGAAAAGAGGAGAGACTGACGAGGAGCTGCCTCTTCAGTCAAATCCTGTCAAAGAGTATTTTGAGGAGGGATGCAGATTTGGGACCACAATGGAAGAGCGCCCCGGGCTGACAAAAAACTGCCCTTAGACACTTATCAAACCTATATGTCCAACAAAGTCCCCATACTGAGGGACTTATGCAAAGAAAGTGCTCCCTCAAAAGCCATTTGCAATTGTACATAATGGCAGACATTATGCTTTGAGTGAAAAATGAGGAAGTGCCATATTGTGCTGGAGCAGAAAAATGGAGAAAAATCACGCTGGCCTGGTTTACGACAAATAGATAGCTCTATTGATTTCCCTTGTACAGTGCTGTCCATCCCTCACTGTTGTGATTACACTGACCTATTTCAGAAAAAAATAGCTGTCTACTATAGATTAAACCAAAATGTCTAAAAGAAAATACTGTCTTTTCGCGGAACAAACAAACACAGAAAGATGAAACATAACCTACAATACAGCCGAGCAAAAGATTGTGTCAATTTAAGAGCGCGCTTCGCCTGGGGAGAGGAGGAAACAACTTGTGGAAGTGTGCTGAGAATCAAATCACCCCGAGCACCCAAAAGCTCTGCCTCACCAGGTCCTGTATTGTCTGAGCCGAGCAGGACTTCAATTTAATATTTGAGAGCCATTTCACCTCAAATGTGCTGCTGTACAGTACAACCCACATTTACGGTTGGTTTTATAAAGCAATCTACTTGATGGGAAAGCAGAAAAGTTGGCATTGGTTTTTATGTTAAGTACATAACAATTACAGTGACAATGGCTCATATTAATATCATGGAGACACTCGGCACACACACAAAATCTGTTTTAACTACATCCTTTGCCCTGTGTTGAAGCAACAAACATGGAAGATGTCACTATTATTTTATTTTATTCAAAATCTCAACCATTCGGAATATGGCAAAGATAATTACTTTCCTTTATCCTAAATTGTATAAACAAATATATGGCCTGTAATGTAAATGTAACTAAATGTAATTGATGGGTTGAGTAGCCTAAACTTGTACTCATCCTACTTAAGTAAAAGTAGAGCTGTAAGATCAATTACAATCAAATCAAAATTGTCATTTGAATGAATGCAATTAGCAAATCACAAAGGATGCAATTTTTGAACTACCAGAATTTCCCTCACAAACAACACATTATCTGTTTTTATTCTGCATAAAACTGCAAATCCTGTAGTTTAGATCTGTACAGACATGTTCTGAAACACATGTGATCCTTTTATTTGTTTGTTAATGTTCATATTTCAGTCTTTTTAGCAATTCTCCTAGACGCCTTAAGTGTGCAGCCCTAAGTAAGAGTACAAGTTAGAGTAGAAAAGTAGTTCGAGGAAACAACTTCATGTAAGTAAGTAACTGTATGGAAAAAAAAAACTGATTTATAATTTGAAGTTAATGTCATGTCAATGAGGGACAAAACAATAAATAATGCACAACGTTTGATATCGTCAAAGGACACAAAAATGAGAAACAACTCAATCATATCTGAAGGAGCGGTGCAGGAAACACAAATGTTCAAATGTCACTTGTAGATTTACCAACAGTGGGAAGATGAACCAAAACTTTTACTCAGGTAAAAGTACATATTTCAAACTAAATGTTACTCAAGTCAGAATCATAGTATGACGTCAGAAAGCTACTTTGAAAAGTACAATTTCTTCAAAAAGTTACTCAAGTAAACGTAACCGAGTACAACTGAGAATTTATTGATATAATTATGTGCTCCAAAAAGAACCAAAGGTCATCTTGGGTGCTCATGGTTTAAGAAATATTTGGTAAAGGACAGACAAAATAACCCTCATTATGTCCCATCAAAGTGTAAGACCTCTGAAACAACCCACAAACTCCATATTTTGCTGGTTCATCTCCATTGGTGTATTCCTGGTTGATTTGGGCGCGCCTCACTCTCTTTCTCTCTCTTGTACCTGGAGACAATATGATCTCTATTATCAGTTGCAGCTTAACAATGCACTGGATGCACTTCCCACTGGAGTGCAACTAACAAATCCCCGCAGAGCTGATTCAAGGCAGCGCGTGATGAAATACCTTCAAACGAGCAGCCAGCACCGAGCCGCAGCAGGCGCCGAGCTGCCCCGGGCCATTCCACAGGAACCCGCCTGTTGGCAAGCTCAATTAGACAGCAACTGGGACAGATTATTCTCTCAAATTGGCAATATACCGCACTATTAAGGGCCATAAATCTCATGTTTGATTAACTGCAGCGGCTCACCTCACAGAAATGTTGATCTGCCATGTCGCTTTAAAGATTTTGGGATGGTGTAAGATATGGTACATGTAAATTAAAGTTTAAGGTTCGAGTATATACTTTTTAATACTGTTGAAATGCATAATTGCTTGTTTTTGTTTGTCTGTGTTTACGTTGGACACCTTGGCTGAAGGGTGAGCGATATTGACAAAAATGATCATCTTCTATCTATATATTTTTTTTACTTTTTTGAGTATCTTGATTACAATATTCAGATGAAATTGTGTAAATCCAGAAATTGTTCAAACATGTCTTTAAACATGTAGGTTTAATTATCAGACAATTGTAATGTCAGTAAAAAATGATCCCAGAAGTGCAGAATATCACCATAAATTCTTATTTGAAAGTTTGCAATATAACTTTTTTCATTTTCAGCTAGTTTTGTATGCGTGACTATAAACGATATACTCAATATTAAAATTTAGCATTCACAATATGATCTAAATTTGGAAACAAGTCTGGTAAAAACCTCAAGGCTTTAGCTGCCATGAAGTTGTTCTATACAAGACCTGAACCGACGATATGAACCTGCTCTGTGGGAGAAGTTTGTCAAGTAAAAAAAATTGCATCAAACTTGCTAAGCCGCATATTGACAGCAGTTTGAGCACTGTTTGTGATTAGAACAAGTCTGGTAAAAGCTTAGGAACTTTCAAAACATGGGAGGTGATTCAAAAGTTGCCACGTGCCAACAGTGGAAGGCTAGTAACTCTAGAGAAAGAAACTAAACTCTAGAGAAAGAAACTCAATTTGCATGAAGTGCTGTTGGCCTTTAGCCGTTTAGTCGATCAATCAGTTGATGGCATTTTAGTCGACCGTTAATTTTTATTAATCTACCAATTGTTAGATTAGGATTTCTATAAAACAACAACAGAAATTGTTTTTTATATTGTATTGTATTTTAGATACAAATACATTGTTAGGTTTGAGAATTTATGCAGTTTCAAATCCACTGCCTCCATTAGTCGATGAATCGATCATCAGGGCATGTTTTTAGTCCAATATATATAAGAATATATGAAGAGTACATTTGCAAAAACAGAAAAGTGGCCTTAAGTATTTACAGATTAGACCTGTTAAAACGTCTGACTAAAATGAGCCCTAATTCAAACTGAAGCTGTTTCTGAACTCTTTGGAGCACAAACTATTGGCTGGGCTCTTTGTGAAGCTGAGACTCTGTAGTTTTGGCCTCTGGTGTCAGATTTACTCTGATTACACTTGGAAACAAGCTCTGCTCAGAGGAATATCAGACTTTAAAGTCCGCCTACATTTTCGTTGTGAAATATATGAAGATATGTAGATTCTGCCTGATTGACTATACTATGCTTTTATTGGGTTTTGAAAATTCCTTTTTCAAAGATGAAGCTAATTTAACAAAAAAAAAAAAAGGGTTTTAGGGACTTGTAACAAACTAAAAAGGTAAAAAAGTTATCAGATGTGGATAAATAGGAATAAATTAGTAAAAAATACAATTAAAAATAATAAGTCATTACAATTTTTAAAAGGCCAAATATCATTTACTGCAATCAAAATATGATGTCATTCATCTATGGTAAAATCCAATCAACATTATTTTCACTGGTAATATCTGTAGAAGAATGTAAAATGTAAAAAAAAAGAACAACGCTAGTCGACAACCGCTCTATCTGCAAGATTATTCAAACACGCTCAATTGAAATGAAACATATCTTCAAGTATGTATTTGTTTCTGTTCATCACCATATGATGCAGAGAGCACAACACAGACCGAGAGACCGACAGGCTGAGAAAAACCCAGAGTGTAAAATCTCCACGGCGCCGCACACAGGAACGCGCCGGTGATATCCATTTTGATGTGGAAGAGTTGAGTTTGTGATGGCTCAGTGATGACCCATGCAGGGAGACGGAGGAGAGGCAGGAGAGGGAGGAGAGGGCGCCAGTGAACAGCTGCCTGTGTAATTGATATTGATGAGGGGGCTGGCAGGAGCGGCACGGTTTGATCAGTGAGGCAGAGAGGGCAGCGCGTCAGACCTGTGGCCCCCGCGGTCCGCTCGCCTCTGGTCAGTACACGGCCCAACAGGCTCACTTCCAGCCTCCTAAGTTCGGGTGGGCAGACTGAAAACGTAAAGGTAGATGGAGGATTTGTTGAAAGAGAGGAGTGGGTGGGAAGGAAATTTGGTTCACTGGTGCCAAGGAGGGGGCGGGGTAATAATTAATACTATTAGAATTTTAGTACATCACTGGAAAACATCTAGACTGAAACCAAGTAACATACTGAACTTACTGGAGAGGGCTACAGTTCTACAGCTCTACAGTTTCTTATTAGTCTGTTTCCTATAAAACAAGATAAGACTGGGTCCATGACAAGATTTTGACATAATATAATGAAGAAAGTGTACGGTTCAGTTCACAATTCGGGCCTCATATTTTGTATTTATTTAATATTTTTGCTGTCATTATAGAACAGCTTTTTTTAAAAACTGCTTCGCTAAACATTTCTCACTGGAGCTAAACCATTTCTTTTTATCTGTGCCTGAATCTTGAAGCAATTTGATCTTACGAGATCTTTTATTATTTAAACCCCCAAACACTTTTGCCTGTAAAGTCCAGAATGATATCTGCCTGTATATTTTTATATTTAAATCTAGTCACTAGATTAGCCAATCAGGGACACACATGGTCTGTATTAAAATGAACATGGCTTCTTATGAGGAAGAAACACTGGGGGAAAAAAAAAAAATCATAGGAATTGAAAAACATGATGGATTTATGTCGAACCAATGAGCAAAGTACAAAATGTTAATCTGCAGTGAGAGATGTTTGGTTTTGTTCCAAATAATACTAGGTGACCAATGAGCTGCTTTGTTTCATTTCATTTGTGTCACAGAAAAAATCTGATTGCACAGTACTGTTTGAGTTTGGCTTGACCAATCTCAGTCTACATTAAGTATTGGAGAAGTGTATTTTCTGGGTCACAAGCAACCAACACTGGTCTTAGGTAGAACTGCAACTGATTAGTCAAGTGATTGTTTTTAATTCTTATTCTTAATCGATTAGTTGTTTAGAACACAAAAGTGACGCGATGAAAATATTTTTTACTAAATTTGCCCCAGATGAAGAAGAGAAGCTGTTCGAGGACCTGGTGGAGTACATTTATGGACAAAAGAGTGTTTTCATCAAATACAATTAATTTACACATTTTGCATTACCACCAATTACTATTTTCATGCATTTAGTGCTTCATTTGAGTCATAAACTTATTTTCTCAGCTCATGGCTTGTTTTGGTACCTCTGCATTGACCATTTAATGATGATTTGATTACTTAATTAGTTGACAATAATTTCAATAATAGATTAGTTGCGATTAATCAATTAACTTAATCCTAGGTATGTCAAATTTTGCAATAACAAGAATCTTTTTTTAACACAGCGAGTTAAATTAAATTACAACACAAACTGTTTTAAATGCCGACTTCAACACTTAACAAAGACCAACCCGAGACCAAAAGAAGGCTAATTTAGAACGATATAGAGCAAACCATGACTGCTGATTGCACGTCTCTGCACAAGGAAGGACATATGTGCAGACTGACTATTAGCACACGCCAAACGCTATTGCTCATTACAACTCCAGCAGCCACATAATCAGCGGGGTTCTCCTTCTCCACGGGCCGTCCCTCCCTCCATATCCTCCGTGACCATTAGCTGGCCTCAGACCTGCCCTGTAGTGCACACAGCTCTGCCCGCCCACTATCGCTGCTTCCTGTCTGTGCGCCGCAGCAATCAGCCACTTGTTACGAGCTTCTTAAGAGGGCTCCACTTTGATTTCCTCACACGGACAAGATTTGAATATTTCAGCGCAAAATGAGACGGTCCAGTTACTGCCCAGGGCTTTGAACCGAAGACTGGTAACTCATGCTCTTTGATTCTGGCCCCTACCGGCGTGGAGGTGCTAAGAGCGGCATTAATTAAGACCTGCCCTGCTGCCTGCTCGGATTTCACTCTAACCTATCCTGACACTAACGCTTATATACACACATGTAGTAGTTTAGACGAAATGACAAAATGCAAAGCAGTGGTTACACAATAAACACCTTTTGATATCATATTTTTCACATATTAAGAATAACAGTATAGTTGAGGGCATTTGCTCAAGAGGGGATGGAATAATAATTTAATGGGTGCAAAAATATCACCTTTTGAAAGCACTGCAAGATAAAGAGTAAATTGTAAGCCTTCGACAATTTTTTTTTCCAAATGGCATCTGTTTTTACAAATTAATGAATGATATGCCGTATTTTAGAACGTCCATGTTGCACTTTCGAGAGCAAGATCTATAATAAATACGTACATGCATGCAACCATTATACTACAACTAAAACAATGTCATTTGTGTGTCTAACTTAGACAGCGTGCGAAAAAAAAGGCACAAAATTCTGAATTCAGGAGATTAGAAAATGTCTTAATCATCTAGTGTCATCTAATGCTATAATATATTGAGCCGTGCCTGTAACTATTTGCATTCATGTTGACACAAAAAAGGAAAATTTATGTCTGACAATTACAGAAACCAAGACCCACTTTTGCAGATCTCCAACAACACAACTATTTAACAAAGAACAGCGAGTGCTTCAGGGATGAATCAGCACATGAATTCAAATTATGCCAATATTCAAAAGGTTATTTCAAAAATGATGTTTAGCAAATTACCCAAATTGTACTTTTTCTCACTGTAAATCAATTATAAATCTTGAATCTTACTTTCTTACTTTCCTTTGTGTAAATATTATTAGACGACATGATGCATTCTAAAGCGTGTAACAAAATGACTAAAAAACCAAAAGGCCCGAGTCAAATGTGTGTGAGCGGCAGTCCGGCTGTGAGAGGCGTGTGGAGGGTCTGTTGGACCCCCTTCCAGCTCCACTCTGATCAGAGCGATCAGAGCCGGGGCAGCCTCAGGCCTCTCTCATCCACACAGTATGTCGTCCATGCACTACAGACAAATGTGTCTACGTGCCTCTCAAACGCACTACGCTGTCCAAAAACTACACAAATCTCACAGAATCATCCTCTTACCAGTTTACTGTGTGAGAAGCACGTAAGAAGGCCGTGTGTATTGAACAAACACTTGTGGCTATAGCTGGAGAAATATGTATCTGTATATCTTGTAAAATCAAGATTAAGTTCCCAGTGCACATTTAAACAAAGCATTAAGATTTGACAGCTTATCTCAAATGCAGTGCAGAACACAGACCGATTGTCGAGGTAAACTGTAATAATCGTAGGAAAGCAACCTGTCAAATTGGCAGTTAGATGACTGAATCTTAAAGTTGTACTTCCTCCAATAGTTCTGTACATCATAGAACTTAAACCACACAACAGACCACATCCTCTTCAGATGCAAACTGCACAGAGCAGTCGGCATCGTCAGAACCACCTGAGTAGGCACAACACGCTAGCACTGATTACACCGTGTTCAAATGCACTAAACTCACACACAAATCTATTGAGTCTAAATACCATTATCAATTCATACAAAAATAAGGGAGGGTAGGAGTTTACTTTTATTTTATTTTTTTTCTAATATTGTTTCGATCCTATTCAAGAATATAAACTCAGTATATTATAGTATAAATGTTATTGACAAGAATACGATTTTTGGTAATTTGTTGTACCGTTGATGACAATGACTGAACAATCAAATGTCAAACTAACTATTTCCTAAAAAGCCTCAATACTGGGAAAAAACATTCACAAAATTACATTCACAATATTATGGTAGTAATTACACTACACTACAATTACACTTACAACAGATTATTCACTAACCAAATGAAAAACTTGGTGTGGTGTCAGTCTAAGCACAATTATGTCTTGGCAGAGGTCGGCACTCTTCATGACGTCATTTTGCTTTGCTTCGTAAATGTGTGAATGTTGTGGAAATTACAAATAGCATTTAACACGGAGCTCATTGTGAAAAGTGAAAGTACTTACATGTGTGTGTCTTCTTTGTTACTGAGATACCTGGAAAACAGAAGGGGGAAAACCACATGAAAAAATATTCACAATATTGTATTAAAACGTACATCCCCTACAGAACTTTGTGGCTTAGGGTCCTACATTTTAAGGACAAGAACACGCTTGAAAAACAAGGGTAACTTTGAAAGTATTTGGTGCTTTTATTTTGTTTTAATCTTGTGCATGTTTGTGTATTTTAAAGACTTATTAAGCCAATCCACAATGTACCACTGTGTAGCTATTCTTTAATTACTATTTTGGTAAGTTAAAAGTTACACAAACTGTCCGTTCAATTGTTGAGTGTGTTGAGGTATAGTTTGCAGGCTGTTTTAAGAAAGTTGTTGTGCTGGAACATCTGTGCCCGCGGTGCGCCACAGTGACCACACGGCGCAGCTTGAGTCGGGCTTCTGTGCACACTTTATCTTCATGTTTAAGATGTATTTTTTTTAGATGTAAATAATGAAATGCAAATTGAAATGTGTGTAAACTTATCGATGAATAAAGCAACAAACAGATCTATTAAAAAGTCAAATAAAAACAAAGAAAATGAATTAATGAAATTCTAACTCCCTTAAAACAATATAATTTTTTAGCTCCTCAGACCAGTTCCTTCAGTATGAAAATTATTGCTGGATTTAAGCTGAAACGTCTTAATTTCAAAAACATTACTCTGATGACCATCTACCACAGACCACACATGGGTGAAAGAAGGATTTCACAAACTGATTTCTGAGTTAGAAAACACCACATTTTTGACAGCCGCAAAAAGTTCACCAATATGAATATATAAAATGTAATATATTTAATCTAAAGGTTCATTATGTCCTGTTGCTATCCCTCTTGTCTGGGCCCAGGCTAACCCGACAGGGTCAAAGTCGTCCAGTGAGTCAGAACCGAGGAGCTGTGCCATAGCTGCCAGCTCCTGTCTGCTCCTCCGAACAGCGGGGTCACAGGGTCGTCTGGAGGTGACGTTCTCCTTGGCTGACTAACAGCACTGAGCCCAGGAGCACACATGATTGAGACAAAGAAACACCAGCCTCCAGCCTTCTCAGCAACTGTCAAGACAACATCAAATCAACCAGCTCTCTGTTTGACCATTTCTAATCATTGTAGCCCTGTTAAAAAGCTTAGAAATGCATGTTCAAACTTTTATTGAATAACCGTAGTGTGTGACTTACCAAAGCAACATTATGTTTAATATTCTCTTTTCAAGTAAAATTCTAGCCTCAGATCATTAGTTTTCAAAGAATGAAACTGTTATCCTCCAGTAGGAAACTAATGACATATTTTTCCACTAAATTAAGTCGAGGTAAGAAGAAAGCCGCCTGATTCTCTTTCAGCACTTCAAGCAGTAGAAGGAGGAGACCTGTCAGCGTCTCTCTGATCTTTTGTGTGTGCATTGTTTAAGCACTAGCTGCGGTGCTGTCTGCTCACAGGGACAGGTTAACCTGCGCTCTTATCTGCAGGGGGCACACATCCTGTAAACAGACACAGCCCGGGCCCAGACTGACAGTGCCGTAATGGAGTCGCGCTTGCTCACACGCTGACAGCCAATGATTATCATAGATGGGCATTGCCGGGCAGCCTCCTGCGAGACGCGCCGTGCTCCGGGCTTGTTGCGCCGTGACATTCAAAGTTACAGTCTCCTTCATATAATGGAGCTGTCCTCTCAGCGCGCTAATGGGAGCGATCCATTTAACCTGTGCCAGAAACACACAGACGAGGAAGTTCCTAATGCGAGGCCTCTCCCGGGGGGACGTCACTCTCCCCCCGGCTGCTCCCTTCCTGCTGCTTGATTCATTGACTGGCGCTCCTCACTTATCCTCATTCACTGTTCAGTCTGGGGAGACAGGGGCCGCGTCCCGCCGAACGCTCCACATGGCATTGCTGCACACAAGGACACAAGCAGAGCAGTGGAGCGGACCACTGCTGAGGCCTGGTGACAAACAACCAGACAACTGCCGAGAGAGCAGGAGCCACTGAGGAGAGGCTCCTGACAGAGGAGGGGGTCGCAGCTCCTCTACCACTCATGGGTTTGTATGAGGCAAATGCCAAGGGCTTCATTTAGTTTAATAAAAAGAATCTGTGGACTTGTTGCCTCCCAAACTCACCCGCAACGGTCACAATCCTGAGCGATAATTAAGAGAAACAACTTTTTTTCCTCGATTGTGTCTTTGAAGCAGTTTTTTATTACATACTTTCTCGTTCTTTATCATTTGTCTAAAGCCAACACATCATTTTCTTCTTGCAGTGACACACTTTACCTCCTGAGATGTTTTACTTCACTAAACTATACATGCATCCATTGAATGATTAAAAAGTCCTATGATTCTAATCAGCTGCCCCTTAACATACTAAAAGAGTAATCCATGGAGAGGCCGACTCTCCGGAGAGGCGGTGGAGAAAGATGACTTCTGTCTCCCGGCGCTGTTATTTCTGCTCATTTATAATTGGTTTTAACTAAAAGCACTCCACAGGTTACTCCAATGTATCGCTATGGAATTGTCTGCAAATAGAAGATTTACATCCAAATTAGTTTTAGAGGACACCACAGTCCTCCTCAGCTGATAAGAGGAGGACAGAGAATAATTGTGGGTGTTGAGCTGTGCAGCAACATCCTTGTAGGTCTATACATTCATATACTATCAAGTACCCATCCCACCCTGCAAACAGATAGCTCAATTCTGCACCTGCTGTAACAAGTGGAGTTCCAATATAATTTAATAAACCTTATACTATTATTCCAATGCAAGTATGATATATAATTGTCATGCAATTATATATAATACATTTTGTTTGCCAGAAATGTGCTTCTAAAATAACTACACTAACAGTATATTGTCACGTTCCACTGGCATTTCACCATGCCTATTCTTATATGCAGCTCCTTGGAGAGTAATTCATGTCATAACAATATTTACTGCTACCTGCTCTTATGCACAGGACGTATCACACTCAAGAGGACCAGTGAAGTATGGAGACAAAGAGAAGGAAGCTGCTAACTAAACATGGAACCACTCAATCAGAACCCACTCAGGAATTCACTCTGTAGTGTGGGGAAAACTGTGCTCATGGCTGTACGCATGTGTGCTGTGGTAACCAGGGACAGACCAGGGACAGACCAGGGACCAGTCCAGGGACCAGTCCAGGGACCGGTCCAGGGGTAAGGCCAGGGGTCAGGCGAGAGGTCAGTGGACAGTCTAGAATCAAACGCATTATTGATAAAATATCCTTATTCTGTTATTCTGAATGAGAATTTAAACGTCAAGCCCCATATGTTTGGTGAACACACCGACTGTGAAGCAAAGTTTTAAAGTGGTGCAAAGACAATACTCCTCTTTTAAGTGCCATTATTTTATGCACTTCACTCATTTGCGGGGGCAATATAAATGAAGGTGCAATGAGAGTAGGTCCAATGGCTACTGCCTGTTGTAGTAGACTTTCAAAAAAGCTGTTCAGAGCAAATTGTTACAGGTAAATAATCCAATTTAAGTTGAATCTTGTAAATGGTGAAGACCTTTAGTAATATTCGCGAAGGATTCCTGGAGTAGGAGGGGACAGGGACAGTAGGCAGAAATAAGAACAACAAAGTGTTTTCAGCTCTGACAGACAGCAGCAGAGACTAAATGGTTACAAAATAGCTGTGGTTTCAAACAATTGTATAACATCCAGGCATACCTGGAGTCAGATAATGCTTTACGGATTCTTAAATACACTACGCTGCTCTGAAGGTAACCAAATTTAGCTAAAACATACAAAGAACTGGGAAATGGGACCTTACTTTGGCGACATTTTGTGTAGAAGGGACTGACTCGGACATGCGTGTGTACGATCTCACTCATTATCATCATTCAAGCATTCTCTCTGGTAAAGTGAACAGCAGAAAGTCTAATGAACGCTGGTCTACAGGGAAGCATCATTGTACGAGCGTTCAAAGTCCTGCTCGCTCCGCACTCAACCGGGCTCTCCGCTCATATGAGGACCCACAGTAATTGCAGGGA
The DNA here is from genome assembly GCA_019453435.1 of Rhinogobius similis. Lineage (NCBI taxonomy): Eukaryota > Metazoa > Chordata > Actinopteri > Gobiiformes > Gobiidae > Rhinogobius > Rhinogobius similis. The sequence continues at coordinate 16,823,776 of CM033628.1, forward strand.
TGGGAGGGAACAGTGCAGCCGTTAGGACAAGCTCTCAGCTCGAGCCAATAAGCCGAAGTGCCCCTCAGAAGCCTGCCATGTAATGAAGACCTCTACAAAGCATGTCCGTCATTGCACTTTAGTCATATCTCGGATCTCTGTGTTAATGAACTGAGACCCGCAGTTTTTTTATAAGACACGGACCCTTTTGAGATTAAAGCAGGGTCTAATATGTAAGCATTGTGACAGGGACAATATTGCTGACACCAATCACATCCATGAACTCCTGGGTGAGTGATTTTGGAGAAATTATTAATGGATTTTTTTTTTTTTTAGTAGTGAAGGAAATTTTATATGTGATCTATTTTCAAAATCAAGGTTGGACCGATATCGTTTTTTTCAGGGCAGATGCCGATAGTGTTAATAAATATATAATATAATCTACACTAGAGAAACCATGGTCAATACGCTCTGCCGATATTTTTCAACCTCCAATTATGTAATTCAAATCGATAACAAACTCAACCACGGCCCTGATTTACAACAAACTTAGCAGCTCTTAAAAGCTTTATATACATTATTAGGCAGCAGGTCGGCCAAAACAAAAATATTGGCCTGTGTTGGAGAATAAGGCCGATAGCTGATACGTTAAAAAGTGCACATATCTGCTCAGTCTATCTCTAAAGATTCTAAAGATTCATGTCACAATTCACATTCTAGATGCATTAAAGGTGCACTATGCACCTTTTCTTGTGGGGCCACATGAGATGTTATTGCTTAACCTGAATTGTAAACCTATCTATCATTGCATTTATACAATTGTTTTTCTGATCATTTGTTTAAAGGTCCCATATTCTGCTATTTTGCCCTTTACACAGTCTATTCTAAGGGCTTTGTTGATAAAATTTTGCGTTGTGCAATATCCATAACATAACAGTTTCCAAAAAACACCCATCTCTTGGACTGGCCCCCCTCCTTGCAAAAGCAAACGGCTCACTCTGAGATCTGACCCCCCCGAACAGAGAGCAGGCTGCCTCCCCCGCCTAACCTGCGCAGCTCCCCCGCCCAACTCGTGCCGAAGCCTAGAGCGGAGATAGTGCACATGCGCCGTGTGCTCCGGTAAACAGCGATACACAAACACGGGAATAAACCTTTTATCCGTCCTGACGGTGCGTCGTGCTGAGTCCTATGTCCTGGATCTGACCTGGAGTTTGACGATCATGCAGTACCTCGACGACGGACGTTGCCGTTTGGTAAATAACAAGCTAACTCTTCGATCTGTCGTATCCATCGTGTAATTACTGTGTAGCATTAGCATTAGCTGTTTTTATTCTGCGGCTGCGCGCTTCCCGGAGGCGTGGCTTAAACACCGCGTCATCCATGGGAAGCTGCGTCATCCATGGGATGAGCCCCCGTCTGCTGCTCAGCCGAGGGGGACAAAAAAGACAGTTCTCTAGCGAAAACATGCGGGAATCAATCAAAAAACCACTTTGGGCACACATACGAGGCCCAAATAGCACTGTAGGAAGGTTAAAACCTCTGAAAAGTCGATTTTGCATGTTATGGGACCTTTAAAAGGTTATTTTTTCAGACCATAGTTTGTTTTGTTTGTTTACCTGTCATTTATGCAAAAAGGAACACAATGTGAGAAGGATATGGGTGTGCACACAAGCAATGAAAAACAAAGCAGAGCAGGAACAAATCATCAATTTCACTGCACCAAATCATCAGACAGAACCACATTATGGCATGAGACGGAGAAAAGAACAAAAAACAGAGGACAACAAATATCGTCGATAGATAGAAGAGGCAACTGAAATTCGGAAACGTGCCCACAGGACGATAAACAGGGACGAAGGGGCGTTTTTACTCTCACACACCTGGGAAAGTGTCCTGAAGAAGGCTCTGTCGTTCTGCCTCTACCGGTAAGAAAACACGACAAAACCTGTGAGAATCAGCGTCACAGCAACATCGAGTGACACTCTGAAGGTTGTGAGGGAGCAATCGAATTTGTGAGGTTAACAAAACAAACTCTGATCTGAAGTGAACCTTTCAACTAAGAGGATCGATAGATAGACATATGTTTAATGCCATACTGTGGAACATTCCAGGTAAAGCAATATCATCTTCATGGGGGATAATTCACCCGAAAAGTGTAACAGTACAAAACTATGATCTGTTATACGAATGCAAGAATTACATGTGCTCCACAGCAGGTTTGTAGAAGTCTATACACTATGATTATCAAGTTGGATAAAATCAAGATAATTAGATAATTAGATAACCAATATAATTGCAACCTTTGACACCATTCAATCAAACATTTGGTTCAGTTGTGATTCATCTTACAGCCTTACACAAACCACAGCAAGTGAAGTAATGCCAATGTTCAATTAGCACTCAGACAAAAAGGAAAGACCAAGAAGCTACTCGGCACTTAACGCTGCATTTATTTTTAATGCTTTCCATAATTAAAAAGCGCACCCTTCATGTTCTGCGTGGATCAAAGCTAGCGCTATTAGCAGGAGTTCATCAACTCTTCTATTCCGCGGTAACAAGAGGCGAACGCATGGCACTGTGACTCTACATGTGTGATACCGGGACATCCATCGCACTGGACTATGATTAATAGAACACACATTACGCACTCCTCCTGCGTTTTCAAAGCTAACACAACACAGCCGGTACACACGAGGATCACCAGAGCACAGTGTATACAGAGTCTGATGAAAGACTCGATGCATATTTCACGTTGGGCACTCAGGTGGAGTGCAGCTCCCCTCCCCGCTGCATTCTCTATGTAAATGTACTGGGCGGATGATGCTGAGAGGAGACACGGAGGTGCGGTGTAGAGGAACAAGCCCACCTCTTGGAGTAATCAACAGAGCTGCCAGCACTGAGTATTTATTTGTCCCACTGACTGCGGCGTAAGTGAACGCCACGGGGCTGCTGTCTGCACCACGCTGAGAGAGCCCTGCTCCACAGTAACAAGACACATGATGAATGGAGGCTGTGGGCTTTCAACATTTTCAAATCAAACATGTAAGAGGGCTTCAAAAAGGCAGTCGAGAGCTTCAGAACGGTCAGGAGTTTTCAAGACAGCAGTGGAATTATCAAAGTTTAGGTTTGTCAGATGTGTGGACAAGGATTTTACGAGAAAAATACCTTAACACGTTTTCAGTTCTGGGATTTTTGGGCATCAAACTTAAGAGCACTAGTGCTGTCAAATGAATCAAATTATGCACACATCTGAAATTATCTTTATCACACTCAGTGCACTGATTTTAAGATGAATATTTAAAAATAGGTAAAATGTTTTAATTTCAAATGTTTGCACATTTTCTTCAGAAAATTATTTTCTTAAATTATTTTACAACTCTAAATTATTCAAATTTAAAAACCCAACAAGCTATGATTTAAGTGTAGAGAAACTATTTCATAATGAGGGCTGTATGTTTGCCGCTTGCAGATGTCACTGGCTCTTATGGTGACGCTCTCCTTGGTTCTGTGCTCGTAAGCATCAGTCGCTGAGTGATCTGCGCTTGTCTACGTGACGACTGATGTGGTATCACTTTTGCGCCTGAGAACTGCAATTCTCTTGTCAGGGAACACCAGCCAAACTAACGTATCCTGTGTGTTTGGCCAAAATAGACCATGTGATTTACTTATATTAATTCATGATTAATGCAAAAAAATTAATCGCATGACAGCCCTAATAACAACATAATATAAATGAAATGGCAGTAATAATTATTATTAGTAAGTCGCTTTACCAGACACTCAAAGTCTCAGTTTTATCCATTATTCATTCTCTCCTCGTACGTGCTGTTAATGAGCAACAGCAGCCACAGCTTCCCTGGAGTCAGCCGGCTAAAGCTTGGCTGCCAGTCAGTGCCATTGGCCTCTCCAAACACCACCAGTCACTCACGGCTAGTTTATACTCGAATGTCAATCTCTGTTCAGCTGAGTGCTGCTGTTCTGACGCAGACCTGAACCATGTGAGCTTCCACCACGCAGGGTCCAGATGCGATAACACTCATTTCTACTCCAAAGGCACAAGCACCTCTGCCTGTTAGTGTGCTCTGATTTTTAGATTCAGAGGTGAAAGGTCACATTTACTTGTTTAAAACTACAAAACATACTAAAATTTGATCGTGAACTCTCATAAACCAAAAGTAAAAATGAAAAGAGAATTGTTGCACTGTATTTTCCTCAGCATTCATAAGGCATTTCATTTTATTTGCACCGTGGGTGCACGGTGGCAGAGCGGCTAGAGCTTCTGCCTCTCAATAAGGAGATCGTGGGTTCGAATCCCGCACCACCCCAACATCGTGGTTTCGAATTCTGAACCACCCCAACATCACACGATCTCTCTGGGTGGAGTCTGCATGTCCTCCCCGTGTTACCGTGGGTTCTCTCCGGGTTCTCCGGCTTCCTCCCACCGTCCAAAAGACATGACTGTACAGGTTAATTGAGAACTCTAAATTGCCCCTAGTGAATGAATGTGAGAGTGAATGGTTGTCTGTCCTTGTCTGTCTCTCTGTGTCAGCCCTGCGACGAGTTGGCCACTGTCCAGGGTGTACCCCGCCTAAGGCCCAAAGTCACTGGGATAGGCTCCAGTCACCCGCGACCCCTAACGGGAATAAGCGGTAGAAAATGAATGAATGAATGAATGAATGACTAAACAAACATTAACATGAAAGTCTCCTGCTGCGTATTGAATAAAAGAGGTGGAGCTACGTCCTGTCTCCAAAAGAACACATAGTACGGTGAATCTGCGGAGAAATGCAAACGCAATGACACAGTAAACAGTAACAAAATCTATTACAGAAGCTTGTGTCTCACCATACACTGCAGCAGCCATGCACGGCCAGCACTAATAATTAATAACATAGTCTATAAGCATTCCATTAGGTGCAAGCAGCTGTCATAAACATCTTAATTAATTTACAAAGCAAGCAACCGGGGAATTGTGGCGACGTAAAATCTGCTTTCCTCTGCCGCTCCATAGCTCTGGAACAGATCGGGCTCCTGAATTTTTAAACAGGCCTTTCATGTTCTCCGGAGCACTAAAGAGGCTTTGAAGAGCGCCTTGTTAGGGCTGCACCTCTCAGACCACACCACCCAGTCGACTGTTCCTCCGCGCCGTGACAAGAGGTGAGCCGGTGTGTGTCGGGGAATCTCTGCCTGTTCATGTGTCAGAGCCTAAAGGTTGTTTATCCAACAGGGAGGTGTGTTACAGTAGAGTGTGTGCTCAGTCAAGATGTGCAGACTGTGGCTTTACTCTGTGTTGGATGGATAGGTCTGGGCAACATGAGGTAAAAAATCAAACTGAGAGCTGGTGCCTGTGACGATGTGATGTTTAGAGCTACTATTTCAGGATGTCAAATGTTAATGTTACGATTAGTGTGAGGAGAAGTGTCACGATTTAACAATTCATAATTACTGACACTGCCCGTAAAATACTTCATTTTATCTCATGAAATTCCTCTATCATGACAAAATTTGTCTTTGTCAACTAATTCCTTGATTGGGACAGCAGAAAGAATCTCATTTACTGGGAATTAATTCAGCCTTTTTATATACAAATATGCAACTTACTAGTACTTTTCTTGTCTTGTGTGTGTACTTTGGGTCAAATATATGGTCAGATCATAAAGATAGTTTTGAGACCTTTAGCTAAGCCACACTCCTTGTGAGTCACGTAAGTCTTTAGTCTTCTGAGAATTAATTTAGTCAGTTACCACCAACAGGGTCAAATCAGCCCAATCACAGTGAAGTGTGAACTCACACAGCACATAGTTGTAGCTACAGAATAAAATTACTTTGTGTTCATGAATTCTGAAAAAAAAATCTAAATTGTGATCTAAGCTCTGAAAAATTGTATTGCCCAAGTTGTCTGAAAGCATAATTAAACTGTTGAATGAAGGAATTAATTAATAAACTGACAACATACTACACTGGCACTATACGCTACACTACAGTGCTGCGCGGGTTACATTTTCACCCGGGTGGGTGGGTCATAGAATGCCGACCGCTGTCTTGCACGTCTGCACTACAGTGTATCTTTAAATTTTAGCACGTCTATTTACAGTTCCTCATTTGGCTCATTTCTCTGTGAATATGAGTCAGATTTATAAAAAAACATGCAACATTTTGCAGCGTAAATACAGAGAATATGTCTGTGCTATCCCCACCATCCCCTTCATCCACAATCTTTTTGTGCGAGCTGATTTAGCCTCTGTTCCTGCGCCCTGTGACTGGTGAGTGAGAGAGAGAGAGTGAGAGGGTGAAAGACAGAGACAGAATGTGAAAGACGCACAGTCCCAGTTCATTTAAGAATGATTAGGCTAATCCATTTGTTAAATGTATTATTGCTCAGGTGCAGAACCAGTCACCAAACTGTTGTCACCAGTTTAGAATATTCTGGAACTTTTTCAGACTGAATCAAAACCATGGTACAAAATACATTGCATTTCACTATGCAGCCTTTTTAATAAACATGGGTGGGGCAGGTTGAAAAAAGTATGCGGTGGCACAGGCTGGCGCAGGTCAAAGAATGCCAAAATTACCAGACCCATGGGTTGGAAAAACCCATCACTAGTGAGCGTTATTGACTATGATTATCACACTTTGTTTTTGCACAATCTCAATATTGTGATATTCAGAAGATATTTCAACAATGCATCAGGAATGTACTAATTACCTATAAATGTTTGGGTTGAGGATCAAGTCTAACACAAAACATCACTAGAGCGTAAAATTAAACACAAAAGGTCAGAAATACTTAATACTCTGGTTTTCCGTGCCTTTTTTAGGTTTTTAATTGTTTTAATAATAAACAACATACTTGATTGATTATTAACATCTAAAATAATGTGTTTGAATATATATGTAGTGCTTTGTGTTATTCATTCAATCCTCAACGTGATAAACAGTTGTCTTGAGGCTGACTGACTTCAACAAACTTTGCTCTGATCAATTTATTAATTGCTTTCAAAATAAATTGATTTGTTAGTGTTAGTAAATATGCTGCTACTTAGCCATTTCCACATCATCACTGTACATTGTTGCCAGCAGAGGGTGAAATACACCTCATCTAAATGTTCTTTGTTCACCTTTTCTGGTGTCTATCAAATAATATACTTTGATTTAATGAAAGGGCATCCGGTGTAAATGTGCCAAATTAACCCTGTGAAGGACAGAATGCGGTAGCGACTGAAATAAATGGAGGTCAATAAAGAACCCATTTGAACACAATCAGGACTATCACACGCTAGAACTTCCATATATAGCATTTAGCGTTGCATCTGAGCGTGCCCATTACTGAAGTGATGGCTCTGTTTGGCCTCTCCGCCGTCTCCAGCCCGTGCCATATTAGCTTAGCCCAGCCGCTGTGACAGGCCTCAATGCTAAAGCAGACCAGAGGCGCGTGATCAAAGGCAGCAGTCCCTTCTCATTACAATGCACTGATGTGATGCTTCCGGAGCTCACGGGCCCCGGCTCTCACGCTGCCACGGACCTTCCACATATTTTCACAGGCTACGTCTCCCGCTTTCACCCCAAACGTCTAAGCCAACTGCTCACACACGCTTTTAAAATATTGTACACTTTAAAGGCCTGAAGAAGTGGGAAGACATACGCGATGTTAGTACGCTTGAGCAATTAATGTCTGGGATTGCGTCATTAGCAAATATCCTTAACACGATAAATGTTTTTTTTAGGAAAGTAAAAGTGTCTTTGTCTTGCTAAGAAAACAAGGACATTTGGTTTCAAAGTATAGCTGATGCTATTTTACATATTTTCATTCCATACATTGTGTATCCCATATTTAAAAGAATGCGTAAAAAGTGAAATTATGCTTTATAGTTTTATGCTTTCATAACAAACTTAAAGGAACAATTGCATGCATTTTTCATTTTGTTATTATCCTTTCTGGCAATGATTTAAGGACTTAAAACAGCAGAAGCTTCTCAGATAGGTGAAATGATCTGAACAAACGTCAGCAATCAAGAGAGTTCAGCAGGGAGTGCTTTTGACGCTCGGAGGGGAGAGGATTTTCAAACCAACATTCCTCAAAATAGCGTGAATGCAGCTATATGCAACTTCAGGTATGTTTTTGATGACGGAACAATGTTAGAACATGGTTAAAAGCTCATAAAAGTCACTGTAACACATGTGTCTGCATTGTCTCCTTGAATCCGTAAATCCACAACGTCTCCTTAGAAAATAGAGATCTGCATCTTGGGTAGTTAGGGTTGTCAAAAGTATCGATACTTTTGAAAATTAAAACTACTACTGTAACTAGATATTAATCTGAGCAAGTAACTAAAAAACAAAAAAGGACAAAGGACAAAGTTTTCCTTTTCTGAACAATTTTAGATTATTTTTTAGCTTTATCAGAACTAGTAAAAGACCACAGGGAAACATAAAGAAAGTACTATTTTAAAGCGCTTTGGGTGCCTATTAGGTGGAAAAGCGCTCTATAAATAAAAATTCTTCTTCTTCTTCTTCTTTTATTATCACAGTGGTTTCAAATCAGTATCAAGTATTGTCCTTATTCCAATTGAAATTGACTGAAATGTTGGTATTGTAACAAGACTTATTCTGAGATATTCACATTCAATCAATTTGTCACCACTCATAGAGCAAATTGCAAAGGGGAAATATATTTTTGCCCATATTAACTAAAAAAAACATCTTGATAAAGTGAACAGGAACAAGAATACTACTCGACAAAAACATCAGATTGAATGGCATAATTCTAAGTGGGGACAACCTCGTATTTCATGCAGCCATATTTTACATGTCAAAGCAGACATCAGAAGACATCATGTTAGGAAGGGGGGCAGTGGGTGAATGCAATGCACTTCTACAAATTATTTAATGGACAGGAGTATAACTGTAGCCTTCTTAGTATAGAGGCTTTACAGTTCTGGCCTAGAAACTTTGAACCAAAAAATACAGCAGCAGCTTTTGACTCACAGGCTCCTGACTCACAGAAACAAAACAAACCTGTGAGTGAAAGTCACGTGACCTCTTGTGAGGCTATGCTAACGTGCTCCTCCAAACTGGATCTGTCTGACACTGGTGCAGCACCGCACAGACCTCCAGTGTTTTTACTTCCACTCAGAGCCTGTCAGAATGTGTAAGCATCAAGGCCATGGCACACTGACACACTGACCTACTGCACACAGCAGGGGGCGCCGCCCACATGAGCGCACAAAAAGAGCAGCGAGTGGAGGAGAAACATAGACTATTGATTTATGTAAGAGAGGCTTCTTGTAAACACAGAAGTCATGAGAGTCTGCAGAAGGATCCGGCAAATTATTCCAGACAAGTTCAGAGCCACGGTACAAACATGCATTTCAAGTTAAATATAGTCAGAGCATTAAATGACAGTATAGAGGTAACATATTCTAGCGGTGATGGTTTCTGTTTTGTTTTTTGCTAGTGCCAGACATACAGTGTGTTACAACAGCAGGCTCCGTGCAGAGAGCAGTGAAGTGGAAACTGGAGATTATTTCACAACAGGAGCCGTGAGTGGCTAAAGTTATCCTATTGGGATTATCAACACGATTTAGGCATTACACATCCATTACTTCATAATATTACTTTAAATTTTTCATCAAATTACTTACACATGATAAAAGAAAAAATATATTAATGAGACAAAGGGGTGCAGTGGAATCTGTGAAAGCGAGAGTAAGCAGCATCGAGTCGGATAAGAATGCTAGTGCAGTGAAAAGATTCACGTGTGGTCAGCACATCTTAGGGAAGCTGTTTGGGCTGTTGGGCATAAGAAAAATTAATTGTTAATTTAATGTGAATTTACTGACTAAATTGGGCCGAGATTTCTTTGCCTAATTATTGTGAGTATAGAACAGTGTTTGGGCCCAAAATGAGACTGTCCTCAATGAGGGTTGTTCATATTTTGTTTTTTTGTCACTTTGAAGCCATTATATTGCTCAGTAATGAAGTCAGGAAAAAAGTTTCCATTAAAGACTAATTGGCAAAGCAAAATTACTATGGACATGAGGGGTGTGTTCTATCGAAATATCACCAAATAGTTTTAAAATTCTTCAGGATGAGAAGAAGCATGAGCATGGATGAGAAAAATCTGATGCCAGAAGTTTAAATAGTTTGAACACCAGTCACATGACTAGATCACATGATTCCACATAATACATACAGATTATTGCATCATTCTGCAATGGTATAATACAATATACAAAGAGAAAATAAATATTTTTGCAAAGTGGCATGACACAGAAGATACATATGGGGGCAAGCAGATTTATACAGCAGTAATTGACTCCACTTTTCCAGTGTTTTGTCTCACTGTGAAGCGCTCCTGACCTTATACTCCATCGACCCACTGAGGCACTCATCTCTTCTTATCAAACTTATAATCAAGGTTTAATGAATTTGAATGTCTGTGTCAGCGGTTCCTCCTCTGATTGGTGCACTTGAACAGGTCCGCCTCAGAGTCCAGGTGAACACACTCAGACCATGTCTTTGCTCTGTGCTGTTATGTATGTTTGAGTTTAAAAACACTGGGTTCATAAAGTACTTGTATTTGATAGACATGTTTTTTTCCATAGTGACACCAGTGCTCTCACAAGCCCACACACCCAAAGAAAAGAGCAATATCGTGAAAGAAATCAGAATCACAGGAAGGATTGGAACGTTCCAGAAACAATATTTTGGTACAACTTCATGTGGGAAACACCCTTCAACAGAGACATGACTGACCCAAAACACAATACTGTTTCCTGTACAAAATGAACCTCCCAACATCAGCAGAAACAACAGATATAATTGTAGATCTGTAAATGTGCATGACATGGAAGTATAGTAACTATAGAGACTGTAAGAACAACTCATCCATTGTTCAGATTACTTTGCTTGCTTTGACTAGACAGGGCTGAACAATTTTGGGAAAAAATAAACACAGTGTGGATTTTCTGCCATGGATTCCGAATGAAACATATTTTTTAAATTTAGGGTTATTTATACTTCTTAAAAATGATAATATTGCAATCGTTGGCGTGGAAACGTGAAAAAAATGTATTAAAACAATCAAAATGGCTACAAAGCGAGCGGAATGAAAACAAAATAAACAGAAACGTCGAGTGTAATCTTCCAAACAAGGGTATAAAGTGGTGTTTCTACCCTTTTGTAGTTCATTCCCAGTTTGATTCACATTTTGCTCAATACTTCAACCTCAACCAAGAAATTTATAGCACATTTTAGGGATGCATTGGTAAATCCTCTGAATATTGTTATTGAAATACTCCTTTTTCTCAATATCGCCTACCTCTGCTTCTGAGTTCACATTTGAAACACGCCTAGAAGCGTTCAAATTTGAGAGGAGACTGATTTATGAACTGGTAAGTAGTACAAGAATCAAATTAATTTCCGAAGGTGTTTGGAGAAGTCATAACAACGGGTTTAAATGTTTTTGTCAGAATAAGAGAAGCTATTATGTTGTTTGCAAAAGAAACTGTTACTTAAAAACTGCAGTCTCTGCTGTTTGCTAATCGGGGCCGTTCAAATTGTGATTTCCAGACGGTGCGCACGTCCCAAAGCACTCAGAGACTGACTTTTAGCCAAATGCCATCACTACAGCTCATGCCCCTCCCCCCTCCGCACGCCCTTACATCATTTACACGGCTGATGGAGGGGGGGATGACGTGGGAGGAGGGGTGAGAACAGGCAGCAGTAAGCCCCGCCCCCCCTGTGCATTCAGAGGCGAGCACGACAACAAGCGCGCACAGTCGCAGCACATTAGAGACGCACTGATCCGTGACCGTGCCATGCTTATTTATTCATCAGCTGAGCCTAGCTAACTGCCCGCTCAGATGAACTGCAAGCGCTCAACAGGAAAGTCCCATTGACGTCCGACGTAAATACTCTCAACACAAAAACAGTCTTTTCAGCAAGTCTTTCAAAATATGCCTTTTGCTGCTCAATCAGAATAAGTTCAGAGTTTCTGCAAGAATGTATTCAGAGGGTACATAGAAAAGGTTAACATTATGCGTCAGTTTGTAACTTTTTTTGTTGAGATCACCACTCTTTATGCGTCACTTTCTTCTTCTTATGCCGGGGCCATGGTATAAATGAACTAAGCGATTGTTTAGGGCCACAACCTCAACAACTGATGCCACTCAAAGCTTTTAACAGGAATCTAAAGTGTAGGTCATAGTTATAAGTGCACTAGGAAACATAAGTGCAGACGTCCTGACATAATAATTGCAATGGTTCTCTGACCCCCCAAACACTCCCTTTACATGTAACATTTTAAAAACACAGGTAAAAGCTGAAGTTTGCCTCTGATTTTTTAACTGTGTCAAATGGAGGACTGTAGCCAAAATCTTGTTAAGGGTCACCAAATGTCTTGGGCCAGCCATGGCTAGAGTTGCATCACATGAGGGAAATTTGAAATGCTGAAATGATCGCAATGAATCTTCTAACAGGACTGGACTTGAAAAACATGGAGGAGCACTTCCTGGTTTACCAAATCATTCCATCTGAGAGCGAGACACGAGGTAACGTTTATGTGTGATTGAAATAAAACACAACTGCAACTAATGATTATTCTAGCAGTCGACTAGTCAGTGATAATCTTTTTTCAATTAGTCGACATGTTAAATGATTATTTGTATTGTACATTGAGACTTTTTAAATACATTTTCAACTTATTGATGAAAAGCAGAAATTGTTTGCACTCATTGATTTAATAATGCCACTGTTTTTCTTATACAAAGGTATTTCCATATGTGTTTTAGAGGCAGTATAGTCCAGATAACAATTTCAATTATCACAATATATTGCAGCCCTTAACACCACCACATAACTGATGGGGAAACAACACCAAAACATGGTCAAAAGTTAAATCAAATCAGCCTATTTAGAATAATGCATAATAAGAGGAATAAAACACATAGTTTTTGCCAAGTCATAGTAAGTCTCCAGTATATTTGGCCAGGTATTATGAATCCTCGCACAGGCAGTGGTCTAGACGTAAGCCGGTCTTGCACTGAAGGCGGATATGGAGACACAGCAGGTCCAAGAGAGACTTATTTAATCTAAGGTCTATAACTGACGTTGCATCACCGAGAGCTTCCAGAAAAGATCACTGCACCGTTCCACTCACAAAGACTGTCTGCTGCCTCCTCCGCCAGAGCCCCTCAATCAGAGAAATCAGTTCATATAGTTAACTCCGTCCTCATCTCAAATGTTGCCTCTTAAGTAATCAAGCCTGTCAGCTCGGAGCCCCCCACTGCCGGCATCTTGTGTTGTATTACTGTGAGTGTGCGTCTGCTGCCAACAAGTGTGCCAATGTATTCACCGTCTAGTAGTTTTATTATGTACCTTTGTAACATTATTGCAGGGTGATTTACTTTTGTATGCTTTTTGATAGTGTTGTCAAATAACTAACATTTCAAACTTGTTTTCGGCTCTAAAGAAAAGGCTTGATACTTGATAGCAATTTCCGATACCACAGAGATAACAAAAAACACCCTTTTTTAAGACAATCAAATGTAATTTTCAAAGGAAAACACTTTATATTAGCCTTTATAAAGTGCTAAACTAGTTCTGGAAAGGCTCAAGACCTCAAACTATACATGAAACATCCAATTTTGTCCAATGTATGTGATTTGGTTCAGTACTTGTTCAAATAAGTATAGTTTTGCTACTAGTTTCAGCATTGCTTTGTTTACTTTCTGCTAATTGCGCATTTATTAAATTATTGAGCAGCTTACTATGCTGATTATTATTATATTTTACTGTTTCGAGATAGACAGATATATACTGTTTTGGCTGATAATTTCACTATTTAGATCAAACTGATAAAAACAAAACTGCAGCATTATTTTCAGTGCATCAGAAGGGGGCGCTGTACTGAATGTGGTTATATACTGCTGTCTAAAAAGTGGATGCCTAAACTCACTTTTACATTTAATAATATTCTAATGTGGAGGGGTGCACTTTGGAGTTTAGAGTTCTTAAAAACGATTAAATGTTTTGATCTCAAAATGGATATAGACTGGTGACTTTTGCCCACTCTTTGTCCTATCATCGACATTTCGCCATAATCTTCGACCTCAAGTATAAACTTTTTTTGAGACAATTTGAGAGGACACAGAAAGTGCAGTTATATAATTGTCTCCACTTTAGATGACATTTCAACAGATAACACAAGTTTGGCTCCATGCTGTGAGACCAAAACTCACTTCAAAGTTTCTTCGAGATATTGACTTGAAAATGGAAAATATTTTTGGGCACAACATATTGAAATTTCTATGTTTTGGCGAAATATGTTGCTGTCATAAAGTTACGCACAATACCTTTTTGAGCACATATGGAGTCCACGTTGCTAAAGCTCTTCACTGACTGTTCTATGCCCATTTCAACAGTTCACAGTTGGGCGTATCACTTTAAAAGGGTTTGTGAAACTTTTAACTTAGAAAGAAACATAGCTGCTTGGTAAAAAAAAGAAGAAGAAGAACAGAGAGGGTTGTAATTCTCTGGAGTATCTTCCCCTGATGTTCTCAGCGGCCTGGGTAATGCACAGAACGCCTGAATACAACACGCTGCAGCTCAAAGAAAACCAGAGAGGTTCGGTTTGAGAGATGGCACCACAGGGACAGAACGCTCCACCGGCCCGAGCCCCACCGGCCCCAGCGCGGTGCTCTCAGAGGCTCCGTCACAGTCTCCAGAGTCAGGAGGATGAGATGAGTGAACAGGTGAAGTGGAGAATCAGAGTTACGTGTCATGAGGTCTCGGGCGGCGCCACAATAACGGAAAAGGTGTTCAACCAGGTGAAGAGCAAAACAAAAGCATGGAGACAGTTAACAATTGAGAACATGTGAAACCTTTCTTGATCGTAACTCAGTATGCTATTAATTTATCTATCTTGCATGTATTTCATTACTGGTGTTTTAATTGATGAAAAATACCTTGAAAATCAAAAGTCTCTGCACAGATCTGGGGTCGTTATGTGGAATTATAACTAGAAGTATGTTTGGACGAAACATTTCCACAAACTTCCTCAGAAAGCCCAGATGCACATAGTTCTGAGTGTTTGGAGTGGACCACTTTTTATAGATTATAGATAGATTACAGATTATTTATAGATTTCCGTAGATACGCTCGCTTTATAAATGAGACCCCTCTTTAGCTCAGTGGCAACACTTGTTTATCTTGATATAGGTTTTTAGCTGATGGCTGGAATGGAGTCAACGGTCAATACCCCTGTATGTTTATTCAGGAGCTTCAACAACTATTGTGTCTGAGAAATACGTGATAAAGTCACATTATATAGATCTATGTACACACATGGCTGATAAACAGTTTGCCTCTTTTACTGCTTATAGGTAAAATAGTAATGTTTGGTCAGTCACTTAGGTTTTCTCTCACAGACTGCAGCAGTAGCTACAATCGGAGTTTAAAGAGCTAAAGGTTCAACAGTCCAGCGTTAACAAATACGTCTACAAGCAAGATTTCAGCAAAAACTTCATTATTTTCAAACCTTGTCGGACAAAATTCAAAGTGTAATTATTCATATTCAATGTATTTAAAAATATAATAATTCCCCATTACTAAACGATAGAACCAAAAGTATCAAGGGACCTTGTCCCTTTCCTCAGACATTAGAAACTAAAAACATATATATTTCTGCCTTCATCTCTAAATTGGAGACAATTTATGACCTCTCCACAGCTCATTTTTCACTGGCGCGCAGGATCTGTGAGCTGTAGCAGACTCCTGTAGCCTCCAGAGCTAATATGTGAAAGAGGCCCAGGGATATGAGGCCAGCCAGCGGAAGAGCAGACAGAGCGACCCAACGCAGAGACGAGCAGGGTGTCAGCTGACTGCACGGGAGAGGCAGAGGAGAGTTACATAACAGCCAGACGGCCTGGGAGGGGGCAAACAACGCTTTTAAAGTGACAGGGACCACGGCATACACACTGGACACATACTGTACATGCTGGGCCACAGTTGCATCAGTCAGTTATATCTAATGATGAAGTTACAAAATCAGTTCTGCAATGACAGGTTGTGAGGTCAAAAGTGTGAACTGAGTCGCACAATGTATTTATCACAAATTATGTCAAAATGCTGTCTTGTGGACTTAATCTTATGACCTAACGTGTAGTTCTGCCTGAAAATGACATGTGAAGTGTTTAATATACAGTGGCTTTTAAAATATAACTAACAAAAAATATAAGAGATAAACCAATACAAAAAAAAATGTTACTGAAGAAATAAACACTAAAGTAGACTAATATATCAGGGCCGTTATTTGTACTTTTTTGTATATATCTGCTACTGGCCTTGAAACTCCAGAAAAGGCCAAGATTGTTTGGGCCAATCAACTACTCAGAAAAAAACACAAAGCTGCTCTCTTTTCCACTTTGTAAAAACAACAGTTGTGGATCGTAATTATAGAAGATTATGACCTTATATAATTTATAGTTTTGGGGGAAACTATCAAAATCCCAAAAACATCGGCAGAGCATCGGTTTGTCTGCGTTCTATAAATAATCTGCATTGATCTTGAAAGAATCCATATTAGATGTTGATCTCTACAATGCACTCGCCTGAAGCTCTAGCGACATCAGCAGACAAAAGAGACGTTGTTCTAAAGGAGACATATTATGCTTTTTCCAGGTATTGGAGCATAACATAAGTAGATCATAATTTTACACTGAGTTCATTGTCTGTGGAAATGTCGATCTAAAACTGTGCAGTAATAGAAAAGTGTCCATAGAACCTACATGTAAAAACTTTTAAACTTAATGCCACTAAGCACAGGGATGTGAGGTGGGGAGATTATCCAGTATTACTCAAACTTGCATGAATCAATGAAAATACAACTTTGCTTAAACTAATGATGAAGAAACACTGTAGTAAAATCTCAGTAAAATGTATTTAGTTTAAAACTGCTCTTTTGTCTAGTGAGTTTGTATTACATTCTAATTACATATTTTGGGAAAAATAAACAAAATTGGTCTACAAATCAGCCCAAAAACATAGCCAGAGTTCATCAGTTACTCTGGGTTCATCAGTTATGAAAAAAACACGTATTGTGTGTCGACATCAGCAGACAAAGTAAAGTGTTTTAATAAATGCTGAACGCTCATGATCAGAAGTCTGAATGCTAACGGTGCATTGTTCCCGAGAACATGTAACCAGCAGCTTTATAAACAAACATGCACTAACAAACTACACTGCAAAACCCCTCTGGACCATCTAGGGACAACCACTCAACTTCCACTCCATCCTGCATTCATTTCAAAATGGCTTACTGAGAAACGATAAATAATGTAAACAATGCAAGAAGCTAGCCGACTGAGCGTGCCGAGCCAGACCCGTGCAGGTATAGCATTAAACAAAGCTCAGTCGCGGTGCATCCTTTCCCTGCGACCTTGCTGCTACACTTCCACACACCGATGAATAACTATCGCATTTCAGTGGCTGACAGCTGACACCCAGAGGCCCAGGTGATATACGAGACATGACAAGTGATTCTAATTAAATGTAGAGCTCATGGATGTAAAGTGGCAGGAAGGTAGCGAGCGGCGGCCATGCTGGATGAGTCTCGCTGTCAGCTGCTCGGGCCTCCCCAGAGGGACTGACAGGATTCAGCTGGAGGGGAGAAGGCACCCAGTGAGCCGGGCTGTCCAACTGCTTCCTCCACAACAACAAACATGGTACAGACAGGGCCGGGGCGGGCTGCAGAGCTGGCATTTGTCATTTAGCGGGGAACATAAGCCAGCATAAAGAATGGAGTCGGCATGAGCACTGACACGGGTCAATCTGGGTGAGAAGGGGAGGGAAAGATGCATGACCAAAACAAAACAAATGTATTACAGGAAGAGGTGGGATCCTGCAATGGTACTGTGGCTTGGTTGGATTTATATCTGACAGTTTAATAGACATGAGAATTAATGGATTGCATTTAGTGAATATTTATAATTTTTAGAAGTTGTATTCATTCCCTTTTGTGGCGATATTTTCTGTGTCACATAGACACTGGGCCGAGAGTGTTGATCAGCTTTCGTTGGTGAAAACAAAGTCTCAATTGAAGGAGGACGAAGAATTCAATTCATAATTATCTACTTAACAGGACAGAGAACCTTAGAGCCTTAGATTTAGACCGAAAACCAACAATCAGCACCTCAGTGCCTGATCACAGCGGCTGGAGATTGTCTTCATATCAGAAGTTCTCTCAAACTCATTTATTACTATTTTATGGCAAAAGATATGTCCTATTGACCTCGATTAATCGACTAAACAGGAGTATGGTATGGTAATATATCATATTATGAAGTATCGCCATGTATCCGACCCAAACACTGGAATTCATGCAAAAACAACAATTTATACTGAAAAGCATAAGGAAACAGTGTAGATATCACTCCAAAAACATTTGTCTTACTCCCTCAGTTATTCTCTTTTGTGCTGATGTCTTAAAAATCGACCAATAAACATGTTGGTTAATTAATACACCACTGATTTATTAAATTGACTAATAATGTCAGAAGGATTAGTGTCTACAATCATGCTCCATAGGTAGAACCACATGTTGCTCTACAGAGGTTTTACTCAGAAAACAAAATAAATAGATGCATTATTTACTTTAATAGTTTTCGTGATTCGCCCAAAGAGTAATTTAGTGACACAAAGGGCAGTTTTTGAGTATCTTCTTACGCTTACATTGTGACCTGCACAATCTTGATTATGAATGAAACAATTAATCTTCACTTCTCAAAAGAAAAATAATATAACATATTTATTGCTTTGGTAGATGTGCAGTGAGTACAGTTACACAAGATCTACAACAACAATGTACAGACCCCAGAACAAAAAGGAGCGACTCAAACACCCCACCCCTCCGCCGCCATGACCACAGCTGCCCCTCCCATCAGGAAATTAAAGTTGCATCATGGGATTAAGAGGAAATGGGTCAGTGGAGCAGGGCTGCAGGAGAAATGCAATACACCCCGTCACAAGTCGAACTAAAACACAAACTAATGGCTGTGAGAAATCCAGTGATGGTGAGTGCCCCCTACAGGCAGGGAGGGGTCAAGCAGGGAGGACCATTTCAATGACTGAATTGGACGTCCTTTTTTTCTCCAACCCAGTTCTGCCGAGAACCAGTTATCTTACCTGGCTCAACTTATGGCTGGGCGATATGGTGATAAAAATTGAACTGTGAGCTTGTCCCTGTGACAATCTGCTTTTTTTGTGAAATCGTTGTATCGTGTTTCACTTATTCTCTCTTTAATGCAGCTGTCTGTTCAAACATACTTTTTCTCCTGTTGTTTAGCCTCTGATCCTCTTACAGGCTTGAGCTGCACAATTAAGCCAAATCGACACAAATCACAACTTAAATGTATGCAGTTAGCAAATCGCAAAGGCTGCAAGTTTGGAAGTGCAATGATTTCCTCCACAAACAACAAAATGTCTTGCTTTGATTTGAATAAAAACTGCTAACACCGTAGTTTTGATTTGAACAAACATGTTTGAAAACACGCGACAAAAACGCAACCAAAAGCGATAAAAATGTATTCAAAAGCGCCAAAAAACACGCCAACAACAGAAAAATGACAAATTTTTCAATGTGTGTAAAAGTGACAAAATTGTTGTGAATGTGAATTTGAACAGAATCGCGCTGGTCAGAAAAATCACAATTAGATGTTTTTCCTGAATAATGCAGCTCTATTATGGTGAACCGTGATCAAATTGAAATCACGATCTGGCCCCAAGAAATTTGTGATAATAATTTTTTGCCATATCGCCCAGCCCTACCACAAAGCTCTTAATTTAATCAAATTATCTGCCGCCAAACCTAACTCTAATCCTAACCTAACCTTACACTAACTGAAGAAAAATGTTTTAAAAATGTTTTTAACTTTTGCTAGCACAGCCACCAATGCAAAATTATGGTCTGTGGCATAAGTGGGTGTGGGTTGGGGAAAGAAATGAAGCGTACTAGACACGGAAGCTCATTGGTCGGCTACCTTTTGAAGATGCCATGTTTGAAGTTGAAGTTTTTTCTGATCCGTGTAATGTCGCTTAAGGACCTGAAGACCACGCATCATCCCGAACATAAATCAACATCTGCGATTCTAAAGTACTGCTTTTAAACTCAGTCATTTGACAGAAGTGTGGCCGATTACCATAATGACATACTGAGTCTCCAGCTGTTCTTGTGGTCAAACTATTGACACACTTCTGCCTCAAATTTAAAAAGAACTAATCTGGGATGGAAGTAGATTATTGTTTTTTTATGTCACTCTCTTTGTTTTATTATAATAATATATATATATATATATATATATATATATATATATATATTTTTTTTTTTTTTTTTTTTAGAATTGTGTTATTTGATTCAATGGCAGAGAAAAAATGCAAACTATTTCCAATGAATGAAGATGGGTTAATATTGAATTGCATCGGGTATTTAGAGATATTCTGAGCTCTGTTGTGTTACATTATTCACTATTTATTTATTTAGAGTGGAATTTGTTTTCTCCCCACATAAAGTTCCACATGTGTGTGTTGAGACGGCTATATACATTTTAAAAACACACACTGACATTGAGATTTGCTGTCTGTTTCAGGAAATGCTTGTAAACCTTTGTTTCACCTGTAAAGTGCAAACACAGACAAACTGCTCACTCCAAACAATGAACTGTGAAAAGAAATAGAAAATCATTACAAATATACAGTGGAGTGAGAACATCTTGTATTGATTTGTGCTTTTACTGAATCTAAACGGCTGCAAAAGAGGTGAGTCGCAGCTCCAACAGTAACACTATATCAGGAGGATTTGCTTGCCATCTTTAACTTTGCTGTGGGTTAGTGAGTGGGTGACACGTGTATGGGCTGTAGTCGACTAAAGACATTCTTGGTCGACTAAAGACATACCCTGCACAGTCGATTAGCAGACTATAAACAGTGTGGCAAAAGCTCTCAAAATAGTATTAAGTCTGCACTCACAAACCACAAGCACACAGGAGTGCAAAAACAACCCTTTATACAGAAAAGCTAAAAAAAAAAGCATATTTAAATTAATGTTACTAAAATTTCAAATTCCACTTTGATAGCAAGTAATATTTTCAATACTGATTATGATTTTAAAAAGACACCCTTTTTTAACAATGGGATGTCATTTTCAACACAAAATAACAGTACTTTCTATTTTGCTACTATATCTTCTAAGATACTTTTTCTTATACTAGTTCTGATAAAGCGCATGATTATTCTAAACTGCAACCCACTTATGCAATTGTTTTTGGTATCGAGACTTGGCACACCCCTAGTTTCGATACTAGTTTTGGTATCAATTAGTATCTGATTTGATACTTTTAACAACCTAAATTTACATGTACACTTAAAAGACGGACACAACTCACTCCATTGCTTCTGCTGTTGTCCCATATAAATCTTGTAATCTAAATAAAATACTTTGTCAAATTTTGGTTGAATAAGACACCGAATAAGACGACTGATTAATCAACTAAACAACAAAGAACCTACAGCCCTGCACGTTCTAACACTAATATTGGTACATACACACTAACAACTTTATGATGTAATATTCTGAGATTTTAACATCCAACTAACACGATATACTGAAATCGCCTTCACCCTGTCCACAGCCTGCACACGGCGGCAGATCAAACACTGGAGCAGACGTTGATCAGTGATAAGACATGGTCAGGCCTGCCACATCAGCCCTGCATCAAACTGCGCGCCCGCCAGCACTTCCCGAACTGCCTCCATAACGACCATGTTATCATATACAGATTTCAATTAGAGCCGCGCACACTTCCAGACAGCCGTGTGCAGAAGTGGGGGCACCTCACTTATCTGATGCGGAGATGACGGAGACCAACCTGATTCGCTCCGTTACAAAGTGCCGCGGGTCGTGCTTTCAAACGCAGCTCAGAATGCATTTGTCGCGCCTATCATATGAGAAATCAGCAGATATGACGATATGAGTAATGTGATTAGACCGACGTAGTCAAGAAAGTGTTTTGTCAAAGAAATCATGTTATGTTTAGCTTTATTTGTTTATTTTAGCCAGTAATTTGAATGCTTTAATAGTTTGGGTTTATATAAAATCTTAACATCCCAAACGGCTTTGCTTGACTATACTTTAATTGTATTTTATTCCACAAGAAACAAAAAATAACACAGTTTAACATTGCTATCTCCACTACATGTGTACAAACTGAAAAATTATAATCATGTCCATTTTAGATGCAAAAATAAGTTATTTCAGTTCAATCTATGGTCTCAAAAAGTAAATCTGAATTATGTTTTATTTCATTAAACTGGTCAGATAGAAGAGGTATTGTGATATATTACAGTGTTTCTCTTTCAGTCTTGGCATCCGCGACCCCCGAACATAAGAACTACGCGAACCACAAGTGATAAAGTAGCCTTATGTTTAATGTTTTATTTAATTTTGAGAATTTACACTTTGAAAAATTACTCTGGTAGGCTAACAAAGATGAACTTGCATTTACCACTGCATTCGGTGAAATAATTTCGTGACAGAGAACCACAGATATTTTAGACAACTTAAATGAGACAAAATTAAGTATTTTACTGTGCAAAAGGAAGTATTTTATTGTACTTTTCTACGATGGAACAGGCCTGGACGAATGAAGGATTACATCAACGAAGAAACCTTGGATCTGGTACGGGAACTTGAGAAGCATCCGGATGACAACCCCTGTAACCTTTTCTACGATATTTTACTGTTGTTTGGTATCAATAATCGTGAATAATCTTTAAATCATAATATTTCTGCTCACAATAAAGCTGACACTAAAATTGGATATTGTGACATCCCTAATCTGCACAAATGAAGTGTCCTGAATAATTCCACCTCTTTTATATTTATACAGACCAAGTAGTCCACTTTCAACATTAAAACATGGTCATCATCGTAGACTATCCCATTATTTTAGTGATTTATGATTATACAAGATTAGCCGTCCAGAGTCTCAGAGGGAACGGCTGTGACAGTGTGAAATCCAGTCGGCTCGTCGCTGCAAGGATGAGCGTCTAAGAAAAGCAATGTCTGAAAAGTGCCTTCCCTGAAGAGGCTGCGGCGCTAATCTGTGCATTGTGAGCCCAACTCCAGTGACTCACATCTACGTCAGCGCCTGTTTGCTCTCTTTCTGTTTTTCCGCCTCTTCCTGCTTCTCTTTTCATAGCCGCCTTTGGGAGCGCACTCATTTTGCAGTTTAACTCCTCATTTAAATGAAGTGGGCGGGAAGTGGGGAGGGCATTCAAATCACTTGTATAAATATTTGCATTCGCTGAGCCTGACCCCTCTGTGCCGTGTGTTAGCCCGCTGGCCCTCACCTCATGCAGACACGCTCATTTACCTCTCCTGCTCGCCCATTCAGTCCGCCCCGAGACATTAGCATAGCCACTCTGCTCCAGCGTGCAGCCAGCCACGCGCCTTTGTTCTCTGATTTGTTCTGAGGGGCAAATAAAGCAGCGGTGTGAGAAACAGAGGAGTGTGTGCGGGATTTGGGAAGGCCTCAGTGCTTTGACAACATTTATGGTATAGTGTGTGTCACAACATCCTTTAAGCAGCATTAATCAAACAAACATGTCTCGCTATATGATTTGAACAAAAGGAACTTGTGCCAAACCTCAACCAATAATAAAATACATGAAAGAGAAAGTTTCATCAGCAAGGTAAATGACTACAAAAACACAGGTTCTCTGATCTGTCACCAATCAGCCAATCAATGCTCCGAATAATGTAGTTAGTAGTTCTTTGACTTAAAATATTAATCAAGAGAGTCATTCACACAAAGATAGGAACAAAAATAGACCTTGATGCAGATCTAAAAATGATAAAGGCATGCCTCTGATATTTCCTGTAATTAAGTTTTATATAATGCATATTTCCTCAGTTTTAAGGTTCTATACGCATTAAACTACTACTTTCCAGAAAATACATCCAGATCATCAAAATGTGTGTAAAATGTTAGCAGAAAGTAACATCTACATATTCCGGCCAATGAGAGCCTAGATAGAAACAAAAGCACTGAAACTCTGCCAAAAAATTTGAAAAAGAGCTGAACCTCATCACAATTATAGAGCATTCAGAAAGCCTGCAAATAATTTTACGCCCTCATCTGGGAAAACCAATCGCCAGCAATACACCAATTACAACACGCATTGCTCAGCTGACGCCTGTGGCAAAACTCCTACTCAGCCCACGGGATAAAACAGTAAAAATAGGATAACCGATAATTCTGTCCAAAAACATTCACATATGGTTAGGAATCAGAAACAAG
The DNA here is from genome assembly GCA_019453435.1 of Rhinogobius similis. Lineage (NCBI taxonomy): Eukaryota > Metazoa > Chordata > Actinopteri > Gobiiformes > Gobiidae > Rhinogobius > Rhinogobius similis. The sequence goes on from CM033628.1 coordinate 16,848,108, forward strand.
AGAGGCATTTTTTTCAATTGCAAATCCATCCATATGTACTAGTGGATACATTGCCAGAAAATTTGATAGTATCCAGCAACAGTAATGCAGTTAGCTAAAAAGGATTAAAGATAAATATTAACTTGAAAGTTTCTTCTAATAAAACCGTTACATGTTTTGGCGGGAGGACTTCCGCCTTAGTCAGAGGTCATAGTGATTCCCATGTGTGAGTCAAGTTTCATATCCAGATGGATACGAGAGGAAATCAGGAAGAGGGGCTCACAGACCATTAACAGAGACGAGGGAGCTTATACTTTGGCTCACACATGGGACTCACTCACTGGGAACAACATCTGATACACTTCACATCCATCAGCCGTGACCTCCAGGAAGTCCTCCCGCTGAAACATGTAAGGTAAGGTAATTTAGCTTATAGCTATTTACAACTTAGTAGAAGAATCTCACAAGTTAATAATTACAAGAAGACAGAATGAACCAAAAATATAGGTTAAAGGTAAAACTGCACTATAATGGAAATTATTATGCAAATCAATATTTTAATATTGCCTGTCATACAATAATTTCTGTTACATTAAAACTAATATGTTCATGCCTTATTGTATTAGTCAAAATAAACACTTTATAGGGACAAAACTAAGACATAATCAAGGTAAATTTAGTCTTTAAAAAGAAAAAAAAGTGAATAAAATCTTCCTTTCTTAACATTTCTTTCTTTTAAAAATGTATTTCTGTCAGAACACCTTGGTGTTACTGTGACATATTTACGATACATTGTGCAACCCTAGTTGAAACCTTGAACAAACACTGGTGAATGTGTCCAAGCTGGTCAAATGTGTGGCTGGTTGCGACCGTAAGGGCATCCAGTTTAATCACAGTGAAACATTTGTGGCTGTATGCTTTATAAATAAACTTGGCTTAGTTTTCACAAGGTACAGCACTCAGTTCAGCTCTGATTACCCACAAAGCCGAGCCCTTTCTGTGATAAAAGGCTGATTGTCTCGAAGAGCACAGAACAGCAGCTCATGAGAAGCAGCACGCCGTTATTAACTCCGCTCCTCTCTCAGCGCTCTCATAATCCACCCCCTGCGCACGAGCCAAAGGACCACTAGAACTGAAACATTGCACTTGTTTAGCCAATGCCAGCTCGCTCCTCCATAAGGACATGGAGGCAGGAGAGGCTTAAACCAATAAACACACACACACACAGGTAGCTAAAACAACAAAAACAAACAGAGCAGACATGTCGGTCAAGCTTCACAAAGATAGAATTAATCAGTTGTAGAGGTGGGGCGAGACAGAAATCCCACTAGACTAGATTTTGACTTAATCTGTAATATAAATCAATACTGTTTAATGTCCATACAAAATATACACTGAGATAAACAAGCAGGATGAAGCTTTTATTTGGCCGACATGTTTGTTGAAAATCAGACAGCGCCAACTTCGAATCGTTTAACCTGTTCATTGTTATCAAAATGAACAATAAAATATAAGGCCACAGAGTCAGGGCTTTTGTAATAATTTAGCATCAGTTTTCCTGTTGGTCGACGAAGAGACAAATCAATGCTTTCTCTTCCACAGCTGCAGCACTCATCTCCCCTCAAAGTTTATAGTTATTTGTTGGCTTCTTTATCAACATTTTGAAGAAGTACTGTGTAGTTACCAACCCAAGCAGACGCCATTAAAGGCGATTTCACCAAAGAGATTCCTCAAAGTCAATCTCAATTGTAAATCACAGGATCCCATGAGTAATGTTTCCTTGCTGTATCGATAATAACTTACAAATAAATCACAGTAAAAGACTCCAACAACTATACAATGCAGTATTCAAACTATTAATATGATATCTGATGTGCAGAAATTCTCAGATAAACTCGGGAAGACTAACAGCCCCTGGACCAAGATAGAAAGATCAAGATACAAGAGTCTGGTGCTCTCTTCCCTCCAATGTGCTGCTTGTGTGGTACATCTCTAGAACACAGAAACAAACATGATTGCCGCATTGTGGAAGAGAGTCTGCACAGGCTGTTTTCATTTTAAAAGCAACCAGATCCACTTCACTGCTGCAGCGGTTCGATTTGAGCTGTTCAGCTTTATGCATGTTACTTCTGCAGTGTCGAAAATAGACTTGTTGCCTTTCCCTGCCAGAGATACCAACCCTGTTAATGGATCTTAGGTAACTTTCTCAAAGAAATGGTGACAAGTCATCTTCTCCCGAATAGATTTTTTAGATCTTGTTTATGTTTGGAACAACATTTATAACATAATTTACCTCAGATACACGTAAGTTAGGGCTTCACTTCTGCAGATATCCGCTCCATTTCTCAGATTTCTGTTTAATATGTTCCCTTTTTACTCTTAAGCCACCATGTTTGTTTAGATATGAACAGACCATGTGCTTCTCTGATTGATTAATCCACCTGTCAATCATGCCCATTTGAAAGTGGGGAGACAGGAAATGATTCCAGGCAAAAAAGTCTTCGTAAAGTATTGTCAAAACGTGCGGTCTTGGCTGGTTGGATGAATGTGTACTCATCCAATTACAGGTGTTTTTATTGATGAATAAACCTTGAAAAACATGCATTATTTATGTGAACAGGGTCACCTCTCCATAGATCTGACCTGTAACTTGACCTGGTGGCGCCACCTGCTTGTCTCCACGGAGATAGACAGGTTTAACAGTCCAGGCAAAGCAATACCATTTCGAGAAGCAGGTGAGTGATTCTCCACCAAAAGAGCTTAACTTGGAAATTATTCTTATAGTGAAATCACATTTGATAACCATCATCCTCCCTCTCTCCCAGAGCGGATGTCTGTACACAGGCCCTTGTGCTTGTGTTATTCACCCAAACAAGAGGTGTGGCAGTGGGCCAAGAAGCACGCTCCAGCCGGGCCTTCTCATTAGCCTGGACTCTCAGTGTATACGCAAACCCCGGACACAGCGCCTGGTCTGGGCTTTGCACCGAGCCTTTTCCCATCACGCTTGTGTAACACCACCAGCACTGGCTCTAATGAGAGGAGAGATTTTCACTTCTACTTCCACTGATGCGCTGCAGTACGAAGCATATCACCCCATGTATTTTCAAGTCTATCAAGAGCGTCTAAGTATCTGCGTGTAATGTGACCAAAGTCGTTGTTTAGTCGTGTTAAATGAGTGCTTACACCTCCTCAGTCATCCCCCGCTGCTGGCTCTGGTCCCCGCGATCAGCATCATTTAGCAGGTAAACAGCTGCTCTGACAGACCTGACAGCAGCCTCCATAATCATCCACACATCCATGCGCTTCGCCCGCGTGCCACATCCTCATCTAACCGAGTGTGCACCGCAACCAATCAGAGCACACAACACCCAGCGGACCAGCTACAGTCCACTGTCAAGAAAACAGACCGGCTGGGCCATAGCACTGATGTACTGACACAACAGACAAGCACACTGAGACTATTTCAGACAGGTGTTATGAGATAAATCGGACTTTTTAGAATATCAGCCTCCTGCGTTGAATGAGCAGGACTCTTGCTTTCGTGTAAGGGGTAATTGTCGGTTGCGTTGGCTTGTCTAGTTTCATTTTTCACTGTTTTCATTTTTCTTCGTGAATATAAAGCTAATTACTGTCAAATTTTTTTGTTGACTTTTGTAAAACAAGGCTGTGCGGTCAAAACTTTTCTCAAAATCATGAGGCTGCACCTAAACCAAACTGAAAGCAGTACCTTTTGCGATGTCCCCTAGGAGCATCAGGACAGAAAAAATATGCATTAACAATTGTATTAATAATTTCACTGACTGAAAGTTATGCTGTACTACCTTTGAAACCTTTTTTTTTTGGACCTGTCCGGAAAAAAGAAATGGGATTGCTGTATTGTTTTCCTTTTTTCATAGTTATCTAAGTGCACACACAAAAAAATAAAATAAATAAGACACGATAGTGTTAACCTCTCAGTGGAGAAGTGTCTTTAGCAATTTCAAAATGTCAAAATGATCAAAACTGGTCCAACACGTCGGACCCAAAATATCAGCAGCTTAATGGTAAACGGTTGGATTCAATAAATTGACATTGGCCATGAAAAGTACATGTATGGGTCGACCTCTAGATTGTGAGCAGACATCCTTGTCCCTTCCAGAGTGTGAGGGGTAGGGGGTATACTCGGGGATCTCACTGGTGCAGCCGTGAGCCTGAGCCGCAGGACTTGGACAGGCTGCTGTTCTGTGTGCCTCGTGCCGGCCCAGTGCACTCTTTGGGATAATGTTCTTATTGGGCGTGAATCCTGCGGGTGCCGGAGTCATGCTGTCTTTACTCAGAAAAGCAGAGGGGGATGGAGGTGGGTGGCAGCCTGCACCCCAGCGGATTTTAAAGGGCAAATCTATAACCTCACTTCAACATAAATGTTCACAGTAGGGTCATTTTAAACATTTACATTTGTTTGTAATGAAGGAGAAACTATTTTTTTATGAAGTTGATCAGTGATGACATATTGGATAGATACGCAACACTGAAAAAAAAAAACAACAACATGTAAATGCAGTGTCTCCGGGAAATCTATCATTAGAACTGGGTGTTAATAGTCTGTGGATGTAAAGTGTGAATGGTCTGACGGTAACAGAGGCACAACATAATGGCATTAGCATCATGAATGTTCAGCACATAAAACATAATAGAAACTCATCTTAAATACAGTATGAGCCATAGACAGATGAAGAAGTTTGAATCAAATTGGGAATTAAAAATATTTTTTTTGTACGAGATTTTACAAGCTTTTTGTCTCATTAATGGAGACAAATTACATGTCAGATCTGTGGAGAGTGAAGTCCCCCTCACAGTGAAAAGGTACCCGTATATATTTCATAATAAAGACCCATAATGAAATAGTAAATGCAAGTGACATTCGTTTATTGCCATACTGTATAAGATTCTAAGAAAAGCAACATCTCCTTGGAGAAAAGCAGGTGGCGGGCCACCCACCAGAAAAGTTACATAATGCACGTCATTTCATAAAGCAAGTTACTACTATTGGCCCAACATGATCCGTGCTTGACTGTGGAATCAAGTGAGCTCAAACTTTTGAGCAAACTCCATTTACTGTATTATACAGTAACTGTAACTGTGACAACATCAGTCCAAGAAAGAAAAGAACCTTTAGGAGCAGAGAACAGAGCTGGCTCCCCCGACTCTGTCAGACTGAGTGTGGAGCACACAATGGAATAAGTCTGGTTCAGTCGGAGACATTATAAAGAGAGCGGACAACCCGCCCCACAGCTGTACATTCACGTCTGAGAAGAATATTTCTAACTATTATATAGTTCACTGTCAAGACTGTGGTTCTAGTGAATCATGAAGAACTGTTACTTGGATCTTGGAGTATAGAAAGTTTCCAAAATAACTGATCAATGTTGTGTACCAAAGATTTCATCAAAGGTAATTTACACCAACTTTTATTTACTAACGTAGAAACATCCAGTTGGACGCCTTTTGCTTTGAGGGCAGACACTGGAGACACTCTGGACGTGCATTTGAGTCAGACTCAAATCCACCTCTCGCTGTCTTGTGCAATGACTGCACATCAGGTGAATGACTGCTGCTTTGGAGGAAGCTCTTGGTTGGTGCCGAGAATTTCGGCGAAAGTTCAAATTTTTCAACTCTGGCGTCAGACACTGTGTGCTCTGGATGTAGGACGCAGACGCAGCAGACGTGTGTTATGCGCCACAGAAACACTGGACGGCCTGGACACGGGTCCACATGAACTTTGCATGATGCCATAGTTGTTTCAGCCCTTAGTTTAAATTATACATGCATTGTAACTGTAACCAGTTCTGGTTACTTTTTCTACTTAAGTCTGTGACCTTCAAATGTATTGAATTTGAAAATAATTTAATTTAATAATGTGGGTTTCTTGCAGATATTTTTCAAACTGTTGTAATTTTTTCGAAATACCAATATTGTGCGATATCAGTTATTATCCGTGTCACTACTTTTTCCCTTCTTTGATACATTGAATTTTTAAGTAACAGTACCCTTACATTAGTCTAAATTTAAGCTACTTTTGATCAAAGTGACTAATGGTGGCCGGCCCTGTATGTACTTACACTCACACTAAGACACTGGGCCTTGGGCGAGTGTGTTATCTGGGAGTCCGGCTGAGCCACTCTGGACTGGGCCTCTGCTGCTCCAAGATTGTCCCTCACCTCTTCCCATACCCAGCGCCGCTTCTCCCAGCACTCTAATTGCTTCCATTACTGTAACCGCAGTCAGATAAAATGCTAATTTCACAGCACATTAATTTCTGGGGGCTGAACAATAAGAAACACAAAGCGCGGGCTGCTGCTGCTCTCCCGACAGCAGCGAAGTGAGAGTACCATTATGCACAGGTCAATGAAACGAAGGAAAAATCCATCGATTCTACATTTGAAACGAAAACACAGGAGCAGGGCCCGGGCAGGGTGATTTATCAGTCTGAGAGAGGAAGTCAGGGAAGTGCTGAAGACGAATGCTCCTCTCTCACTAGCTGGAGTCTGTGCGGCTTCAACACAGCAGTGGCTCACTAAAAATATACACTCGTCTGGGGATATCAACTTTAGATGGCATCTCAATATGCACCAATGAGCCATCACTCTATAACTTTTGTTTATCTTTTACTTTATCCTATTTATTCAATCATTTGGCAGGTTTTTATATCATATGTCCTTACCCTTAACACGTTGTGACTGGAAAGAGCAATGTGAAGCAACACAACAGCATTATGTGCAGTCATGTAAAGTTTAGACGTGAAAACGACAGCTCAAGTAGAGGGTCAGCCATGAACTGTCCAGAATATGCAATGAATCTCATTTTGGCGACACAAATGATGGTTAGTTTGGTGGATGACAGTGGCACTCTTGGTGTTTGACTTTATTACAGAGGACAGGGTTGATCCTTCTTTAAGATGCAGGGGTTCAGTTATTTGACCCCATACTTGAGTCACAGTTAACTTGCACAGAGCAAAAATTAGAGCATTTTGTGTAAATATATGTAAAATCTGCTTCTATTGTCAACTTAAGAAATTCTTGCTCACCTAAAGACATGTCCTGTCTATAGATTAATGGACTTAAAAGGTACATGACGCTGCAAAGTTCTTAAAATGATTAGGATGTTGTGCAAAATTAACCAAGTACTTGTAAACAGCATCTTCATAAATGAAAAGACATATTAGAACTGTCCAGTCCCACTCCCAAAACTCCAGCAAAACTCGCTCCACGAGATCTCTTTTCTCCTGTGGTTCATAAATTCAAACAGTCAACAACAACAAAAGTTTGGTCAATAAAGACACCATTTACCAATTAATCAACTAACTACATTATATTGTAACTGTTTCGTGGTAGCGAGAGAACAAGAGAAAGAAGAAGAGGAAGAAGAAGCAAGTGTTGAAACTTTCCAAATCATCACAACATAAAGCAAAGGACCTGGTTGCTTCTTTCCAAATAAAACCAGAACACCTTATTATTTTATTCATTTTTTTCCCTCTACAGTATTGTGGCCATTCTTGTGGTTTCATGATGCATTGGTGCTATTAAAGCTCCATCTCAGTGGCGTGTGGTGTCCAGCCTGCTGTCCCCGTGTCCCCACACACAGTGAGGGCTGTGCAGGTGCTGACAGTACCTGCCCCTCCTGCTGCCTCGCCAAGGGGGGCCAAGTGGACACAGAGGACAAAGGCAGAGAGGACGAACTGAAATCTGCACAGACAATGAAGGGAAGGCTGGATTCATTTAGTCTGAACATCTTCACCACGGCAACAAACTTTAGAAGAGGAGAGTTTGTACATTGATCGGGTGATTTACAGATCCAAAGAGTCACATATTCCTCGCTCCAGAAAATATTTTCCTTCTAATAACCACATAATCGCGCTATATTCTATACTGTATACAGTCTGGTAACCACTACCTCCCCTTTGTCTCAGGCCAAACTGAGAAAGAACTGTACAATCAGGTTTGTTAATCAGTGAACAAGCTTATCGGTCACCTATAATTTAGAACAAAATCAAACTACTCTCACCTCAGATTTCACAGTGCTTAGAGCATCTGCCAGTCAATTAGTACTGTAGTCAACCAAAGAAATTCTTAGTTGACTGAACACATGTCTTGTTGATCGATTAGTTGACTAAAGGGAATCAAAACTGAATCGAAATTGCAGTTTGAATGGACGCAATTAGCAAATCACACAAGCTGCAATTTCTGAAGTGCAATTACATTCTTGTCAAACAACAAAACCTCCTTTTGAAATCTGCATAAAAACTGTAAACCCTGTAGTTTAGATTTGTTAAAACATGTTCAAGCAACAAAAACACAACTGAGAGCAACTAAAATCAAATCAAATCAAAATGCGGAAAAACACATCTAAAAGCGTCAAAAACATGACTGAGGTGACAAAAACGCAACTAAAAGTGACAAAAACGCAACTAAAAGTGACAAAAACGCAACTAATAGTGACAAAAACGTGACTAAAAGCGACAAAAACACAAAAATGCCAAAAATTACACTAAAGTTGAAAGAAACATTAGTTTGTCAGTTCATATTTCAGTCTTTTTGTCAATTCTCCTGGTTTTTATTTAAATTGTGAACTTTGAAAAGAATCCCATCATTAAAACATAAATCGCAAATCTAATCAGAATCACAATACTGGTCGGAAAAAATCTCAATTAGATACAGTATTATTTCCAAATCGAGCAGCTCTACTAAAGGGGACGGTTGTGTGAAACTGGCAAAAGCACAAAACTTTTCAATGTCTGTATGATCTGATCTTCAGTGAGCTCACTCCATGCCTACTGTTGTAGATATTAGTTCTTATAATTTAAATGAATAAATTATAAGAACTAATATACGTTTTTGGTTGACTAAAACACCATCGACTAATTAATCAACTTAACGACTAACAATTATCATAACAATCTGAACTCGAAACATAAAAATTACAGGCAGTATCAGTCCCATTCTTAAATTACAGCAAATACAAATGTTTCAATCTTTTATTTCCCTGTGTTAAGATAATGGAAGACGAGGCTGGGAGGTTTCACTCTGCGCACCTTCTCAAAGCAAAGACTATCTTCACTTATGGGCGCAGAGCCGGGCACAGGGATTACATAACGACTCCGATGTGCAGGAACGGGCCAGCCCCAGTGGACACAGGCAGCAGAGAAGAGCAGAGAGAGAAATGGTGAGCGAGAGAAAGAGGGAGGCACTCAAAGCAATGGAGATTAAGTCCCTTTCATCTTCAAGCAGACTCATATTTCCTCAAGTTTAGTGTGAGATGTGTGATTACTCTCTGGTCTCTCTCTCTTTTTCTCACAGCCACAGTCAGTCCCTCTCCCGACTGCAGCAAATGTGCATTCATACGCCTCCCGTCCCCATGAAGCACTAAATACAGGCATTTCTAAGAATCACAGTTCAAAAAGGAGACAGCCTCCATTACACAAGAGAACGGAGTCAATGGCTGGGCAGGGAACTGTGAAGAGGCTTGCGCAAAATGTGGATTATCCGTGATGCTTTATACAGGCTTTTCAACTACTTCTGGACACCTTATAGCTTTGGTAGTATACTTAATACAAAATGTGTATGGCCAACACATAAAGGCCACTAAAGAGTCTTTTTTTCCACAAGAGGACTCGTTTCCTGGTGTGCTGAAGAGTGAATCAGTGAAACATTCTTGCATCCTTCTTGGCATAATAATAAAGTATATATATAAAAACATTAACTGCTGAGATTACTATTGGTAAATATTTATAACACTATACAGTCGACGTTTCACTGAACAGTAACTTGAGTATTACTACAATAATCCTTGGTGCAATCCTTACTTTATTTGTCCATATTCTGCACCGTTAATAATCATAGCCATAGCCACTTAATGCATACAATATTATAATACATTTGAGTTACTTTACCTGCTATATTTGTGTTTATTCTGTCCATATACTGCTCCATATAACTTATTTCCTGTTCAACTTGCAGAGTGTGTAAGAGTGTAAGAAAGACAAAAGTTTGTTGATAAAGTTATAATGTTTTCTTATTGCATGTTCTATTGTCCTGCTGTTCTTGATTTGTGTGATGTCCCTACTGTGGGATAAATAAAGGTTCTCTTATCTGGACGAACGAGGGACTACAAAGACTTCTCTTATGTTAAAATCTCCATTGGTTTACTATTTGTCCCAAACTCTTATGGCATCATGTGAACACAAACAACATCAAAACTACACTATTGCTTATTTACTTATTTTCTTCTGCCCCGTAGGCTTTATTGGACAGTACAATTGTTGCATGAAAGGGGAAGAGAAAGGGCAGACATTGACGGTTGAGGCTGGGAAGCGAAACCATGACACCAAAGTGGTAACAACCATGTGCAACACCTTAAACCACCACGCCACCGCCAAACACAAAAAAACAACATTATTCTAAGGTTCATTGGTCAAATGAGGCTCGTCATTGATCTACCCTAAACAAGAATAAGAACCTTCTCTCTCTCTCTGTCTCTCTCCTCTCGTCTCTCTCTCCTCTCCTCTCGTCTCGTCTCTCTTTCTCTGTCTCTCTCTCTTTCTTTCGCTCTGTGTCTGTCAGTGCCAGAGTGCAGAGCCTGAGGAGCTGTATCTCACTTAACACTGCTCTTCATGTCGAGTGGCTGGGACTAAAGATCTCTATTCAGTGACTCCACTCAGACGCGCTCTTGTGAGATTATAAGCCATGCAATCAGCTGGAACATGCAGTGCTGAACGATTAATCGCAACAAAGTGAAATCGCAATTAACAAACAAAACAATTATGTTACTTGATAAAGGTGTGGCTTAGACTTTTTACTAGTCTTCTGAAAAACATGGGATTCTTGCATTAGATTATAGGCTATGTGTCCTCTCTCAAATAATTTTTTAAAAGACTGAAAAAACTGCAATCTAGTACTTTTCCAAAATTGTTCAGCCTAAAAAGGAGCTTATCAGTAAAAATAAATAAATAAATACCAAGACTAGTCTACTCTGTGTTTGCTTAGAAAAAAAAGTCTGCATCGTTGAGTGAAGTGGACAGATGTGGAGTGTGCCAGCTGCTGGACATGCCGCTCTGCTCCTGTCTCTGCTCCGATCCTCTTCTGCTCGGCACAGTGACTGTCCGACTCACGGATTTCAGTTTTCACCGCGGCTCCGGCTCGGCGCTTGGCACAGCTGTTCCATGGTCCCCACGGCCATTTAAAAACAGCAATAAATCAATCCCGGCACTCAATACAGGCGGGAAATTGACCAATTAGAGTGGCCCAAGATGCCGGACCATTTTACAAATTGGCTATCTATTTATATCAACACAGGCACTCGACAAGAAAGAAAAATACAGCTATACAGACAGTACTTTCAGTTTTTCTTCAGAGGAAAGCTCGGAGGCAAAATCACTTCCCCCTCAGCTACACTTGTAATCATTAGAGCCTTCATTACAAAACATGATTGTCTTGTTATAGTGCATTACTTTAGTGTAAATGAAGAGTGAATGTGTTTAATCTGTGCACGGTGTTTAATCCTCCTGCCCCAACCTGAGACAGTAAAGTTCAGCATCAAAAACCCTCAAGGATGAAGGTTTTATACGTGTCATAGTCAACCCTGAATAATGAGGCAAACGTTTTCAGCAGCCAGGTTTCTGTCAGTCTGAGAGGTCGCAGTAATAATAGGCTGTAACTTATCACAAAATGATTCGGGTATAGTGCCCTTTATCTTGTTAGTTCTGACTTGTTTCATGCTTTTTATCAAGTACCCATCATAAGATATAAGTTAAACTCTAGAGCAGCACAATGAATCAAAATCGAACCGAAATCGTCATTTGAATGGCGGCAATTAGCAAATCCCAAAGGCTGCAATTTTTGAGGTGCCATAATTTCCTCCAATTTAGACTTGATAAAACATGTTCAGAAATAAGCGACAAAAACCGAACTGAAAGCGACAAACATTTGACTGAAAGTGACAAAAATGCTACTTAAAATGACAAAAACACCATTCAAAGTGACAAAAACACCATTAAAAGTAACAAAACCTTAACTTAAGTGAGAAAAACGTGACTTAAGTTACTAAAATGAGACTAAAAGCCACAGACAGTTTACTAAATGACAAAACATGTGACTAGTGGTGATAAAACGCAAGTAGAAGTAACATTAATACAAGTAAAAGTGACAAAAACGCGAGTAAAAGTGACTAATAGTGATCCAAATTTGACTAAAAGTGACAAAAGTACAACTAAAAGTGATAGAAATTTGACTAGGGCGACGAAAAACACTGAGATCAACAAAAACTGCACTGCAAGGAACAAAGTTGTGACAAAAAGCGTCAAAAACAATCTGAAACACTTTTATTCGTCTGTCAGTTCATATTTCATTCAGTCTTTTGTCAGTTGTCAATGGACGAGTTTAAAACGTGAACATTAAACAGAATCCTATTAAAACATAAATCGCAGATCTATATCGCATTCGCAATACAGGTCAGGAAAAAAAAAGAGATATTTTTCCCAAATCGTGCAGCTCTCTCCACACATTCATTCCAAGTAGCTGCAGCGTTCATGAAAATGATCTGACAATTATTGAATTTCATATCACCGCCAAAGCAAACGTCCATATATCATAGAACGAGGTATCATAACTCTAACACTGAGTCACAGGGACGATACTGTCAAACGGCTCAGTTAATCATTTCCCCATGAGCTAAAGATCTATTAAAGGAGTATGTTTTTTAAGCTCCTAGTTAAACATATTTTACCTTGTTTTATTGAACTTGAATAGCCACACAGTAAAAGCGTCTCCACAAGTACGCTGGCATCTGTTGGCAATCTGTCTGTGATTTTGTCTAAACCATTTATTTTGTTTTCCTCAAACAGCCCAAACAGCAGCCGGATGCTCGTGTTGTAAGATTATCCATCTCAGATCCAGTCTGCTGGCTCCAGCCTGCTCCATATGGCCCCAACAGGTACAGCAAACGCAAGTGACGCATCGCACAGAGAGGTCGGGATGCACGGACAGTGAGAGAAAACCATTACCACTTCTGCACTCAAGGGTCATTCAACTGCACATTAATGGAGACATAATTGACTTGTAGCAGTTTTTTTTTAAATTAATTAAATTGATCAAAGTTCAATTTACTTTATTTTTTCTGGGTTTTTTGTCCCTTAGGCTTTACTGGGCAGGACAGTGGAGTGTGAAATGCGCATGAAAGAGGGAAAGACATGCAGCAAATTGTCGCAGCCAGATTCAAACTCAACGTTGTGGCCTGCTCACATGGCATGTGTGCTATTCACTCTGAGCGACGCCAAAGTTGTATTTACGTTGATTCATGCATGTTTGTTATGAATGTTATGTATTCGAGGCTTTCGTCCTGTGAACATCTCTTTTCATGCACCCCCTATCTCCACCTACAGCCCTGTAGTTACTTGCAACTAGTTGACTAATCTTCCATGAAAAGATAGATCTGAAAAGGACATGTTCCAGTGGTCTGCCTCCCGGGCTGTGCCTCTGTAACAGGTAACCAGGCCTTAACCCGCTCCGGCTGATGCAACACCACGATCCAGTCGTGAGAACCAGAAAGGCCACAATGGCGCTTTTGTAGGGCCGCTAGCTAACAGTGTTAGCGCCTAATTAGTGCTCTTCTCTAACAGTCCACTGCCTGTGTGCCGCAGAGTGCCAGGAGCGCGTGCAGCCGTCCCTTATGCTATGCTAAGTAGAACTCCAGCATCGTTATCATTCACAGTGGAGTCGCCCGCGGAGTCATTTCTGCTTACATGTCACTTTGCATACATACAGACTAATAAGGTGATTAACACGCGCACGTACAAGCAGCCTGCTTCTAAAGGTTACTGTCCTTAGCCTGGAAGCACCGTCTCCATCACCCCTGTGCACCAGGTTATCATGTTCAGTAAACAACTAATGAAAACAAATGTATCTTTTGATAAAATTATTCACCACAATGTTGGCCCAAGACCTGCAGCGGAGACGTAGTAGTGTAGTAATAAGTACTGCAGTAACAGAACTCAAGATACGTGTTTGAGCAGTTCTTCAGTCACACAACAACATTTAGTCCAGTGTGGCCTTAACACTGTATTGTTTGATACTGAATCGGAGGACTAATTGTTTTGACGTGGTTTGAGGTCAATAGCTCTGTAATCACTTCTAAACTATATCATAACAAACCATATCTGGAAACTTTCCATGAGCACACATGAACTAATATGAAATTAATTTTACTGTATATACTGATGCGATTGTTGTGTGTTGAAAATACTGGATTTAATTGTATTTTATAAAGATTAAAATAGAGTTAAATCAGGATGGACTTTAATACTCCTTTCCACCCAGTTCCTGTTCTTCAGCAAAGGACTGAACAACCACACAATACCCAGAATACAGTTCAACAGTCAAAGTCTACAATTGCAGTCTTCAGCTGAAAAGAGTGTGTATGCCTTTTTTTAAAAATTGGTATCAGAGCTGTTTGACCTCAAATAGAGAGGGCCTGGTGTAGATGTGGAAGAAAGATCTCGGTCCAAAGGTGTTTCTGTTTTCGTTATATCTGGACCGCTCTGTGGCAAAGAAATGGCAAGTTGTGGACCCAATCCCCATCAAATATGATCCAACATTTGTTACTTATCTGTTGAGTAAATTCCTGATGTTAATTGTTTGTGTATCGTGTAAAAGATCTGCACCTGCCCTCACATCTGAAATTATACCATAATGAAATTAGTCAAACGTAAGCTATAGATTTTATAGTCATTTTGAACTACAATGAACAGAAATGTTGCCACTGCTGAAATTGTCTTCCTAATAAACCTATGTTCAGACCCACCATTTGGACACAATCAATTACCCCCTTTATTCCTCAATTCCAGGGCCTTAAATATTAATATGATTCAGTAATGAGGCTGAGTGGTCGGAATCACTCTCTGTCCCTGAAGGCAGCGCGGCGCCGGACGGGAGCGCAGACCTTACTTGATGAATAAAACCAGCCCATTAAGCTGCACTTCGCACTGTTCCGTGGTGGATGGAGGTTTTCTTCCTCTTTGTCATGGGGAAATATAAATGTGTTGCGCTGGTGTGCAGGTGCCTCTTCTAATAATGACATTCTTCACCTGGTGTCGCAGCGCACCATGCAGCCACTGCCGCACCATCAATCCTAATGGCTCTGTGCATATCTCTGCCAGGACTTATGTGTGTATGTGTGGTTATTATCAGGAGTGCTGGACTTTAGGACCACTACAAAACAATGCTCCATGGGGGGTAGAGGAAACATTAGTTTTATATGAATATTATGTGACAAATGGGAAAAGGTTCTGAAATATCAAGTACTCAGTTCAGGCATGGAGTTTGCAGCTACAGATTCATGGCAAATGCATATACAGTATAACGACCTGAGAATGGAAATATAAATCTATAATTTTCAGATTTTTCAGACTTTTTTCAATATAAATATTATTATTCTATATGGTGGGCTCTGCAAGAAACTGTAAAACACATTTTCTGCCCCTATTGTGGTCCATCAAGGCAACTATTGTGATTTTGTGTGCAGTTGAATTGAAAAATTGAATTCAAGCTATAGATTAATCGGTCAATGGTATTTTAGTCCATCTATCTTTTTATTGAAATTATAAGATCTTATTTAGACAATGACAGAAAGGAGAAGGCCTGGAGTTTAGGGAGTGACTGGACAGTCTAATCTGACTTTTCACTTATGGAGATGCTGTTTACTCGCACTACAGTTTTTGTTTTTGCACACGATCTTTAAAATGTTTTTGAAAGCATCGCACTGCAACCCCTTATTTATATAGATCATTTATCTAGAACTACATTCTCAAAATAAAGTCAAACATTAGACATAATTAAACTTTATCTTTAAGTCTAAAGTTTTTTTTGTTTTGTTTTTTTCCAGGGGTTGCAAATCCCAACTGTTGTTATTTTGGAGGCTGCAACTGAGGTTGAGAACCACGATGACTGCAGCCCTAGTCTTGTCTATCTAATCTACCTGTCCTGCAGCCAGTCCACTCCATTTAGTTTTGCATTAGACTGCTCCTTCTGTTGTTCCATGACAAACACATTTCATCATATTGAGATCAATTTATTTATGTATTTAAATGTTTTGTTGTGGTGTTGTTGTTGTTTTTTCTGAGTACTGAGTTCTGTTCTTTTTTTAGATGAATAACAGAGAGGAAAAGTTACAATTCAAAAATGTGTTTAAAGAATCGTTAAATATGCAGTGTTGATTATTATTTTACTAATGTAACTATTATTATAGCACATTTTCCATCCAGGCAAATCTACAGCCACGTGCCACAGAGGGATAACACCTTAAACCTGTAAAATCCGGCTGCATTTTAACAGTAACTGGTGTGACACAGCTCATGTAATCTTTCACACAAACGGTCTGGAAAGCATGAAACGGAAAACAAGTCCGAGGTGCATTTATCAGCTAATCTCTCAGTCCATGTGCTGCGCTGGAGTCACTGAATCTTCACTATTTAGACAAGTCCCTAATCTGTCGTGAAATGAGCCGTGGTCGCTGTAAATCACTCTTAAAGACAAGTTTGACAGGAGCCAGTAATGTTCCATGAAAGCAGCTAACCTTACACCAGTCCAGCCGCTTATGAGTCTCCGAAGAGTTCAAGAACAAATCCACACTTAAAACAAAACACGGCCGCAACAAACAGAGGCAGAGAGCGGGACACCATCCATCCAGCAGCGCAACATCTTCATCTGGCCCTGTTCCCATGGCAACCAGGAAAATCAGGCTTCTATTACAACCCCTCGAACAGTGTATCTGCTAAAAACAACAGTCAGACAGAGAAAAAAAGTTGTGTGATGAATATTTTACGGCGGCAAACTGACGTCAGAGGATGTTTTGCACTTGATATGAGCACAAATACAAACGGATAAAAGATAAAATACAAATTTGTAGATCCATGTCGTTCCGTAACAGAAATTTAGAACATTGAGGAACACAGACAAGCATCAGTCAATGTAATGTACACAGGATAAATGGAAATCTGGCTGAGATCTGGAGCATAGAGCTGCACAATAAATCCAAATTGAATCGAAAACACAATCATAATAAGCAAATCGTAAAGACTGACTTTTTGAAGTGCAATCCACAAACAAACAAACTATCCTGTTTTATTCTGCATAAAAACTGCTAACCCTGTAGTTTAGATTTGTTAACACATGTTCAGAAAAAACAAAAATGTGAGTAAAAGCACCAAAAATGTGACTAAAAGCGACAAAAACCCGACTAAAAAGTGACAAAAAATGACAAAAATGTAAGAAAAACAACTCCAAAAGTGACAAAAACATGCCTAAAATTACTAAAACTAAACAACAAAGTGACAAAAATGCCACTGAAAGCATAGAAAGCACATTAAAAGTAACAAAAAAGTGACAAAATGCAACAAAAATGTTCTGAAACACAATTTTATTTTTTTTATTCATTTGTCAGTTCATATTTCAGTCTTTTTGTCAATTCTCCTAGACAATGTGAACGTTGAAGCCTAATTTTAAAACATACATCACAAATCTAATGGCAATCGCAATACTGGTGGTCAGAAAAATTGGAAAAAATTAGATATTCTTCCCAAATCACTCTCTGTGCTCTACTGGAGCAGGGTTCACGCAATATAATCTACAAATACTTGATTGTTCTTAATACAGAGGCCCAGAGGACAGTTTAGTGTTTTGGGTTATTTGTAAAAATTATAATGGTAGCTATATAACATATAAAGTCAAAATAATCTGTTTTTAGATTCCACTTGTTTTCTTCTCTTTTTTTCTACGCAGACCAGCATATTAAATCTTACAAACGACTGTGCCTTATTTTTTCCCATATAATAAAAACTTTTTGACTCAGTGTAGATTATATTGCAAAGCGCTATGTGAAAATGAAACTGATGAGTGCTGTCTGCATCTAATTGCTGCTGGCTAGTTGTTGTTAGCTTTACGCTGTGGCCTCAGCAAGTTGTAAAAAAAAGAGTTTATAACTAATCACAGTGAATATTTTGATGTTTGGAATGCATTACGAAAGTCAGCAATAAGTTTGGATCACTATAAACAGTTTAAAATGAATTAGTTCAGTTTTTCATGTTTTCACGACAGTACAAATCAGGTACAGTGCCTTTTAAAAAAACTCAATCTTACACACGAAAAAAATGACAAACAATATCTTTGAAAAGTTGCTGCTCTGTAGAGAAAAGCTTGTTGTTGTGGTGTTTTTTTTGTTTTTTTTTTTCTTTTGAGCCACAAAAACGGCTTCATATTCCAAGAGGAAAATAAGAAAAAAAAAGCTGAGAGTTTGTGAAGTCGCTGGTGTCCCGTGCTGATGGGTCTTACAGCCCCCTCTGGTCAGGCTTGAGCGTGGCTAAAGTGTGTGCGTGAGGGAGGGGCCGGGCCTGTTTGCTGTAATCACAAACCACAGAGAAATGGCTGCATTCTGATCAGCGGGGCCCTAATGTGATAGTGCAGGTGGCGTCTTTGAGCGCGCTCTGATTGATCCCCAGCTGTTTGTCAAATAGTGTGTGCTGCTGAATCCAGGTCAGAGCAGGAGGAGTGCACTTCTCGTGTGTGCGGCGTGAGGCCTGGTCTGTGCACGGCGCTCACATAAGGACAATTATAGTATTACATCAGCAGCCATTATGACACTGACCTCCACAGACACAACGAGTGACAGTGGGTCACATGGTGCTGGTGGGAACTTTGTGATGTGGTGATGGAAAAAATGATAATACACATTAAACCACCTTTTTTATTATTGTGGCCATGTCCTCCTTTGTGCCGACTTTAATTAGACTTTTGACCAAGCTTTAAAGGAAGGAATATATGAAGAAACTTCCCCTTTTAACCACTAACCCCTGTTTGTTATGTTTTGTCTCATCCCAGTGCGTCAGCAGTGTGAATGTGGCAGACCACAACTGAAGTTCTCTTAACGGGAAAAGGAGAAAAAAAGTCATTTAGACAGTGCTTTTAAATCAAGACGTTTCAGTTTCATTTTCGGTCAGATTGATTTGAACTAAAGTAGAAATGTTGTGATTTTTAAAGCAGATGTCTGAAACTTTTACTATGATGGATCACTCCCGGACTAATGAGGGATTACACCGACTTAAAGAGAAAACAAAAACGTTCATTGAATTGAATTAAATTTGGCACACAATATAAACTACAATCAAAACTACTACTGTCTTCTTTCCAGTGATAGACGTTGATTGCAAAACCTTTTTAGACTTTTGTTGAACTAAACAACAGCCTCATCATGCCTAAATAGGTGTATTACTATAGCATTGTAACAAAGGTGTTTTGCAAAACAATATAAATGCATGAATACCTGTAAATGGTGAAAATAATAAATATTCACAGTTCATGCCTCATTCTTCCAGAAGTGGTCCACACCTTGTGAACTTTAAACGTTATTGTAGACAGAAATCATAATTTGACTTCTTTTGTTTAAATAAGAAATAAGAAAAAATAAGAAACTCATCATTGCCTGTTTCCAGAATCACAAATCCACAGAGATCTGAGTCTGTGACAGACTCATGAGAAACAAAGCTGGAGGTACAAAATGTTATACAAAGTGTGGTTTTCATACACAAGATATGATGATGATGTGCTCCGTAGACAAACTGAGCAGATGTTTTGGAATGAACTTCTATGAAATGATAGGAAGACAGTTTGTAAAAATAAATTAGCATGTAGTAAATTTAAAAACAATGTTTATTGTTAAAGCTATTTTTTGTACTTTGGGGAACTTATTTTTGTATGATTTTGTGTCTATTTGATTGCTTTCCCTGTGGCTGCAGCGGCCAGAATCACTGATGAACAAAGAAGGGGGCGGGCAGTGCAGCCCCTACTACAGGAGCCCTCTTCATCTCACAAAGGAGACTTTGAATGGTGAATTAGTCTTTTTTGTGTTGCCTTAATGCTTCCAAGAGAAATATATGCAAATCTTCAGCTAATGCTAACAACAGCCACAAAGGAGCCACTTCTCACTCTGTGTGTGTTTCCCAAATGGCTCCATCCCTCCTCTCCCTCCCCTAATGCTGCCCCTCCTCTGCACCATCACTTCCTCCCCACCACTGCACAATATGGGCACAGATCCGATTTAAATATTGCAATATTGAAAGTATCTGAAAAAATAACACTTATTTAAGCAAGTTGCATTCAAATATACATTTTCATTTGCTACGTCTAGCAAATTATTGCAGACAAAATGTTGGCATTTTATGAAAATGCAAACATAAGGTCAGACGGGGTTTCACTGATCAGCGATGACTGGCCATCAAACACATGGCAGATCTCTTGACTTATAAATGGTAATAGATATGCAGAAAGCTTTTCATTTAAATAAAGGCAGTATTTACTGAAGAGTGTTGGGAGGTGCGTGGTCCTGCCTGGCTCACAAACGTGGCTCACACAAACTGCGCTCACTGGTGGAGGCAGACTTAATCCTGTTATAACGCTGCTGCTGCAGGGGATCCCGAACACTTCCAGAATCATGGGCCTCCGCAGATAAAGGCGGAACATGCTGTTGCTATGGCGCTGCATATAGAAGCACTGGCGACACTCCTCTGCCTCTAATATATTCACATTATTTATGAAATATTTGATAAGTAGCATAGCAAATGCTAAATATAAATCCCAGATGCTGGAGCTACACAGCGTCCTGGCCTGCTGCTGCAGGAGGAGAGAGGAGCCGAGAGGAAATCTCTTTTAGCAGCAGCCCATAGAAATGAAAGGAACAAAGGGACAATTTGATGTGCTCATGAGGGGAATCAGATCCTCCGCTCGATTTATCACATTCAGCGTCTCAAGGAACACAGTCCGAGGAATGAGTCTCTTAGACAGTTTAACTCCCTGCCTGGAAAAAGCAAGGATTGTTCTGTGGTGTGCAAGGACAAATATTAATATCAAACATAACTCAAGTTTCTAAATATTGTTTGAATCATTAACTATAGACTTCTATTTATTTATTTAGCTCATTTGATTACAGTCCAACTCTGGAAACAAACACAGCTGAAGGGGAACAAACTGGTGCAATATGCTACATTTTAAATGTCACAAATGTACGTCTGATGACTCTGTAATGCATAGAATAAATGTCTGAGGTAAATACTTAATTTTTTGTTGATCAATTAATTTAAAAAGACAAAATTTTCACAGTAAACGGAATCTTTCAGACGTCCACAACTGTTGGGGCAGGATCCAGAAATGGCCCCTGGAGGACATCACTCAATTGAATGCAATTGGGCACAGAGATCAACAATCGTGTTTCCCTGTAATTCCCTTTTGCGTTTTACATAAAATAAAACAAACAAGCTCAATTACCAAAATCAAAAGTGCCCCAGGCTAACACATGCACCCCTTCCCTTTTACCAGTTCTCTCTCCAGTCTTTGACAGAACACGCAGGACAAACGTGCTGCTCCTTCTCCTGTCAATACACGGCAGCATCCATTTTCACCTGGCTGACACCTTTTACTGGTCAAGGGATGAATAAATCACACTTAGAGTAGTCCCTTGGTGCCGCGACTAAAAAAAGCAGATCAACATGAAGGAAGACTAGCGTGTTTTTCTGTCAGGGCTGCCCCGAGGTACGCTGAAAAATCACCACTCGCTAAATATCATTTTTCACAGGGCCTTATTGCTCTTTTAATCCATGGCTCGTGGTTGTGTTTCATTCCATCTCTTTGAGCGGGCTTAATAACACTTACACAAATGAGGCTCATCTGTTAGCTGCTAATAGAATAATGGATGGGCCGTGTAGTGCGGAGCTGCAACAGGACGCGGCATTACCTCGGAGTACACTTGTCTTGTATGGAGCTTCATTAGCGCTCCCAACAGCACGATGCAAATATGTACACAAAAATATGCTGATCATACCCTGCACCGCTTGTAATAATTATAGAGAGCCAAGTCTAAAGAAATCAATGACCTCTGCACAAGGTAAAGTTGCGCAACAGCGAATTCCAGCTTTACCTGTGCACAAAGATGCAGAGATAGGTAACAAAATAGGTAATATTGCATATTGGTTTTAAAAAATAGAATATCAAGTAGATTGTTCATGAAAAAAAAATATACATAAAATAGCTAAAACAAACTTACACTGTAATTTCAAAGCAACATATAAAGGATAATTTCCGCACAGTTGTGGTTCATTTTTTTATCCATTTTCTTCTTAATATTGGGATGATACTTATTTATCTCATTCACTTTTAGCAGAAGAGCCCAACCCTACCAGCATACCTGGCTAAGGATGACAATGTTAAATTCAAATGTGTTTTAGAAATTGTTATTTCAGACATGGTCCGTGTCAATATCTATATGATCCATAAGACTCTGAGAAAGCAAATAAAAGTGAGAATTTGGAAGAATTTTCTGCACCTATTGTGAATTTTTGTCCAATAGAATAAATACAGATATATTTTGATAAAATCATATTCAAATTGCATACTGAGAATATAATAAAATTTGCGTCAAATATCGAAAATATAATCTTCAACATTTTGCCATAAATCTCCAAGCTCTTCTTTTCCACTTCAGAGCGCAGAGACAAACTTGAGCAGAGCCCTGGACTGTGGGGAAATCTGTCTGATTATCAGCTCACATCCGCACCATGTGACACAGTGGCTGTCACAGATCACATTTGTCTTCCCGCCGCTATCAAAAACTAACACACGGGTATCTCTCTTGCTAACCTTATGGATAAAAAGCACCAAATGGAGACGGATGTGTGCAGAGGAGAGTGCCTAATGAATGATGAATTAGCGCACAGGGCCAAACACCATCAGTCGAGACGCGCCGCAGCCGTGGAGGGGCCACTTTATCTCCAGCGCGACGGGCTGCATTCCACCTCCAGGGCTCCGCTGCGAATCAATCATAACTATTATTACCACTAGTCACACATGCATCTATCACAGCTAAGGTTACCATAACCTCAATATTAACAGAGGAAAAACCCCTCTAATAAACAGCAGAAAGGATGGGCCGGCAGCAGGGATTTCATCTTCCTTTCACTTTTAATAAGGCACTCAGAGGAATAAAGATTACAGGCCATATTTAGCATGCAGAACAAATCAGGCGCCGCTGCTTCCTCTGCACCACTCATTCTGGTTAGTCATTAAGACTCGGGGAAAAGAGGGAGAAGAACATGCTCTGCTGTACTCAAGTACGAGTAAATGGACTTATAAATAGTTCTTCAATTAAAAATAATGACACTGAGAAAAAAGTAAGAGGACAGTTCACTTAACGCTCAGCTCCAACAGTCCAGCGTGTAAATACATCTGAACAGCTTCATGTTTGGGCTGCAAGATTACTCACAATCAAGTCCAAATTTAAAGACATAAAACATAACATCAACTTTTATGATCAAAGTTTTATAACCGTTTTCCCTTCTCATTCATCCTCTCAGAGTTATATTTAGAGAGAATCTTGCATGTTTGAGTCATCTTTTTTCTCGTTTTTTAGTTAATTTGTTTATTTATCAGGGAACAAACATTGACATCCACAGAAGAGGAAAGATGCTTGCGCCAGGTTATAGCAAACCTCCTCATTTCCATCTGCAGTTTCTCCTCCATCATGACACCAAAGCTCTGAAAACTCTTGCTTTCCCCAACCTCCAGTGCTCTTTACTTACTTTATTCTCTGATCATTATATTTTTTCTTAAACAGTGATACGGGTTCAGAGATGCTGAGTGGAGAGAGGAACTTTATAGGAACAAGAACCCCAAGACAAACCTGATTCAACATTTAAATCAACATCAACAAACATATCAACATACTTTATTTAAATGATTGCAGGCTACCTCTGTCTGAATAGAGAAAGTTATGTGAAGTAATGAATAGCTCTAAATAGAATTATTCATATTGCAACTGGAGGGAACTGAGCTGCTAAAAATATCACAAAAAATACAGAAAATCACATATGATTTGTTCAAAATTTTCTGGGAGACAAGGAGATGGATGACAGAGACGGAGCTGACTGTCAAGGACTGGACTGGATTGGACATTTATGAAATGGAAAGACTGAGTTTTCCAAGAAACTTGAAAATGAACTGATCTGCCAGACACTGGAACAAAGAGGACAGATACAAAAGAGGACATGTGCCAGACTGACTCTCTTTGGACAACTCTCTTTGTTGTTCTTTTTGCTCTTTGTTTCAGTTTCGTACTATATACAAATCATAAAAAGAAAAAAAAAATCTGGGAGAGGACCCCCAGACCCCGTTGTTGCTGTTGCTGCTTTAGACATTTCAGCAAATAACTAATATAGTAAAAATATATTCCGATCAAACAACCAATCAATTTAAGGAGAAACCATTGAGAAGTTTTGTAATTAATACATAACTGCATAAAGATTTTAATACAGAAAGCTCTATCAGCAAAATATACATTATTACATTGTGGTGTAAACAAATGCTTATTTTCTCAGAGAGTATTTTAATCAGACACAACACGGCTCGCAGATTTAAAATTCAAATAAATATGATTAACATGGGATGACTGGAGTTGGTCCATAATCATACACCTCCAATTACAGCTTAATGAGAGCGTGCGGCCTGATAATAGATGCACACCAATTAAGAGTCAAATGTTTTCAAAGGCCCATCCGCTTTGAACGCAGCCGACATCCAACAGCCCCTCTCATTACAGCCGCCCCACCAGAGAAAATGCACAGGCCATCTATATTTAAAAGGCCCACAAATACATAAATATTCATATTAGGATGATTTGATGTGGTAAATAAGTAATCCTCTGTTAAATAAATGACATGGTAAATAAAAGTTTCAAAGCAGAATCTGGGGAGATGAAGATGAGATGAGTGAGAGGGGAGTTACAGGAGAAGTGTCAAAAATCCCTCCGCCCAGTCTCAAAGACAGACAAACAACCATCGGCCAATCAGAGCAGCTGCAGAACAAACAAAACACAGCCAATCAGAGACGTCGTGGGAGAAATAAAAAAGAGCAAATGAAAGAAGTCATATGAGAAAAATAGAGCGAGAGACAATGGCCTAAGTGGTTGTCTTAAAATACGACGTATCAGGATTCAATCAACAGTAAGGGTCAGAGCATGCTTTTGATGTGTCCTTGTGCAAAACACCCACAGTGCTTGTGAGTTGGGGATGTTACAATATCAAATTTTGGTAATTTTTTATTACTGAGACGAAATAACAGAGCATTGTTTGATTTTTTACTATATATGGCATCAAAAACACTAGATTTTGCATGTAAAATTCAAGTCAAGATCATTATTTTTAAGCTCTTACGATTATATTGTGACCTGAATAATCACTATTATCGACTAACCTAGTAATCTTGACATATGCGTGAGTGATTTATGAACCCAGAGGTAGTCATGTTTCAGTCAGTCAGCATTAGGGCAGCTGTGGCCTTAGAAGTAACGCAAACAAGTGATGAGACTAAATGAATAAACGACTATCGCTGCCCTTTGTGAAGCTTATAAAGCACTGTATAACAAAGAGTCAATCAGATCAGCCTTGAGAGACGTTAACATTTGTCAGAGCCGTAAAAATTCTACTTCAGGTATGTTTTAATGAGAAAGTAACTTAATCCCACAGTGAAACGTGAGGATATTACAATGTCAAACAAATATTTACAATCACTGACACAACACACCCACATACTCGCATGTGAGCAGCTTTATTAAATCAAACTTTATGAACGATATATCAACTTAATGTGATATAAACTTGTTTGGATTGAATTGAAATTACATTTTTCCCTCCAAAATGGAACATAATTTTTCAGTTATTACGATTGTGACCTAAATAATCACAATTTTCAGATGAATTTATACATATAGTTAAAATCTAAGTAAACTAATAAAATACATAGTAGAAGAGAACAAGGCTCATGACAGCAGTCTGTGTCAATGTTAAGTTAGCTGAAAACGTGTTGGAGTACGCGTTGGAATGGGTACATTTCGAGAATCGTTTTGACACAGACGACATCAGACCTGTGTAACAAACAATAACACACATAGAACTTTATAAACCCTTTCATTTTGAACTGCGTGTTGCATCTGTCCATAACTCGCTTTATTAAAAGTCATCTCTCCCCTGCATTTCCCTTCTCTCTTGTCGTGTGCACACCAGGGATCCGGCATATCCACATAAACCTTCCTGAATCCAAACTTGTCGTACATGTCCCATTACAAAGCCGCTGCCTGACTTATGACCACACACTTTTATCGCTTAGCGCCTCTTGTTCCGGTTGCGCTGAAGATATTCTAACAGTTCCATTGGCCTGTCTGCGGCTTTGACCTGAGCTGATAGATGTCTGGTCCACTGTGTGCAGACTTAATCCATTCTGCGGCTCTCCCAGGGCCGGCCCGCTCCTATCGCGCTCCGCCGCACCAACCAACCGCGCCTTTGTGATGGCTCTGATTAGTCTTTTGTGTTCCCAGGTAGAATTAAGATGAAATTCGGCCGGGCAGTCATTGTGCTCCTATCTTCAGGACTCTCGGAAATATGGCGGTTGCCGAAGGGTTGAGCTGAAAACCCGCAGGGGCCCAGACTGACCGCGCTCTGTGGGGAAATACAGGGAGGGACACAAAAGGAACTATCCTGTCCTGCACCTTCCTTTGTGCTCCACTCAACCTAACTCATTTCATCTCGCCTCTTTCTGCGCCGCCGCCATTGTCTCGGAGCGCGTGTCTGACAGAGCAAACGGCGCAGATGACAGCCACGACTTCACCAGACTGTGTAGGACCCCGCGGGCTTGTTACTCGCAGCCCTCCAAGCCTGCCGTATGCAAATAAAGTTCGGCATGGCGGCTTTCAGAAGCGATAATTATGGATTTATTTGTAAGCTGTCACTTCCCTTAATGCTCAGGGACATCAAAATAAGTTCAAATGAAAGCCTTCACAGAGGATCACGTTTGCGAGAGAAGCAGAGATTCCAAAAAACATGTGATTCTCATGACGCAGAGGGCTGTCGATGTGCACTGGTTCAGACAGCGCCGAGCTTTGGAGACGAACGGCATGCGGCAAACTCCAGACGTCTGCTCCAAAATATTTATATGTTCTCGTTCGGTTACGTCTAAACATGAAGGCTTTTATCAGCGGCTGTTGCACAAAGACACCGAGCTAATGTTTAGTGCCACCTCAATCACTGCGATAAACCACAGCAGTGTGCAATCAAAGTCACAAACAAACAAACAACAAAGGAATACAGTTATACTTTTTGTTTTTTGAAACGAAAACAAACAGAAGAGCTATTGTGCACTGGTCAGAAAAGTTTAGAAGAAAACATGTTTACCCCGACAAGTTTTAATTTTTCACTATGTAATCTAGAGGACTTTAAAAATAAATATACATTTGGGGAAGGGGTGGGCCATATTGACAAATATTTGAATATCTCAATATCTGTTTAAAGAATATTCAGACAAAATGTTCACAGTGCATCAGGAATGTGCTAAACTGTGTCTGTTTAGGTTCAAGTATCACGCGAAACATGAATGTACCATAGAATTAACCACAAAAGGACAAAAATGTCTTTGTTTGGAAGATTACACTATATTTCTGACTCTTTCTCTTTTTTAATAAACAATACACCTGATATTCTAATATTGCAAATTTCCAGTGTGACAATTTCATTATTACCCATGTTTCGATATATCTTCCACCGCTAATTTGACTATAACAAATTAAGACAAACAATAACATTGCACATATTTTTCTGTGCTATGCTTTTGTCTTCAAGGGACAATGATAAGCCAGACATGGTGGGTTACTTCTCTCAATGATCCTCGGCTTCTTATTAGCTACAGAATTTTAAAAGCTTCCACTAAAGAGAGTAGAGCTGGTTGTAGTACAGTATAGTACAGTTAAAGGGCTGGTTCTGGGCAAACACTAGCCAAGAAAGTTCTTGCCTAAAATACGGTATATAATGCATTGTTTACATTTTGTGTCCCAAATGGACACCAGAGGAGACCCATGTCTCAGCGGGCCTCGGGACACCTCACGGTGGATACTGACACTGCTTATGAGTATTAAAACTCGGGCTTTAGTTAATACCACACGGCGATGACATGGGTGTCTTTAGAAAACATGAAAAGTTCCAGCTGCTACAGGCTGGTCACAGAAGCCAGTGTCACGTTACCGTCAGATGTAAAACTATAACACCACAGTGGTTTGTGTGAGATGGTAGCTGTAAACCTGAGAATGTACCATCAGAGGAAGACGGAGCATGAAGAAAAGCAGCACATGCAAGAAAGAAAAGGGAAAAGTCATGATTAGTAATTAATGATGATAGTTTATATATTGTATTTTTATTTATTCATTCACTCATGACCAGCATCCATGTTGCCAGCGTTGCTCCAGTGCACCACATTACTTCAATCAGATAAGCACTTTTCGGTGATTTTACAGGGAGTAACGAAATAAATGAATAATAATAGTTTCATAAAAATATATCATTGATTAAAATAAAGTCACCCACAAACATACACACATTTCTACAGCAAACAAAAGCAGCCGAGCTTAAATGCTTCGAGCGGTTCATTAGGACCCTGACCCCTGCACACCGCTCTGAGGAGCAGATCGAGATAGAGTGCCCTGCTCTCCGTGTTGCTCGTTGTGGAAGCTGTGTGTACTGAGTGTGACAGCTCTGGACATGTCTCGTCACAGACAGAGGACGCAGACGATGAGGACACAGCTCTGATGGACCTCATGATTGACAGCTGGGACAGACTGGATGTACAGGGACTCTTCAAGGACAAGTCTGAGAGAAAGTGCAAGAGCGTGGAATCAGCAGCATCATTGTTCACAGTAATATGCATTATTTAACATCTAATGTCTATCTAATCTAACTCTAATTTATTGTTTGATACATTTCAGAAGACTAGTGACTGTTGCGTTTTGTTAGTTTATGTCTGCTGGGATCTTTCAGGTCCCTCCTCATAAAACATGATACCCCTGTGTCCTTGTTTGCACCCGGGGAAAGGCTATGCTAAGCCAGAACACCAGCAGATGGTTTCTACCGGATGACAGCAATTCTAAAATAAATACCTTAGATTAATTTTTTTAATTCATTTTTTTTTAAACAATTATTCTATTATTGTGTTTTACTTCAGATTATTCAAATAACACTGAATAATACAAATAAAGGTCACCACCGGAGCGACTGTCCTCACAACATCCACAGCCCCAGGACTGTACGAGCGTGAAGAAAACTGCCTGAGCAAGCAACATTTACTTCAATCCTATTTTTGCATGTGCCTTTGCAACAAGTGCTGGCTCTAGGAAACAAACAGGGGATGTAATATGATTATAACTGATTCTCCACAGAAAACATTGGAAGAAACTTTTGGAGAAGCAAACAGTGGGCTCTGAACAAAAATATGGAACTGTTTGTCTCTCTCAACTCAGACCTAAAACCCTGGGATTATTATAAACCAAATGTGTTCACGCAACACATGTCAGTACCAGTCAGTTGTATTACTGATAAAGGGTGGACATACTTTGTCACTCTCTCCATGACACTCCAACAATGGACCAATTATAATTCCCTTTTAGGCTGTAAAAATCTGCATTTGTCTTCTCTTCAGGTGTTTGTTGCAGCGAGCACAAAGCAGACGGTCCATACGCAGCGCAGCACCAACAAGTTCTTTCCTCTCTTCAATTAATGAGCCATAAATAACCCAATGAAGGTGTCCACAAAGAGCAGCATTTATCAGCCTGTGCTCTGCTCCGTGCAGCGGGCCGCGCTCCTCCGCTGCCTGAAGCTCCACCCAAACAGACACAAGGCAAAAACACAAGTCCAGATTTATTTTGGGACGGACACTCCAGCCACACATTCATCTTGGGTCTCTCCAGGTGCAGCACTGACAAACACACTGGGAACAGTGGGCTGGCCAACTCCGCAGGATTTTTATGCTCCATATTGTAATATATTTTAAGATGCACTAAGTAATTTTTCTGGTCGTGTCCATGGAGTTTTTATTGCTTTGTTCGGAAAGTTCCACAGTATGGCATTAAATCAGTCTCCATAGACACAAGCAAGTGACACAACCAGGCCAGGTTACAGGTCAGATATTTAGTGAGCTTGCTCCCAGTAAAAATATTTTTCAAGGTTTTTAGCATTAAAAACAAATAAAAAGCAAGATAGCTCTGTGTAATAGTGTGGTGTGAGAGGCTTACAAACAATTAAGTCTTAAACGACGTGAATTGTCTTGATGCACAGGCTACATTGATCCATGTGTAGATCAGACCGCTATCATTCAGCAAGTCTCCTCCTCAAAACATGGGCTATTTCCACAGTCTGTCCCATAGTTCTTAAAACATAGCATCTCCTACAGCCGAGAGCTGGTTCACCTCAGCGCCGGGTTATGGAGTGTCCTTATCGAGCTAAAACACAGCCTCTGCTGCTCTCGTGGCCCTCAGTGATAGAAGTGTCCAGCTGTAATCAGCTCCGGCTACACACATGACCATAAAGTGGCGATAAATGACATTTCCCAAACTCCTGCTCACATTGGCTGTTATCGAGGAGGCAGGCAGGTGGTGGTGACAGCCGAGCGTCAGTCGGACAGGCACAGACAGACCTGGTCCTTATCACACTGTGCTCTGAGGCTACAGCTCCATCACACATGTCTCTAAGGTCACTGGGGCTGCACCGGAATATGAACAAATGCACCATCAAATCACACAAAAAAACTGTAAGCCTATTATCATAACAGTATTCCAAAACTCACACATTGAGCTTTTTTTTTTTTTTTTTTGCGTTTCTTGCACAGCGTCAGTAAAAAGCCTTTCCCCTTAGGCCACTGCTAATGCAGAAGACAAGGCCAGTGAGACAAGTTATACAGCACTGGACATCCATACATCGATATATTATTCACCCACAGCAGAGTATAAAATGACATATATTCAAAGACGTTACGTAAGGCGTAAAGAATGGCAGTGGGTTTTACACCACTGCTGTACCCTCAGTAACAGAACACAAAATCCAATATTTAAAGTTGATAATGGTGTGCTTTAACATGTGACACTGTGGGGAAAAAGTGGAATACATAAATAAAGAAACAGTGTCTGTAAATGAACAAGTTGAATGAGTTTCTGAGCTGATAAAAGAGAAGCGGGGGACAGGGCTTTCTGACTGAGGCCACAAGCAAAACTTCAGACAGAAACAGCCATGTGGGAGAAATTGGATGTGGCTCGCTTCACTGATAGACGACGGGTTTGAACGCCATATGGATCATTTGTTCTGTGTGATTAAATATTACGCACTGGGCCATGATATGGAAACAGTTTTCATAATGTATGCACTAAAGTTAGTTTATTTTTCATTAGCTTACACTTTTTCTGTTTAAACATTGACTGGGCTTCGTTTGAGCAGATTCAAGGACGGAGCGGCACTTATGAGCTGAACTTGTCATGACAGTTTTTTTTATGAAGAATTACACACATATTTTAGATAGTGATATGTTGCTACACAAATTTCACAAAAAATACATAACACAATTATGAAAAAAAAAAAAAACTTAAGCAGGACAATCACAATGAACATTTTTTGATGAACAGTAGCAACAAATCCATGAGCTGCATCAGGGCCGGCCAATGGCATAAACGCATGAGACCGTTTGATTTATTCAACTTTTCTTGGGTGAAGACCTTCAAACCCCCCTTTATAAATGTGTATTTATCAAAACAATTGTAAATACTGATCAACTGAATAAACGGCCCATTTCTCTAGACCAGTGGTTCCCAAAGTGGGGGTCGGGACCCCTCGGGGGGTCGCGAGGGGTGTGCTGGGGGTCGCGAGATGATTTCAAGATGTAATTTTAATGAATATGACATTGTATTTGCTCTGTTTTTTTTTTTATTAATACCAGTATCTTTTAGTCAAATAGGGTCCAATAAGACAATAAACTATTCAAATAACCAATATTAAACCTGATTTAACATGTTTTGACACTTAAAAGTATTGCTACTCTCATTTTCATTTTGCTTTGGGGGTCCGGAGTCAGATGTATGGCTATTTTGGGGGTCCCGGCCAGAAAAGTTTGGGAACCCCATCTCTAGACCCTGGCTGGTCCTGGCTGCAATAAATAAATAGAATGAAACACTGAAATATAGTTCTTATCATTGACGGCCTGTAGATGTTTATTATTCAACCCTCTACAGCTGTAGCTAAACAGAAAATATAGTCATCATCACAACAGGTCTATGAAGCATTACAAATAGCAATAGTGACCAACAAATTAAGACACGTTTTTAAAGACAGAGGAGAAAAGCTCCACCTCATGACATCAGATGCTCTAGAAAGGAATATGTAGGATTACTCAAACAATAATGAAAATATGACAAAACTACAGGTATGTTTTTGATGAGGGAACAATGCAAGATTAAAAGCTAAAAAATATATATGTCAGTATAGAATGATATAGCCCCTTTAAACTATAGCGTCTGTTTGGTGGAGGATGCAGTCTCCTTCTACAGGTGAGTTGTGCAGAGTTCTCTGCTTTCTCCCATGCCTGTGTGGTGTCAGCCGCACAGAGCGAGCGGATACCTCTGACCAGAGGATCAGAGTCCGCTTATCACCCCAGTCGGACATCACCCTGAAAGATGAGGGATAAAGCCCTACTATGAGAGGCTGTGTATGTTTATTCTCCTCCCTGCTTTCTAAAAGACGCGCCACAATCCAAAAGGAATTTCTGAAGAAGCAAGAGTCAGTAGGGTTGGAAATATGGATGAAAAAATATATGACACTTATTACATCTTATTACAATGTCGCTCTTTGGATGGTCAGATTGGTCAAGTGTTTGAACAAAACTCGAATTGTCTTAATCTATTTGAATCTGAAGACAGTTTTTTTTTCATAATTTCACAGAAACTGCTGCTATTTAGTGTTAAAAACTGCATACAATTGTATCAAAACATATGTACTTTTGTGACATTGAAATCTGTATTCATTTATGAGCTTTTCCTTACTATTGCTATTGAGTTTGAAATATCATAACACTACAACAGAAAAGGCCCACTCGCGTGTCTTTAAAGGTGGTTATATTTAGTTTGCATTGTATTGTTATTGTAGGCGTAGGTGTAAAACAGTTTTGACTTTACACGTGTACACAAACGATGCGGTCTCAATACATTCTTGTTCCTTTGGCAGATGGCTCTTCTCTCTCTGTCAAAACTGGAC
This sequence comes from Rhinogobius similis, assembly GCA_019453435.1. Lineage (NCBI taxonomy): Eukaryota > Metazoa > Chordata > Actinopteri > Gobiiformes > Gobiidae > Rhinogobius > Rhinogobius similis. The sequence continues at coordinate 16,881,256 of CM033628.1, forward strand.
TAAGTTTGTTGGAGCAGCTGCTTTAGCTTCACACAGCTGTCAGCCGGCCCCACTCCGCTGTCACCTCCTCCTCCAGTACAGCACCACACAAACTTCCACAGATATCCTCCTGGCCATCTCCTCGCCGTGCTCCGACAGCAGTCAAACATTGGGATTGGCTGATGCTCGTGAGGTAACGCACTCCGGGGACGAGGCGCGGTTTGGTGCCTGTCGGCGGGAGACGGCTGAGGGACTGGAAAGGCTGTCTTCACCGGCGCGTGTTCAGCACGGCGCAGAACCGTGAACAGAGCTGCGTCTCTGATCTGAAGACGAGAGCGTTTCCACAAGAATGCTGCCTTCATATCTCTTTGTCTTTAAAGGGATTATTTTTTAAGCATTTTATTATAATATCTCCTCATTAAGGAGTCAGGGCTGGGTGATGTGGTGCTAAAAATCGAATCTCTTCCCTGTGACGCTCTGCTATTTTGATGATTCACTATTTCTCTATTTAATACAGCTGTCTGCTTAAAAACACTCTTTTCCCTTCCTATTTCTCTGATTGGTTCGGCTCTGAGTGAGTGACAGCTGGAATAAACCAATAACAGTGTGAAGTCTCAGAAGAAGCAGATGCCTTTATTTACCTCCTAAAAGGCAATAGAAATCTACACAGTGTACATGAATCGTGATAAAATGGAAATTGTAATCAGTCCCCAAGAATATTGTGATATCAACTTTTGTGCAACATCACCCATTCCTACATTGTGCTTTGTTTTATTCACATAGGTTTGAGCACTCAAACACTTTAGATAGGGTCTTACAAAGATAAAGACACTTGGTTCCATCACGTGATATGATCAGGTGGTATTCTAGTTCTATTTTGTCTATTTCATACCTTCACTTTACTTGTTTCTGACTATTTCATCACTCAAATCACATTCAATACGCAACCACGATGTCAACGTTTATGTTTTGAGCTTCCTTTAAACTTCCAAAATCATCCAACAGGTGGCAACAGGTGGAGTCCTTGCACGATCGACTGCAATCGTGTTAATTTTTGTATAAAACAGTACTGAAATTATTTTCTGTTTTCCATAGCATTATTTGAAGATATACAATAAAACGTGACCAGAAGTAGATTAAAACTACTAAAGGAACAGAAAGGCTTTAGTGCTCTGAGCAGGAACCAAATGCTGTATTGTACAAAGTAAGGCACAGTGAGGCAGAGAAAGGGAAAATGATAACGTAGTCATTCTTTTCTTTTAGGGATGATAAGTGACGCCCCGCACACGGCCTGATCAATATCTAATCTGCAGAAGTAAATGGCCTGTGTTTGTCTTTCATCTTTGAGGAAATGTATAGGCATCTGACAACAGCCAAGGACATTCATCACGTAATGAAATAATGATTTGAGGAGGGACATCGCTGACGACTGCTGTTAGAGGGAGGTGTCAAGCGCGCCTGTCATAGGACTGAAAGAATACACAAGAAATACCCCTTATTTCTTTGTTCTGTTGCGTCATTTATAGGGTTCAGTAAGAAAGCACCTAAGAATTTGTAGAGAAAATGCAAACTCCATACATAAAAGCCCAAATTGTTTAGACATTTGAACCCAGGACTTACTTATTTTGAGGCACAAGCGCTATTCAAAAGCAAAACGTAGCCCAAGTTCTTTCCTTTTTGTCAGTTTCTTCCCCAGACCAAGAGCCGCCTGATCCGCCTCTTGTTACATCTTGTTACTAGAGGGACCCTGCAGGACCCTCCTCTCTCTCTTCAGAAAGCGTGTATGAGCGGGCTATCTAAGAAAAGCCCTGGTCCCCTGTGTGTGTTGTGAATAATGCTGGCTAACTCGCACACATGTCTGACAGCGTGTGTCTGACCTTCCTGCTCCTGACAGTAAAGAAGCCTCTTTTTCACATTTATTCTCATCCCTTGTCTTTGCAATTACCATGTTCCATCTCCGTGCGTCCCCACCGTCACCCGCAAACCCCACAAGGACCGGCACTCTTTCTTCTGCTGTAGCAATTACTGCCCTATCTCTCTGAAACAAAAAGTTTGGTGTAGGATATTAGAAAATGTCAAATTCAGGTTATATTTCACTTAAGTCCAAAGGCGATGCAGAGCTGGGAGGGAAGACTCTTTTCCAGGTGTTGCATTATGCATGAAGCTGCAGGTCCATCATTATTTTACAGCGAAAGAGCGAGAGGTTTGCCGCGAGAGTGGGGAGAATGCAAGATTCCCAACGCAGGACAACAGTCACTCTGGGCAGGAGGAAAATCCACTCACCAACGGTTGTTTACATAGTGATACGCTGACGTCACCTGATGAAACAAGCATCTTACAGTGTCTCCATATCGATTTCAGCCATAAAAACTGATCATACTGCAAAAATGGTCTCAGACACCCAAGTCCGGGGCATTTATAAGACTTCACATGTAATTCTTAGTAAACATTAATCTAGACAAAAACACAAATTCCCTAAAACATGCTGATTTCAGTGAGAATCTCTCCGCTAAAGCTCTTCTGTTTTATTTGTTTGTTTGTTTTTTGGCCCGTAGGCTTTACTAAACAGGACAGTGAGGTGTGAAATGGTGGTGATGGCATATGTGCTGCTGTTTAACCACTCGACCACTGGGTAGAGTGTAATCGACTTCATTTATGTAGCACTTTTTATGAACAGAAACCATTCCGAAAGGGCTGCACAAACACAAAACAACAAAAGGTACAATAAGTGCACAATTTGGTCTGATTCCAAAGTAGTAAAACTAGCAAAGACAAATCAAAGCAAACCATAAAACCATAATATAGCAATAAAAAGGTAAAAAAATAAACATAACTTCTATCAAAGCTTCTAATTAACTGTAGTATTAAATCCTCTTTAAGATAAAAAAAAAGAAAGACGTATTTAGGCAAGCACAATCCGTACACAATGTAGAAAAACATGCATTAAACCCAATCAGTTTCTGAAAAGTAAACACTAGGGTACACAAGAACACATTTCTATTGTAGTATGTGACAAAAAGGCCACCAGACCCAACGTGCAAAGAGAAACCCGGTACCAGGTCACTGATTCATGGGAAGTGTATTTTAGAACTTCTTTATTAAGACTGACTGTGGAGCCGAGCGCTGATATGCATGCACTGAGGCCCTTATCACACGGCAGCAGGACGGACCAGTCACCTGCGCGCCGACATGCTTTAGCAGAGCTCCTGATGAAGCTGGTGGGCAGCCATGACACCCCTCTGACAGCCTCGCCGCGGAGGGATAGAGCCGCCTCACCGGGACTGCACCAGACCCAATGACAAGCACAAATACTCAAGTCATTTGGCAGTTATCGAAGCCAGGCAGTTTATGAGTCCAGCCGAAAGAGGATTTGAAAAAGACACGGCAGTCGGAGGAACAATCTGGCTCAAAGAACACCCCCAACGTGGACAATGGGGTTTCATTATTTTACAGTCTGGTCAAAGAAGATCGGGATTTCTAATAGTCTTAAACCTAAACTTGGGTCTTTGAGAAGGCAGTGCGTTTGGGTGGAACAATGAATGGGAAAAAAACAGAATTTACTATTCGATTCCAGCTCTCTCGGGTGAACTCTGCCATTATGTCGTTGGACAAGACACCGAACTAGGGCTGCAACTAACGATTATTTTGGTTATCGATTAGTCTAGCGATTATTCCTTCGATTAATTGAATAGTTGTTTAGAACGCGAAAGACCCTTGAATATGAGAATTTGACTCACTTTTACCCAGACAAAGCTGAATGAAGGCATCTGACGGCATCCTGGAGGAGACTATTTATAGATGAACGAGGATTTAAATCAAAAACACACAATTTACATGTTTCCTGTGTGTTTTTTTGTGTCATTTCTGCTTCGTCAAAGTAATAAAACCTCTTTTTTCAATACATCCAATGTTTTGGAGTCTGTGTATAGACCAGTTAATAATTACTTGATTATTGAATTAGTTGACAACCATTTCTATAGTCGATTAGCTGTGATTAATCAATTAACTTGTTACAGCCCTTCACTTAAGCCCCTTTGTCCCAAGTGCCTTAAAAGTGAAAAAGTGCTATATGAAAATGTGACCGTTTACCATTGTGAGTTTGATTCCGGCTCTCACAGTGTGCTGATTGTCCTTCCCCCTCTCATAATTCACGCTACACTGCTCAGTCTAATAAAACCTACAACCAAAAAATCCTTTAAAAGTTCAAATAAAATAGGGTGCAATTGGAGAACTAAAAGCTGCTCTCTTTAGACCTCTAGACACAGTTGCAAATAACAGGTTCATTCACACTTAAAATCAGCACTGAGCTTAAAGTCATAGGTTTAGGTTTGAAAAAAATAAAAATCGATCCCAGATAATTGTTGCTAAAACTAGTTGCAAAACTAGTTACTTATTTGCAGAAGTAACAAGCTGAACAAATACATACTAAAATCACGCCTACAGTGAATAGTGAACATATAACAGTGAATATATTGTGTTATGGTTTTATGCAATTTTCTTTGTATTTTGTTGGGAAAACACTTTGGTTAACTTGAGTGTTGTAAAGGACTCTATACATAAACATTGATTGATTGAAAGTAGGTGAAGTATCTCAGCCTGTTGTAAACGTACATTACAAGTGGATAATCCGTGAGCAACTATTCCACTCGAGAAAACATACATGCACATTGAACGCACTTAAAAGTTAATCATCTCGATTACACCGTTTTTGCAATTAGAGCAATAATAATTAATTTTACTTTAAATCTGAATACAAGACTACATAGTCATATAAAGAAAAGAATGTTATTTTGTGTTGAAAATTAGATCCTGTTATTATTTTTGTATCAAGCCTTTTCCTTAGAGTCAAAATTGCTTGAATTTTTTGTTTTGTGAAAAGCTCATTTTAATCCTCCACTCCACTCATATCCCAGGCCAGTCCAACCACTCAGACATTTTTTTAGGTGTATGTTTGCCATGGTAACCAAACAGGATGGGCAGGATTGAGAGGGCTTTGGTTGGCGGTCACTGTCTTTGTGTTTTAGAGCGACCGGGCGGCTGCAGTTTGACTGAGCCATAAAAAATGATCACATCTTGTTTTGTCGCTGGAGGAGCTTGTTTAACCTTTACCCCGCCACATAATTTGTCAAGAGGAACATGAACAATATCCCAGCAGCTTTGGCCTGTTCGGAGCACTGCACATCAACCTGAAATAGAAGAGCTCCTTACCCAGACAAAAAAGGGAAAAAAAAGAAGAAAGAATGGTGGAAAACTGTCCAAAGTGGAGGTGGACAGATGGCGCCGCTCCAGTCTCAACTTTGAAATGAAATCAAGCACAAAAAATGTCTTTCCTCAAAGGACCACACTTACAAACACAGGCAGGCTGGCAATTTTAAACAGGGTTAAAGGGGATTAGATTAAAAAAAAAAAAATCTGAAGCAAAGTCACTTTCAGCAGAATTTATGTACAATAATAAAGACAAGTAAAGAAGTAACCTGTTTTGTAGAAAGCTCTATTGTGCAGGCTCTTAAATGACCAGGTGTACGGTGAGACTGGGGTGTTGAGGGGAATGTACAGTGCCTTGCGAAAGTATTCGGCCCCCTTGAACTTTGCGACCTTTTGCCACATTTCAGGCTTCAAACATAAAGATATAAAACTGTAATTTTTTGTGAAAAATCAACATCAAGTGGGACACAATCATGAAGTGGAACGAAATTTATTGGATATTTCAAACTTTTTTAACAAATAAAAAACTGAAAAATTGGGCGTGCAAAATTATTCAGCCCCCTTAAGTTAATACTTTGTAGCGCCACCTTTTGCTGCGATTACAGCTGTAAGTCGCTTGGGGTATGTCTCTATCAGTTTTGCACACCGAGAGACTGAAATTTTTGCCCATTCCTCCTTGCAAAACCGTTCGAGCTCAGTGAGGTTGGATGGAGAGCATTTGTGAACAGCAGTTTTCAGTTCTTTCCACAGATTCTCGATTGGATTCAGGTCTGGACTTTGACTTGGCCATTCTAACACCTGGATATGTTTATTTGTGAACCATTCCATTGTAGATTTTGCTTTATGTTTTGGATCATTGTCTTGTTGGAAGACAAATCTCCGTCCCAGTCTCCATCAGGTTTTCTTCCAGAATGGTCCTGTATTTGGCTCCATCCATCTTCCCATCAATTTTAACCATCTTCCCTGTCCCTGCTGAAGAAAAGCAGGCCCAAACCATGATGCTGCCCCCACCATGTTTGACAGTGGGGATGGTGTGTTGAGGGTGATGAGCTGTGTTGCTTTTACGCCAAACATAACGTTTTGCATTGTTGCCAAAAAGTTCGATTTTGGTTTCATCTGACCAGAGCACCTTCTTCCACATGTTTGGTGTGTCTCCCAGGTGGCTTGTGGCAAACTTTAAACGACACTTTTTATGGATATCTTTAAGAAATGGCTTTCTTCTTGCCACTCTTCCATAAAAGCCAGATTTGTGCAGTATACGACTGATTGTTGTCCTATGGACAGAGTCTCCCACCTCAGCTGTAGATCTCTGCAGTTCATCCAGAGTGATCATGGGCCTCTTGGCTGCATCTCTGATCAGTCTTCTCCTTGTATGAGCTGAAAGTTTAGAGGGACGGCCAGGTCTTGGTAGATTTGCAGTGGTCTGATACTCCTTCCATTTCGATATTATCGCTTGCACAGTGCTCCTTGGGATGTTTAAAGCTTGGGAAATCTTTTTGTATCCAAATCCGGCTTTAAACTTCTCCACAACAGTATCTCGGACCTGCCTGGTGTGTTCCTTGTTCTTCATGATGCTCTCTGCGCTTTAAACGGACCTCTGAGACTATCACAGTGCAGGTGCATTTATACGGAGACTTGATTTGTTACAGATTACACACAGGTGGATTCCATTTATCATCATTAGTCATTTAGGTCAACATTGGATCATTCAGAGATCCTCACTGAACTTCTGGAGAGTTTGCTGCACTGAAAGTAAAGGGGCTGAATAATTTTGCACGCCCAATTTTTCAGTTTTTTATTTGTTGAAAAAGTTTGAAATATCCAATAAATTTCGTTCCACTTCATGATTGTGTCCCACTTGTTGTTAATTCTTCACAAAAAATTTGAGTTTTATATCTTTATGTTTGAAGCCTGAAATGTGGCAAAAGGTCGCAAAGTTCAAGGGGGCCGAATACTTTCGCAAGGCACTGTATGTGAGACTCCAGTGAATTGTTCATTAAAAGCTCATTAGGAGAGGCTGTAAAGCACTTTGAGACCTCTTTTGTGTGTAATTATATGTCATATTTCCATTTTTTATTCTGCTGTAATTTCTGTAATTTTAACCTTATATGGATCAATAACAATTTTGGATTTTACTTTTAATTATGAAACAAATAAAATGGCTTTCAATATGAATTCTTTGAACATAAAAAACGCAGGCATTTAATAATTTTAACACAAATACAGCGCCATTTCTTTGAGCAAAGTCTGAACTCTGCTCTAAACACTTTTACTGAAAGAGGATTGGCTGTAGACCTCTCAATCGATTAGATCCAGACTGATCACTGTGCAACAAGTCAAAGAAAAAAATCTCACAACAAAAACAGTACTTTTGACTTCATTTATGACTAAACAAGTCAACTGTAAAAAGTTGGCTGCAGGCTGCAAAGCCTTTTTGAGTTCACAATCTACAATACTACTGAGCATGTGCGAACAAATTAAGTTTGAGCTTTCATCTGTCTAGGGAACAGAAGATCCAAAAATATGCATTATTACTGCTTAAAAAGCATGTAAATTACAATATAATGTATGTATGTATGTATGTATGTATGTATGTATGTATGTATGTATGTATGTATGTGCACAGCAGAGCCCACAAGGACATGTACTACTGGAGTAAAAGGTGTAGAAAAATTAAATATTGATTGCTTGCACCAAAGTTAAATTTGGTGAAGGAAAGCAGACTTTAAAAACACTGAGGAGCTCTATTAACAAGAAGACGTTGGCCAAAGAGGGAGACTTTGGATTATTCAACTCCAGGTACGTTTCTAATGAGAACACAGTATAACATGATTAGAACATCCATTTAGAATAACGTAGATCTGGGGAATATAATGCTAAATCGTCAAACTTACCGATAAGAGCAGTGACTAACCATTGACCTCCTGTTTACAGCCGAGTGCAGAAAAGCCACATTTAACTATTCTGATTATGTTTTTAGCCTCTGAGTTATCCCTCCTCCTCGTTTCTCCTACATGAAGACAAGATTTACATACAGCAGGTGAACTGGGGAATAAAGAAACGCACATCCAGCCCAACCTCCTGGGAGCTCATTAGTTACAATTAAGTTTCTGCCTGACTTGTTGTGGATTATTTGGTAAACACCTCCAGAACGCGGAAAGAATCTTGGCCTTTTCCTTGAACTTGAGAAGAGCTTTATTCATCTTTGAGTTAAAATTAATGATTTTTTTTTACATATTCTTAATTACTCTGGAAGGATCCTCGGGTGATCCCCAGGTGATAGCCAAGTTGCAAGGTGAGAGTGAAGTTGACATGTGTTGGTTTTGGAGCAGTAGAAAGTTGTAAAGGGGCCATGGATGAGAGAAAGGAGGAGAGAAAAAGAAGGGGGTCAGAGGTCAGCCGCCAACTATTAAAACAGCACTGTCCCTACTTCAGCCTTAGCCCATTGATGAGACAGAGCAGAGAATAAGATGAAGAGAAGAGAGAAAGGGGGAAGAAAAGGAAAAACAGAATACTTGTAAGTAAAATTAGAGAGAGAAGAGACAAAAGAGAAAGCGAGATAAGGTAGGAGTGCGTCGCCTTGTGCTCTGCAGGTCAGTACTATACACGAGGACCAAAAAAAAAAATCCATTAAATAATAAATAAACAATATATCATAAAATGGCTAAATTTAAAATGCAATATCAATGTGTCACTGGCAGGTGTGACAAGACAGAGCTTATCTTGATTTTTCATAAACAAAGGCCTTCCTTCTGTAATAATACTGAATAATGCGGATCAATAAAGTATTCAGATTATGATTTTTTTTTACTTCTACTTTTATAGTTTTAAGTTAAATGTTTCAACAACAAATTAGGAGTTAACGCTGAGGATTATGAAAGTAACAAGAAGCTGCTAATACGTATACCACTTACGAAAAACTTCAAAATTTCTATTCACATTAGAGCTAATCCTGTAAACCCGACATAAGTGCTGAAGTATCCTCCAGCAGCACAGGCTGATGAGCAACAGTGAGTCCTGTGCCCCGCCCCCACACACAGTACCACTCACTGAGCAACAAGACCCAACTCCAACAATGAGCAGCAGAAGTGAGAAAAATGAGAGTGGAACTTTGACTGTCCTGGCCTTCCCTCCGCGCACATGCACAGCTGAGGCGCTGCAGCTGGCCCACTGTCAAATGGGAAAAAATAGTCCAATTTGAGTTGGTCGTTAGCAGTCGGAGCGCGGCATTCCAGATAAATGAGCAGGTGGCTGCGCTATGGCAGCAGCTCTTCCTGGAGCAGTCCTGAGAGGCCAGCACCGCGGCAGCCCCGGCACAGGTCACCTTCACCAGCTCCGGCTCCTTCCTCCGGCCTCTGAAGGGCGCGCTCTAATCCACACTTAAAGAGACAGCACTCTGCTCTTTACATCATTAACACTGCACTGCATGGACACTTGTTCTGCCTCTGCTCTCATGGAAGAACAGAGATAAACAGATCCAGAGTTCATGTACTAAAAACTAAGAGGAAGATGTTTGACTGTGTTACTGAAGCCCATTTAATTGTCAGTTTATTCGCATATTGTAAAATCTACTTAGTTTAGCCAATTTAGAAATGGCAGTGTGCATTTGTAAACTAAAAAGCTGAAAACCGCAGTCATCCCCATAAGACTGGAGGGGGTCAGTGCTCTTCGATCTGCCCTGTTGTTGATCCTCTGTCTGTGTTTGTGTTTGTAAAGAGCCAGACGACTCTTATGTCCCGGGGACCAAGTCTGTGCCAATGCCACGCCGCGAACGCCTCACTGCACGCCGGAGCGGAGCAGAAGCGCGGCCGCACACACATGCATTTCCCAGTGTTGCTTTATTCAATTTCAAAGACAGCTCTTGAAGTGAAACTAAATTAAATCTGTTCACTTAAATGAGCTTTTCTGGAGTACATAAGATGGTTAAATTAACTGTTGTGGGCTGAATAAAGATTCCAGTGTCTCCCCCTGCTGTCTCTATGCTCAAAACAAACTTGCAGGTGTGGGATTTTTTTTTTTTTTTTTGTCGCTGTAAGGTGTTCCTAACCCCAGGGACAACCAGCATGTGTGAGTTACATGGACCAAGAGGCTCTGGGTCTCACAAAACACTCCTAAATTAAGAAAAATAAACAAAACAGCAATTTGAAGAGATGATATTACCAACATGCATAGACTGAAGTGGGACAGTTTAAACAAGGCTAGAAACAATAGCTGCTACACTAGAGAATGAATATGGAGCACCTCGTGACATCACATATGTTTATGATGAGGTCACAGCATTATTATTACGATTATTTTAGTATAATCGACTTGTCAGTGATTATTTTTTTGATAAGTCAGAATTGTGAAACGATTATTTCTACTTTACAGAGACTTTGTTTTTGTTTTAAAGGAATGTATTTAGGTATGTATTTTTTACAAAAGTCCAAAATAGTTTATTCTTTTTTGACATTTTAATTTGTTAATGCCATGTCTTTGATATAAGAGGTAGTTCTGTATGTGTTTTAGAGTTTGTGTAGTCCAGATAACAATTACGATTATAAGCTATTATTACTTTTTTATAGTGACTAGTCCCAATTAGCTGATTGTTGATAATTGCAGCCTAACAGTGTACATAATCCAATCCAAGTGAAATCACAACTTGAGCAGGGGCAAAAGTCATACTGCAGACTCCAAAGACTAAGGTAATAGATATTTATGACTAAATATCTCATTTACAGCTGCAAGATTGATTGCTATTGAAATGAAAATGCAATTTGAACCGAACTATCAAATCACAGAGACTGCAGTGATTTAAGTGACATAATTTCTCATGAAGGCAAACAAAAAATGTCTTATTCTGTCTAAAGCTGCCAACCATGTAGCTTAGACCTACAGACATGTTGTGAAATGAATGTGATTCTTTGACTAGTTTAACAGTTCGTATTTCAGTATTTTTCCAAATGTTTAAGCTCCTGGCCACATTTAAAATGTGAAACGTTGAACAGAATTCTTCAATGAAAACATCAGTCACAAATCTAATCACAATCACAATGCTCGTCTGAAATATTGTTAGATATTTTGACAAAATAGCTCTAATCTCATTATTGAACAAAAATGCATGGTTTATATACTTCTACAAGAAAACAAAGCATTGCACAACATGTTTGTAGAAGTTCAACAGTTCATGTTTCAGTTAAATGTAAACGCTCCTGGACGTGTCTGTTATTTGCAGAACAGACTCCTACTTTTAAACATAAATCGCAAATCGAATCGCAATTGTTGTCAGTTAGATTTTGTCCTTCTTTTGTCGCTGTTGCCTTAAACCTGATGATCTCGGCGGCCGCTATAGATAATGTGTGTGCTAACAGCCCGGCGCTTCCTGACAGCTTTGTCATTGAATAAATCATGACTATTGATTAACACGGCCACAACAGCACGAGCGAGCTTTTCTCCAGGCTCATGCAGCACGGGCTCTTTCAGGAGGAAGTGTGTGCGCTGGCAGCCCACCACTCCCTCACTGTCTGACGCAAATTAGTGAGATGAGACAAATTGAATGTTTGCCTTGAGGCGGTGTCTGTGTTGCCGTAAGTGAGGTGGAAAAAAGGCGTAAAGAACACAAACAGTTAAACTAGATTGGCGACTTTAAAGAAGTGACAAAAACAATCAATCACAAGTATTGCACCTAGCGGTTTCAAAAATTACATAATCGAAAATAAACAATTACTTTTCACATTGTACATGTTTTCATGAGGGGAAAAGCTGCTAGATGGATGGAGATGCAGAATACGTTACTTTTTAGTGTTTTGTGTAATATGACTCCTTAATTATTTGCACAATGGGCTCTGAAAATATTCATTAAAATTATTGTGACTTCAATTGCAATTAATATACTTTTTTTTAAGCTCTCTTTCTTTCATGCTCAAGCAGCCCTCAACTGGGACCTGTAAAACGAATACTAACATGCAATTTTGGATTGGGGATAGTTTGGTTACAGTTAGGAATGTCAAGATTTTTTATTTAAAGTAACAATTTTACACTAAACTTCTTTGTAAGTCTGGTTGCAAATGTATTTTCGGGCCATTTGATGCCCCCGTCATCGCCCCCTGCTGTCTCTGAGCGGAAAACCAGCCTTGCAACTTTCCTGACGCCGACCTGAAGACAACTCTCCAGAGAAACACTGGCTCTCTTTTTATATTTGGCGACATGAAATGTTTTTGTACGTGATTGTACTTCCTTATTTCAATAAAAAGGAAGGAGCTTTTGGTGCCTTTTCACTGGTAGTGTATTTTCACAAGAGACCTGCAGGGGTCTCATCGATAACTGTGATTTTTTTAGGACACAATATACTACTGTATAGTTCGAAAAATACATGTAAAGTACTTTTCTATTTGGCCGTTTTCGTCAAATTAACTTTATTTTGTCATTTAAAAAGTTTGATTTCGTAAAGCTGGTCACAAATTTGAGGAATGATTACGTTTTAGACATTAAAAAATGAAGAAAATTAAAGATGTCAGTTGTTTTGTCTTAGTAATAATTGTTGAATCAGTATGTTTTTGTTCTCGATAATCGTAACACTAACAGTTGATATTGTGACATATCATCCCTTCAACCCTTGTTATGAATACAAAGGATCAGGTTTAAAATTTGTGTATTTTCCCATTTTTAAATCTGTAAAAGAACATAAAAACGCAAGAATACTGAAAACAACCAATAATAACTCATCAGGTATAGGAATCTGCCGTTTTCAAAGCTCTTCTGTAAACGCGTTCATTCCCAATCACACATTCATGAGCCCCAGAGAAGAGCTCACGTCGAGGGAGGGGCTGCACCCATGGGACCCGGATGCTTTGGGACCCGTTCTGTCATCTGAGAGAACATCAAAATGCAGTCACCCGCTCGACTCCCGCTCCTCACATCCATCTCCGAGCTCCAGCCCCGACGCCTCCCCTCTGCCGACCCCAAACACGAGGCTGGACAGCTCATTAAGCAGCAGGAGGAGGAGGAGGAGGAAGAGGAGGAGAGAGCCGTGATCCAACATGGCCGCTGTAACGCCCACTCGGAGCTCCTGGTGCGGCAGGAGAAGACAGCACGGGGTACTTTGGGTCATGACCTCTCACAGGCGCACTGAAACTGAATACTCCTTGAATATTTAAAGTTCTCTCCTCACTCTTCAGTCTCTCGCGGTGGGAAGCAGTTTCACAGGAAGCAAGACACAGTTTGAAGACCAAATGAGGCGGTGAGCGTTGTCAAAAGTATCAAAAATCAGATACGAATTAGAAGTGGGAGATATTGATAAAAAAATAATATATTTTAACAAATCTGTTGGTTAAAAACATCAATATGTCTTTAAATGTATTAGTTGAGGGTTAATTATGAGATAAGTTGTTGCATTTTTACTAGAAACGATATACTCGATATTAAAAGTCTCACAATATCACAATATTATCTAAATTTCATTATATTGCCTACCTCTAATAATAACCTAAAACTAGTGTCAAAACGAAATACTCGTTTCAGCAAGTATCAATACTAAAAAGAAAAAAAAAAAGGTGACCTTTCCTTAACCATTTTAAAATGACCTTGAGCTTTATCAGAATAGTATAAGTAACATGGTAACATGAACAAAGTACTGTGTGTAATTACAGTCTAATACCAGTGCAACGGTCCAAAGTTATTCCTCGTTTTCCAAATTCTGAGCATCCAAATTATTCATCGTGTTCATTTCACAATTTAAAGCTGACAACAGCTAGCATGCTAACAGTGCACTTCCCAGTTCTTGAGTGAGAAAATGCTTTATAATTAGAGCAGGCAGCACACAGTGGTCAATTAAAAAAAAAAAAAACACACACACACAGTATCTGCACTAGCGCAAACTAATTTAACATAGACCAAAATCAGGTACAGCCACTTTAAAGAATATGCAGAATGCTGCTTAAAGTGCCTATGACAGGTTGGACTATTTCACTGAAATGCACTTAAGATAAATACATTTTAAATTCTGCAAAGATCTTTGCAAATTTTACCGCACTTTAGCTTTTTTTGTTTAGTTTTTGTAATTTTACTTCCTGGTTGCAAATGATGACATCACAGGAAAGTGCCAAGAAACCATCCTATACAGCGTACCAAAACTCCTTTAATGTCACAGATTTTTTCATTTGACCAAGAAAAATACTTGTGAACACTTTTATTTTGTTTGTTTAAAGGGTCAAAAAAGTAATTTATTTTGTGTAAATTATACATAACCTTTGGCTCCCTAGTGTTATGTCATACATTGTTTTACTTCCTGTCATTTTCAGCATATTTTTTAAACTTTTCTCCACAAATAGATACCTGATTGATTGATACACTGAATAAAGCCACACTTATACACACAGATAGGGGGCACTCTACAGAAGTAAATGAGCCAAAAACAACTCCATGATGAAGTTCATCTTATAACCAGCCATTAAGCCATAGCAACGAGAGAAAGCAATCTTGACATTTGTGTAAAAAGGAAACCACAAGGAGATGTAAGTGAAGTGCACAATAAGTACAAAATTACTTAAGGTAAATGAATGAAAATCAAAGCTCAAACCGTACTTTGGATTGGTGCAGTTATAAAATATAATAATAGAAAGTTCTGAATCTTCTAATGAAAATAAATAAATAAAATCTTGATAACCCTGGTTTGTCCCATCATCTTTTAGTCTTTTCTAAAATGTTAATGCTCCCGGACAAATCCAAGGTAAAATGTGCACTGCATGCAAACTAAATCCAGATCCAAAAACATAAATCGCAAATCTATAACGCAATCTTTGTCAGAAAATTGCGTTCACAGGACCCCCAAAAAATGTCCGAACGCCACATCTGCTTCTGGGCGCCATAGATCTTCTGCATCAGAGACAAACCCAGACTAAACACACGGTCGTGCCCGGGCTGTGAGGGGAGAGACTGGGGCAGAACCAGAACAGAGCCGTCTGACGTGGACAGAATGAATCATGGACTTCTCAGAAGTGACGCCGGGCGCGGAGTCACAGCACGAACACTGTTAGATCATAAAGCAATTTGCAGTGGAATATGACTAAGAAGTAATGGAGGTCAGCGCAAAGTGAATTAGGATTACGACATATCTTGCTTTGGAAATGTGCTAATGTTATTCTGAATAAGAGATGTGCTCTTCACTTTGGAGGGTAATAAGGGCAATATTTCATTTTGTTTATTTATATTATGTTTACATCAGTCGAGAATTCTTTTTTAAATTGTCTAATTCAACCATGTTTTTCAGGCAAAAAAAGTGTACCAATTAAATTATATTATATTATAGTATAGTCCAATAATTATCATCATCCTGGTCATCACCGTCTCGCCCTGTCACAATAAACTATCTCGACTTAACGTTCAATAAATGAAAACTGGAACAATAATTTTGGGGAGTCAGTATTTATCGTTAGTACATTTTCTTTGCACTAACAGAAAACTTTTTTTGATAATATATTACATTTCTGATGTAGAGGGTTGGATAATTAACATATTTGACTCTATGATTAATGAATTATACCAGGTATTTATTAATTATGGTTCATGTTTTTCATTTGGAATAGGGTTCTCCAGCTTTAGTGTTTTATGTCTGAGACATAAAGTAGTTTCAATATTAAAGTTTATCATCATAATTTCTGTCACAATATATCGCACTTCAAAATGTGTTATTGTGACAGGCCAACCATAATCATAGACAGTATAATATGAAATATAATAATATAAAAGAGTATGTTCTTACCTAAAGTGCCAGTTGCAAAGGCATCACCATGAACAGGACAGGAACATAAAAAAAAGAAGAAACAAACAATTGTAATTAGATTGGGAACATTAAACATCAAAAGTGTTTATAGGAGAAAGGGTTGTCGTTCATTTAAGAAGTGCTGGTTACAGTACTATAAAGTTTTTAATGGTATACAATGCATCCGCAGTTAGAAACCACAAGTGCTGAAAAAGCGGGGATATGTGCGCTCATTTATGCAGGAGGTGTTGCCCTGCTGTCTAAACTCTGGTGTCTAATGTTGACTGCTGCTGCCTCATTTGAAAGCAGGACAGTGATGAATGCTTTCAGTCTTCTGCACTGGAGTATTCTGCACTGCGCTGAGCCGAGGAGCGGGTGAGGTGTGGGTGGGACCGAGCCCGCCTCACACCTCTGAAGGGCCACTGCATTATGATGGCTGGAGCACTGGCTTTTTGGATTTTTATTAAAGGGCTTATACATACGGTTACCTGTTCCGGTAGAATCAAAATCACAATTTGAATGGTTGCAAAGCTTGTTTAAAGGGGGCATACCAGCTTTTTTATGTAATAAAAGTCAAATCTGTTCTGCTCAGGAACATACAGTGTATGTATGTATGTATATATATATATATATATATATATATATATATATATATTCGGGTGAAAATTGTGCTCTTATTGCAACTAATTATCGGGCACTTTATTGTAGTATGAAGTGTGCTGTGATGCTAAATGCTAATGTTTGTTAGAAAGCTGTGAAAAGTATTTATAAATTCATCACAGGAAATAGATAGTTAAGTGAGCAAAGACTTTAGAATTAATTAGTTCTGTTTTTTCATGATTTTAAGACAGCTCATGTAAGCGCCTTAGTTCCTTATTATGTACAAAACTCCTCTACAGTAGGGTTGTGCGATATGGGTGTCGTGGTGCAATAACGATATTATGATATTGTTTCCTGATTTGCATACATTTTTCTTTTCTTTTGCAGGTATAAAGGATAACTCAACGCTTACTTTAAAATATAGTAGCTTTGGTACAAATATACACACATTAGAGTCCTTTGGAGTCTTAAAACCTGGAGATGCTTTGTCCATTACTCGCTTTTTACAATAAAAATACATTACTGAGACATTTTAAACATTTCAGACCTTTTATTACCTTCATTTATGTGTGTATGAAATAGTGAAAAATTGATGAAGATTTTGAAGCAAGAGCTTTAACAAAAAAAAAAAAACACTTAAAACATTCACTTGCTGCGTCTGTACTTAGCAAAACGGTGCTTTGGGGGTGAACATTTCAATCTGATTGGTCAAAAGTAAAAACAAGCTCAGGTGCACAAGAAACGCACAATTAATGCAGTTAACCATTCAAAATTATTTCACATCTTTGTGATATGCGTATCGTTACAATAACAAGTGAGATAACAATTATTTTTTCAATATATTACGCACCCCTCATCTACAGAGATGTTTTGAATGTTTTAAATTTGATTCTGATGTGAGGATGGCAGTTCATATTTCAGTCTTCTTTCATGCTCCTGGACATGTTGAAAAAATGAACAGAATTCTACTGCAAATTATCTAATTGCGATGAGATATTTGATCAAAAAAATTGTTCTGTCCAACCACAGCACCACATTCAGGCTGCCAAGATTTTATTCTTGAGTGACAGATCATTCTACACAGGGACTACAACATGGAAGAACATGTCCTCCCGGGTTTTAAAACAGGTTTTTGGGACCATGGATACTTTGCGGTTTGAGGCAACATTCACATATCACTTCTGAAACCAATTCCAAGTCTGTGAAACTTAAAATAGGATGCAGATTAATTTATTCAGAATTAATTCTTCAGAGCATTGGTGGGAGGTGACTGGACCTTCTCTCTTTAAGAAATAGGTTGGAAAACACATGGTTCGGCAACATTCAACGGAAACAAAAGTGTATTGTTGGTGTTGTTGTCTTCACACCAAACTAAAGGAAAACAATTTACATTCAAGATTGCCTCGCTCCCCGTCACGGCCCATAATTCGCGCTGACATCATGAGGCAGCGGTGTGACAAAGGGAGTGGAGCCCCTGTTAGAAGGGCTGGTGCTCCCCGGGAATAAGCGCCCTGTAATTGTGGTTTGTTTAAGCGTCCACCAGGAGAGCATTGTCCGACGCAGGCCAGGCTCCACAGGCCCATCAAAACAGCAATATTGGACTCGGCAAATCAAAAGTCCCCATGCAGTGAGGAGACGTGGCCCAAACCACTTTACAGCACACATAATTGAGCCATTTTCACATCAGCAGCTGTGTTTGTGTCCAGTCAGGGCACTTTTTTTTCTTCCTTTTTTTTTAACAGCATATAGAAGGGTTGTCCAAACTACGGCCCAGGGGTAAAATGCGGCCCACAGACCATCATAACCTCTACCTTTCCGAGACACAGGGCGAACAGGTCGGAGTGCGGCGGACCCTGATCTGAACACGAACTCACCACAAGTGAAACTTACCACAAGTGAACAGACATTGTTTATTTATTTTTTTTGTTGGACTCATGAACACTTTATAACACCTTTCTGTCACTTTAAATAACTTGCAATAACAATACTTCATCTATTTATACTTCTGGTTTTGCACAATTTTGCCAAAGCTTGTGAATTTTTGCTCTCTGACAAGGGGAATAAGGTTTTTGTGATTCTGATTCTGGCCCTTATGACACCTTCGCGCTGTCAAATGTTAAATGCACCCATTTAAATCACTTACTGTATAGAACACCAGTCTGTGGCCCTTTGCTTTGATAATATTTCAATATACGGCCCCAAACTTTGGACACCCCTGGTATATAGCATCAATCAGCAATTGGCAATGAGGCTGAATTACAAAAAAAACAAAAAACTAAACTTGTGTTTTACTAGTACTCGCTGCAAGACGGAGTTGGGTGTCATTTAATTGTTAAGGCTCCTATTGATCTATTTGGGTCTGCTCAAATTGGGAAGGCTAGAAAGAGCAGATTTGCAAACAAACTAAACATTTATTAAGAATATAGTAACAATATAAAAAAAAGTTCTGGATGATACTATAACCATTCATTTTGGTGGTATTTTAATGGTATATACTTTTTCAGCTGAGTTATGCGAGAGAGCTGCCTTTCTTTACGCTCTTTTAGGTTCATTTGTTATGTCGACTTGTCCTATTTTTCTTTTCTTTTTTTACATTTTTGACTAGTCTTCGTCTAGTAGAGCTGAAAGTACATCATCTCATTGCAATAGGCAACGCATAACTTATTTATGTTATAATATGCAGCACTGATACATTATATATTAGATTACAATATGTTGTTTAACTTGCTGTATGCATTATCTCTCACTTGGGACCTGTGTCTGTTAGATTAACTACAGACAGTGCAGTTAACGCTCTTCATCAAAGTCCTCCCGGATAGAGCAGACAGGAGTGTGATGCTCTGGAGCTTTCCACAGTCCCTCCCTTTCCACCGGTCCAACCCCTGCTCTTTTCCAGTATTATCTGAAAGTCACCACAGCACTCATTTGGATAAATCTGTATGCTGATTATGCACCAAACACAGTGTTTACCAGGCAGAGAGCAAGCAAGGAAGCCATCTTTAATTCATTAAAAACACTCTGCCGGAAAGCCTCTTGTGGAGTGGAGGCTTTACAGTCTGCTTTAATGCTCTCTCAGTGTGCGGCGGCCTGTGCTAAAGCAGTGGTAATAGGTGGAGGAGGCCGGGGTGAAACGCAGTGCTTCTTCAATGAGCAATTCATTAGCAGTGAAGGAGGTGAGCGGCGTGTTCAAAAGCTGAGGAGTCTTCATTAGTCGTCCCCGAGCTCCTCACGAGTCGTACAGCCTCACAATTAGACTCAGAGCTGCCCCTATACCATACCCATCAGGAGAGCTAAAAGGGCACAGTTTCATTTGGCTTTTGCTGTTCACTAAAATGTGTTCAAGATAAGTCCGAAAAACACTTCATCTGCACAACACGCTATTGACCAGTGCTGGGAATAACACCGTTTAAATATCGCCATTACTTTTCGCAGTAGTAATCTAATTATTTACTCTTTCCTCTGCTACAAGCAATATCGTTACTGTCGATGTAACTGGACTTGTTGTTTTACTATGAGTCACAGCAGCAGCGATTTATAAGACTCCGCTTTCTCATCTAGAAGTTAGTTATTTGATTTGGAATGAAAACAGGACACTGATGACAAATCCGAGATTGGCCAAAAAAAGAGATCGACTGTAAGTGCAACCAATCAGAAGGAGCGTTAGGCAAGACTTTCCTGACATTTAATTGGCAAAACATGCGGTCTTTCTATTCTATCATTCCAAAATACAAGAGGAAATATGCAGCAGTGGATTTAGGAGTAAAAACAGACAATGACAGCAAGAGTTAAAAGTGCGTTTGGAATTTGAAGATCACTAAAATGTCAGCCAATAGTGTAGATACAGCCATCTGCTACTGTACTTATTGAAAGTGCAGTTATTTCAATATCTCTTTGATGTTATACATGTACAAGTGCTGTCATTTAGCGTGCATATGTTATATTCTGATATAGCGTGTGTTTGGTATATGCACTGATTGGACTGTATCTCTGGTTCTGAGTGCATTTGCAGGTCAAATAAGGTTCTTGAACAAGCAGCAGTGTGTGTATATTACTAGCGCAATTACTGTTTGAGGGAGAAGTAACGCGTAACTAATACATTTTTGAAGGAACTCGCCCAACACTGATATTGATTAGACATTCCATTCAAAAACAATAATAAAAGCAATCTGCAGTGTCTGAAAAACATAAATACAGAGACTGAATTACAGTGTTTTAGATAATGTGAAATAATTAGCAAACATCCACGGCCACAACAGACTGTTTTCTGTGATCAATCACCAAACAATACCTTGTTATGTTCTTTTAATCATGAGCAATGCTTATCTGTCTGGTGCAATCTGTTACAACATTGTTCATCACAACCAATAACAAGATCATTTATGTGCACAGCCCCAGCGCTTCACCGGTAAAACAAATACTCAATGTATGTTTTTTTTTCTGTTTATTGCATAGAGTCTGTCAGATTCCAATAGCATTCCAGGATCATACTGTAGAAAACAAACAAGTGTTGCCTGATCAGCCCCAGGGCGTTGGATATTATAATTTTAAAAATGTTATCGTACAAATAAATTATACTCTGGGTTGGGTATTGTACAGCTGATGCCAGTACGGGCTTAGATGTTACTGCGAATGTAATGATGTGAATGAATTTTGTACTGTAAAAGCTAAAAACAACTCACAATTAAAATGTGAAAAAAGTGCTTAAGTCTGATAACAAATATAAGAGTCTACAACTCTGCTACATATTTAGTTTGAACCTGAAAAAAGAAAATCAAGAAAACAATTGTAAAACCAGATAAACAAACCTCTGCAGCTAAGCTCACATTTATCACTGACACACACAGTTGAACTCATAACCTTTCTGTCGCTAAATAACATGTTGTGCTGAAGAGTGCTGAGAATTTAATTGCTGTACGACAGTTGAAGTGTCCTAAATCTCCAACTGCCATTAGTAAACAAGCTAGCTATGCCGTGCACAGTCACAGCAATAATGGAGAAACTACTTTCAGTTGACATTTTAGCTTCATGGACAAAAGTTAGGTAAAAGAAACGAAAAGAAACACATTTTATGAGGATAATTAATAGTTTTTATGACGAGAATATTTTTTCTGGTACCAGTTTTCATTACAAACATTTTTCTCAATATCACAGAGCTATTAGTTAACAGCACTAACTGGGCCAATAATCACAAACATAATCAGTTTGCCAGGTAAAATAGACACTTTTTGGGCCCATTTACTTTTAATTCACCAAGGGACCTTACATTCTTCAGTCTCTATCCGTGGACCTAAACTTTCCGTACAACGCTCCCCTGCCTCTCACTGCTCTTTTAGTCT
The DNA here is from genome assembly GCA_019453435.1 of Rhinogobius similis. NCBI lineage: Eukaryota > Metazoa > Chordata > Actinopteri > Gobiiformes > Gobiidae > Rhinogobius > Rhinogobius similis. The sequence goes on from CM033628.1 coordinate 16,903,114, forward strand.
CAAACACATGTCCCATTAGGTCTCTATACGATGTGGCCGTGACAATTAGTCGACTGAAACCGATTGATGATAAACCGCTGCATGTGTGCTCATTTGCATTATATTATTGCTGCAAATCAGAGTTGAAGCTTGGGCGCTGTGCTGAGGAGTTCTTTCATCTTTGGGGGATTGTTATACGGATTGTTCGCTCCATTAATCTCCCTTCATGACGCTAAATGAGCACATATTAAGGGCCTGATTGACACGCTATCTCGGTTGGATGCGGTGTGAGCGGTTTTGAAGATCTTTTGTGATCTTGGAGAGTTAGAAGTGTTGGGTGGGGACGCAATTTAACAAGAAAAGCTGATTAATGTGACAAAAGGCATTGATAACTAGAACATAGTGAGATCTGAACACTGCAGTGGTGGGGGGGTGCAGAATGTGGTCCTTCTCAACCTGACCGTCCATCTAACCAGGCTTTGGTAGCTACTGTGTTTTATTTATTTAATTGATTCTAACAAAATCTATAAACTTTGTTAATGGTTACATTTATTATGTTTGAGGGGACAAAAATCCTCCAAACCAGACAATGCATTTGGAAGTGCATTAGGTAAGTTTGTTCTGAATCTGTGTATCATTCAATACATTGATTTTGATTTATTAATGGTTTGATTTTCCTTCTTTTTAATGTAATCAATTAATTTCACCACATTGAAAAATTTAATGTTGAAAAGCAGGCAGACATGACCCATAAGTTAGTTCAGTGCACCACGTGACATCAGGAGTGTGGGGAATGATTGGCTTTTGGCTGGGACTCCAGGGCGCACCGGGACAGCGATGGGAGCCACAGACCGGGGACAGGTGCAGAGGTCTGGGTGTGAACTTTGTGCATGATCTGCTCCCAGCATGGACCATTCGCACAATCACCATTTTTGGATCACAATACGAGCTACTCATCACCTCCTGGTTTTCTTAGTCCGATCAAACTGAGATGAGTCCATCACGGGGATACGCGCTCCATTGCCCGGGGTTTAACCAGGATCAGGCTCTCTGCGGCGCCCACACGATCAGGCACAGCGCGTTACGCCTTCAGCTCCAGCTGGACTTCTCCGCGGGTTGTCAGAGGACCACTCCAGACACTGCGTGGTCTGCGCCAGGCCAGCAGGACCAGGGCCGGGCAAAAATGAACTGAGCAAATGATCCACAGATTGTTCTGGTAATGTTTTATATATTCTTTTTTTTTTACTTGATTCTCATAAATTTGTGCACAAATTAACATAAAAAAGGCATTAAAACTTTCTTTAATTTCCGTTTGAACACAAGGTATTGAAGCCCTATTATTAAAAGGATATGAACATGCTTCATTCTGAATGCAAGTTAAACATTGATAATGAATCCAGTGCATGGACTTTAAAAACACACAGGGTTATATTAGTTAGTTTCAACTTCTAATGTAGAGAGTTGAGCCACAGTAATTACAATACAAAATGGTATTAAACATACATTGACGATACAAAAAATGCCATGTTTTTGAAGTACAAATAGCATTATTAGTTAAATGCTCAAACATCTCTTTTAAATCAAGATCTATTAAACAGGCATATTAAACACTTAAACACTTAAAGCTACTGGTTTTGTCCTCAGTCGTGGAGTGGTTAGCTCCCTTTCACGCTGAACAGAAGCCCTTTAAACGATAGCCGCGCACGTTATTTATATATTTACACGGCGCGGCGAGGGTTGTGATAAGTGTCAGAGAGACCAAACGGCACAAAACTAAGAAAACAACACCGATATAGTGGTTTAAAGGCAGTCTATTTTGAGTCCGGGACAGCTTCTCTTCCCGCTGCTGAATTAATCAAATCCAAAGGACATCATCTTCAAACTCGACACCCCCTAAAGGCGAGCGGCTCATTGCGTATGCAGCAGAGACGCTTCACAACAGCCTAAAAATACTGCGCTCCTGGAAGAGAGGTGCTCTACCAGTCTGAAGGGAAAGCGGGAGGAAGAGAGAGGAGGCTCGTGGGAATAGACATTGTGATTAGATGCAAAAACTCGGCGCTCATAAACAGCATTAGTTCTTGTTAGACATCCCACCCTCCCGCACACGTAAGCCCCCGCTCTCCCTCTCTCTCCCCTCTCTTCCTCTCTCGCTGCTCGGCAAATGCACGGAGGAGGCCCTTTGTTAGCACGGAGGTTTGCAGAGGTCTTTAACCCCTTATAAGCACATTTTTGCACATAGGAGAAACAGAATCAGACCTGGTAAGGGCCTGTTAAGACGTGATATTCTAAAACAAAATTAGGTAAAGCGATATATCGTGATAAAATTGTTATACAGCCCAAATCAACAGTAAAATTTACACACGAAATATTAAATCAAATCAATGCGATGCAATGTGTGCCTTTTTTTGTCTTTCATGTTGTGTAACTTAAAATAATGTACAATATAGACCGATAGACAGGGTTTATGTCACATGCGACTTGAGTCCGGATCATTAAAACTGTAATTCAATCAGACAAGAATCCGCAAAGAAGTTTTTTTTGTTTTTTTTTCTTGGACACATCAATGGTCTGGAGTGCAGTAAAGTAAAAAATTAAAGAAACTTCATATGGTTGAAATTAATATACTGCTCAGTACCGGTTTCTGGCATTAGTCGTTTAGTCGATTCATTGGTCAATTTTTATTAGTCAGTTAATTATTTTATTTTAAAAGATTTATTTGGCAAAAACAGCAAAAACAAGAAGATATGGAGTGGCTAAGATGAAGATTTTGGAGTCTAACATATAAATACACTTTTTCCAAAGATTTTCTGTATAAAATTGTCAGATACACAGTCCCTTTTAGTTGACTTAACGGTCAAGAGGGCATGTTCTTAGTCGATCAAGAACTTCTTTAACTGTTCAGTCCTCATAAGCCCCATCCGCCACAAAACTGAATGGGGTACTTTGTTTTGATTTATTTTGGTGACAAATATAAAATGATTGTACTTTACTCAAACAATAAATAAAGTTGGCAAAAAGAAATAATCTGTCGACTGGACAAAGGTTTTAAGCTCATCTGAATAGCTTCTTCACTTCAAAGGCTATATTCAATCTATCTCTGAACAGAAATGGAGGTCTAAGATCCACCCTGTCATCCATTTACACCTGGATCCTCAGATCAAAACACGACAGCTCACACCTTAGAGAAGGTCAACAGTCTTAACTAACAATAGATACTTAAAACTTTTGTCCAGTTGACAGAATTAAGTTTTCTTTTGTCATTGAACGTACCTGGGTGACTGAAGGTCTACACTGACAATAAATATATCTCAATTTACGCTAACAATTAAGGGCCCCAAAGAAGCCTTTCGCACAGGCCCCCCACAAAGACGGCCCTGGTTACGCTGTTTTGTGAAGACAATTTTTAGCGCTGGGATGATGCGGTGAAGGTGGATTTTAATAAAACACAGAGGAGCTCATCTGGATTACAAGCTGAGGTGGGGGTTAGTGTTTTGAGCTCTCAAGAGGAAGACAGCCTAAATATGCACTAACACTCAAACATGCATGGAGGAAACGAAAAATAACGACATGTTTTTGATGAAGAAACGACATCAATACCAGTCAGAAGCTCATAAAAACACGGAAGAGCTTGCATAAACGCACAGACCTATAGAATACTGTGACGTAATCTGAAACTCGGTCACATCGTGAACCTATAATGCCAGTGTCGTGCCCCGGTCGACCGCGTCGTGCCCGTCTCCGCGCGAGAGGCTGGCGGGGGGCTAAACCTGCGCCATAGCGAGCTGCGTACAGTCGGGCGCAGAGAGAGCAGAGGCAGGAGGGAGCGGAGCCGTGACGTGATTGGACGAGACACCCAGCATCCACATCAAAGGCATCTCCAGTGTTTTGGCCCAGAGCAGAAGTGAGCGCCCCCCACCATTACCAGCACGTACGCATACACAAAGGCCCTATAACGCCGCGATTCAGCTGACATCACAACCTTCTATAGACCTGTACTGTTTAATCGAGACGGAAGGCACGCAGAATTACTGTAGCAAATATGATGATTTTGTGGCGAGGTTGGATAAATAATGTTCGTTACGAGGCCTTGTCAGTGTATGCGCAGTAAACAAGTTCAACAAAAGGCTAAAGTGACAAAACAATTCATCTCTTTTTCCCAAATATTGATCAACCACGATTTTACATTCAGTGTCATTTTATCCTTTTATAAACGAATAAATGAATTCAATGTTAATTTTCTGAAAATAAACATTATAGACGTTTAATTATTGCCATTCAACACAAGAAAATGTTCTCTGAGCTCCAAACCACATGCTTTTACTGACAGAGGAATGCTGTAGAAATCTTGATTAAAAAGATCCAAACCTGTAATAACTGAATTTCAACAAAACTTTGATTAGGTGCTCAGCCCTAGTTCAACATTTGATCTGTTAAAATGAAGGAACGTTTATTCACTACCAACATATTACAATGACATCCACAGGAATCAAGAGATACAGATAAAATATATATACTGTATATATAAAATCTACTCATCTAACTACCAGTATAAGAATGCCTTGATAAGTTGTTTCAACAAAAAAATGGCCGCATTTTTTTTTTTTTTTAAGTGTTCATGGATTAAGATAGCGTTAAAAGTGTTTATATAACTATTGTTTTGATCTTGCTGTATATAGGCATTATATTAAGCCTATTTTATTGCATGACTATTTTTTCCTACTTTATTATTCATATTTTTGTTACACCTTACACTGACAAATTCCAAGTTTGTGAGTTTTTGTCACTATTAATGGCAATAAAACTTTGCCTAAATCTGAGCTTGTAAGATGTTCTAAAGTGAGTTCAAAGTCAAAGTTTATTTTCTGTTAAATCCCTTTGATTCTCAGCCTTTTTCTATTACACCATCTATTTTTCTGTTGCGTTTCCCTATTTTACAATATTTATGAATCTAAATTAATGAATGAAAAAAATACTGGTTCCTGACCCGATCTGAGAGCCAGATCATCAAACAAATAGCCCTTTAAAACTGTGTAAACAAAAACATTCTAAATTCAGAATAGAGGCATAAGTGAAGTGCAACATAATGTTATTTCACTAGAGAAACTGGACTTAACCTCAGCATATCACAAAATATGAAAAATTTAGATGATTTTGGAAAACGAAAAGCACTCAGACACATGTGAGTGACATCTGCTTTAAACACATTTATTTATTTATCACATTTTACATTGTGTTTTAGGGAAACTATGCTAAACTCTTTGCATTTTTGATGAAGGAACAATCCAGATTTATGGGTTTTTCTGGAAAAATACTGACAGAAATGTTGAGCCCACAATAATTTTTCTTTTTATCTAGAGAAATATTAGATACTATACCATACATTAGATTCTTTTGAAGCTAAAATACAATTTTAAGGCTAGAAAATTGTTTTTTGTCCATCGCTTGTTATAGAAAAGCAAACCAACTAACCTTTCTACTCAAATTCAAATGTGTCGCTTTTTTCCAACACAAACACTTAAAACCAGTAGAATTTAGATCTAATGTGAGCTAATCATTGAACAATTTACAGTCATCTTCATTTTGCCCCCAGTCGCCTCCATTCTGGAATTTTTATGACATCACAAGGGTCTATACTGCACACACACACATACACACACACAACTTTAGCCTGGGGACACACACTGCTGCCGCTGACACGTCCACACACTCGCCCCTCAGACACTCAGTCACCCACTGCCACGACTCAGACAAGCAGACAGAACAACTCAAGGACATGCAGATTGTGAACAGAACTCACTAAACTACTCATGGAATTAGTCAGACATTCATGCACAATCAGCCATTTTCCACATCCTTTTAAGTCTAAATTACATAACATAAAAAGGCACAGAGAAACATGGTAAACTCATTTAAAGGTCATTGATTACGCTTTTTCTTTGTTATCATTATGTTCCCCTGCCCAAAACATATTGTTGAGTTGTTTTTTTGTTTTGTCTGCGCATGTTACGGCAATTCTGCATTGTCTATCTCCCTCTATAGCTCTAAATAAACGTACTCCTGACTTGTAAACGTAATCTTTTTGTACTCTATGAAGCTCCTCCTTGTTTTTAAGTCCCTACAACTTCACCAGACATTTCTTATCTTACTTAGCATTTCATTGGTCGACACAGCTAGTCAACACGATCATAATAGCTGAAAGGGGTGCGAGTATTTTTATTTTATTATATTTTACAAATTTGTGACAGTGCTACAGTTTTGTTCCTTGTTTAGAGAAAGGAAACTTGTTTGCCATATTCAAAGTTTTGATGATTAAAATGGGTGTATTTCATATTAAATTTGTGCGTAATGGTTTAACAAAGAAAATCTGTTGTTACAAATTGTGAGTCATGTATTGTGAGGGACCCTGTCATTCCCAGCCCAAATAGCTGACATTGGTTTTAGCTCATTTCCTATTACTTCACTCTTCAATGCAGATGGAGTCCTATAACTGAGGCTCCAGTGCTCAGAAAATGTCTGTTTTCACATACCCCCTATCCCCGCCCAAATTCCTGTACTTATTTGTAATTACTGGAAAAGTTCAGAATCCGAGTGGTGCATGTCGGGTTTTAAAATGCCACGTAGCTTCTGTCCAAAACTAAAAATATGTGATTTCCTGCTTGTCACTATGAAAAGGAAGTCAATGGATCTGTTTCTATTACCATTTTAGATCAATATTTCTGTTTACAATGAATAAAATGTAATATGCTGGTTATAGTTATGTTATAGATAAATACTTAAGTGCTTAAAAAAACATATATATACCTCCTTTAGATTGTGAGGCTGGGGTTAACCCTGAGTTTGACCTTGCAGGTGCTGTCAGTGCAGTGCGAGCCTGACCTCTGAAGCAGCGTCTTGGAGAACATCACAGTTTCCAGTGGGAGCAGTCTCCTCCTCCTCCCTCCCCCCAAGTAAATGAAAGCCTCTATTTAATTGCTTTCACATGGTTAATCCAAATTAAGCACGGCTGCAAAATAAGATATTCCATTTCATTTGTGTAACCAGTGACTTCAACCAATCTTTTTTTATCCTACAAATTTACATCAGTGAGGCAGTTTTCAATGACTACAGCAGCTCTCGGAAAAAGACACTTCCAGACCGTTCAAATGTTTGCACTGGGCAATCCCTGCATTAGCCACAGCGAGGAGTTTAGTGACTTAGACAAAATGTATTTGGGGTCCACAAAAGTTGTCTAATTGAAGAACATTGTGCAGTATTTGAGTCCCTTCTCCAAAAATGAAAGAGCACAAATGGATATTCAAATGATTATATCCTATTGTCACGTTTCTTTATGGTCTAACGTTCTGAGCAGCTTTGATTCCACAAAAGGCAGCGGACAGGAGATTACACAAGCAGTCACTGCAATCAAGCTTTAGTCCAATTTTAGTGTTCTCTATAGGGTCCAACATTTTGTTTCAAGGAAATGTCTAATATTCTTTATTCTGGACTTTTATATCACAATAATTAAAGTATCCCCCATGTATTCGGGGAAAGACTATACTTCCCTTGTCTATCACATTTCGCAGCCTCACTTTTCCTCACTCACAGCATTTTTAAACTTGCATGACGCAGTTTATCTGAGGCCAAAAACAACCGCTTCTAGAAGGCAATTTGAGGCGGAATTTCCAGAATGAGTCTGGTGAGGGTGTTTGGATTTTGAAACCATGGAAAAGCACTTCCTGGATTGCCACTTAATGATGTCTTTTAAAGTCTTGAGTACATGTCATCTTGAGCCACTATTAGAATGCTTTTTTTTCTTTTCTTTTTTTTTTCATGGCCGATGTTGATTGTTAAATCTAGAGAATAAGCTCTGCCGATATTTTATGGCCAATGAGGAAGGCCAATTTTGATTATATTCACTTTGAATTCACTACAAACCCATCCACAAAACAGTTTTACTACAAACTGGATCAGCGAGCAGTGCAGTTCCCTCTTTGCCCTGCAGAGTTCAACTCAAGCTTCATGCATATTCTTTAGGAAGCTGGCTGACTCAAACAAAATATCAGAGTGTGCGGGAGATTTAAGGTCGATAGCGATAAAAACGTGCATGTATCTCTTTATGCTTACACAAATCCATATGTGTAGATACTGGAGTTGCATTATAACATGATTAAAATGTCAAAAAAAAAAATTTAAAAAACAATGTAACTGCCAACCTCACAAGGATTTACGCACATGCATTTTGAGAATATGACAAGACAAGGTTCAGTATTCAACCTGTCGTGTTCACACGTCTGCACACATTTTGAGCTCCTGTTGCCGTTCACGACCTGACCGTTCTCCTCCGCCTTTCAGTGTGACAGTCACCTTGTACGCCCCACACAGGAAATTCATTTTGAAAACATTGAAGCTTTCTAGAAATATGTAGCGTGAGTCTAAATCTCCCCCATTACCTCCAGTCTGAGTCAGTCCGGGGCAGAAGTGCATATTGTGTGTCTGGCGAGGAGACGCAGCTGAAAGCCATCTGCTGGTGGAACAACTGGCTGCTTTAACAAGTAGGCAAACTGTCAGCCAGGATTAATGCGCTACCTTAAACCTGAGTTCATAATAAATGGGCTGTTTACTTGTTGAAGGGGGAGGCCATAGATAACAGCGCTCGGGGCCTCTCTCACTGCCACAGAGATGGGCTGGTTAAGTGGGGACCTGCCTGCTCTGTGGCCCCCAGCTCCCAAATCATTAGGAGCAAAACAAGACTTTTAACTCACTGTGTAATGGAAAAGGTCAGCGTGGAGGCCGCGTTCAGAACAATGGGAATAGACCTTTTACGCAAAGCCCTGTGTCGTTTTATCAATATTGACAGCTATATTTAATAACAGCTTGATCAGAGATTGTGGCGTAAAATAACAAGTGAAAACAGTCAGCTTTCCAATGTTTCCACAGAATTTCACGCTCTACTTGATCCTCCGTTGTTTTTTGTCTTGTTTTTCCCTCATTTATCGATCACAATTTTCCATTTGATTACATTCTTTCTGTTAATATTCATTTCATAAACATAGACAAGATGAACATCAAATCAGACCATTCAATGCCCAAAAGAATCAAAATCATTCCTCAAAAATAGGGCTGGGTAATACAGAATAAAAAATTTTCCCACTTATATTGATCTATTTCGAATTTTGAACTGCTTTTATTTTTGTCTAATTAAACACAATTAAACACAAAAGGCTTTCAGTTAGAGGAGGCGGGCAATATATCAGAATTTAGGCAATAAAATTAGAATATCGAATAGGCTGTTTATAATAAAAATGCTATTCCTGCTTTTTTGTGATTCATTTTCAGACATTTCACATCTGTCTTATAATTAAACCTCATTGTTGTTGGGATAAGTAAAAAACATCGAAATATTCATTTTTGTCAATATCGAATATACTTCTCAGTATTAATTTCTAGGAGATAAACTTTTAATTTTTGTCATTTAACACAAAAAATAGACATTTCTTCCTCATAAGTCTACTATGGTACATGCTACAGAGAATTGGCTGTGGATCTCTTCAATCACTGGCGAATAACTAAAGTGACTAAACAATAATAACAATAACAACAACAATGACTAAATATTGAACGTGATGAAAATTTGATGAATTGAACATCCCTTCTCCAAAGTCTGATCTCTCTCTGCAGAGGATTGCACAGAGAACTCTCAATGATCAGCCCCAAGATCTGAAAATACTGGATATCAATTTGATGAAAATGCGATTAATTGCGTAGCCACGGAATACTCCTTTTCTTTTCCATCATCTCCTCAGAACAACTTGCACACTCTCCTCGGTCTCAATGACTGATCCAAGAAAACAAAAACATGTAGGAATGCAACCACAGAGAAGTTTGAAGAAAAAAAAGCCAAACATCGCCTTCTTCTGTTTCTCCTGTCAGCATTCCTCTACTCCTCTTGTTTAGTCTCCCCCTCTCCACCGCCTTCTCTCGGTCTCTTCCCTTCTGTCCTCCCTCGTTCTCTCTCCTCCTTTCTCCTTCTTTCCTCCTCTCCTCCCCCTTCCCCTCCTCCAGGGCCCCATGCCCACGGTGGGGATTTAACTAATGAGCCTATCTGCTCTCCACTGAGGCCATCCCAAGACAGCCTTCTCCTACAATTGGTTCCAAAGGGTTTAAACGCACCAGTCACTTCAGCTTCTCTGTCTGTGAGATTAGGAGGTAATAAAACAGATGGAGGAGCCGGCAGTGAGGTGTGCGCCCGCATTATTTGAAGTTATTGTCATTTAGGACTAAATGGTAAGTCAATACAGGTAAACATCAACACACAGGAGAGGAAGCGGTGGACTGCGGAGGAGGTGGAAAAATAATGACTGGAAATGTTTGAAATGTCTGGTTCATAAAGCCTCGAACCAACAGAGCAGGCTTTTCTGTCTATTCAGCTCGAGATTTTAACAATAAAAAAAGAAAAACAAAGAATATTAATGGCCCAAGACATTTTTTTTTTTGGCCAAAATTATTATTTTTTGTCTCATTTTACTCTCTATACTTTGCTGTATCTATTAGTGTCACTCAGAAAATGTAAAGAGTTTTTTTCTCTTTTTATATTTTCCTGTAAACCTTGAAAAATGACGCCATTATGCTTTGAGGATAACAATATATGATTTTGTACAGATCACTGTACAGTAGCATATTGTTATTTATCAAATAAATAATTTCCATTTTCGTTTTGGTGGCAACTACTGAGAAAATTGTAAAATGGTACTTTTGGCGAGGGTCAATATTTATCTTTTCACTTATTTTTTGTGGTAGAAAGGTTCAGATGTGAAGAAGTAACTTTTATGACTCATTACAGACAGTAACAACTAGTGTTTCATTTTGCAATATGTTTTTTTTTTTTTTTTTTACAATAATGTACAATTAAATTATCACTAGGCTTTAGGTCTCAATGTAGCTCCGGTATTATCTTGTATCGTGATATGCAGCAATGTACCGCACTTGAAAAGGTGTTATGGTGACAGTATCGCGAGAAATGTTGTTCAGTGCTGATGATCATAACAACTGTCTCGTGGAGCGAACAGTTTTCAAAGTAACATTTTGTTGTTGTGTTTCTGCTCGGTTCCCTCTGCTCCTCCGGCCACTCATTTGGACGCCAAGATCCCGCTGAGAACATCCCCCTCAGCTGCTAATTCTCCCAAGCCTTCCGTGGCTGTATTAATCATTACGACACATTCTCCTCTGAGATGCAGCGCTGGTCATGCAAGTCCTGCGCCAAAACGCATTTTTTGATTCCATTTGGTCCACGGCGTTCGCTCACGGCCTGCCGCGTAACAAGCTGGCTGATGTTAAATTTAACCCTTGTTCGAGTCATTTGCATCCCCGCGCTGAATTGGAAACAGCGGTTGGATGCGGTGTAAAAAGAGATACCCAACACGTCATTTAAGTCATTTACAATTCCTGTCCTAATGCGGAAACACAGCCTCCTTTGTGTGCATGCTTACAGGGATGCAGGGAGGATGGAGAAGGTGCATTGTTCTTCTGCTAATCCAGCTCAGATTCAGACAGTGTGCAGGCTTAAAACGGCAACAAAAAGAGAAACGCTACCTTCTTACAGCCCATACACTGTGCCGCTACAGAGGCCCTGCAGGGACACTTCGGCGAACAGCAGTAGGTCTCATGATCTTTTGAAGGTAAAGACAATTGATACATTTCAGAAAGTCGCAGGCAGGAGTGGGGAAAGACAAACGTGACGACTGTACGCGCATAATTCTTTTGTGTTTATGCAAACGTGTAGTCAAACGCATGCTTTAAATAAATACATGCTGAAAAGTCTTTTGCGTCGTTTTCATTATCATGGTTCAAGTAAAGTTGACGTGACTCAGTTGTGTAGCTTTACTCTTAAAGAATAACGTTGAAATAGTGTCAAATACATTTAAGTAGTTTGACACAATTTGGTCACGTAGCATCTACCAAATTTGATTGAGTGCAACAAATGTCCATCTTTGAATTGTGTGGTTAATTCTGCGTTTTTTTTTTTCTTTCAGTGTATTGTGATTCACGATATACAGTACTTTGGGATGATAACAGATTTGAAATAAAGATTAAAAGACATGCACCGCTGATTATCCTCTCAGTTGTGGGAGGAAGTAGACAGTAATCGTGGCTAATTATTACTGCGAAAACTTATAGCAACTTAAATGACTGAGTAGAGCTGAATTCCAATTACGATTAGATTCGCGATCTGTGTTTCAATTACCATATTCTATTCAAAGTCCAAATTTAAACCAGTCACGAGAATCGACACAAACTTTGAAATATAAACCGTCTGTGTATTTCAGAATGTGTTTGTACAGAAACTACAAGGTTAGCAGAATAAGGCTGAATATTGGCATTTGTAGAGGAAATGATGACACTTCAACAATTGCACCTTTGCGATTTGCTAATTGTGTCCATTCAAACTGCACATTCAATTAGACTGCGATTAATCTTGCAGCTCTACCGTGGTTTCTCTGTAGAAGCTAAAATAAAACAATAAATGACATAAGAATTTAAAGCTAACTAAAAATTTAGCATAAGAACAAATATAAATGCCAGCCTTGTGTGTGTTAGAGGAGAAGTGTATTTATGTTTTTAGACGAGAAGAACCCATGAATTCACTTAAAAACTGCGCAAAGATAAAAAGCACTTACACTGTTCTACACTCCCACATAAGTACATTCACGCATACAAGGAAATCACCAAATTGCTCATTGCATATTGGAACTGCACCTTAGCCCGTCATAAAGTGCCAGCAGCTACTTTGAGTTAAGCGGCCTGACAGCCTGATGGTAATATCTGTCTTTTGGTCTTTTTGTGCGCAGACTCTTGTAGAGCCTGGCATTTTTAGGACATACCACACTGCCCTAATTTTAATGTTTTTGTTTGTCTTTTTCTTATTGGACAACAATTCAAATTAAAGCCGCGCAGCGGCGATGATGGCCCTCGCCCCGCACGCGACCGCGGCCGCGACCGCGGCCGACCCACGCGGCCGTGGCCGGTCCCAAACCGCCCCGGGGCACTGTCCTTCGCCTCTGAGCATCACCCGGGCCCCGTGACCTCCCCTCCCCCCACTCACGCCGGGTGGCGTCCCTATAGAAGTGCATTGGCGGGCGCTGCTCTCCAGAAGTGGCGAAACCGTCCAAAACACGGCTTTGATGTAATTGAATTTTTTAGATCGAAATGCTCTAAATAATGCGTCTGCCGAGTTTCACTGACTTTGCTCGAAATAATTTTGGCCTCTCCATAGACTTATGACATGTCTCATAGGAAATGAATGGGAAATATGCGGGTCCCCCCAGGCCAAACGATCTTAAATAGGACATCGGTGTAATTGACTTTTTTGCATTTTTTGCCGCTTAAAATCTGTTTACAAGATTTCGTGGAAATCAGGAAATGTTGGTACTTTTACATGACCAGCAGGGGGCGCTATAGTGAAACCTGCTTATGTGCTCCTGAGTCTGTTCCGTTTAATATTTTATTCTGCATCTATGACTACAGTTTGGGCTCTGTAGGGCAATACCTGTGGCTAGGAGAGATATTCTAATTAACAGGAAATTAAGGCGTTTTTATACAGGAAATCACGATAAAACCGTGCGAGATAGGCCAAAAAAATTGGCAGATTATGACATTTCAATCTGTCTTGATGACGTGTACGTTAGACCGGTGTCGGGACAAAACCCTAGGACAAGTTCTCAATGGAAAATAAAAACTTAAAGTGGCGTTTAAAATTCAAATCAATATGGCCGCCTTGTTGTTGGTCTGACGACTGAGCACCAATTATGTTTTAGGGTGCTTTTTATGTGTACTATCACTGTGCCAAATTTTAAGGGCCTCCTCCAAAGTAAATGTGTCTCCCTCTCCATAGGCCTCATCCAAAAGGTGGCGCTGTTGAGGCTGTTATTTAGTTTCAGGAAAAATATAGTTATGACCCATTAATGTCCCTTAAAAGGAGTCACTGTATTGAGTTTGGTGGCTGTCCTGCAGGTTTTAGTTGGTTTTTGTTGCAGCCTTGTGTGAATAGAATCAGACTCCCATAGAGAATGAATTGGAACTCTGGGGGGCTCTAGAGGCAAAATTATGAAGAATAGGGCATGGGTCCCATTGACTTTTTTGCATCTTATGAAGCATAGAATCATCTCCCCAAATTTGGTGTCAATCGGACAAGCTTGCAGCTTTTAACTGACCTGTAGGGGGCGCTATAGGGATTCGTGGTCCTGTGCTCCCTAGTCTATTTTGTGTAGTATTTAATTCTCCATCATTGGTGGCAATTTGGACTCTGTAGGTCTAGTGCATGTGTCTTTGAGGAGCACGCAAAGAATCAGGAAATAGAGGAGATTTTTCAAAGGAAGTCATGACTAAACCGCGCGAGATAGGCCCAAAAAATGGCAGATGATTAAATTCCAATCTGTCTTGATTAGGCACGTGTACGTTAGACCGATGTCGGTACAAAACCCTAGGACAAGTTCTCAATGGAAAACAAAAACTTAAAGTGGCGTTTAAAATTAAAATCAATATGGCCGCCTTGTCGTTGGTCTGATGACTGAGCACCAATTATGTTTTAGGGTGCTTTTTATGTGTACTATCACTGTGCCAAATTTTATGGGCCTCCTCCAAAGTAAATGTGTCTCCCTCTCCATAGGCCTGACCCGAAAGGTGGCGCTGTAGAGGCTGTTTATTAGTTTCAGGAAAAATATAGTTATGACCCATTAATGTCCCTTAAAAGGAGTCACTGTATTGAGTTTGATGGCTGTCCTGCAGGGTTTAGTTATTTTTTATTGCAGCCTTGTGTGAATGGAGTTAGGCTTCCATAGACAATGAATTGGAGCTCTGGGGGGCTCTAGAGGCAAAAATGTGAAAAATAGGCTATGGGTCTCATTGACTTTTTTGCATCTTATGAAGCAGAGAATCATATCCCCACATTTGGTGTAAATCGGACAAGCTTGCAGCTTTTAACTGAACTGTAGGGGGCGCTATGGGGATTCGTGGTCCTGTGCTTCCAAGTGTATTGTGTGTAGTATTTAATTCTCCATCATTGGTGGCAATTTGGACTCTGTAGGTCCAGTGCATGTGTCTTTGAGGAGCGGGCAAAGAAACAGGAAATAGAGGCAATATTTCAAAGGAAGTTATGACTAAACCGCGCGAGATAGGCCAAAAAAATTGGCAGATTATTAAATTTCAATCTGTCTTGATTAGGCACGTGTACGTTAGACCAATGTCGGGACAAAACCCTAGGACGAGGTCTCAATGGAAAATAAAAACTTAAAGTGGCGTGTGAAATAAAAATCAATATGGCCGCCATGTTGTTGGTCTGATGACTGAGCACCAATTATGTTTTAGGGTGCTTTTTATGTGTACTATCACTGTGCCAAATTTTATGGGCCTCCTCCAAAGTAAATGTGTCTCCCTCTCCATAGGCCTCACCCAAAAGGTGGCGCTGTAGAGGCTGTTTATTAGTTTCAGGAAAAATACAGTTATGACCCATTAATGTCTCTTAAAAGGAGTCACTGTATTGAGTTTGGTGGCTGTCCTGCAGGTTTTAGTTGTTTTTTATTGCAGCCTTGTATGAAGAGTGTCCGACTCCCATAGAGAATGAATTGGAGCTCTGGAGGGCTCTAGAGGCAAAAGTGTAAAAAATAGGCCATGGGTCTCATTGGCTTTTCTGATCAGGAGGCCGTCCAGGAATTGTCTGCAAATTTTCACTAATAAAAGTCAAAGTAATGTTTTTTTTCCCCATTGTAATTTAGTGCGTTCCTACAGGTGGCGCCGTAGGGTTGATTGTTATTGTGCGCATATAAATGGATTCAGCATCTTTACATAGACGAGTGTTTCAAATTTCATGTCGATCGGAGTATGCATGTGCGTGTAGGAGCTATTTAAATGATTTGGTGAGCACTCTTTGCGCCCCTGGTGGCCAACGGTGATAAATGCACCATATCACTAATTCAGTTTTTTTCATGGCACCCTGCACTGGACATATTCCCCAAGTTTCGTCCAAATCGGAGAAAGTCGATGTTTGACTTAATAGGTAGGGGGCGCTAGCGAGTACTTTTTATTTATTTTTATTAATGCATTATATTCAGATCATAATTACGCACTCGTGACTGAAATTACAGCTCTCTCAGTCCAAGCGTGTAGCCGTGACATGCGATCGGAAAAACAGGAAACGAAGGCGTTCTTCGATGGCGAGCCACGGCGAAACCATTTGAGATATCCGAAAAAAAGTGGCAGATTATTAAATTTCAATGCGTGCCGATCACGTAAATGTGTGCCAGACCCACGTCGGGCAAAAGCCCTAGGACAAGTTCTCCGTCAAAAAAAAAAAGTCAAACTGGCGTGGCGACTTCGGTCCAATATGGCCGCCGTGCGCTTGGTCCGAGGGCCGCGCTCCAATGTCATGTTTTGCTCGGGTCACTGTTCTCTATCACTGCTCCGAGTTTCGCGGCGCTGCCGGGCAAAATTTGCTCGTCCCATTTCCCATAGGGGTCCGATTCGGGCCGGTGCTGTTCGCTCGTCGGGTCGGACGCTCGAGACGCGCGAAATACGAATTTTTTTTCCGGGCCGATCGCGACTATACCCCCATTGAAGACTTTTCGTGCATGTTTACTGGGTCAAAAAGGGGCGCGAAGAGTAAGAAAACGGACGAAATAAGAATAAGTAAGAAACGGACGAAACACAATGTCCCTCGCCAGTTTACTGGCTCGGGCCAATAATTCTGCCTGTGACTGTGATTTGTATTTTATGGATGAAGAGTTTGATTTGAATTACAGTAAATCACACGCCTGAGGATCACCGCTCAGAGATGGCTAATCTAAAGGTTCACCTGGATGAAGTGAGGATGAGTGGAGATTAAAAGAGCTGTATGTCCGTTTGAATTGTGAGAATTCTGCAGTGTGGAGGGCCACAGCTGAAGCCTGCGACAGGGATAATGTTTGAGTACGTCACTCAACTGTGAAACGCAGATGGGACACGCGTCCAGCATCTTCTGGAAAAATATTACTGTACAGCCTTCATTTTCAACAGGGAACACTGCCTTGAAGTGAAAAACTGTCCAATTGGAATTCACACATGGATTTTATCGAACATTTTACCATTTTGGCATGTCCTGAACATACTTCGGTACCAAAAACTAAAGCAAAACTAATCACCATTGCCAAATTATAAGAGCCAGAAAGTCACAAAGACATTATTTGTCACATTTTATAGCACATTTTTAACAAAAATATCTGATTTGGCATCGTTTTAGTCGGTGGTGTGGCATGTATCGTTTCAGCAAAAAAGGGTGTGGTGATTCAAAAAAGATTGAAAAACACTGTTGGCACAAAAACTGTACATTAACCACTTCCCTGCCTATTCACGGAGGTTAACTTTTAGCATAAACTGATAGATAAAGTAGATGTCCTGATGCACTCATTTACTAATTTTCCCCAAATACTACACAGTTTTTGCACATTTAAGTTTTAGTCTACATTATTAATCTGTTTACAAAAGACGCTTTGCCAAATGTTAACAGCTCCCAGCCCTCAGCGTTGTGCTTTTGGCATATTAGTGAACAGCTTTTGTTTCAATAGTAACAGTTTCCCGACTCGCCCAAAGCTCCATGATTGGCGTGAAAAGTCTCTTCAGAGCCCTGTGCGTGAGATGTTGGAAGAGCGAGTGGGCAGAGGGCATTATCAGGTTAAACAGCAGAACTCATGAGCTTGCGATGTGCTTGTTTTGGCCTCTCCGGTTCATATGTGTAACAGTGTTAGCGTGGCCTCCTCCGCTCGCACAGATCAGATAAGAGCGGCAGTGTAGGCAGCAGCACTGTCCGCTCTCCTCTGCTGCCGTCTCACTCACTCATGTACACATCACAAAGCGTTGCTCCATAATTACATAAATGCTCAAATTGTAATTATTAACCTTCTGGCCCTCACCCATTGTCTTTTCACTTTTGTTTTCAGCTGCAAAAATACAATCTTAACAAGAAAAAAAAAGCTCTAATGAAATATTAATAATCCTGTAATGAACTCCGCAAGCACCACTTGCCCCATGTCGTGTGTTGTAGAAGTAGCTATTTGAAAAACAAAACAAATCTAATCAGATTGTAAGATATTGCCTGTTGATTTTAGTTGGCATTGTATCAGATGAGAGCCCTAAAGTAAATACCAGACGTGACGGTTCCTTGTGTCAATTTAGGCGCATTGTAGGACGAGAACAATGTGGAAGCAACTGCCTACTGCCCTCTATCCTGTGTTTCTCAGTCATGGTGCGACCACAGAGCGAGAGAAAGGACAAAGTGGGCAAAACGAGCAACTGGCAAATCACTCCTGGACAAAGAGCTACATGGACTTTATTGGTATTAGATCGATATCATAGGATTGACTGATGCAAAGTTCACTAGAATCCACAGGTGATGGAGTCAGAAGAGCTTTGGCCCATCCCTTTTATTGGACAGGAATGTTATTCTGCCCACTCCATTTCGAACTAACACGGTTTATTTGCATTTACTTGAGAAATGTGGACACTGTCAAATGTCAAACGTGGGTGCAATCATGTATGGACTTGTGTATGAACCCGTTTATTTGTAGGTGTACAAGGATGATGTGTAATTGTAAACCGAATGTCTTATACTCTGTCATAAGCTCGAAATAAAGCCAATCAATCAAATTAATCGATGTAAATGAGAGAAAGCGAGAGGAGAGATTTGACAAACTTATCAGAACCAGGAAACCACTTCACACTTTTATATTTTATACATTTTATTGTTATTTTAAAAGTTGAGTTGAGGGATAAAGCTGACGTGCTGAGTTTGGACTTTTTCTGTATTATGTCAATCTTTCCATCTCCATTGTGTCCAACAAAAAGAAAACGTGTCACCCTTGTGCCACCACTTTGTGCAGCCACACTGTGATTGGTGTTGTGCACAGTCCAAAAATATCCATATCCAATTTTCCATATCAGAAATTCTCATCCGGACGGAACGGGGTTTGGGTCGGGACCAGAATCTGCCTATTAGTGAACCACTTTCTTTCTCAGTAAATAGACCAGAATTAAGATACATATTTTACCCTTTCTTTTCTGTTTGACTTCTAATTTTTTGTTGTTCAGGAAAAAAAAAACCTCCCTAACCCTTGTTCTTAGCACTTAATCGACTTCAATCAACTCCATCTTTAACTGTGCGAAAGAAACATCCCAACTGTAGAAACGAGGCTACTGGATTCCACAGCTAAATTCTAAAAAGAGCCACCAGACTCTCATTAGAAGCCCCATGTTGGAGAACATTAATAATGCAGCGCGCTCTGGCCAGCATCTGTACATTCATTTGATCTGCACAACTTTTGCTACTTTCTGCTTTTATTTTGTGCCGTAAAAAGTCCTCCATGTCCCTGAATGTACACAGGGGTGTCGCGTGCTGCCATTTGACGATTCTAAATACAGTGCTGTTTGAAGATGAACCCAAAGGCCCGCTGTAGGAGCACATGTCCCGGGTAAGGAAACTAATGAGAAGGCGCCTGGTCACTGCATGGTATTTGGCCAAGTTTAAACTCCACAGCCCCCAGAGAAGTGCTCCCCTCTCGCGCCGCACTTCATCGGACTACTGGAAAGAGTTTGAGTGGAGAAACTTGAAGAAAATAAGCTTATCTAAAACAGAAATAATAAATGAAAAATAACATAACTAATATTGGCAACTATGATATAAAATAGTGGCATAGTTTCGTTTTTTTGAACTGTGTGTGTAGATTTTTAGCAGTGAGTTATGGGGATTTTAGGGCCGTTTTCTTGACAGTGTATTTGGAAAAGATGGAGACATGCAAAAAGCTTACAATACAGATACATCAATCAAACCGTCAAAGGAGAAAGTATGCGTGTAAATCTATCTAACATGTTCAAAGCTCTCACAAACCCTTTGGCACACTGCGACCATTCACATACAGAAGGTGCACAGCTTTAAAACAGCTTTTTTCAGGCAGCGAAGTGAAGCAGGGGTGGACCACAAACGCAATCGGCTCTAAGTGTTCGGCTCTTTCTTCCAGGTTAGTGCTGGGCAATATGGAAAAAAATAATCACTTTCTTCATATTGGCCGATCTCGATTTTTCTATTCAATTTCATTTACTCTTTTCAGAAACAAAAATCAGTAACAAATTCAGGATTGATTTCATGAACACTATACTTTTAATCTGTGCCATTTAAGACATAAAGTCTGAACCACATGTTTTTACGGACAGAGGATTGTCTGTCTGTCTAAAACCCTGCCCAAATAATTGACGATTAGACTCTCAATCTCGATCTGTCTATCTTTCGATTAATTGCCCCATCCTACTTTTTGTGTTTGAAACTCCATGACTGTACCAACCTCTCCACTTTCAAAGAAAAACCTCAAGTCCCACCGTCTAATCTTTATATTAATTGTTCTGTGAGTGTTCTGAAACGTGCTATATAAACAAAATGTATTATTTTGTATTATTATTATAAATAGGTACACACAGACACTGTACCTCAGTCTGGGTTTGTCACAAAGTTCTGCTTTAACGATATACTGATGATATAAAGCCGCCAATAAACATTAAGCGATTCCTTCCTTCAAGAGTAACGTAGAATGCATAATATTTGTTTTTCTAGTAAAAAGTCACGTCTTTAATATTTCAATTAAAACAGGAGAAAGCTAAATGTAATGCGTGGACAGTGTGCGGCGCTGAAGGTCAGAGCAGCTGCTTCAGTGTGGCCGAGCTCCCCTCAAGTCATTCCGCTTCCATTTCCACTTCTGATATGACAAAACGTGCTCCTTGTAAGAGGGATAAGCTTAGCATTGGCCGCAGCTAAAAATAATAAGTCTTGGATGTTAAGAGACCGGGGTTTGTTCTCCCAAGTCATTAGCTCAGATCGGCGCGATACTGACTTCTCTCCCCTCGAGGACGCTGGAGGAATAGTGCTCTGCCCGCAACTGCCTTCAAAGTCATCGCAAAGACTTTGGTCACCTTGATAGAATAAAAGGGAAAAGGCAAGGAGAACCATGTCTCAGACGGGGATTCTCGCTGCTGGATCTGTGTCTGCCTGATCAGAAACAGTAACCCCAAAGTCTGAGAAATATATCAACAGCTGAATATCAAAGGGTGCAAGTACAGCCTAATATTCCAGTTAATTTACTGACACAAAGATAAATACAGACACAAACAATAATGCAGCCTATGATGATGATCAACTGTCTAAAGAGTTTTGATTGAAGTATTTGTAAAGTCCCGCCTTTCTTCGCAATACCTTTAAGACATTGTCTAATAGATTCTGTGGCAGTTCAAAGCCCTTGCGCAGTTTTATCTAAAAATCTATTAGCACAAATACATTGTTTTCACTTTTTTATGTATACGTTTCGGTTATAAGGAGTTCTGTAAGAATTTGGCAGTTCATTATAAACTTATAAGAGAAAATGTGACCCAAATGATCAATTGCATCTTTACTGAGCCTGCCGTATATTTC
This sequence comes from Rhinogobius similis, assembly GCA_019453435.1. Lineage (NCBI taxonomy): Eukaryota > Metazoa > Chordata > Actinopteri > Gobiiformes > Gobiidae > Rhinogobius > Rhinogobius similis. Next base: position 16,924,547 of record CM033628.1, read on the forward strand.
TTTGTTATATAGTACGTTGTGCATGTTCTATGGACGTGAGAACAGATATTTTTCTGAGCAAGTAAAGTCGCTTTTTCCAAGTTTCAATGCAATTTGTACATTTGTGGTGCGTCTTGTTCCAAAAACCCAGAAAGAAATATGTTTTACTTGAAATTTTGCAATCTTTTAAAGGTAAAAGGTTTTCTGTACCTGGATTGCTTTGTGTTAAACTATACAATATTACACTATACATCTACATGGAGATGGGGCAGGTTACAGGTTACAGGTCAGATCTGTGGAGAGGCAACTCTGTTCAAAGCAAGTTTTTCAAGGTAAATCTTTGCAATAAAAACACATGAAATCAAAGACGTAGTACATGAGATAGATACGTTTAATGCCAGGGTGTGAAACAATTCAGGCAGAGCAGTAACATCCCCGAGCACAGAAAAGTTACTGCACCTTTAAAGGGGAAGAAAATCCAGAATGGATTTAAGCGGACTCTTGTTTTTAAAGAATCAAATTGGTATTATTCTCCATCTTAAATGCACTGGTCAATGACTTTTTTTTTCTTCCCTATAACACACAAAAATCTCTAACATTATACTTCCAGAGAAAACTGCAGTGTTGTTTAAATGTTAAAAATCTAGTCTAAGAAGTTTCCTTGATGTCAGAGTCAAACCCCATCAAAATGTTGATTCTAATCTTTTCATCACTCCCGATGGATGACAAGCTGCACAGGGCCATTGAGATAAGACTCTCTTCCACACAGCAACACGAGATAGCATCACTGCCTCTATGAGAGATGAGAAAGTTCACCCCGATTATCTGCTCTTCATCCAAAAACCCAATTACAGTAAACAAGAATGGCTAATTTGTTGCCGCCAGATCATCAAAGCGGATTAGCTCTGATGAAGATGATTTTAAAGGTATAGTGGGGAAGAGCGGGAGCAGCCAGACACTTTTTCCTCGGAGCGGCGCAGTCACCAGGCTTCCGTCTTGACAGCAGAAGAAGGTAAGAAGTTAGGCTCCTCCATCGTGCCTTTTAGCAACACACCCAGAGGAGTATTCTGTATCTGCACGATAAACTCATCTGGCATGATTTATTAAGCAGCAAATCTTGGAGAACTTGTGGGGAACAGTAAGCCTTTCCACAGGGACACTCAAAGTCATTAGCACCTCCAAACTTCCTCCATGCTCGTTTGCGCTTTGATACGAGCTCATTTGAAACGGAGTTCAGAAACAGCTTGCTAATGTCAAAAAACTTTTTATCCAACCAATACAGCTAAGTCTTCGCTCTAACTTTAAAGACGCGATGATGATGATCAGTGCAAGTCTTGATAATGGTTTGTGGAAAAAACGACATCAACTTTTAAGTTTCTCACTAAAATAATGATATATTCTCTCTCAACTCAATAATTATCGGTTTTACATCTTTTTACTTTTGATGTACAGTTTATATACTGTCTTTCAGCTTTTAACAACTGATAGTGTCCTCATCAAAAACTACCTTTAGTTGCGTTTTTTGTTGTTTGTTCATTTACTTTTGGAGAGCATATTTCGTCTGTCCCCATCTCCAAAGCTAAAAGAACTTGACCCCAAATGCTATATTGTGGAATATTCTAGGGACAGCAATAACATATTAATTGAGACAAGCATTGCAGTTACATGGTGCATGTTTAAAGTCCACATACATTCACTCTTTGTTTTGACACAACCAACTTGTTTTTGTTCATTTAAACTGGGCAATACAGTGATAAAAATCTAATTGTGCTCTTATTCCTGCAACAATAAGCCGTTTTGGTGAATTCAGTAATTCAGTAAATTCTGTTAAATTTATTAAAATGTGTATGTAAATGTCTTTTTTGAGGTTAAAGTATTACACAAAACGTGAATGGACCATAAAATTAATTTCAGAAGTGCAGAAATATCATTTTTAATTGTGTGTGAGAGATTACACAAGGGGTTTCTTTTTGAGCATTTTTTAACATTTTTAATTATAGATAGTACACTTGTCTAACTTTGCATATTTCCAAAACTATTGTGATATTACCTCATTTTCAACTGATGTTCCACCTCTACATGTATTGTGATAACGCTGAAATTGGCCTCAAGAAAATTATTATATTAATCTTTTGATTTATTGCCCAGCCTTAGTCTTTGCATCTTGTGACTTTCATGCAGTCCTTGCATTGAAGTATGGTCTTTGTATTGATACAAATGCAAATGCTCAATACAGATTTCAAAACTGCAATGAAAAGACCGTAGCTCTGAGATCGAGCATGACTTTTCTAAAAGTAGTAGTCAGGAAATTTCCATCTTTGTCCTATGTATGTGATTTGTTCAAACGAGCGGCTTTGCTACTAGTTTTTATTATCAATGATTATTTTATCATTGTTTCACTTTTTTTGTATTACCAAGATGTACGTAATTTCCAGCTTAACTGTAGGAAATACCACAGACATAGAGTTGAACAAAGTCATTTAAAAGGCCTCCTTTTATTCGAGGAACTTCACCTACACCATCATCATCCTTTACTACAAGTACTTTACAAGGAAACAGTCTGTAGAGAATATATAAATAGATAAGAGGCAATATTATCACAGTGCAGTCTCATAAAGAGCTTTGATTGATACGGCTAAAACGAAAGCTTTCATTTGATGCATCGACGATGGGACATGTCCAGACTGACCTTCCGGAGGTTTGCCTTCTCATCGCAGGTCCACAGAGCCTCCGCTGGCACCACAGCCCACAACAACACTGGCAGCCCCTCACTCTGCGTCCATCTGCCGCGGCTCGGACCAGGGGGCGACATCTTATTTTAGAGCCCCCCACACAACACACACACACACACACACACACACACTCTATCCAGCAGCAGCTCCCGTCCCATTTAGAACTCTCATCCACCCGTCAAACACAGCTCCCAGGACGGCCAGCGCTCTGAACTTTATGAAGTAGACTGAAACGTCCACGTCCTTCCTAAACTTGGGTGAAGGATAGTGTTCTGCTCTAACAGGCAGAGGCGCCACGCTGACCTCACACGACCACACGGCACTGCAAATCCCACAATGCAATGGGCAGAGACAAGGATCACTTCACAACAAGTGCACCGGCATTAACATATCACCCGGAGAAATATGGATTATAACACATTTTACAGCCAAAAATCATTGCTAAAAACGTTTCAAAAAGATAAACAAATCACAGATGAAAAAAATATATATATAACGTGAGACATGACTATTTTGAGATGTATTTAATGATGGTATTTATTTTTGGTAGCGTCAAGACAGTGACAGGGAAAAACATGAGGATCAGAGCTAGGGCTGGAACAAGTTAATCTATTACTAAATTATTTGACAAGTATCTCAATAACTGAATAAACGTAAGGCATAGGCTACTAGATGCACATAAACAATGTGTTGTATGGCGCAGACAAAACAAGAATCAGTCCAACTCCATCATTGTAAGATTGTCAGTTCAGTTTATTGTGTAAGATCAAGTACAGTGATTTAAACTATACATGATCATAAATACGTATGTTGTATATGTACATATGTTGTGAGGGATAAATCATAAGTAAAGTAAATATTGTTGTTTGTTACCGGAGGTTGGTTTTATTATTATGAACAAGTTCAGTCTTATTTTCATCTTATTTGAATCTCAATTTTCTTCTACTGGTCGGCTGCATGTCTGTAATGAAAAGAATTTCCCCCCAGGGATGAATAAATGTTATAGTCTTTCTGATTCTTAAAATGACATACAGAATATGCACATTTAGTGTTCTTGATGAAAAACCTATTTAGTCTTCAAGTATATTCAATCAACAATCGAGCGGCATTACTTTAGCTTTTTCAGTCTTTACAGGACTTGTGTGATCTAAACCACAAATCGATAAGCAAGATCATCTTAAATTACAGCGCCGGTCAAAGCATTCAAGCTGAAATAATGCAGTGTACAATTATATCATTTTAATAAGAAACCTCTTCATAACATTTGCAAAATATAGTCATTTAATATGTTTTGGCTTTCACTTTGGTTTGAATAATTCCTGATTGTGGTGCATATCCGTAAGTAGCAGCTAAAGCCTTGCATGTCTCTCACTCTTTCACTTTCTTTTCCACTGCGAGCTGAGGCTAAAGAAGACGCAGCCTGCAACAGACTTTTGAACAGGTGAAATTGGACTTGTGGTGGCTGACCTCCTCTTCACAAACTCCCTGACTGCACATTTGTACGGCTGGTGTCCCTCGGCTCCCTGCAGCGCTCTTCTGTGCGCGCTCACAGAACTTTGGTGAATCGGAATTGTTCTCTCTTGTTACATGACTCCCTGGAGAGAGCATCACAGCTCCACACACGACCAGACCTGAATTTCAAGGAGTGGACATTAATAAATCATTATGCCCAACTCAGCACTCCTCAGTCTCCTGTTTTGTTACCTCTAAATCCATTCCTTTCGGAGCACCTCAGAGCCACCTGTAGGGAGCGCCGCTGAGAGGAGGTGGGGCACAAAAGGGGAAGAGCGCCCTCTCTGGGATGGTCCTGTCACTGCAGAGGCTCAGCGGCTGTTCATTATGTTAAGGTTTCTCAATCAGTGGTGCGGGGGCCACAGTGATAACTCTTTGGGGGATATACGGAATTATTTTAGGATGTATGCATGATGAATGAAATGACGTTATGTTTATTTTTCCACATTTTCTTTAGGAATGTTTAATGATTTCACCAATCCAAATAAATTGTATATTTTGGAATAAATCTGTGTAGTCTCAAATTTCAAATAAATATAAAAGACCAAACGACAGGCTTATCGGGGTTCAATGCCCTTTGTTGCCGCTTGCGGGTGTAACTTAATGCGACAGATGGGATTGGCCTGGAGTCTACTCGTGTTCTGGGGCACTGAGGTCAAATACTGGGCCCATAATATTTCTTTATACCTTCATTTTCATCACAGTGTGCTTGATATTCAAGTCGAGATTTCTGCAGCGTTTGTGGTTTGTCGGCGCTCATAAACATCAGCCGCTGAGTGATCTTAGCTCGTCCACATTCGAACTTACGGATTTTACATGTAATTTTACCGCATGATATCAGTGCTGCTCCTCATTCTTTCAGGTTTTGTTTGCTGCGTATTTGGTCTAAACAGACTGTGATTAATCTGCGTCAATTCAAGATTAATGCTTCAATTTTCTATGATTAATCACATGAGTTAACGCGTTAACTTTGACAGCCCTATTTGTTACGTTATCCTGATTTTGTAGCTCACATTTAAGAGCCATTAAGTTTATCACTTTAAATTATTAGATTTCATATATTTTTTAGAATGTACAGAGACAAAAATCAGGTATATGAAGCACAAAACTGCCGTTCTTATGAGAGCTGCAAGATGCCGTTTGCTTCAAGGACACTTCCGATCCCAAGGTACTTGTTGAAAAGGAGGAATATTATTAACCCCAATGGCATAGCCTTCCATTTCTTCAGATTTCAAAGGCACAACCGTCAAACCATTTTATTACAGCTTTTCTCTGAATGGTGAAAGCTAATTTGACTTGGGGAAAATTGCTCAGCGTAAGGTCAAAACAATGCCACAACAATGGCGGAAATGGGGCATTTTAAAATAGACAGGAGGAAACTTCAGCAACACGAGATGTACTGTTTTTCTAGGCCACTTCACAGCGGCTTGCCATGACGAGACACTTGTAGGGAGAAGAAACAAACTTCTTTAAGGAAAAAGCTGGAGCGTTGATAGATGAAGCTGCAGAGTTTGTCACAACACTTTGTAAACTTCATTAGTAGTACTTTTGTAGACTTTTTGAAATTGCAATCCACATTTTATAACAAAAAAAGAAGAGAAAAACTGTTCTGAATTTACATACATTTTAAAATTGTTTGGCCCTTAAGAGTGTATTGCCCTCTACTGGCATCAGTGTGAAATGATGCATGTTCAAGTCCTTTGTTAGCAGCAAAGTAATATGATGCCGATCAGAGATGCTCCTGGACTTAAACTGTATTGTTTTGTACAGCATCAAATACTAAATTATGACGATAATGATCACTCTTTGCTCCATTTAAATGCAGCTATTGCAATTATTGAAATTTATATGTAAAGGTATTTATGCATGGACATTACTGACAAATCTTTCTTTTGTTTTTTCTATCTTATCCAGAATACAATATTCAGATCATATCATGTTCCTTCATAAATGTGATGAAATGTGCCCACAAAACATGAATGGACAAAAAAAAACCAATATCTCTAAAACCAACAATTGCAATATTATCAATGTCTCAGTATCTTTCTGATCTCTAGTAGCATTTATTCAACACCATAGGATATCCCCTTTCTTAAACGTAACAGTACCAGTTGTGTGTTAGCCAGTATGGTTACAGACCTGGCACTAAGTGCACATTTAACTGAGCTCTGGCAGCAGTTCCTGAACAGTCTGTCTGCTAAAGTGTGTTGGACAGGTGTGCCTTTCCTCTCGTCTCTTCTCTATCGGACATGGCATTATGACAATATTGTACTGCCGAGCATTTGCAGTGAGCTCCCCTATAATTAACCCTGGCTGGGCTCCAGCGCAGGTAGAGCCGGAGAGAGCTCCGAGTGCCGTCGTGCCTGCCAAACGTGAGCCTTCTGAGGAGAGGCTGTGACACTGTGCCACCGCACTCACTGTGGACTCAGCACAGAACGAGCCAATATGCACATCTGGGAAAGTCCCCATCTGATCACCAAACATATACACCATACAGTAGGCCTATATTTAGCTGGTATTCATACATATCTCCTGTAGAAAAATACATCACTTAGTTTAGGTTATTCGTTTTTTCAACCGACCTCCATAAACAACGAATTTATTGTACGAAAATCTTCTGTAAATGAACTTTTAATATTTATTTATTTTAACTTGCACAAATTAAAATGAAGACAGCTGGAACCAAATAAATAAACCAGGGGCAGGATTTTGCAGTTTTTACAGTCATAAATAAAGAACAGAAAAACCTTTTACTGGCCGTCAATAAGACTTCTGTCCCACCGTCACCTCCTGGTTCCTTCACGCTCCGTGGTCATTGGGGGAGGGGTCAAATTAGCAGGTGATTTCTACTAAAATTAGCCGTGCTGCCTGTGGGCTCCATCAATTGTGAACTTGCTCAAAGTCCGACAGGCATGGGGGTGTAGGGGAGTGTGGGGGGAGTGTGGGGTTGCAGGGGTATTGGGGAATGGGGGTGCCTCTTATCAGAAGCCCCTTTACTTCCTCTTAAGGCCTGTATTCTGCTCCTCTTTACATTCCACCACAGAGCGCTCTAATTAGGCCCCACAGCCACTTTGCATGATCACAACAGACGGCCCCAGACACATTATTTATCTCCTTCAAAGCAGACTCTACTTTCTCTGCAGCGGGCCGCATGACTGTATTTCTATTGGAAGTTAAAGAAATACAGTCATGATTCAGTACTGTACAGCAGTGTTTCCCAACCAGGGGTACGGGGACCCCAAGGGGTACGTGAGCATTTACCAGAGAGTTCTTGGAATGGTTTCAGATTTTAAATGAAAATGAAATGGACTTTTATCTGACTAAAAAAGTGTCATTAGCTGTAAATGTACCATTTTAATAAACATTACATTGTATTTGGTCTATTGTTTATAAAAAGTATATATATATTAGTGAAATAGGGTCCAATAAGACAATAAACTATTCAAATAACCTGAATTAAACTGGATTTAACACACTTTGACACTTTAAATTATTGCTACTGTCATTTTCATTTCACTTTGGTGGTCCCGAGTTGGTTGCATGGCTATTTTGGGAGTACCGGCCAGAAAAGTTTGGGAACCCCTGTTCTAATAAACTTTCCTCAAAACAGCGTGAATGCAGCTGAATGCTACTGCAGGTATGTTTTTGATGACAGAACATTGTTAGAACATAATTAAAAGCTCAAAAAAGTCACTGTAGCAGAATATGTGTCCTTTAATACATACGTTTTGACTAAATCAAACGCGCTGCACATTGTCTGCATCAAATTATAAACAACAGTAGATAAAAAAAAAAAAACAACACAGATTTGTCACTGTTATGTTTACAAGTACAAGGGCAGTTCACTCTTGCTTCTGAGAAACTGTGTAGAGTGCACATGCCTGACGCAATAGGGGTTATTGCACTGTAGGAACCTTTTTCAGATCCTGCTATTTATTTATTTTTATTTTTTTTTTTGTTGCAGTAACCATTTGATGTGTGTTCACGTAGGAATAGGGACTGGGGCCACACTTTTTAACTCCTGCTCTGAGGCAGATAGTTTTCAGTGAAACCAGGAACTTGTACAACTCTGACTTTGTCGGGAAACAGTTTTTATTTTTTCTTAAATTTAGACAAACTTTATTCATCCACAAGACTTAACCAGTACATCCAAAAACAGATTTTTTAATTTGTAAGTAGCGACTAAAATTCTTAAGTAACTGAATAATTGCGTTTTATTGTTAATTTCAGTCCTTTATTTGTTACCTTTTTGTGCATTACATGTTTATGAGCAGGTTTACGGAGCTCAGTAGAAAAGTTGTTTTCCAAACCTCACTTAATTAAAACTTTCAGCCACTGTGACTGTGTGAATACGAGCAAAGGGACTGGGGGGGTGTTCCTCGGACTAAATAGGGACAGGGGGATTATATAGACTGTCAAAAAATTTGTGAGAGCCTATAACAATTTGAAAATCAAGTACCCCAGCTTTAAACAGTGACAAGCTGTATGACTTAAGAGATGCCTGAACATTTGGATAATGAACCCGATGACCTCTCCGCCGCACACACAGACTCAGCAGCCTAAACACAAACCAGGTTTTTTATTCTGAGCAGTTCCAAAAAATGACCATATCAGTTTCCAATTGGGAACTGTCTTACAATTGCAAAAGCTTTAAATTAAGGCCGATTACGTGAGACATAATCACTGAGAGAGCAGTTCACTTGGAATACAGAGGGAACTTTATTTCTTTAATGGCCATGAACTGAATTAAATGGACCTTGCAGTTCCTTCTTGCTAGAACTTTAGTCTTACCTAACAAAAAGTTAAGTAATGCCAGAAACACATAGGTTTGGTCATCTCTATAAAACACCACAGAGCCTCTTATGCAACGTGCAACATCTGTTCCCTCTGCAGCCCAACAGCCTACATTCACATTTACATAAGGAACAAGGCTAAATAAAAGGGCTCCGCACAGACTGCTGTCACACCTAATGACCAATTCAAATACCAGCTGAAGAAAGGCCCGAGCAAATTGAACGCCTCTATCAGGGTCCCAGGTGAAATCATTTATTTGCACACGTTACAATCTCCATTTTCCGCGAGGCCAGTTAAAATGTATGCAGACAAGTGCTTCCATCTCTTTTGGGAGCGTCTAGCAGAGGGCATTTCTCTGGGAATATGCACACATTCTTTATACAGTGCCACAGCAGCTATTGTTTGGAGTTGACAGGGCGCTCGGCGGAGGCACGTCGGCCTCTTATATCAAGCTCACCATTCTGACCTTCGGCCCAGTTTCGAGTGGGAGACTGCACGTGAAACTAAGTGGGTGCAAGGGAGTGAGAGGAACAAGAAAGACACAAGCAAGAAGTTACAGAGGAGATTTCCAAGGACAAGTGTAACTTTCAAATCAAGTGTGCAGAAGGGAGGGGGCACGGTCAACCCTCAGGGGGAGGGGTCACGGGCAAGTGTGCAGTACACGTAATATGACAGATATAGAGAATGCCGAAAATATGGACAACTCTTTCTTTTCACAACTGCAACAGTTTGTGCTACTCAGGTGAGGATTTAGGGTCAAGAAAGTCTGGGAGCAAACAGTTATTATAAAGAGGGCTGAGAGTGTGAACAACATTACAGTAACTTTAATGGAGAGGGAAAAAGAATTTTACTCTTTGAACTAAATATAGTCTGAAAAGCTTAAAAATAGCATAAAAATAACCAATGCATAAGACAATTGTTTAACCGTAAGAGTTTTCAAACGTGTGAAGACGGGGTGAGCGACACTGTCTCACTGGAGTTGAGTTCATCCTCTAACACAGGGTTTCCCAACCAGGGGTACGAGGACCCCAAGTGGTATGTGAGCAATTACCAGGGGGTACTTAGAATAGTTTCAGGTTTTAAAAAAAGATTAAAATGTACTTTTGTCTGAATAAAAAGGTGTTATTAGTTACAAATTTTGCATATTTTAGGAGTATTTTGGACCACAAATATAATTAAAACAAATATACAGTATAATAGTAATAACTGACTATATTTGACTAGTAAACCCTTTTATTTGCCTGAAATTCAAGTTAAGAGGTACTCTGAATGTGAGACAAAGCTTAGGGAGTACTCGAGACAAGAGTCAGCGGTTTGATCCCAGCTCCTTTAGTGTATTGTCATAGTGTAATGTCATTGTGTCATTGGGCCTGACACTTCACCCCCTGTTGCCTATGAATGTGGAGTGTGATAGTGGTAAGAGGAGTAATGGTGCAGACTGTCAGCCGTGCTTCTGTCAGGACCCTTGTTACAGAGGCAAACGGTCTCTGAATATGGAGAGAAAATGAATACTGCGTCAAATTGTCAGACGACTTGGAGCATCTGGACAAGACTATTGCATCATAATTATTAGCATTAGATGTAAATGAGCATGTTTCAGTTCAAGGGAAAATGATATTTGCCTTTTTACACAGCTGTATGTTTGTGGAAGGAGAAAGCCAGAGGGACTATACAGACGGGCAGCGCGTCATAGTGGAGGGCATGGTCAGGCGTGGGGAAAACCATGTTTAATTCAATGGCAAAGGCATCTCTTTCCCTTTTTAAAGCCATTTCCTGTATTTGTAAATGTATATTTAAACAACAACTACTATCCTTTTTGTAGTGTTACCCCAGAAAAGTAAACTGATGTTTCTGTTGATGTTAAAATACTGTGGGCAGCGCTAGAATCACAATAGCATATAGCACACAGCTATTGTTAGCATTCTTGGATATTTGGATTGGACCACTCAATTTTTTGTATCTGGTCTAATATATACCCTTAAGTCTACATTTGCTCTTGTTAAAGTATAGAAGATAGAGCAGCAATTCTTCATTAATTTCTCCCACAGACATATTTCAGCCGTCCAGTATTGTCCGATCTATACAGAGCCTCTCCACATACATCATATGCACTAATACTTACAGCAACCACGTTCCTGAATAACAATGTCTGTTCAATAAAACAAGAGCGTACAGAGCTTTGATGACAACATGATGGACTGATGCAGAGCAGAAAGGAAAAGTGCAGCTTATAAAAACTGAGTATGTCAATACTTCCAGCAAGCTCAGTACTTTTGGTATTTCATTGTAATTATGCACAATTTTCTCCAAAAGCTTTCAGACATCAGTAATACTTATGTGTTTTATGTGCAGTTTTTATTTGAGGGTACAACAAATGACAGACGTTTCCACCCCTTGGCCTCCATCCTACGGGCAGTGAAGCAAAGGCTGCTGGTGTGCCAAGCTGAGCAGGAGGCAAGTAAAACCCTCCTCAAACGGGCCCACAGCCTTCAAAGAGGCCTCCATTAGTGGGTGCTGATGAGACGAGGGTGAGCCGAGATGGGAAGGAGACAGGGGTAACCTCCGTGGGACAAGGAGGTGGAGGAGAGAGCGTGGTGTGGCAGCTCTATAGTCCCAGTCCAACTGCCCCTCTGCAGTCTGGAGCTGAGGCTGGGAACTCATGCGGCTGCTGAACACGCCGCTCCAAAACGCTCTCATCCCGGGCCAGGCTATTGTTGCGTCCACTGATCTGTGTACTATTGAGCCATGTAAGTCTTTGGATGAGGTAAACTAATCTCAGCAAAATAAAAATCAACAACACAGTGGGGCAAACTCAGCCATTTGATTTGTACAGTAATCCAGTCAATTGGAAAATACACATATAACTAAATAAATTGGTCTTACATAACACTTGTAGACAATCAGCTGATGGAAGCATGGAACCAAAGCACATAAGTCCCTACAACAACAACTTATGCAAACACATTAACACAATTATAACTGCTTTATTTGTCCAAAGACACACTGATGAATAATGATTCTGCATTATTCAGGCTTAACTAATGGTTATATAGTAAAAGAAAATTGAATTCTTTCAAATGGACAAAAACTTTCAAGAGTGAAGACGTGTCATCACTCATCCAAGTAGCCAAAGAAGCTACCCGGCCAACTGAGTGGTTACACAGATAATATTGGATACCTTTACATGGGTCTTTCACAGAGAATAACTTAAAATGTTATTCATCTGGGACCTTATGTTCATAGTTTGTGTATTCAAAATGCGTTCTGGTGCAGTGATGAATGATGCCGTTCTAATCAAGTTAAAAATTGAACATAACATCAGGTTTTACTGTGCAAAGGTTTTTATTTTTACTTTAAACATATATCTGTTTAAAGCCACATGTGTTTGTGTTTAGGTTTATGATTAAAGCAATTTCAGCAAGATAAAATCTTACAAAACAAACTAAAGACAAGTTAGCCTATCTGTCATTTTACCCGTCAGAAGCTGGTATTGGAATTGTACAGTTTTACAATTGTAGAGTCGTATAAGCGGGCTGAGGAGGGAGCCAGAGCTGCCTGTAAACAGTGTGAAGGATGACTGCTGTGTGGAGCGCAGTGGAGCAGGAGGTGGCACGGTGCCATGCCCTCCTCGCTCGTGGTGACGGAGCGATCGTGTCACACAGGGCCAGGTGAGCGAGAAATGGCAGCCCGCTTCATACACAGCCGGCCGCTTTAATTGGCTATAACAAAGTAATTTGAGAGCGGTATGGGGGGGCACAAGGGGGTAAATGACAGGACAGAAGGTCACTGCTTCCCTCTCCCTCCGCTGGGCCCCGTCCAGCGACACTCCCAGCATGTGCTACTCTTAATATGGAGATCTATTATACACTTCGCTTTCACCATCTGCCTCCCACACGGTTAGGCCATGCCCCACACCTTGTCCATTATAAATCCTATATCTGTTGATTATTATAATATGTGTGAGTGTACAGCGTAGCGCACCTCTGATTCACACTGTCAGATGAAAGCTGTTAAATTATACAAAATGATGTAAGTGTATAAAAGGCAAGCAATAATCCGGCTCTACTGTCCATATGGTGCACAGCAGATGACGGAGGACAATGCCAATTTCCAAACGCTGTAGCTGTTTTTATTTTAAGCTCCAACAGATAATAGTGGACCTTATGCCAATGAATATTTTGTTATGTAAAGCTAGCCATGCTTCTATCTGATTACTCTGTAAATAAATAAATACAACATCAAATAACACTGACGTGGCTCTTCGATAGCACCCTGGAGAGACCTCATTAAAAACACAACTATTGTTTTAGATGTTTATTAAATGAGAGTTGAAAGACAGAATACTTGTGAAAACTCTGTCTATTCAACTTTATTACATCTTATTCATCAATATCACCTATCCCACTCTACAAATGCGCACTGGGCTTATTCTGATCTGTTTATCTCGTTGTGTGCTTGGATAAGGTCGATACAAAATAGTGTGTAAATGTGCTAGTAATATGCATTACATTACATAAGAATTGAGAAAATTAAAGCTCAATACAATATTTTATTTTATCTTTCTTTCCCAGCACATTTCTCACAGACATGCCTGGCCTGTCCACCTCTCCATCTTGCCCTGACGCTGTTTCGTCTCCTGAATCCTGCGCACAGCCGGGCACTCACCACACACTGAGGCTGCCTCTGACTAAAAGTTTATTCTCAGACTGTTTTACAGCATAAATAAACAGGAGAGCTGTACTTGACCAGCGCACATCCTGATCTCCCCTCTCCGTGGTCAGCCGCCTCAAAACACTGTCGTGCGGTTAACTTTTTTGAACATTTTGAACATGTTTCTGATATTCTGCTTTGCCCAGGGCTTGGCTTAACCAGTCCATTTCCCTTACACCAGGGGAACACAGTTGTTTCAGATCAAGCTCGCGCTAGTGGTTGAGATGATTGACAGGTCAGTGCAGAGCTGTGTCAGTGGAAGGAATGAAAGACACTATGGGTTATTGGAACTGCTCACTATTTTATAAAGAGCCATACATGTGATCGGGAAAAAAATCCAGTGGATGCTCATAGATTCCAGTCGGGCACGCAGCTCCTACTGTGAGATTTGCAAACTAAGAATATGTGGAACTTAATTTAAGTTGTCTAAACAAAAGAATAAAAAGGAGCATTTTACAAGCGCTTTCCACAAGACTACAGTCTAGAGCTGCCACAATTAATCAGAATAATTGTAACTATTTGACAGACTCTAAAACACATGCCAAAACACCTTTTATAACAAAGACAGTGATATTATTAAATCACAATGTCTAAAAAGAATAAGCAATTATTCATTTTCATCCATTATACACTTTCTACACTTGTCACCATTCCTACCAGCACCTACTACAGTCACACCAAAAAGAACAGCAGCTCTACTCTGAGCTTATACCACTGACTGCCTCACACTCACGGGAGACACTTAGCTCTGTGTTTGCCTCTGACCAAATCATTTCACTTTAATGATTCCTTTGACGGCTGCAGGACTAGTTTACAGCTGTCTTTGTGCTCACTGTTCTCTTGTTTGCATGTGTGGATGTTCAGATCCCTCCTTGCTCCTCCTGCGCCCGCCTGTGGGACTGTCCCAGGTGGGGCCGTTACATGGATCAGTGCTGCGCTGCGCTCTGGGCCACTGCACTCCAATCCTCCCTGTGGCCCTCTCGATGTGGCCCTGCCTGTGCATCGAGTATGGAAGGGTTCACCTCCTCGTACAGTGGCACAGTGGCAAAGGGGGAGTGCATGTGTGTTTGGCGCTGGGGTAGACTAACCCCCTGAAGGGAGAATCAGGTGTTATCTGTCTGATGAAGCACAGCACCATCAATCTCGCCTGTCCTCTCTGCTCTGCTCACAGTCAGACCAGCGCGAGAAAATACATCTGCGCTGACAACAAGCAGGAAGAAAAAGGTATGAGGTTTTAGGTACCTAATGGTAGACAAGACATCTAACAAACATCAAACAGAACTGCTACTAACTGGAAAAAGAACTGTTTTCCTGACAAGATTAGATTAGATTTGCGCTACAATTTTTACAGATTCAGTTCATGGTGCACAACAAACAATGTAAAATTTGAGAGTGGACTGAGATGTAACTGAATACAAGTAATAATTATGTGCATTTCAGAACAAGTTTAAAGAGGTCTAAACTATTGAAAGTGGGTTTTATGAATCATAAATCCCCAAGGAGACAGAATATTTTGTTTTCATATAGAACTTTACAAAACAACATATTGCACTATTCATTTAAAATATTGTAATCACAAACACAATGAATTAACTTTCAAAGTGAAACCTGGCACAAAACCCCTCAACTAATCTACTGTCGATATATAAAATAAAATATGCACACTAATAAAATACCTTAGACAGAATAGAAGTAATCGTTTGAAATAACTGTGGTTTCAAATAAGCCAAAAACTCCTACAGTTTTACCTTTATCAAGCAACCCGATAACAAAATTACTGGCTCGCCACTCCACAGATTTGACTTGTAAGCCTGATTGCCTTGCCTGCGCGTCTCCATGGAGATACATAAATTATGCTGTACTGTGGAACATTCCAGACAAAGCAATTACACAGTGTACTTTTATCTAAATCATAATTTCTTCACTGCAAAAAGGGATTATCTAATTTAGTTAAATTTACTTGAATTAAGCAAATTAATCTTAAAAGTCCAATTTTAAGATTTTTTCACTTGACAGGACTACTTCAAATTGACATTATTTGACTTGTTTTAAGTAAACTTGATAAGTAAAATAATCTTATTCCACTGGCAGATAATTTCACTTAAATTAGGGTGAAAAGGTCTTATTTTGAGTTTATTTTTCTTATTTTTTGATAGGCCTTTTTTGCAGTGTTGGTTTTCTACACCATAATTCCAGTGTGCATGAAAGTACTTTGCAGTCCACTGTTCATATTCAAACTTGCTTAAAAGATGCATTAAAGAATTTAAAACATTATCTGTAAGTATCACTAGCAATTGTCTGCGTATTGTATGATGAAACATTTACACTTTCAAAGCTCTTTTTGGTCAGCCTTCAATCATCAGCCTCTCCAACTCCATCGGCTCATTCAAAATTCATGACTAACTTTTATCCCGTTCGAACAGACAAAACAACAGCGCGGCTCTTTGACTGTGAAGCTGTTTTCACTTGTACCACACTTTGCAGCCCGCCTCCAGCTACAGCTCGAGCGGCCCTCCCATGCTCCCGCTGCCGGACCACAAGAGAGGCCTGACAGGTATAATTTAATTAAGCACAAATAAATCTGAACTGGAAGAGTGTGAATGTCCTCAAAGCCCCAAAGTCAAAATAACAAGAGCATATTCTTGTAATTAATCTATTGGACAAGGTTTTCTTAAGCCGTGGGCATCTCCACAACAGGGAATTCAACTGCAAAGGAGCCAATGTAGAAAAATAAAGCAAGATAATTCAAGAAAAGGAGGACAAGTGTTTCCGCCGACACCTGTTGACACCCGGTCTGTGGATGCATTAAATGATGACTGCGAGTTTGAAAGGCACTTTGTCCAATTAGAAGGATGTAGAATTTCCAGCTGCCTCCTGACAGAGATGAAGTGGTTCTGAAAACAGTGTGGCACCAGGCCAGCCTCAGACACAGAAGAACAGGAGACAGAATCACACGCCTGTTTAACTCCACATCACAACAACTCGGACTATTAAAGATACTATTTATCCACACATCAATACGAAACGAAGAGATAAGACGAGTGGAGGGCGATATGGCACAAAATCTATGTCATACTTTTCTATGGAACCATGAATATAAGTCACACTTCTGAATATATTTATGATTGTATTTATTCTATTGAGCATAGTGGAATTAATCAGACAAGCAAGGGCTAGTTAGACAATTTATCAAATTGAGATTAAATTATTTCCAATTGTCAATTATGTGTGTGTTTGTTTTTAAACCAAGACGTACAGTCGCTTTTCTGTCGGTTATATTGTGCCTTTTTCATATTGTTATTGACCTTAAAACACGCTCTTGAGTACCTTAAATTTGCCATCTCATGTTTTGAAATTTAGTTTAATATGTACTAAATGGACAAGTTTCTCTGCAGTCTGCCCTGGCAGTGTATGGAGCCAGAAGATGGAGTCTAGTGCTTACACAATTTAATTATGTTAGAACCTTAAGAGACTGAGTGACACGCTATTATTAGGCTAGTAGTAGCAGTGAACATGTTTAGACGGCACTAATGCTCAGAATGAGTCAGGCAATGATTTAAGGAAAACAGTAAAAGATTCTTGGAGAAGCAACGTCTAAAATCGGAGAAAACGTCATCGATTGAGGGAGTTCAGCAGGAAGTGTTTCTGACGGTCGGAGGAGAGAGGATTTTCTAATGAACATTCCTCAAAATGGGGTGAATGCAGCTTATTGCAACTCCAGATTTTAATGAGGGAACATTGTTAGAACATGGTTAAAAGCTAAAAAAAAAAAAAAAAAGTCACTGTAGCAGAATGTGTGTCCAGACAGCACTGACAATGTCTATCTAAGTCCTAATCAACATTGATATATTGAGAAGAAAAGAAGATTGATCAATTCGTGGAAAAATATCCTAATAAACTTGAGGTTATGGTTATTGCTCAGATCGAAGACACGCACTGAATCACCAAACAATTATATCGTACTTTGGGTCATTACAGTCGCTTCACAATTGAGAAAGGTTCAGGGTTTATAAGATTTATCTTCTTCCTGTTTCTTTTGTTCATGCCAATAATGCATATAATGAATTTGCTGGAAACGTTATGTTTTTGCACTTTTTGTTTTTGTATTACTTGGTATGTTCTGAATTTGTGCTAATGAAAGTAAATGAAAAAAAAATCAATAATCTAGTTAAAGACCATAAATATAGACTACACAAAGGCCTCAGTCAAGAGTTCTTACAGCACAAAAGAAACTATCATTATGAGTATTCAACAAAAAGTAAATATTTTTCTTTTTTTTCTCTTTACCCTGGGAATAAAAAGAAGGCCATGTTTATTAAAATATATTTCTATTCTAAATATTTTTTTTTTTATTAATTAAAACCATAACACTCAGCCTCAGTCATACGCCCCTTTCCCAGAGTCCTGATCAAAAAGACAATACGATTGATTTTGACAGGAACATTACAAAGATGCACATAATGGACGTCATTTGGTTTGTGTCATCATCAGACGTTGTACATTACTGTTGTCGCTTCAAGACTATTAAAGAAGACAGTTCATGAGTTCTCAAAGAAGAAGCACAGTGAGATAATGCATTCAATATATAAAGCTGTGTTGAACACTCCTTATGCATCAAAGGTCCAATATGTATCACACAGAGTTTAAAACAATAGGTAAAATAAAGCTAAAACAATATCTGTAGCAGAAGATTAAAGAGTTAGACTTCTACATGTCAGACCAGCTTTTTTAAAAATGCTGTCACACACTGAGCTAGTATTAACCAGTAACTAACCAGTATTAACCTGGCAAAAGCCCGACTGATATTACAGCGCAGCACTTAAGCACTCTGTAATATTGATCTGGAATGGCACGCGTTGGAATTGTTCGTGAAAAAAGGGACTTCAAGAAGAGTTTTAGCCAATCACAGCAGTCAGTTGAGGTTTTTGACTAAATAGCACCATACTACCTTTTGTCCTTGCTGCTTTGTGAGCAATGTATGAAATTGTTGCCAGCATTTCCTAAAGTAACTTGAATATTATGGCGTGAGTAAATTCTACAAAGACTAGCACAAAGTACAAAAAACACTAGTACAAAAAATGTTCTAACTTGTTAAATAATGTATTAAACGCATTCTATATCTCATGATAGCCTGTGTATGGTCTGCGCCATAAAACAGTCTGCATGGCTCTGTTGAAGTCAGCGGGCTTATGTGGAAGAGCACTGAGCTGAGAGTGCAGCTAATGCGATTAAAAGGACTGTACCTGCAGGGCCCTGATTCCTATCGCTACCTCTTTATTTGTGGTGTTAGGTTGAGCTTTTTATTCCCTTACAAATATTTAAGATCATTTCATAAACTATTATTAACATCAAAGCATGGCTCATATTTCTGCTCCAGGAGTGAATGCATTTTCTAGCTGCTGGCGTAAATATGGGTCAGTTTTGAATCTCACTAAAAGCCCAATAAGGTACAACGTCACCAAGTTTAATAGTCCCACAAACACACAAACCACAGCTTATCAAAGTGACACCACGTTCTCAAAACAAACCTGATTTCCTCTTGACTCATATAAAGCACAAGGCCAGGCAGCAGTATGGCACACGGTTTTATATTTACAACCTTTAATATTACATAAATATTGTGTGTGCAATTCTTACAACAGATTGTCCAATGCAATTAAAAGAAAATGGTATATCTTCATAGTCATTTTATATTAATATGCATATACATTTGCCACCTGTTTGATTATTTTCTTCTGCAGTTCTTTGCTATTTGATAATTGCAACTTTGATTTGACTGCGATATATTGTGCCAGATTGTTTTGCAGCTGATCACAATATTATCTCATATTTGAGCCACAAAAAAGTTTTTTTTTTAATTGTTGTTGTAAAAGCAGATAAATGCCATTTAAAAACTTGCAGTTTACCAAGTGTGACAGGCCAGACTAACCCCTGGCCAAAATAACCTCGGCTATAGTTTGGCCTCGGCCAAAGTAAACCCCGGGACGAAATGTCCTCGGCCGAACTATACCTGGGTGGTAAAGGCCACACTAAACTCCTCTGGGCCAGAATATACCCCTAGATTTGTCAATCTCATGTCTCTTTTGCTCTCAGGCCTAATGAATTCTCAATGCAATTATGTATTCAGTATTTTACCAGGCAGGTCAGATGACAACACGTTCTCCCTTACAATAAATACCTGGCCAAGAAGAAGAAAACAACACAACAATACATAAATCAAAACGTGCTACAGAAAATATTTGAGGTCAAGATGTAAAAATGTGAACTGATCTTGTGGAAGAACCCAACCAATTAATCACATGTATGGGTTCAAAGCTGGAACTGCACTGGAATGGACCAAACAGTTGTTGAATTTAAGTATAACTCAAAAGCACTAACTATGCTGAGAAACCCCTACCACGCAGGCAACCGTAGAAGAATTTGGTTTCTTATTTGTAATTCTTTGTGGGAAAAAAATATATACATATATACACATACATATATATACTTTGGCCTGCTACAGCTGTATACAGCAATATTTTCAAAAGCCAAATGCATTTTTACTATAATCAAAACAGTACTCCATTCATCTTGAAATCCACTCAACATCCTTTCAATATTTTCACGGATAATATCTTGAAGGTGGTAACCAAAAGCAACGGACAGTGTTTCAAAATAGAGATAAATGTTTTTGCAACTGAACTCTTCAAGTACTGACGCAAACAGAAGTTACAGAAAACTCCATTCAAAGTTTGAAACATATTTGGGGCTTCTTTTGAAACGTGGTGGGCCTGGCTGCAGTTGTGTCACACCTCCAGACACTTTCCTCTCTGCTCCGTCTGAGGGCCGCCTCTGAGGGCCGCCTCTGAGGGCCCCTTCTGTCATGTGCTGCGGTCAGTCTGTACCACATTAAATTTAGACGCCTTTAACTGCCTCCAATGGTGCATCTGGAGTATTAGTGATATTAATATTCACATTTTTGTGCACACTTCTGTAGATGGGCCTCAGATCTGAGCTCAGAATCACCTCCAGAGACACAAGAGATACAGAGCCAGACCCAGTTAAACCACTGGTGACAGGAGCCGCCGCAAGAACACAACTTCTTCACTTTGGCTCCTGATTTCACAAACTTTTAGATTTGATTAAAAAATAACTCTACTTTTCATCAATGAATTATTTTCAGTTGTTCAACATGACATTGCTTCTTTTTTAGTCAAATGCATAAAATAATTCCAAGCTTTCCTTAAAAACTGAACACCAAAATATGAACATTTAATTAACCCAATTTCCTGTAAATACATTAGTCTATTCTCAGCGTTCTACTAACAAACATTCACAAACTTCATGAAGTACAAACTTCCTACCACTTTTGTAACAGTGTCATTGGACTTTTACACACTCAACCCTAAAATGATTTACCACTTCAATCATACCTTCCACAGTCTTCAACAATGTGTTTCTACTGGGAATATCAAACTATAGTGTTAGAAGAAACATCACGATTTTACAGTAATTCCTGTCGGCACTTTGACCAAACAACAGTAAAATACTTTATTTGTTTTCATTCACAAGTTTAATAGCTCACCAGTCCTCACGATTGTTATGAAATCTAAATTTCTGAATGAAAAATATAATGATAATGTCACACAAACAGCCAGATAAAAACTTTACTAGTATGAACAGAAATGACTCACTGTTGCAGCCTATGAATCACAATTACTGATCAACCGAATCATTTTGATATCCGTAGTCTTTACATACTTATATATGTGCATATGTGCAATCTATAAAATAATTTCTCTGATGTTTCACCCATGCGCTCTGACACACAGGACTGCAAAGCAAATGCGTATGATGCAATAATTATACTGTACATTTTAGTGAAAAGAAGCACACTTTTACACATCAGTAAATTATACTACTGGAAGTTGATTGGAACAACTTTGATGATTTGTGGAATACTTACACTTTGCCTTTGTTACGCTATCATTTTAAAATAGACAGAATAATGTTTTCATTTTTGTTAAATGTCATCAAAAATAAGAAAGCGAATAATTCAAAATGTGTAGGAAGAGTAAAGCCTGAGGATTAAAGTCATTTTAAGCCTCAAATACATAAACAAGCCATACGGCAACTCACTCTTTAACACTCACTGCACTAAACCAAATTACACCAAGAAGACAAACACTTCAAACAACAGGTGGAACCACAGCACTGAATAATATAATTGACAGTGCAAAAAAGGGGCAAAGACAAATTAAGTTTTTCGTATAAATAATTTCCCTCACACACATTGCCCATACAGTCACAGTCAGTCAGGCGGTAACCAGAAGGGCACAGGCATAAAATGTGCCACATCCATTTCACTGAATGAAAATAAGATCAGGAAGAAAAAAACAAAAGCACCAAGAATGCAGACTTTATTCTCTCTCACATTTCAGAAATGCTCAAATTCTTGATGCTATACTTTCACATCCTTACGCATTCCTTGGCCCGCAGACATAAACACACAGAGGAACACAGGCGGACGTCTAATAGTATTATTGACGTAATACAATTTAACTTTTCTAAGTCAATAAGAATCTGCCGTTTGGAGAGATTATAAAACATTATAAACTTGTGATATAAATGTGTTGACGTTAAAGACAATTTTGATTAAGGGATTTTCAAACTAGCGTTTTATTCTTCTCTCAAAGCTCTATTAGAAAGAAATAGAAGAGCACTTTTTCAGAACAATCACACAGTCTGATTCACTTCTGGCAAATCACTGGACTTTTGCTGCCATCTTTCCATGTGCTTTTCTTTACAAAGAAGAAAATAATACATTGTTGGTTTGTTTTGGGTTTTTATTTTTAATGATAATATTGAGATGACTGTGCTAAATCAAAACAGTTGATACAATTGCTGTTTTATATAATATACAGGATTGTAATACTAACCAATGTCGTCAGGAACCAATGACAAATGCTTTTAATAAGCAAAACATTCTGCCAATGTTATGATGAGAAACAGCTTCTGTGGTTCAGCTGCTGAGAGCGTCACCTTACATAAGCAACATTCTATTAATATTCATTGTCCAAATTTGCAAAGCTGGCTACAAGACTGTATGAAGACATCAGCCTTCTCTGCTCTGATGATATCCACAGCCTCCGGGGCACTGGCCACTATCTGCTGTAGTGAGCCCTTATCAGTCAGGGTTAAAACACAAAGCACTGTACGCTCCGGATAAAGAAAGAAAAGGCCACTGAACTTTAACAAGACATACTTTTGACTGCTGTATAATAATCAATGATACCCCTGGGTCATTATTTTATAATTTGGATATTCTAACTCCATTTAAAACTACTCAATAATAGAGACTAATAGAGAGTCCACTGATTTGCCCCTTTACGATCGCCACAAACATCAAGTGCTGCGCTGACGGATAATGCCTGCGACCCTGACTCTACGGCTCCAATTCATGTTAGCAGAGTATCACCAATGAAGAAAAACTACATCAGAGCACCAAGTGGGTAAAGAGTGTGTATTGTGGATCGGTGAAAATGTGGATTTTCTAAGAAAAGGGTGTCTTCAGTGCAGGAAAATAAAGATTACTCAAACATGCATGAATCACTCTAAATACAACTTTGAGTAATTAATGACAAGGGAAAACAATTACAACATGATTCAAAGCTATTTCTTGCATAATATTCTTGTATCATTCTTCTTGTAAACATGTAT
The DNA here is from genome assembly GCA_019453435.1 of Rhinogobius similis. Taxonomy (NCBI): domain Eukaryota; kingdom Metazoa; phylum Chordata; class Actinopteri; order Gobiiformes; family Gobiidae; genus Rhinogobius; species Rhinogobius similis. Next base: position 16,947,973 of record CM033628.1, read on the forward strand.
CTCCATATTTGAGAAAGGGTGAAGTGAAGATGTCTCTTTTTTATTTAGCATGATTTAGGAAAAATGAAATAGTGATAACTTTTGTCACTTGTTAAACTCAAGTTTCTCCTCAGTTTTGACTGATCTTTTGAATCAGAGTCTGCAGTGAAAAGTTTGCCTCAGCGGTGCTTGTGTCCTGAACATTTTTTTCCCTCTTTCAGCCGTTCAAGCATTACATAACAGAGTCATGCCGCCTTTTCCTCTGCTCTTTCCCAGACGCACTTTAATCCCGTGTATACAGGGTGGGGTGAATATGGGTCAGCAGGTTAGGAGTGTCTCAAAGTCAGACTCGTGAAAAGACTGATCAATCCACGTATCCTCCCTGTACCTGTCTTTGGCCCGCTGTTACGTAAGAGCGCGGGCCGTGCCAACACTCAGGCTCACACTTTCCTTTCAGACACATTTCCACCGGCTCTGCGTCCACGGAGTCTTCCCTCTCCGCTCTGCACCGAGGGATATACACGCCTGGACAACACTGACAACTTAAAAAAGATATTATGGCGATTTCTTCTCTGAGTTGCGCGCCTGTGTTTATGGCTAAACCTGTTACATAACCAGCTTACATTCCACATTCACCATATCACGGTCTAAATATACCCACAGTACGCGCACGGCAGGGACGGGGACGCGCGTCAAAACGAATTGTGTAGGAAATGCATGTACATATTTTGCCTTGTCTGGCTTAATGTCTCGTTTAGCCCAAATCCTAGCGCACAGAAGTGGCAGAAATCACTCTCCATTGAAGTTCCAGCGAGACAGTAAGGGGGTGTGGTTAAAGACTGTCGGTACTGTACAACATGGACGGGACCACAGCAAATACACATGGAAAAGCACCCAGACGCACTCAGTGACCACAGAGGCATCATCGTGTGGCATTCAAGTGTCTGCCGTGGTGCGTTCACGGCGTGTACCGAAGCACTGGTGCGATGCCGTTTGAAACAAATGCGTGCTGCTTGTACATCTTTCTTTAGATAACGAGGTGCGCGGCATGAAACCAAATCAAATCTCGAGCCTGTGTGTGTGTGCGCAGAGAATGTCAGAGAAGCAGAGGAGGACACGTTTCCTCTTGTCAACCTCCAAACCTGGAGACCGATCGATAAAGTAGTGCGTAAACTTCTGACACTTTGACACCGGGAGCAAACGACTGAATGCGCACAAGGCAAGGTCCGCATGCGTTTGAAGTTCAATTGATTTACGAATTCACCCACTGACAGCAGCTTAATTTGTGACCGTATCACTCCCCTCTGATTTGAGCCGTCTGTAAACACTCGGCTATAACACAACAATTGATCAAAAATGCGCGAAACACTGACATTTATCACGTAAGAGACAAGACTATAGCACCGTGGATCTGAATACTCTGCTGTTAGGAGGCACGGGGGAGCGGATCATTTCGTTTGAAGTTTTTAGGAGAAAATGCTCTGATATTGTCTGTTATTTTGACGCGTAAAGAGCGAATCCAGTGTCGCTTACCTCTGTTAGTGCTGGAGCATGTCTGCCTTCGAACCGGTGCTGGATGGTCCGCTTTCCGGAGCGTCTCGAGGTTTACCGGGGTTTCCCTGAGCGGGGTAGCCGGCTCGGAGGCGCCGTTGCTCGGGTCGCTCGCAGGATCTGGTGGGGACTCCATGTTGAATCTTTCGGCTTGAATCTTCGCTTAAAGCGCCAAGACTTTGAGCTATTTTCTACACAAAGCGCGCGCTCCAAACACTGCCTCTTGCTATCTAAATTAAACTAGAAGTAAGAAATGAGAAATGCGAGTGTCTGGAGGTGGGTGTGTATGTCTGATTGTCCACTGGCAGCGCTAGTGAGAGCCCCACTCAACAGAAGTGAAGAGGGAGAGGTTGTCAATAGTCGAAGAATAGATAGAGGCCTGAAAGTAATCCATGCTGATCGACTCTGAGCGCTTTGACTGTGCTGCGCGAACACTTTGTCATTATGCAACCTGGTTAAACAGTTCACTACCTCTGGATATTGTCTACTGACGTGTGGCAGGAATTATATAACCGGCCCACAGACTGGCTTTTGCTTTAAACTGCAGCGGACTGACCAAATGGCCCAGATGCGTCCTTATGACATGCAGTTGCATCATGCGCACGAGCCAAAATAAAACTTTTGTTCTATTTGAGACCTCATTGGCGATATATATCTAGTATTTCATTGCATGTTCTTATTCATTAGGTAAATAAACTGAGGGGGGTTAAAGTTAGGGGATATAATGAAGGTAGTGCACTGATGTATGAGGTCCTTGTGCTGTAACTGAATACTTGCATTCCCTGGTTGTTGCAGTGCATCTCTTGGTAAAATCTGCACCCATCAGCTTAGTGCACACTTTGTGCATGTGACAAGCAGGGCGCCTGAAAGCCCCGCCCCCTCAGCGCGGCACGTGGACTTTGACATGGTCCTGCTCCGGCCCGCCTCCAGAGGAAGAGCTGCAGAGCGCTCAGAGGAAAAGCCACAGCGGTCCTGGGACACTTTCATTCAAACTAGTCATGATCGAGATTACTTGTCAGACGTTTTTAATGTTTCAAAAATGAAGTCAAACTCTCTGCTTCTGGCCAAAACAAAAATCACAAGTGTCAACTCACCAAATAATAATAATAAATGTTATGAAGAACATGCAGAATAGAATGTGAGTAGTAACAGCAAAAAGTTTTGATAAGGAAATATATATTAAACTATAAGCATGTAGAATAAAATCAATAAAATGCAAATTTGGTGAGGGTTCGTCAAGGTTTAATTTAAAAAGTAAAATGTGTTTCTTGACATACACAACTTTGTGGTTGCCGACATCCTAAATTAAAATGTCATTTCAATGCTGCACAGACAGCTTCTTTCAACTTCCTCTTTGAACTTGTGACTTTATGACCTCTGCATTTCCACCAGTTGCATGTTCAGCTAAGGGTGGGTTCACCTGGTTTTGTCCTGCTTTGAGCACAGTGTAATCCTGATTTAGTTTTGGTCAAGCTCTAATACTGGTTTTGTTCCTATTTAAGTTATGGTACACTTAATGTAACAATGTGTAAGTGAGAATGCGCCCTGAGAGTCATGTAAAAGTTCACATGGCTTCATTTTATTTTTGCAGGAAAAGACTAATAAGAAAAATACTAATCAGACGTGACTCACAGAGTTAAAACTGGTTTTCAACAGGTTCCTGTTCTGCAGCTTACAGGACTGAAAAACATTCACATCAAGGGCAGACAACCACAGAAACACTACCCACAACACTCAAACAGAGTCAGCGACTATACAAGTGTAACCTTCATTTAAGGACAGTCTGTAATGGGCATATATATACATACTGTATATGGATTAGTCGACACAATTCTAGTCTTTTTGGCTCTATACGCCACCACAATGAATTTCAAATTAAACAAATGCCTACGCAGTCACTCAACAAGAGCCTTACACTTTTAAAGGGACCAAAAGTAATGGGAAAAATTAACAATCATAAATCAAACTTTCACTTTTTAATACTTGGTTGCAAACCCTTTGCAGTCAATTACAGCTTGAAGTCTGGAACACATCGACGTCACCAGACGCTGGGCTTCATCCCTGGTGATGCTCTGCCAGGGCTCTACTGAAACTATCTTCAGTTCTATCTTGTTCTTTGGGCATTTCCCCTTCAGTTTTGTCTTCAGCAAGTGAAATGCATGCTCAATCGGATTCAGGTCAGATGATTGACTTGGCCATTGCATAACATTCCACTTCTTTGCCTTAAAAAAGTCTTTGGTTGCTTTCCCAGTTTGTTTTGGGTCATTGTTCATCTGCACTATGAAGTGCCATCTAATGAGTCCTGAAGCATTTGGCTGAATATGAGCAGATAATATTGCCTGAAAGACTTTAGAATTCATCCTTTTGTCATCAGCTTTTGTCATCGGTCACATCATCATTGAATACCAATTAACCAGTCCCATTGGCAGCCATACATGCCCACGCCATGACACAACCACCACCTGCTTCACTGATGATGTAGTATGCTGTGGAACATCAGCAGCTCCTTTCATTCTCCAGAGACTCTTCTCTTCCCAACATTCTGGCACAACTTGATCTCATCTGTTCAAATGATGTTGTCCCAGAACTGTGAGGGCTTTTTAGATGATGTTTGGCAAACTTTAATTTGGCCTTCCTGTTTTTGAGTTTCCATCTTGTGGTGAACCCTCTGTGTTCTCTCTGGTGAAGTCTTCTCTTGATTGTTGACTTTGACACACATACATTTACCTCCTGGAGACTGTTCATGATCTGGCCAACTGTTGTGAAGGGCTTTTACTTCAGCAGGGAAAGAATTCTTCGGTCATCAACCAAAGTTGTTTTCCATGGTCTTCCAAGTCTTTTGGTGTTGCTGAGCTCACCAAAGTTTTCTTTCTTTTTGAGAATGTTCCAAACAGTTAATTTGGCCAAATCTAATATTTTTTCTATATGTCTGATGGGTTTCTTTGGATTTTTCAACCTAATAATGGCTTGCTTCATGGATAGTGACAGCTCTATAGAGCTCAGTTGACAGCAACAGTTTCCAAATGAAAATAGCACACTTGAAATGAACTCTAGACCTTTTAGGGAATAATACACAACTGGCCATGGAACAGCTAAGCAGCCAATTTGTTCCTTTAAAGGTGGCCATTCACTTGATTTGGATGTACCCTCAAATTGAAGCTGTAGATCTGCAGTTAAAGCACCTTGTCTTGTTTGTTTCATTTCAAATCCATTGTGGTGGTGTATAGAGCCAAAAAGATTAGAATTGTCCCAATATTTATGGACCAGACTGCATATTGTCAATGCATGGAAGAGAATATTAGACCCACTTTCTGTCAAACTGTGATGACGTCACATAAATTTAATCCTGAGAAATAATAGTAAAAAATTCAAGTCCCGCCCCTTTCCTCCCCTTTGACCTAGATAACCGGTTGAGACTGGTTTTGTGTGTGTGTGTGACGTCAAGTTTCGCGCTCTTTTTCTCCTCAGTCCGATTTAATGGAGACCAGATGTGTTATCTTACATAACCCTGTGGATGGTGTAAGTGTGTGTGACGTCAAGTTTCGCGCCCTTTTTCTCCTCAGTCAGCCCATTTTGGAATATGTCTAATGGAAACCAGACGTGTGGAGAGGCCCATGCGTCGTTTGGAGCAGATCGTATTTACTTTAGGCCCCCGTGAAATTCCACAGACCGTGTACATTGTGACGAAAAAAAGCAATGGTTTCCAGATATGCTGCGAGTATAAAAATGGGCATGAAGGGCTCGCTGCCAAAGGAGGATTCCACTCGTACATGCAAGAGGTGAAGGTGTTTCTGGATGAAGATCAAAGATTCTCCGCCGCTCGTCTTTCCAAAACCAATCTCTAAAACAGATTTTTCTGCAGTTCAACTTTCAATGGACCCATATGAGTAAGTTTGTTTTTTATTCGCTCTATCTCTTCTTTAGACTGAAAAATTAAGTTAACTATTAAGTATAAAATTAAGTATTTCCTCTATCTCGTATAGCACTGTGGTAACTTCACAAGACTATGGATTGATAACGGGAGCCACATGTCAAGGTCTGTGTCTTTCTCTACATGCATGTGAAACTATGTTGAGCATGAGCGGTGTACGAGGCGTCTAGCTAGACCCCCTCCCTTTTACTCTCTTGGCTACAGGCGTGTGTCCCCGTCTGACCCTGCTCTCACTCTCCTTGGGCAGAGACACCATTCTATGAGCCTCTAATATATAATATTCCCAGTCACAGCTTAGAACTAGGGATATGTTTCAGAACAAAAATGATAATTTTTGATTTATCATCAACCGGTGAGATGTTTAATTTCAGCGGTGAACTGTTAGTCGATCATAAATGTAGTGAAGTAAAAGTTAATTTGTACAGAGTTAATTTGTACAGTTGGGTAAAGAGTAAAAAAATTTATTTCCCTATACTGATCCGTTTGCGTATGTGTGAGCATAGGTCTGAGAGCCTTGAATACGCTTCACTAAACTTTAAACTCTAATATTTTATTATTTTCAGATGATCGAATCATAGACCTCACCACGCCAGCCCCACCACACGACAAATCATCCCTCTCACTCACCTACGTAGGTTCACTTGCTGCGGGGTTGAGAGCTACAGTAGATGATTGGACCATAGACCTCACAGGACCGGAGCCGATCATAGACCTCACAGGACCGGACCCGATCATAGACCTCACAGGACCAGATCCAGCAGGCCCTGTAGCTAAAGACCTGAGACATCCAGCACCCAGTAAGTTTCTCAATATTTGTGTGTGTGTGTGTGTGTGTGAGTGTGTGTGTGTGTGTGTGTGTGTGTGTGTGTGCGTGTGCGTGTGCGCGTGCGCGTGCGCGTGTGCGTGTGCCTGTGCCTGTGCCTGTGCCTGTGCCTGTGCCTGTGCCTGTGCCTGTGCCTGTGCCTGTGCCTGTGCCTGTGTCTGTGTCTGTGTCTGTGTCAGTGTCTGTGTGTGTGTATGTGTATGTATGTATATATGTGTCTCAGTTTAATTCAGCTGATTAATAAGATTCTCTTGGTCATAGGAATCGCAATAGTCTCACCGCTGACGCCACCTGACGGTCACCGTGACTCTCCGCGGATCGAGACAACATCTTCAGACGAGGAGGAAGAACGTGAGACAAGTGCGGAAGAGGGTGAAGATCAAGAACATCACGTGGACGAGGGAGAAGATCAAGAGCCAGGTGTGGAGGGGGAAGGGGGGAACAATGTAGAGCCTGATCATTTTTTCAATAATAATGTGAGTGATGAAGATTTTGACCGTGCGTTGCAAATTGTTGAGCAATCGTTCAGAACCTACACGGGTCAGATCAAGGAGATAATACATCTGATGCTCGAAAGTTTATTCCGACAGCTCCGAGACAATATTAGACGCAGGTCTCCTGCTCTACCTAGGCAAGACACACGGGTGCAAAGAGTCCGTAGACACAGAGTCCGTCAGAGACTGTATCACAGACAAGAATAATTTCGGATCTTTTGATAAAAAATGGCTGAATCAGAACGAGACAATTCTTGTGAAATTCCCCAACACATACATCAATTGATCGCAGAGCTGAATAATCAGTACTTAAATACTGACGACATAAGCACTTCACCCCGCATTGCTGATTCTCAACATCATCATGTGGAAAATGTAGAAAGTGCCCCAGTTTTTCTTCCTAGTGAAGAAGAATTACTTTCAATTCTTCATCAAAACGAAGAACCATGGAGTCCATGGAGTCCATCGGATAGCATGTGTTGCGAAGCTTTCTCGCTGTATGATCAAAACGAAGAAGCGTGGAGTCCGGCGGATAGACTGTGTTGTGAAGCGCTTGAGACAATTGAAGGAACTCGACAATGTGAGGAGGGTTCGCTAGCGGGTTGGGAATCTGTGGGGGGAGGAGCGCGTGGACCGATAGATTCTAACGCAGATTCTAATGCAGAGGCTAATGGTGAGGCTAATGCAGAGGCTAATATGGGAAGTAACAACCAATCAGCTTCTATGGGAGGGGACAACGACGGTGCATCCAGTGACAATCCATCTGCTAGCAGTAGTGATGACATGCGTGTCATAAACCGTGAAAGGTTTAATAACATTGAGATCCGCACTTTCCTCCGCTTTCCACCTCCGTCTACTATTCCTAATTTTAGAGATTTTTATCTGAATGTCACCAATGGTTTCCAAGACCGAATTTCAAGCGTTATTCAGAGAGCAGGTGTTCAACCAAATGACATTATCCAAGTTAATCTACGAGCCGATAGTTTACAGGATGACGTTTCAATGACAGTTCGCTACGGAATCGGGTCGGTGTCACAATTTCAGGAACTTTTAGACAGATTAGTGCAGAGTAACATGTCTGTTTTCTGAGCGGCTCCTAGAACTAATTGTCAATTTTGTGAGGGCTCAGCGCGGGGGTGGTAAGAGACGAATCGAAACGTGTTTTGCGAGTGAAATAATAAAGAAAAAAGCAAAACATTTATTTTTACTTCCCACAGATGACCAAACATGTTTTGCTGTAAACTTGGCACTACTGACAAATCCAAAGCTCACACACATGGAAGCTGTAAGTGTAGCGCATGAAAATTACTCCAGGTTGGGTTTAAGTGTTGACAGCATGATCACATTTGAAGACGTTATCAAATTTGAAGAGTTATTAGGGTGTAAAATTGTCATCTTTTATCACACATTAAATAAAGAAAAGAAAAACAAGATGGCTACCTTTCAAACAGGAACCCCTTCACAAGAAACGACGTACTACATGCTTTTACACGATAAACATTATTATGGGATAAAAAATATTAAAGGTTTTCTAGGCGTGAAGTTTTTCTGTAAACATTGTCACAAAGGATATCAATGTCAGTACAGACACTTTTGTGAAAAAAGCTGCAACATCTGCTGTACCGACTGTAAACAGAACCCGATTCAAAAAATCTTTTGCAGCGACTGCAATAGATTCTGTGTAAATAATCTTTGTTACGAACGCCATCGGGAGTTAAAACGTCATTCAAACGTTGAAAAACTGGTCAGCAACTGTCAGATCAATAAAAAATGTCCTAAATGTAAAACAACTTACTACATATCTATCAAAGACCCTAAAGAGCATAAATGTGTCATCAAACTATGTACCAATTGTAAACAACCTAAAACACAAAAAACATCCGTTCGCTCCGCTGCTCAGAGGTCTGACTCAATCGACGGAGAGGAAGTTAAACATGTTTGCTACATGAGAACAAAACCAATCAAAGCGATAGAAAAGATACATCAAAAAAAGTTTGTATTTTTGATTTTGAGACCAGTCAAACCACAGGAACTCACAAACCCATGCTAGTAGTGGCCAAATCACTGACCGGCGGACACTGGATCTGGAAAGGCGAATCATGCGCTGTAAATTTCCTTCTTCATTTCCGTCAAAATAGATACAAACATACAACTTTCATTTCACATTACGGCAAAGGCTTTGACCACCACATCATTTTGAATGCATATGTGACTCAAGGGTTGTCACCATTCACTATAGCTCAGGGGAGTAAAATCATTTTGATTACTGATTCTGACTTTCAACTTAAATTCATTGACTCGTTCTCATTCATTCCCATCCCGCTCAGAGAATTTCCTAAAGCATTGGGTTGTAAAACTCAGCTTAAAAAGGGTTTCTTTCCTCACAAGTTCACAGATAGTTCAAAAAATGGATATAAAGGTAAATATCCAACACCTGATATGTGCGCTGATGAGATGAGTCCAAAACAAAGAGAAGATTTTTCAGCTGGTATGAGACGGTGAAGGATAATGAATTTGACTATGATGCTGAATTAGTGGGCTATTGCAGCGGCGTTCAGATCCTGGCTGAGGGTGCCAGCAACTTCGCGATGAATTCATAAAGACAACTCGTTGTGACCCTTTTGACAGCGTCACAATTGCTTCAGCGGCACTGTCTGTTTTTCAATCCAAATTCTTAAAACCTGACACAATTGCAATTCCATGCCCAAACAATTACAGAACAGAGTTTAAGGCATTTTCACACGCTTCCATACAATGGCTAGAGTTTGAGGCCTTCTCGTAGCGGCATAACAGTAAGACACGCTTTGAGCGGTGGGGAAATTAAATTTGGTCGTTATTCTGTTGATGGATGTGCTGAGATAGATGGAGAGATAACAATTTTCAGTATCTTGGATGCTTCTTTCATGGGTGTGTTGAATGCTTTAACCCACACGATAAATCGCCGCTCACAGGATCGTGTTTTAGCGACATCTACTCTGACACTTTGAAAAGAATAGAGGCGTTACAATCCGATTATAAAGTGCATTCTGTCATTGTGATGTGGGAACACGAATGGAATTTTTTGAAAAAAACAGATTCAAGGGTTAAATCTTTCTTGGAGAGGTTTCAAGAACCTATGCCTTTAGAGCCACGTGAGGCATTATATGGAGGACGTACGGCTGCCATTCGCATGCGTCATGTTGTCGGTCAAGATGAGCAAATACATTATGTTGATTTTACCTCTTTGTACCCGTTTGTAAACGCACATTCTGTCTACCCACTAGGACATCCGAAAATAATTCGAAAAGATTTTGATGATGTTGAAAATTACTTTGGGTTAATACATGCTAAAGTTCACCCTCCACGTAAATTGTTTTTCCCGGTGTTGCCTATAAGAAACGGCAAAGGGAAATTGGTTTTTACACTATGCCGCTCCTGCGCATTCATGAACAATCAGAGAAGTGAATGTAACCATGGTGTAGAAGACAGGGCCCTTCGAGCTGTGTGGGTCACGGTGGAGCTAAATGAAGCAATGAGAAAAGGCTATAGAGTGGGTGAAATTTATGAAGTATGGCACTTTGAAGAGAAATCAAATCAACTGTTTAAAGACTATATCTACACTTTCCTTAAACAGAAGCAGGAGGCGTCAGGGTACCCTTCAGGAGTTGATGACCTTCAAAGTAAGCAAGCTTACATCGACGACTATAAAAAAAACCAAGGTATTGAACTTGACCCACAGAAGATAGCTTACAATGCTACAAAAAGGCAAATATCAAAGCTTTTGTTAAACTCGCTGTGGGGCAAGCTTGCTCAAAGGGCGAATCAGCTCTCAACAGCAGCTTTCGTAACCACGCCCGAGCGTTTTTTCGAATTTCTCTTTTCGAGTAAATATGACATTTCTCAGTTTCACTTCATAAACGACGATGTCGCACTCATTCAGTGGCGGTATAATTCTAACTGTGTCTTACCCCCAGGTGATTCAAATATTTTTCTAGCAGCTTTCACCACCGCTTATGCACGGCTCGAATTGTATAAACAATTAGATTTGCTCCAAGACAGAGTATTATACCTAGACACCGATTCTGTTGTTTACACAACCACGCCCACTGATCAATATAACCCGCCGATCGGTAATTATCTGGGAGATTTGACGTCTGAATTAGAACCCGGCGATTATATATGTAACTGGACAGCTGCAGGACCTAAATCTTATGCATTTTTGACCGCGCATGGCAAGGCAACTTTACGCGCTAAAGGGATTACACAAAATTATGAAAATTGTAAAAAAATTAACTTTGATACTCTCGCAGATTTGGTAGAAAATTATCTTGAAGATCGTGACACTCGTCAAGAAATCCCCGCCCGATACAATAAAATCACACGCAATATGAAAACCTTTGAGCTCACAAATAAACAGAGGGTGATCAAGTTTGGTGTTGTCTTTGATAAGAGACGTCTCCTTCCAGATGGGAGAACACTGCCGTTCGGTTATTAATCACTGCACAAACTTCTTGGTTATTGCAAAAAGGTTGTATAGACTTATGATGGGATGACCTGATGACCTTTCTATTCAGTCCTTTTGTGATCATTTTTATGTTTTTGTATCCTGTATTATTCTGTACTATTGTGTATTATTCAGCAAAAAATGTATTCATTCATGTATTCAAAAATGTATTCATGTATTCAAAAATGTATTCAAACATGTATTCATGTGTTGTAATCATTAAAGATTTCTTTCATCATTCTTCTCTCCCTGTCGTTTCTTCCCGTTTACTAGATGAATAAAATAAGTGTTTCCACTTGTCTGAGCCGTTATTTTACAGAAACATCACACGCATCACATGGAGGAAATATATTTTGACCCGCGCTTCCAGCTCCGTTCACTGCCGTGCTGGTTGGAACAAGTGGAAGTGGAAAGTCTTTTTTTGTAAAACAATTACTCCTAAATATGGACCATACTCTTTCTAGACGTCCGGATCACATCATCTGGTGCTATTCATCCTATCAACCTATGTATAATGAAATAGCTAGAAATGTGAATGTTAAATTTATTGAAGGAATCCCTGACTCTTTGACGGACGAAAATATTTTTCCATCAAATCAGCACAATCTTTTAGTTATTGACGATTGTATGGATGCTGGCTCCAATCACGATGAATTAATGAAAGCGTTTACAATGTATAGACATCATCGAAATTTATCGGTAATCTTTTTAGTCCAAAACTTGTTTCATCAAGGAAGCATAGTAGAACGATCAGTTTAAACACAAATTATATCGTTCTCTTCAAATCACCGCGATAAAATGCAGATAAGAATATTAGCGCAACAAATGTTTCCCGGTCGAAGAGATTATTTTCTAGAGAGTTTTAATGACGCGACTAAAGAGCCATATTCATATTTAATTGTGGACTCAAGGCCCGATTGTCCAGAAGCGCTCCGTCTGAGAACTGGAATACTCCCACACGAGAGGTCTGTCGTTTACCAGTATAAAAGGTGATTTAAAAAATGTCGAAACGGATCAAAAGAAACCTTCCTATTTTAAAGGTTTTACTCACCCTAAAACCAAAGGACAGAAGAAACTTTCTATGCCACGGGTCGGAAGATCTCATTCTGACACTCTGCGAATTGCGCTGAACATTCTAAAGGGAAATATTCCTCTTACCTCTGAACAGTACCGTAAATTGAATAAGCAGAAGAGGTTTATCAAACTTTTCGCTAACCAGAAGACCGGAGTAAAACATAAGCGTAAGGTGTTGACACAGTCTGGAGGATTCATTATCCCCTTATTAGCCACCGCGCTCCCGTTCTTGTCTAATTTGCTTTCTGGTCAGAGATAGACAACGTGCAGGGTTGCCATGGGTTCGTTTAATAAAATGTATATGATTTCCCCGCAACAACTGGAGAGTTTAACCCAGAAGAATTCGATGCGTGAAAACATCGCAGAGAGAGCTCAACATGTTTTAGAGGAGAAAATGGAGCGATTGTTAAAACAACCCGGACCAGCATACAGTAAAAGCCTACATTACAATGAACTACTTGAAAAATATCTGACTTTACTGCGAAAGGAAGAGAGTCGTGATCGTGAAAGAGTTTTGAAACTCACTAGCAGTGAGCAACCTATTGAAAGCATCGAAGGACGTATAAGAGTTGAAGAAGAAGATTCTCCGAACAACATCGAAGAAGAGATTTTAGAGAATATAGGGTCACGTAATCGAAAAAATGCTGCCTATATTCTGCAGAAGCTCCGTAACTCGGACCTTCTAAGATGGAATCGTTCAGGCGAGATAATTGTTCAGGACGAAACTGTTAAAGGATCACATATTTTTGATTTAATGAAGACTCTGACAGATAAATGCGCTTCCACGCTCGGAGTGTACCAAACGGTTGGGATGTATTTTTAAAAGTAATTTCTGAATTAAATATTCCGATCACCACTGTTACAAACACACACGCCCGTGAGCAATTAAGAATTCAACCCTCCAAAGCCATGAGCGTGCCAATTCCTCAGATACGTAGAAGCAGGAGAAAACGCGGTAAAAAATCATTAGACCCTGATGACGACTCAACGAATCTTCAACAGTATACAACGCCGATGTCAGAGTGGCGAACGTCTACACCAATCCTCCAAATGGATAGATTTTACCCGATAACAAATGAATTCATGCATACTGTGTGTTTTTAACAATAAATGATTTATTGAAATGTATATATGAGAGAAAGAGTATTCATTCAGAACTGTTATAACACTCATTAAACAGTTTTAAAGAGCATGCTTTCTGTTGACAGCTTTTATTAGCGCTCACACATGGAATACATTTAGCACATTTCTTGACAAACTTGCAGACGAGTGTATCATTCTTTTTCAAATTATCAGAATACAGTTCCATTACTTCTTGAAAAGACAATCCTTTAAACCGGTGACAGAGGAAGAATATAACATGAGCACCGCATGCTGCAGAATAATCGTCTTGAACTTGGAGTTTGTTGTAACGTATTTCACGCGAGTTCCTTGTTAGGAATGTTATAAAACTTTCAGGGTAGAATATGAAATCCGGTCCATGGCCATAACTGTCGAAGAAGCTTGATTTGTCTTCTTCGGCTTCAACAACAATTCCCACCCAATGTTCACCCTCACGGGTTTGATCATGTGTGTTAACGACTAGATAGCATGGTCGTTTAGCAATCGTAGTCGGTAGTAGATCGCTAGGCCAAACGCCTCCAAACGAGTCGCCCAAGATCGGCCTCAGGATAGATTCTATTTGAAGATTGTTCATTTTTGCTAGTTTTAGTAGTCGATTAGAACCTGTAAACCGAGTTTATTTCTATGACACTGTCAAAACAAGCGTAGACAATCAGTGTCATAGTTCTCGCTAAGGCAGTTCTGAATCTTAAATCCAAACGACATGTCCCATGTACCGCGGGTGAAAGAGCCTCGCTGTCCATTTCATCGTCCCTCGAGAGATTGAAGAGAAATAATGAGTAACCGCGTTCAAAGTTTTCACGGTCGATGCAGAGTGGAGAGTCTTTGATATGTCTGTTTGTTCCCAAATACAGGTTGTAAAATTCGCGCACACACTGATGTGTGTCGAAACGCGGCTGGTAAGGCTTCGACGGGATAAAACGTGAATTTACACAGAGAGAGAGGTATTCGAGATTCACGTGTTGGAAGTTGAAAGGGTTTCGCTCCCGTGCTCCGACAAACGCTCTGTGATCAACAATTCCTGCAAATATATATTTTGGTAGTTTCGAGATATAAATTGTCAAGCGAACACACAGCGTGACTGAGAGGGATGCTGTAATTCTTCACTACAATTCGACTCATAGGGTAAATTGCGTTGGATTTCATTAGAGCGGCTGAATGTCCCAGCATGACATCGGGTGAGACTTGAACCTTTTTCACAAAAAGACTTGCCCCTAGAATGTTTAAATTGTACTCTTGATCTGCAGCAGACATCAATGTAAAGCGCTTTTAGCCTTTACAAGTTTCAATCTTACTTCCACTTTGGTTAGCAATAGTCTTTCGGAAGGGAACATGTCGCTGTGCGGTGGTCCGATTAACTCAAATGGACGCGATGCCTAGTGAAGCTTGCACGCTTGACAAGGCCGTGATTGGTAGCATTGTCTCCCATCTCGATCGAATCCAAATCAGCGCCAACGTCTTTGTACCATAGACCGGCTGAAAACTGACTCTCCAACGTTTCATGTGAAAAGTTGAGGAGGGTTTCAATAATAGATCTGTAAGGATGTGTGGCGGATGATGAGCTAATGAGAACATCATTTAGGCTGACATCTACCTGAGAGAATATAGTATTTAGAGGGTATTGTATGATGCACTCATCAGCGTTTGCCAGATCTGAACCATCGGCCTTTGTAATCTTAAGGCGGAGATAGAGTAATGTCGAGTTTAGATCTAGATAGAAACTTCCGCTTCCAGGAATCAGGAAATCTAACACTTCTTGATCCGCGATGGCGTTTAAAGGATGGATCTCTACATAATTGGTCTGATCTATAGATAGTTGTGTCATCGGTGGAGCGAACAGATCGAGCTCGATTTGGTGCACTTTCGGCCGACAGGCGGTGCGTGAGTGACATATTTAAAATATATTTCCTCCACCCAGTTGACTTTTAAGTTTTTCGATGTCTTGTCACGCTGCTTTTACGCTTCTTTTAGGAAGACTGTGTGATAACAGGCCTAGAGATCTTTTTCCTCTTCTGTGTGCTAGTCGGAGTAGTCCCGACCCTTCCTGGCCTTCCTCTTGTTGGGCGGCACGATTCGCAATATGACTTGTTACAGCTCCGACAACGTCCGATGCTATCCCCTTTGCAGCTGATTTCAAATGGGGTTTAACAATATTAACACCGCGTTTAAGAAAGGGAAGGGCGAATCTGAATGCTCTACTCAACATGGATCCGAGACCGCGTCCGTACATTACAGGGGCTCCCACAAAGCCGCTCAAAGATCCACCACCCGCCTGGTTCACATAATAATTTACAAATCTTTCCGAGTTCATTTTAAGTTATTCTGTTGAATTCAGATGAAAGACTTGGATAGCGGTCTAAAATGTAGCTTGCAAATCGTCTTCCCGTACGTGAACCGAATTGACGTGTTTAAATCCGTTTTCAATTCAATCTGGATATCCTGTATCGCTGTTTATTGACAGGAGCGTAGTGTAGCGATTGTAGGTGAAAGTGATCAGATCCCCGAAAGATCCTTCCTTTTTAACGATTCTTAAAAGGGGAACAACAAAGTCTCCAACATGCTGGGCTTCCACGATATTCGTATAAACAAAAAAATTATACTGGCCACCGTAAATATCACAGGGATATTTACTCTTGGGTTTTCCACTCGTTTGTATCCATTCCCCGGGGTCAAAACCTAGCATGTATGCTAGCGGTGCGTTGAATTTGATAGAATAACGATCCGTTCCTAATATAGAAACTTTTTTGCTTATAGAACTGTAATATAAAACTAGATCTACTTTAAACGTCTTAAATAAAGCATTCATCTCCCTCACTATCACATCGACGGACTCATAATTCCCTTTTGGAATTTTCAGATAGTTTGGAGGGTTCGCCGGATACGTATGGTCTAATATCTCAAAGCCGTTTTCTGATTCCCCAATATTATTCCATGTATGACAGTACATTATCTCAGCTAACGCCACTTCGTAAGCCCCTTGTAATTCTATAGGCTTGGACAATGTCACCGTATAATTTGAGCCGTCGTTGTCCGGGAAAATGTCATGACAGGCGTTTGAAGGTAGTGTCACATAGAAAGACTGCTGCTCCGTCATTATTCCGATATGCGATCTTTCTTGTTTTTCTTCTTCCTGAGATCTACGACCTCTTTAGCAGACATCAAAGAGTCAAACTGACGAGGCCAGCCTTGCCAATGCACTAAAACCATCTTCTGTCCGTTTTTATTTTCTCGTCTAAAATGTTTTCTATCTGAAAAAGCGGCGTCAGGGGTGATTCTCACTTTCTGTAGTTCAGGCTCATAGAATGTCCCATTCAGAATTTCTCCCTTTATATCCCTTAATTTATAAACAGGAGGAATTCTGGGGATGCATTCGTTCACTATAAAATATTCATCGGTGAACGATTGCTCATACATTTTATCAAATACCCCTCGGTATTTCGAAACCCTCACCTTGTCCCCCACTTTGAATTTAAATACAGAAGGCTTAGCGGTCAGCGGTAGTGTCCCATATAAATTTTCAAAGACTTGTGAAGTCTTGCTAGGGGTGACATCTACAGGTTTCATTTTTATACTGCTATGAAAACTATTGTTATAGCTTTTGAGCAGATCGCGAATGACATCTATGTACCTCAGTGTTTTTGCTGTGAAATAACGCCACATTTTTGTCTTTAAGGTGCGATTAAACCGTTCGACCACGGAGGCTTTCAGTTCACTTCCTGTTGCAAAGTGTTGAATGTTGTGTTTCTTCATCAGTTTTTCAAAGAGACGATTAAAAAATTCTTTTCCTGCATCCGTTTGAATTTTAACAGGTATACCACTCTCCTCTAAAACGGAAGCAAAAGCCTTCGCAACTTCACCCGCTGTCTTGTTT
Organism: Rhinogobius similis; assembly: GCA_019453435.1. Classification (NCBI taxonomy): domain Eukaryota; kingdom Metazoa; phylum Chordata; class Actinopteri; order Gobiiformes; family Gobiidae; genus Rhinogobius; species Rhinogobius similis. The sequence goes on from CM033628.1 coordinate 16,965,301, forward strand.
TTCAGTACACGAGCATACGCTTTCTTTGAAAATACATCTATTACTGTAAGCAAGAATTTAAACTGATCGTTGTCTTTAGCCAGAGCACTCATATCGCAAAGATCTGCTTGAAATTGATATAAAGGACGAGGGACAAAAACACGATTTCTAGCATAGGTTTTTCTAGCCGTTTTGTGCAAGGTATAGGCATCCTGGGCTGATAGCCACTCTTGTACTTGATCTGTGCTCACTTTTTTACCAGTCTGCTCTTCTACAGCCTTTTGAAGTCTTTCTACACCGCTATAGGACCCTACTCTTCCCGGGTCATAATATATGCTCTTCAGCACACGTTCCACCTTCCTTGAAGGCATGTCTACTTCTGAACAGATAAGTGGGCTGTACAATGATTTGAATTTGAGTTTATGGAGTACAAAACATCTTTATTGAATATAATATCAAGCGGTTGCAATACATGTTTATAATACGTATATAATAATAATTACTATACAAAGCCATTTCCAATTGAAGCATGCAATACATTTAATAACCGGTCCACATCAATCCTATGTCCATTCTTTAGTTTAAATGCAGTTACATCCACTATAAAGGTATACAGAACATGCAAAAGACTAGAGCTATCAATAGAAATAAGCTTGAGCATTTCAGGTAATGTTACTTCAAAGTCAGCGCTATTTGAGTTTGAGCCGGTATACACTAAAATATTCCATTGTTCAAAAGGAGCATTATCTCTCACAATAGCCATGACTTTTTCAAAACGGATCAAGTCCTTGGTATTGACGATTCCACTTGTCTGATATACTGTGCCATCATTGACTCGATTAGCAATAGCGTGTTTTAAGAGAGTGTTGTTTAGTGGTTTAGGACGCACTTTAAAAAGATATCCTCCCATTTTGATTAAGGATTCCAGAAGCCGAGAAAACGGTCCAGCAAATCGTCCCTCTCCTTATCTTCACTTATGTATCTCTCGATGATCTCTCCGGTCTTGTCCAAAATGTTTTCTTCATCCTTTAACTCGTACAGAAAAGCCTCTGCCGCTCCTTCCAGTCTAGCTTCTAGTACGTCTATCCCAATTTTCTCTAGCGTATATTTGAGAGCTGGAAGAAATTCCCATGTCAACAGATCAGGAATGAATCGTTCAAAGTTAGCAGAAAAATATCCGGGTTCTGGAGGATACAGACACGCGTGCTGGCGTTGACTCGGATGATCAATCTGGCAACCGTTACAGTCTTTTTTCATATACTTCCCCACCACCATGCGCACGCTGGTCGCTACGCATGCTTTTACAGTCTCTAGGAAATCTGCTCTCCCTGATAGCCGTGGGTGGGGATGAGGTGAGTCAGGCGGAGTCAGGAGCGTGTTGAGAGTCGCCGCTGTGTAGACTGTGTCTGACTGTGGCTCTGACCATGGCTCTGACACTGGCTCTTCGCTGTGTGACCCGCATGGGTGGTTCACAAGAGAGTGGTAAGGTGACGGACTGCCCGGTGGAGGTCCACATGATGTAAGCGTTGCGCCCAAGTCGTCAGGACTCCCATCAGGACTCCCATCAGGACTCCCATCGATTCCCCCAGCAGTGCGAGCAGAGTCTACGTCTCTCCTACCACCGTTCGCTTCTCTCTCTGCTTCTTTGTCCGATGGCGCCTGGGTCGAATCAGCTGAATCAAACAGCCCAACGTGTCCCGGAGATGCCTGATAAAAGTTTGGCAGCCACTGGAGGAGTTCTTCATCCCGAATTTCGTAGCCGATGTCTGCGTTGTCTCCACTCTGGGAGTCGGCGGCGTTGTCCGTGGAAAAGTCGGCCATCGCGATGTAAAGTACTTTCTCTACTCTTCTTTCTCCTCTATATATGCTTTGAAATGAGAGGGCGTGTTTAGTAGGTGGTCCTAGAAGGCGGAGCTTAGCAGACGGGTCTGATAGGTCGGATGAAGCCTGGGGGTGTGGAAATATGTAGAATGAGTAGGCGTGTCCGGTACCACTAGGTACCAGTAGGCGGATCTAGAAGGAGGAGTCTAGCATTCAAACTGGTAGGCGGGCTCTGTCGATATCTGTAGAATCAGGCAGAATCACCGGTGAACGCTACACCCTCTTCATGCTCAATCGGTCCATCTGCTTCAATATCCGAGGTTAGATTTATTCGTCTCCTACACCCTCTCATGGTCTCTCTCACGCCATTGTCTTTTGATGGAGTTGTAAAACGTCTTTCCAGCAGGATCTGTCGGCGCCTCAGCTTTTCAAAAGTGAAATACATCTCGATATCTTTCAAGAGAATAATCATCTTGCCAAAGTCTTCCACCTTGAACGCTAGGTGAATCGGGAAATAGCGCTCTTTCTCCATAACAGTCCTGGGTTTGACAACATCGTGAACATCAGAACGATATCTCACCAACAGCCAGATGTGCGATCTTGAGCAGTCGACGAGAAAAGAACCAGCCGTCCGGCGTGCTATCGGATCCGCTCTCAGCGCTACACTCGGCGGAATTTTCGTAAGTCCAACATAGCCCTGGTCATGCACCAGTTGAATGTAATCTATGTATTCTTGAATGGACCTCCGCAGATTTTCAAATTCAGTTGAATAAATTCTCAGCCTCGAAACCTCAGAATGTCTACACTCATGAGTGTATAGATCGATAAAGGGTACATCCCCCGCTGCTCTAAACTCCGTAACCAATACACGGTCGCCATCAAGAAACACCTTCTTTTTCCTAGACAGAAAGTTATTCATTTTTACGCTTCCAATGCGCTCGCTCAACTTAGACAGGAAGCATCCAGAGTCAAACACATTTATATAGACATTTACATAGGCGTGGCATGCGCAGAACTGGATTGAACTGGATTGAACGGTTTTCTTCATGACGTCATACATTGCATGAACCTGATCCGCACTTTTGACAATCTTACATCACCCGCAGGGCCCCTCTCCACACCCCACACCCTCACCCTGCGCGACACATCTGGTTTCCATTAGCCATATTCCAAAACGGGCTGACTGAGGAGAAAAAGGGCGCGAAACTTGACGTCACACACACTTACACCATCCACAGGGTTATGTAAGATAACACATCTGGTCTCCATTAAATCGGACTGAGGAGAAAAAGAGCGCGAAACTTGACGTCACACACACACACAAAACCAGTCTCAACCGGTTATCTAGGTCAAAGGGGAGGAAAGGGGCGGGACTTGAATTTTTTACTATTATTTCTCAGGATTAAATTTATGTGACGTCATCACAGTTTGACAGAAAGTGGGTCTAATATTCTCTCATGGACCCAGGCAGGAAATCTACATTGAAATGTAAATGCCACAGGTTCCAGCGCATCACTGGTGGTCAGTGACCAGACGGACCGACAGTAGGATATGGAACTTTTTTGATGGAGGGTCGGCCATCTGCTTGTCTCCATATGGAGATGTTATTGCTTTGCCTGCAATGTTCCATAGTACAGCACCTATCTCCATGGAGACAAACAGGGTTGTTACCAGGCCAAGTTACAGGTCAGATCTGTGGAGAGGCAGTAAGAATCCATATTTTTCAATTCTATTTAAGCATGGAAACACACATAATTTAACAATGCAAGATAGATTAGTTTAATGTCATACTATAGAACATTCCACTCACAGCATGGAGACAAGCAGGTGGGGGACTGTCCATCAGAAAAGTTGCCTTTAAATTATTGTTTGACAAAGTTGAAAGTGACCATATTAAAACCAATAAAACCCCTCGTTGATACCTTCACGTGCACAGCACACTGACCTGTATCTAAACAGAGTCTGTGAGGAGAAGCCGTCTTTCGGAGCCCGTATGAATTATGTTGCTGTCACATTGCAGAGGCGGTAAGGTGCGTCGAATGTGAAGTGCGTGGAACAAGCACGGCCGGCTGTGTTAAAAGTGATTGATGAAGCTGACACTGGCTCAGGGGTGCAATCGCGCTCTGTTTTTCTCCCTCATTATGTAAGGCTATATTTCAAATCAGGAGCGGCGGAGGAAGACACGCGCGTGCAGACAGGACACCCTTCAAATCAAAAGTTTATCGGCCCAAGCGCCAAGGAGACGGATGCACTTCAGACAGAGGATAAGGTGAGCTTTACAGCGAAGACCACTGTGCTACTCATACTCATTATATCATATGTACTGAGATAAAAACATGCACAGCTGTCCATAAAGATTGTTTTAGTTTAATTTATATTGTGCATTGAATGGCAAATGTGTGATGTTTTAATTTGTGATAGATAGATGGCGTGCAAATTTTCAGCTGGGAGAAGGGATGAATAAAAAGGTTGGAAAAGTGCAGTTAAACAATAGAACAATAAACAAGAACATTCTTTGAAAACAAATGGTGGGATGAGACATGATCTACCTTCTGTTTACAAAGACATCATCAAACCTTGATCAATTGAGAAATAAAGCCAGCCAAATGCTGATCAGGTAACTAACAGCTGTGAGGGAGAAGATAGCGGTCCAATACTTGACTAGCAGGTTAAGGTGAGGGTGAGGCAAACAGAGAGCGATTCATAACGAGGAAGGTAAACAAAGGCAGAGCGGTTTCGGGCATTACTCCTCCCTAGTGCAAGTCGAGATCAGGCTTCGCAGGCCTGTACCTTTAGATTGAAAGTGACTTCTAGATTAAACATATCAATTTCAAAACCAGTGTCACTACCTTTGAAACCTTTTCTACCATATCAGAGTGAGCTTTTGCACATTTTTGGAAACACCAGTTCAGTCAAAGGAAAATGAAAATCCAAAAAAACGTGTATGAGACAGTGACACCCTGCTTGTCTTGAATCTAATGCAAATATTTGGTTAGAACATGGCCAAACTACAGACAGAATCTCATGTTCTTATGAAACCTCTCATTCCTTATGACTTGTGTGAACTTTTTTAGCATGTGTGGAGCTAGCTCTGGCTTTGTTGCAGTACAAATCGGACATCAGACCTCAGGCCCATCCAATCGCTCTTCCTCACATTAACTGCACAGAGTTTAATCAAAGAGACATATTAATGTCCCCTCACTTATTCATGCCTCCAAGTGAAGTGCACATCCACATTGCAGCACTTGACAGTATAAAGAGCCAACAACATGGGGACGTGATTGTATTATGCTTTCAGACAGACTCTTGAAGGTGCGGAGAGAAGGGCTGAGTGGCAGGATGCTGACAGTTCAAAGTTTAGCATAGTGTGATGTGGCAGCAACCCCGAGCAAAGGCCAGCCATGCTTTACAGTTTCCCTCTCTGCATTTAATAAACACACGCAGCAACTGCTAATGCCTATGTGTTGAGACTAACATATGGAGCACAACAGTGACCGCCACCGAGGTTCTGAGAGTAAATTTCCCATTGATTTTTCAGACTTTCAGAAAAAAATTAAAAATAAAATAAAAATCATAAGCTAGGTGTTAATAAGCTTTGTCTCCCCTGTAAGTCAAAATATCTTGATTTCTACCTCCAGGACGAATGAGGGATTACATCAGCTAGTTTCAGTTGTGTTTGGGACTGAAAACAATTATCCTCCGTCATGCCTTGGAACTGTTAATACTTGAATTTTTCTAGTCTATATAAATGGGAAACTTACTTCCAAAACCCTGACGGGTCTCAAAGTGGGTGGGACTGTTGTGCTTCATTATGCTGATTCTGTCAAGTACTGGTACTATGTGCATTATAATGTATAAGATGAAATGACTCAAATATATTCAGCCACAGTGTGAAGAGAACAACTCAAACACAAGTGGAACTGCACCTCTTGCTGGTAACTGTCCAGTATATGAAGGATAAAAGGTTAAAAACCTAGCTGTCAGCGTCCAGCTCCACTTTTTTCTAACACAGAGCAGTGAAACAAAAAAGGTACAGCTTTGGAGAAGGAGATGGTCAATATTTTACAGGATTACTCAAACATGCTCAAATGAAACAAAACACCCGGTAAATTATACAGGTGCAGTCCAAACTAATCCAATCCAGTAGCACTTCTTAGGAATTATGGATTAATCTAATTTCCAATGAATGTATATTCCATAGTTGTGATTCATTTTGTCAGATTGTGAGTTGTTATCAGACAACATAAAGACATCTATCTTAAGTTTAAGGTCATGGCCTTGCGATTAGCCACTTCAGAGGTTTATCTGAGAATCCTGTGCGGCCCAAAGTTGTCCCACAGGAAATGATCAACCCAGTGGGAGACAGACAACTGGAGTTTCAAGTAAAAAGAAACTGACATTCTGTATCCCACAGTGTTTCAAGCAGTTTATTTACAAGAAGATATGTACACAGTTTGTTTGCATAGTTTTGCTATCTATCATTCAGATCCTCTTGCCCATGTTGTGGTTGTTAGTGCATCTATCTCAAGTGTCCGGGGTTTATTCCACCTCAAGCTCAAAGCAGCTGCCACAGATTATGCATGCGCCCCCTGTGGCATGTTATGGTTCTACATAATTCTGACAGAGAAAACAGCGCAGTCTGTGGCATTGACCGGTTGCTAATTTAGCCGTTAGCCGATTGGTTCCGTACATCTCAACACTCAGGAAGACAAATGCCAGAACACATGTTGCCGGAGTGTGTCTTTGAGCGGCGCATTCCTTTAATTGGGTGTGCAGGGACCCTCCTCTTCCTCCTCCGCGCCATCTCACTCTCTCCTCTGCCTCTCCGTGCGCTAACAAAAGACAGCCAGATGAAACAGACAAGCGCCAACCCGTCCCTACTTTGTGCCATTATAGAACACACAGGCGAGGGGTAAAGAGGTACGAGGCATGACATCAAGGCGAGCTTTATATAACTCCCGTTTCATTTGCGGCGTTTCATGTTTATTTTACTTACTTCAAGCCATCACCAGCTTCTGATTGACACGCGCCCTGTCATAACAACTATTATTCATCGAACATCTCATGGAATACAGTCAGCGCTTCTGGATATATTTGTCTGAGTTTAGTAAAATGTGTAAAATATCAAAAATGCTCTCCAAAGTATGTTGGCTGTCATCTCATCAACGGTGTTGATTCCAGCCTCTGCTTCCTCCGCTCGGGCCCGCTCTGAACTCCAGCAGAGGGAATACAGATCATAAAGAATAGATATTCAAAGGCTTTAACACAAAAAGTCTTCCCTCAAAGCTCGCCATGCGCTACATGCTCAAGGGCCAGGGAGGGGGCAATGTCCACACATGCAGATCACACAACCAATGTCAAAAAGACTCAAATGAAAACGTATTGTTCACTGCTTAGCCCACAAGTGCCTGTTTGCTGTGATTTGCCAGAGTGTAGACATTGAATGAAAAATTCACTTTGCACCGCCACACGATACAAAATTAACATAACCCACAGTGTGAGCAGGGCTGAAGGAGCTGAGATCGGCTCATTAAACCAAGACCAGTCGCCTCGTCAAAGGTTGGGTTCAAAACAAGGCCCTGTGATCTCTCTGTACAAGTTCACTTTGAAAAAAACTAACTCACAAGTTTAATGATGCTTGTCAAAGAGCGACTCTGATCTGACACTACCCTTCCAATCAATACTTTTAATGTTGCACTGTCAATCTGGCAATTTTCTTACTAAATGCATTTGATAATATTGAATTTGCATTAAAAATAACTTTGACCTTATTGGCCTAAACTGTTGCAGGTGTACCAAGGTGATCAGCATGAACAATAATCTCAAATAATCAGTCCACATTTACTTTTTAGAACGTTTCCTTTGTGCCACGGGTTACTCCTGTATCACCAGTCACATGAAAAGGTATTTAATTGACGGCAAACAGCTTCAACAAGTGAAGAGTAAAAAAGGAATAAAGAGAGACTCTCCTGAGGAAGTTAAGTTTGAAAAGATTTTTTTCCACAATAATCTTTATCTTCAGCGACAAAACAAGAGCTCATTCCGAGAAGTCTGCTTTTTGCAGCAGACCCCATAGTGAGGCACCAGCACCTTGTATTGATCAACACAAAGTCCCAAATAAATGAGCGCAGAATGAGAGCTCTGCTCCAGGGAGTTCAGGCAGCGGCTGCGCCATAGGCTCCCATCAATTTTAATCAGGGCCTAATGAAGAGGCTCCTCTCTGCTGGTGTCCATAACTCAGAGTGCCAGCGTGCTCCTCCACCTCAATCAAATCACTGCTCACAACTCTAATGACCTTTTCTCCATAAACAATGACTGCATTAACGCAACGCGAAAACTGTGAAACGTGAAGCGAAAAGTTAAGTGTTTCACAAAAAGAATGCACACAGGACACAAGGGACGTAATCAAGCTCTCTTCAACCAGCGAGCTAAGACAAACCATTTTGTTCTGTGTTCACAATGAGAAATCAACACAGCACAATAAGGTTCATTAGCAAAGATTCTCAGGTGCACTGTCAAAGCAACAATAATCGAATATGAAAAACTTTGAAGGGGTTCGTGCTATTACGAAAAGCAACAAAAACAGGAAATAATTTTATTTTGACTCCCCACTAAATCTATAATGTGAGTTGGTTTTGCCGGTTGTTCCAGCTCGTTTCAGAGTGTGAGGGCGCAGATTCATCACCTTCAGGGTCAGGCCTCCCTCTGAACCATGAGCCTGTCGCTGGGCAAGGTTCTGAGATACAGTTCACAGACTATAATAATGAATGCAATATCAGAAAGATTAGATTAGGACCAAATTGAGAATTTAACAAGGCCAAGATTGGGTCACACGTGTCAACAATAATACAATTTAGAATTTTTCAAAGCACCCAAGGACATTGTACAGAAACATAAGTTAACGATGCAATGCGTAATATTTCTGGTTTTCTGCTGGTCTCAATGGATATGTTATTGCTCAGTGTTGCACAGTATGGTATTAAACACATAAATGTCGATGCAAACAAGTAGGTTATACCAAAATACAGGTTAGATCTGTGGAGACAAGACCCTGCTTGCTGCAATAATGTATGTTTTTCAAAGCCATTTTGAGCAATGAAAACACAGAAATGCTTAAATGCCATACTGTGGAACATTAAAACAACATCATCTTTTCTCTCCTGTTTTATGTTTAAAGTCTCGTTGAGTAATGCTTTGTGCCAGAAAAAAGTTTGCAATATTTTCTATAAACTGTGCAAGTCATGACACATTTTCTTTACCCAACTTCTTTAGATAAATTGTGTACTTACAACCTGAGGCAAAACAAGATCCAGAGCAATCTTGCATGTCTGTTCCACCCTGTTATTTGCCGGCCAAATAAGTGCTCTTGATGAATGAGTCTGAAGACAATCACGTGAGTTAAGACATGACGGATAATATTGATCAAAGACATCAACAACCTGCTGGAGTGGAGCAAAGTCACCTTCAGCTCTCCTCCTGCCTCTCGATGTACAAGTCCTCATTGTTACTCTGCAGTGGTCTTTGTGCGGGTTGATTTTGTGTTGAAATTGTTCTGACATGGAATTGATTAAAGGCTCAAAGAGAGGAAATTCAGTGAGACAAGAACGCGCAAAACAAACTTAAAATGTATAAAACAGGTTTACTTTTTTTTCTTGACTACACTGTACTATTATTGGATAGTACCTGTAATAAAAAATTAGTCAAAAAGCTGTTTCTGAAAAATTTTCAGAAAGATTAAAAAATGAGTAAAATTAGTAGTGCTGAGATGTTAGATTTTTCACTTGTCAAATCATATCCCTTGTTTTTAGTATTGTTGCTGGATAACAGTCATGGAATTATGTATGTCGCATCTGCCGCAAATTATGCACTTCACCAAACTCATCAGAGAAAACCAAGGAAATAATAAAATGAGTATGTTTTAGTGAATGAGTAGTTTAATCTGTCATATGCACTTTCAACAGAGGACGTGCAAACACTGTCTGAATGTTGTCCTGTATCTAACAATGTGAAAGTGCTTTGTAGCTGGTTTGATTTGAGCTCATCTGTTCAGAGGTCCAGGGATAGATCCACTCCACACCTGGTCTGGGATCAGGGCGCAGCACTTTGGCCCTGCTCTCCAAAGGTCCTGTGTGCTCCGAGACATACGGCGGAGCCAGGGTTATGTAACCCACAGCCCTCACCATCTGCCCCGGACCCAGGCGCCTGCTGCCCACACCTCTGGAGCCAGCTTTCATGGTTTTAATCTACCAGTCTTCAATTAATATCATTATGAAACATAATCTGTAAATGCAACACATACTGAGGAAGACTCTGTGTATCAGGAAAACAGTGGAGATGGCATATACGTATGTGTTGTGTGTAATAGTAATGGCCAGTGTCATGTGACGGCCCAGCACAGAGCAGAACAGGAGGGACTTATTGGACAATAAATCGTAAATCATCTCACCTCACGACACAGGGAGCTGACAGAGTTCTCTCCTGTGTGGCCAGGCTCATGCTAATGCCACTCCACTGTAGATCTACTGCAGCCACAGCACTCACACTCTCTGGTCTGGAGTCTGCTGGTGCAATTCTCACTTTGTCACATTAGGAAAATCCATAGTGGCCTTGAAAGTGTGCAAGATAAACAAAGTCACTGACACGCTGTCGACAGAACGACATGAGCCTCCACCACAGACTTGCTTATGTGCTTCATTTAAGGGAGGCTTTACTGTCCTTGTAAACATACCCTCTGCATTTGACCCATGCTTGCAATGCAAATGTGGCAAACTGTCAGGAGCAGTGAGCACTACTTTGCAGCACAGGGACCCTTTTCTTGACTTTGATATTGCCTGAATCTTAGTCAGTAGGAGTATCTAGCTAGGGGAGAAGACAACAACTTTAGATTGATCTTCTTGAAGAAAACCATCCAGACCTGTACAGAACATGCATACCCCACACACAGAAAGATCTCACACATAATATTCAGACAATCCAACAGAAATGTCTTAAAACATGTCTTGAAACGTCTAAGTGGAGGTTATTATTAGACAAATGTGCAATGTCTGTGCAAATGAATCACTAAAGTGCAGAAATATCACCATATACCCTTTGAAAGATTACAACATAACTTTTATCCTTTTAATTTTCAGTGAGCTATTTTTGTAGCATTTTTAAACAATAAACAACATACTCGATATTCAAATTCTGCAAATCTTCACACCATTCATGATATTATCTACATGTCGACATATACTGTACATTCTTTACAATCTGATCATGGTGCCCTTCTTGCTGTGATGTGAGAGTGCTAACGCCATGTCACCACACTCTACCTACCTATCCGTGTTGCGGTGTGGCTGTGCATTGCAGAGGCCCGGGTGCTGCGTGGTCGTTGCTCACAGTACAAAGATGAGCCCTCTTGAGGATGGAGCTGTGTTTGATCAGCCATCAGGTGTCATCCATGTTTGCAGCGCTCCAGACAAAGCAGATTCTCTTCAAAGAACCCGCCGTGCATCTCCTCATTTAAATGGGAGCGTTTGTCTCAGTGCTGCGGTGCTGGGGCTCCTGTTGACACGGGACATTTCTGTGAGAGAAAACACACAGTTGTTCTCGGCATGGTGAGAATGTGATTAATGACCAATTTCCAGATTCTACCAAAGCAACTGCGCGGCTCTGCAAATCCTCCCTAATTACTCCACGCTTTACAGATACCTCATGTGCGAGACCACGGGGAAAGCTGGCTTAATGGTATATTTAGAATGCTCATATTTCTAAATATAATCATTTAATTCTGTTAAGCAAAATGTTATGTCTTTTCAAAGCCTACATCTGAATCAAAGACCACGAAGAAAATACTATAACCCTTGCTGTATTTAATTGCTACTGTTCTCACTCTTCAAACAAAAAATGAACTTAAAGCGCAAAAAAATGTATTCAGTCTTACTATGATATGGTAAATGTTAGTGGCTGAAGCATCGCACTGCATATCACTTGGCTCCATATGAAAAATAGTTTGCTATTTTGGAACCCCCTGGCAGCCATAGTGGATCACCACAGACCCAGAGCTCATTTATCTTTTGTCAGAGATGAAGCCAAACTAACGCCATCTCCTGAAGCTGCTAAAGAATGAGGAGGGACATAGGGAGAGTAAAAATAAACCTGGCCCAGGTAGCTCCGCACAAGTCACTCCACAAGTAATGGCTGCTGCTGAAAGTAGAACTCTCTTTGGAACTGTCTGGGCTGGTTAGCTTTAGAGGACTTGGAGAGAATGGAGATATGGTGTAATGAAAGCAATTATATTTGGTGTAAAAATGATGATAGCGTTTGGTAAAGTATAGGAAACAGGTAGCATATTTTCACTGTGTTTTGGTTATAACATTTTGCATTTTGGAGTAATGAGGTGACTGAATTCTGATCTCACAGAAAGTTCCTGGGCTGTTTACATGTCTACTTGAGTTCTAATTGAGTGCTCCTTTCCTCCCATCAGCCTAAAACATGCAGATAAACCTCCAGCTTGATACTCTTAACCCCAAACCTGGCTCAACATTTGGAGATGTTCATGGACACTCTTAGTTGATCGTCAAATGCAGTAAGTTGTGCAAGTAAAACTCTTACTTTCACAACGTCCAGCCCTTTTTAGATGGAAATTTACAACCAGAAAATGAGTCTGTACATTGGTGGATTGTAACGCCTTTAGCACTTGAGAGAGACCTAAAATTCAAAGTCAGAATCAGTTTGACCTGTTGTAGCTTGGCTTTGACATGGTTTGTATCGAAGCGTCTGTGTGTTGCTCAAAATTAGTAAGAAAAATATGGCAGTTCATTGATAATTATGATTGCAGACATTGCCCTTTTGTTTGGTCTTTGGGAGATAATCAGTGAGCTTCAAATGTCCTGAATCTCAACATCAGGATGAATAACTTGTGGTGGCAGTTACAAGAACCCCCAATTCATTTTCCCTTAAGGTATATAAAAGTGCAAAGCTCAGTTTAATTAAATGAAAAAGTTATTTTGAATTACACGTGCTTTGTATTGTTGTGTGTGGGCTTTTCTAAACTCATTTTACAAGTTTAAGGAGGAATAATGTAGTACAGACAAAGTATACCAGTGTTTTGTTTTTATTTTTGTAAGATAGTAAGACAGGGGAGGCAGTGTTAGGCCTCAATGTTATATTTTGTTGTTTATATGTGTTGTATTTGATTTAAGTTTCGTCACATTTATATTTGTGAATCTCAAAATTCTAGCCGGATTACTCAAACATGCCTGCATGGAACAAATTAGCGTCCATTTCATTTCTTTATTTTTATTAAAAAACAACAACAACAATGTAATCAGCTCAAAAAGTCCATTGAACATCCAGTTGCCTGAGCCGATGATGATAATCTCACAGTCCGACCAGAGCAGCTCTTCTCACAGTATATCGCCCAGATGCCGTGAATAAAGCAGTTTAAAAGTACATCTCCCCATTTACCTGTGGTGCCCCAGATATACAAAAATATAGCCACAAGCAACAACCGTCTTTGAGTTTGCTGCTTTTCACAGAGTTTTTTATCGCTCTGTTGACTTCGAAATGTCCATGTCAAAAAAATGAATACAGAGACATTTACAAAGCGAGACCTTGGAATGATACAGTTACATATGTCTGTACTTGATAGGTATTTAACCATAAACTTGTTATAGGGTTGAAGGGAAAAGTAACATGTGTTTTAATGTATTTCGGCTGTTTAACTCCACTCATATTTAAGCCCACAACAATTCCCTTTTGTATCCCTTGGAATTAGAGTTATATGCAAAGTGTAATTTAAGCCTTTTTTTTCTTTACAGTACAAGCAGAGACACAGTTGTTAGTAGTAAAAATACATTTGCATTACAATTAGATTGATTTTTTGTTTGAATAAAGTAGAAAAAATATATGTTGTAATAAAAACAGAATTACAAAAATACATTTAATAAAGGAACAACTTTATCACACTTATTATATGGCTTTACAATACTAAATAATAAATATACACGTTTAACTTGATGAGTGATGAGCTGTGGAGGTCCCTTGTGTCTGAACCATTGGCCCACATACTGTACCATTACTGGCCCATACTGTACATTCCCTCATCTTTCTGTGAGACAGTGAGAAAAGCCAGACTCCTCTCAATGAGCCAGCTCACTGATCCATGTGTGACCCTGATGTTTTCACTTACACACACAGTGAGTCCTGAACACCTCAGAGGAACAGCCTCCACAGAGCACAGTGAGATTGACTGTACACCTGATAGACTCCGCTGATGCCTAACCTCGGCCTGGAGATGGAGACCTGATCAAGTATCCGGAACCAACCCATTTCAAATGACTAACAACACAACAAAGTGGGCTGCATAAACCAACACATGAACATAAACATTGGTATCTGAGAGTTAAAGTCCACACTATGCTTAATCATCTTATCAAATGTGCTTTTAATCATGGTGCTGTGGGTTTTAAAATCATGACATGTAAAAATCATATGATGTAGTACTCAGTTTCTTCTTTTATTTGCTGAAACCCCCTTCTATAGTGCCTGATGGTAATAGTCATTATGCTTCAGTCCTCACCATTGAAAAAATTATAGGGTGAGCACACCAGTGCACATAAAAAAAAGTTAGATGTATGTATGGATTTTTGTAACATATTAAATATTCTGGAAAGACATGATATGAACTACCAGGCAAGATTAAAGTCATCAGAGTTGCAGTTTGTGGTCTGAGTGAAGTTGGTTGTTATATTTTACATAAAATGTTACATCTTTGCACTTTTGCCCAACAAAAGTCAAGCATTCAAAACAATGCTAACAGAAAGAATAGTCACGGGACACGGACCAATTTAGCAGACGTCTTCAGCAGTGTGATACAAGAGTTGTCCTTTTGTGAGGATGAATCTTATTTTTAACGAAGATCCTGCATTTAAAACACGAGCTAACATTTCCTGCACTGCTCGTGTTAATTATAAAAGTGCTGAAACAGAGCGTAAGCATTGTTTCATCCTGCTCTGCGATTATCCCTCGCACACATAATTCTTCTGCAGTGGAAGATTTCATCACATCTGCATGACTTTGATCTTCATGACTCCCTTTAATCAACCCAAGAAACGTCTTCATTGTTGCGGGCCTCGGCCAGACAGCACTGGGAGACGTATTCTAAGTTTATCTTCGGCAAATAGTAGAGCCTTTAATATTTTGCTCTCTAAAATATTTCTTTCCCGTTGCACTGGGCCCATTTGGCATTATTTGCTGCTGGGCATGACTTCTTAATGGAATCGGAATTCCAATTTGACTCCCGCGCTTAGCAGCCTTAATTTGCAGACAGCCTGTCCGCGGCCTTGGAAAGTGTGGAGCGGTAATTTGAGCAGACCCCTCTAGCATTATCACTGCTCCATAAAGAATAATTCCTGTTAAGTTTTTTCTTTGAAGGCTAAAATTAATAAAAGCGTGTATTTTTACATCTATTGCACATAAGTATAATTGTCTGGTGATATTGTGTGATGTCCTTGGAGCGGGTTCAGCCTTTTGCATAGTTCCCTCCTGCTGATTGGTCAAGGTAAGGGTCAGGAGCGGCATGTAGGGGCCGGGGTTGGTGGAGATGGGTGCACTTGCTCAAGGACACTTCCACAGGATGAATGTGTGGTGTCACAGGGGCTCGAACTCACACCTTTTGGTTGAAGGACAGTCCAAACCATCCAACTTTTGATACGCACAGACCCGCAGACAGACATGAGCACATGAAGCTCAACTGTGGCTCTGGGAAGTGCATTAATAATAAACGAACTACGAGGGAACTGACTTAAAGCTGTGTCTAATAGAGAGTGTAATTACTGGAACATAAAGGGCCAAAGTGCCTCATCATGTTCTGTGGACACAAGCTGACGATTACCTTTTCAGCCCTTTTAATGTGGACATGATTTGTGAAGACGGAGTTATCATTCAAGAATTGTGCAAATACAATTTAAGTATTTTACAATTATTTTGATTAGCGATGATAGATTCATTAAAGATTATGTGTTTTTTTTATCTGCTACCACCCTTGTCCTGAGGATTGTACCCACTTCAGTCAAACTGCTCTGACATGGAGTCTTCCAGAGTCTAACCAGTCCTCCTGTTTACTGCTGCTCAAAGACTACTCATTGTGGTTAAATTGCCCTTAGTGGATAAATGCATTTTGATTGATTGATTGATTTCGATAAAATTGAATCTATTGGCTTTGTTGCTCCACCTTTGAAGCCAGGATGCCCTAAAAAAAAGATTCTAAATCCCAGTGGGACTGTATAAATAAAGGTCAATAGAACAGCAGACCAGCTCCAGTCACTAACAGAGTTAATCACACCACACTGTGACAGTTCTGCTCTCAATCCATTGGGGTTTGAGTCACACTAAAAATAATATAAAAACATGTTGTCAATTAAAATGTAAAGTTCTGGCGTTTGATCCAGCGTTTTACTGACAGAAATAGCCCTGTCCACTAGAGCTTCATGTGTCCTTCCTTTCACTTTTCTCTGGTGTAACCTGTAGAAAAAAATCAGCTTGTTGTTCTCTCTTGGCTCCCTTCATCGCTCCCTGAGAGCTGCAACCTTCTCGGCTCCAACTCATTCATCAACAGCCACTCACTTTCATTCATGCGCCTCAGCAACACCAGCATAAAGTGACTTTACTTTATTTACATGGGAGTTTAATACTTTGTCCTAGTGAACACCCCATTGGTGCAGTGATAATGTCAGTCTCCTGAGAGCATGAGCATTCCAGACCTGAACTCAACCCAGTAAAACAACATAATAGAAAAAGGCAGTTCCAAATTCAATTCATGCTCCGCTCTCGGTGTCTGGCAGGCACGGTTCATTCTGTCGTTGAACTCAGTGATTTCCAAAACAGGGACGTAATGAACACAGTTGCCTCTGAGGCAGACCTCTGAGGCCCTGTTCATTGCTCTGGTTAGTAAACTAAACTGCTGTAAATTCTATAAAAGTTATTAAGAATGAGCAGCAGTGGACTTCTCTGCAGAGGCCTCACATTTGCTGAGTAGAAAACTCCACTAAAACACAGATAATGAGCGGGCACAGCCAAAGCTCATTAAAGGAGAGGGATGGGCAGAGGAACTGAACGCACTCACCTCATACTCACGAGCAGAGAGACGAGACGGCAGTGAAAATATTTGAACAACCTATTCAAACAGCTTGTGGATTGTACTGGAGGCGCACGACCAGAGAGCAGTTGTTGAGAATGGCCAATGAGGAGATGGAAGACTCGCTGGGTTTTTGTCATGAGCTGCCAAAATGGCTTTGATTTACTGAGGGACTTATTGATAATTAATTGTATCATCTGTTTCCTGCCTGGTTCACGCCAAGAAAAGCCCAACCGGAGCTGGTCTTCTGAGGCCCGGGCGCTCTCAGCAGCAGAGTTTGGACCGAGCAGAGCCGGGGACACAGATGGCTCTCACACCTTTCACACTGTCACACAGGAGGGACAGTTCACAACTCCTCATCTTCAAACAAACAATGGATTACTTCTCTGAATCTATTATAAAGAATAGAGTGGCTGGTTAAACTGCAGTTGAATTGTTTCACAAAGCATTCACATTTGGACAGAGCTAAAGAATGCATAACTTATTCGAGTGGGATGAAATCATGACAAGATATTCTCCTGTAAATTTTTATTTGTCAGAAACATGTGTGGTGTGTTGGTTTGTTCTCTTGATGACCCGCATGAAGCATTAAACATTAAAACTTTTTGAGTGGAGTTGACTGATATAACTGCAGAATGTTTTAAGCATTGGCATCGCACTTGAATTCACAAATTATGTATTTGGGCCTCAAAACTCCTGCCATGGATACAACAAATGTACAATAAATGTACAAAATTAAGGACTGGATCATTCGCAAAATATACAGACTTTATTTGACAATGGAAAAAATAGGATGACAATGCTGTCGAAAAAAAAAAAAAAAAAAACACAAGAAAAAATAAATAAATAAACAAAGAAAAATGTCAGAATTTCCCATGGTTCAGATGGATGTGATTGACAGGCACATTAGCCAATCAGAGAAACACATGGTCGTCGAAATATCTGCATCTAAAGAAACATGTTGGATTACAAAAAGAAAACAAAAAAGTCATACAGACTGAAGAACATTGACAACTTGTGCAAGAACTCAATGACGTTAATCTGAGTTTAGAGAAGCATGATGATCAATGAAGAAGGATTTTAGTATTCATTTAGCAGGCAATTAAGGAACCAAACTAAAAATAACAGTTTTGTATTGTGCAAGCATTTGAGAGTTTGTGAGAGCACGGACTGTGTAACTAAATGTTCAAACTCTCCAACAGAAGAAATCAGTAAATGGAAGTTGAAGAGTTTGTGTCTGATAACTAATACCAAAAATGCATATTCAGAACACAAATATTTATACGGTATCTAGTAACATTTATTTCATGTGTTGGAATTTAGAATACATTCATTTCCCTATAAACTCAAAGGAATATATGGCAGAACTTCGTGCAATTTTGAATTCAAACTGCACAGCGGAAAGTAAAAACATCTTTTGGCTAATGCATGTTTTTCTCCCCTTCTCTAATTAGAGATAAATTAATGCATAACAGGCAGTGCAACAACATAAAGCTGTTTTATTCCCCTGTTGCATGTTTACCCCATAATATACAGCAACTTTACATGAAAGTTTAAGTGTTGAATACTTTGATTGGACCATGTAATGGAACACTTGAACACATGGGTTAGGGTTAAAAGTGTTCTTCCCGTCACTGCTGCTATCATACCCCCTTTAGGTTATATAAATACATTTGTTATCAGATTCCGGCTCACTCCGCTGTAGCAGCCTGTGTCTGTCATACTTCACAAAGCTCTCTTCCACTTCTCCACAGAGCGGCCACCATTTACAGCCTGCTACAGCCACATACGCAACATACTTTGAGCTCAATAATTCATAATCTTGGGGGTCTGCTGAATTATTGAAGTGAACTTGGAGGCCTCTCCGCGCGGCACAGCTCCGTGTGGAGCTGATGGATCAGTGAGTTACAAGGGAGACACTGTTCTGGTGCTAAGTTGTTTCTGTTTCTGTGCATTCATTGATGAATAATTTAGCAACGCTTTCTGATTGTGACCACCCTTTCTCTCTGCTCGATTAATGGTTATTATGTTTTGCATTTCTTGCTCCACCCGTCACCAATAATGGAAAATAAAATGTTAATCAGAATATCCATACATTTGCTTGTTATGATGTTATATAAATGTATCTATGTTTTGCCTGTACTCACTTATTTTGTGGTACTGTGGATAAGTGCGAGCTGCAGATGCAGTGAAATTCTACTTCTGTCAATAACTGTCCAGTAAAAGTGACACATTTTGATGTACAGTGAGAAAAGTACAACTTGTAACAGTATCATATATCTGTTTGCTAAATGGAGTGATTCCTAAAGCCTTGGACAAAGAAAAACATACATTAGTTGTTGAGTTTATAAAAGAAATTAAAGAATTTAATCTTTTCCCCAAGCCTCAAAATGTTATATTGAAATGCTCAGGATATACAGTATATCATCTACAAACCTAGATAAGATTATTCCTGTTTGTTTCTAATCTGTGCCGTATCAACTCAAGGATAACCAATAAACAGCAACTTAAAACTGAATCTCGGTGTGCTGGTACCAACTCGTATTATACAGGAAACTTTTCTCTGGAGTATTCAGGCTCCGCCCTCCTCCTGCCCAGTCACACCTATTCACACTCGTCCCATCACAGTGGCCCACAGCGTGTACCTGGCAACACAACAGCACCTTGCCAAACAAGATTTATACCTGGAGTTTGACCTATTTGAGATCGCTTGGCTATTACGGACTGTGGGGTTCAGTGGTTTAGAGGAAGGGCATTGTGGTCCAACTCAGATGTCTCACAATCTCTCTGGGCTTCAATGAGCTTGTCATTGATGGTTAACAAGAGGTAAAGAATAATTATAATAATTTGCAATTGTACTGTCAGCCTTTGAGTTAGGTATAGTATCGCTTATCAGTCCTTGGAGACATTTGCATTTGACCCATCCTTTAACCGTCGTAAAGCTGTCAGGAGCAGTGAGTTTAGGACACATCTCCAGATCTTGAGCTAAGCTTGGTCAGGACCTTAGCTGGGGGATTTTACCTATGGCACATGTTTAGGGTTAATGGCTGAATCCGGAATTCTTGGAGGAAACCCAGAGATGGGGAGAACATGCAAACCCCACATGGAAAGGCCCAGGAGACAAACCTTTTTTGCTGCTAAGCCGCCCATTCATTTCAAATAAAAGTGTCTGAGTCTAACTATTATATTTGAGTAAAAGTACTGGTAAAGTGCCACATTTAGAGTCTTCAAACTAAATGTATATTTGTGTTGTCCCATAGGCCATCACAAGACCTGACAGTTCATTACAGAAATGACTGATCTGATAAAAGGGATTTTGAAATGAATCAGACAAGAAAGTGGATAAATGTCCAGCTGTAAAGTGAAAGCAAAGGAATCCTTTGTCCTCACCTTTCTTACCATGGAGATTTGCTTTATAAATTAGACATAAAAAACAAAACTGGCAAGAATATTTTGATATTTCTTCTTGTTTTTTAAGTAAGTTGATGTGGGTTAATAAGCTTCAGTCTGAGCGCTTTCAGTCACCTCTTCAGGGTGTTGTAGACTTTACCTTAAATATTTGATGAGATTGATTGAAATAAAGTCAACTAATTCCTCCGGTATAGTTCTAGTAAGACCAAACAGCAGCTGAACATTGATCCAGAAATGAAACAGATGCTTAGTTTTATGACAAATATAAAGCTCCGCAACAAAGGAAAGACCAAAAATATATTCATTCTCACTCCAAAAGTTTGTGACATTTTTTTGTTTAGTTCATACATATTTTGCACAAACATTCTTTTCTGGAGCCACCATACCAACAGCACAGGTAAATCATGTGGCGCTGAACCTAAAATAAGTTGCTGGCTGTGGGACGAGGCGCAGGGGGATGGCGGAGCGCTGGCTAATTTGCATGATAGAATAACCTTCTCCGTGTTTGTGAGTGTAAGAGCTAATATATTCAGTGTATCTGTGGTCATGCTCCTCAGCTCCCAGCGCCCAGAGACCGCCGTTAAATCACCTCACTGGGGGAATGAGTCGCAGCAATGGAAGAAAAAAGAGCATCGCGTGGATCTAATGAACTCCACAGAGAATAAACACGCCTTTGAATACAGCTCTAATCACACATTAAGTGCTTGTTTCCGTCGTACCTTCAGAGCGCAGGAGGCGTGGAGGTGCAGGTGGGAGACGCTTCTTTAACTTCTCTGAGGGAGTCATGCTGTTGTGTGGTAAAAGTACTGACGATTCAAATTTAAGTAATCAATAATAACAATAAAAAATTGTTTCAAAGCGTTCTATTTATGAAATGACATAATGCACTCTGTCATTTCAACTTAGAGAGACCCACATGAAGACAGTAAATGTTAGAGGATAAAGACATTTTAAAATTTTGAATAAAAACTGGAAAGAATATTTAACTTAAAACAAGTTGGCTGAGAGTAGTCGAGCAGCAGAGGTAGCTTGCACAGGTGAGGCGAATCTTCCAGGCTGAACCTTCACTATAGCTTACCATAAAATTTGGACCATAAGCCGCTACTTTTTCAACATAAATTAAACCCTGCGGCCTATACAGCGATGCGGCTCTAAGGGCGCTCTCACAGGAAGCACAAGAGTTCGACAGACCGGTGAAAGAGAGGAATACGCAAGTTTGATTGTGTTTTGAACCATCAGTTTGCATCATGCGCACACCATCATCACAGACGAACAGACGAAGAAATGCATATGATGCAGCTTTTAAGTTAAAAGTAATGCGATGAGGCAGCCAAAGAAGGAAATAGAGCTGTTGCACGTGAGCTTGTCATCAATGAATCGATGGTGAGACGTCGGAGTCGGCCGAGTGAAGAACGGACTCAGTGCACTGCAGTGTTACAGGTACTGTTTGGAAAAAGGCCCGAGTTAAATTAAATCTTTGCGTGTTCCATCCTACTGTGTAAATGTCTCCTGTTACAACGTGGACACCTGCGGCTTACAGACCGGTGCAGCCTAAATGTGTACAAAGTTGTTTTTCTTTGTAAATATGGCTGGTGCGGCTTATACTCAGGTGCGCTCAATAGTCCGAATTTTACAGTCATTTTTCTTAAGGAGACAAGCAGCTTTGCCTGGAATGCTCCACAGTATAGCATTAAACACATCTAGTTCTATGGAAACAAGCGGTTGACGCCAAGTTTTGCCTTTCATCCAGGATATTTTATTTGAAGAAAAAGTTGAGATCTTACACTGTACCAAGGTTATTAGTTTGTTTTTTGACCTGCACCATCAGGTGTTATAATGTTCCCTTCAATGGAAGTACGGCCAGACAACACTATCACAATGTGTTGAGTGTTCGGGTCCTGCATTGATGGTTTAAAAAAAAAAAAAACTCTCAGGCCACTTCAACTATTCTACAACAAAAGATAATATATGCAGCATATCCTCATATAATCTTTTTCCATTATTCTTTTTGAGAATAATTGACGGAGATTTGACACACAAAAGTTTTCAGTTTTGGCAGTCTGGACATTTTCCCTCAAATCTTCTCAAATAAACATTTGAGAAGGGCTTGATGTCCAATTTTGCAGCATGCAGATAGCCTTCCACTTGTCCTTGTCTAATTTTTTAGTTCAATATTATATATTTTATAACAGAATAAATGTTAAATTAGTGTTTATGTAATTATGTATTAGTGTTTATGTATCCCTTTGGTAATGGAGGGAATGTCCATAACAGCACATTGGATCATTGGGTTTTGCTTATTGTTAACATCAATAATGTAATAATTTCTGCGAGTGTCCGTGTCCACTGAGGAGAGAGACTTTAACTTGCACAAACCAATCCCTGTTCTATAGGGATAACAGGTGGTGTATGTTCTGATTTACATGTTGCAGCTGAGCTTGGTTTGTCCAGACTGTATCTCCAGGAGTTGAGGGTGCACAGACATCACCCGCACCAGTTAGCTGTTTACCTGCCCGTTCCAAACCAGGCCGCAGGCCCATGAAGCTGCCACGCTGAAGAATCCTACAGGACAGAGACTGGGCCGAGTTTTTCTTTGTGAATAATCCCAGTGCGCTCCTTTGAAGGAGTTCTTACAGCAGGAAGGTGGAGAGGGCACAATTTAATCAATACAGGAAAACAAGGCGCTGGGGGGACGTGCGCAGCCTGCACTGTGGATGAAGATTAAACACCTCTGTCTCAGGCACGCTCAGCTCTTGTCACAAAGCCTGGCTAACTTCAAATCCATCTATCACAGCAGTATCAAACTGTGTTTTTCTAACAAAGCAATGTTAGATGACATGTATTCTCCCCTTCAGCTGTAGGTGAGCCAGTGGATCATAAATCATCGCAGACAAAGCTCAGCTTGACCTCTAAACGCTTGTATATCAGCCCATTCTGATTCAGCGGGGATGTCTGCTGGCCTCAATAGTACACTTATTTTAGTGGAGCTTTGAACAATGTAGACTTAATCCCTGTGGGCTGCCACTGCATAATAAACAATCTTTGGTTTTGTCCACATAGCGCTGCCTTTTCTCTTCATACGCATAAAACAAGAATATGCTGCAATATTAAACACAAACCCACTGCAGCTTTGAAACTTAGTATTGATTTAAGTCTTCAACAAAATATGTCGACAGTATTGAGCCATTGCAATAATACAAAAGAATGAATTCAAAAATCCATATTAACAACACAATTCCCCTAATTGAATCACAAAAATGTAGCTATAGAAACCAATAACAGAATTAAGTATTATGTCTTGAGAATTTATGTCAGAGATCTGCTTTAAGTACAAATTGTATTAAATGGCTTGTTCATTATGCTGCCTGCATTGGTTTCTGAGGTGAGATAATTTGGGTAGTACAAAGGTGGGCATGTTCACACATCCTGAAACAGAACGACTTGAAAGCATTTCTGAGATGGAGTCTTTCTGAACACTTTTCAGCTCTTGGACACATAAGAGAAGACATTTGCAAACCTCTGGGAGAACTCTCACTTGTGGCAAATCCATTCTGTCCTCTCGTCTTGCACTTACATAAGGCCACAGCAGAGCCTCAAAGCTGAATAGTAATGCTTGTCTTTCCTGCCTCTCCCAGCTTTATACCTGTCAAAGAGACATATACAACACGCAAGTCGAACTTTCAATGCACAGATACAGGTGCTGTCAGAATAGAGACAACTGCAGGGCTTTTTGGCTCTGGTGTGTATGTACTATTGGCAGTGTTAGTGCTCTCGCCTCACAGCAAGATTGCAGGTTCGATTCCTCGACTGGGTGAAGCTTTTCTGTCTATTGTGGAGTTTGAATGTTCTTCTTGTGTCTGCTTTCCTCCAGGTACTTTGGTTTCCCTGTAAAAAACACGCAGTTTACTGTGTTCTTCAGGTTGGTGGGTTTGGGGAAATATATTTTGGGGATAGACGTGAGTGCATTCATTAATTTAATGCCACCTGGGCAAACAACAGTACCCTGGATCTGAGCTGGAAATCTGGGATTTGAGCCTCAGAATAACAAAATTCTCGTGGTGATAATTATTTGTTTTACTTAAGTTTCTCAAACAGTCAAGTTAAGCAATAACACAATTTCCACTGTGAAGACAAACTAAAACTATGAGCTCTTTCCTCATAATTAAGGTTCAATCAGTCCGGTGAGAGCTACACATTGCCCTTCTGTGAACACACGATGACAATCAACAAATCAACGTCCTTTAGAGGAAGTAGCTTCAAAATGGAGCAGCGCTGCAAATAAAACCTGTCTGGAGTGAGTTTCAGAGGTGGAGGAGAGCGAGCCGAGGTGTGCCCGTATTGAGTTTGTGGCCCTGCAGCTGGAGGCAGAGTGATAAATCCAGTGGTATCAGACAGGCCCAGGCCAGTGGCAGATAAATGGGGCGGCCCGTGCCCCGGCTCAGACGCACCCCTGTGGATGCACTCTCCCGCTCTGGCCCTGGGAGGCTGGAGCAGTGCTGCAGGATATGAGCCGGCTAAATGAAACACTAATGCACCGCGCTTCCCATCAGAAATTTCCATAATTCATTTCCACACGTTTCCTTGAGAGCACACTGTGGGATTTGAGGAGGGGCAGGGAATCCAAATGCAGCAGCTGTGAAAGAAAGTGATGGGTCCAGGGCCGCGCTGCATGTGAGAGCCACCTGACCTTACAGGTGTTCTGCTATCTTTAAACTCCTTCATTTGCACCACGTCTTATAAACTTTTATTTTGTTCAATCTGTCTATTGGAATGATGAAGTTGTCCAAAATGTGTTCCTACATGATAACACTTGCACTGTATAATACAATTTCATAAAATTTGGAAATAAAAAAATAAATATGTAACCTGTTACAGGAAAAATA
This sequence comes from Rhinogobius similis, assembly GCA_019453435.1. NCBI lineage: Eukaryota > Metazoa > Chordata > Actinopteri > Gobiiformes > Gobiidae > Rhinogobius > Rhinogobius similis. The sequence goes on from CM033628.1 coordinate 16,990,516, forward strand.
CAATAAATGGTTAAATTAACATGGTGAAAAGAAACACAAGAACTACACATTTTAGAGCACAAATCAGATAAAAAATATACAGCATAAGAAATTACCTTGTAAAAATAATCTTTCATTATGAATTTCATGACACGCTGGTGTAAAAGTGACGACAAACCACGCAGTTTTAACTGAAAATCAGCTGGAAGTGGAATATATTTGGTGATTTACTGAGAAAACTTAAATAATCAATGCATAATCATGTCATCATCAGTCACCAATTCTAATTTAATAATAATGAATAGCTAATAGTTATCTTAATAGGCTGCAATAGGCTACTATATTAACACAGAGGTTGGAGTTTTCAAAATGAATTGCACTGTACACCAAAATCTGATAATTTTCTGTATTCTGGAGTTGTTGGATTATAGAAATGGTAAACAACACTTGATGCAAATAATCAATTTTCATCTGGATGTTTTACACCTGAGCCTTCTTTAATTAACTGACACTTGTACAGCAGGAATTGTACATGATCAGATTTGTGATGTGCATGTAAAACAAGGCAATGATCAGATCTAATTATTGTGTTATCTGATTCCTCTAGTTACCTGGTGTAAATGTGGCCATTGACTCAGAGTGAGCAGGTGTGACAATGGCCCTACAGCTTCCCCTGCCTTCACCTGCCGTTGTGAGTCTCTGAGCTACACACGCTCCCTCTGTTTCAGTGGGCAGCCTAATCCATCTTGGTATATGTTTAAAAAATGACAGGACAGGACTCTAAAATGTTGCTTTTAGAATGTTTTTGGTGGTCATCCTTGTCTGAGTTTCATCACCATCATCTCTTTTACATTTACAGTGGCCTGCTTTGAACACAATGAAGGACATCATCTATCAGTGAGGGATACCCAAATGGCAGCAGCCGTGACTGCGTTGCCAGATGAGAAGGTATAGCACGTGTTTATGTTCCTCCACTCTGAGGACAGGGAACAAGCAAAGAATACATCTGCAATAGGCATTTTGTTTAATTCTTCGTGATAAAACTTAAAAACCAGTGATTATTTTGTCAAACAAGAGAACAAAACCCACCCCCCTGTTTTGGAGTGGCGTGTTGACTATCACTGACCAGGATCAAAAGGAACGCATATGTTACGAAATCTAAAATAAAATTGAATTATTTGCTATTGAGGGAAACAGGTTCAAGTCCCAGTATGAGTTTCAATTTGTTGGTACTCAATAAAACTGTAGCCATTACTTCTGATCCCACATTTTCATCTTGTGCTAGAACTAAACAAGAGCTATTGAACACTGTGTACTTTTGATGCTGCTCCCAAATCATTTTACATGCATTTTTAAACTTTCCCAAAGCATCAGTGAAACATTGTAAAAGCTAAGTCTTACTTGCTTTCCTTAGAGCAGCACTGAGGCCTGACCAGTGGCGTTGGACCAGTGTTATGGTGTGTTTAGCACACAGAGAATGTGGGGACACCAGGTGCTGTGGAGCGCTCCTGTTGTGTGATGAATTGGTTGACTAAAGTGGGTATTCATCCAAAAGCACCTCGTCGGCAGTCTGTGATTGCTAAAGCTGACAGAGGAGGAGAAATGGCATGTTTGCATAACATACAATCCATCAGCCATTTGTGAAAGATTATAGCACACATCAGTCTCTATAGTGTCACTGACAGACAGAGAGGAAATCATGGAATCAGAAGTTTATAAACTGGATGTGGACAGTCAGGTTTACACAATCTACAGCTGCTGTACACTGTTCCGCCAATAACAAAAACAAGAAACTGGCCAACTTCATGCAAAGGATCCAGAGAACATTTTTTTCTATGTAGACCTGTTCGAAAGGTCAATGTGTGGCAGTGTGGACTTGCAGGTAGCAATCAACAGATGGCTCCAGCCCTTTAAATATAAAAGGCACCTTTCTCTTGTTGTCCTCTCTGCTGCTTTTCGTCTGAATCATGTCTAGCTTGTGGCCTATGCTCTCTTCTCCGTGTGGACAGGTATATCTAATTTATCTTGTTTAAATTTGTTTACAAAGCCTACTGTTAGCTCCTTTGTGTCTTGTGGGTGGTTCAGAGCAACAAAGATCTTGAAGAGCCAGAGTCGTCGTTGCGGCTGGTGGTCTAGTCAGATCCCAGGTTGGATCCTTTAAAGCTATTTTGTGCAAAAGTATAGCCTGTCATGTGACATAATATCAAGAGTAAATGATGTGATATGTTTCTAACATTGGCAAACATAGTAAATCTAATCTCTTTATCTTTGCAAACTGCTTTATGTTAACTGTTTCGGTCATAGGGCTGGCCCATTAAAGCTGTTGTAAAGTCCGTAAATCATTGCCAGACTCGTTCTGAGCATTTTTGCCACTATTCACACGCCTGCATTTGTTTACCTCACCTATGTAATTCTCTTTGTAGCCAGAAGATCGAGAATTACATTTTATGAACCATAATGCCACCCTGCTCTTGTCACACATGGAAAGGCCACATTTTGTTTGGCCTCATTGCCGATGTACAAGCCAGAGCCAGGGCCTCTGAAGTCTCAGTGCCTTCACGGCCCTCTGTGACTTCCCATTTTTCAGTAGCTTCTCAAGTCTCTGAGCAGTCATTTAACTAACAAAAGCACAACCTGTTTCAGAGGTCCACGGTGCACCCAAAAGCATGCATGCTCTCATTAATCTCGTACAGCTAAGATGAACAAACCTGAATAAAGCATATTATACAAACTTGAAAGTTGGACTATTCACCTTATTCTGTAAATTCCCGTGGGCACCGCCATCTTTAGTTCACATGGGGCAGACGACCCCAACAGAAAATAAGTTCCACACGGACTACAAAGCCGTTTTCAGGCTGCCCAGAAAATCTGTGCATTGCTGACTTGCTGTTGCACGTGTTCATTAAACACTTTACACAAATCAATCTACTTTATATAATATTTTAGCGGCGAGACTTTTCCCTTGTTCACCACTTGCTTGACGGGAGTTCTCGCTGAACTGGAAGTGCCTTTACCACAGGAGTGCAGATCTGAGGGAAAAAAAAGGCCAAAGTGGACAGGGCGGAATAGGGTGAATACACAAAATCTTTTTCTTTTTTCTTTGCTGCTTATTATAGATGTATTTTACAATTTTAGTGTAAGCTTCTGTTCAAGAGGCATGAGACATCACGCATCTGGACCAAAACCCGCCCTCAGTCCCCTTCACTCTCCTTTAGTCCCTCAGGCTCAGTTTACTTTAACATCTCTGTTTGACCTGTGATTGTGGGCAAAGTTTTGGTGTTTAGTCACGCTTAAGTTGGAACAAGCAGCTATGTGAAACCACTGTTATAATATCACCTTATAATTTCATGTGTATGACCACATTTTGGACATTTACTGTAAAAGAGCCTTCCTTTTACTGTCCTAATTCTTCTCATATTTTTGAGAACAATATAATAATTTTAACAATAACTTTACAGAACAGAGAAAATACCTTCAACGTAGGCCTCAAAGTGTTGCTTCTTCTAATCAATGCAAGTTAAATGGTACATTAAATAGTCTGTAATAGCATAGTGGGACTTAATACTGTATAACAATGTTGACACCTTTACAGCATTTAAAGAGACAATTTCTAGTAGATTTATGAACTTTTACGTTCGTCCAACGTAAAGAATTCCCTGCTCAGCCACACCATAAAGCATTTTGAGACTGTCCACTGGTTCTATTTGCTTTCGTATTTTGCCGGACAGACACGTCCATTTCTATGTCCCATTGTCTAGAAAAGCTTCCTAATAGCCTTTTTGCCAGACAGGTAAGAGCAGGACAAAAGAGCAGCAATTCTCTGGGGGAGCTGGTGCCCGAGGTGCGACACAGGTGGATGGTCACGGCAAAGATTTATACTGTGTACGGAGTAAAGAACGGAAGAAAAATGGCTACTGGTGGAGCGTCTCAGTGAAGCCAGTGAAACAGCTGTTCACCGAGAAAGGAAGTGGTCAGGTACGACAGGCCCGCAAATAACCATTCTGCGCCCATCTGCTGACCTGGGACTGCAGGGCCCCCGGCTCCGGCCCCGTATGGAGGGGCCCCAGGGCAGAGCGGGCTGCTGACACTGCCACATGCTCCTGTTCTGTCACCAGCACTGAAGCTCTCCTCCACTCGCACTCGTTCACTCTCCATGGAACTCAAACAGGCTCTTCAGGGAATGTCTTTAAGTGTAACGCACAATACTTTCCCCAAACTTTTGTGATCATTTTTCATAAAATATCAGCCTGACCCCCTCCGTTTTTGTGGGGACGATAAATCAAGTCTTTCCAGGATTGATTTAAAACTTAATATTAAAAGTTGTGGCCAGGTCATGTTTGTGAATGAGAACTTTCCACACGGTTTATTATTTTTGATTATCTGACAAATTTTGCAGTTTAAAAGGGGGAATATTATGACATTTAATCATGTTATAATGATATTCCCTACACCATGAGCACTGGCAAACGTGTATTTATACATGTTTAAGTAATGTTTAAGTGCCCTGCATTCAAGGCTTGAGTGCACTCACAAAGTTTACAACCTACTCCTATATCTCTGCCAACTGCCCTGTATTTACTTGTAATTTTTCAAAATATTCAGATTCCAGATCATTAAAGTTGGCTTAAAATATATATATATATATATATATATATTTATTATTATTATTTATTTTATTTTAGACAATAAAAACAAAAAGAAAACCAGGTATGCATTTTAAACAGGAAGGCAATGAACTTGTTTCAATGTTTAAGCCTTTTTAGATCAATACTCTAAGCATAATGAGTCTTCGTTAAAGCCTGACAAAGACATGGCTTAGATGGTGTGATGTGTTGGTAACCTGGAAGTTTAATGGTTCAACCCCAACAAACTTTTATTGTCTCCTTGAGCAAAACACTTTATATGCCAATAAGATTGAATGTGTTGTGTGGTGATACAGTGTAATGAAACCCATTAGTTGATACATATAGGCTTTATTGGGGTTGCAAAATCTAGTTTATTTTCAGTTTCCGATTCGTTTTAGGTTGTTTTGATTGTTGATACCATATGTCCATCAAATTGAAACTGGGAATCTAAATAACATAAACGAAACAATAAAACAAATCCCCACATCACAGTCTAAATGCATATACTGTAATTGTACAAAGGAAACAGTTGTATATTGTGAAAATGCTGATACTTCTGTTTAGAGAGCAGCAGTCATCCATATCCGCTGCTCACCCGACATCTATTAACATGCAGCGCAGAGCCAAAGTCAACAGTGCACAAAAACTTCCTCGAAACCTTTGTAATCCCTGAGATAAAGTGATGCTTCTCTAACTTTTTAAGTATGAGTTCATTAAACACTGCAAGAAAGTTTCCTGCTAAAATGACCAACAACAGGGATCAGGGGCCAGACTGGCTGCGACTGCCACCTCGGCTAATTCCACTCATTAATTTGGTGACTAATGGCAGTGTGGGATGGCATTTTAATGTAAGGTAGTACTCCAGCACATTTATCATATTAAGGAGCGTATCAGTGATTTCCTGGCCATGCATCCTTGATGGTTTTTCCAGGAACAAATCAATATTGTTCTGTAATTGAGTGATGAGGAGGTTGAGGAGCGTGAACAGCCTAATCATAATTAAAGACATGCTCAACAATAGCATCTGAAGTGCGCTGTGTTCTCTCGCGCAGGCCGAGTCATAGTGACTATGTTTCCATTAATGGAAGGTGCTATCATGGGAGAATTTTGGCCATTTGAAAAGGGCTTGACGACATTTGGACAGTAGGTATTTTGTGCATGAAAAACAAATAAGAGATTCATCTAAATAGAAGATCTAATCAGAGTGTTCACGATTTGATCCCAGCTCCAACCAGTGCATATGTTATTGTGTCCTTGTCTTTACTGTATAAATGTGGTGAGTGAATGATTGTTGGACGGGGCGATGGCATAGACTGGCAGCTTCACTTATCAGTCTACTCCAGGGCAGTTGTAGCCTTAGCAATTGAATAAATATTGAAATTGTGAAGTAAGTTTGAATGTCTTAAGGTGAGGCACCGCTGGTGAAAAGGAAAAAAATGAATACTGTAGATGTCAACTTGAAGCTTCTCCTGTAGTTTATTCACATAAATGTAAGAAAAAAAATATTCCAGTTTTTTCTAAGTTCATCATGTAATGTTTTCATGTAGAAATAAGGCCTTTTATGTGTAGAAACTGCCAAAAATGTTGGCACATTTCTATATGAAAAATGGACAGAAGCAGATTTTAATTTCTTGCTTCATTTTGTACACATATTAGTTATAAAAATGTGCAGAGGGGATTTTGGATTTTTTTATTTAGTTTTTGTGTAAACTAGATCTGACTGAAAATTGGCCTAAACATCTAAATTTTGCCTCCTCTTTTAGACAGGATTAGAAATCAGGCTTAGAATTAAATATCAACAAATCCTTCAGTATGTTCCCTCAAAATCTTTTTAAGTACAAGATTGTAAAGTTTAGTGTGTTTAGGTGTTACTTTAAGGGCCAATCTTTTTGTTTTTGTGGGAGAAAAATGCATTTTACTGGATTAAATTAAGCAATAAAACATCTTTAGGAACAGATTGGACAAGTTTGTTGTTTCCACATGAAAGCCTTTATACTGAAAGAGCAAACTAAATGTATTTTTTCAAATGGGTTTTGCCTGTAGCGTCTGGCCTTAAAGCAGAAAAGGCATAAAGGACAAATACATCCTTGTCATTGTGATTAGATGCCCAGCCGGGGGCCCCTGATTAGGGATTATTGCAAAAATAAAATACGCATAAATGGTCCATGAAGTGAACCCACACATAGAGGCTGTGAATGCCCATTTACTGTTTGTCAATTACAAGTACACAAATTGTTCATTAAAATAATTAGCCACTTCACCGTCTGAAATGTCAGACAGATTAACTTCAAAAGCTCGTAATCCACTTGCGCCCACTTACTGCAGCATAGAATGCTCATTCCCGTTCACACACAAAGCATGGCGCGCTCTTTGCTCCGTGACAAGCGTCAAAGCACAAAGCACCTTTAATGTACGGAGGAAGAGTGGTAAACACTTCTGCATCACTGGCTCACATTATGTGCTGACTCTCTGAAATGATTTGTTTTATGCACACTAGGCCTTGAAGTTTTGCGAGCAGCTTGTCAGTGATGATAGAATTGAGGTAAATGGTGTCGATGGAGAAAACAACATCTTTGCTGAGGTCCCCACTTTGCACTGTTTAACACAAAAAGGCACTTTTAATTGTATCGATTCAGCCATAGAAATGTGGAATTCTCCTCGAAAGTGTGGGAGTCAGCACTGTTAGTGTCTTCTAATGCAGCCAAAAGGAGCGGGTTTATTCTGTAAAGCTCTCTGTGCACGCAGACAGCACACAATCACAGCACACTTTAGTTTTGCATGATCCAACACAAAAGCCTAAACTTCTCCAGCAGAAAAGTGCATATTGTTCAAAGCTGTGCTGAAATGCCATTAACAGAACAAACTTCACACTAGAGGGGAAATTTAAACTTTATGTCTGATTGTGGAATAAACAAACACCAGAAGGAAAGACCTACACATTATAAGTCTATTAATATGCAGGAAACCAATAATAATAGTTACTATAATATTTCATTTGGGACAATGTGACGATGTGTTGCCTATTAAATAATTACTACAGTTAGCTCATCAGTGTATATTTTACAGAAAATAAAATTACAAATAAAAGATGGAGTTGTAAAAACAATGCTGCTCAAATCATGAATTGAATCCAATTTAAAGTGTCCTGAGCTCATTCTGCAGATGTAAAAGCAGCAGGCTAAAGTGGGGGTCATGAGAAGAAGAACACCTCGAATCTTGAATAGTTATTCCCATCTGTGTGCCAAAGGTATATATAGTTTTTTTTTTTTTTTTTTTTTTTTTTAGTTTGCTTTTATTCCTTGCATTTTCATGCTTCATGTCTATGCTTCAAGTTGCAGAAACTGACCTGTAGACAGTCAGGAAAAGAAAGAGCATCAACATCTTACTCCACTACTCTCTTTTAACGTTGGTTATGCTTAATGTCATGTCCAGTGAAGCTGACGAGGCCTGGAGCAAAGTTTACTGCTTTGGTCATCGATCACACCCATCAGAATTTGTGGAGACACATTATGGTTCCAGACAACACGTTTTTTAAAGTATTGTAAACGTGGACGCCCCAGGCAAGCAAGTTCACACCAAGATCCAAATATAATAAAAGTACCTTGTTCTTTTCAGTAACTCTGCACCATGGATAAACAAGTGCTACCATCTGAGACCCTCAGATTCAAATGTGACCAGCATCAGCCAATATCTGATCCAGTACATTTTTCTGGACCCGGCACAAGAATCCTTCTCAGTGTATCTCCAGTCTAGTGTCATTACTGTTCCTATGTGCACTCGTCAATGAGCGACACTCTGCCCACATGAAGATGATCCAGACGACATTCCCTCCCCGATGAGAGACGCACTCATCCCTCTGCTCTGACACACGCCGCTGTGTGGCTACTTTCGCCTCAGATCTATCATTTTAATGGAGAAGTAGTCAAAGCTCAAGATTATTTGAGGGATAAATATATCATCTGGTGTTGGTTCGATATCGAGCGGATGTCATTGTGCACAGCCTAACGCTTTCAAGATGAATGTGCGTAGACTTTCAATGACCTACTGTACCTACACATCCTGTACAAGCAGAAAGGTGCTTCATATGTGCATTATTGTGGTGGAAGTTCAAGAAGCACCGAGGACCACCAAACTGACAGACTTTTGAGCTGCTGCTGCTATTTTTCTTGAGGAACTAAAGGAATTAAAAGACCTTTCATTTGAATCTTTTCCCTGATTTAAGTAAGTTTCCTCCACTTCTCCCCATCAACATAAGAAGAAATGCTAAAACGTCCAGTGCAGGACCAGCTAGAAACTCAGCAAGATCCTTGGAATCTTTGGAGACAGCCTGGGACAATCTGCTTGAACTAGAGACTAGAGGCAGGCCCCTCCTTTTCAGATCTTTGACTCCCAAAAATCACATAGTAGAATTTTTTTTTTTTTTTTACACAAATAAACAGCAACTGGGGTGTATTTTTGCTCCCAAATCATTTTCCAGTCATAGGAGTGGGCTTTTGTTTAACCATTTCATTCTCAAAAAATATTAACTTGATGACTAGCCCTCTAACCCTCTAGACATGGGAACCCCAAATCACTGACATGTACACATAGCTGTTACAAACTGATTATGTTTAACATTTCCTAAACCAGTGTTTTCAACCTCTTTTGAATCACTTTTAAGGTTGAAAAGATACAATGGCAAATACTAAACATTATAGTGTATAATCAAACCTTTAAGTAAAAACATGGTATAAATTTGCTTTTGTTTTCATAGGATTATGTTCAGAATCGGCACACTCGAAAACAACAACTTACTCAATTAAACCCATATGAATCTATTAACTTCAATTGTAGATTTTTTCAAGGCACACCTCAAGGTACATGGGTGTTCCATGGCACACAAAATCAAGGCCCTAAATAGGGGTGGGTGATACTGACAAAAATGAATATATAATATAATATCTCGATAACAATATTCAGGCAAATTTTTTCCAACTAAATTGTGCCTGATTTGTTGCTTTACAAGGCAATGTGTATATTTGAATAATAGGGTCTTTTAAACTAATATAACATATTGTTTTGGGATTAAGCAGACAAGCAGAGGGTTTTTGTGGTTATTGCGAGGTTTCTCTGAGGACATTCATAAACACTCTCTGCCTGTTGTTCAGACACTTTGCTGCCGATGCTCCCGAGCTTAATTCAACACAAACTCTCCTTCACAAACGAATGGCACGCCGATTCCCATTTTAAAGTATATAAAACTAGTATTTCTTGATATTTATGCCACTTATCTGGTTTTGACGCCAGGCAAATGTAAAAGATGATGCTAGGTGCTCACTAGCTTACCAGAAGCACACACAATCGTCTTGGTCTTAAACTTAAACTAAACTAAACTATTATATTGTCAAAAAATTGTTTAAACACTTGTTTAAATAACACTTTACATGCTTTTGTTTCTCATTTCTTTTAATCAGCTCCGTCAAAGTTTTATATATATGTATATATAAGGATGGATTGGATACACGTCTTCACATTCACTTTATTGGAATATCTCAATGTCTGGAGGAAACTGGACATAAGGTAGGTCTTGGTCTTAAACTTAAACTAAACTAAACTATTATATTGTCAAAAAATAGTTTAAACACTTGTTTAAATAACACTTTACATGCCTTTGTTTCTCATTTATTTTAATCAGCTCCGTCAAAGTTTCTTTGTGAGATTCTAAAAATAGTTAAATACTGATAATCTAATTTTGTATATTGCTAAAACAACAATTAAGATATTATCGTGATGACGATATATCGTACAACCCTAGCTCTAAATATTTTTTCCCAGTGATTCATTCCATATTGCAGGAATAAAACTATTCCAACTGACTGACAATTTTGCTGACAGATTTTCTTTTTGTTAACTTTATTAGATTCTCTTTTTCTTCAGCCAGTTTCCTTGATTCAGAAGTGTGGATGTACATGTTTATCGTTGGTAATAAGTGTTACATTGTGTAGAACTGATCTTCTACACACGGGCCTGCGTTTGTGTGGCTGTTTCAGAATGCATAATGTATAAAGTGGAGGGATCATGAGGAGGCTAATTATGGTCTCCTCTGCGACTTCGAGGCAATAGAGCCATCATCCAAGAATCCCGGGACCGCCATTGTTTAGTTCAAAGTGCAACAAATTGGATTGTCCTCCAGTATTTTGGCTTTTTCACAAATGTGTTCACCACAGCACATCTGATGAATCTCTAATTTGCTCGTAAGCACTGCACGGGGCACAATGGCCGCATATTGCTTAGACCGTAGCCAGTGAAAGTACTACTAATTGCATGTGGGATTTGGATATCCAGTCCCCCAGTGCACGGCAGCGGTGCGGGGAGCGGGGGGCGAACAGGAGGCTGCCGGTGGAGCTGGTGCTTGCTGAAGCCTGACAGAGCTTTGTACTGAATGATTGTTCTCCAGACAGCTGACGGAGGTAGGAGCGCACAGAGCACAGCCAAAGCCCAAAAGGATATGAGGCTGCACCATCAAAGTCCAGCAACTACTTCATGTGTCAGGGAAAGCTTAAGCTCCTCCACACAGGGCAATGGCTCTGATCACGCCATTCAATCCAAGGCATTTGAATAAAGGAATGAGAGATCAGGGTTTTGTGTATGTGCGGCTGATGTGTAGGATTAAGGCGTGTTGATGCTGTAACGCTGACAGACGCCATCAATCACAAGTTCCCTCCACAGTTAGCTAAAGTTGATATTAGCCCTAAATAGGACACATCTGTTTGTAGCGGCACACTCTCTCTGACTTTTAATTAATTCTCAAGTCGTTTTATTTTTAGGCATGGGGTTTTTATTTGTTGCTGCTCCTGTACATGTGCACGGAAATGTAAATTGCATCCTTGGTTTGCTCACAGTGAGAGGCTGGGGCGTGCTGCGATTGGGCAGATGAAATGCACAACACAAACACGCTCAAAGTCAGCGCAAACAACTACAGTCTCTTTCTCAGCCTCCAGAGCATTCAGTGTCCTCCGTTAATATGGCAGAAAATCCATATTGGTGTCGGGAACTTAGTGGTTGTGATGAGATTTTCTGACCCCAAGATTTAACTAACTTCTGCACTTTTTCACCAGTGTTTTATGAGACTGGAACAATTCTCCAGACAGTAAGTGTTGTAATGAGAGACACAGTGAGCTTTTCCAGTTTTCTTAAGGTGCAATATGAACATTTTCTGGTTGCAATCTGCTACTGTTATTGCTTGGCCTGGAAAGTGCTGAATTAAAGGAAAAATATTATGCATTTTTGATATTGTTAGTAGCCTTTAAACATGCTCTTGAGTACTTTAAATTTGCCATCTCATGTTTTGAAACAAAAAAAGTTTATTATGCACTTAATGAACAAGTTTCTCTCCTGCCTGCCCTGACACTTACAGAGTACATCCAGCCAGAAGATGGCAACGACGTTCAGCCCAACAGTGGCAGTTATCGTGTTCAGACGGCACGGCAGAAATGCAGAGAATGAGTCTGGCGATGATTTAAGGACTTAAAACAGCAAAAGATTCTCTGACATTGAAATCTGAAAATCGTCACAGATCGAGAGAGTTCAGCAAGAAGTGTTTTTGATGTTCGGAGGGGAGAGGATTTTCTAATGAACATTCCTCATAACAGCATGAATGCAGCTGAATGCAACTCCACATATGTTTTTGATGACTGAACATTGTTAGAACATGGCTAAAAGTCACTGTGTCCTACCTTGAAAGTTATCTAGACGCCACAAAGCCAAATATGTGTGTCTTTATATATCTTAAAAAAACAAAAGCAAAATAGACAAAAACACAAATAACACTGAGCAGACAAGAGAAAGGTAAAATACCCCAACGCATTTTGTAATTAGAAAAAAAAAATCCTGAATTCATAGGTTCTGCTTAAATTTACTCATTTTTTTTCTTTCCACTTGATCAAAGACAGATGAATCAATTGGAATAAACAGTACTTCTCATGAATTGAAAAGGATATCCATACTCATCACACATTCATCGTACTGTTTTCAAACAAAAAACAATTTAAGACAATTTAATCAATTTCATGTTTTCTTTTCTTCACCATCTTTTGTTTGTCAAGGGTGCAAATAAGAAGGAGTCAAACAAGTCTTTCACACTTTTTCTAAAGAGAATGGGTTTATTCCCGAGACTCCCAGTTCAAGGGCAGGTCTGTGAGAGCCTGCCCCAGACATGAGCTTCAAATCGGGAGCAGCCTCTTGTGTTTTGTGCCTGGTTAGAGCGTGAACATCACAACTCTCACACTTTGGTTTAAACCTTGACTGTCCTTGCCTCCACGACCTCTGGACTTTGCCTTCGGAGCCAAGTCGACCACCAAGAGCTCATCTCGTCTTGTTGCATCAGACAGACTTATTGCCGAGCAGGTTTGACTGCAGAGTTACAAAGAGTCGTACACTTGGATTGAAAAACTTGTTGAAGGATTTGTTCTTTAGGGAGCAAGAACAATTTACAGCTGAAGATATGTTTGTGTTGTTGTTTTTTAGATAAAAGTAGTAAGATCAAGACCCTTTGAGAATGGCGCATGAATGAATGCAATAATTATCATATCTAGAATCAAAGTATTTTCTGGTTGGCTGAATGCAGTGTGGATAAGACCTGGACTAAAACTAAACAGAATTAATGAATGTAAACAAATAATAATAATTGTCAAAAGACTATATCAAAGGTGTGAGTGGGGCTTCAGTCCGTCATATCTGGTGCCAAAAAACATTCATTTATTTATTTTATGGGGATAATTGAACGATAGCTACATCGTTAAGTTTGGTAAGGTTTGGGTTTGGGTCAAGGGTCGAGAAAAAAGTATACCAAACCTTCACTCAACATGGCACAGCACATCTGCAGCCAAACCATTCTCAAATTAGTTGCCAAAAGTAATATCTTCTTTGAGATTTTCTTTCTTTCAATAATTTTAAGACTTTTATGCAGTTCTAAAAGTATTTATTGTCACCAAATTATGTTTTTCTCTTGAATAAATGCCTGAATACATTTTATTTTTACTTTAATACATCAATTTGAAGTAGACAGATCTGATGTTCATCTCACCCTCTTTACTTTATCTTTCAGAAAGTTTGATTTCATAAAGCTGCTCACATAGAGGAATGGTCATCTATTGGACAATGTGAATGATTTGTTTGGTCATAGGGTCAATAATCGTAAAATCTTCTCAGAATAATTGCAAAACAAAAATTCAAGAATTTTCGGTTTCTCTAGCTCTTGTGTTTGTGTTTGCTGCACTTTATCTTAAAGCAGCACCAGGAGTCCGCTGTGAAGCACTAATGAGCAGGTAAATCTCCTGCTTAAGTGTCGACTTCTGGTGAGATATGTTCTCCCTTGAGCTTGCCTTCTCACTGAAAACCTAACACCATTTGATGAAGCAGTCACACTTGTGCTAAGCTAATCCACTCATTTGAACCGAGCTGCTGCTTTCAGGGGTGAGCCTTCCAGTGCCAGGTCACACCGAACAAGCCAAACGCCGTGTCTTTACCTACAGGAAGTTTGTTTTAGAGGCCAGAACAACACGAGATGAAACTACTTCAACGTCAAGCTTTATGTGGTGGTTGTTTCAGCAAATATTAGTCAAAAGATTCAACAAAATGTGTCGATTTAAAGACATCCACGACCAACCGCAACACTTCCATCAGTACATGAACTAAACAGATCAGATCCAGTTATCACATTAAGATTAAGATTTTAAAGTACATTTACAGTTATTTTAAATTAAATGTATGGTCATTGCCAAATATTTTTAAGGAGTGACAGCGGTTGAGTCCCTCTTACTTTCTGTTTGAATGTATGAAGGTCTGGGACGAGACATGAGAGCGCGTCAGACAATAATACAATTCTGTACAATCCAATAGCGTTGTCAAAAGTATCAAACATCAGACAGGAATCTATACTAAAACTATTATCGTAACTAGATACACATTTGAGCAAGCATTGATACCAAAAAAATCACATCAACAGGACAAACGTAACCTTTCCTGAACGGTTTTAGAATTATCTTTAGCTTTACCACAGGGTTTAATAAATAAAAAAAATATAATATAAATGTCAGTCTTGTCTAAAACCTTTGACAAAGAAAGAGCATTTATAATTGCTCTTGTGGTATTGAAATTTGGTATTTGTAAATTTGTCTCTCATATCATTCACATTCAAATCTTATTTAACCTCAGATTGACAGAGTTTTGTGCTTTATTTGCTGATTTTATAGAAATACACACTGTTTTTAGCCCTCTTGTTTTTTTCTTCTTTAAAGTCATTTGTTGATTTGCTCCTCACCTTCAACGAGAGCATAAGCATAAACTTGTACATTTATTGACAAAAATACAGAATACAGACTTGCAGACACATATTTGTAAAAGCGAATCATCTTGCCTGACCAGGAGAGCCCAGTTCTATTTTGCATCCTGCTGCTTTGTCGCCCCATTGTCCTCACATGTTTATCGTTGTACCACTGGTTACATTATCTGTAGCCACACATTTAATGCCATATATTGTAACCATCAGCCAACGTGCACTATCTGAATCATTTTTAGAAAACAAAAGTATAATAGAAGAATGTGTGCCAGACTTGCTCGCTCCAGACTGGTGCAGTTCGGGTCAGATGGTGTGCTCCGGGGCTGAACAGAGCCTATCGCGGACCAGGTGCCTGCACTTCCACCATTTGGCTGCTCCTCACTATTGTGCCGCTTTTTGATACACTACATTAATTGTGAGTGGTTTCGAGCGACCGTCTTAATTATTGCAGCCGCAGGGCCAAGGTGAGCGCACGTGGCCTTCTCCCATCGCTGAAATGACCAAGATACACAGATGCTTCAGCACATTGATATCATTATTTGTATTTTTCATCAAATTCTCAAGGTTGTTCAGCGGATAAACACAAAACAGACAGGACGATATTTGGATCGTATATGATTTGTTGGTCTCCGCTGACTGAATAGAGGCTTTCGCTTCTCATTACCTTTACAATTACAAATTAAATTGCGAGCATTCAGACTGTAAATTGAAGTAATTCTAACGTGAATTGGACAAAATGTCTCAAACTGCCTTGAAAGCTTGGATGCAGAGTTTAAATCACAGAACAGGGACCGGATACAAACATTCAAAACTATTTCTTTCTGAATATTTAAAATCTTTTAAGAAGAAGGCTGTTGCTGACGTCTGTCATTACCTGCGTCCTTCAAGACCCAATTTGACATGTAATCCATCAACTGCAACAAAATCCTTTAATGTAGCAAACTGAACTGATTCAGAAATGAGTGCTATTAAATCAGGGTTTTTTTATTATTATTTCATTTATTATTATTATTTTATTTATTGTATTTTGATTTGACAATGTGCAATAATATGGCAACACGGCCAGAGAGCGCAGACCAAGTAAATAAATAATAAACATGTAGCACAGGACAACCAACTAAACAGAACCACGGCACATCTAAACCAAAATAAAAGTCTGTCAAATAGGCCAATTTTCAAATTAAGTACGGACGTTATTTATTTATTTTCCAGTTTTTGAATGTCAGTTATAATTTCTGTCCAGTCCTTTATTGATGGTGCAGTTTGTGTCGGCCATTTCTTTCTTATGGCCTTCCTCTTGCTGTCAAAGATGGTTCAGAGTGCTTTGTTAATCTCCTGACTGTATTTCTGTGCAATAGGACAGTCCCAAAACATGTGGTAATGATGGGCCACTTGGCAGCCACAGTTTCTTGAATTTCTCTGTCAATACTGGACACTTTGATATGGTGTCATAAATAAATAAATAAGAACATGACACATGCTTCCAACAGACCTCCCTCCAAACATGTGATTTTGTTGTTCTCCGTTGTGACAAAAACGACATTTTCAAACGCTAAAAATGATTGTTGGAGGGTGAAATATGTCATAACGTGTGCAATAAAATACATTATTGTTATGAGGGGTTGGTTTAACTTAAAATGAAGTGTCTGTATGTGCAGTGAATGCTCTGGTGGGTTATTTTTCTTTTGTGTGAAATTTGCTGTTTTTTCTTTGTCCTGTATATTTTGACATCAAACTGTCAAGCAACTTAAGACGGAGATTAGCCATGTTGACCATCATTTTTACATATTCACATGCACGATGTTCATTAATATGCGTTGTCCTTTTACAAATAAACAAATGAAAAATAAGCGCAGAGAAGCTGAATTTGCAATTGGTTGTTTTAATGCACAAACACAAAGAGTTTATTATGTTCATAGTTGTTTTATGGCATATTATATGATTGACTTTTTGTCTCTTCTTACAATCAATCTCTATCTGAAATTGTGCCCGGTCTATTCTAACAGCCTTTGTCACTTGTGGGCTCTGTATCTCCACAACACAAGTGTCCAGCTGCTCTTTACTTACGGCCGGATGGAGAGAGAGGTCTGCATCCATGCATAGCAGCGCCCCCAGCCCAGGAGGGGGCAGAGCAGTGCACAGACGACCTTTCACCTCTCATCTGCTCCGGGCCCCTGGGAGAGGCTCCTGAGAGCACAGGGACCACTCTGGGCGTCTGTGTTAGTACCACAGCCAGGAGAGAGAGAGTATTGCGTCTGCTGTCCCGCTCGTGCTCCTCTGTCTGCTCCCTCTGCGCTAAACTGGTGAATGTCGCCATCTTGTGGACGAGGTTGAATTATTTCTATTTGCTTCATTGCACATCGTGATCAAACTCCCTGAAAAAGCCATAGCAATTGTCAACATATATAAAGAATTAAAATACAGTTAATAGCATATTTCACTACAAACAGTTCTTATGTTTCATGTATTTGATTCATTATCTTTAATATGTATTCATTTACTTCATTTACAGTGAAGGTATGTTAGTTTATGTACTTATGTGTTTGTTATTTGTCCTTTTACTTTAATGTTATGTCTCTACCTTCATTTGGTTTGGATTGTCTGTCTTCTCTTTGTGTATATGTTGTTAATTGTGTAATATGTACATAATTTTGTAAAAAAAAAAAAAAAAAAAAAAAAAAGTCAGATTCCCTTGTGTGTTAGTTTATTAGTTTGTATATTTGACTAATTTCACTTGTTCACCTAAAAATGTTCTATGCATTATTATTATTATTATTGTTATTATTATAATTTACAGTTGATTGATCAATGTGAGGTTCAGAGCTCATTGTACTGGAGCATTGTTCAGTATATATCTCAGTATACTGTATACAATGGAAAGCCCATGGGATTAAAATGCATTGTTTTGTTTCAGCGGGAAACGTCAAAGGGAATTACATGCACCGTTATCCCTTTTCTCCATTTCAATGCAGCAAGTATGAAGAAATAACACTTGTTGTCACTGTCAAGAAGAAGAATAAAGTAGTATTTCCACAGTAGACTTCTCAGTGTTATCCTTCATTCTTCCAGACGTCATCCATGGTAGATATTTCAGATTTGAAACATTTTAAATTAAATTAACACAGGCTATAAAAGTAATTTGAACATGCTTTTTCAAAATGTTCCCCCATTTTTTTCAATGTGTCTACAGCAAATGTAATCACTCGTCCATACACAGCATTGAACGGGGTGGACCATGTGTTAAGTGCGTGGAGTAGAGGGTTCGCAGACGGCCCAGGTCACCGAGGCGACAGGGTGACTTTATCTTGAATGTCACTTTGTGTTTGCTTGGTTAGACAGTGCCTCTGTTGGATTGGCTTCTCGGATGAAGGCACAGGTGAGAGCCACAGAGGAGCGGCCCTCCGTCCCACTCTCCGCTAAAACAGACCCACATTTTAATATGCAACATCTGTGCCGGGAGAGCCTTCCAAAATGGCTGCCCCTTGGAGGATGACGGTAGAGTCTGTTCAAACTTGGGATGGGGCACTGTGTACGGCACGGTTCGGCACAGATGTTGGCACATACAATGTCACTTTGTCCTCTGCTCCGGTACCGAGGGAGGGCTATTTTAAGGGAGGGGAGAGAGCTTTCTTCCAGAGTTCCCTGAGATCTCTTTATCTGCCATGTTCAATGAGACTAGTCTGCACTGGCCCACAAGAGAAACTGGGGCTGGAGCAACAAATCAGGCGATCACAGCACATGGATAGTCTTTAGGAAAGTATATAAGCTTTTTCTGCTGGAGAACTACAAAGCAAATACCATTAGATCTGGATTTCTTTTACCACACCTCAGGAAGTAACCACAACTGATATTTGACACGTCACCAAGATATGTCAAGGTAATACCTCTCACTAGCAAAAGAAATCCACATATACCTATCTAACTGAAAAAAAAAATTAAATGGTACTAAGGAAAGCAAAGATCATACAAAGGCAAGAGTGCGCCAGGGCTGAGAGCTGGCTGACCTGTTGAGAGAAGCACACAGAGACAGAACATGTAAATACAAGATAAACTGTATCAAGGGTCTTAACAATGAGACAATGAACACAACAGAGCTTCAGTCGTGGTCATGGACTTGTGACACTTCAGTGAACCAAGCTCTGTTCCTATGCTCTGTTGTATTCAACAAATAAAACATTGTCTACTCAGATGATTGATTATGATTCTGTGATACTGTAATAATGTCTTTTTACCCAGACCTGGACTCTTCCTCTCATGTTATAGCTGGAGTCTCAAGGTGAGTGTCAGTTTAAGTTCTGAGCCTGTCAGATCATCTGCCTGTCCAGCCAAGACGACGCTCTTTTATAATTCTTTCTAAAGACTTGAAACACATGTTCTGTCCATGACAAAGCAAACATGGGGGCTAACGAGAAGACAGAAAGAATAAAAATAACAGAAGTCCACTGAAAGGTTTCTGCAGAATTCACTAGCAAACTAAACCATGCGAATCTGAGGTAAGAGAAGTTATAGATTATGTTCTCTAAGTGAATGAAAGAAGGACTTTCAAGAGATGTCTTTCATATTTGAGAGACGTGCCACAAATAAGCAACTGTGATTTGAACATCTAAAAACTGGAGAGTTGTGTGACGCTCTCTATTTGGTCTTATTCGCCTGCATTAATCACTTTCGGTAAAATATGTTACTTTTTAAGTTCAGACGCAACAGCATCAAAAGGCCTTTTAAAGAGTGGCGAGTGGGGCCGCAGGACAGAACATCCTCTGCGGCACTGCACAAAAGTAACTCTTTCCAAGCCCCTTGTTTTGGGAGGTTTGGGAAAGTACAGATGCCTGTGGCCTCCTTCTCAAGGAGACACCCCGACGGCCAAGGAGACTTGAGAAAAATTGAGTCCCACCAAAATAAACCTGCCTTCCAAGATGCATGTGCTCCGAGCCTAAATTGGCCTATTTAAAGCCATATCCATAGACAGCCTTTGAATAATATTGACTTGCAAAGTACACTGAGGTCAAGGACAGGAGGCGAGAGCATTCTCCATGGCACAAGAGTGATGGTAAGTAAACTAGATCCATTTAGGAACACAAGAAATCCAGTACACAGCTATTCCTGAGTTTGTCTCCTCTGCACTTAAACAACAGCGTAACCTCCCATGTGTCGCACACCCATCTGTGCTGTAGCACATTCATTTCACCAGGCCCATGGTGCAAATGAATTACAGGCTCTTTTAGAGGCAAATGAGAGATCTCTGCAACAGCATATTTCTGAATCATAAATCCATTACTTCCTTTGTATAGTCGCGGTCTATTTTTGCAAAGCTCTTGTGATCAAAAGAATAACGGGCTAGAGAGGAGGATAAAAATATTTTAGCAAGCTGCAAGCCCTGTTATACCGCTACAGAAGAGGCTGCTTTTTGGCTGCTAAATGATACGTGGGGCTTTTGTGATACATGCATTTATGATTTATCTAGTTAACTTGAACTTTTTGAGTAAAAACTTTTTATATTCAACATTTTGTGGGAAAACCTTTAAGATACGTGTTGGGCCTGGGCACATGATAAGCGAAGATCAAACAGTGACACTAGACAGATCTATAGTTTCTGATCAATATAGTTGGAAACAAGGGTTTTAAAACAGGGATATTATGCATTATTCAGGCTTTCTTCACTAATTTGTTTGTATAATCACAACTGTTGGTGGACAGATAAGTTAAGCAAAAGTGAGCACTAAAATGTCTTTAATACAGAGGAGCTCTTCTGAGTTACCGCCAGATGACAAAAAGAGTTGGAGAGTAAAGCAGGAGATTACAGATAACATGAGTACTCAAAGGTATTACATTTTGACAACAGGACTTTGCAACATTGTACAATCTAAAATTATAGCAAAAGATTGTGCTTACATTGCAAATGAGATATAATTACCCTTTTAAGATTAGTAAGAAGCTTTGACCTGTTGAGTGACTGCAGAATGCACTGTACTACAACATTCAAGTGTGCACCTTGTGAGAAGTCAAAGCTAAATGAGGTCTTTAACAAAAGAAAGAAAAAAAGGCTATCATTTTAAATGGGCCCAGTGTCCAGCGGAACCTGATCTCCGATCTGATGTCACACAATCTACAGCCTGAAGAGGGCAGCAGTACCTCAGCCAGACCTCAAGGTTGCCAGTTTGATCTCTGTTTATGGCATTGTATACTGTTGCTGTGCTCTTGAGCAAGACAGCATGATGCCTTTCTGAACGTGTTATTTGTGACTGGTGATGTTTGGAAAGGCAAAGACACAACCAAAGATTGAGGAGTCAAATAAGTAATTCGAGGGAATTTTGAAAAGAACAATTTAAATCAGAGCCATTATTATTGAATTGTCAGGATAAAACTGACAGTTGACAGAAGAGAGAGAAGAACAGGCCACAACCCACAGCATCAAAATGTGATTTACTCTCTAAATGATTGATTTTTTATTTGTTGATATTTCCGTAATGTATTGTGTAGACCTTTAAGAAAAGGCACAAACCATTTGTAATCCTTTCTTGGAGTCGTCTGAAGACTCCTGGTCAGTATTTATTGGAGGCAGCCACAGAACACGGGTCTGTCTGTCTGAATCATGGCTCTCTCATACAGCAGCACTCCTCCATATTCATGCACTTTGCCGGAAGGCATTGGACTAAAAATAGCCTGCTGAGAGAAAGGGTCTCTCCAGTATTCAACATCCAGGAGCCTGCCTGGTGTGATTGGTCAAAATAAGTGCTTCTGCTGATGCAATTGTCTTTTGGTTGAGGTTTAACAGATAAAATTAAGTGTCACGAGCAGGTTATTATTGTTCGATTGGAGAAAACATTTGTGGATTAAAGAGCCGATCAAATGCAGCGATAGTTTAAACTATATGAAACAATGGACTATCACATTTATTTATCACCAAAGAGTTTATAAAGTTTGTAAGATCGAAGACAGAAATGCAACAAATCTTTGAAGTCTGTTTTCAAGATATAATTATAACAGGACACCTTTTCCGTTCCTACACCAGAGTTTGAAGCCTGTAGGCAAGGAACAGAGGACAGAGAGAGCACAACTGGTGAATAATAAAATGTGTTAGATTCATGAATTCTGGACGTTTATTTATTTTCTTTTTCTTGACATGACACAGTGCAACCAGCAGAGGGCAGCATATGTCAGTAATTGAGCGCAGTTAAAGCAGGTCCTGTGGCGGGCATGAGGGCAGCAGGCTCATGTGATGTGATCAAATGATATCTAGAACAAACGACTCATTCAAAAGAGAAAGTGTGAAAGATCTAGATCAGATCTACTTTCTATGATAAATAAATACAAATCTGATTGATAAAAATACAAGTAATTCATATTTCGCCTTAAATAGTCCAGTATTTTGAGAGTGAAGAGCTCAGTTTGGATGATGTGCTCAGTTGAATCTTTGAGGTAGGATGGAGCCATGTAATGTATGGCTTTATATATCAAGAGAAGGATTTTAAATGTTTCAACAGGAAGCCAGTGAAGAGACTCTAGCACTGGGGTAATAAGCTCTTCTTTTTAGTTCCAGTAGTAATCTTGCTTCTGCATTTTGAGCCAGTTTAAAGCTTTTTGTAGAACTTTTATGACACGCTGCAAACAGGGAGTAGCAACTGTCTAATCTATATAGACCAAAGAAGGATTTTTCTGATTTTGGCTATACGCAAATGAAAACAAGTTGTAAAGGCTTGATTTATATATGCTTTTGATAAGAGCTTTTGGTCAAATAAGACTATCCAGTCAACAACGGACTTTTATGGCCTTATACAATTACCTTGTTTTTTTCTGAAGCATATTTGCAAATTGTCATCCAGATTTGTAGATTTTTTACGCAGGCACGATGTCTGTCTACTTGATCGGTCTGATAATGTTTCATTGATAAGTACAGCTATGGGCCGTCGGCTTTCTTTTAGCCGGGTTCCTTTCCCATTTAAAGTCTGAGAATTGGTTGCGATCGTTTTGGCCCAGGACCTCTAATCATTCACTTAACTAGATAAACTGTGAGACTTCGAGAGCTGGGGGAGACTTCTGAAGGAACCAGATACTAGATGGTTCAATTTCTTTTTTCACCCTTATAGGTCGGATGACTTATTTGCATGTCAGGACCGTTGCAGGCCTCCACCAGAGTTTCATCTGCCTTTTCTCTGGGTTCTTTCTATACAAGATAGATATGTTTAATGCCATACCAAGGAACATGTCAGGCAGAACAATAACATTTCCATGGAGACAAGCAGGCGATCGACCTCCCACCTGAAAAGTTGCACAGTGCCTTTAATAATTTGAGAAAAAACATTTATGCAACAAGTGCATGCATGTGACAAAGAAAGAAGCTTCACCAGCCTCTGTTTCCACAATGTGTCCCATTTTTAATTTGACTTTCATCATTTGGTTCGCTTCATTGCACCCGTTATTGTCCCACTTTTATAGCGCGTATGTGAATAGCCTGTGTCTGTTCCAGTCAATACCAGCCTCTCCTGGAACTAGTTCTCAGCAGCTCGTTGTGTTATTTGGTTGCCAGGTAATTCATATTAGCAAACAATAAGCCATAACCTGGTCCATGTTTACACTCAGATCCATAATGGCCAAAGATATGAGCACCGAATGCATGTGTTCTTCCATATCAGCTGCTCTCACGGCACTTCATCAATCATACAACAAAACAATGTGTCCATAGTGTAACACGCATGGAGACACTGGCTTAAACATATCAACATTTCATCACAATATTTTCTTCATGTCCTGCTGGGCTGTCCTGAGAACTTACACTTTACTTATCAACAGTGTGACAAAGGCAACAATAGTAATGACCCCGGTACAGGAGTTTAGCAAAAATGGCTGATAATATAGCAAAAGACAGTTCAAGACCAGTCACACGAAAGCAATCACGAGTGCATGCAAAAAGGGACAGGAATATCCCCCCATTTGTGTAAAAATACATCTCTTTAAACATGTCCATTAGTCCACGATGGTTGTAAATAAACCTTAATAATACATGTATAAATATGCATGTCTGGGGAGGCTGGAGCTCGGGTCGACGTGAGACAGCGGCGGCGCAGCCTGTGAGGTGATGAATGGGGCATCCACATGAAAGAGCATCTCCATGGCTTCTCTGGAGCGTTACCATGACGCTGAAGTGCAACTAGCCAAACACAGGGGCAGACACAGCCTCAGCAGAAAACATGTCGGAATCAGAATGACTTTCATTCATCCCCAAGGAGAATTTATTTATTTTATCACAGACATACAACTAACCATCAGAAGAAAATAGAAGTTCTCAAAACTGTCAAAATAAGAAGCTAAATTAAATATCGTGTCAATAGAATAAAATACAATAACTTATCAACTAAATCTCCAAACAAAACCAGATTGTGCTTATGAATTAAAACAATATGTGAATGTAAGCGACAGACATAAATGAACGTGAATGCAGGGGAGTAGACGGGGCAAAGGGGTCTCTTAGTCCTGTCTGCATTCACATTCATAGACAGGGCAAAGGGGTCTCTTGAGCTCTAGTTTGACCCTCTTCATATTTTTATATCAAAGGGGGCCCATGTGAATCGTCTTGCCCTGGCCCCCTAATAATCTGTCAACAGCCCTGTGTTTATATCTCAGAGACAAGACCTGGAAAAGATGGGAGACCTTAAGGAAGACAAAGTATGAGTGTGTGTTGTTGGGAAATTTTCTCCTGCACTGTCTCATGTCCAGCTCTATTGACATGTCTTTGTGGAATACCCTCTCTATAACTTGCGTCACTGCAGGCTATAAAACCCTCTCAATGGAAGTAGCCAGACTTAAATTGTAAATAGTAATTACGAGAGTTCATTGTCTCCAGGTCCCTGAACCAATTGTAAATATATTTTGACTCATTTCCTATCGTCGAGGCTGAGAGAAGCCAGGGCAATTTTGTTTAAACTGTAGAAGATGGATGTGATGACCTCAGCAGCAGCCTGTTAATTATATATACACTAGAAAGGCCAAAGCATTGTGCAAATTTAACGTCTTGATAACTTTGAGTAAAATGAATAAAAACTCCCAAACATAGATGGAGAAGGATGTCAAAAACTTGTTAACTTGGTGTCTGTCTTATTAGATTGTAGTTTTCTTTGAGATTTCACTGAATGCATTACCTCAAAGTGCTGCTCATGAGAGCTGAGGCACATTTCCGACACGTTGTTGTGATGTAAGATGACTATCAGGAAGTAGATGTGGTAATAATTTCACAAGTGAACGCTTGGATGAAGGCTGACAGACAGTAGCCATGGCAGAGAGACAGCAGGGCATGGGTTCATGACTTGTGTTTAGATAAGAGCTCTGTGTGATGAAGGGTTATGTAGTGGGCTGGTCACACTCGGGTGCTGCTCCACACGAGGGGGCAGAGGGTGGGGTAATCCATGACAGGTGCTAGTTTGGAGCTCTACGTGCACACAGGACATGTCTGCTCGGGGTTTTTATCTGAAGTCCTGGTGATGTGCGCTGTGAGGTCTGTGTCATACTGGAAATGTCAGTGACGCTGTAAGAGAGAAGCTCTGTGTACAGTGCAGTTGTCTGTTTAGATTACACACTACGTAATAATCATGTCGACTTCAACCCAGGCGACCATTATGTCATTTTGATAACAGAGGGGGCATGTTATTGTCTTTAAACAAACACTGCATTGTAAAGTTCAATGTCCTCAAAGGAACATGAGAGTGGAGACAACTTCAAGAGTGCACCTCAGGGGGCTGAAAGGTCAGACTGGACACAGAGCGCCACATTAACTGCTTTACGCACGTGCACACACACACACACACACACACACACACACACACACACACACACACACACACACACACACACACACACACACACACACACACACACACACACACACACACACACACGCTCACACACACACACACACACACACACACACACACACACACACTCTCACACACAAATTAATTGTTGACCCTTATTACATATATGATGTCACCTTTATTCAGATGTTAAAATGAAAAGTATAAATAGACGAACTTAAAGGGGACATATTGTTCAAAATAAGCTTTAATGACATTTTAATCTTATTACAACATTGTTTCCTCATCAATAGTTTTCTCAAAGTTGTATTTTGAATGATTTATGCATGTCTGAGTAATCTTATATTCTCCTTCAACTGAGGCTGCGGTTCCTGTTTTCCTTTACCCCCTATCCCCGCCCACATCTCTGTACTTAGTTCCAATTAAATGAAAAATGCAAACTCCAAGTTATCTTGTCGGGTTCTAAAATGTCTCATAGCCACTTTTCAAAATTAAAAACATGTAAATGACAACCCGTTGCTTGCAAGTGAAATGTTACTATGAAGAGGCGGAGCTTATCGTGTTCTGCACTTTTGAACAGGAAGTCAATAAACCTTTTCTTTACTATGGCATTTTAAATCAATATTGTGGTTTACAATGAACAAAATGTAAAATGATGAAATACTTATGTTATTATTCAATACTAAAAAGAAAAGAAACACAAAATGCCTTTAAAAATCTAAATTATTTGTGCTCGAACCTGTGCCAGATCTCATGTGCTCTTGGAGGTTAAGATGAGCCTAGTTTGAACTTGGAAGGGAAACCAATAGGAGCAGACGCACCCACCATGCCTAGTATGAATGTGATGGGTGAGTGACTGGTTGGCGGTTCAGGGAAGCTGATGGCTATGAAAGCTTACCACCACCGGGTGTGTAATCAATGAATAATGCACAAAATTATAAAGCAGCGTTGAGGATCTCAAAAAGCGCTAAATAAGACTAATGTATTATTATTTGCTTTTGATCATTGTGACACATAAATTGAAAAATATGACATTACATTGTGTCAACATGTCTTTATTCTTTATTCCTTCATTTATTTTTGAGTCTACACCAATCGTCTGTGTACAAGGTTCTAAATCACTTTACCTTCAGAATGCACCACGCCTGAGCGGGGTCAGATGAGCCGGGCCCTTTCCTGGTCTGAGCTTTCACTGAGCGAGAGGGCAACCATTCAGTTTGTGGTCGCTCTCTCCACCCAGATGTCTCTTTGAGTACAAGTACAGTCTAGAGCAGTCATGGGGCGAGGTGCACTGCATTGTCCTCTCTGGTTTACACTGCTTTGGTATCTTGCTTTTGACATTGCCTTTGCACCTTGTCTTTGGGGGAGAATGCCAGGACAAAGTGAAGGGGCTGGTTGTTATAGCTGCTTTCAAGGCCAAACAAATCTGAATTCACTCGTAAACAATGCAGCTCAACAGTGCGCATGGACCTCTGTTTTCCTAGTTTTAGTTCATTTCCAAAATTGATTGTCATGGATTAAAAGTTGTGGAAAGTGAAACACACATTATCAACATTAATCAACACATGTTCAAAACAACATTATTATCTTGTACTCACTGTTTTCCCAAGGCCTCGATTTAAAAATGTGACATAAGTCCTGATGATGTAGTACAATGTTTGGGTTTGGAAATTGGTGGAAAAAATGAACAAAATATCAACATTATAAAGTATATTGTGCATGAATCCTGCTCATGTTTGTTATCAGGGAAATGGCTTCCGGTAAAGGCATATGTTACCAAGCAACTCGACAAGCAGCTTAACTCGGGCACTTCCCCTACGTTTTCAATCAGCATGCGCAGGCCTCGTGGACGCTGATGTTTCCTATAGATAAAACCTACATCACAATTTGTAACCGGATAGGAAATCTCTGCAAATGACTGTGTGAATGTTGAAAACAATGAGCGATATACAGCAAGAGAAGGACATTGATTCTTCTTGTTTTTTTGCAGAAATAGAAAACAGAACCAAAGTCTTTTCGTGTGTTCAATCTGAGAGAAGGGTGAGTGGGCTGCAAAGGCTTGACCACGTCTCCTTGGAGTCATCACAGAATAAAAACAAAACACAAAGGATTGGTGGAAATCCCTTGGACGGATTGTGGTCACGGCACCAGCTGAGTCAACACGTACCTCCACAAATCTGTGTGCCCATATCTCTGTCCTCACAGCGTGTTATCAAGAAGAATAACATGGATTTTTGTGTGGGATACAGACATTTTTTCTTCTTTTGTCTGCCATAATGACCTCAGTGCAAGTGGACGTGCCATTTTTTAGAGATTTCAGTCCCATCGTAACAATCTCAACAGTTTTAATCCTAAACAAGGCTGAAAAAGTGGCAATATTTTGTGACGTTTATGTAACTTTTTACAACCTGTTGAATTACATGTTGTATATGTACAGTTTGTTTTGTCTAGCTATTATGTTGATTTGCTTTTTTCCCCCTTTTTTGTTGTCTTGTGTTTATGCTGTAGGTTTCTTCTGTATAGTCCACTCAAGCTCAGTAGAAGTTTGATTGAATTAGTGCAGCATGCAAGCTGTTTGTGAATCTTCAAAGAGCACTTTATTGGATATTTGTATCCTTAGAAGTCATATCTTCTGTTGAAAAGCCCATTGCTGGAAGATGAATGCAATAAGTAGTTCTGGGGAGTAAGTGTTTGTGGGCTCTGTGTAAACCAGCCTCTCCTTCAAAGTACTGAGAAATGTATTAATCTTTAACTAGGCATAATGGCACTGAGGCTTGTAGGCCTGCTCTTTATGACCCAGGGCAGGAAGTCTTCTCCACATTTGGTTGCTGGTGGTTAAGAAACTTGTTTTTATTTTTAAAAAGAAAAATGCAAAAAAGACTATCCATGTTTTCCGTTTCTCACATCTATAGATTATCGAAAAAATTTTGCTCCAAACCCCGCGAAAAACCTGCAAAAGTTTATTTTCTCAGTGTGGTCTCTAGTTTCTGTGGATTTATTTAATCTTGGTAAAGGTCAGAATGAAAACAGCAGGATTAGAGGAAAGACGATCCTCTGACTGCTCACTCTACACGAGGTTTTAGCCATAACAATGAATAATCAACAAACTGTCTACCAATAGCTGTAATTATCTAAGTCAATAGTTCCTAATGTTATATGCATATTCTATTTACTTAGATGAGAGGCTTTGTAAAGTGCGTTACAAGTGTAAGGCATCGTTGTTATTATTATTATTATTATAGAACAATAAGAGCATCAAACCCTTGAGATTTCTTCCTTTAATATCATTTTGAGTTTTCCACTTGTATTGCACATTGGGAAGATAAATGGGAACACTCTCCTCTCAACATGAAGTTATTAAAGTATGAGAAACATATTTGCTCATCAAGTTTGTATTAAATATTCAAATGTGTCTGTATTTCAGAGGTTACTGTCATCTGTGTCTGAAAAAACCCCTCTTAGAAGTGCAAGTCACACATTAAACATTTGTTTAGGAGGACATACAATTATACACATTTTATTGCGTGCCAGTTGAATTAATTATCATTATGTGTACTGTGTTACTAGTTGGATCAAATTACTTTTATGTCTGCAATTGTAATTCTTAAATCTGCAATAAACAGATTATCCTTAATCATCCAAATGGTCAGGTGTATTACCTGCCAACTGTGTTACATCCAGAAAAGACAGAAGTCTGTGCCGCTGAATGTCATAAATGTCTTCTTGATTACCTCATGGGCAGTGGGCCTATATGAGTCTTTGAAATGTCCATTAGCTGTAAGATAAACAAGTTCAATAGTGCGTGCAGCCATTGGGATAAACCTGATCTGATCCTCATTTAAATGATAGGAGCTTGCTGTAAAAGAAACATCTGGTTTAACTGCACAACAGTGAGACATGTTGCCCAGTGACATTGTCTATTGAGCTGCATTTGCCTTTTGCAAAAATGTTGATTGTTTGGTTTTTGAATTTCTGCCTAAACACAAATGACTGCAGACAAAACAATGACAGTTTCATTTTGTTTTTATTAACAAAGGAACTTTTACAAAAAAGAGAAAACATTTAAATAATAAATAAATAATTGGAGGAAGCAGTTTTATAACGTGACAATACTGGACAGCAACAGATCACAGTCACCCAGCAAATAGTCCCGTTTTAAGGTGGACATTTTGTTGACCACCTTAAATCGGAGCGATCTCTGTTCCAAGTCCTCCTCAGTAATGCCATCAAAGAAGAAGTCCTCATTGAAAATTGGGTTCCGACTCTTTCTGATCACCGTGCTCCGCTGCTTCTGGACTTTACCTGGAACCAAACTCAGGCTGACACTGCAATTTATTATCTTAGGATCTACAGAAAGTGGGTACAAACCCTCTGCACTGATCAGTCGAACTCTAAGTCTTAGGTTTTCAGGACAATACTCGGCAAACAATCGTAAGCTGCCATCTTTCCCTATAGGCACCATTCTCTCCTTCATCAGCCTCTCCCGGTGCAGGTTCAAATCTAAGGGGAAAACGGCAGGAGGGGCCAGGCTGCAGTTACTCGGCAGTTCAGCCAGCACCTCTGACCCCCGCCTCATTACATTGGGACTGTTATCCGTCGAACTCCCTTCATCAGTGGACAAGGAGTTGTTTCTGGACACCATTGCCTTCCTCATATTCCTCGACAGAAGCAGTTCATGGCTCAAAGCTTTGAAAAGCGAAGACTTCGGATAACGGTTCAAAAGGGGAGAGCTAAACGGAGAGGATTCCGTCGAGGATGTTGTGTCACTGTCCAAGGCGGGTTGCCAGTTAAAAGATCTTGGAGAAAGCCTGGAAGACAAGTGGTTGAGGCTAAAGGAGGATGGAGAGGGGCATGGGGATGAGCTGGGGGATATTTTAGCGCAGATACTTGAGCGACTTCGTGGGAGGAGGAGTGGGGAAGTGGAGTCATTGTGGAAAATAGACTCTTTCCTGCGAGTGTGAGGGCTTTCCAGCAAGGTGCAAAAGCCGTAGCAAGTTTGCGTTTTGGCTAAATGCGGAAGAGACAGAGCTGCTTGACTCTGCGGATCTGCGTTTGTAGTTTCCTCATCACTGCAAACATCGCCGGGGCTTTCATCCACGCTCTCCACTTGGATAATATGCGGGTTATAGATTTCTTGGTGAACCGGTTCCATGTCAGTTTTAGGTGCCGGTTGGACGATTCGTGGAACTCGGCCAGTGTCGAGATTGTGGTGCAGGGACGGGATGGTGGGAGGGATGCAGAATTCAGGAATGTTGTCAGGTGTGATGACGTTGGGACAGGAAATCTGCTTGGGTTTGGGGATCTTCTCACCAAACATGATTTCGCCAAGTTTGAGTTTGAAATCGGCTGAAGGCGTGGGCTGTCCGCATCTGTCCACGGATTCACGCAGCTTCTCCACAACCCACATAGAAAGCTTCACACGGTTAAATCTGTCAACAAACAAAGAATAAATATGACATTGCAACACAAAGTATTCTCATTACAATATGTTAGCTCAATGAAAATGCAAGGATTTTATAGCAATATAACACAAACTGCACTCCCAGAAGTTAATTTGTTGATTAAAAAACACATAAACCTATAATATTTAACTTTTTTTTTTTTAAGTATTAAGTATTGTTGAAAAGATCTATATAGGATAAATAAACTATACTTCTTAACATCAAAACCAGTGTTACTAATCAATCAATCAATATTACTAATAAAAAACTGTATTTTCAGTGTCTTTCACAAGTAATATTTTGTATTCTTTCTTTCTTTTTAATCCAAGTCGACAATAATTTTGTACTCTGTGGTCACTGTAGACTTGAAATATAGTACTTATGTTAAATACATTTAAACTGGTTAAATATTATCCAGCCTTATGGTAAAGAGAGTAACAGTAATCATATCTAAAGCAAATGCCTTATGTTCAGATAAACCAAATCAAATAATGAAGCAAATAATGACTACTTTTCTTACCTTGTGTGAAGCAAATGTTTGCACAGTTTCTCTGGCTCTAAACAGCAGGTGAGGTGATGATCTCTTGTCTCCAGTCCAGCAGCTCTGAGACTGTTCCAGGGCTCGGGTCAGTTTAACTCTGACCAGGCTGCCATACGCCCCTCATGAAGGACCCGCCCCCTCCACCTGTTCCCATGGTGATGATGGGGTGGGAGTGGGACCACACAAAATGGAGAGATAAGATTACCTCAACAGATGTTTTAAAACATGTCACTGTCAGCGTCACATCTTTACGCAGTGGTCCAGCTGAAGTTTCTCGTTATTGCCTGAAGTCCACGCAGTCAGAAATGAAGCAGCTGGATGTAACACCAAACTGAGGGAAAACTACCAAAGCACATTCACATTTTATTTTACAAAAGTCTAATGGAGATTTTACTTTACTCTGACATGCTATTGGCCTGCTTTAGGGATCAATCCCCAAAGCAGCTACACAGTTAAACCTGAATAAGAAAGAAAATAGTAGTAACTCAAGGATAAATAACCTTAGATTTTACAAATAAATGATTAAAACTTCTATTAAAAAATGTAAGAGAGTAAAAAAAAATTGCCTTTCCCTAAAAGAATGAAATGTTAATGTTAATGCTGAGCGTCAGTGACTCCAACCTTAAATTCTTTGTTATTTGGGGAGATAAAAAATTTGTCAAATATTTGCTGCCCCCTAGCGGTGTGATAGCGCAATACAATATAAGAGACATTATTACCACAGGCTAAAGGTTAAAAGGTTAAAATTAAATTAGGAAAAGTATAATTAAAATGATACAGGCTAACCATCATGTCAAAACAGGCTGGATATTGTTGGTTACATTTTGACATTGTGCTGCCCAGCTCTGAACAGTAAACAAACACGTGAAATAGTTTGGAAAAAAGCTGAAACACACTCACTGAATAATCTGTAAAATTATATGCGAAAAACATTTTTAAACTAGTTTTACTTTAATTTGTGTTTTCAAATCAATGAAAACTCAATTTGCATTTTTAAATCAATGAAGACTTACAACTACGCCATCCTCAGTTTCACCACACGAGGGCGCGTCGGGATCAGGTACTGTACCACAAATTGCTACATCACATACTTTTTTTCACCAGCAGGTCAGTTATTGAAGTTCAGTTTTGCTTCGTACCTTCAAAAAACGAATAGAAATAAATAAATAAATGAAATGAACAACAAACAATGCTTTGCTTGGAATTGTCAGATAACAAGACGAAAGGGGGAAAAAAACGAATATGCTAATAAAGAGCCCCGAGGCACTCACACGTACACACACACTTCAGCATGTGTTGTTCTAAGAAAAGTATAACATTATTGCATATAGTTTGTGTAAGGTGAAACAGTATGGCACATGTGTGTTATTGTAGTTATGTCTGTTTATAATTCTGTTGTAATTTCATAGGCCTAACATGCACACAATGGTAGGTTATGTATATGAGATGCTGTATATGATTATCTGTCACTGTCACTGCGCGTAAAGATGACATCCTCTGGTCCTATAGGATGGAGGGTTTCTGCTTCACCCTCCTGTCCTCGAAATAGCAGCCCTATTATCCCGATCCCATTCTAAATTTAGCCCGCGGTTCAAGCCTAAATGTTGAAAATGCACATCTGCCCAAAAAAAAACCACAGACTTAAATCCGTGCCTTTCTGTCAGCCTCCACCGGACATTTCCTCTGGCGCGCATATCAGTGGGAGATGGAGAGGCTCATGTGACGCCGCTTCCTCTCCTCTCTCTCTCTCATCTCTCCACTGTACGATAACGAGGAGGGGCTTGGTGCGCGTGCTTGGAGGAGACCGCGGCCGATGGTACTATAGCCCTCCATACATCCCGGTTATTGCTCTCGTGCTGTGGGGGCGACCTCGAAACTAGACGTCGGGTTAGCGGGGTGCCATGCGTCCATTTTATTAAAGCGCTCTTAATCGTGTGGGAGTGCGCGCTCCGCTGGTGCGTCCCGGCGCGTACGTGGTCACGGGCCGAGCGCTGTTGGCTCAGCAGAAGTCGACCGCTGCAATTGCAAACATCGCCGACACATCCAGCTGGCTCTCCGCGTGATCGGTGACATGCAGGCGGCCCCGTGCGCGTCGCTGTTCGGCTCTGGATAGTCGCCCGACGCTCTCGCCTCCCTCCGCCTGTCAGACATCTTCAGCAAACCTGAGTGTGGCCATGACAGGCTGCTGTGACATTGACTCGTAGAAAAAGGTAATAACGTGCACATATTTCATCGCCCTGCTCGTTCGGCTGCAGCGACGCTTTGGTGTGGTGTGGGTTTGGTCGGATTTGGCGGAATTCGGTGAGGGAAAAGTAGGTTAGAAACACAATCCTCATCCTCATTGCCTTGCACAGTGCTGTGTTCTGAATACTCGGACTTGACCTCAATGTTATCTGGCTGGGCTCAACATCAGAGCTGACACCGGCAGTGAGAGGCTTTGCGCGTGTGTGTGTGGTTGCGTGTGTGTGTGTGTGTGTGTGTGGTGATGATGTTGTTGTAGTGGGCTATGTGTGTGCGTGCGCGTGTGTGGGAATGTCTGTGCGCGTGCGTGGGGATGTGTGAGTGAGGATAAAGCTGGGGATTGTTTGGTGGAGGCGGACAGTTCAGTGGGAGGCATGACTGGGAATAGACACTTCCTCCTGGGCTGCACTATACTTCATCTCTCATATTGCTCAAACCCCACCCAATGTATTACTTATGGTTGTCTTCCGTGATGTATGAAATTAATTGTGCTGTGACATATAGCACACACACCCCTTTTTTCATCATGAGCACATTTAATCTCCGTGTAAGCCAAAAATATTGTACTTAAAGCGAACTGCTCACTTTCCTTCTCCTAATGTTTGCATTTAGCAGCTATAGGTTGACAATGGTGCTGCACGATTCGAGGAAAAAAAACATCTAATTGCAATTTTTTTCGACAACTGACCTCATAGCATAACTGCCCATAAGTCATTTCTTGGCCGAAGACAGTTTTTCTCTTATTCTATTCTCCAGACTCTGCTGCATTTCCACCTTCAGCCAATCAGAAAGACTTTTACAGCCAAAAAAATGTATTGCATAAGTCATCTTTATGATAAGTGAAAATTGTTCTGTCCATTTTCCCGAAAACTTTAATAAATTACTTAGACAGTTATGCTATGAGGCTAACGATTTGCAATTTATATTTCAATGTTTTAGGGCATTATTGACAAAAATGAATATCTCAATATTAAGTTGGAGTATCTCGATAAATAAAACTGTGTAAATTGATGGTTAATTCTGAGATAAATGTGAAATATTGCTTTGTACCCTTATTTGAAAGTTTACAACATAACTTTTTAAATGTTTACGTTTAATCAGCTCTTTTATTGCATTTTTACTCTAAACTATGTACTCAATATTCAAATTTTGCTTATATTTAAAACATCATTCACAATATTGTTATATTCGGAGTACACATTTTAAACTCATCTAGGATCTGAGACTGAAATATAAACTACAACAATGAGACCCAGTTCAGAATGTGTTTGTGGAGGGATATTTGTTTGTTCACAAGAATTAGTTTCCAAAATAAATAGCAGCGTTTGCTAATTGCAACCATTTACACAGTGATTTCGATTCATACTGTGCAGCCCTAATTGAGCTTGTACTATATTTTACTGGTCACTTTTGTGTGACTAATCGGCTTTGCATTACTGCTGTAGGTCTCTCAGCAGATCTAAGATACAGGATCACTCTACAACTCTTTGGTTTCACGTCTTTGGTTTGGGTGAAATGTTTGTTGTAGTAGTCTGGATAACGGGCTCTCAGCTCTAACATACCACTAAAAATATGAAAAATACCATATTCAGTTTTGTCCACCTCCAGGCTGTGCAGGGCTCATGTGCTGATGTCTGAAGGATACTGCTCTCACGGACTCAAACTAGAGTCATTTGACTATTAGGGAGTTTGAACGTGAATATTTTGAGTTGTCATTTTAGACTCTCTGTCATTCTAATGGGAGTTTAAGAACACCCCTTTTAAATGTATAGATTTTGAATGGGCCTATATCATTTGGACAAGGCACATAAAAGTGGTCACAAATGTTCAGCGCTTTTCGACCTTCAAGACATTCAAAAGGCTTTACATCAAGGAACCACTCACCCATTCACACACACATTCGCATACCAGTGTATGTAGACACTGAGGGTGAGGGTGAGGTTGAGGTTGAGTCTTGCCCATGGGCATAATGACATTATTCACCTGAGGGAGCTGCCATGGAACCAACAACCAGAAGGTCAGTGGATCTAACCACTGTACCCACAAGGTTTTTGTCCAGAGCGGGATTTGATCACAGTCACAATTGCAATTCAGGCTTTGAAATTTGATTGTGCCAGATTGTGCCAGATTGTGCAGTCCTTGCAAGTTGATGTTTCTGATAGATACGTTTTGCCAATGATTTGGACTATTTATGTACAATTTAACTATAAAAGAATCTCTCATATTGTCCTCAGAATGCATGTATAGTTGAATCATTTTACTACAGCACATTCACACAAAGCAGTTCAGTGTGTACAAGTTTGTGACAGAAACAATGATGTTTAGACCTAAATTGTTATAAATGTACATGAAATCATTTTATTTTATAGAATTTGGTGATGATTCCTCTTTAGGAATCATCAGCAATAAAAATAGCAACCCAATTATGTGGAGGTCTGTACAATTAATCACACATTTAATTGTGATTATAATTGATGCTCCAAGCAACAGGTGCACAAAAAAGAAAGCTTTTCTATAATTGCGCATGGGTTAACTTTATACAATTTTAGTAATACAATTAGAAGAAACATCACTCACAAACATTGACAGCATGAGCAAACAACAGCGACAGTAGTATGTTACCAGCTTTCTGAAACCAAACTTTGTGAATGATTATTGATAATAGTAATAATAATCTTAACATCCCTATTTGTAGACTGCCGTGAACAAGTCTTTCTGATCTCTCTCGCTGTCATGGACTTGCTCCGTCATCAGAAACACATTGAGAGTTTCCTTGGAAGCGTTGTGTGGAAGGTGGGAGTCAGCAGAGAGTGTATAGAAGCGCACAGACAAGGGGCGGGGCTTTCTTTCTCTGTCTTATCAGATCACTTTAGGCCTGGCCCACCTCCAGAGCTCAGCCTAAATGAATGAGCTGGCAGCACTCCTCTCTCCACTTCAGCCTGAAATTGGTGCTTCCTGTATTTTTCTTCCCAGAGCAAAGTCATCATGCGTAGGGGAAAATGAGCGTGACACAGGTGGACAGTCTCGCGACAATTAGATGTTTTCTAATGCAATTTGTTCCAGCTTTCCAAGTATCAGAGCTGCACTGAACTGAACAGCACATCCTGGCAGTTTTTTAGTGTTTTAAATAACAGGTTTGGGACATTGGCATATTATAAAAAAGGGCATTCCATCCACATAATTTTGGGTGACTGTTGGTGACTGCATGGATGAAGTATCAGAGCTTTTACCTGAGAACATGTTTTGGCCACTCATTTCTCACCAACACAGTCAGCACAATCAGCTGGTGCACGCAAGAGTTTGAATTCCTAAATCCCTAATTTGTTGGGATCTGAAATGCAAGAGAGTGGGCCTTTGTGGTTTCTCAAAGGGTCTGGTTTGCTGTACATTTACAAAAATCCTCAACAACATTGCTTTTCCATTGTGTGTTTCATACAGTGTTTTGTTGTTGGTTGCAAGAGTCATTAGACACCCATTTGAAAACAGTTTATACTTACTTCAGGCTCAACCAGGGCGTTTGGGGGTGTTTGTGAGAGAGAAAAGTTGCATAGTTCTTAAGACTGCTCCCTGTGCTGCAGTTTCAGAGTGCAGCTGTGCAGGGACACAGAGCAAACATTTGGACTGAGCGACATGGTGAAACAAAACAAAAAATTCCTTAAAGGGGGCATATTTTATTAAATTTGCTTAGTTAAGCTTTTATTCATGTTATAAGGATGTTCCCTTATAATTACTCAGAGTTGTATTTCAATGTACATGTTTCCTACTTTTATTCCTGTTGTATTTGCTGCCTCTTGGTCAGATAATTTGTAGCTTTAAAAATATATCTTACCACTTTTATGATATCCAACTGTATTGTTCTTTTAATGATTTTCATGTTTTAACCATGTTCTTCATCAAAAATTGGCTGTCGTCAAATTTCGATAAACTCGAACAAGACAGAAACTTTGGTCATTGCACAAGATCCCTTTGACAACACCTGGGTTCTGTGTGCTCCTCTATACAAACCAGCCAAAGAAACCCGGGGGTTGAGTTCGACCGTGTCTCTGGAGGGTCACTCAAAACAGTTGACTGTTTTTATCATCTGAGAAACATGTCAAAAGTGAGGAAATTGCAGTCAAAGACTGATCTGGAGATGATCATCCAGGCTTTTGTCTCATCTCGTCTTGACTATTGCAACTCGGTTTTTACTTGCTTTAAAAAGTCAACTTTTCAAAGACTTTAACTTGTGCAAAACTCTGCTGCAAAGGATTTTAACAGGAATTCCCAGAACAGCCCATATGACCCTGGTTTTATCGTCTCTTCACTGGCTACCAAAAAAGTATAGGATTGATTTTAAACTTTGTGTTGTTACTTTCCGAGCGCTGCATGGTCAGGCCCCCCCAGTATTTTGCTGATTTGCTGTGCCCTCACACCTCCGGCCGCACTCTTCGACCTTCAGACCAGAGCCTTTTCATGGTCCCAAAAACTGTCCTTTCAGGCTGTGGCCCCCAGACTCTGGAACGCTCTGCCCCTGGCCCTTCGCCAGGCTGACTCTGTCGACACAAGAAGCAGCTAAAGACACTTATTCAAAAAAGCTTCGAGTTGACTTGGTTGTTTGTCCTCTGTATTTTATCCTGTTTATTATATAAAGCATTTTGTGATTTTTGTCTGTGAAGAGCGCTATATAAATAAATAGCTATTTACTTACTACATGTTTGAGTAATCCTGCATCTGAAGCTTTAGTGCTCAGAAAATTCCTGTTTTCTCCAACCCCTTATCTTTGCCCACTTTTTTGTACTTACTACAACTATTCAAAAACCTCAGGCTCATGCTGGGTTCAAAAATGTTACATTGTAAATTTTCAGCAGTAAAAATAAGTAAATGAAAATTGGCTGTTTGTTACGATGAAAATGGCTTCTCAGTTCTGCAGTTTGAAGTCAATGGACCAGTTTCTATTATTAAGCCGTTCCAGATAAATCCAGATGTTTACAATGAACATTGGGATTAATAATAAATACCTGAAAAAGAATAATATGTCTTTAAATCTTTAAAGTCAATAGGTCACAATTGTGATGGATCAAGAGGAAACATTTTTAAAATTCATATCACCCTGCTTATATACTATTGTTTAAAACAGTATAATACAGAATACAGATGAGGGTGCTGATCTCTAATGGTGTCCTTCTGAGCAGCTTCCCTGGGCCTGTTTGTCCTGATGTCTCTGCCTGATAGATCCGCTCCACTCTGGTACAGAACCACGGGTCTAATTCAATTACACACCCCTCTGAAGCTCTGGTCCCACAGGAGAGCACAAGAGCGCACACAGGAGTGCACTCTGAGTGCACAGAGGAGGGCATGGCTCAGACTCCCATATCTGTGGTCTCACCCCTGCATCAGGGCTGCCACGGATTAGAAGATGTTCATAACCTTTGAACCATTGACCTTTCAGACTTTATGATTGGTGTCCATAGATGCTCCAGATATCGACTTGGGTCAGTCATGAAACAGGTGCTCAGTTGTACTTGCTGAAGCTTGTTTGTATATCTGTTCACATAAAATCCCAGCACTATTCATTCAATGTAGAAACATCTGTTGAAACGTCTCGTGGCCTAAATACATGACAGCTTCTACTTTAAAACCTTGCATAGACCCATAAAAATGAATTAAAGTATA
Organism: Rhinogobius similis; assembly: GCA_019453435.1. Taxonomy (NCBI): domain Eukaryota; kingdom Metazoa; phylum Chordata; class Actinopteri; order Gobiiformes; family Gobiidae; genus Rhinogobius; species Rhinogobius similis. The sequence goes on from CM033628.1 coordinate 17,030,115, forward strand.
TTTCAAAACAAAGGTTACATAATTGTTGAGCTGTGATCCTCAATAGGCGGCCCCGGGGCCACAACAGTCCTGTCCGAGCTCCAATCAAAGCATTTTACTAAGACAACAACATTGCCTCTCAGATATCTTTTCAGGAGCAGGTGGCAGCAGTTATAGAGGCTTTGGACACAGGTCTGTTGTTGCTCTCAGTGCAGTGTGTGCAACTCTCACATCTCTCACATTCACTGCCTCATCTGTAGCTCCGTGCCTCAGAGACAGGTCTGATATGATTCCCTGTCCCTCTGCGGTTCCTGTGCTGTACGAGAAAATCACATGATAGTGGAAAGGGATTCAGAAATGTGTAGCAGATCAGGCTGAAAACTTGTGTGTGGCAAATGCCCAAATATCACAGATATATCAGTTAAGTCATGCCCTCATCATCAGTGTGCACAGAAGGGCAGCCGGTAGCTTTTCTTTATCTACAGAATCTCCCACATAACATTTATTTCCTCAGTATTTTGTCATTTTGTGTTGGTAGTGCTGTGTGTGTGTTTTTTGTAGAAGTGATTAATCTCTCTCTATCTGTCCAAATAAAGATTTAAATTGACCTTTCCAGGACTGACATAGAGCTGAATAGCTGAATTCACTGAATAGCTGAGCACATTCTATTCCATTTATTTTATTGTGGCCTCAAATGGAAACACTAATTATGATATTTGTAGACAGCTCAGACAAATTATTGCTCATTTGTTCATTACATTTGGCAGTTAGTATTAAGACTCGATATCCAACTTATTAAAGTAGAATTTGTGCTGCTTGATAAAACAAAACTAAAATTGAATTGCCAAACTGTTGTGCCGCTGTGTGCAAAGTCCCAAAGTTAATGAACTATACAAAATTGTTCTAGACATGGTAATGTTTCCTAACAAGGCTTTAATGTTACTCTTGTGTGGTCGAGTGGTTGTCAGTCGCCAGAACAGCAATGTTGCACCATAGTTTGCAATGTTTGGAGGCTAAAGCTACAATCTACCATTGAAAAAGCATTAGAGAGAGTGTTGGAACGATACCAGCCGTTTACAAAGACTGGAAGGGTCTATAAAAACGTCTTATTTGCCTTAACCCATGTGTGGTGCAGTCTGGTCCGTAGCTGCCCAAATTTCACACCCTATTGACAGAACTCTAAGAGACTATGTAATGTAATGTAATGAGAGCCTGGTTTTTATGAAATATATCTGAAGCACTGTTGTGTGTGATACATTTGAAGGTGTTTGGCGCTGATAGTGGAGAATTATACGCCGTCACAGTCCACAGCAGAAATAATGAGTATTACACTTATTAGCTGGCTGAATGCCCCCAATTAACTAATTACAAGCTTGTGTCAGCAGTAATGAGTCGTGTGCGGTGACGTTGAAAGCACCGAGGCATTTGTGATTGTGTCAAAGCGGACACTCCACAGAAGTGCTGAGGTCTGCATAAGCCGCCTCACTCACACAGACAGGACAGCTCTGACTTTTGTTTGATTATTTATATTATATTATGTTTATGTTTTGCTGCTGTCTTTGATTGTGGTTTCATGACTAATGGTTAAAGAAGGTATTTGTAGCATTTTTCATAAATAGTATACAAACATGACTTATCTGTCTCCTCGGATATGGGTTAAACTATCACATTATGTAACGTGAACATTGCTTATTTTTTACACGAGTCTAATCAGAAAGCAGAAAGCGCCTCAGTTTGGATTGCTTGATGCTACAACAAACATTTGTAATAAATCCAAAATTACTCTCTCTGTTATGATGAATTCCCTTTATATGGCCGCCCAAATGTATCCCAGGTTTAGTTGTGGCTAGGGATGTCAAGATTATTAGGTTAATCGATGAAAGTGATTGTTTGGGGCACAATATAATCGTAAGAACCAAAAATAATAATAGTTACAATTTTAGCAGCAAAATTAAGTCTTTTTCAAATCAATCTAGAACAAAAAATATAGTGTGTATGAATTAGTGGTGACATTTACTTTATTTTGTCATTGAGAAAGGTAGATTTTACTGTTGTCTTGTCATGTTCTCAGTAATTGTCAATAATCATTAAATCTTCTCACAATAATTGGAACACTAAAATTCATTATTGTGACATCCCTAGTTGTTATTGTTTTTAAACCAGTATTGCATTTCAAGTTGAGTCCAATAGAAAGAGAAATAGAGTAGTTGCACTATACTGCCACTTATACTTGTATGAAATAAGAATGAGAACATGTCGACTCCACTTGGACGGCTCTGTGGCAGAAGTCCTGACCCTGTGACTATTTTAGGTTCACTCAATGGCATTCTCTATTGAGCTGTGCAAAGTAAGCACAAGGACATGCTGATAAAACACAAAAGAGCCAGCCTTGATAAAAGTGTTTCTCAGTAAACTGCCACTATTGAGTCTGTCCTGTGGCCCCTTCTATAGAATCATGTTACATATCAGATTTATGCCCATAGTTTATGAGTTATTGAGTGTTACTGAGAGATGATGATGCCAAGGGAAATTGAAGAAGGGTTGCAGCCTTATGTTTTTGTGAAAATGAATCAAAGCAATATATAATGACATTTTAAATAAAAATGTATACTTAAACTAAACAATTGAAGTATATCCTGTGCTCCTGGGTTTAGTTTTCTTCTTCAGTCAAATGCATAGAAAATTGAACGGCCTTTTAAAAACTGAATAATGGATGAATGAGTGTGTTGTTGTACCCGAGGTGTACTTTAACAACCCTACAGTTGGTGGGACAGGTATAATGTGCAGTGCGGGGCTTGTCTACAAGATATTTGACAGGTACTAATAATAAGACTCCTTTAAAAGCTCTTGTGGCGGTATTACCTGCAGCCTCTGTGATTGTGGAAGAGCCTGCTGACAGCACAGAGTCACACGCACACCTTTAGAGACGCTGTGCCCGAGGATCTGGGCTTCAACCAAACAGATCTGCAGCAGAGATACGGTGTGTGAACAAATCTTTGTTTTCACTTGTGGCGGTTGTGAATGTCGTGCAAAGACATTTTTTTACCAGAGTGAAAAATAAGACTTAACAGAACATAACATTTGGATGGAGTGAATATGCTCAAGTTCAAGTGTTGAACATTTTGAAAATAATACTCAATTTCACCCTCTTTTAAATCTGAAATAGTTTCAAAGGCTCGCGTGCAGGGGTCTCAGTACCTGTGGTGTAGTGGTTCTGTGTCAAACATGAATTCATTACAAGAAATAAAAGCTGTCATACATGAGCTATGTTTAATTTAGTTGATGCAAAACCCAAAAATGACACAAAAAAGAATAAAGAAAAGCCAAATTAACTGAAAAAAATTCCAAATTATTGTATGAAAATTGTCATAAGCTGAAGTAGTTTTACTGCTGAACTTCATTGTGTGAGAGACAGAACATTCAAAAGCCGAGGGCCGTGTTTCTTTTATAGCTCATGTTAGTGCAGCGTGTTTGATTTATGGGTGTATATCATGAGATAAAACAGACACTTACAATAGAGTTAGAACAGAGAATAGAGTTTGTTTTTGTCACAGTAAATGTATTTCTTAAGGTTCTGGACACAAGTGGTGGTGGTGAAGAGAACATGGAAGGGTTGATGAGGTTGAAGGTTCTATTGCTGTGGAGATAAAAATGGGGGTTTGTGCCATGGATGATGTAAAACAGGCTGTGATTGGCTGACAGAGGAGGTAGAGTGGGGGTGGAAAAGACAGTCTTTTTGCTAATTTGATGCTACAAATGTTTTACTTTTGACAGTCTCCTCTGCATCCTCTTCTGGCATGTTAAGTAACTTAATCTCCTCCTCTTCTCTACTTTCATAAATCTTCTCCTTGGACATCTATACTCCTGACCTTGCCCCTTGTAGTCCTAACCATAGCATCCTGCTGAATATTATTCACTTCTTTGTTCCTCCTCTGTGCATGAAACTATCCATCATTGTCAAGAATCAAGAGAACCTCTCCAACTTTGCTCCTGTCTGTTTCTCCAGCTCTGATTTCTATGAAACAGACATGATTTTGGTACACAACACTTGACACTTTTCACCTGCTTCAGCCAGCTTGCACATCCGTCTTGACCTCTTTCTACACGCTCCGTTGCTCTGGACCATTGACTCCTGTATTTAAAGTCCTCCTTTCCTCACCTCCTCACCTTGTAGCCTCTCTGCTTCACTGCGTCTCTCATTCACACATGGATGCTGTCCAGTGCAGAATATGCTCTTTAAACGTCATCCGGACACATCATTTTCCAGGGCGATCCCCGTCCAACTTCCCATGTCAGCTTCCCATCATTACAGCAGACAAATCCACTGGTAGCAGAGTTGTTAGCACTGCCCCATACTAAGAATGTGCTCATGGGTGTGTGTAGTCTGCATGTTGAACAGAATATTGGACAGTTTACAGCACAGGATAATTGAATGGAAATAGCACAGTGATGCAATTTTGGTAATTACATGACAATTACTCATGGAAACAATCCTAATCTTAATGCTAAGTAAGTATAAAGACTTTAAATTGTTTGGAAACAACGTTTTCTTGCTCCTAATATGGAAAATGGTCTCAAAATTCATTTATCACATTATTCCTCCAGCTACAATGCCATTTTCATCCGATTACTGAGCTATTGTGCTGTAAAGTAAAGTGCTATATTGAATTGAACAAGTGCATTTGTTTTGGGTTACATTGTTCTAAACAAAACATTAAGAATCTTCAAGAGTCAATATCAGCTTTAAATGGTAGCTGTGAAGTGCAACAGTCAGTGATGCACAAGGGAAGTTTCTGAGACAAAAAACAGCGTCAGTCTTTTCAACCTGCACTGCAAATGTGGATGTTATTTGTCTCACTTTCTTGTTATATATGACCTGTATGACTTCTGTGTTTACTCAAGTTATTTAAAGGCACTGTACCTGGTTTTTACTGTCTCAAAAACATGAGAAACAAAACTAGTTCATTTTAAAGTACTTTAAATGCATTCCTGGCATCCTAATAATTGCCTGGGATGAGTTTATAACCACTTATATTTTAAGAGTGTGTGTGTGTACAGCCCCTTTAAGTTTGTGTAGGGTTCCTCTTAAGGTGAGATACTGCAGGTGAATAGGGAAAAAAAATTAAAGATAACAATTTGAAACTTCTAATGTACTTTACTCACATAAATGTCAGGAAAAAAATGCTGTTTTTTAAAAATGTTTTCATATAGAAATAAGGTATTATGTGTTTTTTTTTTAAAAAGGGAAAGTTCTACATATTTTGTACATGTCAATCTGAAAAAATGGACAGAACCAGTTTAATTTTTTTGGTTTCATTTTGTATACATTAAAACATGTACTGAGACGATTTTGGATTTCTTATTTACTTCATGAGCAAACTAGACCTGACTGAAAATTCGCCTAAAAATAAAACTTTCAGTAAATTTTTTTAAATTAAAACTTAAATAAATCAGGATTAGAATTAGATAAAACCAAATCCTCTTTTGAGTTTAATCAAAAACTGTTTAAGTCCAAGTTTGTAAAGTTTGGTGTAGGTGCTGATCTAGGGCTGATCTTTATGTCCCTACAGAAGAAAAATGCATTTTAAGCAATAGGGCTGTAATGTAAGTTGACGTCATAATCAAACCGATTTTTATTAGTTGTCTAATCATTTGATTAAGATTTAAATTATATATGTGGGTCAAAAACTATAAAATATGGAGTGAGTTTGCTGAAAATTTTGGAGTCCAAAAATTTTTCTGTGTAAATAGCATGAATTCCTGTGCAGTTGTGGTCTGTTGAGAGCAGTTTGGGTCAGATACGTGGAGATACTTTATAGTTTTCAAATATTTTTACCCCCCCTCCCCCCTTTTAGTCACCTAATTGGTCAACAGGGCAGGTCTTTAGTCGACTTCAGCCTCAAGTCTGTCAAAATCTCAAACAAAGCTGTAAACAGGTATATATAAGTGAATATCTTACTTTTTGTCTGAACTTCTTGGATGCACAAAATACACAAACCATCTGCTCTAAATACTCAGTGTCCTTCAACGATACCATAATTTTGTACCATTAAACTCCCACACTATTTTATTGTATACGTTTGTCTGCAGTTGTGACAAAGCACCAACTAGGTATCTTTTTCTCCCCGCTCTCTCTTGTGCAGGTGCGTTGTGCAGAAAAAGCAAGATGGTGGCCCTATCCCTGAAGATCTGCGTTCGCCAGTGCAACGTAGTGAAGACGATGCAGTTTGAACCCTCCACGCCTGTGTACGACGCGTGCAGGATCATTCGAGAGAGAGTCCCGGAAGCACAGTCTGGACAAGGTTGATAAAATGAAATATAAGATTTACTTTATATCATATCAGCGAGTTACTTATAATCCCCCTGTGTGCCAGCTTCAGATTACGGTCTGTTCCTGTCTGACGATGATCCCAGAAAAGGAATCTGGCTGGAGTCGGGGAGAACCTTGGATTACTACATGCTACGGAATGGCGTAAGCTTTAAAGACTTTTGCTTCAATCCAGCTTTTGTTGTGTTTTAAAGGAGTGGTTTTATACAATTAGTTAAACAAATGATTTGAATGTGTGCAGTTTGTAACGATTTATTGCAATGAAAACTATTGGGCACATGCATTTATGGACCTGTGATGATACCAAATAACAAAAGCGCGATATATTGTTAGAGAAAATATTACAATAAATGACAATATGTAAACTTAAGATGGAAGATCCCAAACATAGTCATTTTAAAGGTAAAATATAATTAAAAATATTAGGTACAATAAATAATTAGCAGAATGAAACACTTTTTCAGTAATTTGGTGCTGATTATGAGTAATAAAAGTTACTTATTTTACTCTCTGGAATACAAATTTGATCAAAAACTAAGAAATAATTCTCCAAAGTGCATACAAAAGGTATACAAGATAAGGTAATTATTGTAACATGCATTACTTTTTTGTTTATTATTTTTGCAATTATTTCAATTAAAAGACGTACACAACAAAATGTACAAAGAGAGGAAAAAGCAAAAATAAATAAATAAAAGAAAGAAAAGGCCCATTCTTTTACAATAATGACTAATATGTCATTAATTAGACTTTTTGTGTCATTTGTGGATTCAACTGTTTGTGCATTCATCTCTTCTGCACTTTCAAACCTAACATCAACAAAAATGTGTTTATTTATAAATGTGTCTTCATGTGCACTGGTCTCTTAAAGGCATAAAACAAATGCCTGCTTAAATGTCAGTTTGCAGAAAAGGTTAAAAATCATGAGGCAAAAAAGGGGGTTGAAAGTAACTAAAAATGTATCATCAAATGCCATATTTTCCTCCTCAGTATAATGTCTCTTTGACAATTTTAGGCCATGTGGGAGTTTTGATTACAGTAACACAGATTATACAGATTTCTCCTTTGTAAATACTGATACACTGCCCCCTAAAGGACATTTGTTTTAAGACAGTGTAAGGAATTCCAGTTGAACAGTCAGAACTCAGGTACAGTCTGCCAATAAACCAGGGTAATTAAACACAATCATGAATCTGCAAATCTGAAATCGCAGCTCAGTGTGGAGTGCTGTATTTTTCCTTGTTTCTAGGATATTTTGGAGTACAAGAAGAAGCAGCGGCCTCAGAAGATCAAAATGCTGGATGGTGCGATCAAGACCATAATGGTGGACGACTCTAAAACAGTCGGGGAGCTGTTGGTCACCATCTGCAGTAGAATAGGTACTTGTTCACACGTTTGCTGAAGTTATTTAGGCGTCTATCTGTGCAAATAAAGACTGCACTTTACTGGGGTCACTTGGTTGGGGCCCACTGGTGTAAAGGCTATGCAGAAACATTTTTTTAGAATATAAATGCTCTTCAACTTTTTGACATGAGTGGAAGAGCAACTGATAAAATGAGTCACTGCTTTCCTTATGCCTATTCTTTGTATGTGGAGCTTTTGTTTTGTTCACATCAACTTTATATGGTAAAATGGAAACTGAAAGTAGTTTCTTCATTATTGCTGTGAAGAGCTTAGCTAGCTTGTTTGCTAACAGAAGTTGGAAATAAAGGACACTTCAACTGCCGCACAAAACACCTGGACACAGAAACATCTTTAAGGACAGAACGCTAATGAGTTCAACTTTGTGTGACCCCAAAGTCTGTGTCAGTGATAAATGTGTGTATTCCAGTTGTTTATTTGGTTTTGTACAACTGTTTACTTGATTTTCTTCAGGTACAGACTAAATATTTTGCAGAGTTGTAGACTTTTATATTTGTTATCAGACTTTTGTGTTTTAAGCTTGTACAGAAGAAAATGTCATTACTCACCACTGACGCGTGTGTTTTTGCCACTCACGGCTAAAATTCAGAATGTCACCTGCATAACCTCTATAATTAGTATCTACTTCAAGTACAGAGAACCACCCTGAGTGAAGATTGTGTACTTTTCAGGAATCACCAACTACGAGGAGTACTCTCTCATTCAGGAGACAGCCGAGGACAAAAAGGAGGACGGCACAGGGACTTTAAAGAAGGACAGAACTCTGCTGCGCGATGAAAGAAAGATGGAGAAGCTCAAGGCCAAGCTGCACACGGACGATGACTGTGAGTGTCCACTTTGTTTGGCTCCTTTTAGGGACACTGATGAATGAGAATTATATGTTACAGTATGTTACTCAAGACAGAATTGAGCGAAATTGGTGGTTTTCAAAGAACTGTGTCTTGTTTTGCCAGTGAACTGGTTGGACCACAGCCGTACGTTTCGAGAGCAGGGGGTGGAGGAGAGTGAGACGCTGCTGCTCAGGAGAAAGTTCTTCTACTCCGACCAGAATGTGGACTCCAGAGACCCAGTGCAGTTAAACCTGCTCTATGTCCAGGTAACTTCCCAATACCCCAGGAAATCCCATTTGATTCCAAAGTTTACTCTACTAGAGCCCAGATAACACCACAGTACCTCCTTTAACACGCAAGGAAAAGCCCACCTCTAGAACACCGCTTTAATGCAGGAGGAAACTTGATTAAAAAACATAAACAAGACATGTACAATGTTAAGGATAATGCATACTGCTATCATGTTGCACTGCAGCTTGTAAAATGGTCAAGAAAGTTCCCAAGTTTCTTTTTGTAGGTGCTTTCCTAGAACAAGGATGACATAATGGATTTTAACTTCCGGCCCTCTCTCTCAGACCTCCTCTTTTGTTTTCTTTCCCTCTTTTCCCCCTCCTTTGGCCTTGTTCTGGTGTGACATAATCAGGACTGCACCCCACCCTTGACTCTGACACATACCGAGTTTCCTCTCTCCAAAACAAGACCCTCTCTGCCTCCCCAGCCTCTGAGGGCCTGCTAAAAGTGCACAAAATATGAGATAATGTGTGAAAAATGTGGCTGTCGGCATTCGAGGGAGGGATGTTGGAAATTGTTGTGAATGAAGTTGTGCTTGTGTCTAAATACTCTCTGTCATGCCTCTGAACAGTCACTCCCACTGCTGAGAAAAACTCCACCAAATAGTCTTTATCTCTCTGTATTTGAAGCACACTTGGTTGGAAAAACATTTGACAATAATGCCAACTGGAGCCAATCCGAGTTCAACTAAAATGTCTTGGCATCCCACATTCAATAGCAGTAACTTCATTACAAAAATACATCAAGGACATGCAAAAAGGCGTTTAAAGTGCATATGACAGGTTAGACTAAATATTTAGCTAAAACGTAAATGATTATTTTAAGAGTTTACTCAAAATTGTTCCTATGTTTCCCCACTTTACCCATAATGTTATAATGGTTGAACATAAGCAGCAGATGTGACTTAGTTGAAGGTAATTCTACAACTGTTACCTAGCAACCATACTGTAAACAAGGGACACAGTCAATATAAATTACATTATAGTTGTGTTTTGACAAATAGTAATACCTGATAACACCTTTGTTTTGTTGAATTATTGTTTAAACTGTCAGAAAAAATTGGCACTTGTGTAAATTGTTCCTGCGTTTTGGGTGTAATGCCACTTATTGATGACATAGAGAGAGGGATCCGGTTTTAGAATTGTTACTTAAAGCTACATGATTTGGGAAAACTAGATTAGATTAGATTCGCGATTTATGTTTTAATATTAGGATTCTGTTCAAAGGATAACTGGCAAATATACTAAAATATGAACTGACAAACTAATAATAATAAGAAGAGAAGAATCAAACGGCTTTTTGTCACATTTGTGCCGCTTTTAGAGGAGTTTTTGTCTCGTTTTGTCTCTTTTAGTCGCTTATTGTTGCTTTTAGTTGCATTTTTGTCACTTGTTGCATTTTTGTCCCTTTGTAGTCATGTTTCCATCGCATTTAGTCCCGTTTTTGTTGCTTGTAGTCCAATTTTGCTGCTTTTTGTCCCATTTTTGACACATCCAGGTGAGCTTTTGGCATTTTTAGTTGCGTATTTGATGCTTGTTTCAGAACATGTTTTAACAAATCTAAACAACAGTTTTAGATTTAACAACTCCAAACTACTGTTTTTATGCATATGCAGGTTATTATTGCACTTCATAAATTGCAACCTTTTACGATTTGCTATGTGCACCCATTCAAATTGCGATTTCGATTCAATTTTGAGTAATTGTGCACCTCTTATTTTACGTCTCATCTTCCATATCACGCCTGTGAATGAAGTGTGCCTCGTCTCTCCTCCTGTGTACAAACAGTGGGCGTGGTTGTGCTGGTTGTATAGTTTTACATTGTTTTCAGCTGCTGTTTCAACGAGCTGTATCTGATTGGCTACAGCGTCTGCAGCAGCACTCATGCACTGAGGCTTTGGAATGAGCCGACAAAGCCTTGCTCGGAATATAGACTAGCTGAGCAGTGAAGCGCACATGACTTTTGACTCGCGCTAATCAGCCATGAACCTTAAGAATCTTTTCCATGCTGGTTGACGCAGCATGCAGAGACTGTCAATTTATTTTATGTGTTTTTGCACCTTTTCCAGAGCTATTGAAGCGAAAAACTAATGTGACGTTAGTAGTCCATGTCATTTCTTTCTGTTTTACTGTTATTTTGTTGTCATCTCAAAATGTTATCAAGCTTACTTGCTCATGCTCTTCTTCTTGTCCTCTTTCAGGCCAGAGACGACATTTTGAACGGCTCTCACCCGGTCTCCTTCGACAAGGCCTGTGAGTTCGCCGGGATCCAGGCTCAGGTGCAGTTTGGACCTCACATGGAGCACAAACACAAGCCGGGCTTCCTAGAGTGAGTTTCACACTTGCCTCTCTCTCCACTCTCCGTCTATCTTTGGCTTCTCTTTTGTCTCCGTCTGTGTAACAACAATGGCATGGATTTATTATACTCGTTACAAAGTTAAAGGTGCATTATGTTACTTTTCTGATGGAGGGTATGCCACCTGCTTGTCTCCATGGTCATTGTTTCACCTGGAATGTTCCTGGACACAGCAGCGGTCTGGAGCAGTGTTCTAGTCATTAGACGAGTGTTCTGAAGCGAACCCATGTGAATCTGCACTGCTTTTGTCAAATATAGACCACAGTGCCCTGGAGTTGGTGTAACGTTCAGTCTGCAACTAACCGGCTCAAAAAACAGTGCTGGCATTAGGTGTACATCTATATAAGAATGCTTGTTTTTTCATGCTTTTTTGCAATAAAAATACCTGTAAAAACTAAACGCAAGATATAAGATTAATGTCATATTGTGAAATCCTTGACAGGAATTAACATCCTCCTGGAGACAAGCAAACCTTCCACCGGAAAAAGTCTCATATTTATAACGAGATTCGTAATGGGTAACAAGGTTTTTTGGGACATTACTTTGACTTAAATATATTTTCTGGATAATAATCCCAACCTTACCATATCCTACTTTAACCCATATCTTAACTTTAAATCATGCTGTTGATGTACTAACAAAGGATTTATTTCAGGTTTACTCAACTCACAGCCCGGGTCAGATCAGGGCCTCCAAACGATCTGATTCATGTCCCAAATATTAATAAAATATATTTTCTTTAGTTTACTGGTTTAATTTTGGGTTGGTACTAGTTTACACCTGGTTTGTTCCTGATTGTTTAATGCTGCTCTAGGCCTAAATTTTAGACCTGGTTTAATTCTGGTTCAGCCCCTTTGGCACTAGTCCAGTCCTAGTTTAAACTCCCAGTTTAAGTCTGGTTTTGCAAAAGAGCTAGACTTGTGGATCATTTGTGTGACATCGAACTGTGTCAAAATGGTGGCACATTCTACACACACACACACACACACACACACACACACACACACACACACACACACACACACACACACACACACCAGAGGCAAAGATCCACTGAAAAATCTGGCCCTCGGGAAACTAAGTTGCCGTGATTTATGTGATGGGAACCTGATTTTATATCTCCATAAGCGAGGCAGATGCCCATAATGTGAGTCTGTACACATTTTAGTCGCCACAATGTGATAAATCCTGACTGCTCTACCCCCTGAACCACCGCTGGCTTATCTGCCTCCGTCTGACTCCTCTCTCAGTGCTGTTCTCTAATACGTACGATGCGCTGACCTCATGTGAATGTCATTTATCTCTTTAGCCTCAAGGAATTCTTACCCAAAGAGTACATCAAGCAACGAGGGGCAGAGAAGAAAATATTCCAGGTATGTCCAAGATATTTTTTGATGTTCTTCCAAACACATTTTACAATATTACTATCACTACAGCAATTGTCGCTCTTTTATGACCAGGATCATAAATCATGTGGAGAGATGACAGAGATTGAAGCCAAGGTTAAATATGTGAAGTTGGCGAGGTCCCTTCCCACGTACGGAGTTTCTTTCTTCCTGGTAAAAGTAAGTCACATCACTTTAAGATAATACATGCTGTGTAGGCTTTTAACTCCCACTTTAAAAGCAAGGGAGATAAAAAAAGTAGGTTTGATAAGCGTATTTCCTGAAGGTTTGGCCTGATTTGGTGCATTGAGACGGGAAGAGGCATGGCTTATGTTAGTTGTTTTAAGTCAATTTTAGATTATATTTTATGATCTAATATTCTGGATTTGAAAGTTTCTGTACTATTGTGATATATACACAGGATTCAACATTGAGCAACATTAAGTAAAACTGTATTTTTTCCTCTTAATTGAGAGATGGAGCACAGTACATTTGACTTAATCACAATCAGAAAAACTTTATTGAACAAAAAGTCAGTATTGTCGATGAACAAAATTCATAAACTAAGAATGTGCTTCAGCGATAATGTGAGACAAAGACAAAGTGCTTATGTAAAAGATAAAAGTGAATAAAGTAATAATTATTGGTAATAAAAATATGGGCATAAAATTAATAAAAAACAATACTCGTTGCATCCAACTTTGTTTATTGAACATTTTGGACAATAGCAGACATTCAGCGTGCATTAAATCACATCCCAATGAGTACAGTTTTATGACGGACGCAGCTGAATGTCTGAATGGAAATGGATTTAAGGAGCTGGAGCAGTGATAGCAACGATCGTATTAATGGCATTAGCAATTGATGATAGTATCAGTAACATTTATTTTATGAAATTATAATAAGAAGATTATGGATTGAGATTGACTTGCGCATGTTTTGTTTTGTTTTTGGTGTTTTTGTAATTTTGTCTATTAATTAATATGTGTACAATCTGTAGTTGTGTAGCAAGGAAACAATGAGGAAATAATAGTTCATCGAAGACAAGCTGTTAGAGTTTTGTGATGTTATTATTGCAATTCAGCGTAAAGTCCATTTTCATTCAAGGACAAGTCTATAAAAAAGTGGGTTCTATTACCAGTTGTTCTGAAAATATTTTGTTTATGCCTGAGAAATGTGGCAATATATACAGTAGCTAATTAGGATTGTGATTTTAGGATTGTCAACGTAATCTAAGCACAGTAACACAGCAGAGAGTGGCTATTAAATCAGATGTATGACAGTGATGACACCGTACATAAATTGTCTATGTTCTGATTTTAAGTCTTTCACCGTATGTTATGTTGTGATAGGAAAAGATGAAGGGCAAAAACAAGCTTGTACCAAGGTTGCTGGGGATCACCAAGGAGTCTGTGCTGAGAGTGGATGAGAAGACCAAGGAGGTGGTGCAGGACTGGCCCCTGACCACCGTCAAGAGATGGGCCGCTTCTCCCAAAAGCTTCACACTGGTAACATGTCTTTAACTATTCTAATGCTTGATTTAGTGTTTTTGTTTTCCCACAAATGCAACTATAGTACAACTAGTATAAATTTGTTCTGAAATGGGGGAAGGTGATGTCATTTGTCAGATTATTTGTCAATTAATAGTTTACTTTGAACTGTATTGGATCTATAGTTTGTAAACCCACCTTTAAGAGAACAGGTTGTCCCAATTTAGGCTGCATGATTTGTGAATTGATGTGATTTTGTGTCCAGGAGAATCAACAAAAAAGACTGAAATAGATCTTTGAACTGACAAACTAAAAAAATAATCAATCAACGTATCTCAGAACTTGTTTGTACAGATCTAAACCAGAGAGTTAGCAGTTTTTATACAGAATAAGACAGGATATTTTGTTGTTTGTGAAGGAAATTATGCTACCTCAAAAATTGAAGCCTTTGCGATTTGCTAATTATGTCCAATAAAGTTGCAATTTCTGTTTTTGTGATTAATCTTTGCATCCCTAAGTTTCTAACATTTTCGCTAAGCTATTGTCGGAGAGAAAACAGCCACATTTCCACTAGAAAGATAAAAACAAAGAACACCGTTTTTTTGTTTGTTAACCTTTTTTGAGTTTTGGCAAACTTGTTATTGTTCAAAAGATCCACCACCACACAACCGACTAAAACAGGCCTTTTAGTCAAAAATAATGTCCTTTCCACCAGCTGGTTGTTTAAAGTTGGCGATTGTGATTGCTTCCAAAATGGTAAATAGTTCAATTAAATCCATTTGTTACAAAATTTCATTATTGGACATTTTTTCAATGAACACCTGGCAATACCTCATTACCAAACTAGTCTTCCTGGCACATTGGTTGAAAATCAAGACTTTAGATCGTTGAACACCACAAACAGTGCAAACGTGTAGGATGTGATGCATCTCTGTCTTACATTAAACAGGATTTTGGAGAATACCAGGAGAGCTACTACTCAGTACAGACCACAGAGGGAGAGCAGATATCCCAACTCATCGCCGGGTACATCGACATCATCCTAAAAAAGGCAAGTCACGCACCAGATTTCAAGTTATTGAAAATTCCAAATATGAATGTGGAACTTTTCTGGTGGAAGGTCTGCTACATGTTTGGAGACTTTTTTGGACTAGCATTAAACTTTTCTATCTTGTATTTATTAAATTACACATTCTATTCCTCAAAAATACCTTGATAAAAAGAGAATCTTATCTGTAACTTGGCTTGATGGCATCACCTTTTTAGTGCCATATTGTGGAAAAAACAGGCAAATCAATAATATCACACTGGAGAAAAGGCGGCACACACTCCACCAGAAAAAAATTACCCTTTGTCACAGTAAGCTTTGTGATAAGTGTCTGATCATCCACAGAAACAGAGCAAGGATCGTTTCGGTCTGGAGGGAGACGAGGAGGCCACCATGCTCGAGGAGTCTGTTTCTCCCAAAAAGTGAGATGCGTTTCAGTCCCTTTGAGCTGACAGACATCACATCTGTTACCCTGTCAGCTCAGTCGTCTGGAGTCACACAGAACTGCTGTTGAGTAGTGGGCATTATTGGCAGAGCTTTAACACTCCTGTCTGATACTAGGCTCTTCATTTCAGTACAGAAATAGCACCAGCAGCTTTTTGGAATGACACTGACTTTCTTTTTCTTTCTCTGCCTCATTAACACAACATTACAGTCTTGGTGTTTTACATGTCTTCCACTTGATCAAATGATATCTTTCCTTTTGGCCCATTCACTCTGTATCAATTACTGAAACAATTACTTGATGCAATGGCGATCAAGTCTTTGTATACATGATTATTTTGTTGTCCCATAATAATGATGAAGCTTGCTTACGTACTGTGTACACAAAGGCTCTTCTGACTTGTCTGTGTCTTGCAGGTCAACCATCTTGCAGCAGCAGTTTAACCGCGTGGGTCGCGTGGAGCACGGCTCAGTGGCACTCCCTGGTATCATCAGTTCAGGCTCCATGGGGGGGTCTGACACCTACAGCATGGGCTCTATGCCCTCAGCTCAGCAGCAGCTCAGCTCAGGTCAGCTGCACCGCGCTCACATGCCCCCGCTGGTAAGGACAGGACTGTTCACTCTCACATGTGTTTAGTGCTCTGGGCTCATATTTTAGCTGCATGATTTTTTTAAATGCGTTCTGCATGTGATTACAGTACCAAACTATTAGATCATTTCGGATGTTTTCTTTTGCTTTGCTTTGGTAGAGAGTATATATAGCATTTGAACTAGAATGCTCAAAAGACCCCCAAAAAATGACCCCCAGACCCCCACCTGAAACAGATTATACATGTAGGGCCCCTGGAGTTCCTTTGTGATTATGTCACTGATGTAGCTGCAGAGTCACTGCTCTTTTCACTGGATTGGTTTGTTTTTACTCATAATTAAGTGTCTGTGTCGCTTTGATAATGATGGACTGACTGAGAGATCAATATTTCACCCTTTTCCTGTGTGTTTGTGTGTGTTATCAGAGCCAGGCCCAGCAGGCCCTGATGGGGACCATAAGCAGCAGTTTGAGGGCCGTGCAGCAGGCTCAGGGAGACCTGGGACACATGGACCCTCTGCCTCCACTTGGACATGATCTGGTCAGCTCTCTCTTCTTCAGCGTCACACAACTTCCAAATACACGTCTAATATAGGGAAACAACAAGAGTAATATGTCTTTAATATGTTGAATTGTAAGCTGGGGACTTATTTTGGTCCATAGGCAACTCAGGAGGAAAAAGTACTACTCTATCTACATACGCAAGTGTATTGTACATGTATGTATGACAAGGAAAACATTTGACTTTTAGCAGTGGCAGTGCAAAACAAGTAGTATAGCTGTAAATTAGTAGTACAGCAGCAGTAGTAGTTGAAGTAGTACTAGTACAGTATGGTAAGAAGCAAACTTGTGATGAAGCTCTTCTCTCTCTTCTACAGGCATCCAGGGTGTGGGTCCAGAACAAAGTGGATGAGTCCAAACATGAGATCCACTCTCAGGTGGATGCCATCACGGCGGGGACAGCGTCTGTGGTCAACCTCACTGCAGGTACCAGCCCTTTACAAAAACACACACAAACAACTCTTTTTATAGTTGCCTTTTGAAAATAATGTCACTAAATAAGTATGGGCAGAAATATGAGCACAGTGTCTTGTTCAGGTGAGCCCTCGGACACAGACTACACGGCGGTGGGCTGTGCTATCACCACCATCTCCTCTAACCTGAGCGAGATGTCCAGAGGGGTGCGTCTGCTGGCCGCTCTGCTGGACGAGCCGGTGGGCAGTGGGCACAAGCTGATGGCTGCGGCGCGGATGTTGTCTGGCGCTGTGTCCGACCTGCTCCGCTCTGTGGAGCCCGCTGCTGCACAGGTGAGACCCTCTGATCATTCACTCTGATACACTCTGTAGTAATGCACACTGCAAAAAACAACTTGAAGTATTAGTTTTGTTTTTGAGTAGTTTTTGACTACTAATAATATACTAATTTGACCTTTTAACTGGTTTTGTACAATTTCTGACTGGTTTCAGGAAAAATAAACTTGAAAAAAGGAAATAAACCTGCCAGTGGCACAGTTGCTATTTTTCAGAACATTGGCAGATAGATTAGCTTGAAATCAAGACTGAAAACAATGAAGATTGATTTTTTTCATGTTTTGCAGAGCACAGTTTGAATTGCACAGTATCCAGTGAAAGAAAAAAAGCTCTCACAAAGCTTTACGCAATCTAATACCAGAATGTGGCAAGTGGTACTAATGAATATACTAAATTACTACTAAATCAATTGATGTGTTTCTTCTTAGCCTTCTTGCCCCTGAAAATACTAAATTACATCACACAGTTTCTTCCTTGAAACATTTCTTCCTTGCTGTGCTTGAGCTGCTGATGTTGAGTTCAGTGTTGTGTGTTTTCAGCCTCGGCAGAATGTACTTACAGCAGCAGGCAGCATCGGTCAGGCCAGCGGGGACCTGCTCCGACACATGGGGGAGGGCGAGACTGACGACAAATTCCAGGTGATTCTTACTGTCACTCTTTATCAGTTCATTCACCTTCCACTGCTTTTAAGAACAGAGAAAGACAACCATTCTTCCATTCGAACGGCATCTTATGGCTTCTAATTTAGTTCTCGTAACCTTCACAGCACCTTGAACCTCTCCAGTGTTAATCCCTGGAGGAGAACTGTGCTCTATTGACATTATTTTTCTCCTGACCTTGAGCTAATTCTGTACTCATGCATGCTGATGACTATATCACCCTAAGGCAACACTCATCACGCCATTACTGTTCAATTGAGATTGAAATGGATCTCCATATGGATGTGATCTGTACCTGAACGTTAGTTTTTCTGGACCATCATGTATAAATCATCAATATTGGTGATAGAAGGGAACAAAATGCTCGCACCTTTTTTCAGTACCTTGAACTGTGAGCCTGTCCTGGTCACATTTATACCCTGGCCTTCGATTGGAGTGAACCTCTCCTTCATTGTGGTATTCTTCAAGGTTTCTCTTTTTCACATTGGATTTTTGGGAGTTTTTCTTTGCTGAGAAGTAGGACGGGGGTGAGACAGTTGAGACAGTTATTCTTTTGCTTGTTTCTTGTGAATGTTGGTTAATCCGGGTTACATAAGAATAAATTGATTTGAAGGTAAACATTCCTTCATTAGACTGAAGGTGAGACACTACAGATGAATAGGAAATCTTAAATCTTAAATTTAAAGATATCAATTGTAAACCTCTCCTGTAGTTTACTCGCATAAATGTAAGAAAAAAAGTATTACATCATGTCATGTTTTCATAAAGAAATAAGGCATTTTTAACATAAAAATGGCCAAAAATACACATGTTTGGAACATTTTAATCTGAGAAATGGACAGAACCAGGTTTTAAAATTCTTGATTCATTTTGTACACAAATTAGTTACACAAAACTTTACAGAGGGGATTTTGGATTTATTATCTAGTTTTTAAGTTAACTAGATTGAACTGAAAATTGTCCTAAAAATTCAAATTTCGCCTCATTCTTTTGACTTAAAACTACTATAATCAGTTTTTGAATTAGATTAAAAAATACTTTCGTACGTTTTGTCAAAATCTTGTTGAGTCCAAGATTCTAAAGTTTGGTGTGTGTAGGAGCTACTTTAAGACTGATCTTTATGTCCCATTGAAGTTACAATGTCCCAGAGAAATCTATGGATGAATTGAATTAAATGAAAGAATAAAACATCTTTAGAAGCAGATTGGACAAGTTTGTTGTTTCCACATTAACGGCGATATGTTGAGAAAACAAACTGACCAAAAAACAAAAAATGAAAAAAAAGAAAAGAAAAATAGTTTTTTCTGTAGTGTCTCGCCTTAACAATTTTAATATAACAGGACTTCTTTGTATAATTTGTGCATAATGATGTAATATATTTATAACAACAAATGCTCATCCTCCAGTTATGAACGTGATATTGTCACAATCCCTGAAGCTTTTTTAAAAGTTCATTCACCACCAATTATTTCATTCCTCAAATTGCTTCCACTAAGCAGCTAATCAACCATAGCCTTATCAGCCAATGTTTTGACTTGTATTTTTTACATACATTATTAAATTAATCTAAATATAACCCCAAAGCAAAGATATGCACAAGTTAAACCCTGAATAATGTGTAATATTTGACCTATAAACAATCCCTTTCTGTGTGTGAAGTGTTAGAGATGTTATGGATGCGGGTTGGTATGTTTCAGGACACTCTGATGAATCTGGCCAAGGCGGTGGCTAACGCTGCGGCCATGTTGGTGCTGAAGGCCAAGAACGTGGCTCAGGTGGCAGAGGACACAGTGCTGCAGAACCGCGTGATCACTGCGGCCACTCAATGTGCCCTGTCCACGTCGCAGCTGGTGGCCTGCACGAAGGTACCACTCCTGCACTCACTCCTCTGAGACGAGCCAGTGTTAGCCAGACCCAACGTGAACACCACTGTTTTAAATAACCTTGGCACAGGCCGTTTAATTAAAGAGCATCTGTGAGGTTGACCTTTCCAAGAAAAATACAAAAATATGATTTGTGTGAAATAAAGTAAAAATAAACTAACTAGAATATTACTTTCTTGTGCTAAAAGGGCCCATGTGTCACTAAATTCTAACTGGAAATGTGCTAATTTAAAAAGCGCAAGTGACAAAGTACTCAATCTCCATGTGTTATCAATATGAAAAGCGAAGTTGAAATAATTTGCCGTCATCTTGTGTGAAAATTCAGCTTCCAATATAAATTTACCAAAGAAAATGTGATTTCTTGTAGCCCTCGCTATTGTGCGTGTCGATGAGCAATGAGCAACTTACATTGTTTTATTAAAATAATTTCTTCAACTTGGACTTGAAGAAATGAAGTACTAAATGAATGAGTCCAATTACAGTTACACAATTAAACTAATTCTCAGAGGTGTACTAAGTAAAAGTACAGTTACATAAGTAAAAATTAACTCAATTGTAAATACAAGTACTGCTGCCAAAATTGTACTCAAGTAAAAGTACACATGAATAATATAACTCAAAATACTAGTTACCAGTTACTTTTAACACAGTTTTAGTAGCATTTTAAATAACTGTTTAATACAAAACTTGATAAATTAAATTGTTTAAACTGAAGCGAGTTTTTTTAAACGACAATCTGCGGGATCTCATAGCTCTTGCCAAGATCAGGCAATGCTCATGTGTTTGTAGATTTAAAAATAAGCAGATATGGCTGTGTAACAACCATGCATTGAAGTATATTGGACTATACTGTATTCACAGGATGGTAAATGTGATGAAGTACAAGTACATATTCAGAAACCTTCTCAAAATAGTACAATTACACAAAACATCTCAATAACGAGAGTATTTATAATGAGTTACTTTTCTCCCCTGCAAATATATCTAGCTATTGTAATAATAATAAGTAAAAAACAAACTCTCCATCAAACCTTGTGCAGTAGGTTCTCTTTGTACCAGCCCTGCTTTCTCTGTATGCAGGTGGTGAGCCCGACCATCAGCTCCCCGGTGTGCCAGGAGCAGCTGGTGGAGGCGGGCAAGCTGGTGGAGCGATCCGTGGAGACTTGTGTCAAATGGTGCCGTTCGGCCAGCGACGACTCGGAGCTGCTCAAACAGGTGGGAGGTGCAGCCGCGGTGGTCAGCCAAGCCCTCAGTGACCTCCTGCAGCACGTGCGCCACTACGCCAGCTGTGGAGAGCCAATCGGACGCTACGACCAGGCCACCGACACCATCATGAACGTGACCGAGAACATCTTCACTTCCATGGGGGATGCTGGTGAGTTCAAAAATGCTCGATCAAACAAGCAGTAAAGACCAATGTAGGCACAGACACACAGCCTGGTGCATCCTGCTTTCTTTTCATATGAAGCAGAGGTTGAGCTGCAACTAAATCAAACTAAATCGATTAGTCTAGCTATATTCTTTCAATGAATCAGTTAGTTGTGATGATGATTTTTCCTAAATTTGACCCAGATGAAGCTGAAGTGAAGCTGTTTCAGGATTCTGGTGGAGTACATTTATGGAAGTGTTTTCATCAAATACACAAAAAACAAATTTTCCGCATAATTTTCAATTAAATTGCGGCAACATTTTCTCAGTTCATGGTATGGAACCTGTCTAGGCTACAGACCAGTTAACGATCATTTGATTACTAAATTAGTTGACAATCATTTCAATAATTGATTAGTTGCAATTAGTAGGTTAATTTGTTGCAGCTCTAATCCATTCATTCACATTACCACGTAAGTATTTTACGACTCGAATGCAGTAGATGTATCACTAAGAGCAAACCTCAACTGCAAAAACCATCCACTTTTCCTCTTTAGCCTTGTCTTTCTTCTTTGTTTTTTTCATTTTACATTCCTCCTATTTCTAACATTTCTCAATAAATTAGCCTGTTTGCTTTTTTAACATGAGAAAGCCATGTTTTTATTTTATTGGTCAGCCCCATCCATTAGAACTGAAGAGTTGAGACAAGAATCTATACACAAATCTAGGTATATAATAGGAAAATAGTTAGTCTTGACTGGTCAGACTGATAAACTAAGACGGGAGTGTGACTTTTAAGATCACAAACTTTCACATGGAAACGTACGGGATTCCCATTGTACTGAAGAATACATCTATGCTCTGACCAGTTTGTCATGATAAAACTGACATTACACTGGATGGGAAACCAACAATTCTAAGATGCTTTTAACCTTGTTTTGAAATCAGATAAACAAATAACATTAAGCCCCACCCTGCTAGATGAATTATTCTGATTGGCCAGGAAGAAAGAACTAAACCACATTTTAACTGTGTTTTATGCACCAGGAGACAGGCAAAGTTTTCTTGTTAGGTTTTGTTGACCTGGTTGTAAATCCACTCATGACTTTTTGTTGTCTCACCGCCAGCTCTGAAGGGGACTGTCTGGTTTGAATCAGAGAGAGGGTGCCTCCCAAATCTAACTGAAAACACATGAGAAGAGCATTGTGACATAACACAGTGCATGTATGGGGTATTCCTTCCTCTCAATGAGATACCTGCATTTGTTGTGTAGTTTTGTACAGTAGAACAAGGGATAAATAATTTTACTGTGAGTCTCTGTTTCAACTCTCAATTTAAGACACATCAATCACAAGAATATAGAAAATGTGTTCTACTGCCCAGTGAGGGATAACTGATCTATATTCAGTTAGAATCACGGGGTAATGATCTGGAACAGTCTTGTAATAGATCCTATCAGGACTTTTAAGGTAAAATCCAAACAAAATGTAGAATCTCATCTTTTTTGTAAAATTCTCACCTGTGTACAGTGAGTTTTATTTTTAAAGCTGTTTGTGTGTTTTTACAGGAGAAATGGTACGACAGGCCAGGGTTCTGGCTCAAGCCACGTCTGACCTGGTGAATGCTATGAGATCTGACGCAGAGGCTGAGGTGGATGTCGACAACTCCAAAAAACTGCTGGCTGCAGCCAAACTGTTGGCGGATGCTACAGCGCGGATGGTCGAGGCGGCCAAGGTAAAGTATCTATAGATAGAGCTGAGGGAAATGTTCTAGAATTGAGGTATAGGTCCCCTCCATTAGATTACTTTGGAATTCAACGATTCAAAGAGTTAATTGATAAAATTATAATTATTATTTATATTATTTTTATTTTTTTATGACAAGTTTACCATATTTTTACGTATAGGTTGGATTTCATAGCCAACGCAGGATTTATCTCTTGTGTAGAACAAAGCTTTGCTCCTGCTCTGATCTCCTGCTTATATCATCTCTGGGTTGACATCAGGGCAGACAGCATCTCTAAAGAAGCCTCTGGCTGAGTTGAATATCCAGCTCCATCTCTCCTGTGACACATTGTTCATCACATCACTTTCTTTGTTCCCTCAGGGAGCGGCTGCTTATCCAGAGAATGAAGAGCAGCAGCAGAGGCTTCGTGAGGCCGCAGAGGGGCTACGTGTGGCCACCAACGCTGCGGCTCAGAACGCCATTAAGAAGAAACTTGTCAACAGGCTGGAGGTGAGTCAGTCTGGAGGTCACATATTATGGCTCATTAAAAATCCAATCGATTATTTGATCGTTTGGTACCCAGGGCTTTGTAATTTATGTAAAAAGCCATTTGATTTTGTGAAAAATTGTATTTCCATTTGTTTCTTTTGAACAGGTTGCGGCGAAGCAGGCGGCAGCCGTAGCCACTCAGACCATCGCCGCTGCCCAGAACGCTGCTGTGTCCAACAAAAACACTGCCCTGCATCAACAGCTTGTGCACAGCTGTAAGGTAAGTTTGTGCACATACTGGGTACATCGGCGTAAAGCTGACTCAGGCAGTCTTTATACAAGGTCATGAACACAAGTTAGCCTTTTAGCAGTGTGGTAATAGATATTAGTTGTTAAAATTACTAGAATCAGTTCTTATAAATTGATATGATGTTAATTGAATCTCGTGTGCACAATTGAAGGCAGTGGCAGATGGCATCCCTCAGTTGGTCCAGGGAATGCGAAGCAGTCATTCCCAGCCGGAGGAGCTCGGGGCTCAGCTCGCACTCATCATGGCCAGCCAGACCTTTCTACAGGTGAGACACAGCACTGTCAAACGCCAAGCCAAACATAAAGTTAAAAACTACAAGCTAATTCTTCATGTCATGGTCTCATAGCCCGCGAGCAGAATGGTGAGTTCTGCAAAGTCAGCTGTCCCCACCGTAGCTGATCAAGCGGCTGCGATGCAACTGGGACAGTGTGCCAAGAACCTAGCGACGTGCCTGGCCGAGTTGAGGACGGCCACACAGAAGGTAGCTGCTATACATGGAATGGCAGTGACTGAAATTTTGTTTCTTTGTGTTTCTTTTGTTAACAGCTATTGCAACTTATTGTATGAATGCTTTGTGTTTCAACAAGTGAAATTTTATGTTTTGTGTTTTGTCAATAGGCCTATGAAGCCTGTGGCCCTTTGGAAATTGACTCCGCTCTCAAAACTGTGCAGACACTGAAGAGTGAACTCCAGGATGCCAAAATGTCTGTCATTGAAGCCCAGCTTAAACCTCTTCCAGGAGAAACGGTCTGTATTACCGTAACCTCGAATATCAAAACAAAAACCTTTCACAAAATATATTCAGAATCGTCCTCCATCTATACAATTCTGTCTAATGTGTCATAGTTATCTCTAAATGCTGACCACTCACTTTGTTTCTTTTCTGGTAAAAGCTGGAGAAATGTGCTCAGGATTTGGGCAGCACTTCTAAGACTGTGGGATCTTCGATGGCACAACTGCTGACATGTGCCGCTCAGGGCAATGAACACTACACAGGTCTGACATGTTTCACCTGTGGACTGCTGACATTTAATCTATATACACCATGTTTACTCTCTGTGTTAAAAGACATGTATTTTTGTACAGTGATGTCAGAAAATAGTTACTCTTTCATATTAACTTTCATTTCAACGTAAACGTTAGTTAGTCTGCATTGCTCTTTTTAGGAGTGGCTGCCAGAGAAACTGCACAGGCCCTGAGGATTCTTGCCCAAGCTGCCCGGGGGGTGGCAGCCAGCACCCCAGAGCCCCAAGCGGCTGCTGCCATGCTGGACTCAGCCCAGTGTGTAATGGAGGGCTCTGCCATGCTCATCCATGAGGCCCATCAGGCTCTGGTGCATCCAGGAGACGCAGAGAGTCAACAGAGACTAGCACAGGTACTACACACTTGAATAAGCTCTGCACAAGGGCTGAATGATTTTGGCATCGCAACTGGATTTGCAATGTATGTTTTAATAGTTGGATTCTGTTCAAAATGCATATTTTAAACACATCCAGGAGTATTAACATCTGAGAGAGGACTGAAATCTGAACTGCTAAAACTAATGCAAGAATCCCCTGAATTTCAGAATGTTTGTAGCAGTCTAAATTACAGGATACTTTGCAGTTTTTGCTATTCGATTTAACAGTGGTAAATCTTGCAGCTGTAATAAAAACTTCCAAATATTAATATCTCTGACTTATTTGCAACTTTCATTTGCAATTGCTCTCTCTATTGTTTTTCTTGCTTAGAGTCATATCATTGAAAGAAATATTGACTGATGAACTGGCCTTGTGCTAAATTTCAGGTGGCTAAAGCAGTATCCCATTCACTCAACAACTGTGTGAACTGCCTGCCGGGACAGAAGGACGTGGACATGGCCTTAAGGAGCATCGGAGAGGCCAGTAAGAAGCTGCTGGTGGACATGGTGAGAAATGACTAAAATACTGTCAGTTAAAAGTTGTGTTACTATCTTGAGTGGATACAAAAGTCTGATTGAATACAAAAGTGTGACGCACAGATTATTCTAATGATGGTGTTGCTGTGTAGCTCCCACTCTGCAGTAAGACATTCCAGGTGGCTCAGAGCGATCTCAACAGCTCTGCGGCTGAACTCAACCACTCGGCTGGGGAGGTGGTGCACTCCTCCAGAGGCACCAGTGGCCAGCTAGCCGCCGCCTCGGGCAAGTTCAGTAAGGACTTTGACGAATTCTTGGATGCCGGCATTGAGATGGCAGGCCACACCCAGGTATGAGATTCCCCCTGCAAAAGTGCACATAGTCGTATATAAGTTTTAACCTAAATATGAACAGCTACACAAATTTAGATGCTTTGATTTAGTTTTTGTTGTATGAAATGTGCTCTATACTGTAAATGAAGATGCCTTCCTTAATTAAAAAATTACTGGAATACTGAAAGGCATCTTTAAAGTTCATCTTGTCAACAGATAATGGGATATTTTTTCTTAATCTGAAAGAAGAGTCCTGGGCACATAGGCTGCCACACAGAAAAAATATTCACATAATAAATTTTGTCTAATTCAGAGCAAAGATGATCAAATCCAAGTAATTGGGAATCTGAAAAACATCTCGATGGCGTCAAGTAAGCTGCTGTTGGCCGCCAAGTCTCTTTCTGTGGATCCAGGGGCAGCCAACGCTAAGAATCTTCTCGCAGTGGCAGCAAGGTCAGACAAATCCCACCTAAATAAAATATAGTGCCGTACTGTCTATTTATATCTATCTTCACCAAGTGTTAGACTGCAGGGGAGGTCCCCCACATGTGAAAGACAGTCTATTTTGTCTTGTGTTGCAGGGCGGTGACTGAGAGCATAAATCAGCTGATCACACTGTGCACACAGCAGGCGGCAGGTCAGAAGGAGTGTGACAACGCCCTCCGCGAGCTCGAGGTACCACTGCGCACATCACTCATCTCTACCAGGGCACTAGCTGTATATCCAGTCTCCCTGAAAAGTTAGACAGACTGGCAATGCTGAATTTAATAATAAAGTATTATCTTTCATAAACTCGGAAATAAGAGCCGAAAGCAGCACTTTTTCGTTCTGTCCCAGTTTGCCTTTGTTGTCTAAAACAGCTGTTCTAAATCCTTGGCCAAAAATGAATGCATGTAAATATGAACGATGTGCCAAAGGGTTTGTGAGAGCTAAGAGCTAGATTTAACACACACACACATTTAACACTTCCAATCTCAGTTTGAAATGTAGGTTCTCCAGCTTTAAGGTTAAGATCAGTCAGCAAATTAATGTAAATATGTTCCCCGAGGACATAAACACAACATGTTTGTGCTACGTGTATAAGTTTGTATTTATTATTTATTGTATATTAAATATTTTTTATTTACAGTTGTCAATCACATGGATGTTTTTTTGTCCAATTTCTACAAAGAATATATTTGCTCTGTTTGCTCTTTCCAGGCTGTGCGGGGGCTGCTGGAGACCCCTAATGAGCCTGTCAGTGAACTTTCCTACTTTGACTGCATTGAAAGTGTCATGGAGAACTCAAAGGTACAGACCAAATATTTAAGTAACTGCACTTGCCCTATTCGTTCTCTGTTTTTTCCTGGTTTGTCATAACTGCAGAATCCCTATCCAGTAATGTGCCTTGATCTGAAGAGTGCTTTATAGCGTACTTTTTCTGATTGACTCAAGGTATTAGGGGAGTCCATGGCTGGCATTTCGCAGCACTGTAAGACCGGAGACGTGTCAGCATTTGGGGAGAGTGTTGGTGTGGCGTCCAAGGCCTTGTGTGGGCTCACTGAAGCTGCAGGACAGGTACTTCCTTTCCCTTGCTTTCTTTTGTTGTATCTCTTTGTGTGTTGGTACTAAATATTTTGACGTGTTTGTGGATATGCCAGGCTTCATATCTGGTTGGAGTGTCTGATCCCAACAGTCAGTCTGGCCACGAGGGGCTGGTGGATCCTATCCAGTTTGCCCGAGCCCACCAGGCCATTCAGACAGCCTGTCAGAACTTAGTGGACCCTGCCAGCAGCCCCTCACAGGTAAAGACTATTGTGTTTTTAGCAGGGTGTGGGGAGTTAACTCCAAAAACATGTTGGCATTACTCTTGAAAATTTGCTGTTTTGTTTATTTAAAAGGCTTGTACCTGATTTTGAGCCATATTTCAGAATGACATAGAAACAACTGTCTGGGATAGTCACAGGATTTTGTTTCCTCATTTTTCTTCATCAACATCTCTTTAATAAAAATGCCTTTTATGTATAGCCAATATTTTATTTCCACAAATTTCCACAATTACAATATACAACATGGAGTAAAAGTTGTTTTCTTTGAACAAAGAAATTAAAATGAGGTACAGGCCAGGTATTCTTGGTGCTGACTTTACTTTAAACCAGACCCTTTCCTCACCTTCCAATAAGTGTCTGTTCTGTGGTATTTAATCCAGTGAATGGCAGAGGGGAAGAATGTTATAGTTTCATAATACCTTTTTAAAGGTTGTCAGGATTCTATGGACATTTACGATTTACAGATTAATTTTCTAAAGAAAACTATTCAACCTTGACAGCCCTACTCCTGCTAAATTGAATTACTTCAACATAGTCCTAAATGTCTGAACTGGTGTATCAAATTGAGAGCAGACATAAAAACCTCCTCTAAAATGTGGATAATGTGTTGAATGTTTTCTTTTTAGGTCTTATCAGCCGCCACTATTGTAGCCAAACACACCTCAGCACTCTGCAACGCCTGTCGTCTGGCCTCCTCTAAAACCTCCAATCCTGTGGCCAGGAGACAGTTTGTCCAATCAGCGAAGGAGGTGGCCAACACCACTGCCAATCTCGTCAAAACCATCAAGGTCAACTCACCAACTGATCAAAACGTTGAGTGTAACCTGTTACAAACATTTTTTTCACTTCAATGATAAATGTCTACAGTGTGTGTAGAGTTATGGCTTTCATGGAGGCTAAACAAATACTATTGTTCCAGACTTTAGATGGAGATTTCTCAGATGAAAACAGAAACCGCTGTAGGACGGCTACAGCTCCACTTCTCCAGGCCGTGGAAAACTTGTCCACTTTTGCAAACAACCCAGATTTTGCCAGCATTCCTGCTCAGATCAGCAATGAGGTACTTTAGTGTTTTTATACGTTGTTTTAAATCATTAAAATATCATCACTATTACTCTCGTTCCAAAGGGCTCTGCTGCTCAGGAGCCCATTATCAGGTCGGCGCGCTGTATGTTAGATAGTTCTACGTTTCTTTTGGAGACGGCCAGGGCGCTAGTGCTCAATCCCAAAGACCCTCCGACGTGGTCCATACTGGCTGGGCACTCGCGCACTGTGTCTGACTCCATCAAGAGCCTCATCACTGCCATTAGGTGAGGAACCTACATCCTACAACTGTCTTGAAACTAAAAATCAATCTAAGAACATTGAGATCTGTAATATAGTGGCACTAATAAAACTTTAAATTAAATCTTTCTTTAGGGACAAGGCACCAGGACAGAGGGAGTGTGATTATTCTATCGACAGCATCAATAAGTGCATCAGAGACATTGAGCAGGCTTCACTCGCTGCAGTGGGACAAAGTTTACCATGCAGAGAAGATATTTCCATGGAGGTATGAGAACCTTGGCACTCTTTTTGTCCACTTTCTGTCTATGGCATGTCCTTAAAGTGGCACTGTTTTCTTGATAATATACTTTGTACTTGGGTTTTGATAGAATTCTTTACTGTTACAAAATACAAAATACGTTATTTGTATCTAGTGAGTGTGCACTGCCTCCAATGGCCAATACAATTCAAGAAGCTGTGACATCACACGCCTCTGCTCAGATTAGCCTAAAAGAGTGAAGTTTGAAGTGTTTGTTTGTTCCTCATATGCCCTCACTCTTCCCTTCAATCCACCAGGCACAGCTCAGTTTTACAGCTCATTTTGACTATAGTTGTGGGCCGGAGTTTAGGTGTTTAGTTCCACTTACCCCCTTTTTTCCACCCAGGCTCTCCAGGATCAGCTGACCTCCTCAGTCCAGGAAATTGGACATCTGATTGATCCAGTGGCCACAGCAGCCCGAGGAGAAGCAGCTCAGCTCGGACACAAGGTGCAGCGTCCTTTATATTGTACCTTGTCATGCACATGCTCTTTTACATTTTTCCTTATGCTGTAGTTTTAACTTATCTCCCCAGGTGACCCAGCTAGCTAGTTATTTTGAGCCCCTTATTGTTGCATCTGTGGGTTTGGCCTCCAAACTCCAGGACCACCAGCAGCAAATGAACATTCTGGACCAGACCAAGACTTTATCGGAGTCCGCTCTACAGATGCTCTATGCGGCCAAAGAAGGTGGAGGAAACCCTAAGGTACTGGGTGCAGGAATACCCCTACAATACCCCTACAATCCTTTTTTACTGCAGGATCATGTATAAGTCTTTTTTGCTAATACATGCATTGATTATCTGTCCCAGGCCTGTCACACCCATGATGCCATCTCAGAGGCTGCTCAGCTTATGAAAGAGGCTGTGGATGACATCATGGTGACTCTGAACGAAGCAGCCAGTGAGGGGGGCATGGTTGGGGGAATGGTGGAGGCCATCGCAGAGTCTATGGGTCGGGTGAGTACAAAACAGATCTCTTAAAAATGTATAATAATAATTGCAGATTAGATTGAATTGCTCTGTGTAGAAACAGTATTAAGTTGTACATTATGTTTCTAGCTGGATGAAGGGACTCCACCTGAAGCAGAGGGCTCCTTTGTGGACTACCAGACCACCATGGTGAAGTTCTCCAAAGCCATTGCCATCACTGCTCAGGAAATGGTGAGCTCATCTCTTCCGTTTTTGCTGTGTTTGTCGTTTGCCGTCCAAGTATGTGATGAACAAAGTGGTTTTTTGAATAAATCTCCATTGGACATTATGATAATAATGATGATGATGATGATGATGTTAATGATGTATAGTAAAAATTCCACTGCCCGAGATTATGCTAAAGGATTAAACAGAGCTACATCCCCTATATTGTAATATTTTATGGTATATTGATCGAGCGCTTGTATTCACTTGATTTCTTCCAGTAATTGTGACCATTTGGCCATGAGTAATGGATAAGATACGCCTTGCCTCTGTGACAAGAATGATTTGAGTGTATGTTTTTCATTGTCAGATGACTAAGTCAGTGACGTGTCCAGAGGAGCTGGGAGGCCTTGCCTCTCAGGTGACAGTGGACTATGGGCAGTTGGCTCTGCAGAGCCGCCTCGCTGCAGCCACAGCAGAGATAGAGGAGGTGAGTGCTAGTCTTTAACTTTTAATTTTCTTCATTAGATTTTTGTAGTAAAGTTGTAATGCCCACCCCTTTTCCAAACACCCAGGAGAACATGGATTTTTATTTTTAAGACTGCTTGTATGACCTGATAAGTGCAAACAACAGTGACCTCAAATATGTGTGCTCTCAGGTGGGACTGCAGATCCGCAGTCGCGTGCAGGAGCTGGGGCACGGCTGTATTTACCTGGTGCAGAAAGCAGGGGCTCTGCAACTCAGCCCCACAGACACTTTCTCCAAACGCGAGCTCATTGAGTGTGCTCGTGCTGTCACCGAGAAGGTCAGAAGGGGGCAATGCACCTGTTTTTTTGGTTTTTTTTGTTTTTTTATCTCATTCATCTGTGGACAAGAATCAGAACTACATAAAAATTTTGTATGCAATACTGCAGTGTTACAGTACATCTGCAATATTTTTATGGTGGTCACTGAGCTTCTTTAGAGCAAAATGGGTGAAGAATTAGATGTAGCCTACCTACTCTTTTCTTTCTTTTATATTAATGGTTGTTTTCCTAAGACATATTTGGGGAAAATTTGTTATGCATATTTCAAATTGTGTGTCCATATTTTGAATATTTTGATTATAGTTAATTTATATAAGGAGGAACAGACACTAGCACTTAATATTATTTCTATTTTGTCAAATGTATTATTACAATACATTGCTGTTCACCTTTTACAAAATTGATAAAAGACAGTAACCACAGACCACTTTCAGTTTGCACTTCATTGTGCTCTCGTGTAACAACAGTTGTGTAATGGTGTGTTGCAGGTGTCACTGGTCCTTTCAGCGCTACAGGCAGGAAACAGAGGCACCCAGGCCTGTATCACAGCTGCCAGCGCAGTGTCAGCCATTATGGCAGACCTGGACACCACCATCATGTTTGCCTCGGCCGGGACACTCCACCCAGACAATGAGGAAACTTTTGCTGATCACAGGTAACCCACACATCACCCCATGCAATGAATAAAAACATGTTGGGGTTTGGGAAGAGTAAATTGAAACGTTTATGGTCAACTTGGAGTCTGAGCTAATATACAGGTTAAAAAAAGCACACTGTACTCATGTATATGTTTTTGAACATTTGTCCTTTTAGATAAATCGTGTTAAGTTGAACTACTGAATTTACTTTCTATCAATGCCTTAGTGTTGACCAGGAAGCTGATTGTCGTTTGTGCCCTTCTACAGAGAGAGCATCCTGAAGACGGCCAAAGCCCTGGTGGAGGACACCAAGCTGCTTGTGGCTGGAGCTGCGTCCAGTCAGGACAAATTGGCCCAGGCTGCTCAATCTTCGGCCAAAACCATCACACAGCTCACAGAGGTGGTCAAGCTGGGGGCCACCAGCATGGGCTCCGAGGGCCCAGAGACACAGGTCAGGCTAAGTTATGCAGAGATAAATAAACAGTGTATAATGTTCCCTGATGGTTGACTGTAACCCTGTCTTTGTACTCCTCTCTTGTTCATTTTGATAAAACCTCACTCGGAGCATTGTGCTGTGTCTTAGGTGGTTCTAATTAACGCTGTGCGGGACGTGGCTAAAGCTCTGGCTGAACTCATCAGTGCCACCAAATGTGCCGCTGGCAAACCTGCAGACGACCCATCCATGTATCAGCTGAAGAGTGCAGCAAAGGTGAGGAATATAATGGAAGAAGCAGACTTTATATTTAATGTTCGATACACGTTCCTGGTAAAAACATAAAGTTACAAGTACTTTGTGTGTATTGATAAGGCTATTATGATGTTATGTACAATTTATAATTTAAAATTCAAACTTAGTCCTGTGGACTTGGCTTAAATGTCTCATGAATTATTACATACTTAAATGCTGGTTTGCTCTGTTTGCAGGTGATGGTCACCAATGTGACGTCTCTGCTGAAGACAGTGAAAGCAGTGGAGGATGAAGCCACTCGAGGGACCAGGGCTTTGGAGGCCACGATTGAGTACATTAGACAAGAGCTGACGGTGAGAGGGACATGAGCTTACAATAATTTACAGTTGTGAATAAGAATAATGATTGTGTTTTTATGAATTTGGGATGATTCCATTTTGTTTTTTCACATTTTTTAATGTACTTTCGGATTCAAAGATTTTCTGTAAATATCCTTTGTCAGGTGTTCCAGTCCAAGGACATGCCAGACCAACCTGCCTCACCTGATGAATTCATCCGTATGATAAAGGGCATCACAGTAGCAACAACCAAGGCAGTCGCCGCGGGGAACTCCACACAGCAGGAAGACGTAATTGCCACAGCCAACCTGAGCCGCAAAGCCATCTCCGACATGCTGACCACCTGCAAGGTGCCACACAAACTCAGATCAACAAAAAAAAAAACAGCCCTGCAAAGAAAGAAACAGAAGGACCAAGGCTCATAACTATGTGCACCAGCACTTAGCCACTTAATACTATAATACTACAGTACTCACTCTACTCTGCTCTGCTTTAACTTATATATACAGCATATAAATAAATAGCTTTTGATGTTCTCCATTGACACTTTTACATTACTACAGCGAGCGGCACACCACCCTGAAGTGACCGAGGATGTGAGAGCCAAGGCGCTGCAGTACGGCTCTGAGTGCACAAGAGGATACATCACACTTCTGGAGCAGGTCCTACAGGTAAGACATTCCTTTCATAATTACAGAACGGACAAAGACCAGTCTAGGTTTGAGAGGTGTGTTTCTGTCCCAGGTACTGCAGAGGCCCAGCACAGAGCAGAAGCAGCAGCTGGTCATGAACTCAGAGCAAATAGCGGCGTGTGTGACCGAGCTGCTTCAGGCCGCCGAGAACATGAGGGGTGAGTCCGCACATAATTTTCAAAAGACCTATCTCAAACGTAACCCATCCACATAACCATTTATCAATCAAGATTTTCCACAATTAAGTAGTTACTAAGCCTGGATCATTTACATAATTTGTTCATTATGAATTAATTCTTGGTTTATGCTTTATTAAGGCATAGTTGTTAAAAAAAGTGGCACTCAGATGGCTTTTGTATTAATATAAACAAGACAAACGCTTAGTCAGTGCCAATAAACACTAAACAATAGTCACATTTTTCCTAAATATGAATTCTGCTCCAAACCACATTTTTTAACTGACATTACACATTTGTTGTTTTTCATTTATTGTAATTTATTTATTGCTATTCTATGGTTTTGAGGTTGTATGGTTTTGCTTTGATTTTACTGGTTTTATTATTTTGGGATGAGTAAAATGAAAGCACTTTTTCCTCTTGTTGTTTTTGTTGTTCTGTCTTGTTTTGTGTTTGAACAGTACTTTGGAAACTGTTTCTGTTAATAAAAAGTGCTATATAAATAAAGTGGATTGGGATACCCCCAACATGACCCACATAATACATTTTTAAAATGCCCATATTATTTGTTTTTGTTGTTTGGGACGTTTGATTTATTTAAAATTTCACTCGGTTTATGCATGTTTTCAGGGAGTCACTTACAGAATTCCCTCTCTTGTAGGATCCGAGTGTGTCGACGCAGAGGAAACCACAGCCGTCGCAGAGACAGAGCTGTTGGGAGCAGCTGCATCAATTGAAGCTGCCGCCAAGAAACTGGAGCAGCTTAAACCGAGAGAGAAGCCCAAGGTACAGGACCAAACACAACCTCCAGTTAACACAACACAACCATAAACCAATAAGTCCAAGATCTTGTGTAAATGCCTTGTCTTTGTTGTTTGCGTTGTTAAAAGACACAAATCAAAAGTTAAAATGCAGCTACAGTATTGCTTTCTGTGACTTTTAAGATTGTATTTAATGTGTGGCACGGTGGTGAAGCGGTTAGAACTCTTTTCTCACAACAAGAAGGTCCTGTGTTCGATATCAGATGGGGCTTTTTTGTGTAGCGTTTGCATGTTCCCCTAATGTCTGTATAGGTATCCTCCGGGTCCACTTCTACTAAAAAAAGGAACAATAGAGTCCCCCGTAATGCGTGGACTACCTTGTGAAATTAATTCTTACTCTCAGGGAGTTTCCTGCTTGAATAAAGATCAAATAACAAAACAAACAATGATAATGAGTCATTTAAATAATTAATTTGGGAAAAAAAGAGGACTTACAGTGTGGACATAAATGGGCACACGCAATTTTCAATAGTAATTGCAAAGGCTTGTACATTTTGAGCTGTAGTTTTGTAGACACTGTCTGTACTTTGTTTATCAGACGCTTCTTCTCTTGTCTCTCTTCCTTGTCTTCTATGCTCCCTGCCTCTCCTCCTGAAGGAAAGGGTCTGTCTCACCCCATGCATGTCCCCACGACCTCGTCTCCCTTTCCAAACCGTTGTAGACATGGATGCCTTCTCTGCAGGGCTCTGTCTGATATGTTTGATATATTAGGTTGTTATTCAGTCCAACTATATATCAAACATATTCCTACAGTGTCCCGCCCTGTCTCCAGCCTCGTGTTCCTCTGTATTGTGCAGTTGCATGTTGTGGGTTGAGGGTCACGTATAGCTGCTCTGTGGAGGGTCGTATTTTGAGAGTTCTCTGCCGTGGATCATGTAACAGTCTACAAAAATATAAAGCTACAAGACAATACGACAGTACATAAGAGGCTATGACTATGGTTGCGTACAGCGCAGCATATGGACCGAATAAATAATGGGTTAAAGTTAGAAAAAACTTTGAATACTCTAGCAAAAGTGAGGCAACATTTTCAAAACACAAACTTCAACAAACCTTGTTGATTGAATGTCAATTGAGGAAATGTTTTGGGGTCAAGAGCATACATGCTTGAAGGAATTAGAGAATCATTTCAGACTTTTTTGTTCAAATCCTTTTAAATATTTGTATATCTAACTGGTACTTTCTGATATTGTCCACAGCAGGCAGATGAGACATTGAATTTTGAGGAGCAGATCTTAGAAGCTGCTAAATCCATTGCAGCAGCCACCAGTGCTTTGGTGAAATCTGCATCCGCCGCTCAGAGGGAGCTGGTAATGCAAGGCCAGGTCAGTGTCTGCTCACACACAACTAGCGCAGTACTATATTTATTATTATTATTATTATTATTATTATTATGGTTATTTAAAGGCATTTATTTGTTGTAGGTGGGATCCAACCAAGCAAATGCAGTGGAAGACGGCCAGTGGTCGCAAGGACTCATATCAGCTGTAATATGAAGCAAAATCAAGTATATTTAGTCATGGAAGCCATTCTGGCTAATCACTGGTGAACATATTTTATTCACAGGCACGAATGGTTGCAGCTGCTACGAGTAACCTGTGTGAATCAGCGAATGCGTCCGTGCAGGGCCACGCCAGTGAGGAGAAGCTCATCTGCTCAGCCAAACAGGTGGCTGCCTCCACAGCTCAGCTCCTCGTGGCGTGTAAAGTGAAGGCCGACCAGCAGTCTGAGGCTGTCAAAAGACTCCAGGTTCCATACATACAATACAAGAGAAAAACCTGTCTTAGGTGATGCATGTTGACTGATTATTCTGACAAATGTGTGTCTGTGAAGGCTGCAGGAAATGCGGTAAAAAGAGCTTCAGACAACCTGGTGAAGGCTGCACAGAAAGCTGCTTTTGACAAAAGTGAAGATGACAGTGTGGTGGTCAAGACCAAATTTGTTGGAGGCATTGCTCAGGTAAGATTCACACATATGTTTAAATTATTTCTTATAATATGATACACATGAAATATTTAATCAGTAATAAATGTATACTATTCAAAGTCATATTAAAGTATCATTATTCCAAAATGTTAAATTGATTGCGCAAAAAAGTATCATAATGTATTAGTTATTTTCATCTGAATTCAAAGGAGTGCTATAGAGGTGCTATAGAGGTGCCCTATAGAGGTTTTGCACACAACATCACAACACTGAATGAAATCTGCTCCTACAATAGCAGATTTCAAGAACATATATAAAAAATAAAAACTACAAAAAAGCCACAGTCTACTAACAAATTGAAAACAACTTGAACTGCTTAATATTTAGTCAAAAAGATTAATCTAAATAAGAAAAAGTAAGTAAACACTGGTAGAAGTACAGATAAACTGGGACACTGCAGGCTAATTTATTATGATATGGATGCTGCAATCATACAAAGTTAGATTGATTACCTTTCTCCTCTGTGTTGAGAAATTGTATTGTTGTGGGCCAAGGGAAACGGTCCGTTATCTCACCTCACATGTTGTTGGCTAACAACAGAGGGTTCAGAGGAGTCTGTCAGTTTTAACACCACCCTCTGGTGGTCAGTACATGGTCTGTAGAACTTTAATTATATTCTGAACTCTTGATTTAAAAAAAGCACAATTTGGGTGAGTTCACGCTTGCACACGCTTACACACCAAAACAAACCGACGCCTAAACTGGGACTAAACCTGGAACTAAATCAAGTCTAGATAAGAGCTTAACCTGGTCTACAACATGACCAAAGCCAGGTGGATATCAGGACTAAACTGGGCTCAAAACAGGACCAAATCATGGCAAGTGTGAATTCACCGTAAGAGTATTTCTTTCAGTCAGCTCGTATTTCATCATATTTTCTCAGATCATCGCGGCACAGGAAGAGATGCTGAGGAAAGAGCGTGAGCTGGAGGAGGCTCGTAAGAAGCTGGCACAGATCCGGCAGCAGCAGTACAAGTTCCTGCCCAGTGAGCTCCGGGAAGACCAGGGATGAGCGTGGTTCAGAACGCTATCGGGACACTTCACCTTGACACAGGGGGGAAGCAGGTTTAGATCTGGAGATGTGCTGAATGAACACTGAGAACTGAATCTGAAGACAGACAGTACATGTGTCATAATGAGACAGCGATGTACAATGGCGTCCGAGTGCTATAATGTGGACATAACAGACGTGAAATGGGAAGACTGAATGTTTAGAAGCAAATAGAAACTTGCGAAATAGAGATATTAAACAGAAGGATGCATATAAGGTAAGGCTTGCATGTATTATAATATCTCTACATATCAAAGCAGCTACTAACCAATAAAGAAGTGCTTTTAAATGGTGGGTCAGGGGAGTATATTGGAAATAATGGATACAATGTCACTTATACAATGCATAATTATACCGTAACTGACTTTCAAATACACAACGCGTAGCCCAACACGTTTACTTGTTATTATATTTGTAGATAACAGTGTGCCGGCATTATATCCTCACAAACCACTACAGCAAAACTCCCAAGCGGAATTTAGAAAGAAGAAGAAAGTGAATGATCAGCGGTAAATTTGCAAGATTAGTCGAAAACCACTGTAGTATAGATGTGTACTTTGAACCTGAAAGGCACTGATATTGAAATGTGAATTTGATGGTGCAATATTTTTATGTAAGTGTTTTAGTTCAAATAAGCTTTAGATCAAACAGTGAGTAATAGCAATGAAGGATTACTTTAAAGACAGTGACCATATTCCAGGCCTGTCCACACATTCTCCAAGTTTGTATGAAATATAAATAAGTTACCGGACTGTGCTTCTTTACACAGCCTGTGTATGAGTTGTGATGTCTTTAGCCATATTAGTTGTACGTAAATGGACTTTTCACAAGCTTGAGCACTGAAGAAGGCTTCCACTATGACCACTGTATTGCCCTTTATGAAGCAGAAGTAAATGTACAACGCTATACATACTTGTAGGTACACGTTATGATGACATTGAAGTACTGATTTGAGTGTAAAGGCTCCGTCTACTTGTGCCTTACCTGAGTCTGCACTGAGAGCCGCTGTCAGGGTCCATGAGGTGGACAGGGCAAGATTAAGTCGCAAACAACAAATCAAAAATGAAACCTTCATGGAAAACTTGAAGGGAAAATATCTATGTTAAGATATAGAACTTTTTGCTCTGTCTAAATTGATATGTGTGTTAAAATGTGACCACAACGTACACTGCAAGAAAAAAGAATTGAGATGACAATTTAATCCTTCAGTTGCATTGTGTGCGTTTTGTGGTGGAGGGTAATGCTTCTCTCCATTGAGATGCTTTGCCTGGAATGGTCCACAGAATGACATTGAACATATCTATTTTACATTTATTTAATCAAGGATGCTGTGTCAGCCCTGCGACGAGTTGGCCACTGTCCAGGGTGTACCCCGCCTAAGGCCCAAAGTCACTGGGATAGGCTCCAGTCACCCGCGACCCCTAACGGGAATAAGCGGTAGAAAATGAATGAATAATCAAGGATGCTTTCATTGCAGTGAAATCTATTGAAAAACAAAAATACATTACTGTGAGCGGCCTCTTCACAGATCTGGCCTGTAACATATGTGGCCTGCCCTCCATCAGAAAAGTTATGCAGTGCACTAAGGAGAGTTTTGACTAGGTTAGAATAATTTATTTGATGGATTTTTTTACTTGTTCCAAGATGTATCTGATTTGTTTCAATACCAATAGCAGGTTAACTTATGCCAAGAGGGGGGGTGTACTCCATTGGCAAATATATTTTCTTATTTCAAATTTTTGTGAAACTGACTAGACATTTCTGTAGGTGAATTCAATTCCTCCCATAAAAAGATCAAACATGCTTAAATATTCTTATTCAATTCTAGATATTCCATTTTACATAGTACATTAGCAAATAAGGCTAATAAAGCAATCTGTTCTTGTGCCGAATTGGACAAATGAGATTCAACACCCTTTCGTTTATATGTTTGCCTTTTGATGTTTGTTCTGTTGCTTTTCGTATGTTGTGATTGGCCCAGTTGGGGCTCCATGAACTATACAGCTTCTGAGCATGTGATGGTTTGTATTAGAGTGTTCCTCAGAAATATCCAACTAACCACCAGTTCCATTATAACTCCTTACTACATGTTATAAGTAAATGTGAGACTGATCACGAGTAGTCACTGCAGTAGAAGCTCTCTGTGTTGTACTTGCTTTTTCTCACATGATGATGTACTGTATGTATGATATTTATCTGGTGACAAAGTATTTTTTGTATAAACTGAAAATAAAAAATGAGAAAAAACACTGTACCATTAGAATCACTCAGCACAGTGACACACAGTGTGTGTGTGTGTGTGTGTGTGTGTGTGTGTGTGTATTGTGTATATATATATATATATATATATATATATATATATATATATATATATATATATATATATGTATATATATATATATATATATATATATATATATATATATATATATATATATATAAATATGTTCTTACCAGTAGGCAAATTATTATACAGTATAAACATTATTATGCTTACTTTACGTTTAGAGCATTGATGAGGACAACAGATAAGAACAAGAAGTACTTGACTGAGAAGTTGTGTTGAACCTCATTTTAACCAGCAGATGTCAGTATAGTTTTGTGATGTTTTGACTGGCTCTGTCCATGTTCCCAGAAAACGCTGCTCTAATGGAAAAAGTGTATGTCTGACTCCAAATAAGGATATACTGGATGTGCCTTTTCCCTTCAGTTTCTCAGGTCAGATGTTTCACCAAACTTGCCTTGACTGCATTAATGCATTAAGCTCTGTTATGGTTGCTTTGTTGAACGGGCCCACAACAAAGATAAAAACTGTGTTTTTAAAACATGTTTACTGATTCACAATGTAGTACCTGGATGTCCAACACAGGAAAATAACAGCTCCTGATCAGGATTACCACCACAGAAAGAACTCACATACCCTTGTTTGTATGACTGCAACAGAGTGTGACTTATTAAAATCAAACATTTACAACTACACCATGATTTAAGGAAACACACCATCATGATCATTGCCCCTCTCCTTGACTGATGAGAAGTCTGAGATCAGGAGGGTTTCCTGAACCACATCACATGACTATTTTAGGTCAACATAGTTGGTCTGAGCGGCTCATCTCGTCATAGCATTGAACTGTCTGCACATGCAGAGACTCCCTTTACTAAAGGCCACAGTGTTGTGTACTTCATCAGTAGAGAACTGTGGTGTAGGCAGAAGTGGGTAGAGTATCCAAAACATGTACTCAAGTAAGAGGAAACTTACCTCGACATTACATTACTTAAGTAATAGTAGTAATAGTACGTAGTAAGTAGGTGGCACAAGAAATAATTACTCAAGTGAGAGTAATTGAAAGAGTAACTGTCTGGGCGTAACATTTGATCAAATTTGAAGTTAATGTATTTGTAAAGACAAAACATTAAATAAAACACTGTGGTGTTTTCAAAGAATAGACACAAAAATTAGAAAAACTAAATCATATCTGAAGGAGTGGTGAAAGAAACATAAATGTTCAAATAATTTCTTACTTCAAAATAGAGCTTTTGGAACTTACTTACAGAGGGAAGTACCTCAGTTACTTCAGTAAAAACATTACTCAATTAGGAGTTAAAGTGCAGTGTCAGAAAGTTACTCCAAGAAGTACAATTTCTTGAAAAAGTTGCTCAAGTAGATGTAACTGCGTACTACCCACCTCTGGGTGTAGGTACTACGGATGGTACACCAGTCACTCTGCTGATGTGGAGACATCTCTAACTTAATAATATCATGAATATTATGGCATAATTACTCTTTAAAGACTAAACATGCAGATGCCCAGAAAACACTGTATGTGTCCCTGTCATAGTCATGCAACCATCTGCCGTTGTTCTGAGAATAATGCAGTCCATAATTATCAGGGTAAAGGCAGAAGAAAGTGGATGGATATGTTGTACAGGTAGTTCAGGTTTCACTGCTCATATTGTTGACACATCACATTGAGGGTTTGGTCACAAAGTACAAATAAACACATTTCTGTTCTCTGCAGCATGAGAGATTTATCCCAAAACAGAACTTTATAAAATAAATAGACCAAAGCTGTGAGATGTCTCTCCCTCAGGATGGTGTTGCTCTCAGAGCTGTCTCACAAGTCTCACAGATTTTCCATTGGAAACATGGTATGAATGTTTTGTGAACCTACAGACACTGGTCCTGATGCGCAGCAGGGCCATATATGGACTCATACTGAAAGTAAACACGCACACGTCTGTGGCACCAGCACACAAATATTTAACAAGGCCGTGCACGTGCTCCCTCTGTGCAGTCATTGAGAGGAAGAGGGAGTAACAGAGAAATCAGTAGCAATCACAGGAGACAACGAATAATGTCTAAAGACATCTCTTAGACAGCTGTCTCTCACTTAGAGCTGTCTCTCACTCAGAGCTGTCTCTCACTTAGAGCTGTCTCTCACTTAGAGATGTCCCTCTCTCTCTCTCAGTGTTGTCTCTCTCTTATTGTTGTCTCTCTCAGTGTTGTCTCTCTCTCAGTGTTGTCTCTCTCTTATTGTTGTCTCTCTCAGTGTTGTCTCTCTCTCAGTGTTGTCTCTCTCTTATTGTTGTCTCTCTCAGTGTTGTCTCTCTCTCAGTGTTGTCTCTCTCTTATTGTTGTCTCTCTCTTATTGTTGTCTCCTCAGTGTTGTCTCTCTCTCAGTGCTGTCTCTCTCTCAGTGTTGTCTCTCTCTCAGTGTTGTCTCTCTCTTATTGTTGTCTCTCTCAGTGTTGTCTTTCACTTGAGCTGTCTTTCACCCAGTGTTGTCTCTCAAGGTCAAGGTCAAGGTGAAATTTAGTTGTATAGTACATTTACAACAACCAGCGATGCAAAGTGCTTCATAGGAGCAACAAGGTAAAATACATAACGAGAATAAAATAGTACAAACAACACATAAAAACAAGGCAACTCCGTTTATAGCTATTGAAGGCCATTGCAAAGAAGTAGGTCTTCAGTAACAATTTAAAAATGTTAAGGGACTGTGCAGTTCTGATGTTTAGTGGCAGATTGTTCCATAACTTGGGAGCAGCCACAGAAAGACTCGATCACCTCGAGTCTTGAGGCGACTTCTTGGGACATTTAATAGGAACAGATTTGTGGACCTCAAGTCTCAAGCCGGAGCATAAGGAGAGCAACTCACTAAGATAAGGCAGGGCAAGGCCCTTAATACATTTAAAAACTAACAACTACAATTTAAAATCAGCTTACTCAGAGCTGTCTCTCACTCAGAGCTGTCTCTCATTCACTGTCTCTCACTCAGTTTTGTTTCTCACTCAGAGCTGTCTCTCTTAGAGCTGTCTCTCACTTAGAGCTGTCTCTCACTTAGAGCTGTTTCTCACACAGAGCTGTCTCTCACTCAGAGCTGTCTCTCACTCAGAGCTGTCTCTCACTCAGACCTGTCTCTCACTCAGAGCTGTCTTTCACTCAGAGCTGTTTCTCACTTAGAGCTGTCTCTCACTCAGAGCTGTCTCTCACTTAGAGCTGTCTTTCACTCAGAGCTGTCTTTCACTCAGAGCTGTTTCTCACTTAGAGCTGTCTCTCACTCAGAGCTGTCTCTCACTTAGAGCTGTCTCTCACTCAGAGCTGTTTCTCACTCAGAGCTGTCTCTCACTTAGAGCTTTATCTCACTCAGAGCTGTTTCTCACTTAGAGCTGTCTCTCACTTAGAGCTGTGCCTCACTTAGAGCTGTCTTTCACTCAGAGCTGTCTCTCACTTAGAGCTGTCTCTCACTTAGAGCTGTCTTTCACTCAGAGCTGTCTCTCACTCAGAGCTGTCTCTCTCTCAGAGCTGTCTCTCACTCAGAGCTGTTTCTCACTCAGAGCTGTCTCTCACTTAGAGCTGTCTCTCACTCAGAGCTGTCTTTCACTCAGAGCTGTCTC
Source organism: Rhinogobius similis (assembly GCA_019453435.1). Classification (NCBI taxonomy): domain Eukaryota; kingdom Metazoa; phylum Chordata; class Actinopteri; order Gobiiformes; family Gobiidae; genus Rhinogobius; species Rhinogobius similis. The sequence goes on from CM033628.1 coordinate 17,073,846, forward strand.
TCACTTAGAGCTGTCTTTCACTCAGAGCTGTCTCTCACTCAGAGCTGTCTCTCACTTAGAGCTGTCTCTCACTCAGAGCTGTCTCTCACTTAGAGCTGTCTCTCACTCAGAGCTGTCTCTCACTTAGAGCTGTCTCTCACTCAGAGCTGTCTCTCACTCAGTTTTGTTTCTCACTCAGAGCTGTCTCTCTTAGAGCTGTCTCTCACTTAGAGCTGTCTCTCACTTAGAGCTGTTTCTCACACAGAGCTGTCTCTCACTCAGAGCTGTCTCTCACTCAGAGCTGTCTCTCACTCAGACCTGTCTCTCACTCAGAGCTGTCTTTCACTCAGAGCTGTTTCTCACTTAGAGCTGTCTCTCACTCAGAGCTGTCTCTCACTTAGAGCTGTCTCTCACTCAGAGCTGTTTCTCACTCAGAGCTGTCTCTCACTTAGAGCTGTCTCTCACTCAGAGCTGTCTTTCACTCAGAGCTGTCTCTCACTCAGAGCTGTCTCTCACTTAGAGCTGTCTTTCACTCAGAGCTGTCTTTCACTCAGAGCTGTTTCTCACTTAGAGCTGTCTCTCACTCAGAGCTGTCTCTCACTTAGAGCTGTCTCTCACTCAGAGCTGTTTCTCACTCAGAGCTGTCTCTCACTTAGAGCTTTATCTCACTCAGAGCTGTTTCTCACTTAGAGCTGTCTCTCACTTAGAGCTGTGTCTCACTTAGAGCTGTCTTTCACTCAGAGCTGTCTCTCACTTAGAGCTGTCTCTCACTTAGAGCTGTCTTTCACTCAGAGCTGTCTCTCACTCAGAGCTGTCTCTCTCTCAGAGCTGTCTCTCACTCAGAGCTGTTTCTCACTCAGAGCTGTCTCTCACTTAGAGCTTTATCTCACTCAGAGCTGTCTTTCACTCAGAGCTGTCTCTCACTTAGAGCTGTCTTTCACTCAGAGCTGTCTCTCACTTAGAGCTGTCTCTCACTCAGAGCTGTCTCTCACTTAGAGCTGTCTCTCACTCAGAGCTGTTTCTCACTTAGAGCTGTCTCTCACTCAGAGCTGTCTCTCACTCAGAGCTGTCTCTCACTCAGAGCTGTCTTTCACTCAGAGCTGTCTCTCACTTAGAGCTGTCTTTCACTCAGAGCTGTCTCTCACTTAGAGCTGTCTCTCACTCAGAGCTGTCTCTCACTTAGAGCTGTCTCTCACTCAGAGCTGTCTCTCACTCAGAGCTGTCTTTCACTCAGAGCTGTTTCTCACTTAGAGCTGTCTCTCACTCAGAGCTGTCTCTCACTTAGAGCTGTCTTTCACTCAGACCTGTTTCTCACTCAGAGCTGTCTCTCACTCAGAGCTGTCTCTCACTTAGAGCTGTCTCTCACTCCCACCACTCCTGAATGAGTTCATTAAATTCAGATCTGGGATAAGCGACAGAGTGACAAGAGCTTCTACTCAAGGCGACTGTACAGTTCCTTTGAGATGCACAGCTTTCAGTCCACAAGTGCTGTCAGTCAAAGGCACAGAGATTTGGAACAGCATCCCAGCTGCGATCAGAGACAGTCTGACAATAAACGAAAGACAAACCTGAAACTTGGGCTCAAGAAGAACCAGGTTTGTAATCACTGTCTCTGAATCTAATTTTGTCATTTGTATGGAATGTGTGTTATATGTTGTTTTTTGTCCTGATCTGCCAGGGACTACAGATGGAAAGCAGCCAACGGGCTAATTCTGGCATATTTATGTTGTGTGTTCATTAATATGCACTGTCGCTTTTAAATAAATACATCTAAAAAAAAAAAAAAAAAGAGCTGTCTCTCACTCAGAGCTCTCTCTCGCTTAGAGCTGTCTCTCACTCAGAGTTGTTTGTTTATTGTTTTCTTTATTGTTTATTTGGTCGGGACAGTGAATGTTGATGAACATACATGATGTACATGCTGTAAACACGCCGGAATAGAGTTGTGGGCTAATCTCCATCCATTGTCCTGCATTCACTCTCACAACACACTCTAATTCATATACCAGCATACTTCTGTACATGATTTTAATGGTAGGGGGAACTAGAGCACACAGAGGAAATCTATGCAGGCACGGGGAGAACATGCAAACGCAACTCAGAGCTGTCTCTCACTCAGCGCTGTCTCTTATTCATGTCTTACCCTTTGGCACTGTCTTATCTTCAGAATTGCCTGAAGACAGTCTATATAATGCTAAATTTATGCTCCTGAGAAACTAAATATCAGTGTCAGTGGTGCGTTCATAGCCAGTAGTGAATTATGTAATTTATTTACAGGCTGTAGATGAAAGATTGCTCCTTCAACAGCCTCCACTTCGGCGTCGACACTCACTGGCACAGGCTTCCTCACTGGCCTCCTCTCTGTGCACCTGCAGCTGAAGAATGTGACCTTCACCACCCAGGAATTCTCCCATTCTGGATAAATCCTTCATGAAGAAAATGGTACATGTGGAACTAGAGCTCACGGTGGTGTGTCCCTTAGCAGTTCAGTTTAAGAGAGCCCGTCTCCATAAAACCAGGCTAATTTACAGGTCTGCTGACAGCTTTAGCACCCACAGAACGACATGTGTCACAGAGGCATGGCCTTGTTGTATCAGAGAGGGCACCAGTCAACAAGAAGATGTCAGTGAAACATTACATCGACAAACAGCTACACCAACTTGTACGCTGTACTGGCATTTCATCTGCGCTCACTGCACCCAAATAGAGGACTGGACATACGTGGAGGAACCTTTAGAGTCAAGTCAGATTATAAAATGAAACTAAATGCAAAAAGAGCATTGAAAATAAGAAGAATGACATATCACAAAAAGTGAGTTAAGAATATAATTTTTATAATTCAAGGCAAGTATTTGGGGACAAACACAGGAGATTTGAAAGTTTTGTGTGGCAAATGCTTCCATGTGTTATTTTTCAGTCTGACCACTTCAAAAGAATAAACTTAATGACACTATATTTGAATAAATATGCATAAAATAAATATAAAAATATATATATATAAATGATATATTTACAATGCTATTGAAATAATCAGTTAAAACATTTGACTCCAAAATCCTGCTGATAGTCAGTGGAACATGACTGTAAATAACCAGCACACCAGTTGCTGCTAAATTGGGATTTGTATGGCTTCCCCTACTCGCGTTTTGCTACGCTAAATAATTATGGAGCTATCAAATCCCAAGGGAAATGTCCAGCAGGGCCCGCCTCTCCACATTTATATTTATATATCTGAGCGGCGTCTGCACAAATGGCCACATGGCATTTGGCACAAGACCTGTGAGGACTTCAGTACCTAAGGCCCACAGAGCTGCCCTTAATGCTCTCCTGCCCCTCTCTGTCAAACTGTGGAAGTTATAAAACAATCAAAGGATTATCATGATGCCAAAGCCAGTGTTACAACAAAGAATAAATATTCAGAGCTAATCCTTTGAGCCTAGAAAGAGCTGCCCTAACGTCCAACATTCAGACTATGACAGTTCTCTGTCTGCCAATGAGAGTCCTGGCACTGTGAGCACTTTTTGTGGTCTTGTAAAGATTACATATGAGCAGGTTTGTACCTCTCTCTCTCTCTCCTGCTCATTGGTGAATTCACATTTTGTGTTGCTGCTGGTTTCTGTGACTTATACAGGCCACTATCCAGCATGCACCATGTTGGGGGTAAACCTCAGAAATGAAATAGTCATAATGTCTTCTGTCATGTCTGAAATAAAGTTCTCAGCCAAGGAACAAAAAACTGTGGCTCTGGTGCTTTCAGAGGGCTGTGTCTGCTGCAAGATTTTTCCAAAGAACACCAAATTATATGTTTGAAATAGCTCGACCTCCAGGGCCTGTGAGCAAGAAGCTGCTTTTGGACTCAAGATCAGTTCTCTCTTAAGTAAGATTAAAGGGGCAAAGTTACACAAATGAGTGAGCGGCAATAAAAAGTGTATTGAATGCATATCGTGCTTTGACTGTGGAAAGTGGAGATGCAAAAAATGATTAAAATACATTCTGGACACTATTGAAGATGAGGAGGAGATAGAGACATAGAAATAGAGTGACAAATGCTTGAGCTTGTAGATGAAGTGGCAGGATGGCTTGAGCTAAAATTAAATATTTTGAACTTTCACATGCTTGTCTAATTGCCTCCATCCCAAATCGGTCAAACGCAAAGACGCTGTGGATTCCTGTACATTTGTTTGTTTGTGAAACAATGTGACCACAGTGGTACTATCCTGGTTGAATAAAGAACAAACAAACATAAAATACAATTATCATTATTATTATTATTGATTTCAAATTCAGAGATGACGAGATGATAGAGGATCCATGTCAGTTAAGAGAACACAGATCTCTGAAGTTAACGTGTGAGCTCAGAGATAGTATATTATATTACAGTGCGCATATATACTCGTCATCACAAGTCAAAACGTTATGAATCTGGTTTATGTGTCCGTTGTACTAAGGAGGGGGCTGATATCTAATGGCCGGATCCTCTTACAGTTAAGCCAGGTGCAAGAAGTGAAGGCAGCATTATAAATAGCCCTGTGAATCTCTGAGACTGGACGCATGAAAAGCTGTGGGCCGTCTCTTGTCTGCTTCATTATTTCATTAAGGAATAGTAGGGACAAGGAATTATCATGGTTCATGTTAATATCTCTTAACACATTGGGAACACCCTCATGATCATTTGGATGTAGTGAAACTGTAACGTAAATATTCATTCTCATCCATTCTCAAAGGTAACTCCACTTTGATGTATGCGATATCTTAACTAAAAACCTGACTATGTAGCAAACTTCTCTTTAAAGTCTCTCAGCCAATGGATCTGCATAAGTTTATGCACATACAAGTGTCCACTGGAGTTCTTTCAGGCACAAATCATGCTGATTTAAACTCCTAAATACACTATTACATGAGATGTATGGAAACTAAATACATTTGAAAGTTATCACACAAAAAATATGACATATAAAATAAATAAAAAATCAGTGTTCTCATTTTTTTTTCCTTCTGCGTGTGTTGAGTGAAAAAAAAAGCATAAATAGCGTGTGCGTTTACAAACTAAAAAATACACAAGTGACCTGTCAGCCACAGAGGGACCCACTGACCATCAAAAATATTTACAACATTAAAGCATATCCTGTTTAGATAAAGTTGTCATTTAGAGATTGTTTATTGCCAGGGCTCCACTTCATATCTCTTGCCTGGGTCCAGTCAGTGTCCAGTGTGTAACTGGTGATGTTGGAGAGGCCGGACGCGCAGAATGGCAGCCACGTTTGTTGGTATATAGGGAACTTCTTTGAGAGATGCTAGGACGGCCGGCTCCTGTCTGCAGCCCCTGTCACGGTCAAATGCCACATAAACAGTTTACAGGAAGGATATGAGATCCTCTATCTATAAACGAGCGCGCTCCTCTCATTCCTGAGGACGCGGCGCGCACCAACCACCACACACATCCACACACGCACACACGGACACGCACAAACACACAAACACGCACACACACGCACGTCCAAACAAATCTCCAAGAGTGGTTCATCCGTGTGTAAAATAAGTTCCGAAAGAGAGAGGTTCCTTCTCTGTTTTTTAAATGCCTAGCATGTCCCATATAAAGGCGTGTCAACGTTTGCGCACGGGGAACGGCACTTGGAGCAGAGCCGCACGCCTACTTCCAAAAAAGTCTTGCATGTCCAAAGGAATCTGATAGCCCCCCTTTCCCCAAACTTCATATTTGACAGGGCGCAGCGAGGCAGAGCCCGCACTCCAGCTTTGCGTTCAGCTCAGCACAGGCACCCCGGTCCTCCTCCCAAACTTTCCATTGTCTTACTGTTTTTGGTGCCCTCCCAATAAGCAGCCATGGATGCCATCAAGAAGAAGATGCAGATGCTCAAGCTCGACAAGGAAAATGCCTTGGACAGAGCTGAGCAGGCTGAATCAGACAAGAAAGCAGCGGAGGACAGGAGCAAACAGGTCGGCCACTTGGAGATATCACTCTTTTAATATGGACTCAACGCTATGGGATTAAAAAATACTTCAATTTTTTGTTCAAATGATTCCAGGAATATTTAACCCTTCTGATTTGCACTTTTGTTTATGTGTTTTCTGAGTGAATAAATCAATCTGTATGTGTTCTAACTTTATCATCGGTGTTTTAATTGCATGTTTAGTTAGAGGATGAGATCAGAGAGATGGAAAAGAAATTACGCGTAACCGAAGACGAACGGGACAAAGTTTTTGAGGAATTCCAGTCGGCGGAGGAGAGGCTGTTGGCCGCGGAAGAAATTGCCACTAAGGTATCTCTTCAGCACGTGCATGAACTAATCTGTCTTTCTCTTTCCTTCTTTTCCCTCCTGCGCCGCACTGTCCTTTCTGGCCCCCTCCACCCTCTCCATCCATGCGTCCTTGTGACACGTGGATCGCCTCCGCACACCTGCTGCACCTTTTTCCTCTCGCTGCCCGCTCACCTGTGCGCCACCATCACCGCTGCAGCTGGAGGACGATCTGGTAGCTTTGCAGAAGAAGCTCAAGGGAACAGAGGATGAGCTGGACAAGTACTCCGAGGCGCTTAAAGACGCGCAGGAGAAGCTTGAGCTGGCAGAGAAGAAAGCCACTGACGTGAGTATCAGGAGTTCTGCTAAATATGCGCTATTTCCCACACTTTTCTTTTCATTCTGGCACACGAATTTTAAAATTGACACCTTACATACGCTTTGAAAAATCTGTTTGATTAAAAAGTTTAGGGTTTTTCCAAACCTCTTATTTCAAACCCATGATTTAAATGACCTATCCAAGATCCAAAGCTGCAAGAATTGAAGGATCTATAGTTTAGTAACAATTGTACTATGTTTGTCCGAATATAATGACCCAAACATTGTCCTTTAGAGGTTTCTATTCACTCGAGTGTGCTGATAATCCAAGACTATAGTTGTATGAGTGAGTAGGAGTACGCACGGTCTCAGACGCGCACGCAAAGACAGACTGGATAAATATAGCCCACTGCTTTATATGGTCAAGACTGGCTCACATCTGCAGGCTGCGTACTTCGTATACCACAAGAAAAAAAAAGTGAAAGAAGGGGAAAAAAGGATCCCAGCTAACGGCCACAATAATAATATACGAAGTATGTGAAGAATTTAGGCTGAGGTATTTAAAGTTCTCAAGGCTGACCGCTGGTGTTGAAAGTGAGAGTGATGGTCAAGGCCATGAAATGTTCCTTCTGGAAAAGCACGGAATTTATAGCAGAGACGATTTATACTACTATATAATAATAATAATAATCATCATCATCATCATCATCATCATCATCATCATCGCTCAGATAACTGATAAATAACTGCGATAACACCATGATTTTTAGTCTTTATCAATAATAATATATATAGATTGAAATAACAAGTGCTAACACAGATTAGTACAACCCAGAAAGCCATTACACCCAAAAAGTCTTAATGTGAGAGAAAACCGTAAAATGTAAATCTCACTTTTTTAAAAGACAGAATATTATGTGGCATCAATGAAAAAGTGGGCCATTCTCTAAATAAGTGGGACAGGGGCCTAAATGACTGTGCAGAACAACCAAAAGGTGGTCAGGTCACCAAAGTAACTATAATCACTGAAAAATGTTGATGTATGTAGTACCTATAGTCCACCAGCAGAGGTCACCATCGCACTGCTGCTACAAACCCCAGCACACTGGACGTTGATGACTGGTTGGGTGTGTTTCATCAACTAAAGCGGCACGCAATTAGAGCTTAATTCAATTTGACATTTAATTTCTCGTCACGTTAATGCAGTGTAAACCCATAGTGCAGATTCGTTGCGCCACTGCGCGCTGAACCGGTTTGCGGTCAGCTTTGGCGCTACTTCCTGGATGAAATGCAATGTGCGTTGCGTTCGTTCACGATTGCTGCTCGCCTCCTGCAGCCTTCAGCACAAACTACACACGGACGTTATCTTGCGCCTAGTCCTTTTCTCCAAAAATTGAGCTGGAGCCGCTAGTTGTAGTTAGATTTTAATAGGCCTAGTTGTAGTAAACCATGGCCGGAATAACATCGCTGGACGCAGTGAAACGGAAAATCAAATCCTTACAAGACCAAGCAGACAGCGCAGAGGAGAGAGCCGAGCGATTACAGAAGGAACTGGCCTTGGAAAGGAAAGCAAAAGAACAAGTAAGCATGTTCACTGCGCCACTAAAGCTAAGGCACATCCTCTTTGTGACCACCTCCACTCTTCTGTCAAAATGTTGTTGGTTTTATCTGCCCTTTACCTGCCAGACTGTGACCTCTCCTTGCCCCACACAGCGGCTGCTTTATAAAGTTCATTTTTGGCTCCATTTCCATCAGAGCTTATTTTAATTGGTAGCATCAGGCCGCTGATGTCAAATTCCAATCAGTTTGTATCCATTCTGTGTGTGTGCGTAACCCACGCAGCCTGTGGGAATGCGTTTAACTCTTTAATGGACAGATACACCTGCTTTGGCATTATTAAGAACAAAGCCCGCGCGTTTGTATAGGGTGAAAGCAGGAAGTCACTTCTAAATATCTGAGGTGCCACTGTGTGCTCTCTTGCCCTTATAAGGACAAACAATGACAGATTCTCTGCTGCAGATATGCAAGGAGGAGGACAAATAAATCTGGCTTTGTAACACACCTTTCTCTCCCTCCCTCTAAGCTTTTATAATCATTCACCAAGGCAGGGCAGTGCAGTCACCTTTCTTGACAGATTATCAGTAAGATGCACTTTGGTCCAGTGTTCACACTTTAACAAGCTGTAGACACATCTGTGTGAGCAGCAGCTTTCAACAGCCACTATAGAGTTCTAATCAGCTGCACTTAAACTATTTTAATTACTACTCTGAAAAAAGGGTAATGGTCTTCTCTGATTACAGATTATTTGATAAAAAAATATATAATAATTTTAATTTCTAATGGATAAAAGGGGAATAAAAATCAAATATTACTGCAGATTAGGAGGCCAATCATTTGCCTCATTGATTCAAGCTCCAGAGTTACATTACACTGCAGGTGTGTATTTAAAGAAAATTAAATACATTTATTTAGAGATATTGATTTTAAACTTCTACTAATATAAATGTAAGAACAAGATTGATTTCGAAAGGTCACGGAACATGTAAATAAGCCTTTTACGTTTAAAAATGGCCAAAGTGCACATATTAGAGGACACAAACGTGGACAGAGCCAGGTTTAACGATTAGTTATGTAGTATGTAGTATACTAGATCTAACTGAATGTGAAAAAAGTAGTTAAAACTTTAATCAATTAGATTTAGAATTAGATATCAAGAAATCATCTGTCAAAATATTGGTAAGTACAATATTGTAAACTTTTGGTGTGTGTAAGTGCTTCTTATAGGGCAGATCTTTATGATCTGGTGAAAGAAAAATGCATTTTAAGAAAAAAGCCATTGAAGTTACAATGCCACATATAAATCTATGGGTGCAAGTGGATTAAACAAAATAATTAACCATCATCTAGGTGCAGGGTGGACTATTTTGTTGCTTCAAAGTGAAATCTTTTATGTAAAGTGAACAAACTGACAAAAAAGAATATGTTCCTGTAATGTCTTCTCTTTATGCTGAGCTAGAATACTGACGGTAATACAGTTAGGTTTGCATAAGTGTGGGCGTACATTTTCATCCCATTTGTTTATTGATGCCATCTTTTGATACACTCCCTTGATTTTCAACCAGTGTGCCGGGGAACACTACTGTGCCTTCAGGTTTTTGTCTGGTGTGCCTTGAAAATCTATCCAATTTAAGTTAAGAGATTCACAAATGCGGATTTAATTGACTTTTTGGGTGTCCTGAGCAACTTCTGCCCCAAAAAAGAATGCAAAACCATCACTATTGTTAAAATTAAAGAACCAGACAGAGCCACAACATGGCCACATCATTTGGCACATTATACATCCTATTTCTTAAACTAAATTATCTGATTTGGTACTGTTTTCTTTGGCGTAGGTGGTGTGCCATGGAATCTCTTAAACGCAAAAAAACATTGAAAACACTGGTCTACTCCAAGATGCCTACTTGTTGTTTATTCAGGTAGTTGCACTTGTCTGATTGTACCTCTCCAACAGGCTGAGGGTGATGTGGCCTCCCTGAACAGACGTATCCAGCTGGTTGAGGAGGAGTTGGATCGCGCACAGGAGCGTCTTGCCACCGCTCTGACCAAGCTGGAGGAGGCTGAGAAGGCTGCAGATGAGAGCGAGAGGTGGGGCCCATACTGGCTTCTTTGTGTCCCCCGAGCTCCAGAGCACAGCGGATCAATGGGCCGCTGTGTATACACTTTGCTTTGTGAGAGAAACAAGCATTGCCTTTTTGCTTTAGCACGGGAGTCGCAGGGATGTGAGGATAGTTCAGGCAAAAACCCGTGTAATTTCTGTGATGCTATTGATATCTATCTTATATTTATCTTATGTTTCAGTTGTTTTGTTACTGTGATTCAACATAGGCAAATACAAAAAGAGAAATATGAGAGAAATAAAGGGAATTCCGCTATACTAATGCATTTTCATCAGGGTCCTATGAGTGAAAATAACATTAAAAAGCGAATCGAGAGGAGGATGTTTGTATTTGAATCTATCAATATAACTCTTCATCTTTCACAACCCCTTTTTTCACATCACTAATAAATACATTCATGATGATTTTGGCCGCTAGCACAGCTTTAGAACAGCTTTTTTCCGACAGAAAGTCAACCTCACCCCAAAATGTCCTATTAGTGACGTACTTGAATCTTTCTTACAAGTTTGCAATAAATAATGTTTTCTGTAGATAGTGTGAGGCTGTCTAAATTTTTTCACAAAGGTCTGGTTTTATTGTACACTTTCAGGGGGAGGAAATATAATGTATGGGAACAAAATTAAATAATGCAGCTTTAATGTAAAGTACAGTTTAATAATAAACACATAATTAATATTCACTATGAATTATGAAGCGCTCTTTGACTGAAAACGGCAGTATTTGTCATTTGTAAATCTATGGAATGGTCTGTCTATGGTATGGATTCTTCTAGATTTTATTTGCAAATATGTTTCCCTTCTTAATCCAGTTAATGTGTCACCGCCTGACCTGTTCTGGCTGCCTGTTTACAGTGTGCTTTTCTCTATCACAGAGGCATGAAGGTCATTGAGAACAGGGCCATGAAGGACGAGGAGAAGATGGAAATCCAGGAGATCCAGCTCAAAGAGGCCAAGCACATCGCTGAGGAGGCTGACCGCAAATATGAGGAGGCCAGTTACTCAACACCCAGCAACACTCTGTCATATTATTATCACACACCAGCTAAGACGCATGCGTAGCCTTGTAAATCCTCTAAAGGCTAACTTGTTTTGGGTTACAGGTGGCACGTAAGCTGGTCATCATTGAGGGTGACCTGGAACGCACAGAGGAGCGCGCCGAGCTCTCAGAAGGGTAACACGAAATGTCATGCTGACTGCTGTATAATTCACATTTGCAAACATGCTGCCATGATTACAGTGTCCTCTGTTTGCAGCCCTTATAGGAATCTATTACTACTCAGTTTGTACTGAAGTTTAGGTAGGTCTGTCTTTAAAAAAACAACAACAACACATTAGTAGTCTGATTTGCTACAGAAAATATCACAATAAACAATAATATTCAAACTACTTACACAATAACCCTGAATCTTGTTAATCACGGTAAAATGTTTCTAAATATACAATACCGTTAAAAACTTGAATTACGTTCTCGTTCTGCTATTTACTTATGTACCTTAATTTCTCAATTTTGATACTAAGGAATAGGCTCTATACACTTTTTTTTCTTTTTTTCTTTTTAGACAATTTTCAACACAGAAATTCTATTACTTTGATTTGTTTCCATGTGTTCTTTTACTAGATCTTATACTACAAAAAATAATATTCACCAATCGTGCAAAGAAAAGATACCCACGATAAATATTGACCCCAAAAAAAATGTCCTTCTCTCATTTATTGAACGATAAGTCAATATAGTACCGGTAATTAATTTCAACAGCAGTTTCCTCGCAGGGCTTCTCAAAATTGTTTTACCACCAGAAAGTCAAACAATGATTCATGGGATTAGATGTACACCCTTATGTGTGGCATACTAATTGTCAAAAATTCACCAAAGTATAATTTTTTGCTCCTCAAGGGTGCCAATATGAAACAAGGACACTGTATAGCTGCTCTAGAACAACACCCTGACACAATGGCTCACACACGCTCATATTTCCATGGAACAGCGTCTTGTGATTTTACTTATGTGCTGGTTATTTGCATGCTCTTCATGGTTTGTATGATGTTGGCTTGCACTCGTATGCCACACCCTACTAACAGACGAGCACGGAGACTTGAAGAGGAGCTCAGATCTTTGGAGCAAAGTGATAAATCCCTAAACAGCTCCATGCTGCAGGTACATGAGCACACAAAGCGGACTATGTAACCCTCCTTTACTGACCCTGCTGCTTCTGCTGCTGCTTGGCTTGCTTGGTTTTAAGGCTGATCAAATTAAACTCTGATCTGACATCGTTACCATGGTAGGGAGAGTGCACATGTACAAGTCCACCTGCTCCAGATATGCCAGTTTGATTTGATCTGATTTGACACCTATTCATTACCTTCTGTTTGTTCTGTTGGGTTGTGTTATTCAAGGGAGGCTTCTGAGGATTAAGTTGTGTTTATGAAATGTCAGATTGAAATGGTGGGCAGGTAAGAATTGCATGGGGGGAAAAAAAATCATATTGCTTTATAATTAATGCTCCATTTTGTTTCATCCATCCTAAAATGGCTGTAAAACTGTAAAAAAAAAAAAAAAAAATTAATTACTGGGTCTATCCACATACAAAACAGCAAATTAATTGTTGCACTAAAGCTCCAAAAATGTTTTGTATTACTCAATCACACTAGCTTGATAGTTTGGTCAATGTATAATACATATGGGATATAGTAATTGAGCTTAACCTGATCATAAACAAATAATATTCACTTTAAATATGTGGATTTCCTGTTCAAATATCTCTTTTAAAAACTCACAATATGCAACCCATAGTGATTATCCCTGCCCTTCATCTAACAGTTTGACATTATCCGATCATCAGCAGATCAATCATTAGTGCAACTTGCTCCTTGAATGATAAAATTATGAAAAATTATAATTACAGTGCTCACCCAACTAGATAATGTTTGTGATGGACCAGAATATCTGTTGGGCTTTCTGATACTTTGGGTTCTCGTCTTTTCTAACGGTGTGGTTTTACTTTTCCCTCTTTGTCAATCCTCTACTTTCCTCTGTATCCTCATGTTCTAAAACTCCAGTAAATGCGCTGAACTTGAGGAAGAGTTGAAAACTGTGACGAACAATCTGAAGTCACTGGAGGCCCAGGCTGAGAAGGTAAGCGGTTGTTCTGGGTCTTTGTGCATGCTGCTAGAGCTGGTGGTGTTTCAGGGGAGCTTTCTCTTCTCATTATCCCACTCTTAAATACTGGATTTCATTTCTGATGGTTTCTATGTGCAACATTTGTCCAACAGTACTCACAGAAGGAGGACAAATACGAGGAGGAGATCAAAGTCCTGACAGACAAGCTGAAGGAGGTAATGTTGCATGACTTTAGGTGATATACAGTATTTTCAAATCAAAATCAGTATATTTATAATGTACTGTGTATATAACAGCCGTTTCCAAAGTGCTGCACAAAGACAGAAACTATAAAAAACCAACAACAAAAGGAATAAATGCTCAGTGTAATTTTAGTCCTAAAATAATAAAACCATAAAAATCAAATAACATCAAAGTTATAAAAAGCTACAATGAAATCAAACACACCATTAAAACATTGTTAAAGATACATTTGTACAATATAGAGTAAATAATTGTGAAAGTGTGTAGTAAGTTTCTGCCTTTACAGTGAAAGAATGCAGAATGATGCATACTTTACTCAGATAATACTGCCAGTAACACAGCTTTTACACTTGTAAAAATTGTCCACAGGCTGAGACCCGTGCTGAGTTTGCTGAGAGATCAGTCGCCAAGCTTGAGAAGACCATTGACGATCTTGAAGGTAATATTTTCCCCATTTATTTTGGACTAATACTCACACACCGTAAGTACTTAACTACGGTCGTCACATATTATGAGACATACCTTGTTTCTGGTTGGGCCTGTATTAGGAACTGTTGTATGTCTACACAATTCAGTTCAGTTTAACCTTTGTACACTCTTCACTTTTAACTCAACATAAGCGAATATTGGACTAATTCTTTGTACAGAATAGGAAAAAGGTTGTCATTCTCATTTTCTCACTTTGTTTTTGCATTTCCATGTTTTCTTTCTGCCACTGTCGGTCACTTCTTTTCCTTCTCTCCACACTTCCTCTCCTCCGTAGATGAGTTGTATTCTCAGAAACTTAAGTACAAAGCCATCAGCGAGGAGCTGGACCACGCCCTCAACGACATGACCTCCATGTAACTTCCCAGCTGCTCCTGCATCCGTCTTCTACCTGTCCTCCCCACCTTCACCTGTCCTACTCCTTCACCTGCCCTCTCTCCCCTGTGTCCTTCAGTTCAAGCCTTATGTCCAGAGCCGTTTCTAGCAAAAAACAGACCAAACACATGCACAGGGTTCCTCACATTCAAGGGATTTTGTTTAGCCTCACAAAATGGAAACTTTGTAGATTTTCTCCACAAACGCTTAACATCTGGATTAAATGTGTAGAGGTTATGCAGATGACATCACAGCAGGCTGAATTTTAGTGTGGCAAAATACATAAGTCAATGGTGAGTATTGACAATTTCTCCTGCAAAATCTAAAATTTGAAAAAGCTGCTATAGTTTTATAACAAATAAAAATATCTACAACGCAAATATCATTTAGTTTGTACCTGGAATGTAAAAGAAAAGAAAATCAAGTAAACCGTTTTAGAAAGCCATCAGGAACACAGCAGTAATTACCTTTCTCCACTTAAATAAGACGTTTCTTAGTCCAAGTATTTGACTGTAAATTAATTGTTGTGCGGCAGTTGAAGTGTCTGCACAGTCGCAGCAACAACAGAAAAACTACATTCAGTTTACATTTTACCGTTTACAGTTGATTTGAGCAAAACAAAAGCTACATGGACAAAAATTAGGCCAAGGAAAAGCAAAGAAACACTTATCAGTTGTGCTGCCTATAATTCTGCAGTTTGAATATTAAGGAGGATTTTTTTGAATAAAAGAATGTCTCTGCATAACTTCTATATATTTAACAAAAGTATAACATTTTAAAACATGTATTCTTTCTCCTGAAGTTCATAGGAGGTATTTTATTTCATTTCAAAATAGGCCCCCAAACGACATTCAGCACTGGTCCCCCACAAAGCTATAAACGGCCCTGCCCTTGTCACTTGAACTATTGTGGTGATGAGTGTTATACAGATCCTTAAGTCTTACATTAAGTGCTTTGTTCAGACTCCTTGTTGTTACGATACAATGATACTATTTGTGGAGTATCATTGGTGGTGATGCTGTTTTTATGCATGAACGGAACAAGAAAATTGTTAAGACGCATGAAAGGTTTTGTTGAAACATAACCACGATATGCACTGTACTCGGGGGAATACATTAATGTGACGTCGGTCTCCTTCTGTCCCGAAGAAAGGCCTGTCTCTCAAACACGGTGTGATTTCCGTTGCATTCTTAAGTTTCTTCCTCCAAAAGCGAGCACTAAACCCGGTCTTTGAATAGTGCGTGCCCCTCCGTTTGCATTGTGCCCTTCTTGTAATGACTCAGGTGCATCATGGAGCACACTCAGGCGCAGCAGTCCCTTTACTCTACCTCTTCTTTCCTCACAGATAAACAGTCCCCCCCCTCTCAAAGGCGCCTCCTGTTGGCTGAGCGGTGTCTGTGCCTTTCCTTCAGTTCTATTCTATTTCTCTCATGTCATCCCCATGTCAACGTCACTCGCCTCCCATCTCTTGTACAGACGCAGAGAAACGGTCTTTGTTACGTCCAAAAAAATAAAACTCTTTTCTCTGTATCCCGTATCTTCTTCCTCTGTCATTTTACTTTAATTTCTTCATTTTGTTTTAATAAATCTTTATTTGCCTCTTTTCTTTTGTTCATCTCAACAACTACGCTACAGCTGCGCTCCCCAGTGTAGTTTTGTAGACTAGTAATGAGTAATAATGTTTGTCAGAATAAGAGATTAAAATGCTGCTGGGATGTGAGGAATGGTAAGGTTTGACAGATAAATATCAAAGCAGAGCAAATGTGAAGTTGACGAAGAAAGATGATTGTCTGATATTGTATTATATTGAAATAAATTTAAAAGCACGTAACGGTTAAGTGTGTTTATTGTAGCCAATGAAAGAAGATGGTGTTATGAAGGGGTGGGTTAGTGAGCGCTCACAAACCAGAGGGTAGCCAGTTCAGTCTCACCCAAGCACACACATAACTTAAGACACTTGATTCAACTTCCCTACATCACGAAAGGTCATCTGGGATAAACACGGGCAAACTTCTAGGGGAGAAATATGAGGCGCAAACAAGTTTTAGCCAATTGCTTTAAATTAAGACTTACAGTTGAGAAAGAAAGGTCACTGAGAGATTCCTGGAGGTAGGTTTCTTTTCTTATTACTTTACCTTTCCATTTCCTGATCCCTGATTTCGTCTTTTTCTGTTTTCCTTTACTTGCTTTCTGACTGCAAAGATCGCCTCCACCAGCAAGTGGAGAAAAGCTGCCTCCTCACCAAAGAGCTCTGCCTGGCCTTGAATAACGACTAAATTAGAACAGAATTTAGAAAGATGCTTGAATTTGGTTTGTAATATTGTAGTGATGAATGTTTCATTTATGTGGTTTAAGGATTTAAATCTATGATAATGAACTGCTCATCTAGTTATTTTTTAAAATCTTCAGTCATCGGAACGTTCAAAATTTAAAAATGAAGGCAAAATGAAGTAGACCATAACACATTTTAAATGGATACAAACCAAACATAAAGCATCCTTGGGTATGTTGAAAAGCATTATTCAAAACAAAAAAAAGCACAAATATATATATTTTGTTTGCTTTCCTATTACAAGGGATGGAAAAAATACAATTTTCTTGTCTCAAAATTATCATTGAGTTTCAAAAAAAGTATAATTTGTGGTAAAGTTGTAATATAGCTTTAGATAAAATAAACTATTGCGGGATCAACATTTCTGTTTCTATTTGTCTGTTTAAACCTTATAAAATACAATAAGTATTAGTAAGTACAATTTAAGTCTATAAATGAGCTCTGATATCACTCCAAACCTTCCTTAATGTTTGATATTTTGTGATATTCTGAGGTCCCAGTTTATCCATTGAAACCTTATTATGTTCCACTTCACTTTTGCCTCATGTTTCCTACATTCGGGAATTTAGAATGCATTTGTTTTTATAAACATTTAAAGGATTTATATTGCTTTGAAAAAAATGGGTTGCCCTCATTCTCATTTTTTATTTAGTATTTCAGCTCATTGGTAACAACATCACTAAAACAAATTACAAAAAATGCTATCTTCAAATACAGAAGAATTCTAAGTCATTGGTGAGTTCACCAAGGACTTAGATCATATCATTGTCAGTGGCTACAAAGATGTCTCATGTAAGTGAAGGGAAAAGTTGGACCAACATTTGCGAAAATACTTTTTGAGTTTGAAATTCAAACTCTAATGGCTTGATTCTCAATACCAATTTTTATTCCGCGATAAATGAAAAGCACTTTTTAGAGGTTTTTTTTAGATAATGGACTGACTTTTCAAAACAAAATTATGGTACATTCTTTATGTTAACATGCATGTGGTCTTATACTAATTCTGATAAAACTAAAGCTCATTCTAAAACTGTTATTTTTTGTATCGATGCTTGCTCAAATGAATATCTAGTTTGATTTGATCAGTGTCTTACTTTCAATACTTGGACCACCAATGACAATGAAGAAAACCAAGTCTTGTTTTCTGAATAATGGCTCTAGTTTTAGCTTATCGAACTGTTAAAATTAATTCAAGTGTGACTAAAAATTGAGATTGGGGCTAACGCTTTTTTCCACTCATCGTGTAAACACTCAGCTTTTCTTGTTAAATTAAATTGTGGTTTGATTCTAACAGAGAAACTGTCCAGTGCTAAAGAAGAGAACGTGAACATGACGCAGATGCTGGACCAGACTCTGATGGAGCTGAATAATCTGTGAAGTGGCCCTGATAGTGACTCCTCCTCACATACAGCACTGATCCGCCTCTGCCCCAGTCACTGCGCACACCAAAGCATGAACCAATCACTTTTGTACGCCATACGTGGTCATTCCGCCCCTCTTGCACACTGCTGCTTTACTGTGGCCCTTCGTTTGGGGAGGCGGTCAGTGTGTCAAATGGTGCTGCTGTCCTCCACAACAGTGACTGAAAATGCAAACCTAACATAATGTGTTAGACATGCGCCACATGTCTTCGTTACACGGATTCAGTCAGATTACTTTGTTTTAAAATAATGTATGTTCATGTTTGTAGAGGTTTCTCATTTTTGCTGTATAAATTTAAAAATAAAATAAAAAGCACGTTTTCAAAGTTTTCTTTCTTGTTCAGTGGTTAATTGTGTGTAGTGATCCAGAGAGCATATTTCTGATCATCACAAGAAAAGCAGGCATTTTACACTAGTGTTCACAGAGATGTTACAATAAAAAATACAAATTTTAAACTATAGGCACATTTATTTACTCGTGAAAAGAAAAAGGCTATCCATGGGTGTTAGAATAATGAAAAATTAGGAATGTTTCAACAGAGAGCAACATTACCTAAAAATAACATAATAAGTAGATATAAAAAATTGTGTCACAAATAATTTGTAAAAAAAAAAAAGTAAATTGTATTTAAAATATTATTTGTTATCTGAGTTAATTTCATTGTATTTCCAAAATAGATCGCTGAAGGTAAGGTGTAGAGGAAGAGAAAAACTCTACTCAAGTAAGAGTATTGTTACTTCAAACTAAATATTACTCAAGTATTTAGAGTACCAGTGTTAGAAAACTGCTCTGCTCAAGTTATCAGAATCAGTATTACTTTTATAAATCTTCAAGGGAAATTGCAGACTTGCAACCGACCAGCAGAGGAAAGATAAAAATAAATTAAAAATAGACTTAATATAACTAAGTAAATGTAACTGATAGAATGTCAAAAAAAAAAAGAATAGAAAAACCTTGAGCGTTGCTTTTATGGCGGTCCTGCAATGTTACATCCTGAACGACAGGGGCAGCAGTGCGTGAGCGGTGGAGAGGCTGCTGAAAGAGGAAGACAAACCCAGAAGTACACAAAAGAGGAGCGCAGATTTGTCCACAACAGTGTAGAAAGTGCTTAAATTGAACTGTCAGGCGCTCAGAATAGCTCGGATCATGTCTCTACGCGTCCTGCATCAGTGGCCCCGGGCTTGTTTGCGGTGGTCCGTGTTTTCTGCTCACAATCAACGACATCTGCAGCGCGTCAACAACAGGTTCATGCACCAGAGAAGTCACACAACAGGAGAGTCTGGTGCAAAGTCCAAACTGTGGCTGTGTGGAGTTGGGGTCGGGGTCGCTGTTGCTTTCGCAGTGGGTCTGAATTCCCGCAGAGACTTGGCGGACAGTCCGATTGTTCCGCACAGGACAGATGTTTCGGGGTTCAGGGGAGCGGTGGAGACGAGCCGAGAGCTGCTGGAGCGGATCCAGGTGAGGGAGCTGTGCCCGAGGACAGGTTCTGCTCTCTGAATGTGCTGCTGCTCACGTGTGCGTGTGTCCAGGCCGAGGTGGGAGCTCCGGGGCTGGTGGTGGGTGTCTCTGTGGACGGTGTGCAGGTCTGGTGTGAAGGTTTGTTTACATCCATACACCATTCTCCCTGTTCCTTTGACAGATTGTAGCTTGGTCTTTGTATGGCCAAGCTACAAGCCGCACTGACCTAACAAGAAACACTGCTCACAACCGTTTCAGTAACATATATTTAAATGCTGATCATTTTGTTGGATAAACTTTAGTTTATAGAAGAGTTGTAATCCTTTAGTTGTTAAGTTCAGTGGTTCCCAACATTTTTTGTCTCAAGTACCCCCTAAGCTTTGTCTCACACTCTTAACTAGAGTTTCAGGCAAATAAATGGGTTTACTAGTTACATATTGTCAATTATTACTATTATATTTTTGTTTTAATCATATTTATGGTCCAAGATACCACTAATGACACTTTTTTATTCAGATAAAAGTACATTTCATCTTAATTTAAAACCTGAAGCCATTCCAAGGACCCCCTGGTAATTGCTCACGTACCCCAAGGGGTCCCCATACCCCTGGTTTGGAAACATTGGTTTAGCTGATTAATCGGTCTATGGTGTCTTCGTTGACCAAATTTTTTATCAGTCGAGTTATTATTTTATTTATATTATAAGGCTATATTTCAAAAGGCTAAAAAGAGAAGACGCCCTAAAGATTTTAGGAATGCATTCCTAATGATTATTTTTTCAAGAGTAAATCTGCCTTTTTACATGTAAATACAGTGTTGTGGTACTTTTCTGTACAAATAGTTGTTTTTTTGCATGAACTTCTTCTTGCGGTTGTGGTCTTGAGTGAGTGCAGTTTGGGTCAGAAACATAAATATACTGATTATACTTACTATTTTAGAGAAATTCTGCCACTCCCTTTTTAGTTAACTAATCAATCAGAAGAGTGTGTCTTTAGTTAACAAAGAATTTCTTTTTCGACAACAGCTCTAGTTTATTGTCAGTTTGAGCAAATATGCAGGTTATTGTATACTTTTATTACCCCCCTGTTTGTCGTTCTGAATTTCAGGAATGGGATATGCAGACTTGGAGAACCGTGTTCCCTGCACATCAGACACTGTGATGCGCATCGCTAGCATCAGCAAATCCCTCACTTCTGCTGCTGCTGCACGATTATGTGAGGAGGGAAAACTGGAGCTTGATGAACCAGTTCAGAAGTACGTCCCTGAGTTTCCCAAGAAACAATTTGAAGGACAAGATGTGAGTAGCTGCAATGATTTAATGATCAAGTCGTGGAACATTTTC
Source organism: Rhinogobius similis (assembly GCA_019453435.1). Classification (NCBI taxonomy): domain Eukaryota; kingdom Metazoa; phylum Chordata; class Actinopteri; order Gobiiformes; family Gobiidae; genus Rhinogobius; species Rhinogobius similis. The sequence goes on from CM033628.1 coordinate 17,094,846, forward strand.
TTACCGAGGAGGAAATTCTGCTTCAATGAAATTACACAAGCAGAAAAATATAGTCCAGAATACATAATGGAGCTTCAAACTACTATATAACAAATGTGATTTTTACAGGTGACCATTACCACACGAATGCTCCTCTCACATTTAAGTGGGATCCGACACTACGAGAAAGATGCAAAGAAAGTGAGGGAGGAGCGTGAGAAAGCTAAGAACCAAATAAAACCAAAGAAAGACGAGCACGAGGAAAAGCAGGGGCAGAAGAAAGCAGTGCAGAAGAAGAGTGAGTTTGAGCTGGAGGAGTACTACCTCAAAGACCACTTCAAGAGTGTCATTGACGCACTGGACCTCTTTAAAGACGACCCTCTCATTTTCAAACCAGGTTAATTATCTTTCCTTTGTCCTGTTTCTGATTTGCCTTCTTTATTAATGAATCAACAGTGTACTGATACGGCGCACTTTTACTCTTATGATATTTTTGCTTGTAATTGATGGTAATTGGAAGAGGCTTATGTAAAGAACAGAATGGCTGCAGAGGGAATTAATGAATGTATAATACAACAAATGCACTATGTAGTATACTACAAACTGATGCATTATTACTAGAAGTCTTATTGTTTGTCTAAAATGACTGTCCACAGGCACCACTTACCTGTATTCCACCCATGCTTTCACCTTGCTCAGTGCCGTTGTGGAAAGAGCCGCTGCTCAGCCGTTTCTGGATTTCATGGGGTCTATGTTTCATGAAGTGGGAATGCTCCACACTGTGCCGGAGTTGAACGAACCCATCATTTATCACCGCTCCAGGTAAGACCGCTTTGCTCTTATCTGTTACATATTGCCATTGTTTTGTTCTATTTTTCACAGGTGGGTAGTTACTTTTACTTGCGGATTATTTTAAAGTAACAATATTCTCACTACAGTAATGGTTTTGGTTACTCCAACTATGGGTAATTGACAAGCTTTTAATATTTGCATTCTTGCACCTTACCTACACGTCATTTTTCAATTTGTGGTTTATTTGGAAATCTGTGTTATTTAGGTTTTGTCAGTTACACAAATTCTGAATCATTATGGTTCTTGAATCAGTCCTTGAGTAGTATTTTCTCCAAATACTTTGCACTTTAATACAGTATTCTTTGTGTCACTACTTTTTAAATGTGTTTGACTAATTAAGTACTTACTGAAGTAAAATTTTAGGAGTCTCAACCCACCTCTGCTGTTTTTTGTACATTGTCCAATAAGATAAATCCATTATCTTCTCTATCTGCAAGTTAGAAGTCAGAATTCCTGTACAATTTTATAAGAAAATTCAGAAATGTTAAAACAGACAGGCATCCCAATATATTTATCAAGTCACTCCACAAATAGCAAATGATAACAAACCTCAAATTAAACTGTACTGGGCTATAGAATGTCATTACGTTATCTTAAATGGAAGTATGTCTCTTTTCAGGAATTACCATCTAAATAAAAAAGGCCGCGTAGTTAACTGCCCGTACGTGGACAACTCGTATAAATGGGCTGGAGGTGGCTTCCTATCGACAGCTGGGGACTTGCTCCTGTTTGGAAATGCGCTTCTGTACAGCTATCAGATTGCACAGCTGAAGGACACTGAGGGGTTGCTGCCCGGCTACCTCAAACCACACACTGCGCTCGAACTATGGACTCCCGTGGACAACACAGAAGGCAGTTGGGACAAAGATGGACAATATGCTCGGGCCTGGCTAGTTGTGGAGGAGCAGCAGAAGTATGGCCAGTGTAGGAAGCGCAGGCACTATGTTTCACACACAGGGGGCGCCGTGGGAGCCAGCAGTGTCCTCTTAGTGTTACCTGCTGAGAAAGTGGAGCCGTGCAAAGGGAAGAGTCAGCAGTTACCTCAAGGAGTGGTGGTCACAATCATCACAAATATGCAGTCTGTGGGCCTGAACAAAACAGCACTGGCGATCGCACTGCAGTTTGACCGAGCCAGACACCAAAAGTGAACTCTTCGGTTAGAGATTTGCTGCCTCCGCCTACTGCAAAAGAATCCACATCCAAAAGTTTCCCATGACAACAGAAGAGTAGCCACAATCTCTTCTTATTTTCTACAAAAACAAGGTAGACTATAAATTGCCGTTATTGGTAACTACTATATGGCTTTCAATTTTTTTTAAAGTATAACAAAACCCCTTTCATAGAGATTAACTGATATTCAGGCACATTAAAGATAATGTAATGTGTTGTATTCATTTTTGCACTATTCTTTAACCTAAACCACAACATTTACAAGCATATTTTATCGTGGATTGCAGAAATTGTATGTTTGTAGGGATGTCAAAAGTATCAAAAATCAGATACTAAAACTAGTATCCAAACTGGATATTATTGGCACAAGTAATGATACTAAAAAATATCCCATAAACTGGAACCTTTCCTGAACAGAATGATCTTGAGATTTATCAAACCACAGGGTTTAATAAAGACCTAGACCTTGACCTAATAGCATTTTCAAATTATCGCTGTGGTGTATCGATACTGAGAATCAAGTTTATTCATTAGTATCCAAATCAAGTGTGACAACGCTAGATTAAAAATATTAAAATAAAAATATTGGGAGATCCCTAGTTCGTTATTATTGTCCACCCTTTATGTCAAATCATACAGTGTTTACTATGCACTGTATATTCACTCAAAACTGAACTTGAAGTAGTTGTGACTGCTTGGATGTATTTTTTATGGTTGTTTTCTGTGCTTTTTTCAAACAGACTTTTAATAAAAACGAGTATGAGCAGATTGAATGAATTATACTGTGTTGTATGTCTTTGTTTCTCTAGATGAGCTTAACTCTGAGTTGTACCAAAATGCCATATAGGTATCTCCTTTCTTGTTGGTCCACTGAGAAAACACATACATGTATTGGCCACAAGGTAGAACAGTTCTGATCTATGATGTGTTACTATAAGAACATAATGCACATGATTATGTTCTTTTGTCATGCAATATTTAATACAATTTGACAGAAACATTATTATTATTGTTGTTATTATTAGGGGACAAAAATGTCCCAAAATAGCCCACAGAAACAAGCTCATTGACATTGATTTTTCAGAACATATGCAAAAATTACAGTAAATGCCTAGAATTTTAGGAATGGCTTGGTCATTTGAAATTCTTTTGAAGTGTCTCTCATTGATGTAGTATGTTGTAACTTCTGAAGCGCTTTGTTCTGGTTCTTCTGACAAGAATAGGAGGAGTCACAGTTAAATTTAATTTCCTTATTAACAAGACTACCTCCAAAAGCATGTGAAGACGTGTTCTGACTGTGATCAGTCTCGTTTTGCAGCCTATTATTTTTGTTTAACTGGTTAAGAAACTCACCAATGCTTATAATAGTCTGTGTACAAAGTATAATTAATTTTTGCTTGTTAAGACTAAAGAGTAAATGTTATGGCACTGTGACATGGCCTATATGACAAATCACACGAACGCAGGTCACAAAGTTATAAATATATTTACATTTACACAAATATGTTATTAGCAGTGCTATATTACATTTGATACAGTTTAAATACATTTAAATACATTTCAGGCGAAGCATGTGTATTGAAATGTACCTCATGCAATACAAGAACATACAAGAACTTCATTGCTTCATTGTAATTGTCAGAGGTTACATAGTGACTGTCCCATCCTGGTTTAGAGTCATCAAAAACAAAACCTCCTTGTCGTCCCAACAGATCTGTCTGTGCAGTCTATTCACATAAAGCCATGAGTGCAGTGGGCAATCCACAAAGTCTCACGCCCTTGACTTGACCTTCCAGTAGTGACCCTGCTGGTCACTGTCCTGCTCCTCCTTTCTTTGGACTTGATGTCTCCTGCAGGTAAATATAAGTGCTTAAAACATTTGAAAAGTCTTATATATTGTTTATACAATTTATGCAAAAAAAGAAAACAAATTTTTCAACGTATGTTTTGCTACATTTGAAAGAGTGCAATAGTCATCATCGACAATAATCTGCCACCAAACCAATGATTTGCAGCATGATATATTTCTTATGCAAGGAAATGCATATGAAATATCTGAAGTGTATAAATATAAAAACGCAATGAATAGAAAATGTATCATTGTGTCTTGTTCACATGGACCCAATATACACTTGCATTACCTTGAGGGATTTTTCCCTAGAAACAAATTATCAGCACCAGAATTCCAATACAAACAAAAACCCTCTACAAGGGAAATTTACAGTTTAAAGTATGGATCATTCATAGGATTTCACAAACAAGATTCAACCAAATACTGGGATGTTTTCCAACTTTGCTAAATGTAGTCATCTTGCACTTACTTGATGATATAGTAAATAAAGACTGCCACTGCCACAGCGATGAGAATGGCCACAATGAGGACGGCTGCGATGAGGCCGTGGTTGTGTCCGTTCTCAGCGCTGGTGAACAGGCTGAGTGTCTCACAGCGGCTGCCCGTGTACAAGCGCTGACACCTGCAGCAGACAGCACATCACGTCACATATTATCTGACAACTGAACATCCGCTTTGTGCACGTGTTTCACCTTCATCTAGACTTGGCATGTATAAAGGCATGAATGGAATGGTCTGAAACAGTAAACCTTTTTGTCTCAGTGTCTCATGAAAGCTTGCCCTTGGACATTTTGTTAAATTCCCAGAACCTCATGTGCACTGTCCATTATTTTTAAAGTTGTCAAAATTGGGATTTTAGAAAAGATCTTGAATGTAAAGCCATGATGCTTATGCATTTTGTTACATTTTGAATACAATATAATAATGTATCGATATTATATTTTAATTCCAGTATTTAGTTTGAAATATACTTTAAAAACTCAAGCATTACTACAAAATCATCAAATACCACACAGTCTCCAATTCCTCTGATTTTAGAAAAGTAACTATATTATGTATAATATATACTAAAATTTCTATACCACTAAATGAAACAGTAACTGTATTAGAATACAGTTACTTAAAATCAGTATTCTGAATACGTATTTTGGGTACATACATTCAGTATCTTCCCAGCATTGTCAGTATGTTATACAGAAAGTTTAGTAAGCAAACTTAACTTACCTATAATGTCCAGGGCATTTTTTTTCAAGTATTTTAAAATCACAATTGAAAACAAGACCCAAATATTAATTTATGACATTACACAAAGGAGGACTTATTGCCATTACTTTCGTGAAAGAACCTGGGCTGACTCATTTCCTCTAAAGTCCCTTTAGACTGAACTAGTGTGTTGTTACTTACACGCAAGAGAGAGAGTTCATTCTGGGTATTTTATAGCAGGTCCCTCCGTTCATGCAGAAAGTGGCCTCCTCGCCGCTGCATGTTTCTCCATGCTCTGCAAATACAGACAAAGGTGAAAACACAAGAAACGCAATGGCCCATAAACTTTCTAAGTTTCTAACCTGCCATCATCGAAGCTTTCTTTGTACTTGACTCAATCAAAACATCAACACAGCAAAAGCACAGCCCTACAGAATCAATGCTGTCATAAAGTTCTTCAGGTCAAATCCAAAACAAAACCGGACCGAACCTCCTTACCTGCGAGCGAAATGCGTGTTCTCAGAGGTGCCTCAATGACGCGAAGACTGCGCAGAATACTTTTGTGCGACAGGGCCACGTGGGTGTGTCCATCCTACAAAAATGTAGCGATAGCAGTTCGTTCACATTGTGAATGGATCTCAACGATACGAAACTGCATTCATGGTTGTGTCGTAAGATGTGTGGGAAGAACACCTACAGGTTTTGACAGAAACTTGAAGTTCGTTTCCAATTAGTTTTGATTCAACGTGGGGCTCCTAAACTCACTCCATCCAAACTGTAGTTCTTCCCTGAGGTAGAGGGGCAGGGGAATAGGGGATGGGCTTAAGGTCGGACAGACGATGAGTGTCTGACTAATGCAGCGCACAAAAGCATGAAAGGAACTAGGAAGGCTTCAGGTCTGTGACGCCTCTTGGGTATTTGTATTGTTGCAACATTGTTGACCTAATAACCCTTTAGTCCCGTAGTCTAATTATAAGCCTGTGCTGTTTCATCCTGGTGAAAAGGGTAATTGATGGATTGATGTGTTTCTCAGGTAGACGCCTATAATCTGTTAAACAAAGAAAAAAAGAACATAAACACTGACACGAAAAAAAAATGAATGAATGAATAAAGCATATTCATATACTGTGAGATATTTTCTCAGTTTTATGGAGAGAAAACGAGGAGGAGGGCACACGTATAGCCTATACGTAAGATTCCGCTCTTGCACCTTTGACTGTATATATGGATAATAAGACCAGTATGCACAGAGTGCACCTTTGACTGTGTTCATTTGCACAAACTGCACCTTTAGTCAAATGAACGAGGTGCCCGCGCCAGGTTAATTTGGCGCTCTCGTGCGTGAGAGAGAGTTATCGCGAGGAAGAACGAAGGTGACTATTTTTCTCCGTCGACGCTGCTTGGCGTTTGTTTCTCACAGTAAGGACCGGGCTAATATTGCTAATTAAAGGGTATAATGCTGTTTAACAAGATTTTTTGTTGTCTACTGCTCAAGGTCTTTGTCGGCGTTGATTTTTTATTCTTGCTGCTTTTAACTTGTGCTCGGCCCTCATCTGCCCGTTCAGACCCTGGACAGCTCCTGCGGCTCATCGTCCTCTCGTCTTCTGGCACATGGATCCCCGGTGCTTAGGGAAGCCCTCACAGCACATTTTTGCCCGCACCAAAAACACCGCTTTCATCCTGAACCAGTGACGGCAGTCTGCTCTGTCTCTGCTAAAGCATGGTGCCGACGGTCCGGAGGACACCATCAGGATACGTGGCGATTGTGAGACGAAGCGCAGCGCACACGCAGCGGTCAGACTCAGCACCAGAGCATCCTCCGCGCGCTGCATCCTCCTCTTCATCGGTGAGGAGGGAAATGTCTCTGTCCTTGGCATCAGGCACAGGAGGAACCAGAACATCATGTACATAGAATAGCGACTGAATGCGAGGCAAGCAGCCTACGCGCAGGCTATTTAAGGCCACTGTAGAGGCTGGGGCACTATTCGTGTTAAGATAGCTTAGGTCTAAATCTGAAGCATGAAAAGGAATATTACAATGCATTGGAACAAATTGTCTTTTTATAGTATAAATAGTATACTGGTGGCATGGTTTTGTGACGTTCTTGTTCACTGCAAAAACTCACCTTTCACCTGTGTGTGCTGTGAGCTCACATGTGTGTGTTGTGTGTGCTGTGAGCTCACATGTGTGTGTTCTGTGTGCTGTGAGTGCTGTGAGCTCACATGTGTGTGTTGTGTGTGCTGTGAGTGCTGTGAGCTCACATGTGTGTGTTGTGTGTGCTGTGAGCTCACATGTGTGTGTTCTGTGTGCTGTGAGTGCTGTGAGCTCACATGTGTGTGCTGTGAGTGCTGTGAGCTCACATGTGTGTGTTGTGTGTGCTGTGTGTGCTGTGAGCTCACATGTGTGTTTTGTGTGTGCTGTGAGCTCACATGTGTGTGTTGTGTGTGCTGTGAGCTCACATGTGTGTGTTGTGTGTGCTGTGAGCTCAGTTTTCAAAAAACTGCCACAATGATGAGGTTAGGATAGTGCAAAGTGCAATGGCCTCGGTCATGCTGTTGTTTTTAAATGCATTTGCCTAAATGCTTGTTTGTCATGCCAATGGCCTCTGCTGATGTGAACCTTCTCACTCGGGCATCAATGCCTGCCTGTTTTGTGGCACAATGACCTAGCATGCCCTGCACTTGCTATGCAAGAGGGATATGTTCCAGCGCCACAAGACTGAAGCCAAGTAGGCCTATCTTAAACTTAAACCTTTCTGCTGCTGCTGGACCACTTTTCACGTATACATTCTTTGACTTGTTTTTGTTGTGCACCAAATGTGATCACATACAATTTCACTTTAGAGTGCCCAACTTTGAAAGAAGGATCAACTTAAATAATATTAGATATGCTTTACTGTTTGGTTGTTTGTTTGTTTGTTTCTGTTTAGAAGTGATATGAACTAGACGACTGCAGTGGAAACCCTATATTTGGAGTGAACATCTGAAACAAGACCTCATCATGAGCAACAAGTAAGTCATTATTTCTGTGGATTTAATGGAACCATGACAAACCATACAACATGCCTGAGGCTTGTGCTTTGAAGCTACATTACTCATGAAGCTCAGAGTTTTTCCTACACCCAATATTTCTTATCCTTTAACTTTTTTTTTCTGCCAAAATGAGAACAAACAAAAAGAGGTCAGAATGTGAAATGTTGTCGTAAATGTCAGGCCATGTGTAGGGATGTAAGTCACGCTGATAACCTGAGAACTGCCAGAACAGCTGCTTTGTGTAATAGATTTTTAGATTTTGATATTGCTGTTAGTGAAAAAGACATCTATACTATGGTCTGCATTCTTCTCACTCATATAAATAAAGTCAGTAGATTATACTGGCAAAAGGTGCTGATGGGAGTGAAAATTGTTTTGGTGGCGGGTCAATTAGCTGTCTCCTTTTTCCTTATTGTAATTATTAAAACTCCAAAGTTTCTATCTTTACAAGGGGCATTTTCAGATGAACAGAGTAACCGTAATACATGGTATACAGTATATAATAATATTGATTTCCTGTATCTTTACCACAGAGTTCCTACGCAGGCCAGAGCCTCAGATTTGGAGGTGATTTCGGCTCAGGTAGAAGATGATCCCCAGCGCCTGGGTCCTGTGCCACTGGTCAGCTTTGCCTACAGAGACCTGCCTCTGGACATGTCCCTCGCCGGCTCTCAGCTCATATCTAATCCAGATGAGGATGACAACCGAGATGGGTGAGTTAGTGTTGGATTGTGGAAACAGTCAATATATCATAGACTCATGCCCTTAAATTAAATTGTCATGTTTGCTCTTTCTAAGTGTTAAGATCAAAGAGTAAAGTTGTTTATTAAGTTTATTAAGTTTAGTAGAGTTATTTATTCAATTAATTCTGAAAGGGAGCAACAGAGGGCTGGCTGTGTCCCATTGCAAACCAATGCATAGTTTAAAATTCCCTGTATGGACAAAAAAACAATCATGTGACAGGCACAAACTGCTCCATATACATGACATTAAGGCATTAAATATCAGAGAAATGTTGTAAAAATGAGAAGATGGTAAAAGCACACACTGTTCACAAAACACAGGCTAAAGAGAAACAAGACAGACAAAATAATCACCATTTCCCAAGAAGACAGGGGCCGTTGTAAAGTCTTTCTGAATGGGGTTTTGCAATCTACACCCAACGTGTTTTTTCTCAAATGTCTTCCGTAGCAGCATCCGAGTGGGCACATAACAGAGACACACAGAGGTGAAATCTGTAAACAGTGAAACTGTTCTGAGATTGGAATGTGATAGGGAGGATGCAGGCATTCCTCAGCACGCCTGTCACTACACGGTGCACCGTACAGGTTTTACACTTTCTGAAAAAACCATAGCCCTGAAAAATAAACAGTATATAAGTGCATGCTTTCAGATGACATAACAACCTTTAGAGGACCTGTACTGTTTGAGATGGGGCTGATTTCAGCTCCATCCCACTGCTCAACACAAGTATCGATCTTTTGAAGCATTGTGTTTGGAGCAAGTGATTCAAGCTTTGCTTCAGATCAGACCTGAAAAAAGGCTCTGCAAAAAAAAAACTCTGTTTCAGTTCTGCCCTTGTATTCCAATGAAATACAGTCTATAAGACATTATGTCTGATACCAGAGCCAAGCAGGCAGTTTGTTCTGGAAGGATACTGAGCTGTGTTCAGTTTAGGTCAGCACTGAACATTTGAACCTTTACACAACTCACTTGACACAAACGTTTAACACAAAGCTATAACAGTGTCTTAGTCGTGAATAGTTTCTGTTTGACATCTGCAGGTCAGACTGGCTGAAGCCATGCTGTGGACACCGGGCTGCCTTGTGGCAGGTCTGCCTCCTGTCTGCTGGTTTTAACTGTTTCCTGGTCTTCTGTGTGATTGTGGTGGTGCTGCTGCTCACTCTGGAGCTGCTCATAGACACCATGTTACTGCAGTGTAAGTACTATAGGAGAATTAACTACTAGATTCTAAACTCTAAGTTGGGTATTAGGCAATAAAACTTTAAATGTGAACTGATCCCTGTGACAATATGCGTATTGGTAATATTGTCATGCTGTGATTCAGTGCTGAATGCTCTAACATTCAACTCACAACACACATAACACACAACATTTTACTACTCGTCCATAATGCTGTGAGTGAGTGGATGACAGGCAGATTAAAAGAACCACAGTGAAGTATGAATTCTCAGAATCAGCAGTTTGTATCATGATAATCAAAATTGTCACGTAGGCTCTACAAAATTGTGTTATGTTATTTATTATTCTTTCTTCTCCATATCCTCCTCAGCACCACCTAACTCTGCTGATAGTTATTTTAAGCAGGACTTACCTCTGTAACTGATTCTTGAATTCTGTATTTTTTTTTTTTTTTTGTCCTTGCAGTTAATAACGCAGTGCAGTTTGCCTGCATTATCCACTGGATCAGTCTGGCTATTCTTTCTGTCTTCTTCACTGAGGTGAGTGTCTCACATACTGTTACTTTACCCCCACAGGAGGAGGAGGAGGGCTCAATTTCCAGGCCAGGTGAAGTCTTTCTATTTGGAGTTTGTTCTCCTTGTGTCTGGGTGGATTTCCTCCAGGCACTCGTGAGAAGTAGAAAGTTGCTCCCACCTTTCATATCATTGTATCACTCAATTTTTACAGATTGTCTTAAACTTTATGTAGTAATTCAAAATATTTTGGATGCCTTAAACCATTTTAATTGGAATTTGATAATCACCTTAAAAGCACAGTTTTCCCTCTGTCCACAGACAGTGTTCCGGATTGTGGTGCTGGGAATTTGGGATTACATAGAGAACAAAGTGGAGGTGAGCGCCTACTGTGTATTATTTCCCCTAGGAGTAACAATTATAGACTCCATCTTTTCACAGGTGTTCGACGGCGCAGTCATCGTCTTGTCCCTGGCACCCATGGTAGCCTCCACTGTGGCCAATGGCCCCAGCAGTCCATGGGACGCTATCGGTCTCATTGTGACCCTGCGCATATGGAGGGTCAAGAGGATCATTGATGGTGAGTGTCCGTGATGTGCAAATCAATACTAAGTATACTGTTCGAAAAGTATTAAAACTATTATTGACTTGTAAAATCTGTGCTTCCTGTGCTAGATACTGTGCAGTTCAACATATCATGAACGTGTTTCTTAACTTTTTCATACATAATCAATGTTTTCATTGCTTGTTAACGTTTGTTAACATAAATATTTTGGATAACTTTCATGAATTAAACTGTATGAACAATCAGCAGTGTTCATACATTTTAAGGTTACAATTAGAAAACAATGTAACATGTAAATATTTAATTTTAAATTGAATCTTAAAAACTTGGTATTGCACATCACTAGTGAGTCTAGTTGTCTAAATCTCACCTGTGGAGAGAGTGATTTGTCACACCAGTATTTCCAAAGTAAATGATGTTAGTGAATGATTGGGACACTGATACTGTGCCCTCCGTGTTGTAGCCTATGTACTGCAAGTAAAAGTGGAGCTGGAGCTGGAAATTCAGCAGTTTGAGAAGGCCAAAGCCATTCGAGAGGAGCAGCTGGAGCGGCTCACTCACATCTGTCAGGAGCAGGCAGTATGTGCTTTATTTTATCTCTAAACAACCAGCAGAGGGGGGTAAAGAATTTCCAATATCTTCCAGAAAATATGTTAAGGAAGAGCTTATAAAGGCCTAAATAAAGATTTGTTTGTATCTTTAAGAGGCAATTGTAAATTCAGTGTACTTTTTGCTCAGTTTGAGATCCGGCAGCTGAGGGCACACCTGGCTCAGCAGGACCTGGACCTGTCAGCTGAGCGGGAGGTGGCCCTGCAGATGCACCGTCTGTGGGGCAAACGCAACAGCAGCTTCCAGGAGGTGGACGGGCTGGAACAAAGAGGGCCGGCGAGAACGCGGGAGCCGGGTGAGGCCACAGGTAAATGTCAAACAGGACAGGTGGTGTTTTGTCAATATATGTGTGACACATATATTCACAGGGCACAGCCTTTTCTGACTGCCACCTCAACAATATATATATATATATATATATATATATATATATATATATATATATATATATATATATATATATATTCTTATATATATATATATATATTTTTTTTTTTTTTTTTAGATCACAGCATTCAAGATGATATGAATAATTACATCAGCCAGTACTACAGTGAGCCCAGTAGTGGTAAGTTAAGACTTACTACTATGTTAATGATTTTTTTTCTACCCAGTATCCTGCCATGGGTGAAGAACTTTTTGATTATCTTTGCAGACATGGGAATCCCAGATCCTGCTGCTAGAGTCATCACCACTGCAGCTATAGATGTTCACCTGCCCACCAACCCCAGCCAGCTGCCCTCTACCCTGGTGAGTGGAGAGGCCATGAGCTCAGGTCGTTTACAGCCAACAGAGAGCTCTGTTAGCGAGGCCTCCAGCATAGACTGCAGCTCCACAGTGAGAGAGGCGTCCACCTCGACAGACTACCCTCCACCCTACAGCAGTCCCCTGGTCCGGGGAAGTCCAAGCGCTGTGGTGCAAGAGCTGCTCTCTTCATTGTCTGAACATTCATGTTTAACTCAGAAAGGCCTGGATCCTGTCAACCTCAAACCTCCCAGTCCAACAGGGTCCACCAAAAGCAGTCCTGAACTAGAACACAGGCTCAACATCTACAACAAGAACCAAGAGAGAGCACTGCATGGCAAAGCTCTAATCCAGCTGCAGAGCAACGAGCCGCTTGTGGATGAGAAGCACAGACTGATGGAGCCAGTTCAGGCTTCCCTCAAGCGCCTCTCAAAGACATGACACATGGGCTGCTGTCACATACAAGCATGGAGCTATAAGAGCACCCCAGGGTGCAGTCTGCACTTTCCTCCAATTGCTGAAAATACACACTTCTTTCAGGCTACTCTTCAGGAACAGACATTGATTTAACCAAAACTGTTGCAGTATTGAAGCTTCAAATAGGACTAAATTTCTAATGTGATTTCTATTGAAATCCCATTAAGCTGCATAGATGTTTTGGCTCATTTGATACAGTTTGTAACAATTTAGATGCTGATTTTATTAATGAGCTCTTTGTAACTTCAACTTACATTTGGTAATGTCATGTCTTTACTGGATTTTCTGAAATTCTTATATTTGTTTTAGGTTGCAGTGTTGGTGCGTTCATGTGCCATAAGGGGGATAATGATACTACAAACTACCTACCTTATTATGAATTGAGCCATACTACAATCTCCACATGCTTGTTACAGCCAAAACTAAAGGAACTTACAAGCTGCTGTAGATTGCTAATATTTGAAAGCATGAACATGTTTTGTTCCAAAACATTTTAAACTTACCTGGTTTATTCTAACATTTTCCCATGATCATCTAAACAAGACTGTACAGGGATTTAATACAAATATGAATAAAGGATGAAGAAATGGATGCGTAATAATTTTGTATTAAATTACTTTATTATTTAGCAGTAAACCAGAAAAACCAAAAGTAGAGCTGCAACGTCCAGTTGTCTTTTTTACAGTTAATGAGACTAAAAACAAGCAGTAAAAAATTAACCAGAAATTACATAAGAATACAGTTCTACTAGCCGTCCAAAGCTGCTGGGGAAGAGGGCTGTGACTCAAAGGGGCCATTTATGTTCAGGCAAAGTATCACTTGGCATTTCAAGACAGTGTTTATTGTACCATTTCACACATTAAATATATACAATTATTTATATCATCTATAGACAATATGAATCATTGTGTCCTTTGGGTGTCACAGCCCGCTCAGCCGCTCTGACTCTGCCCGTCCCTCATCGATTTCAGATGGACCTCAGATAAACAATTGTGGCCAGTTGGAGGTGAATGCATATATTACTGCATTCACTTGTTCAAGGCTTCAGTCATATCTGGAACGGCCTGAATAAGATATAACATGTTTTATTACAATGTTCACTTCACCAGAGATGCAGAGCTCTAGCTAGAAAATGAGCCTGAATGAGACTGTGCATGTTTTGAGTTGGACACTGACAATGTAGACAAAGAGATTTTGTGTTCAAAGGGATTGTGTTTCCACTTAAGAGTCTTTCTTCATCCATCAAACTCATAATTACTTCTGTATATGACACTGATTTAAGTTGTAAAAATATATAGTCAGAAATCTATACGTACAAAATAATTGAGTAACAACAGTTCTGGTTTACATCAGTAAAATATGTTCTAGAACTGTGGTTGTTACACGATTATCTTGTTGAGTCATCTAACTTGGTCAATACACTCTTTGAATCAATATATCAAAGCAGATTTTAAATGAATTGATTGACACAAATGGTTACCTTGAAAAGATCAGCAACCAGGCCATAGTCAGCCACTTGAAAGATGGGTGCCTCTGGATCCTTGTTGATGGCAACAATAGTCTGAGAAGTTAAAAAAGAATCACTTAAACTCTGGCTAAAATATTGAAAAAAAATATGCTCTTAGTTTTTTGTAGGGCTGGGCAGCGATTAAATTTTTTAATCGCGATTAATCGCATTTCTTGGATGCGATTAATCATGGTTATGCACAAAAATCAATATTTCAGTGATTAAATCCAAATTTTGTGTACAGCACACTTTTATTTAATAAGTATTCCTATTAGAACAGCTCAAAAGCTTTAATTGCTTTATGGACAGTGCAAAACAGCAATAACATTTCGCTCCAAGAACATCCAAAGTGCTTTTGAACAGCAGTGTTTCGCAGTCACAGTAGCTGCAAAATGTACTAAATCGATTAGTAGAAAATAAAATAAGTCACATTTTTAAAACGACTAATATGGCACACACCTGGAGCAATTGTGCGTCTTGAAGGGGTTTCAAACAAACAGTCATTTGTGGCGATGCGCAACACGTTTCTCAGACCGGCATCTTCGACAATACTTATAGGTCTGCAGTTTGTTGCTACCCACTTTGAAATCGCCAGCGTGGTTTTGTCTTTCTTGTGTTTGTCGATACTTCTCCCACAGGCGCCATCCAGTGTAGTTTGCTTAAGTCTCCCCCCGCCATCTGTGTGGGGGCTCTGCTGGCTAGCTTCAACGGTGTGTTTTGCATTTAAGTGGTATTTAAGACTCGAAGTGCTCCGGTGGAACGACAGTTCAACTTTGCAGTGGTTACAAATAACCTTACTTTTGTCCACGCTGCCATCTGGAGTAGTTTTAAAATGAAAATGTCCATGCAAAAGTCCAGTGTTTTTTTCCATCTTTCCACACGACGCGCAATGAACCGGAAGAGTTTACCTGCAAACCGTCACGTGACCCGTTGTTGACGCTGTGTTTCGCTTGTTCAGCGAGCTGCAGACAACAGACTGACTATAATACATATACATGCGTTAACGTGCAATAAAAAATTATCGCCGTTAATGACTTTTTGCGTTAACGCGATAATAGTGCGTTAATCTGCCCAGCCCTAGTTTTTTGATAAAAAACAAACAATTAAAGCTGTACTTTTAACTAAGATGGAGTTGTAGAAAAGGTTTTAAAGGTCGTTATCTGGACACAGTTTTGAAAATCAAGACATTTCGACTTCCATCCGAAAGTCATTCTCAGTGTAATAAACACTGATTGAGAATGACTTTCGGATGGAAGTCAAAACGTCTTGACAGTGTCCAGATGACGACCTTTGAAACCTGTTCTTCAATAGAACACTCCTGGACGAATGAGGGATTATACAGACAAAGGTAAATTGTGTGTTTGCTTTTATACTGTTACCTTGCTGTCTTTCATTCCAGCGAGATGCTGTATGGCTCCTGAAATACCAACAGCAATATACAGCTCCTGAAACATTAACAGACGGTGAACTTAACATTAAAACACATGTCTGTAGCAAAAGGTCAGATATGTCCAAAACAAAAAAAAATATGATGGAACATCCTTAGTAATTCATGATTTGTTTCCCAGTTAGCTTACTTCAATGGACATCCTAATGAACAGTGAAAATGTGCTGGTGCTATTCTGTTAATGAATAGAATTCTTACCGGTGCAACAATTTTGCCAGTTTGTCCAACTTGCATATCATTAGGCACATATCCAGCATCTACTGCAGCTCTGGAGGCACCAACTGTAAGAAGACAACAAAATAAATATTTTATTTACATTAAAAACCAAATGAAAACCAAACTGTCCAACACAAACCTGCAGCATTTAACTTGTCGGCAAGATCGTAGAGCAGTTTAAAGTTGTCCCCACTCTTCAATCCCCTTCCTAGAAAAAGGCCCAAACATCTTTAAAAATAATTTTTATCAAAATCTGCAATTGTTTTTATTACAATACATACCTCCAGACACAACCACTTTAGCACTTGTGAGCTCTGGACGATCACTCTTGGTCAAATTCTGCTCAAGCCACTCTGAAACGCCCACTAATGAAGAGGCAGGAACTGCCAAGAATAACATCATTTTATTACACAAATCAAGGTTGTTTTTTTTCATTAGGTAACTATATCATGTTTTATAACCTAAATGTTGTGCTTTTTGTCATCATAGCCCTCACACTACCCTCCAGACGACAAACTGGAATGGTTTATTAGGATAGCACGAGGGTTTAAATTTTATTTTCATTTTTAAATGGTTAATTTTGACACTATTACTGTGGTATCAATGTTGAGAAAAACTTGATTCAGTGCACAGAGAAGTTGATTCAGTGTTTGCGTTGCCCTCTACTGGTAACAGTTCGAATTTGAATTGCAGCTCTACAGAGGGTAAAGATGCACAGGCTGTTATGAAAGAGGAATACCATTTTCAGATGCAGCGCTGCCTCCATCAGTTGCTGCTGCTTCGAAAGCTGTTCCTCTTACAGTGAACACCTTGATTGCCTCATTACACTTCACAGTACTAAGAGCATTTCCTTCAAATAACAGAGGCAAAAAGCAAAGAGGAATTGGTTCATAATTGTCAAGTAGTATAATACATATTACAAATCAGCATGTTCACATCTTAACAGACATTAAAATAAAATACCTGCATAAATTGTTCTGACAAAAGTGTCTGGAGCCTTGATCTCAATTATGTCAGAAATTGGGGCAACATCCAACTTGGCTGCAACTCTAGGCAATAGATTCTGGCAAAGACCGAGGACAAGTCAAGTAAAGAATGAAAACAGTACAAAAACATGACTATGAACCAAAAAATGTATGCACACCTTTCCAAAGGCAGATGCACCGGCACAAATGTGGGTGAAGTTAAACTGCTGTTGTGTAGCCAAAATAAGTGGAGTTAACTCCTCTGAAAAGAAATGTTACATTTCATTGAACTATACTTTCTAGTACTTTCAATAAAATGTACATTTTTGAGTAACATACCTGGAAGGGCACCTTTGTAACAGTCGTGTTGGGCCACCAGAACCTTCTTTACTCCTTGGACCTTGCTGAGCTCCTCTGCGACCTGAGGAACCCAGCAGCGAGATGTGGATGTAAATGCCAAACACACTTGAATGTTTAGTCTTGTTCATTTGAACATTTGCGTATGTTTAGTCTTTTTTACCTTTGCACAGTTTGTCCCAGCCACAAGACAGGACACCTCTCCCCCGAGCTTGCTGGCAGCGGTGATGGCGTTAAGCGTGATTGGTGTTAGCTTGTCATTGTTGTGCTCTGCCACCACCAGAGTGCTCTGAAACCTGTGGACAAGGCCCATCTGCAGGGAACAGAAGTCATATCGTTAAAATAGGGCAAGCTTTGAAAGGGTTCCGAACATTTCTTGCACAAAACATTGATTGTATGATTCTGTAATAAGAACTAATTTCAGATATACAGCATTTCTCAGTATTTCTTGTTATTTATAACAATATGTAACAATTTAGTTTTAAAATTTGTTTTTCGTTTTAATTCTATATGATATCTGGAAAACAAGCAAAAAGAATAATTTGTATGATACTAAAATTGTACGAAAATTGTATTATCGGGGGCTAATCTATTTGAAACCCTGCATTTACATGATCCTGCTGAAAACTGTTGTCTTCTGTGCTCAACCTGCACTGCCACATCAGCAGCGTCCAAGGTTTTGTGTAAGCACCGTCAGGTCAGGACCAGTGCCATCCAGACCTTCCTGCACATGTGATGTAAGGTCACTTATAAAACAACAACAGCCGATAAAAGACATCTAAACGTACTGCTCATTGTCCGGGTAATGGAAAAGTGTATATTTGAGCACGACAAAGAAAATCGAGCACAAATGCTCAGTAAACAAATGTCAAGAGTGTTGTTGTTGTTTCCAGGTTTCATAACTACACTGCTAAGCTAACCTAGCCGTCTATGCTTAAAACAGTGACAACGTGGACGAGAAAGCACGGAATAGAGATAAGTGGATCTGTTTGTTGATTCAGTCTGTACGAGTAAAACACCACAGTTATTACTTTGAAATATAACATCTATAAGCTCTCTTCACTGCTAACTGTAGCTAGCGTTAGCATTTGTGTGACCATACTGTACAGTGTAGCCACGATATGTAACAGTCTAGCACAGTACAGGGTAGCCTCTAATCCATGCAAACAAAATTGCTAGATTAATTTAACCCCCAAGGTCAAATTTTCTCACCAGGAGCCTGAGGTTTGATCTGTTCAGTGCTCTGTTCATGTTGCTCCTTCTTCTGCACACTTCAGCTGAATTTGGGGAAAAGGTCACTCTCGCTTCACGTTAAGTGTGGAGGATTGTTCTCGCGAGATTAAGTTGTTTTGGGTTTTTTTCCAACAAATTCAACCACATTGTTCAACAATGTAAACAAAAGAAAACATAAACAAATAAATAAATACATGTTTTTATTAATTTATTTCTGTTTTTTGTTTTTTGTCGCAAGAGCTTCTCCACCCTTGTCTGCACAATTCATGATGGCAACCTTGCCGTTCCATGGATGACATTGTTACCTGCTCCAGACGTTGGGGCTCCTGGCATATAATTGTATAGATTCAAGCAAGAATACCTACTGCTAGCTTGATGAATGTATTAAAGTGCACAGTAACCTGCAATCAATCAATCAAGGATCAAGAAACCAACTTTGTTGAAGAGTCAGATGATGACAATGATGAGCAAAGAAGAAAAAAAAGAGAGGAATTCATTAATGAATTTTCATTGTCAAAAGAAGAACAATTTAGTTGAGCACTTTTCTTCTTTTGTACGTCTGATTTTTCTTTTCAGAGAGTGCATTCAAATTAAAAACAGTTAACAGAAAAACAAATGGATATTTCTATTTATCTGATTCCTCGTTTTTTTATTTTTTTATTCATTTTTTTGCGTGATATGCAGCTTTTTTCCTGTGACTCATTTGAGAGTTATAGTTTTATAGTTTTTTTGGACCAAAGCCGTTGGCCTCGGGAAACAGTGCGCAAGATCAGGCCTAATCAACTTGATTAATTGGTTCAGGTAAGGTTTAGGGTTAAGCAACCTACGAAGATCGAGTGCTCCAGGAGCAGATGTTGGTATACTAGCGAAGGCAGAGGGCAGTGACAGAGGCCCTCAGACGTCACCGCAGCAGCGCAGTCCTCTCTCCACCTCTGACTCTCACAAATACAAGGTGAAGTCGCGCGCGCTGGACGCTCCGTTTCTCTGGGCCGTGTTTGAGGTCCACATCCACAGTTTCTGCATGCTAGACTTTCCCCATTTCACTTTCTGCTTGGATGTCATGGGGGATTATCCAAAACGTAAGTAACCTCTTCATGCGTAATTGTCCGTCACGCGTGTCTAACATTTTTCTGCGAAATGCGAATGCGTAAACATGATCCGTTGGCATTGCCTAACTTTTGTTTGGGGAAAACGATTCAAATGGTTATAACCAAATATAATAACAACTAGACAAACCTAAGAATGTTTTTAGGTTGAGTAACTTCAATTTTGCGCGTAAAAGTAATTCGCTTTCTTTTTGGAGCGTGGTGGTAAAGTGTATTATTCAGTTCCAGAAACACAAACACCGCAGTGATTTTACATTAATGTATCTGATCTACAGAGAGTTCGGGAGTAACGTTGTGCGTGGGATGTGGGAGTCAAATACTCGACCAGTACATCCTCCGCGTGTCCCCGGACCTCAAATGGCACGCCGCTTGCCTGAAGTGCGCAGAGTGCAGTCAGTACTTGGATGAGACGTGCACGTGCTTTGTACGGGACGGAAAAACTTACTGCAAAAGGGACTATGTGTGGTAAGGAAGAACCCGAGAGGCCAATATAGTGGACATTTAGTTAGGCTCCAGTATAGCCTAATGTTTCCTCCTGCTTTACCTGCAGGCTGTTTGGAATAAAATGTGCAAAGTGCAACAATGGCATCGGAAGCAACACTTTGGTCATGAGAGCGCATGGGAACGTGTACCACATGGAGTGTTTCCGCTGCACGGTCTGTAGCAGAGCTCTTCTGCCCGGCGACGAGTTCTCACTCAGGGATGAGGAGCTGCTCTGCCGCGCGGACCACGATACGATGATGGAGCGGGACGAGTGTCTGAGCCAGGGACACATGACGCACGGACGACCGCTACTCATTCGGCCTGCAGGTCGTACTAAACCTGATCATTATGGTTATGATTATTACGCTTTTATTATTATTATTATTATTATTATTATTTATAGGTCTATTATTATACATCTACTATGAAAAAACAAAAACACTGCAACACTATTGCCACTTTTGCTCTTGGGCCAAATTCTAATGGGACAAAAGATCTGCTCCTGTCCCATTTATTCATTCATTTTTATGCCTTGGTTGTTTTATTTTCATCATTTACGTTTGCCTATTGGCCTATCTAAGGCCATTGATTTCAGAAATGTTCTATAAGAAAGTCAAGTAGCTCATCGAATTGTCCCTTTATAAATTCCAAACTTTGCGTTCTGACTTCACAGATGCGGTGTCAGTGCGGCGCACACCTCTCCACCGGCATCACGTGCACAGCACCACGGAGAAGACTACGCGCGTGCGAACGGTGCTCAACGAAAAGCAACTGCACACGCTACGTACGTGTTATAACGCAAACCCGCGACCGGACGCGCTCATGAAAGAGCAGCTGGTGGAGATGACCGGCCTCAGCCCCAGAGTCATCCGCGTGTGGTTCCAGAACAAGCGCTGCAAAGACAAGAAGAGAAGCCTGCTCATGAAGCAGCTGCAGCGGCCGCAGGGAGAGCGCACGGTACGGGCCCAGTGTAGCCGGGATAATTCTTTTCTTTTTTTAAATTGAGTGGGTGAAAAACCTTTTTAGACCTATACCAAAATGTAATTTGTATTTGTATTTAGGCCTATCTGTTTAGCCTATTTATTTTCTTTACTAGGATATTTTTTCCCCGTGTTGTTCCTGAATCAGAATCAAGCACTACAACTGGAGCGAGCGAAGTATCTTTTGATCAGATGTTGTCACTTGGTACATTTACATGGCCAATAAAAATCAGATAACTAAAAATAATCAGATAACCATACCATCAAATTGGATTTTTGACGCTCAGGAGATTTCTGATCATCAAAAAGACCAGGTCAGTGTCAATTAATCCAGTATCCAACCTTTTTCAGTAGCGACTCCCAAAATAACAACAGTTGGCATTTGCAATCCCTGAACACAAAAAATAGGCGACCTGAAAAGTTATAAAATAGCCTTATGTCTAATGTTTAATTTTATTGTAATATTTTATTTTAATCAAAATTACTTTAGGTCAACAAACAGGAATCTGCATTTACCACTACATTTGAAGAGTGCCAAGCCTTGTTTAAGACCAATGTATTGATAGTCAATTTTTCCCCCACATCATTTCCCGACCCAGGTTGATATGTAAATAACGGTTTCAATATTAAACCGTTTCTCATTTTTGTCTTTGCCACGTTAGTTTGCCCTTTTTTGCATACTTATCCAGATGTAATGATTTACATGACATTTCAATAATCTGACAGCTTCCTGAAAAAGATAATAACATTTGTGCTGTGCCTCTGCATATTTACAAGCCACTGACAAAATACAATGTTGTGCGTATGACTATTCTGACTGTGTAGAACCTGCAGAGCCTGACGGGCACGCTGCTCACGGTAACAAGTCCTGTCCACCACCTCCAGACTTCAGAGGGAGAGCTTGTGGAGATGCACACACAGCCTTTGTGGAAATCTTTCAACAAATTCACCCAGCAAAGGCTGCTCGAGCCTCACATTTTTCAGGTGTTTTGACAATTCAACAGAAGGAACACCGATACAAAGAAATAAAAACAATCACATTCTTATGCACTGTTTTCTGTTTTCAGGTGTCGCTATCAGACTCTCAGAGCAGCTCCTCAGGCTCCTCAGGCAGTGACATCTCTCTGTCCTCAGACACACCCAACAGCTTGGTCCTCAGTCCTGGGGACACGTGAAGAAGTCTGTGTTGTTGCCCACATGAGACAGACTTTTATCTAAAGCACACCGGTCTTGTGGATATTGAAGAAAGCAAAGGACTTAACAAACACACAAATGTAGCTGGATTGTAAACTCATGAAACTTAAAAAAAACTCTTGTAAATTAAAAAAGGCGTTGAAGGAGTAAATATAAGATTATGAATATTTATTTGAGAGGTGTGGACCTACATTTTGTGACTTGGACTGGAGTCAGACTTGAGTCCAGGCTGGGGTCCAGAGCACAGTGACTGAGGTTGCATCAGAGTTTCAAGGGGGTGCAAAGATGATACTTTTCCATTGTCATTATTTTGCATGCCTCAAATGAGGGTGCAAACAATTTTAAGCAAGGGTGCAATCCACCCTTTTGCACCCCTGTAAACCCGGGCCTGCTCGAGTCACTATTTTGTTGACAAGACTTAATAAAATGAACTAAGATTTGGGACTCAACTTAAACTTGAACGCCAGTGACTCGGGACTTGGAGGCCTGTGACTTGAGAATACTTGTGTCATGTGTCTCCTCAAAAAAAAAAAATGCGTTTACAATTTATTACATTGAATTAGGCATGATGTTGTAAGTTTACTGAAATTGTATCAACTATGAAGTAATGTGGATTGCACAAGCAATTAAAGATCTTAAAATAATATAAAGAAAGAAGCACATTAGGGCTTCAACCATTATCGACTAATCGTGACTCATCCTAAAAGTGTAAAAATCGATTATCGTAATTAATTGGACTGTACAGACTCTATAATACATGTCAAGACCTTTTATAACAAAGTCTCCAACATTATTTCATCAAAATGTTAAAAAAGAATAAACAAAATACTGACTTTTCTCAATAACACACTTCCTTTATAAATATTCTCTATCTAGAATATCAAGTCTCCAACCTTTATTTGGCAGATGATGTATTCAAAAAGTCTAAATATACTATAGAAATAAACGTATGACTAGTCGACAACTAAAATAATCGTTAGTGACAGCCTTAAGGCACATTTACATGGCCAGAGGAATGCAAGAACAGCAATAAAATATAAGCAGTCAAGTTATCAGCCAAGTTTATGTTTCAGCCCGTGTTTCTTGTGGGCTAAAATAAGAAATTAGTGGACATCTACAGTGGTCTCTTTCTGTGTAACAGTGTTTAATATTTTGTTGTCTGGACTTATAATTACACCTTGTACAAAGACAAGTAAAAGAAAAGTAAAGAAACCAATAAATTAACATTTATTATTGCATCAAAAAGCAAAGGAAACAAGAACACAGCATGAAAATATACATATGAGTATTTTTTTCAAACAAGGCTAGTAACAAATGCCTGCTAACATCCAAGAAATTGTCATAAAACATTCATTGTTATGGCATTACAGTATTAACATGTTTCAACCTTATATATTAATAAAACAATATAAACTATAAACACAAGGCAATAAACAGTATTTTAACGATTTAACAGCGTAATGACAATATAAAGTTGTGCAAAGGCCAAACTCAAACCAAAATGTCTGGTGGAGAGAAGTAAAGAAGTGTGTAGTGTGCTTATGATTACTCCTTTTGCAGAAAGAACTTAAGTGCAGAATCCCACTGATCTCTCGGAAAACGAATAGACAACTCTCCGTAGTCTGGCATCGGAGAAACTGAGAAGAGACGCAGCAGGCTTCAAACTCTAGAACAGCTGCTTCGTTCCAAACAACATCTAACTGCACGAGACACAAATATCTTACTAATACTTCCTCTGAATCACTTACCCGTCTGCTTGGTCTTGTTGTCGGATTCCTTCTCATTTGCAGCACAGTCCTAAGACAGAGCACATCGTGTAATAAACAGTTTTGACAAAAAAAACTAATACATGTCTCTTCAGGAGTTTGGCACAAAAGTGGAACATTTTTGTAAACGTTCAGTGGTATATTCAGAACCACCACAAAACAGGCCTGGTTAGTCGTGGCCAGCGTATAACTCTTTTACCTGTCAAAAACAAAATGGAACTTCTCATAGGTCTATAATGTGTGTCTGTGTGTTTGAGTTCCGTATGCATTTCTTTATCTTCTATTCTTACCTGTATGAAGGTCGCCAGCAGCACGCAGCTCATCTCGTGCTGGAGGATGACTTTGTTGTGAGGGTTGTTGTAGCAGGCAGAGATCAGAGTGGGGAAGAGCACGCGGATCAGGCCGGGGTGGCTGAAGTACTGGAAGGGCAACTGACAGAGCTTCTGCAGAACACTTGGCTGACGACCCGACTGCACAATCCCCTGCAAAACAATGAGAGAAGGATTCAAAATAAATATGTTTACACAGAGTTATTGTATAGCTAGCAAATAAGTGTAATATAATACTGCAATAATGGTGACACCAATTTTATATTGTTGTAAGAAAGATTGTTAAAATTTATTACAATGAAAAAATGAAGAGTCCCAGTAAAAATCAGATAAACTATGCAAATACATAAGCCAAACTTGGCAGGGTAAGAATGAAGGAATAAAGTGCTTTGTTTGTCGAATATTTGTTCATGTTGCGTGCATGAGGCAAATGCTTAAGAAAATTGGTTTCTTAACGTGTCGAATAACTTGTAGATTTAAAATGCAAACAGGAATTAGCAGGTTTAACCTGTCAACAGTTCCAAACAACAGTTCAAGGTCAGACAGGTCAGAGATCCCAAATCTCATCACCTAAAATGATTCACCTGTGATTATTGTGAGCCCCAGAGCTTACGGCAGCATGTCTCAGCAAGCGAAACCAAGCACCATCCCACTGTCACCACACACCAGCTACAGCTGTATCTGTGGTATCTATCTATCCAACTATGTGTGTTTGTGAGAGTGAATGGGGAACAATGTATGGCCCCAGGGCTACAATCCCGCGTGTTTACAGCATGTGTATCATGTATGTTCATCAGCATGCACTGTCCCAACCAAAAATAAAATCTATCTATTTAGCTATCCATCTATCTATCCATCTATCCATGTATCTAAATAATTGCAGCTTTGCAGTTTGATTACTGTGCCAACAGTCAATTGTGATTTTTGTCGATTGTGATACTGTGCAGTCCTAGTTAATGCAGCAAAGGTTCACAAAGAGAGGTCTCAAACAGAACAACCAAAGTAAGTTAAGTTCTTCTAAGTTGTGTTGTGATGAACTGACTGCTGGTGTACCTGGTTGTCAGGATGGTTGACAGTGAAGTAACCCACACAGATGATGACCTCGTGCAGCAGAGCCTGTGAGGAATGCTGGCTGCAGTACCAAAGCAAGGAGCTGACGACGTGCCGGAAAGCCAGAGACAAGCCTTCAGCACCTAGAACAGACTGAAGGGCTTCTCGTTAATAAATTGCACTATGGGGGAAGATAAGGGGATAAGCTGGAAGAAATAAGAAATGGGTGATGCTTTTGTGATACTATTATTACAAAATTAAAAATACAAATACACATAAAGTGTTATACAGACTATGATGAGAAGGCTGAAGTGGTAAAAAAGATGAAACATTTTACAAAACAAGAAGTCTGACTCCTGTAAACGTGTGTTATGGATGCTTACTTGGAAGGCTGGCAGATCGAGAAGGGCAAAGCTGTTGAGGAAGCGGATGCCATTCAAGGCCACCTGGATGACCCCAGAGCTGTAAGGTTCTTGACAATGGGACGAGGAGTCAGGGAAAGTGTGCAGAAGGATAGAGTAGAGTGTGTGGACCACGCCCACCAAGTCTGTACTCTGCAGGAGGCCGCTTAGACCACTTGGGTCCTGACGCTTGTTGTCAAATACACTGGGAGCACTGAAAAGTCAAAGAAATAGTCAATAGTCAAGAAAAAGTAAATAAATCAATCAAATCAAAAATCTAATTTAATGCTTTTTAATGCCTCATTGCAAGAGTTTTACGGTCATAATCAATATCAAAACAAGACATTTACCCTTTTATCATGTCAAAACGACTGACTTCTAACCATTCATTGGACAGCAGAATGACGAGAATATAGTAACATTCAAAAAGCTAATTTACATGAAAGTTCAACCATGGAAATGTATGTTTTGAACACTATCTTTTATTTTTTAGAGGATTTGATCTCAACTGTCAACATCTAGAGTCAATCAATTTAATGTGTGCTTCATTCTAGTACATCTGGGATTAAAATATATATTTGAATGTTAAATTTCAAAGTAAAAACTACTGTCATGGACTCACACTTCTGATTGGCTGATACAGCAGCTCTGGGGAGACTATAATTATGTGCTCTTATTTTGATTATATTTATAATTATTCTTTTGATAGATAAATCTTTTTGCCAAAATGTTTTTTAGATTAAATGCCTGTGGGGATTGAATGCTTTTTAATGAATTTTGAGGCCTTATTTTTTGCCAAATCCATTCAATGACTTTTAAAGTCCTGCGGAAACCCTGTGTCAACTATTACAATTGGGTTTGGCTTATAATTAACAAGTGGAAGAGTTAATTTACGAGCAAACAATAAGCAGAAGCCAAAATAGGACTCTCATAATCTTTGTGGTCTGAATGAAAGAGAAGAAACTGCAAATGAAAATTCCTAATAATGCCCCACAAACACAAAGGCAAAAAATACGATTCAGATGATTCTGAACTCTAATGTCGGAATATTTTATGTTTTATATAAGGCCTCAGCTTAAGAGTTCCACCTTTCTTTTAGGTCAATAAAGGCATTATAATGAGTCTGGTATGAGACACACAGCACTACTTACCGTCCAGTTACCACAAAGCACAGCTTGCAAATGTTATGGAGCAGAGCAGAGGCTTCTCGAAGGAATGAAGACATTTTTGGGCAATCGTCTACAGGACTTTGGATAGACAAGAAGACGCCATATAGTTTGTCTATTAAACCCACGTTAACCACATAGCTGAAACAGCAGAGAAAGCCGTCGTTAAGAACTCTCACTCATTCTCAATAAGAAACACTGAAACAAATTACCTACTGTCCCTGAAAGACAGGTTCAGAGAATTACTCCTCTCATATCATAACAGTTTGGTGGTGTAGATTAGAACATACCTGATGAGGTCTTGGGTGCGAGTGCTGAAAGCGTCTGTAGCAGAGCTCTTCATTTTAGTGTCTGGAGAGGAAATTCTTTCTCCGCTTTCATTAAATGGTGGCCATAGGGACGAGAGAATGGAAGAAATGGTTTGCAGTAGGCCTGTGGTCAAACCTTCAAAGACCAGTTTATTTACACTTCGCCCAAAAATTGACTTATCTTCGCCTGGAACGTAGAGCTAAAATGTATAAGAAAATGTAATTATTAAAAAGACAAACCATTAGTTCCACAGTTGTAAGTTCTACGTAAAAAGACTATAATGGCACAATGAGACAGTGTTTTCAGTAAATATGAGTGTACGTGTTCCCTGAGATAGAATAAGAGGTCTCCGGTCACTTCTTCAACCTACCGTGAGCTGGTGCAGCAGCAGGTCCATGAGAAGTGCGATCTTGTTGCTGAACAGCACATAGAAGCAGTTGGGTGGACAAGAGGCACATGCCAGGTAGTAAGTGTTGACAGCAGCACAAAGAGACCTGAGGACACAGACATGGCATTAATATCCAGTTAGGCTTCTCCTCTATACAGCCTGTTTTTCATTATATATACACAATATTATAATATTTGCTTTTTGATCCTAATACTTATAGTGGGTGTGATGCAGTGTTTCCCATTAATACAGGAGACTATGATGGCCCCTCATAGTTTAAAAACAACCTGGACTGCTTAATGTAGGCATTATGTGTATTATTATGTGTGTATATATGCTCCACTATTTGTATGAGAAAAAACAAATCAATATTTAAAAAAATGCTGTGCCACCATAGTCTGAATGAAATCTATGGGACACACTGTGGTTCTTAAAGTGCATATGACAGGTTAGACTACATATTTCACTAAAACATAGCAAACATTATTATATTTATTACTTATACTATACTTATTTAAGATTTTGCCTATTTGTCCCCAGTTTTTGTAAAATTTAAAATGTTACTTCCGGGTTGAACATGGGCAGCAAATGACATATTTTTATTTATTTTATTTGTTTATTTGGTCAGGTACCATAATTTCAGTTCACATTTCACTCTTTCTTATTGCCACTTGTCCTGAAACTACAAATGTCAACTAAAGTAAGCTAAAAAAAAATGTCAGCTTTGAACAAAATCCAATAATTTGTCAGAAAAATCATAAGATATTTTTCAGGATATTCAAATTCAAACTAAACAAATTCATTATAGCGGCGCATCTGTTCGTAATACCTCCTCACCAGGTATGAGGGTTTTACTCTAGACAAAAGCAAATGTTCAGCTATCCACAAGACCCAGCCTCAGGTAACCCAAAGAAGATGGATGAGAAACCATCTTTTGTCTCATTTAGTTCTTTAGCGAATTTTGTTTAACACATAGATATTGTAACATGGCCGATTTGTCATTGCTAACCAGCGCCCACACGTTTCTGTCTTGGGTTTCCGTTCATCTAATTGGGCTGATGAGGATGACACCCGATAGCCCCTCCCCCTCACCACCTCTGTGCTTTTCAGGGGCTCAATGTGAAGAATCATTTTGTAAAGTGTCATGGTCACCTGTCTCACGTTTCACAAAAAAGTGACTGATGCATGCCAACAGTAATTTCCCTGCATCTGTGTTAATTATGTGTCATTACATTACATAGGTTTTGCTGAATACGTCCGTGCAGTAACCACAATTTTCTGCCACTGGCTTACTCCCCCACCTGATCTTTTTTTAACCAATTTATCACTGTCATAAGCTATTGAGGCAACTAGAATGTCACTATGCCATTGTATTTTCTTGCTATATAATGTTTCTATTGCCTACAGTATACTCGATGGCCATTTCCTGGGCTGTCAAATGAGACCAAAAACAGTGGGTAGGTGAGACTTTAGCCCCCTCCCATCCTCGTAGCTCCTGGGATCTCTGCATGGGTGGTCAGGTGTCACCCAACCCTGCCAGAATCTAAAACCAATTCATTTCAACAACAATTTTATAAAGGCATACATGCTACAGTGCATATGATAAACTCAGATAATTCTCATCAAGGAGCAATTAGTGCTTTTGTGCAGTCGTAAGTTGGGAGTTTTAGATTTCTAACCCCCTTCTTACTGTGCAGCAGGTCTTGGCCAGAGCCACAGTCCGTGCAGCTTAAACAGGCTAAATGTGTGTGCAAGGGAGGAAATAGAACCTGTGCCAAAATAAAAGGCAAATCCACGTCCTTGTGCCATCAAACAATCCCTTCATTCAGAGCTAGTCAAGTGACATTTCACTTGATTCTGCCATTGATCTCTGCAATACCCTGAAAGTGTGTAAGCCATGTAGTCGCACGGAAGGGCAGTGAAAGGGAGGAAATCTGACACGCAGGCGCAACACAAATGGCAGAAAACATCCTGAAATCAAACCAAAAGAGCCACACCGATTCACAAGACACTCATCATGTGACAAGATCATGTGACCAGACCGGCTCTTCAACTGCTCACCATTAGGGCTGCAACAAGTTAATAGATTATTTGCAACTAAAAAAAAAAAGTTGCCAACTAATTTAGTAATCGAACAATCATTAGCTGGTCTATGCATAGGTTCCAAAACATGAAATGAGCTGAGAAAAAACATTTTATTACTCAAATTGAGCCGCAATTTCATGAAAATGACACGGAAAATGTGTACATTTTATGTATTTTATGAAAACACATTTTTGTCCATAAATGTATTCATCTGGGTCAAATTAAGTAAAACAAAATTGCATTCTAAACAAGTAACTGATTAAACAAAATCAAAAGAATTAATTAGTGATGAGCAAACTGAGAGTTAGTTGCAGCCCTACCCTTTATATAAACAAACTAAAGGCCCTACTGTGCTTTTTAAAATGTTGCTCATCAAGAAGCAATGATCTTCCTCTTGAGAGTTCAAAACACCAACACCTGCTGACATCATCCAGGGATAATCAAGAGTGTTCTGTGTGTCCATTCACAGGACTGAAAACCATAACAAACCATCTTGTTTGTTGCATTCTTACTTGTATTTTTTTTTATTTTATTTTTTTTTAAGTTTTATGCCAGGGGTGGGAACTTTTGATGAAAAAAGCTTGCAAATGTAAGACATTTTGTTATCAAGGATTCTTTTTGAGGCTGTTTTTTCTGAGTTTTATGGCTGATTGGTTGGTGATTTTTAGGACTAGACGTTAGAGTTGTGAGAGGCCTCGGGGTAAAGGCAAATTGGGCATCAAATGATTCAATGACAGAGCCACAGGATTTTACCAGGACATTAGCTGAACCTGAATTGGCTCACTAATGAAATAGAAACAAGATAGAACTTGACTCCCTAAGGACCAAGCCTCTGAGTTGATCCATGTCGCTTCCACTGTAAACAGATAAGACAGCACAGGCCCATTAGATCGTATCACCGTTCAGATGAGTGTCAGAGATAGCACAGAAAGGAGCACCTTCACAAACTAAGTTAAAGCTATACAGGACTTCAACAACTTGACAGAGGTGGGTTACATTTATATTTACATTACATGAACTCATAAATTGAAATACATTTTATGTCCAAACGGTTACTCAGTACTCAAGAACTAGTTTATCCAAATACTTTTTTTTACTCTTACTTGAGTAATTTTTTTACATCCCTACTTTTTACTTCACATTATTTTAAATAGAGTGCATATTTTAACTACTCTACTGATGTCTGTCCGTTGATGCAAGGAATTCCTGTATGAGTATTAGTAATGTATTAGTTATTCAGGTGGTTAGAAAAATTGTGGCCATGCAAATGTCAGGAGGAGTGAACAAATCATGCATTAAACTGTAAAAGGAAAGAGTGGTCTTTTAATTTAACAAAGCCATGAAAGAACTAACCATAGCCACTTTTATTATCTAAAACTCACTTGACAGGAATACGGGGGACAGCGTTGGGTGTCGATGCAGCAGTGACGACCTGTAAGATCTGCTCTAGTGCCAGGAGACCACCACCCACTTGGAAAGCCACTTGGTCTGCATTGTTCTGCGGAATAAGGACAGTGAGAAGGTACTTTCTTTTGAAACTGAACAAAAAATAGTTTACAACATACAGTGCCCTCAAGAAATTATTCCAAAATTGGCATATGGTACCAAGAATGCTGGGTAAAAATCTTCTGAAATGTATTGTTAAATTTGAAACCTTTTAATAAAAACATTAGAAAAGTACTTTACTCCCTAGTCCAATACAAATAAATAGTTCCAAACACAAATAATTAATAAATAATAAACAAATATTTGCAGCAATTATTGGCACCAGTTTAGCTGATACTTTGTTGCCTCTTTTAACCAAGATAACAGCTCTGTAATTTAACCGTTTATTGCTAGAGAAATCATGACAAGGAATTTGAAACAATTCCTCAACTTAAAAAAACTATAAAAGGAAGGTCAGATTTTGATTCTTGGCATGTTCAAATATCTGGAATTATGTGGAAATACAACTAATTGCACTAGTAAAACATTGATTTTCTATCTGCACATCAAGAAGTGAAGCTGTAATCCATCGCTATTCTATCATCACTAATGTAATTAAACTAAATAAATAAATGCGGAGGGGCATGTAGCACATCAAATGTGACTTAACAAACTGTATCATGAACAGCCATACCGTAAAAGGGACTAGATTTTATAGAAAGGTATTTGGAACTTTCCACTTCATCAAGTTAAATCCACTCTTGTCAATACAGTCTGTAGGTTTAAATAGGGACCTTTTCAGAACCTTTTCATAGCAGCTTATCAGAGGGTATTAAAATAAGCAGCTGGGCCTGCCCCGTCCTGACAATCTCTTCTGCACACTTCTGCTCTGCTGACAGATCTTCCTCCTGTGATGATTGAACAATACTTCGCATCCTGTGTCTAGGTGGTCTAAAAAAATCTACAACACAAACTGTTTAAAGACTTGTGACAAAGGTGGAATAATGTGGCTTCAACAACACTGTGCCAAAATACACAATAGGCTCAGTTTCTGAGGACGCAAGCACATGTATGGATAACATGATAAAACATTTTTGTAAAGAATCCATGCCGATAAATAATTCTTGTCAAGAGTAAAATAATGAATTTTATTACATTTGTAACATAATTTACTATAACTGGAAGAAACTCATTAACATGACAGAGATATACTATGTGTTGTGTGCTCTAATGTTCAATTTAAGACTGCTGTAATATGCTAAATTATTGACACATCAAGTAGCCTGTAGAATTCTAATTTTTCACAATGTTCAGATGTTAGAAGCTCATATAAAGCATATATGAGGGCACAAGATGAAATTGTCTTCTTAATACAGAGCATCTGGAAATTCAACTCAACACTTGGTAACAAGGAAATTATAGAAACCCTGCACAAGGAATAGTGCCTGCTCTCGTGCAGAGAAGCTCCACATTGACCTGTGCTCTATCAAAACACATTCAGTCTGCTCCTCATTAACCAATAAGCAAAGGCCAGTGGTTAGGGTAAGCGATAGTCTGCCCTGCACCCGACCACAGCAGCAGCCACTGACAAGTATTTGAGTATTTGAAGACTTCATCCAGAGTTTGACTGTAACTGTAAAATTTATTGTATATATTTACAACAAATTTTATATATAATATATAATAATATTTATATTATTATATGACCGTCTCTGAAATATAACAGGTTTATATTACTTTGGGTAAAGTTTTGGTCAGTGTCTCATAAATTAATGGAATAAAGCACAAATGTTTTGAATGATGGTATAAAGCTCAAAACTATTTTCATACCTGTTTTTCTAAAATGCGTGAGATCTCTCCCAGAGTCCGGTCGAGTGCTGACACTCGGCTGCTGCTCCACTGACCACTGTCCTGGCCCTGCAGCTGCTTCAGGAGGTCCCTGACCAACCGCTGCAGCCTGCAAACATGCAAAGCTATGTTATGATACGCAACCCCTAAAACATTCCAAAACAGTTTTAACTAAACTTGTTGTTTATAATCCTAGTGAAAAAAACACAATTTTTAACTTCTCTAGTTCCATATTTTATTTAATCATTGGTGGTCTACAACAAAATGTTAAAAACACTGCACTCACTTGGCCTTGTATGGAGAGTCAGGGACTTGTGCCTTTGCCTCGAGTGACGTCTCGTATTCCTTTGCCCTGCAGAAGTCAGTACAAGACACAGTGCATGTAAAATAAGTCCAGTTTAGTCTATTTATTTGGCCTGTCTGTCAGACATTCCCCTGGTAACCTGGCTCCAAATAATCACACACACAGATCAGTAAAAACATGTTTTTTCTACCATCTTGTCATACCACATAGAGACTTAACCAAACCCTCCGTCTGCAAGTCACACTTGACACGAAGGGATCAAATTCTTTATTCTGCTCAATGTTAAATAAACAGTTAAGAGGGTAGTATGCCCAAGCGTCACCTTGGTCTGGGTCACTCAGACATTCCCAGACATGATAAAAAACTATTGATCACAGCACATTCCAGTTAGCCATTCCACACCGATGAAATCACTGTTCCTGGAAAAGCACAGGTGAAGACTTAAAATCTAATAGTTGTAATTAGGAGTCTAACGATGGAGGATGCCTTTGCGGTTTGTCTGGAGGGCAGCAGAGAGTAGCATTATACAGTATACCCTCATATATACTGTATATATATTATACACAAGCAATGTGACTAGTCACAAAATTCAGCTTGGTTGACATTTTTAGCTTTTCTTTTTGGTTGATTGGTTGTGGATTCAATGATTTTCCACAAATGCTTAAACGACGTCTTAAAATTATTGTTTACAGGAGAGAGTTTGTCACCATCTGCTGGCAACAACGGGAAGTAGTTGGAAGGGCAGCGATTAGAAATGTGACCTTAACAGATAAATGGGTGTCTGGATCTTAAAATGTGATAGAAGTCAACTCAAACCCAAACCTGGAGTTCATCCGAGCACGCAGCTTCTTCGCCTTCTTGCGAGCCTTCTGTCGTTCCTCTACGTCCTTTGTGCTCTCAGGTGACACAGAGCTGTCTGTCACTATGTCCACAATGTACTTTTTTAGGGAGAGATGCTCCTAAAACAGATAGAAAGAAATGAAATTATATTTTTTGTTTTTGCTCTGTACATTTAAGTACACAAGACCATGATTACCAAATATTATTTTTCTTATATTCATATTTTCTTTAACAGTGTAGTAGGTGGAGCCCAGAGGAATATTTGATAGTCTTTTTGTTATAATGGTCAAATTGATCATTATAACAAAAAGATTTGGCTTTGTACTTAGATTCAGTACATCTGTGAGTTTGAGAAGAGGTTTTATTGGCACAAATTTGTATAACATAACATTTTAACATAACTACAGCAAAGTAGAAGATTTCAACTACCAATGCCATGTTGAAGTAGTTGTTTTCGGTTTAAACATCTTCAATTAAAGATGTGAAGTAACTGTTGTGGTTTAAATACATAGGCTGTATTATTGCTGAGATTTGATCACAATTGCCATCAGTTATAAGCTTTTGTCACCATGTACTGGACAGACTCCATTGTGTACGCACCACTTCCTCGTCAGAAAGCTCTCGGCCCTGAATGCTGCTGCTGTCCCGCACTGCCTGCTGGTGTTGTTTGCCTTTAGTGTGGCTGAACAGGTGCACCTCTGATGTGATCTGGAATCACAAGCAAACAAAGCGGGAAAAAGTCAACAACAGCATCCTCGGGTCGCTGGAAAAGCAACACAGAAGTTATCCCACACACTGAACCGCTGAAAGAACCTTGCTGATGAGGAATAGAAGCAAAGATAAAGGATAAAAGCAACTGTAAACTTGATCATACTCGATAACCTCGATAATGCTGGTGGAATTTTGAAATGCCCATGTCAGTTTTACAAGTTTACCTGGCAGGTTAAGTTTGAAGGGCTGACAGAAAATTGTATTTTGATGTGTAATCCTAAATGTTTGTGTCTCTCACCAGCACAGAGCAGAGGGAGCAGTGCTTTTTGCGTTCATAAGGTGTGAGTTTAGGAGCGTAGTCTGTGTTGGCGTGGCGTCCGCTGCTCAGCTCTGCAGCCTTCTCTTTCCTCTGCTCGATCTGCTCCATGTGTCTTCTACTGCTTTCATCGTGCTACATGAAAAAAAAGAAAGAAAAAAAACACACACACACACACACACACACACACACACACTTAGGTAACAAGATTAATTCAGTTTGTTGTCAATTATTAAAGGTGATCAAAAACACCTTCATCTGAATCTTCTTCTGCAGTTCCTCCATTGCCTCCTGCTGGGCCGCACTAAGAGCTGCCAGTCGCTCCTCTCGATCTCTTAAAATAAAATAAAATTGCTTTATTAATATGCTCATACGACCCAATAATTTCTATAAGATTTCAGAATTTCTTAGCATAAAATAATAGAGTGACAGTATAGATGACAAGATTATAAAATTTGATCCATGACTCCAGCTGCAGCGGTCTGAGCCAAATTTTTTGTTTGAATGTGAAAATATATTACCATATAATAAAGAGAATACAGAGAACACTATTACATTAACATGGAAGTTTTAAAAATTTGTATTAATGTTGAACAAAATTTTTGATTTCATCTGCAATGATCTCTTAAGTCAGTTTTATAATGATTATTTAAATTTTCATCTGTTTGTATAGTGATTTTAAAACATCTTTTGTGGTTATGTAAAGCACTCTGAATTACTTTGTGGACGATATGAGCTCTACAAACACAATGGCTGTTCAATGCTTGAATTATGGCAATCCAAGGAGAGCATTATTTTGAAACTGTGACGTAAAAATTAGTGGTGCATTTATCAGAGTTGGTTGTTGTTGGCGAGACAAACCTTGCCCTTTCTCTTGCCGCATCCTCTCGGGCCCTCTCTTTCTCCTGCCTTTGTAGTTCTATACGCGCTTCCTGTTCCTTCCTTTTCATGAGCAGCTCCTCTACCCTCGCCTGCCGCTCCGCCTCCAGGACTCGTTTTCGTTCCTAAAAAATAAATAAATTGTGAAACATCTTGATTTTCATTGCGTCCCAGCACAGCAGTCATGATGATGTCACCTGCACAGCCTCATCGCGGGCCTGTTTCTCCTCCTGCCTTCTCTGCCGCTCTTCTTGGAGCTCATTCAGGCGCAGTTCATACTCGTTCAGTTTGGCCAGAGCATCATGCCTCTTGTTTTGGGCTTCTAAGGTGTTGATGAATGCTATTTCATTCACCTGAACAGATCACATATGCATGGTTTCATACACCATTTTTCTCGTGGTAGGCCTGATGCATACATGCAAGAGGATTGTCACAACTAAAATTGTGTTTACAAGTTTGTGTTACAAGTTGTAACATGGACATGTACCTTGGCTTCTTCCTCTTGTGCCTTTTTTACGATAGCTTGTAGCTGCACCTCTCTCTTCAGCTCAGCATGAAGCAGTTTTTCTTCCATCATTTTTCTACGTTGCTCCAGCAGCTCCTCTTTCCATTTCCTAACGTCTTTCTCCTGTCAAAGTAATGATAAAAAGCCATTAATGTTTGTTTTTCTTTCTTTTTCTTTATAATATGTATCCGTTTACTGATTTTTTTTTACAGGTCATTCGTCATGTAAAAGCCCAGAACCAATAGAATTAATTCACTGAGATTGAAAATAGTGTGCAGTAAGGTATGAAATATATAACTTAAGCCAAGATCATATGTAGCTGAAAGAACTATTTATTTATTCTAAAGAAAGGTATTTACACTCAAATTATTTTATTAAAAATTACTTTTCTCAATACAAACTTTATCGTATTTGTTTTAAAGAAAGACAAGACAGAAAGACACATAATGGAGATGATATAAAGTATAGTATTTGAGGCAAAAAAAAAGCTTTGTGTAAAAAATTATATATTTTTTAAAAATCATGGTGTCAAGGACCAGGAGAGTACTGTATATTTTATTGTACCATTCTAGCGCTCTCTCACGCCTGCCTGGGCCCAGCTGTCCACAAAGTGATAGGCGTTTGAATATTTGGTGATTCTATCAGGGCGAGTGCTGACAGACGTTCTCATGGGAGCCTGGTTGGACTGTGCTTGCAAGGGACATTGAACCTACCCTTTCCAAGAGCTTCTGCAGTTTAAGCGTCTTTTCCTCTCGAAGTTTGTCCCTCAGCTGTTGTGCCTTCAGCTGTTTCTCCTCATGTTTCTTCTTCGACTCTGCAATGGTTCTGCCAAAATATGGAAACAAATCATTTTTCTCATTCAATGCGCCCATCAACAATGCATTTGGCACAACTAGACTTAGATTGTTTGGGAATTCTGGGTGGTACTACAAAAATGAGAGGGTCAGATAACACGCAGGGAGGTAAATCGAAGTCACTCCAACATTAAATTCTTCTACAGAGCAGAGGGAGTTTCCTGTACCTCTTGCGCGATGGTGAGGACAATTTTTCATGCATGTGGATTCCATGACCAGGAGGCCGAGCCGGTTCCTCTTCCACCATATCGCCCCAGGAAGTACTCTGACGCCAATTTTCCCTAGCTTTACATAGCAAATATGTATACAAACACACAACGGTGTAAAAAATATGCATTTATATTCACAACAATTGAACTTAACTACCGGTATGTCATTTTTACCATCATAGTCTGCCAGCATATCACTCCAGTCAATATTAGCTCCACAGCCTCCACTGCCAATGCTCACCTTTAGTAATCAAATAAATGCATTAGATTCTATTTTTTAAATTTCTTTTTCAAATAAAACAATTGAATTAAATGCATGAAGAGAAGAGCCCTCACAGAAAATTCATTGTCGGTTTCCAGCTCATTGTTCTCCGCCTGGATCTCTCTGGTCAGTTGCTCCTCCTCCGCAATGGCACTGGCAATGGCTTCCTCGTTGGCTTTTTCCAGACGGTCGGCTAATTCCTCCTTCTTAGCTAAGACTTCTGCCATTGACTGTGGCTGGAAGACAGCACACAAAAGTAAGACTGATACCAGCACTGTGCAGACACTACTTTAAGGGAGGATTTGTCAAAAGTACATATCAATCCACTTACAAATGGTGCACACACACAAATTTGATGCATTCAGGATTCATGCATATTCACTGTGAGAATGGAGAGATGGTAGAAGGAGGACCAAGGCTGTTCTTTATTTCTATTATTGGCCTTTGAATGTTTTAAATCTTTTTATCCTTCTCTTCATGATAGAAGAATTTGCTTTTCATATTTTGACAAAACATTCTCTTTGGGATCAATACAATATGTAATTTTCAAATTGACAGAGACAAGAGAAAATCTTTGGGGGATTGGCTTCAGATGTTATACAACACTATAACAAACAATCTACATATAAATAAAATACTACAGTATTCCCATGTATTATATAGTATGCACTGATGTAAAGTAGATACTTTCCCTTAACATGTCTTTGCAATATCCTTGTACTGAGCTTTTAGTGAACACAGCTATTGCAGCACCACTCAGAGCTATGAACCTTTGCTTTCTTAAGACTAACTTTGTTTAGGCAGTTAAGTACCCCCAGGGTACAGCTCCTCCATCTCTCAGCACTCACAGTAGAAAGCTCTGTGGGGTCCAGTGCACTCTCCAATTTCAGTGCTGCTGTGGAAGTCTCGGCCTTTCCTGGAGCAGACGTGGCCCACATCGTCCCACTGCCCCCCAGGGTCAACAGTCTGTCCGCAGGGGCTGATAGGACTATGTCTGAGGGAGGGGTGAAGGTGGACTCAGGGGCTTGGACAGGGGTGGGGGGTGATGCTTCTTCCAGGGGAACAGAGCAGAGAGTCTGCACTGAGTCTTGTACACCCTCTGCTGGGGACTGCACCGATAATTACACACAAAAAGATGCAAACTCAATTATCACATGCAATTTCAAACAATTCAGGAGAGCAATGGCAAAAATCAAACCATTCCATGCAACACACAATTGAGAACACACACATGCAGGGCTACTGTGGTTTTATATCCCAAGGATATAGAAATAAATGACAATATTGGATTAAACAACAATATTAACATTTATTCTTCTACTTCCTCTGTTATTAATTACTGTTTATAAGTAGGGATGGAAATGTAACAAAATATCACAGTGAGTAGTACTGCCCCAAAGATCATGAGGCTCAAAAGCCCAAATCTGATATATTGGAAATGTCTACGATAATATGTTTAATATTGTGAAATGACAATATTGCTAAGATTGTTACATCCCTACTTTCATGCTGACAGGGAATGGATGGACAAAATCCCTTTAGGGAACAGCACCACAGTGCACCTGCAGTACCTCCAGTGCATCCCCGCTCTTTGGAACCTCCTTCTGAAGATCTTGCTCTGGTGGTTTGGAGTCCTGACACTGATGTTGGGGGACAGCTTTTTCCTGTGGATGGGGCTGTGATGCTTTAGCTCTGGTCTGATCCGCTTTGGGAGGAGCTTGGGCCACAACTGGACTGACCTTAGCTATCATGGTGGCAGAGCGAGGTTTTGCAGGTCGTCCACGCTGCACGGTCTCCCAGCCCTCTGCATCTTTTTTAGCTGGAATTTACAAGCAAATAAAAAAAAAAAACATTTCAATCTGAAAAGAAATGCGCATGAAGTGTCTAGTCGAGGGGTTTTCTACCTACCTGGTTTCTCCACCTGTGAGATTGTAGCTTGATTGCAGTGTTGTAGGGATTGAGAACACTTGACTCTGTCTGCCCAACTGGGGCCAGTGTGAGAGAGGCGTGCAGCAGCCATTGAAGGTGGAGGACCCCTAAATAAATCAAACATAGCACAGGTTTTCACTGAGGCTGAAAATTTGAAGTGGAAGTGAACTTGTCCACAGATTTATATTTAGTTTAAAAAAAAAAAAGGCTTACCCAAAGTTGAGTGCTCGGCGAGCCCCCGGAGAGGGGACTATTCTATCGGCTGAAGGACTGGCCATGACATGACGCCCAGGGGACATTTTTCGTACCTCCCAGGCCAAAGAAGTGGGCCTAAACATTGGGTAGTACGGACATTGGAGGTTACTATTCTTAGTGTTTTACATTTTTGACAGGCATAAAAAAATATATTTTTTAAATCCATACAGTGTGTTCACCACTGGGAAAATGAAAACCAACGAGTACCTGTTCTGTGCATCCGTGTTCTCCAACTTCTCCTGAAGCTGGATCCAATCAATTAGAGCTTTAAAATCCCGAACATAGTTGTCCAACATCATCAGGACCTCCTTCAACAGAAAACAAGTAAAAAATGTAAAAAAAAATAAAAAACTATAAATGTGCAACACCAAAAGAATAATGTGTGAATATGAAGAATTAAATCACAAAACTGTAGGACTGAAACCCATTGGTCATTATATCCTGGTTGCAACAACCTGGTGAGCCTAATTTGTTTTTGATTTTTTGTCAAAGACAATTGCCTCATAATACTATAGCGAGTGAAATGTTTTATTGCAGATTCAGACGCACCCTGCACTCTACCACACTCTGATCAGATTCACAGGTGACGTAGATCTCGTCCACAGCCCGCCTCAGGTTCTCAAAGAGAAATGCCCAGTATCGAGCGCGCAGGTCCACTTTCCGAGGCTGTCTACCCTTTGACGGGCTTTTCTCCACGCCTTTGTCCAGTAGAGCAGAGGTGCTTTTGCCGTCAACCCCAGCATTCTGCAACCACACATTGGAATGTCAAAATTCAATATGGTGTGTTGAGGAGAAGATATATAAATAAAAATATCAATATTTGCTTTTTGTTTGTTACCAACCTTCCTGCTCCTCTGCTGGCCAGACGCAGTTCTCTGGGTTTTTGAGTTGCCTTTGGACTTAGCTGTGAGTTGCATAACAGGAAATAAGTTTGTGTTCTAAAATGAAGAACTATAATAGTTTTGTAATAAATGTAATGCTTTCCCAAAGCCAAAATAAACCAGAACAAAAACAGCTAATTTAAGTCAAGGAGCTTGTTTACCTTCCTCTTCTTTGGTCTCTAAGGGAACACTCCATGCTATGAGGTTTCGAGCTGCACGTCCTTCCTCTGCAACAATCTTCCTCACTTTGTCATGACTGTTTGAGCGCTGGAAGGAGGCCTGTTCGAGTAGAATTCTTAGTAAGTAAATGAAATATACAAAATCAAAACGACAACATTTGGGCATTGGGTTAATCATGTTGACAGCAAATTGCTTTTTAGAGAAGAAACCAACTTATACAGATCAAATGTTGTATCTTCATGACAAAACAAGCTCAGAAAGGAAGAAAGAAGAACCCCAATCTATCACATTCCCAGAGAGCAACCCAGGCACCACTGAGGATAAATTCCTGAACTGACTCCTCTCAGGCATGCATCCATATTGTCAGCACAAGAAAAGCCGACACAAATAATCGAAACATTGATAAAAGGATGGCAGCTAGGGCTGCAAATAACAATTCCTTTAGTTGTTGACTAGTCAGTGATCTTTATCTATTTATAAGTCAACTGGGCAAATGATAATAGATATTTTGAATATATTTATAGCTAAATGAAGGTTAAAATATGGTGACAGAGGGCTTCAAGATAAATATTATTTACAAATAAAGTGTTCTATTGATTAAAATCAGATTTTTTTAACCGCTTTTTTGACTGCTGACTTTTTTTTTTAAAGGTCTTGTCTTTCAACATGTGATTTAGGGTCTGTAGTGTCCAGAGAATGATTGTGATAATGAAAATACCATTACAATTATTTTATAGGCATCAAACATATCTATCTCCATGGAGGCAAGATTACTCCACCGGGCTAAGATATAAGTCAAATCTGTGGAGAAGCAAGCCCGCTCACAGCACAAATGTATGTTTTTCAAAACATTTTAGGAAAAAATGAAAAACCTGCAATTGAACAGATGTACAGTAGAAACGGGTTATGCAATAATGTGGAACATTCCAGGTCTTGCAAAAATCATTTCCATGGAGACAGCTGAACCGAACCGAACACCAGAAAAGTTACACGGTGGACCTTTAATAGGCACGAATATTCCGATTAATCGTTGCAGCCCCTACTCCAGCCCCTAAGTAATCTAAATAATTACACTCTGTTTTGAGACAGTAACTATAAGCCAGGCTCTCATCATAAAGAAAACATTGAACCATTAGACTATGACGGTGCACATCTTCAGCTTTGTGTATTTTATTACGCCACTGACACAGGATTGCAACACTGATGGTTTAGAATAGAGACCTTAGAAAGCTTACCTTGAGGGCATTAATGGATGTATTTTTGCTCCTACCACCTCCATGAGATGATCCAGAGCTGTTACTCCCAGACCTGTCCCTGGTGTCCCCGCCTTGGTTAACCCTGGGACCGGAACGATACTGGCCCGCTCCCCGCCGCCGCACGTCTTTGGACATCTACTCCCGTACGGCTGCCGATTAACTTCTTAAAACAGTGCATATACGGGCGCAAATAAGTCGTCTTGTCGGAGATAACAGAGGAATTTGTCAGACATGTTTGCTAAAGACAACCGAACCCCAAATAGGAAGTGTTTAAAGAACCAGTTTGACAGGCGACAGGCTCGGCCAATGGCTTTAACACAATATGGACTATGGACCAATCATGTGCAGGAAATATAGGTTAATGGGCGGAACTTCCTGCTGTGTGCCATGGCAACGATGAAAAACGAGCGGGACATTTTATTTTTTATTACACCTCCAAATACCGGGGCTTTTATTGTGTAATCTTCAGGCGGAAACAAGAAGAAGTCACCGAAGAAGCAAAGTAAGTTTTTAACTATACTGATATCTTTTCTATGCATCGATATTCTGTTATTATTCTCTAATTGTGTTGAGTCTATCTATTATCTAAAACTCAGCTCACGTTACTTTAACCCGATAAAGTAGCTAGCTAAACATCTTGTATTTTGTTGTCCTCTCATTATGATATTTTTCACCGATTCATTTTATGATAAATTTAGCCAACGTGACAAACGGTGGACGCATATTTAGTCTATTAAATACAAGAAAGCAAGACTTAAGTGGTAAATAACCATCCAGTGTATCAGGAAAATGGAGCTGAAGAGTGGGAAAGACACTGGTTAAAATCCTGGAATAAAATTCTGACGATAATGCGAATCATCACTGAAGTCACTTGTTATTTATTCTTTCTGTATGTTGTACTATAC
The DNA here is from genome assembly GCA_019453435.1 of Rhinogobius similis. Classification (NCBI taxonomy): domain Eukaryota; kingdom Metazoa; phylum Chordata; class Actinopteri; order Gobiiformes; family Gobiidae; genus Rhinogobius; species Rhinogobius similis. The sequence goes on from CM033628.1 coordinate 17,138,305, forward strand.
CATATAAACAGCCAGTACTAGAGAATTGTACATAATATTTTTGTAGCTTTAAAGTTTTACTTTATTTGCACAGTGTTGTATTGTTTTTAAACCTTTTTGTGTTTGAATTCTATTCAAAGCATGTCAAATATTCTTGCTAAATTGTTAAATTTGAGTATATTTTAAAGAATAATTTGTGCTGATTGCATATTGTTTATTCTCGTGCTGTTCTTGGAATTTCTCCATTGTAGGAAAATATAGACCCTTGAAAATGTGATGTCATTAAAATTCCAGAATGGAGGTGACTGGGGGCAAAATTGTTCAATGATTAGCTTACATTAGATTTAAATTCTACTGGTTGTAATTCTTTGTGTTTGGAAAAAAGCAACACAACTGAATTTCCAGGGTAGAAAGGTCAGTTAGTTTGCTTTTCTATAACAAACGATGGACAAAATACAATTTTCTAGCCTTAAAATTGTATTTTAGCTTCAAAAGAATCTAATTTATGCAATAGTATCTAATATATCTAGATAAACAGAAAATTATCGTGGGCTCAACATTTCTTTGAGAATTTTTCCAGTAAAACCCATAAATCTGGATGTGCCTTCATCAAAAATGCAAAGAGTTTATCATAATTTCCTAAAACATAACATAAAATACAATAATGAATGTGTTTAAAGCAGCTCTGATGTCACTCACATGTGTCTGAGTGGTTTTCATTTTCCAAAATCATCTCAATTCTTCTTATTTTCTGATATTCTGAGGTTAAATCTCATTTTTGTCCAGTGAAATCACATTATGTTGTACTTCACTTATGCCTCCATTACGAATTTAGAATGTTTTTGTTTACACATTTTAAAGGGTCTATATAGATTCTCTTATCTTAATTCCTACCACTAAGCTTAGGTAGGTCTGCTTGACCATAGGGCAGGACAGGGCGGTCTTTAACTACACACACAGGACACTGGGCACACTTCTATAGCTAAAGAAGGATTACTTCCCCTGGTTGTGGGCAGCTCAATTGTTAATTGTTAACTGTATTTCTTTGTAATTTGAATATTATGATTGTTGTGAGAAAAATTATCATGATTTAACAATTATTCACGATTATTGAAAATAAGCAAAAAATAGTGACATTTTATTTTCTTTAATTCCAATTGTCTAAAAATAACACATTATTATTCCTCAAGTTTTTAAGAAATCATACTTTCTGACTGACAGATACTTTGCATTTAGATTTAGTTTTTTGGGGGGGATTGTAGATGGAATTAAAAATACTTGCTTCTAAAATCATCACAATAATAAATGTTTAGTTCTTACAATTCTATTGTGACCTGAATGCTCACCATTATCAATTAACCAAATAACCTTGACATCCTTTCTGTCCATTGTAAATATTTGTTTCTTTAGATGTCGCTTTGGTTTTTGGCAGCATTGCTCGTGTTGCAGTTTTTCTTCAGCCAGCAGCACACGGCACAGCATGGCACAAATGTCCTTCTGGGAGAAGAGGTGTTTATTATTGTATCATTACTCTTTCTTCATCATAGCCACTTTTTGACTTTTGATATTCACTGCTTTTGTTCTATTTCAGGACTCAGGTGAAGTGCAGAAGCTGAGCCCAGCAGAGCAAAAGAATAAAATGCTGGAAATTGTGAAGAAGATTGATAAAGATGGAGATAACCTTTTAAGTGCCGGTAAAGTTGCTTTGTTCCTGTCATTCCTTGAAGATCACTACTTTGAGTCTCATCTTAAACAAAAGCAGTCTCTGTCCTGTATTAATTTGAGAAGAAATAAATCAACTGACGCACTATTATTCGAGCACTTTGGTTTATTGTATATTATTTATTGTTTTTTTATTTGGCGTGTTCATAATTTTTGACCATTATTTCCAATTGGAATGGGCACAACCAATGAAAACCTCTCTAGCCCTATATATATATATATATATATATATATATATATATATAAGTTTATTTTAGCTTCTATGATTGGAGATCAAATTTATTATACCAACGCTATTCATTCTAAGTATACACTCACTGTCCCATCCAGATCATAAACAACCAACCAACCAAAAGAAAGTCGGACATATATGATATTGTTTTTCTACAGAGGAGATGGCAGTATGGATCCAGCGTGTTTACAGAAAGTATGCTATGGAGGATGCTGCAGAGCGCTTCCCAGACTTTGACCTGGATCAAGGTGGTCTTGTTTCGTGGGAGGAGTACAACACTGTCACCCATGGGCACCTCATCCCTTTATACAACGATGTGCCTCAGGACGACCCAGAGCAAGAGTCACTCAGACATGTATGAACTCGTTTCTTCTAATTTTACCAGAATTTACAGTAAACACAGGGTTTCTCATTAAACCCCAATACTACCGCCCATCTCAAAGCCTGCTCTGTTTCTTGAAGTAAAATTGACTTAGGGTTTGGGTAAGTCAATGGAGAAATTTAAGGGGAAATGTTGATTTAAAAATAACTATATTTTAAAACAGAACTGTTTCAAAACAGTTAGAGAGGAAGTTAGTTAGTTAGTTAAAGGAAGTACAATTGTGTTAAATTAAATTATATATACAAAAAAAGCTCACCTGAGCCACTACAGTTGCAGCATAAATGCATGTGAAACACTGGACTGAACATAGCTAATTTTATGAACTGATTTGAAGCTCCACAGGCGAGAGAAGCAGCGTTATGACTTTGCAGACATAGATGGTAACGGAGGCCTAAATGTGACAGAGTTTTTGGCCTTCACTCACCCATCTGAAGTCGACCACATGGCTGTAAGGAGCACTCGCACTACAGGTTTCTGTATTTTACATCATTTTGCTCATATTAACTTTTCTTCAGGACTTTGCCATTGAAGATGTGTTAAATGAATATGATGTGGATGAAGATGGATTCATAAATCTCAGAGAATTTATTGGAAATGCCCGTGGAGATGGTAAATACAATAATATTCAGCACAAATAATTGTTTGACTGACTTGACTTTTGGTTTCTTCCTCTTGCAGGTGATTCTGCATCACGATGGGAAATGGAAGAGACTGTACGTTTCAAAGATCTATATGATCAAGACAAAGATGGGAAGTTAAACAGAGAAGAACAGCTACGATGGATCGCACCTAATAGTTATGGTTCAGCCAGAGAAGAGGTATAAGCTTTTAGGCTTTGGACAAACCCTTAGCTTAAAGGTGCACTGTGTAACTTCTCACCACCTGCTTATCTCCATGGAGATTATATTACGTTACCTAGATTGTTCCACAGTATGATATGTAAACTACATCTCTATGGAGACAAACAAGTGATGGCACCAAGTCAAGCTGAGCACAATTTCAACAGCGGCTCTTTATCCCAGTATTAATAGATGATCTCTGTGATATGATTAACAGGCTCTTCACCTCATCAAGGAAGTAGACCACGACCGAGACGGGCTTCTGTCAGTGGCTGAAATACTGAGAAACCAGGATATATTTATGCACAGTGAAGTAACAGACTATGGTCGGCAGTTACACATAACACACGATGAATTATAACCAGCTTCTACGAAACTTGCTCTTTCATCTTTATTTATTGATACACCGGCCAACCTAAATAAGACTACATAGGCACGGTGTGTATGTGCACTAATGTTCAGTGAGTACTACAAATTAGTATTACTTAATATCCATGTATCAAATGTGACATTTTATGTTAAGTAGTTTAAAAATCTATACATTTTGCTGCTATAACCTTTAAGAATTTTGCTCACTGTCACTAAACAGGTTCAGGTTTTTACTGTAGTTCCCCATCCTAAAGCTTTTAAGTGTATATCTGTATCAAAATCAAAACGTGGTTCAGCTTGAGAGGAACAAACATGTAGGATTCAGTTAAATGCTGTCTTTGAATTACAGAAGCTTTGGGTGACAACCTTCCTGAAACTGGTTAGACAAAGATTATTTAGTATTTTTATACACTGGCAACTGGCATTTAGATTTCTATACATGTGTCTATTTTCTCCTGAATTACAGATAGTATATTGTGCTAACATTAACTTTTATATTAAATCTCTTGGAATTTTTGAGAGTTCATGATTTTCTTTTAAGTGTCTGATTTGCAAACGCCACTTCAGATTATTTTATTTTGTCAATTATATTTGTGATTTGAATGATTCTTCTCAATCTAATTCTTATTCAATTTCTTTTTCAAACAACACATCGTTGTAACTTTTAAACATTAATCAGCCTTTTAGAGGGCTGATCCTTTTATTATTAACAGAGTAGGTAATGTACGGGAAAACTACTATGACCTTGGGTCAAAGTTGAAGTGGGAAACATCTTGGAAAAGCACAGAATGAAGGGACCTCCAGATTCAGGCTGATAAAGGTGTAAAAACAACAGAACAGATGACAAAGGGGCGTGAAAAGCTGAGAAGAACTGTTGTGGTTTACAGCTAAACCAAGTGGTGGCAACATCAAGTGAAAGCAACTAATACCGCACCACCGAGCCCTGGGAGTGGAGCCATGCAGGCGGTGGCAGAAGAGGTTGCAGTTGTGTGTCTTCCTCTTTTGCATGGCTCAGTGACTCAGTGCTGTGTTTCCTCTGTCATCTGTCAAATGCAAAGAGCGCTTGTTCTGTTTGAATTAATAAACGGAAATACAACAAACTAAAACGACATGGCCTTGCAGTTTAAGGACTCATTTTGGGTGAGTTGTTTGTGATTTGTGTAGTTGTAACTGAAACTAAAGCTTTGGGGAGAGATTTAGTGCAGCTACTCTTATGACGGAGAATTTTTCTTCATTCTAATATAACTGAAGTATGTCCCACATTGCAACACTTGAGCAGGGCGTATAAAGAACATTATTGTTGTGGACTTGCCTAAATCTGTGAAAGTGACGATGATTTGTTGTTTTATTTAGATAGTTTGTTTTAACCTTATTTTCATGCCTAACAAGCCAACAGCCAGTTGTTCATGGAGTAATTAAAACCACTGCTTGAAATCGCTTTATGTAACTTTTCTGGTGGAGGGTCTCCTACCTGCTTCTCTCTCTGTGGAGATGTTATTGCCTGGAATGTTCCGCAATTCGGCATTAAATTAGTTTATGCTGCATATTCAGTTAAGCGTTTTGGTAGCCCATCACAACGACACTGTAATCACCCTTGAACAAATGTTTCAGATTTTGTAACAGTAAAAAAAAAAAAACAGTGTCCAGATGGTGACCTTTAAAGTCTATATGACAGGTTCTCATTTTTCCCTAATACTGACTTAGTTTGGTTTGAGGGCACCTGTTTATTTATCATAGTTGACATCCGTGAAGTAGCAGTTTGTGAAGAAAATTTGAAAAATAAAAGTTTAAAATGACAGGAAGTAATCAAAAAGCGACATATTGAAAATAAATAGACCGTTAAAACTCAACTGAAACATTTTTCTGACAGTTTAAACAGTCATTCAACAAATTAAAGGCGTTATCAGATATTAAAATTTGTCAACTCATAACTGTTGTGTAATTTATATGGATTTTGGCCCTTGTTTTCAAAATGGTTGCTAGGAAACTAATTTGCTGCCCATGACCAACCAGGAAGTACAAATATAAACTTTACGAAAATAGTCAAACTGAAGACAAACAGGTAAAAATTCTTTGTAAAATCTTAAATATAATCATGTTCTCTACGTTTTAGTGAATTGTGATGTCTAACCTGTCATATAGACTTTAAAACCCTTTCTGTGATATTTAGTTAAATGGTTATGTGTTAATTAAGTAGTTACTAAGCCTGAATCAGTAAACAATTTGTTCATGAATTAAGTATTTGTTTATGATTTATTAAACTAATTAAGGTGTATTTACTATAAAGTGGTACCAGTGTTTTTATGAATTAAAAAAAGTCAAAGTAATAACAATAAGCTGTTTGCAAACCTTCCACCAAAAATGTTACGTGCAGCTTTAAGATTGGTGACCAAGTATGGGAAAAGGATGAATGGATTCAAGCGTATGTACAAATGTATTTTAAATCTGCAAGGATGAATAACCCTGATTCTATTTTAGACTACAGATTTTGTTGGTAACACGGGCTATGAGGCTCTGACTCAGAGGCTTAATGATGGTCGCCGGATGTGCAAAGATCTGGAGGAGTTATTAAAAATGAGGTAAGCTTTTATGAACAGTGCTTTATTTTGGGTCTTGACTGTGACCACATTGACACGCGGTTTTGTTCACTCAGGGCCTCGGCTGAAGAGAAATATGGCAAGGAGCTAGTGACCATAGCACACAAAGCTGGAGGCCTGTCCGAGATATGGTACATTCTAATTTTGTCAAGGCGTTCGTCAAGGTCATATTTTCTGAGTGAAGTTAAACAAGACGTAGTCATAATGACTAAAACTATGATCTAAATTGACTACACTGACTAATAAAAAGGAAATGAAAGGAAAGAGCAGAGACTACTTCTCCACTTCTCAGTCCAAGAGCCCCAAGCTGGACCACAAAAAAACCACAAAGCAAGTCTGTCCTATGAATCAATGCAATATAATTGATCATAATTTAAAAAAAAACACACACATTTTAATAAAACTATGGATTTTGTCGACTAAAACAAGACTAAAACTACAAATAATTATTTGACTATATCTTGACTAAAACTAAATCAAATAAGTCTAAAATAAGATTTATTGTCAAAATGAATCATAATCAGAAACGGTTTATTGCCATTGTCAGTGATCAAATATTCACAAACATAGGAACTTGCTTCGGCGTGAGGTGCAACATAAAACAATGAATAAAATATAATAAAATATATAAAAGAGGCATGCATAAAATTAAGAATAAAATAGACTAAGATAGCTAGACTAAGATTATATACAGAAATGTACAGTTGGCAGATGTGGTAGTGCAAATAGATAGTTCTTATATAATATATTGTTAAATTAACTGCATATATGTGTTTGTTATGGGCTTTTGGAGGCAGTTACATTTATTTGCATCATTTCATTATTTTCCAGCACACTGAGAGCATCCTTTGATGAAATGAAAAAGCGTAAGCATGCTACAATTTTACAACAGTTTTTCTCAACTTTTGTAGTCTAATTGTGGGACCTAAAGTATTGTGAGTTAAACATTTAGTTGTGATGGTCCTCAGAAATAGAAAATGTGGGGAAGCAGCACATGCAGCTGTCTCTGGTGCTCAAGGAGGAAGTCAAGAGGATGGAGCAGTTCAGAGAGCGGCAGAAAGAGCAGAGAAGAAAGGTTTGGAAGCTTTCATCTGCATCATGATCTGCCAGGACAGTCATTGGAGTAACTCTATGTTCTATTTCCAGTTTGAATGTGTAATGGAGAAGGTTCAGAAAACTAAGGTTTCACTATTTAAGAAGACTATAGATGTGAGTACCTCTCAAGCACAGTATATTGCAGTTTTCGTTTTTAGACAACACAGCGTCATATGTCGGTATACTCACATTCAGATAAAAAAAGATCCTTCTGACTATAACTTGAATGCATATGCTTATTTGAGTCACAGCCACATGTGTTTGTCGTGCTTTTTTTAATAAGACGCACACTTATATCTCCAGTTGTATTGTCCTTTCAGTCTAAAAGATCTTATGAACAACGCTGCAGAGATGCAGATGAAGCTGAGCAAACAGCAGAGAAGATGGGTAACACTCCCACAGCTACTCCCAAGATGACTGAAAGGGTAAAGTATGAACTGAACTGCAACACAATTGTCAAATAAAATAAAAATTCTCAGAAAAGCAAAACAAAATTGAAAACACACACAACAATGTGTGTGTGTGTGTGTGTGTGTGTGTGTGTGTGTGTGTGTGCGTGCGTGTGTGCGTGTTTCTTATTATCATTATTATGTTGTTTGTTTTTTTTTGTTTTTTTAGATGAAAATCAAGTCCAAACAGTGCAGAGAAGAGGCAGATAAAGCTGGTGAGTTAAACTGTGGTTCACCACAGAACACAGTGGAAATGGAAACTATGCCCAGTCATTCTGTCATCCCCCCCCCCCCCAGAAAAACAGTACCTGGCAAATGTGGAACAACTTGACAAAATTCGTGAAGACTGGGAGTCAGCATTTATCAGCACCTGTCAGGTAAACATGCACTGGTTTTAATACACAGCCATGTAATACTGTAGTGTATGTAGGTCTCTGTACTCTTTTGTATTACACCAATGTAACTGGTCCTGGTTTTATTAAAATTTCTTAAGATAGCTAACCTTGAAATATTAGACCACATATTTAGGACTTTGACCCATGAGATTACTTTAGCAAGATTGTGGACCTAATCCTAAACAAAAATGACAAGATTCAACAAATGAGGATTTTCTGTTAAGCTATTTCTTTCAAAAACAGTGAATTGTTCATGGAGTTCTTTTTAGACCCCTGCCCTACATCTAAACAATTATATCAAATTATAGAATCTCATGAATGCAACATGTGAAGCAAAACTAGGATTTATGGTCTCAAAAAGTGAGTTACAAAATCATATACATCACATCAAAAAGTCAGTTTCCATAAATGCTTGAAAATAAAGTAGATCTGCCCTGGGTTGACCTAACCACAAACCCTAAAGGAAACTGAGGTTGTTTTAGCTCAGAGGATACAAACTCAGTTAAAGTCATTGTCATTGTACTTAGCCTATTATGCAGAGTGTTGTATTTTATGATATTTTATGCCTAGTCTCATGTTTTTCTTGAACTCTGTGTTGCAAACACTCGAACTTCCCCATTGCGGGGAAACGTAAAGGTTCTTTTATCACATCTCATCTTAAAACTTAAAACTTTGTGTGACAGATTTTTCAGCAACAGGAAGAAGACCGCATCAACATTCTGAGAAATGCAATGTGGGTTCACACAAACCATTTATCTAGTCAGTGTGTGAAAGATGATGAGGTGGGTGTGTTTTGCTCTTGATCTGTTTAAAAATGCTGTATTAAAGTATATTGTATTTTTGCTCAGTTTTATGAGACTATAAGGACAATTTTGGAAAAGTGCGACGCGACTGAGGACAACAATGGCTTTGTGGAGATGCGTAGCACTGGCTCCACTCCACCAGGTTAGAGACGGAACTTCCTTATTTTTTAACAGATATTGCATTGTGTGAATTTCTTTTTTTTTTTTCACTCACAGCTCCAATCATTTTCCACAATTATTACCAAATTGACATTGCCACTGAAAAACTGGAAGCTGGAAACAAAAAATTTGTTGGTGTGATGAAAAGGTCAGATGAGGTCAACATATAATCATGCTGCTGTATTACTGTTATAAACGATTCTGTTCTTGATCTGTAGGTTTTCAGATCTTTTTCAAAACACAGGAACAACCTACAAAGTCAACCTGACTGAACCTAACACTCAAACTATTGGTAACGTATTCAAGCAAATGGAACAAACTACATCAGTTCCAGTGTATCTGGCTAATTTGCAAGTCCTGATAAATTAGAACCTGTACATCCTGTTGACTGTGGTTTAGTTCATTTGTTTAGCTTTGTTCAGTTTATTTATTTGAACACCCAAGTTTGATTACATTGGGTTGCAGTAGTGGCTCAAAAAGGAGTAGAAAGGAGTTTAAATGTATATACTTCGATTCCTTATTCTATTCTAGATGTTGACTGCATTGCTGGTAAAATTACTTTGAGACATTCAGCATCTTTCCTTCGTGACATAGTGGTATGTTTAGTGTCAAACTGTTAATCTTGTGAGTTGCACAAGTTGTCTTTCACACCAGACAAGCTCTATGACTGTTTAAGTGGATTTAAGGCTCCATAACTTCTCATTTGTCTAGTCAAATAAGCTCTTTGTTGTTGTTTTTTGCTGTTGGGTTAGGGTTCATTTTTTTCTATTAGTTTTCACTCATTTGCACAATTGAATAATGCAGATACATCTTAACTAGAAAACCTCGAACAAACCATAAACAATAATTTACAATTATTAACAGACAGAATTATGTACTTGTACTATGTACAAGTAATTTCTCCTGTGGATCAAAAATGTTTGTCTAAATTTGAAAATGAATGGGAAAAGGTTGCCAACAAAGACAGTGCTGCACATCTGCTTGTGCAGCAGGTTCCTTGTCAGACTGGAAAGTAGAGCAGGAGCTAAAAAAGACCCCAAAGCGTGTCACCCTAGCTCCAATCCTGGGTGAACGTACATTAAATGGGGACAGGAACTAAAAAAAGTACCAAGAACTGAAAAAGGTGGTACAGTGGGAAAACCCCTACTGTTAAAGTTAGCTCAACTGTCCCCAGACAGCTGTTCCTCATGGAATAAACACCCAACCATTTACCTATAGCTGCTTTTTGTCACAGACGTTGCAATGTATTAACTTTTGTAGAATAAGATTTTAATAAATGTTTGAAATGTCCTCTCTCAGCTGAGACTTCCGATGGCGTGTATGCCTCTATCCAAGTACGTCCAGGAGGAGGAGGAGGAGGAGGAGGAGGAGGAGGGCAATTCACCGTCATGTATGACTACACGGCCCAGGTTAGTTCACATGGTTAGAGTGTTGTTTTTGTTTCTTCTCACTCAGGTTTGTAAGCTATAACCACAGGGCTCACTGGGCACATTTAAAGGTCAGTAAAAATCAGATAACGACAATAATCAGATAACTTAATTATTAGATTGGATTTTTGGTGTGTGTTTACATAAACAAGAGAAATGTGATCATCAAAACCGCCGGGTGACACTTTAAGTAAGTGTTGTATTCAGAAGACAAAGTACAATGACATTTTCAATCTTGTACATTATTTCATTATTCATTTAAGTAATTATCATTACTTAGACATTTTTGCATCCTATTCCTTATTAATACCTGCACACGTGTGAACAATTATTATATTATCTGATTTTATTATTGTATAATTAAATCAGATTACTCTCATCAGATGTAACAGTTTACATGACGTTTCAATAGCAACAGCAGAAATCAGAATGCTCAGATTTTTGTGTGGTAAAGTATGGAAAGCAAACATAGCCAGTTTACAATGGCAGCTTAGATAACAGACATTCATTCTAACTGTACAAATACTTGCATTTCATTTTGCATTGCTCTCTTGTAATATTCAGGTGTCATTGCTGTTGCGGTTTAATTGTTGTTCAATGAAGATGTAGTTATGGCCTAACTAATGTTGTTTAGAAGGGTAAATATGTTGTAGTTACTATATAATTATTGTTTCATTACAGTATAATTTATCTATATTTATGGTTTACTTATAGGCTGTTCTTGTGGTGTTTTTATTTACAAAATGTAAAAATGAATTTTTACATTGAACTTAAATATGGACAAATTTACCAGGCATTGAGCCAAATTTGACAAAATAACTGGTGTACATATGCTGTGATTATTATTACTTATTTATTTTCTGGTTTATTACTCTCTGCTTCTCTTTTTTTCTTCTTTCTTTTTGAGTAATCTCTGGTCATCTTCCGTTTGTTCTGTTTGTATTTATAAAATGAAAATTATTAAGAAAAAAGGGAATTTTTAAGGTTTATTTACGGCTTGGATATTGTGTAATTCAGGTATAATTTTAACTGGAATGCATTCACTTCTCTCTGAGGATTAGGCTTTCTCAGTATGTGAGCAAGTAGTCTTTTTTTAACACTTCCACATCCTCACAGTGCATTATAAATGTGGTCCATCAGATGTCAGTATTCATCTGTAACTGTTGTTTTCAGGGGGACGGTGAGCTGTCTGTGAGCGAGGGGGAGACGGTTGTAGTGACTCTGCAGGGAGAAGACGGCTGGTGGACAGTCCAAAGCAATGGAAAAACAGGCTTGGTCCCAGGCTCTTACCTCACACCGGAATCAAATAGCTTTCATGGAGAACAATATGAGCCCTAATCTATAGTTTTCTAGCAGGCTGTGTATACTTTTAGGGCCCCATTACCCGTCAACTATTATTTATAAATTGTTAAAGTATATTTAGTGTTAGGAAAATATTTGCATTTGTTTATAATTGTGCTAAGGACTTGTTTTATTTTGGTGACAATAAATAATGATCTAGTTCAAACTTCATTATTACTAATACATTTTGTCCAAATATTGACCAACAATTATTACAGCATACTAGATTTGATATAAAGCAGTGTTTCCCAATCAGGGGGGCTTGGAATGGTTTTAAGATGTTAAAATGAAGTGAAATTTAATGGTTTGGTTAAAATGTTGTTATTTTGGATGTGCTGTGCTACACGTGTGACTGAATGCAGTCAACAAGAGAGGTTTTCAGAAAACCGCCACAATATGGCTTTAAAACAGTCTTTGAACATAAATACATCGCCAGTGTTGGGTGTAACTAAGTTACTTTTACTTACTTACTGTAATTAAATTACAATTTTAGTTCTTTAGTAGTGTAACGCATTACTTTGAAAATACTTGTAATTAAATTACAGTTACTAACAAAATACTCAGTTAGTTACTTTCAACACTAACAACATTGCTAAGGAAGAGAATGTAACTTTCTTCTGCAGAAAACAGCCTGAACAAGGAGCAGGTTGAATGTTCTCAAAGTGAAAAACCCATAGACATGAGTTCTACTTTCAGAAAAATGCCACATCTTTTGAGACAATTCCATCAACTTATTTGTTGTTTTCCTCTGTTTAATTTTCATTAATAAAATGTAAAACTGCATATTTGATTAATTTATGCAATTACAAATAAAGTAATCCTAAAGTAATATAACTTAGTTACTTTCTTGAACCAGTAACTAAGTAATGTAACTACTTACATTACTTACAAGTACTTAGTAATCTGTAACTACTTACTTTTTCAAAGTAACTTACCCAGCACTGTGCATAGCAGACAGAGAGTGGACCTTACACAAAATGTACCACTTTGCTGCAAAACATCAGTCTCTTTCTCAAGTGTAAAGCAGTAGCCTAAAAAATAAAGTCACTCTAAACCTTTTGTCCCAGGACAGACAGTGTGAGCAGAGGTTCATCTGGGTTGAGCTGAAGCTAAAACAGCTCCTGAGGACAAGCAGGGCTATGTTCAGTCTGTGTAGCAATGTGTCTCCTAAAGGTAAGACTTTTTATTGTCTCTAAAGGACGCAGGCACATGATTATACAGCTTATGTTATGTGTGCTTTGAATCAAGAACCTAAACAAATATATTAGGCTATGATAATAAATTTGCAGAGGAACTGTATTGTAGTAGGCTATGCCTCTGTGTAAGACTGCACTGCTTTTTACCTAAAATACTAGCGGTGTTTCCTACTGTGTATCAGCTGCACAGGCCTGTCCAAATGCAGTCCTGTGGGATTGGTGGTAAAATGTGCCTGATTTTTACTGTTGTGAAACAGGAAAAACAGAACTAGACCATGTTCCCGATTTTTTGCATGTAATAATGTAAAATCTATGTTGCCTCAGCACAGATATATTGTAAATTTATCTATTCAGATGACAACTTTTACTCAGCGTCTCATTTATAGAGCCTTTTATTCTACGAGAAGCTGTAAGTGTGCTGTTATCATGCTAATGTTTGTCAGCTTTACCCATGACCCGTGGGTCTGTGACGCTCTGGGCTCAGCGACTTGTGAAAAGTGCATATAAACTTCTCACAGTTAATATTTAGGATGCTGGGACTGCATTAGGAAAGTGAGCCATACATTTGACTGCTAAACATAATTTAAACTAGTTCTGTTTTTCACTTTTCAGAACAGTAAAAATCAGGTACAGCGCCTTTAATACAGACAGGATTTGCTCTGCATTTGAACTTTTTTTGTCGATAAGGGTATGTAAATTGTATATTCATTGGCATCAAACACCCTCTAAAATGCACTAGATTACACCAAAGATTACATCTATTTTATGTTATAATCACCTTGTGGGAGGGCCTAACTGGACTTGTATGTGGTTAACATATATGCTTAATGTTACTCGTATAGAAACCTGGTACATTATTGTTGTTCCAAAAACCTTTGCTGCTATGGTGCTCTTAAACATATACATACAAATTTATATACAAAGCACTTTTAACGCACAGAAATATGACAAATCATCTATATATTTTTAACCTTTTATTTAGAATGAGGGTTGGTCTGTCAAAAATGTTCCTGGGCTGAAAATCATTCCCAGTCCGGCCCTGCTAAGATTACTTGCATTAATAATTATTATGCTGTAGTAAACATGATAAAGCTAAATAAAAATCTGATATGAGAGTCAGTTTATACCAATGGGTTCGCAGATATTTTTGAAGTTAGTCTGAAATAGGCATAATAGGGAGGGTTACAATATATCACTTGCTTGTACTGAAATCCGTTACCTGTGCAGTTGAAGGCATAAATAATTAGTCTGTGTGATCCGTCACTTGATAGGCCTGAACCACAGTGCAGCACCAGCTCACACTTCCTCAACAGTTTGCAACATGGAACTATCAACTTCTCGTTCAAGTTGGATAAACTATTTTCACAATGAATCCCTGCTGCAACCTCTCTGGGATACACTCCGCCTTCACTACAAGGACTACTTAAGATCGCCACTTTTTCCTGTCATTCTTACTGTATCTTCTTATTTTATTTTATGCACTCCTTATGTCATCTGTGATCTCATGGGTAACAAATGGCCATGGGTCCAGCAGTATAAACTTCAGCCTTGTGTACGACCAAACTATTCCACGATGCTGCACTGTGCTGGGGTGACTTTGTGGAACCATTTGTTTTTGGTCTTCCCTGCGTCTGTGGCACAATGGGCTTGGAGACCTCCAGTGGATCTCCCTGAAATGGCTCCAGCATTGCCCGAGTTTGTTGCAGGCGTTATTGGCAATCTCCTCCTCTTTGACTTCCAGTATTACATCTGGCACTTGCTGCATCACCGTATCCGCTGGCTGTATGTGACTTTCCATGCAATCCATCATAAGTACTCGTCACCCTTTGCCCTTGCCACCCAGTGTCTCGGCGGGTGGGAGCTGCTCACGGTGGGCTTTTGGACCACTTTGAATCCGATCCTGTTACAATGCCACCTCCTCACGACTTGGGTTTTTATGGTGGTGCATGTCTACGTTTCAGTGGAAGATCATTGTGGGTATGACTTCCCATGGTCCTTCTCGCGCATTATTCCTTTTGGCATTTATGGAGGTCCGAGCATGCATGATGTCCACCATCAGAAACCTACCAGCAATTTTGCTCCTCACTTTGGCCACTGGGACAGAGTGTTTGGCACCCACGCTGAGTTCTGCTTTGCAAAGCTTAACAAGAAGATAAAATGAACATTTATTTTTTTTACAGTGGTTCTTAAATTTTTCACACCAATACCACAAAAATAATATGCTTTCAGTGTATTTAAACCAGCACTATCAGGTCTAATTTAGGGATAAACAAGATCTAATATAAGACTAGACTAGGTGTAAAATTAAACTAAACCATGGTAATTATAATTAATATTTTTTTCAAAGGAGGACAAAATTATAAATAGATTTGTCTTCAAATAAAACAAATCCTCAAACTACATAAGGCCCCACCACTGATACACATTCCACATTTGGAGTTTTCTTTGTATTTACAAATATTTATCTGGCATTAAGCATTATTTCAGTGTTTTGACGTGAACTAGCTTGTAACTATTTTTTTTAGTTCATAAGGAGGAAAGCTTGGGTCAAATTTATCAGTGAAAATGACATATCACAGCCTCATAAATATATAAAATCAACATCAAAATATTGATATTGTTGACTGCTATGAACAGAGAACTCTCTTGCTCTTCCCACTGCTCATCAGAACATGGAACTGAAGTGGATCCCTTGCCTCCTCCTGGAGCTCTCTGAGTCTGGGTGTGTGATTGACATTGACCTATCCTTCTTATCCTTGCATCATATTGGACTGATTCATCAGTTTCTACAAAGAGGAACTCCATTCTGAGTCGGCACATTGTTACTACTTTCCAATCTAAAAGAATAAATGAATGAGACTAATTTCCTGACTGGTCGTTGTGAGTACTATATCTGACTGTATGACATAAACACACAGCAATAAGCTGTAAATTGTGTGTAGGCTTATGTGGGTGTCTGTCTGTGCATGGCCTAAAGGTGTGTGGTTGGGTGGGCATTCTTAATTTACCTGATGGCTTGTGTTTTTCCAGTCATAAATTATACACAATGAGGTTCATGTGACTCAGTGCTCAATTCACTGAGATTCAAACATTCACGAAGAATGTATTGATTCTAAAGATTGAGCTATTTCATGGCCAAATGCCCAATCTATGTGATTTTTTTTTTTTTTTTTAATTAAAGTTATTAGCCGAAACATGCATTACTACCAGTGTTGGGTAAGTTTTAAAAAATATAATTAGTGCATTATTATAGTGCTACTACATTACTAAGTAATGTAAGTAGTTACATTACTTAGTTTACTGCCTCAAGAAAAAAACATTACTTTGGGATTACTTAATTTGAAATGAAATGCTGTATAAATCAAATATGTGCCTCTGTGTTTTATTAATTACATTTTAACAGAGAAAAACAACTAATAAGTGTTGAAATTGTCTCAAAAGGCATAACATCAACAATACAAATACATCACTGTAACGAGCTGCTAATCTCTGACTCTGAGGTGTTACTGACAGACAAAAGTGGGTATTTCGGTTGCTGCTTCTTGTTTTGGCTGTTTCTTCAGAAGAAGGTTGCATTCTCTTCCTAAACATTGTTGTTAGTGTTGAAATTAACTGAGTATTTTGTTAGTGACTGTAATGTAATTTATTTTTAAAGTAATGCTTTACACTACTAAGTTACTGAAATTGTTATTCAATTACAGTAACTAAGTATATGTAACTTAGTTACACCCAACATTGATTACTACATGCACCACAATACAATATTATACTGTGTTTTAGGTAGAATCTTGAACCCAAAGTGCGGGTCTCATTCTGTTTTCTGATTGTATGATTGGCTTCAGAATCAAAACAATTTATGTACCATTTGTTGTGAATAAATTATCATTACAAATTTATTGTAGGCTATTTTTTATATGTCTGTCTGAGGAAAGACATGCTATGTAAATAAGCCTGTTGAGTTGTAAGATGCTTCTCTTGTGATTTTTTTTGTTTTTTGGCATTTATTAAAGAATTAGGCTCTCTTGAATTTTCGTTTTCTATACTACTAAACGCATTCACGCCTGAGCACTAGATGGCACCATAGTCTCACTCTGCACTATTTATCCAACGATGTAACTGCTAACCACACAGCTACATAGAACTAATTAAAACAAGGCTAGCGTACATTTCCTGATATCCAGGTTATACTTCCATCATGTGACTTTATGGAGAAGTCAAAGTACACTGTGAGCGTAATCTCTGAGGACGTGTGCTGACGTGAAACTACAGTAAGTACTCTTGTGTCTTCAGCGTTTACTCTCTGTGCCACTCAAGTTGAACTTATTATGACAACAAAAACATTGTATTTCGGCTGGCTTGTCCTAAAGTTGACAGATTCATCTCAGGGAGCCTGTGTTTTTCACATTAGACTTTGTTAACGCCTGACCTAAGTCACAGTGTAGCTGTTCTGGACTTGACTTATGCCACAGAGTGGTGGCTGTAACAGATCTGAGGTCATAAACCACATGTCTGCCAAGTGTGTTGCTCAAGAACACCAGAGTAATGCCAGTCGGAGTTTTATCACTGAGCATATGAGATCTTGGCGAGAGGAATTTACTTTAATCTTTCATGCTGTTAGTTCTCTAGTTTGTTGAAACAACACAAACCAATTTTCAATTCAATCATTCATACATGCAATGTCTTCAGGTGTTAATCATGATGGCCAATGAAGAGGAAGAGAGGAACGGCGTCCCAGAGTTGTCCTCACAGACACAACCACTGTGCCGCTTTCACTCTCAGGGAAAACACTGCCGCTTTGGGAAGAAATGCAGGTTCTTACATGTTGCGAATCAGGTCCCAACCTCTGGTCCCAGTTTCCAGGATGTCAGTCCCTCCCAACCAGAATACCATGAAACGTCCACGTCCAGGACTTTCAGCACGTCTAGGACCCGAGCAGCTCCCCTTCCAAGGCCATGCCGCTACTTCCTGTCCGGCTTCTGCAGTATGGAGGAACGCTGTCGTTTCTTGCATCCTGCTCACATGCCTCCAGTGGAGGATCCTCCCGCTTGTGACCCCCAGCCTCACAATCCACAGCCTCAAAAGCCCCAGCCTTGTGGCCCTCAGCATCGAGGCCCAGATCTGACCAGGGACTTGAAACTAAGTGAGCTGACGAAGGAGATGGTCCAAAAGCTGAGGCTTACAGAGATCCAACAGCTGAAGAAACGCTTCCCAAAAGATCTTCTGATTGTGCAGGAGCAACAAGACATGGCTTATTACAGGGCCACTGTAGAGGCCACTGATCCAGACTGGGTAATATATTATCTTGAGTCATTTTGTTATCTTAAAATTATTATTATTATCTTAAAATAATCCATCTCTGCAGCACCTCTCGTCTAAATTCTGGATAGCCATAGCAGGAAACCTAATGTTGTGAAAGAATAGATGTGAGTGGGCTTTAGATCTGCTGACAGGAAAAAGCAGCTATACCACAAATACAACAGAGCAACTGCAAAACTTGCTTGTTACAAAAACACAAAAAATGACATTTGTTTCTATATATATATATTTTCATGTTCTGATTTGTTTTGCTATGTTTTGAGACTTCACTTTATTAGAGATGTTTTCTGGCCTAGGTTAAACTGAAATAACCTCCCTTGCATAATAAGATATGCAAGGGAGTTTTTTTAGTGGAAAATGTAAAACACAAAGGACTTTTTTGCAGCCATTTGATCTGAAGGAGATTGACATCATGGTGAGCTTTCCAGACAACTATCCTGAGGAGGTAAACCCAATAGTTGTTATTATTATTATTATTATTATTATTATTATTATTATAGGGTTTATTATTAATAGTGTTTTTATCTAATCCTACTTTCATAGATTTTTACTTTGGAAATTCCACTGGATCAGCAACTACCACCAGTTATGGCGAGGTACAATTGTACCAAATTGAATGGGTTGAGTGAATGTTTATTTCCATTCCAACTGTATTGTCCTGCTTTGTCATTCAGACATGTTCAAGAAGCTTCAGTGCAGTGGCTACAAGCTAAACATGCCACAAATCAACTACTGGGAAAAGTAGAGCTTCTGTTTCGTCCATATCTGCGATGGCTGGACCGCAGTTTGGAGCGGCTCTTCATAGAAGGAGCGAAACAGGTTTGTTTCTAAGCCCCTAAAATACGCTGATCTGGTCAATTGTACCACCACTTACTGTTAAGGACATTACTAAAAAGGACATTACTCAGATCTACATGACATATGACAAGTTTGAACATTCATTGACTTTGACACTTTTCTCCTGCAGCTGAAGAAGGACATAGATTTGGAAAAAGCTGGACTCCAGTTTATATCATACCAGGAACTGCAGGCGGCAGTCAGTGAGAAACAGACTCAGGAGGAAGAGTCTGAACAGAATGACGAGGCAGTGTCTGAGTGGACAGAAGAGGCGGGGTCTAAATTGACTGAGGAGGACGATTCTGAGAGGACTCAGGAGGCAGAGTCTGAGCAAACTGAAGACGATGGAGTCCATTTGGTAGAGAATATCCGCCTCCAAGAACGGCCTAAAGGAACAGAGATCCAGCTGCTCGGGCTGAGGCTCGGACAAAACACAGTCACAGTCATGACCCAAAAGATCACCGTCTGCCTTCGCTGTAACAGGTGTTTGAGCGTTGTTCCCTTGTCCTATCTGCCAGATATGCCCATTTTGTATGTTTTGTATGTATACACATTTCAATTCAAACATTGCCTTCATGACAAAGAACAACTATCTGCTACTGCCAGAGGGGGGCGATAGAAACTGTAACAAGCCTTTTCCCTTTTCTTATGGATCGTTTTAAGTTGTAAAACATGAATAGTAATGCATAAATGTGCCAAACAATTTATTAGTATAGGGCCTATGTAATTTCCAATCCAATTCACATTTCATTAACAAAATGGGTTTCCAAAGTGTTGGACAATACATGTACTGTATAAGCTATTGCTCCATGAGTCCTAAGCAATAAAACTAGTAAAAACAAATTTAAAAAATGAAAAAAAGAAGAAGAAATGTAAAACCATTAAAATACATATAAACAAACAAAATAGGACCACACAACTCATGCAGCGTTACAAGCCAGAGAATAAAATTAATCCGGTAATCTGGTACTTTTAGTGTCCAAAATATGTTTAAAAATATATAAATAAATTGATAATAACCTGTATTTAACCAGGTAAAACCCATTGAGTTTGAAATCTCTTTTTCAAGGGTGACCTGGGCTTAAGTACTAAATTGCATCACAAAAAACAGTTATATAGTTATATAAAAACAGACATTTCAAAATACTTAAACAAAACTACATTTAAAAGCACAGACAAAGGTAACAATCATATCTGCTGATCCTAAATGTTAATTTTTCACTGTGATTGGTTAAATCCACCTGTCACTCTATGAGATTTAGAAGTTTGAGATGAGACAGAATTCTGAAAACGAAGACCAGATTTTGACATCATTCTGAATAAATGAATTGTGCGGTTCAGTTCAAGATTTTGGCCCCACAGTTGCTTTATTTATTTGATTTAATATTTTTGCCGTATTGTCAAACTGGTTTTATTACTAAACACCAACCCTTTTCGTTGGTTAAGTCAAATGTGGCCAAACACATTTTCCATATGTGTGTTCCATGTGTGTACCATCACGACAAGTCACGAGATCTTGTCCCATCTATAATGAAAGTCTGTGTGTGCAGGTGTAAAGTGAGTGCGGAGCTGAGCCTGTCTGGAGGGGCCTTCTGTGCGGCTCAGTGTGAGAAGTGCAGCTCAGATATCAGGGCTGCCTTCACGCCCTCCATCCTGCACCCATACAGCACTGTTCTGGGCCACTTACAGCTCCACAACACCACTGCCCTCGATCTGCTGCTCAATCGCTGCCTCTTCACTGTGGGTTGTCTGAGCTGCTCCCAGGACACTGTTGTGGAGGTCAGAACATACTCCAACAATTGCAAGCTGAACTAACGACATATAATTGCCAGGGGTGTTCGATATTGACAAAATTAATATCAGAAATGTCAGTAAAATTAATCACAAAAGTCCAGAAATATCACCTTATAACGTTACTTGAAAGTTTACAATGTAACTTTGTCATTTTTATTAATATCTGTTCAAATTGTGCATATCTTCAGAATAATTTTCACAATAAAAATTTCGATATATTGCCCACCTCTAATGAGTGAAATAAACAAGTTATGAAATGCACTTATACGACAGCCACAAACTGAAATTGTTTGCCTGTGAATCTGAAATCCTGTTCACTGTCATTAAATGTCCGAAATTAGTTTTGTTTTTGCTACAAGCACTTGTCCCTCCTTTCTAGACTCTCAGCAGTGAAGTATTTCTTTGGCTATTGCTATAGTGATGAATGTCTCACTGCCGCACATGTTCTACCAGGAAGTAAAATTAGAAACATCACCAAAATCGTCAGCCTTGGGAAAAAATAGCCATATTGATTTGTAAAATCTTAAAATATAATAATGTTCACTACATTTTAATGAAATTTGTAGTCTAACCTGCCGTAATCACAAGATAAACTAACTTCATATACAAGTGTAAACATGTCTTCTTTTTTTTTTCTCAGAACCTCTCTTATGGCCAAACAAAGGAGTTAAACTGTGAGCACTGCCACGATAAGCACAGCATTGCGGTCGAAAGTGCACGATTTCTGTTGATTCAGCCTCGCAGCAGCAAAACAGGTGAGAGCCCCCTCATCTGAAGACTCGGAGCAGAGCATCACAGCCTCATTCTGCCCCTCTGCAGGTCCAAGCACCAACACTGTTCACTTGAAAAACATAAGGGACCCCGCTGTGCAAAAGGGCAAGCCGCTGCCAGACAAAGGAACCTGCAAACATTACAGACAGAGTCACCGCTGGCTCAGGTACGTGCCCATGACGTCTGTAGTGACAGGGCTGTGTTAGACTGCGCTGACAGCTGTGTGGATCTGCCCTCAGGTTCCCCTGCTGCGGCAGAGTTTACCCCTGTGACTTGTGCCATGATGAGGACCAGGACCATCCCATGGAACTGGCCACCAGAATGATCTGTGGCTTCTGTGCTAAGGAACAGGTCAGATCAGAGAAAAGGCTTTCGACACATTTCACTGTGCCATTTAAAGTGACTGTGACGGGTTTTCATATTTTGCTAATTATTTCTTCATTGGGTGGTAATCTAAAATATGAACTCAAAAATAAAGATGAATAACTGCTGCAAATTGAGTAGACTTAAGAAGCATTTAAGAAGACAATAAGTACAATAAGTAGCTATAACTATGTACGTCTATGAACAGTATATGGACAACAGTACATGGCAGGTACCAGGACTGGAGTGTATTTTACATCTTGGTGTGAATCACACACGGTGAGTCAAATATTACAGCAGTGGATGACACACTGGTAAACATTATCCCACTTTTACACTAGTCAAGTGATAACTTGAATTCTAGGAAGGAATTTCTTAAAACGAATCACCCTGCACCCTAACTCCAGGGACAATTTACACACAAGAAACATAATTTTCTGACAATTTAAGCATTCATTTATAGGAGACATATTATATGCAAATTCATTTTACAAGCTTTTAACCCTGTCTTAATTTTCATTCCTCTTCATTTGCTTACCCAAAGTTGTATTTTGATTGACTCATGATGTTTGAGTAATCCTGTATTGTCCTGTATTTGTGGCTTATCTCCTCCCACTGCTCGGTACTTACTTGTAATTACTCAACATTTTTAGGGTTCAAAATGTGTGTAGTAAATTGTCAAAAACACAAACAAATAATATTTAAGAAATCCACTGCTTTCTACGATGAAATGCTATCATGAAGAAGCATACAGTTTTGAACAGAAATTATTTTGCTTTTTAGATGTTGAATATTGAAGTTTACAGTGAACAGTGTAAAATAGCATTTTATATGTTTATTGGTTATGGAATTACTTCTATGCCATGTCTGCTGGTCATGTTCAACCAGTAAAATTATCAACAATGCTCAAACTATGGAACATTAGGTACAATTTGAGTAAAATCATGTTCACAATGAAAGCAGTAGTCTAATCTATCCTATGCTCTTCAAAGCCTGAGCAGTGATCAAGAGTTCTTATTTATCAATATGTGGGACTGTTTGTAGTGGATAATATTTATGAACGGCTTGTGTTTTTAGAGCTATGGTAATGGTAAGCCCTGTGTGAGCTGTGGCAGTTTGATGACCAGAGGCGCTCGCAGCAGTCACTGGGAGGGAGGCCAGGGCTGCCGCAATAAAGTCAAAATGTCCAGGTAAACTTACACAATTATTACAATTAAATTAAACATAACAACAATTATTTCTTGTTTTAGAAATGATCGTCAAAAATATGCCAACAGCAACAAGACAATCTCAAGGAAAGCAGCAAGTGAGAAGAATTAGTTTGAGTAAAAATGACACTAAACAATAACTATTTTCATGATTATTGGCAAACAAATCCTGCCAAGTCAACTATATCAACATCATTTCACTGTATTTTTAAATTAATATTCAGAGTTTTCTACCTGGCATTAACACAGTTTAGATATACGTAGGTTTGTTACATTTGGATTATGGATTTGGTTTGATTAATTTCGAGTTTGTGCCAAGAAAGATTATACATTATTTGAGAGGCGTCTGGCTGCAGACCTTAATCCAGAGTCGCCTCTCCGCAGACCTTAACCAGGAGGCTCCCACGTGACCCGTACCTTAACCCAGAGGTCCCTACCAGAGCCCGGATGTGTCAAAAATAACCAATATCAACACACACGGCACCTTATGTTTTTAATTCAGTCATTCCTCTTGTAGAAACTAAATTAAATATTTGGCTATCCGCTGATTAATCTTAACAAAATGTGATAATTAGAATTTGTATCGTACTTCCGGATCTGTGGGTTAAGGCGCCTCTTGGTTAAGGTCTGTGGGGCTGGCGACTCTGGATTAATGTCTGCAGCCAGACACTCTTGCATTATTTACAAACTCACATGTACTAATCCACAGAAAAGCACGGATCTCGAAAAGGAGAGGGTAGAAGAAAATTACAGCTTGCTAATATCTCATACTAAAACTGTTTAGTAATCATCATTAATACAAAAAAAAAACAAATTATTTATTGTGAAATCCATTTTTTTTATAATTTCAATGAAATTACCTTTTCAACTTGAACCATCACTTTCAACGATTCATGAAAAATAAATAAGTTTCACCCAGAGGTTTTTGTTGTTTTCACATTGTATGCTCATAGGTGTGTGTTGCACCATTCTGGCTAGTTGGCTTGTTTATCTAATCTTTTTCCTTAGCTGCTAATGACTGGACTCAAATCTGCCTGAGCTGGTGTACAACTGCACATAAGTACAGTATTTCTGTGTGTGCTCAGCACTTTGTCCAGCATGTTTAACAGTAGCAGCAGCCTGTGGCCCGCCAGGGCCTCGCAGCGTCTGCTCCAGCCGCTCTGGGACTATCTCCTGCTCTACCACCGGCCGCTCATCACTTCTCCCTTCTTCCTCGTCTTCCTGGCCTTCTCCAGCTATGTCTGCTTCAGTGTTCCTTTTGCAGTTCTGGACCTCATGGGGGACAGGCTGCCTTATTTCTACCAGTACAAGATCCAGCAAGACAGGAAGCCGACTTTAAAGATGATGACTAAGAGCTTCTTGACAGCGTTCTATAACCATATCTTTTTTGTTTTGCCGTCTGTGATGATTGGAACATTTATTCTTCCATCACCTACACTGCCTCAAGAAGCACCAACACTCTACGAAGTCTTTGTGGATGGACTTGCAGCACTTCTTCTTTTTGACACACAATATTATCTTTGGCATTTTCTGCACCATAAGAACCCACATCTGTACAAATGGATCCATGCCATTCACCATGAGTACATGTCTCCCTTCTCTTGGTCAACTGAACAGCTCAGCCTCCCTGAGCTCCTGACTGTGGGATTCTGGAGCAACCTGGACCCAATACTTCTGCGTTGCCATCCGTTCACAATATGGTGCGTGACGGTGTTCAGCATTTGGATGTCTGTAGAGGATCATATTGGTTACGACATGCCCTGGACGCTCAATCATTTGGTACCATGTGGCCTTTTCGGAGGAGCACCAGCTCATGACATGCATCACCAGAAACCAAACAGCAACTATGCCCCTTTCTTCAGTCACTGGGACAGACTGTTTGGCACAGCTGTGCCACTGAAGAGGAAATATAAGACTTGATTTAGACGGCCCACTGATTCCTGTGGTACCTGAGCATTTATTTGCAGGGTATGTTCCATATTCTATGTTAAGTTGTCATTTAGGTTTTTAACAATTATTTGGGAAAAAATAAGGAAAAGACAATGCCTAGACGTCTCTTACAAATGAAAGTTAAACAAATGAAACTGCTAATCATGTGAACATAGAATTTTATGTGAACATAAAATGTTGTATTTTTAATTGTAGCCTTTACAAACTAAAAAGCTCCAATATCCATACATAAGGTTGTATTATAAACTCAGTTTGTAATGTTTTTTTAAAAAAATCATATACTATTGTTTGAAAAAAATAAATACATTTAAATTTATATTAGAAAAAAATATCTAACACATTTAAAAAGGTGTATTTTTGACACACATTAACCCTCCCAGCTGTCTAGATTAAAAAAAAAAAAAAAAAAATCATTATGAAACTCTAAAACATCACCTAACACACAATGTATGCACAAGTTTTAAATAAAATAAGTTTTTTTTTTTTTTTTTGACATTAAAACATATATTGCTCTTTGACCAAATGTGCATTGCAAAGAGAGGGTTAAAACAGTTTATGATTTACAGTATAAGGTTATGTATTTGTATCCCCAGTTAAAAGTACAAAGGATTTTATGATGAGGTACACGAGACATAAAATTGTTATAAAGTATTCTGCTAGCCTATTCATCTAATCTTATGTATTACATAAGGTCTGTCCAGGTGTGTAACTTAGTGCTCATGGTTGGCACTGGAACATACAAAAAATCTACTTATGTAACAATGCATTACTAGGCAGTTATTTGCTTGCTGTACAAATTCCACATGACAATAATCAGCTTGAAAAAAGCTGTGTTCTGTTCATGACCCTGAGGTTATAAGGGGATCACTGAGGGAATGCCTGCTCTGCACAGTGAGGCATTATAATCAAAATGAAACAAAGGCTGCACAATTAGATACATAAAATACATTTATTAGACAGTTACAAAATAAAACCAAGACAGTTTAATGTAGGCTCTTATTTAAATACTGCACAAACATGTTGGTGATTTGCCCGCTGTCCTCTGTGGGGTGACTTTTGGTATAACTTATGAACTGACGTCGCAATTTCCGCAGCTCTGCCATGTTGACGTTTCTGGAGAGTTCTATGTTTGAATGTTAAGGGTCATCAGGAGGTATAAATACTGGCTCTGTACTGATAAAAACCACTCTTCATTTGCTGAGTTTGTCAAAATGTGTGCATTCATACTTGTCCTTTGTCCTGGTTTGTACCCAGTTTAATCCTGATGGAGACTTGGTTTGGTTCTTTTATAATCCTGGATAAACCCTGGTCTAGTCAAGGGTTTATTGCATTGTGGGGACTATAATATGTATGCATACTCACTTCATAAAGACTTGTCTCCATATGAAGACAAAAAACAGGTCCCTATTGTGTAAATCCTTTATAATTCGACCAACAATATGGTTTAAAGTTTGGATATTGAGTTTATTTAAAGTTAGGGTTTAGGCAAGCAGTGACTATGGTCAAGATAAGTGTCCATCTCTGTGAAATAAATACAAGTAATGTCCCTGAAAATATGGAAACCTAACATTTTTGTGTGCGTATGTGTTTGAAGTTTGAACACACCCTTTCCTCTAATTCAAAGCTTCACCCTATTTCATTCTTGAGCTTATTAATATTGGTAATAATGATTTAAATCCGGTTTCCCTTTATCCATTGTCAGTAAACACATTTTCTCATCAATGGTTGTGATGCCTCTACAACTAGATGCACATTTTAGCACATTCCTGATTAAAACATTGTCTGAATATTGTTATTGAATATAATACAGTAAGATAATGCAAAATAAAGTATAGATATTATTTTTTGTCAATATCGGCCACCCCAGCCTACTGCCATGTGAGGTGGCCGAAATGTCTTAACACACACCAACAGTACGCTCAGAGTAATAGTAGACTTCCTGGACCGTGTGACTGGTTCGTATCTGTAAAAGGTAAAACCTGTTGAAGCAACATTTGATGAGCTGTTGGGCTTTGTAAGTAAACTAAATTGCAATATTTATATTCATTTCTCGCAGCGGCTAGACCTGCAACATCATGATGTCAACCAAAGTTCAAAAAGCCAATTAGCATTTGCTCTAAACTGACTTGGAACATCTCCTTTCATTTATATTCTTTGATGGAAGGTCCTCTGTAGCCTTCCTCATCCTTCAAATTGGTTTTGAGTTTCCAACTGCTTTGATTTTTTTTCTTTTTTTTTTACTTTGGGGGGAGTGCACATTACAGGTGCACTTTAAGATTTTCCCGGTGGAGTGTTTGCTACCTGCTTCTCTCAACGGAGATGTTATTATTTTGACTTAAATATTCAACAGTATGGCCTTAAACTTCTCTATAAATCTCCATGGAGACAAGTAACATACAGTAAGAAAAGTAATTTAAAAAATAACTGTAATTAAACAACTACAAGATAAGTTTAATGTCATGCTGTGGAACATTCCTGACAATGCAAAACATCTACGGAGACAAGAAAGTGGCTGACGCCCAACTAGAAAAAGGTAAAAAGTGCACCTTTTAACATTAAAATTAAAACCGCAAATCCGATTACTGTGAGGTCAAAGGATATTTTCTCAGTTGCTCCAGGAATTGTTATAAAATCCCCGGAAACGCTGGTCTTTTGTGCGTTGAAAATGACCTGAAAGTACAGAGAAAGAAAGATCAATCAGACAAACCAGCGTTTACTGAATAGCCAATCAGGAGAGTGATAGTTTGTAAATACATCTACAATGAAAACAACATTTAAACTTAACAATTATAGGGCAACAGCTTTAGAAGAACAGAAGAACATCAATACTGCAGTTAGATGGCGTCAGCCGTGTGGGCAGAGGGAATGACAAGTGAAGAGAAAAGTGGAGGGAAGACGCAAACACTCCCCAAGAGCTTCAGATTATTCAGTTCAAAAGTGTTTAACTGGTGATGTCTTACTCTCAGGACTAAAAGCAGAGCACTTTGACCCACAGAGATTGTGTACATCCATTATATTAAAAATCATTAGTTTAGGGGGAAATAATGCATTCTTACGATAAAAATGTCCAGTGCCATGTATTAACAATAGTAGATGATTATGCTGATGTCCCCATTTATTTTGCAGGTAGAAGACACTGACTATCTGTTATTTAAAATGTTCATACACTTCTTAACCTGATAATCAGTATTAGCCTAAGTGTCATTAAGCACATTAAGAACTGTAATTTTGCCAGCTATAAATCCAGAACTGTTAAAAATTTTGATGATATATAATTTCTAATGTATACACAGGGTAAAACATTTTGTGTGTATATCTTTGGCTTGTAAATTTTCTAAACGGGCACTATGGGTGAGTAAGGAGAGAAATTGGGAGTCACAGTAACAACGATGAGACGTTAGTTCCTCTGTATAAGTATCGCAGCTCTATCGCGGAGTGACAATCGAAATTAGGCAGAAAATCTTTTCAATTGCCGTCCAAATAAATAAATGAAAACATACCATTAGTACATCCTGTGTGACTCTGTCCAGCTCATAGAGAAAGTTTGCAGATGACAGAGGTTGCTGAAAATGAAATAAATGTCAATTCACTGAAACAGGCAGCGATGAAGAGAGCATGTGACCTACATTTTGGGTTGACTGGTTTGGTGGTGGAGCTTTTCTTTTCAAAAGTGCATCAGAGATGGCCTCAAAGGGAAGCTGGTCATCCTGATGCACAGTAAACAGAGGGCTGTCCCAGCGATTTCTAGAGTCGGGATCTTCAAATCTCAGAATTAACGCGTCAAATCTATCAACAAATCACAGCAAAAAGATTTATGGACACCAGCCTGTGATTTTTGTTCACATTTAGACATTTCACCTTACAATTCTTGGCTGTACCGCTCTGTAACATCCCTTTGGGAGTTCCATTTTGAGCTGACTTCCGGTGACGTCAAACAATAAACCTTAAGTAGAGGAGCATCATCTGTAAAGATTATATATAGCAGGTCTATGTGATGTTGGTCTACACTTACCAGGCAGTGCGGGGTCTGTGTGTGCTTGATGAGGCAAAAGAGTTCATATCGGTATCCTGCAGAGACAAAGCATGTTAGTCCTATAAGCCAACTCTTTTGAAATTTCTTTAAGCTCATTACCTTTAATATAATTGAGAGAATCCAAAATGACAATGTCATCCTTGTTAACTTTCCTATAAAACAAACAAACAAACAAAAAAACAGTATGCATGAAGCCAAATGATGACATTTGTGTTCGTGTTGGACATAAACACCAACCTCTCTACTTCAGCTTTCAGTGCTCCTCTGGCATCCTTTTCCTTTTGGGAATCTACACAAGAAAAATGTGTAGCTGATTATGCCATGCATGTTAAAGGTTTAATATGCTTACAAAACAAGAGACAACTATAATATAATAATGTAGTCTAAATTATTTTAGTATTTGTCTGAGGAGTCTTATGAACAAAATGAGCTACAATCATTTAATCATACTACTGCTGATCCCTCTGTCGGACATACACTGACAGGCTGTTATAGTCCGTGTATTTTTAATAATGAATAAAAGCAGTGAGACAGTCTTGCCTGAGTACACAGAGTTTCTATCCAAATCGAGAGCCGCGTCTCCCACAACGTGAATCTTCCGCTCCGAGTTTTGTTCCAGATAAAGCTTTAGTTGGTTTGTTCTCTGTGTTTTTCCACTACAAGGATATCCACACATAACGACCAGAGGCATGATTACAGCGTGATTTCACTGTCAAGACCACAACATTAGCCTCATGCTGCTTCCACACTGAGCCCAAACCGGATATGAAGAACAGGACCATGATCCCCTCTGCCGGTGAGTACGAGTACTTCAAGGAACAATATAAGTAAATTAACTTCAAAGTAAAGTAAGCAAACTAAGGGGAATAGAATAGTAAGTGATGTTAAAATAAACCAATTAAGTAAAATAAATGCTAACAAATAAATATATGTACCAGGGATCTTTAAATAATTCAATATCAAAACCCTCTCCACTTAAAGATGCACTAAGTAACTTTTTCGGTGAGGATCCGTCAACTGTTTGGGACTTGGAGATGTTATTGCTTTGCCTGGAATGCTCCACAACATGGCATTCATCTTTTATATTTTGCATTTATTTATAGTACAGGTGTTTTTATTACTCAAACGTAACTATAAATAAACTATTAAAAACACTACATAGTTTCCCTACAAGTTTAATGCCATACATTGGAACATTGCAGGTGAAGAAATGATATGTCCATGGAGAAAAGCAGGTGATGGATTGTCCCTTAGAAAAGTTACACAGAGCACCTTTAAGCAACTCAACTATAATAATATGCGCAATCAAGGTTAAACGCATGTAAATAGATGTTTTGTAGCAGTAATTTATTGGATAAACATATACAGGTTAACAGAGATGCAGTGCAGGTTCACATCACACAAAATACTGAAGCTAGAAGTATCAATAAAGTGGACATGCTGATCAGGCTGGGTCCCCTCTTCTACAGAAATTAGAAATATTCATAGCGTTAGTTTCACAGCTTCATTCAAACGTGAGATAAACAAGCGACTAACATTTGAAGGGAGCGTCTGTGTTGAGCGTGTCTGGGATTGTTCATCAGCTGGAGAAGCACTGCTGACATGTCTTTGGTATTGTGCACTGAGCTGAGAGCCTGCTTTTCACCATCGTCCTCATAAGAAGAAGACTCCATGGAGGAACTGTCCACCACACTTTTCTTCCCCATGAAATGTCCTTACCACACAAATCATACTGTAAAAGTCACAAAACTGGGAGATTCTTGTTGAAAATAAAATGTTCAATATCTTACCTGTTGCCCAGAGGTTTCCCCTTGGATTTACTTTTATCTTTGAAACTTTATTCCTCAGCTCAGTTAAATCAAGAGACATGGATGAAGTGATTGGAATAAAAGAGAAAAGAAAGAACGAATAGAGAAAGCCTAACACAGCACCTTTCATTCCTCTGAGCTCTCTGGTGGATGTGGTTGGATGAAGATGTGTGCTCCTCAGCGTCTCATTTAGATCCAGTGGAAGCTCTCTGCTTTTATTGGAGGGTGATCTTGTGCAAAAGCTTCTCATTGGCCCAGTGAGGCTGTCATGGAGCTGCTGTGACGCTAAAATGACCTCTAGAAAACTCAGCATTACAATCAACTGCTGTTTGAACAAATATTGATCACTCAAAGCTCCCACTCCCACACCAATGCGTGCGTGCGCAACAGATGAAACATGAACTGGAATTAAAAATACATATTTTATTTAACTTACTGTAAGGCATTTGGCCACATGCTGCTGAATAATGGCTTTCAATATGAATACATGTTATCTGCTGGTATATCTATACACATTACAATTGTTTCATAGAAAAAACGTTGTGCAACTCTTATTATTAATTAAAATAAAAACCTGCATCTACCTTTGAGGTCAATATGACCAGACAACAGTGATTTTCTTCCCAAAGCAATTTATAAAATTTAATCATATGGGATAGTACACGTTATCTTGAACTTTCCAAAGCCCTTCAACAATGAACAATCGTTTGCCAGAGGTAGCAGCCGGGCACACGTTCCTTCAATTAACACAAAACCCACATCCAGTCCCACTGATGGACTTGAGGCTCAGGGAGCAAGGCTTCATGCACCCCCCAGGAAAGGGGAAAAGGACCCTTTTTGGGCGCCTGTGACACACCTGCCCACATCAAAGTCACAACAACTGCTTCACTCCCTCCAAGGAGAGCAGCAGACCTCTCAAGTGCATTTGCCAAAGCGCATTTGGCAAATTGAGGTAAATTAGTGTTGCACCATTTCCTTTCTTTCTTTTTTATATGATTCTGATTCAGGAAAACAATTTGATCAAACACAGAAAATATAAAGAATAATGATCCAGCACAAGCATATGTAATCCTGAAGCCAAACCAAAAACATAACATTATGAAGATGATTAGAATTGCTGTTTGGGTGCAATTGCTCTACACATGAAAGCAATCAGTCACATTGAAAATGGAATGTGTAAAAGCTAAAGACTAATGAGCAGATTCAACTGTTGTTTTTAAGTCATAATCCCTGCGTTAAAGTTAACTCTCCCAGAGAAAATACTCCTGAGGACAGAACACTGTAATATCAGAAAAGAAACAGCACACTGTAATATAAGTAGGAGGTTCTATTATTATTGATGCAATGTGTGTAAATGCAGATCCACACATGTATTTATATACCTGTATTCTTGTGTAATAATTGCTCAGGCCAAAAGGAAGATGGAAATTAGAAAATAAAAATGTTTGTCACATCTTCTGTGCTCTCAGTTCTCAGTTCTCTTATCGCCTGCCTGACAGTTGTCTCAGCTCTCTCTGCTGTGATAAAGCTGATCTCTGATTAGACATTTTTCCCTATTCTCTGTTTGGTGATTAGACAGGGGTCTCCTCCTCAGACTTTTTGATTTTGTGGACAATGTAGAGGTGTCTGTTTAGGGCCAGTGCTGAGGTGAAGCACAGGCCACAGTGCAGACACTGAGGAGTGCTCTCCTCCAGCTTGTGCTGCGGTATGTGTTGATCAAACTCCTGACCATCAGAAGTGACAAAACTGCACTTTGCACAGCGGAAGCTCATCTTTAGCCTCTTCTCTGCTGGAGCATCCCCATCACCAGTCTGATCATCATTCTTTCCCCCGAAAACAGGTGATCCATCATATCCCTAAAAACAAACAGAAGAGTGCACTCTGTCATAGAGCTGGTTTAGATGCTCTTTTAGAGGCGAATTTCTGATCCCCACCTTTCTTACGGACTTGGATTCTTGAAATGACATTTGATCAAAGTCTGTGTCTTTGATGCCGTGCATGAGACTCATGTGGTTCTTCAACCTCACACTTGACGGGAATGTTGTTGTACTGTTGTTGTTGTGAGTACAATACCTGAAACATATCCATCTAAGAAAATTTTTCCCAAATTGTTCTGATGATGAATGA
Source organism: Rhinogobius similis (assembly GCA_019453435.1). Taxonomy (NCBI): domain Eukaryota; kingdom Metazoa; phylum Chordata; class Actinopteri; order Gobiiformes; family Gobiidae; genus Rhinogobius; species Rhinogobius similis. The sequence goes on from CM033628.1 coordinate 17,171,497, forward strand.
TGAAGTCTTACCAACAAACATAGCTTTTTTGTTTTTCATCATGATCTTTGCGAATGTGTTTTCTTAGACTGGTTGTGAAGTTGAAGGACTGGTCACAGTGTTGACACGGGTAGCGCTTTACTTGCTAGATGGAAAAATTATAATTAACAATTTTGCACTCATAATTTACAATTAACTGACCACTCATGTCTTCATCCTGGTCTGATTATAGATCATACATTAGCAGGTATTGGTCACAGAACTTTTCTGGCATCCACATAGTTTCAAGTCTGACACATTCTGACCTTGGCTTTGGTCCCAGCTCTGCTTTGGTTAGACTTTTTCTGTGGATCATTGGAGGGCTTCACTGTGCTGACAGTTCTATTTTCCTGGATCTTTTGATCCTGGGGGTGTTCATGCTTTTGTTTCCCATTTTTTTCTGCAGGACCATTATGGGTATTCTAAGCAAAAAGCACAAAAAAACACATTTTTTTTTTATACACACCAAAATTATAAGTTGGGATGTTGTGGAAAGCAGAGATCCCTCCAGTCATGAAAGTAGCTTTTTTTTTTAACATCCAAGGTAAACAAGCGCTTGAGGCACCAATGATCTGATAAGACATGCTCTCTATGATGTAAACAGTTTGCATTGACACTTATCCATCTACAGTAGGTGACTCCATTTTCACTAAATAACCACTGTGGAGTAGACAGTGAGTTTCTAGATACATTTGAATTTTTAAAGTCTGTTTATCATAACATACTACGACCTTAATGCATATCTAAAAAAATGTTCAATTCAAAGTACAATTAAATTAAGTTGATAATTATTGCAAATCAAATTGCACTAATTATCTTATTAGGGAAAATATATATATAACTTTATATATAACCCCCCAAAAAACAATGTTACACAAATGTAACATTGTATCTGTAACACCTTTAGAGAAATGGCATGTAGCCATGTTATTTTGTTGGGATTGATACCATTGATACTATATTTACAATGACGCTTCTCCTTCAGTCATTTTGCAATGACTGGAGCCCTTAGCCAGAGGGTTGTGTCATCAGATGTTTACCAACTATCATTGAGTGCCAACGTGTATGAGTGTTCAGTGGGACTGATCTATTTATAAAGTACATATGTACTATACTGTTACATACGTAACATAACATAGTTAAGTGTCAAAAATGACATGGTGCTGACCTAAATTCAAAGCTAGTTAATTAGACATCAGTTACCTTGAAGTGTTGCATTAACTGATGTTTCAAATCAAAGACAGAGTGACATTTAGGACACTTGAACACACACTTGACTCGTTTGCAGGTGTCGTCATGGAAATGTTGATAAAGTAGTTGTTTTTTCTTGAAAATGGTTTCACATGAGCATTTAAAGATTAACCTGTGAAATGAAAATAAGTAAAATGAAAATTAACTCCGTTGTGTGTCCACTGTGCACTGTTCACTTACTGAGGTGACGAGTTACTGGTGCTGTGTTTGTTTTTTAGATGTGTTTCACAACGGTCAGATGACTTGAAGGCCACTGGACAAATGGAGCACTTGAAGAACATCTCACAGTGTTTCTCAGTGATGTGTGCTTTCTGTCCTTGTAGAGACTTAAACACCACATCACAATGAAGGCATCTGCACAAATATACACGCATAAATATATCACACAAATATAATGCATACAGAACTATCTTTGTTCCGATCTGATCATTGTGAATATATAAAGTATTTAACTTTTATTCTACACATATTTTATTTTGCATGATAAAACTGTTCAAGAAGGTTGAAATTTGTCTTCCTTATGTGATTTTTATTCCCCAGTATTGAAATATCAAATACGTCACAATACAATACAAATGTTTGCTCCATATGCATGACTACTCCAGTGAATTTATTGTGCTGTACTTTCGCAGATACAAGAACAAAACACCTCCTAAACGCCTAACTGCTATATTCAAACAACAAAGAGATCTGTTATTAAATAAAATGTTATTCTGATTGATAATTACCATAAAAATAATGGAGGAAACATTTGTTTTTGATTCTTCTGAGGCCTAAATGTATCAAAATGTTATCGATATTTTGACCCATGTATCAAGATGCGTATAAAACATGAGAAAACATCCCTAGTGTCAAATTAGTTTCTAACTTTATTATTTGGGTATTGTACTTTTGACCCTACAGTCAACAGATTTAATTATACATGGTTCAAATAGGGGCTTTAAAAAAGAAATAAAAAATGAATCCACTTATTCCCTACTTACTTGTACCATGCTTTGCGAGAATAGTGCAGACAGTTCTCTTTGACATGGTTGTGTATGTCTGCAGATCGGCACAGGACTCCACACTCAGGGCAACAGAAAGGAGACTTGTGGGCATGGATGCGCTGGTGAGCTCGGAAACTGCACGTGTTTGGGAGGATCATTGAGCAAACCTTACACAGCTGCAAAGAAAACAAATAGATTGTTGGTTTTCGCTGTATATTTCCCCTGCCACAAAAACCAAGTGGCCAAGAACACCACTGGAAATTCTGAAACACAGTATAACTTTTCTGGTTGAATAGATTAGAGACAATAGGTTTATGTAACTAACCCTATCCAACACTATACATTGTAATTTAATTTCCCAAAATGTCACTAGCCTTGTCCCTGTGTGTTTGACCCTTTTGCTCACCAGTCTGTCTGTATCCTCAGACGATCTCTGGTAATGTCCCGCGAGTGCTTTGAGGTTAGAGCAGTGTTGGTTACACTCCGTACAGCTCAGGCGTTGGGGGGTGATGTGCTCCTGATAAAGAGGCATGACAGGTGCGTTCTTCTGTGAGGAGGACTTAAAGAAACCGGACTGCATTGAAGGACATTCAGCTCCGAGGGGAACAAACATCTGCTCTTCTGCAATCGGCTTCATAAAGAGCTGTGTGCACTGCATCACTGTGCCATTGACCTTGTGTTCCCGTGCATGTGCCAATAATGCACACCTGTTGAAGAACAGCAGAGTCTTCCTACAGTGAGTGCAGGTCACCTCAATGTGAACACTTCTTCTGTTGTAGTGGTACTTCAGACTCCTCTCTACACCAAAAGAGTCGCCACACTCCAGGCAGCGGTAACCACGAGGAGGGAGGCTGATGTTGCTCTCTGGAGGCGGGTTCAAATCAGGCACGTATGTGGGCACAGGGTTAGCGTGGTGCAACAGTCTGTTTAAGGTTCCCACAGCTTTGTTGTGAGGCGAGGGAAAGGTTGTGTTGAGCTGGTGCACTAAAGGCACACTGCTAGAGACTTTGGAGGACACACCCTGCACACTGGACTGGTTACACGAGCGAGCAGCTACAGATGCAGCGACACTGTGAGGAACAAGGTTCAAACTGGCCAAGTGCATTGCCTTAGGGAGGTTTGTGTTTGCAGAGCTTCGTGCTTCAAATGATTTCTTTGGTTTTTGCTCCTTATACACAGTGGAACGTTTTCTGTTGGCCAAACCTACTGAGGACTGTAACCGTCTGATTGCAGTTTCTGTTTTATTAAGAACAATTTTTGGAGAATATGTTCCATTTTGAGAAGGAGACATGTTGTAAGAATCTTCACTGATCATGCTCTGACAGGGAGAGGACTCATAAGCAGAATGAACCTCCTCTGTCTCTGAATCTGGGAGCACACTGGCAATGGTGCGTCTGATGTGTCCAGAGGAGGTCTTTATGGTCTTTATCCTAACACGGGGAATGGCTGGAGGTGAAGCCACTGCTGAGGAGACCACTTCACTGCTTTCACTACATACACTTGCCGGGCTGTCCGAGGGCTTCATCAGCCTCTTAACAGTGTCCAAGGGGCTTCGCGGACTTCTTGGGGAAAAGGCTGCTGTAGGGCTGGCCTTTGTACACTCAACCGCTGCCAAATCACTGGGATCTTTTAGAGCATTCAAGGCAGCAAGAGCCTCCAAACAGGAGGAGAGCTTAGATTGAGATTTAGAGTCTACAGTTGAAATATTAGCGGATTTACAAGACGCAAAACTAGTCACCTCCTTATTGCAGTCATTATGGGAATTCTGGGTCTTATCTGCTGCATTGTCAAAAGACGTTTTGTAGACATTTTCTTCAACACATTTGAATTTCATCTTAGGTTTGTCTATTTCCAACTTTTCATAAACATCTTCTGTAGAAGTGACTAAATTCATACTTTCCATCAAACCATTGGTGAAAAACTCTTTTTGTTTATTAGGATGTGTTTCATTCTCATTACTATTTGCAGTCTCAGACCCAGTGCAGGAACTCAAGTCTGACAGGGGCTGCGAAAGTGTAGCATGAGGCTTCTGGCAAAGTGGTGCATTGGCCAGTTCACAAAGTTCTCTAGGAGTGTCTCCATTCAACAAAGAATCAAAAGCTTTAGAAAAGCCACTTGTGTTGGTTTTAGCCAAATCTGACAATGTTTCTGGTTCTCTGGATTCCTGTTCAATAGTTGAAAAGAGAGACCTTTGAACAGCACTGTCCAGAGACTCATGTCGACCTGACTTTTTCACAATCACACTCACAGCTGGAACATCTGTAGGAATGGTGAGTGGGAAGCCTTCCTCTAAACAGGCCCCTATGGGTCTCTGTTGGCTGTCCAACTCCCCTTTGGATTCTTGAACTGCCTCTTTAGCGCCCAAACCGGTGGCGTCCGGGATGTCAAAGGCTGCCAGGAGGTCGTCAAAGTCTGGGGTCTTCACGTCACCCATGGCTGCAGACTTCTATAGACCTGTCACAACAAATGCACGTTTGTTCACTTGTTATTAATTGGAGGTACATACATGCACATGCACTTGTTTACATTAGCTCACGGTTAACAGAGAGCTTCAGTATGGACAGTATCATGGGAACCTTATTATTACAAGGTTTATTTACGCTGCTTACACTTGCAAATGTACAGTCGGTAATATACGACTACGTAATAACCATGGCATAAAATGGCCATTGACATCAAGCATAGATATGGATCCCAAGTCTGCGTTAGCTTACAAAGTTGCAAAAGGAAGCGTCGCTAAAGCAGTCACATTTCTAATATTTTTATTGCAACCCACCAATAAACTTACCATCTGAAAATACTGTGCTTATTAACTATAAGCGAAATTGTGAATACAATGCCATAGATGCCATAAATGTGTCTGTCGCTGTGATTCTTGTCATGCTAGTGCAGTAGCATTGACTTGTTGTTTTCCTTTTCCTGAACTGTGGACTGCGGAGCCCGCGTTTTTCCCTCGGTGTTGTCTGACAGGCTCAGGCTGAGCCACACAGCTACAGCTCTGCTCAAGTAAGTGCTCCATTTATGAATTATCTGCATGGTATAAATCATTTTTACTGTACATAACGTCATTTATTGTTATTATACTGCTATTTATTTATTATTATTATTATTTTATTTTGCTCTACAGTGTTTTGTTGGTGATGGAAATTCAGCTTAGTGTTTTGTATGGAAAATACATTTGTGGAATCTGAATGTTCAATCAGGGTTAGACCCTGGCATAAAGAGGCAGACGTAGATAACCCTTTTTCACCCAGAGCCACTTATTTAACCATATTTAATGCAGGGGGGCACAGACAGGTGATTCTTCAGTGTGGATTTTCACATTTCTTTGACAAAGCCACTGTACCTAGGTGAACTATGTATGTTTTCCAGTTGAGGGTCTGTTACCTGATTTTCTCATAAAATTGTTTTTGCTTTGCCTGGAAGTTCCACTGTGTAAAACCTCATCTATCTTTCATGTATCCAGTTAAAGGAGTTTGTATTGCCCAAAAAGTACTTTGTTTGCTGCTTGTCTCGATGGATATTGGAATGCTTGGTTTACATTTCCAGGAGAATAAATTGTTTCATACCCTCCACCAGTAAACTATTGCCCCTTAATGCTTGGAACATTTGTTGTAGGTCTGTATCACAATACAATGTGCAAAAGGCCAAGGGTATGTGCACTTGAGTAATTAAATTTATTTAAGACTGATTGTTTTATGATGCTGTGACTGACAGGCCCCTGATTTCGTGTCACTCATGTCTTTTGTTAGTGTCGTATTTTGTGTTCAATGGTGACGCTGATTGGATTTCTTCCATTGTGGGTGATGTTTTGTGTCTTTGTGCTGAAGCATGTGGCATGTGGCCCCCTGTCCCAGGATAAATTTCTTCCATGGGAGACAATAAAGGATTATCTTATTTTATGTGATGTTTTTGAGGTTAAAAAGTAATACTTATAATACTTATTTATTTATTTATTGAAAATTCAGCAGGAGGCATGTGGGCCAATCAAAACCAACCATACTTTGGACTCCCCTGTCCCAGCCTGCTTATCTCAGTTCTCATGTTCTCACAGGTTGACTGCGCACAGTGTTCATCTCCTCAGAGTAGCCTCCTGGTGCCAGTGAGCATGAACATGATGGACATTTGTACATTTAGTTCAGCGCAGCATGCTCTGATTTTACTAAATAAGTTTTTAATACAAATATAGCAATTTTTGCACTCAGCAGTCCAGACCTGCTCATAATTGTGGATAAGTGCAGATTTTTGAAGAGTGGATGCAGGCCAGGGGGGATGTTTACTTTTATGGGTTACTATAAAGGTTGCTATACTCTATCTTACTCCGTACCATGCACTGCTCTAAGTAGAAAAATACAATAGGGAAAAATATATTTCAATAATTTTAGCTGTCCTGTTTTGCCAGGCTGCAAATCCTGTGCAATTGAAGTAAATATCATTTACCATGAAATACAACTTAACGCAGTGTGTTGTTAACTACTCTATCATGTCCTTCATGATATATCCATAGATGAAACCATTTCCTCTGCCAGGCCGTAGCCAATGGAGGGATAACTTGATGACTGGCACTTATGAGCTGTGAAACTTTTATGGGGAGCAAAAAGATGTGATGAGCCTCAAGTGGAAAATAATACTCATTAAAACCAATCAGCATGACGCCAGTGGTCAGCACTGCAGAGCCCTTGAACCAAGCTCGCACAAGTAGAGCTGCTGTTTATGAAGCATGTTTTCATCATTTTCAGATTATAATTCAACCTCTTATGTGTCATCGTCAAAATATGAATGTCCTCCACTTCTGGTCTTCTTGGCATTACCACTCATTGACCTGAACAATTCCTCACATTTAGTAGTTAAATAGCTTCTCAAGTAAACATTACAGACACTTAATGGTGTTATGACGCCTGAAGAATTTTAACTAACAGCTTTATTTGGCATGTTGGTTGATTGACAATTTAAGACAAAATAATATATATTTTGGGACAAAGGTCCTCAAAATGTTTTATGAAACAGGACGCTGAAACCCATGGATAGGGCTGGACATCATGGTGATCAAAACTGAATCATGATCCCTCATCCCTGTGATGATCTGCTTTTTGTGATTCATCATTTCAACAAAGCAGTTCTCTGATCAAATAGACACTTTTTTCCTCCCACTTCTCTAATTTGTTAGCTGTAAATGAGTGACAGCTGGATTTAACCAATCACAGTGAAGTGTGTCAGAAGAAGCAGATGATTCTATTTACATCTTAAAAGCAATATAAAGATACACAATCTACATGAACAAATATCCCCATATTTTTTGGGTGACAATATTCACACAATTTCATGGCAGTCTGTTCAATTCTAAAAACGTGCCTGAGAAATGTCATGGTTGAGGTTCAAGTGTTGCACAACATGTGAATGCACTGAAAAATTGAAAGTGCTATAATATCACTTTAAACTTGTTTGAAAAATTACAGTTCCAGTGTAGTTTATTTTACTCTGACATTTTGAAGACTACTGAAGAAGACAACTGTATATTCTATTTTTTTTCCTCCAACAATTGTGATATTATTTTGTTTTGTTTATGTGTTTGTTAATATCCCTGAGGTGACTGTTTCAATTATTGGTTTCCCTGAATCATTATTTCACCGTGTCTCAACAAATTACATCTTATCACATTTTTACAACTTTTTCAGATTGTCACCATATTGATTACTTCTTATATGCCTGGGTGTGACAGCGTCGATAAAGTTCTTTATGACTGTTGTGGATCTAGATTCCAGTAGCACAGTTCAGTTCCTATCTGGCATTAACCTTATCACTGCTCTGAGGTCTCGTGTGGATACATTTTTGATACATGCTTGCACGAACGTAAGGGGTGTCTAAGGCGGGACGTCCTGTCTCTGTTAATTAATGATCAAATGGAAGTGAGTGAGTGTTTTGGCCTCAGAGGAGCTTAGTGTTTCCCAGCTGCTCGGTGCAAGAGGACACACAATGAGTAAGCCTTTAGCTATTAATCCTTTTCTGTCACTATTTATTTGTGTAGATTTTTCTGGGCACATGGTAATCCACAAAATCCTTTGGACCTAAGCGTCTTTGATATTTATTTTGCAAATGGATACTTGGTTGACGAGGTAAACATTGACATTTGTTGTTGTTCCAGCAAAAGCCAACAGTTATCAGCTTAGAAGTCCAACTTATGCCAATGGTGTTGAAAACCGCGCTTTTGAAGATGAGGTAAGCTTCATGTTGAACTGAACTGAAAGTACATGTTATGCGGAGTGCTCCTCTAAACATGACTTTGTGTTTCAGGAGGTCTATGAAACTTTCCCCAGTGCAGAGGAAGAGCAGGCTAAGAAAACAGAGAAAAGCTTTAAGTCCTACCTGAGGTGAGTCAGAAACCATATTGTTATGTGTCATTACTTTTTTGTTACGCATTGCATTTAGTACAGTCTAAATTTATATGTTAGACCTCAGTCGGTGTTTTATGAGGTTGTTCTACATTATGTCTGTTTTTATATTGTTTCCGAATGTTAATAACAATAAATTATTTGGTCGTGATTTCCTAATAATGGGTTAGATCTCAAACATTACTTGAAGGTTGATTATAAGTTTGGTGCATATCTTGATTTGAAAATACATTCTTGTTCCTGCAATTAAGTGGTAATATAGGACATATTACCATTTCATAACAAGAAGAAGATATTTTCATGTTCATATTTTTAAAGAAACGATAAAAAGTGGCTGACTCATGCATACATACCAGACATGCTCATAAAAATGTGCTGAATGGGAACTTATTTCTTTCATCTGCAGCAAAATTTCCAAGCCTCTTAATGCTACAGAGGATTATGTCAAGGCTCACTCGCAAATCTTCAAATACATAATTCTTGGCATACTTGGGGCAGGTAATCATGTGCAATAATCTACATATCTGTAGATAATCTAGTATTTATGTGCTGTTTGAGTGTGATATTTTCTTGCAGGTTACGTGGCGTACTTCATAGCCGCGTGTGTACTGGATCTGCAGAGGGCCACAGCTCTGGTGGTGCTCACATGTTTGGCTGTGGTCACCAAGTCCTTGGGCCTTCTGCATGAGTACAAGGGAGAAAGCATCAGCCGCTGTTTCGACCCTGTGCTGACGTGCTTCCGGTCAAACTTCAAATGGATTAAATGGTAAAAAGGCCATAGGTAAACATGGAAATGGATTCGAAGAACATATGGAGACTGTTACATTATCTACACATAATGGATACGTCTTTGGAGATTGTGCTGAAGGGGTCATTCCAGTGTGTGTTTTACGTATTATGTTGTTTTGCAGGGTTTTCATCTTGGTTGTGTTGGTGCTTTTGGTGGTGTGGTTGGTCTTAGACACCAGTAATCGTCCAGAGCAGCTCATCTCTTTTGGTGGCGTGTGCATGTTCATCATCCTCATATTCTTGTGCTCAGCACACAGGACTGCGGTGAGTGGAATATTAAACTGAGTGACAGCAGAAAGCACAGTTACATATGTTTCTTATCACTTCTTATCAGCGTGAGCACTGCTGAGTGAGGCCATATCACTCGGCCTTGGGCATGTGTCATCATAAGGGTTACCTGAAGTGCTTCCTTATAACAACAGTAACCCTTCCGGTTATCCACACATATATGATCACATTGCAGTTATTGGCTATTATTATTGAGGTGTAAATTATATTAGATCAACAACATGGTGTAAAGTTAAGATATGAGTTAATTATTGAGATTTAGACTATGCTTTAGGTATGACCATCGTAGATGTAGGTATGACCGTTATTAATTATGTTTAAGGTTAGAGTCAGTGTCCAAGAAATGAATGTCAATCACTGAAACAATGTTGATAGAATGAATATGCTTGTTGCAGGTGAGGTGGCGACCAGTGTTCTGGGGTCTGGGGATGCAGTTCTGTATTGGGCTGTTTGTCATAAGAACACAGCCAGGACTTATAGCCTTCGAATGGCTTGGAGAACAAGTGAAGGTAAAGAGCATATTTTAACCTGTATTTGAAAAGACACCAAGCACAATTCTTGTGCTAGTGTTGAGTAAAATGTATATTGTGTTATTTATGATATGTCCAAGGAATGTGTACAGTAGCATGATATGTTACATGATTATTGTAGCAGGTTTAGCTTGCTTGTTTCTGTTGATATGCACACTGGAATACAACACCAAAAGAAAAGCCAGAAAGCAGTGGCTGCAGATGAAATCCACTGCTTCCTCAGCCTCACAGCAGTAGTTGTAGTATTAGCTGCAGCACCAGTGACTATTATTATTATTACACTTAATATCTGATAAAGGACAGCACCCAGAATGTCTCGGTTGTGAATATTAAACAAAATATATTTTTGGAGCTAACAAGTTACATTGTATTTTTGATCCTGCATGCTTATTTTGGGACAAATGCGTGTGTCTCTTTCCTCTTTAAAAGACACCAAATGCACATAAAAGCTCCATTCATATTATTCAGAAACTATGTTTTCCAAGCTGCTTTTGCTATTTATTGCTCAATAACTTGTATAATCAGAGAATTGTCCTCTTGACACTTGAAAAATATATTTTATTATAAATTGCAGATATTCCTGGACTATACCAAAGCGGGATCTAAGTTTGTTTTTGGAGATCTGATTTCAGATATTTTTGCCTTTCAAGTGAGTAGTCTAAAGGATGTTGATGTCTGTAAATCAAATTAACCGTAAATCAGATGCAGTGCCAGTACAGTTTAATGAATAACAATGTTCTGTTTGCCTAGGCTTTACCCATCATTGTGTTCTTCAGCAGTGTCATGTCCATCCTGTACTTTCTAGGGATCATGCAGTGGCTGATTCTCAAGGTGAGCGCTCACATATCTTTATCTTTCTACATAAATCTACAGATTGACCACAAGATTACAGATAATCTTGTGGTCATTGTGTGCTGCTCAGTGTCTGCTGTGAAGTGATCACCATACACCCTCTGTAATATTGGTACATCTCACAAAGTATGCCGGATAACTTCATGTTGTGTGTAGTTTTGAAGATTTAATTTAGTCATTTATTTCAAGTATTTATTTTAAAACACCATGAACAACTTAACAACTTTCAAGATCGACCTATCTTTTCTTTTTCTCTCCATATTTGTCAAGGATACAAAGTGATGGCCCTTGCTATGGTCACTTATGCTGCTTTTGTTCTGGTAGATTGCATGGGTGATGCAGATAACTATGGGAACTTCTCCCACAGAGACCCTGAGTGTAGCCGGAAACATATTTGTTGGGCAGGTATGATTTCACTTGGAGTTTTCTTCAGCCTTGAGTGCACTTTGTCCCATATTTTTACGATGATCTCCAGCAGGACACTTGGGTCCTTATGGATGAACTTGCGTTTTTCAGACCGAGGCTCCACTGCTGATCCGGCCGTATTTAAAAGACATGACCAAATCTGAGATCCATGCTGTGATGACCGGGGGGTTTGCCACCATCGCAGGAAGTGTTATGGGGGCATTTATTTCATTTGGGGTAAGAAATGGTATTGTGAAGTTTTTATAGAACTACTATTTGTTTCATTAAAATACATTACCTACATACATTATTCAGCTGGTGTGGAAACGTGACTTTGACGTGACAGTGACTTTTGCCTGAACTATCAATCTGAACCAAGACGTCATGCAGTCTTAAAGTTTATTGCCATATTTAAAAAATAGTTTTGAGTGATGATATTTCCTTCACTACATTGTATCTCCTACTGATATATTGCAGTTCTGCATTTCCAATTTCAGTGTGTTTTAGTCATTTTCTACAGACAGTAAACAGGGTAGATTTACTTAAATTTCCCCTTATATATTAAATTCATTAAATAAGTTTTATTCCCAGATTTCATTGCTGTTATTGGTGCCAAATAAGACTCTTATTTCTACTATCCACTCAACTCCAGATTGATGCCTCTTCCCTGATTTCGGCCTCTGTGATGGCTGCCCCCTGTGCGTTGGCCATCTCTAAACTGTCGTTTCCAGAAACAGAAGAGAGTGTTTTTAAATCTGACAAGAACATTAAAGTGGATTGTGGGTATGTACACTTTAACATGAGATTCATGAAAATTACAGGAAAATGTCTTTCTTTCTGTTCTCACAGTAATGAGCAGAATATTTTGGAAGCTGCCAGCAGTGGAGCGTCCGCCTCCATAGGTCTTTGTGCTAACATTGCAGCCAATTTGATCGCCTTTTTGGCTATTCTAGACTTCATAAACAAAGCGCTTCAGTGGCTCGGAGGGATGGTTGGATATCCCACTCTCACATTTGAGGTTTGTTTTTTACATGTTATTGTTACTCACATTCAATTTTTCATTCCTTCTATGGTATACAGCTTGTTTATAAACTTTACACAACATAAACCGAGCAAAAGTCACACAGTTGGAGCAATTTTAAACACATAATGCAAAAGAATAAAGAAAAAATATGTCATAACCAAATTTACTTATAAGTCCCATTTAGTCCAAAGACTGTTTCCTTTTCAAATGACGTCCATTTTTTCAAGCTATTCTCACAACTGCCAGTTTTGTTTCAGCAAATATTGAAAATGTGCACTGTGTAACTTTTCAGGTGTGGGATTTTTGCTATGCCTGAAATGTTCCACTGTATGGCATTCAGTTTATTCATCTTGTATTCATTAATTACAGGTGATAATGTTTTGTTTTGTTGTTTAACCATGATTCAGGTTTTCGATCTACAGATCTCACTTGTAACTTGGCCTGGTGACATAGCCCGCTTATCCCCATTGACATGTACTGTATACATTTAATGCCATGCTCTGGAATATTCCTGGCAAAGCAATGGAGAGAAGCAGGTGGTGGACCCCACAAGTTACAGATGATAAAGATTAGGCAACATTCGGCCTGATCACATTTCTGCCTCGCAACGTTTATTGAGATCGGAGGAGACAAACTGCCCGCATCACTTTTGTGTATTGTGTGTGCCGCAGCTCATTTGCTCGTATGTCTTCATGCCTGTCGCCTTCATGATGGGGATTCCATACAGAGAAAGCTTCGTAGTCGCACAAATGCTGGGCACAAAGCTCTTTCTCAATGAGTTTGTGGCTTATGAGAAATTGTCTGCACTAAAGACTAACCGGCAGAACGGACTCGATTATGATGTTGACGGAGAGCTACAATGGATTTCGGTAAATATATGTCCTTTCCTTTTCATGCACCTTGGCCATCATTTTTATTGATTATTTCCTAGCCTCGATCAGAAACAATTACCACCTATGCGCTTTGTGGATTTGCAAACTTCAGTTCTTTGGGTATCGTCATTGGAGGCCTGTGTATGTAGATTTTCTCTGGTATATAATGATTGTTTATAATATAATTTAAGATTTCTGACATTTTTTTACATTTTTTGTTAAAGCCTCCATCTGCCCAACCAGAAGGGGGGACATCTCCTCCATAGTTTTGAGAGCTATGTTAACGGGAACGTGTGTGTCTCTGGTCAACGCGTGCGTAGCAGGTAGTAAAGATCAGTGACCTACTGGACTGCACAATTTGGAATACAAACAAACTACAATTTGTCTTATTTGCGATTTATGCTTTCAAATCAGATTCAGTTTATGGAGCTCACTGACAACACACCTTTATCATATAAAGAAATAATAAGAATCTCATACATTTCAGAATACGTTTGTAGAGATCCAAACATCAAACACATTTTCCCCGTATGAAAAGAGAGATGAAGTTGTTTGTAGAGGACATTGTATTAACTAAATAGTTGCAGTTTATCATATAATTGTGTGCATTTACATTTCAATATGAGTTTGAATAATTGTGTTACCCTATTTAAACCTAACTCCAAAAATGTGGACAACACTGAAAGTATGTTTTTTTGTCCAACAGGAGTCCTGTTTTTGCCTCCTTTAGATTGTGTCAATGTTTTTCAAAATAACCACTTCAACGTGAGCAATAGTGACGTCAACAGCTGCTGTAAAGACCTCTTGGGAAAGTAAGAGTTGGAGCTGGAGAATGGCTTTAAAAGAGACATATTCTGCTAAATCCATTTAGCATTCAAGCATGTTACAATGGTGTTTCCTTATCAATAGTTGCATTTCGTTTGCAATTATTTGTAAAATTACGACTCAGAATCACACATGTAAGGTTAAAAAATGCCACTTAGCTAATTTTCAACAATACAAACAAGTAAAATAAAAATGTAAATTTAAAAAGTTAAAATTCACTCTTTAATATGGTGAAATGTTTCTATAAAAAGGCAGCGCTTATCAGTTCTGTAGTTTTTAACAGGGGTCAATGAACCCACTTTCAATCAATATTGTGGTTTAATGAACTAACTCTAAAATAATGATCTACTTATATCATAGTTCACTACTAAATGCCTAAAGATTGCATAATGTATTCTTTAAGAGTGTTATTGATTTGATCTTCTTCTCTTTCACAGGACCATTAACAACGGCACCCTCATTTTCAGCGGCATCTGGAACAATGTCCAAAATGCCACACTCTATTTCTCAGAATGTTGTCAGTGTTGTAGTGTTTCATTTGAAGCTCTTTGTAAGTAGAACACACAGTACATTTATGATACCGGCTAATGTTATGTACATTTTATTACTATCTATCTGCATTATTATATGTGTTTCTATGTTTTATTTTTATTTTGTTGATTACACAATGTACAGAAATAATATTTTGTAATGAATTAACACTTCTGCTTTAAAGAAATGTCACTTTTATTACAAAAACATGTACTTGTCACTCATTCACACATTCATGTACAATATGGGTGCGCTTGTACACACACAACAGAAAAAAATAAACTGAGACAAAACCTGGGACTAGATTAGGACTAACCTTGGACTAGAAGAGGCCCAAACTCTGTTTAGATTTTGATTAAACAAAGACTAGAAGAGACCCAAACTATGTCTAGATTTGAACTAATCTGGGCTCAAACCAGGAAAAGTGTAAATGCACGCAAGTTTCCAGCACATCTTCTCTTCCTTGGTTACACATTACACAATACTGGCATCATCAGCTCCTAACATCAAATCCATTTATGTTCAGACAAGTCTAAAAATGCATGCAAAATGAACTGTGAGATACAAGCAAGCTGCATTTAAAAGAATTTCGGTTCGATATAGTTTACATATTAGCTTTGTCATTTACCCAGTATTCGACTGGTGGACTTTCCTTTGGAGCCTCTGATTCCAGTCACTGTTTTAGCACTCCTCCTTAAATAAATAAATCGACAGCTCGAGTTTAACTGCCACAGCCCAAGGACCCACACCTGAGGTCATCAGTTCCATATTGTGGTTGCTCCACACAGCTCTGAGACACTCTGGTTTGCAGCAATTACACATAAGAGACTTTTTTGTTTTCTCGTACCATATGAGATAATACTGTGAGGCTTTTCACAGAAAAAACGTGCTACAGTCTGGCATCAGTCTAAGACAACAGCCTACTTCTGCCAAAATGCATAAGACAAATCTTACGTTCACAGTATGTTTTTTTAACAAAAGGGTTCAGTGTCTTCTCATCCTTGTGCTCAACATGATCATAATTGTGTCTTCTCATCCTTGTGCTGAACATGATCATAATATTGTCTTCTCATCCTTGTGCTCAACATGATCATATTTGTGTCTTCTTATCTTTATGCTCAACATGATCATAATTGCTATATCTAAAAAATAAATTATTTGAATCTAAAAATGCGCCAGTTGCAACCTGGCTTCTACCTGCTGTCTACAGCCCTGTCTTTACCGGTGGAATTACTGTCCTCTACCTCCTGATTTTTTCTGACCATTTTTGGGCTCGTTCCAGCTTTTCTCTGTGAATGTGGGCTGAGTGAAGCTTTCTTTGGCATATGTGGACTTCCGGGTCCTCCACTCATTTTGCGGTTAAGCAGCGGACTTCTGGATCCCTTTATCTTATTGGGCGGCTGCAGACTGTCCATCGATTTGAGGGGCCGCAGACCCAACAGTCCACAGTAGTAGTTACACTGATGGTGAGTGAGGAACTGGTCGAACACTTCTGGAGAGCCCCGCTCGGAGAGTCCCTGGTATCTGAAAGGCACAAGTCAAAGGATTATAATCATGACAGCAGAATGGTATGTGTTCTTTGGAAGTAAATACTAACCCTTTGGACTTGGTCGCAACTCTGACATTGGTAAGTTTAAAATCAACACCTGCCAAGAGAATACAGAGATGGTAACTATACATTCACAGCACATAAGAATACAGGATGGCCAGTTTTGTTTATAAGAAGAAATCAATGAGGGATGTTTTTTTGTAGAAGGCATGGGATTTTGCATATGTATTAAAAAGGTCAGGACTTTTCAAAGTGTTAACCTCACAGATTCAAATGTGAAAACTATTGCCAGCAGAAGCAAGAGACCTATTCCACACATCTGTGCAATGTGAAAAAACAGTGTTTTGATACATGTTCATAACCAGGGTGAGTGTGGTGCCATACCTTCTAGTCGAGTGGGCAGGAGGTTGCTGTGAGTCCACTCATAGAGCCAGTGTTGGAAAGTGCAGCACTTTTGTTCTACTTCAGAAACACCCTTTGAGTTAAGCTTGCCCCCAGCATCCACCCAACAGTAGCTCTGGAAGGGCCCCTGCAGCTCCGGCTCCACTGTGGCGTATGGCACAGAGTTTGCAGGCCGGTACATGAGATACTGAGAAACCACTCTGTGAAAGTCACACAGAACATGACATGACATAATGGCATTTCTTCAACTAACATCAATATCCAGGCTTGTTCATGCTTCTTACTCTGGTGCAAATCCAAAGTTATCATTGACACGGGCCTCTGCTGTGAAGATTTTGCAGTATTCCCGAATCATGTTCTGAACTTTACACTCCTGTGGACATGAAGAAAGGACGGAGTTATTATTGCACAACTCATCAGACACTGGAGAAATGACTTCAGGTTGTTTGCCTTGTCATTTTATGATATGTGTTTGTGAAATCTATTTTTCTTCCCTGTTGGAAAACTTTCTCGTATTTGATCCATCATTTAATTAGACTCTGCAATAATAGTGCAGCACTGGAGACCGATTTCCAGTTTACTAGCTAGGATCTTTGTGAAATGTGCCTAGCTGGAAGATTATCCTACTTCACATGTATTTCTTAATGTATTCCCTCTTACTTGTTTGGTGATTTCCTGGTTTCTCTCAGCTAAGTTGCTCTCCAGTTTGGTCCCATATGGAATGGGGTTTTGGATCTTCATAATACAGGAGGTCCCAGACTCAAAGATGGGCTCTAGGCCGTAGATGACCTTCACTCTGCTGGTTTTGTGTGTCCAGCCCTCTCCTAGGTGCACCGTCTCCGTCATGATACGACCAAAGAACTTTCCACCCCAGCTGCCTGAGTCTGCCAAGCCTCTGCTGAACAGCAGCGGGGTCATCTCTATCTCCTCTCCCACTAAAGAGCACAAATTGACTTTAATATGATAAAAGTACTGCTGTAGTTCAGATGACATATCAAGTTTATAAACTCCAGTTTGAAGTGTATTCCATCCAAAAATGCAGGTACAATTTATATTCGATGAATGCATTTTTCAACATTAATTTTGAAAAGAATGGTGTTGACACATATTTATATTTAGAACATAATAACTACTGTGTGAATATGGAGAGCTTTGTGTTGTTCATGGCCCATGGGTACAATACAGTTGCTTAGTCGCAATAAAGGAATTAACTATTCTTGTGTAATTGTCAATCAGGAATAAAAATGAATCATATAAATCACTATATAAATGTCAAATTTAGATATTTAGCTAGAGCAAAATGTTCAGCAAAATGTTAATCATTAAGATACATGTCCTCCTTCTCTTTCATGGAACCAAGCTAATCAATGCGTGGATAGAAGTAAATAAATACTTCCCAACCTACCTTCCAAGTCGTCTTTGAGCAAAATCTCTGCCATAACTGAGAAAAGAGACAACATATTAAGTCACCATTTGAACCACAAATGTGTTTTGGTAAAGGCTTATTTCTCATGCACAATTACCATCTTCACTAAGCAGGAAGTCAGTGGTGTCACTCCCATATTCATTCTTTATGGTGCAGCCGTATACTCCACAGTCCAGGCTGGAGGCCAGAACAATGGCCAGTGCCACTTGAGTCTCATCTCCTCCGCTGCACAGAAGAACAGGACACCACAGGTTTCAGCCACAAGATGTCACTGTCACACATGCCAAGCTATTTCTAGCTTCAAAGTGAAAGTGTGTCATAACTGACTGTAATAATATTCCTGGGCATAATACCACATACCAAAAGTCTCTAATGACTTGTAGCGATTAATAGAGATTAGAGTCCAAATTACTTGCTATAACTTGTAAATCCATTAATGTAATGGACATTGTCACTTTAATAAATAAGAACAATATTACATATAACTCAGTACAGCTAATTTGGTTAAAAAAGAAAACGTCCTGTTTTGTGTCTTGCTCAAGTAGTTTCTGTTCCCAGACAATATTTCTGGACAGCAGTGCACACTAATATAATAAAATAAATAATGAATAAATATGAAACTGAATATAGATTAATAAATAAAAGTAATAATATTTTGTATCAGCTTGATATGTGTCAGATCAAGGGTACTAGACATTGGTGAGTGTTATTTCACCATTTAATGTGCATCATAAGGTAAAGACTGGACATACCTTTTCTGCACTTCCAGGATCTCTTGCTCCTCCTTGTACCACTTGATGGTGGAGTCGCTCAGAACATTGAAGAACTGGCACCAGAGCTTGAGATGTCCGGAGGCGTCAGGGAAGGGCTCGCCCCGGATCTTACGGATCACCTGAGGAGCTACACACATGGTTTTTTTCAGTTCATTCTCATTGTTGGCACAGGAGCAAAACAATGTGACACTTCGACAATATGTGACACATTACTGTTTTAACTGTTAAATGAACTGTTTTATTTATATTCACAAACACATTTTACCTTTCAGTGGATCTGGCTTCTTGTCTCCAGATTTATCGTCTCGTTTGGTGCTGGTTTCTTCAGGTACAGGTATTTCTTCTACCACTTTAGGCACTTCCAGAGTGGCCTTCCTGCGATTGAGCAGCGGTGAGCGCCTCTCTACTGGGGGTGTGTTCTGCCCACTGGGCGGCTGCAGAAAGGCTGCACGTCGGGCTTGTCCAGGGGACATGTAGGGACTGTCCTTCTTATTACTACTATCTTCACTGTCTTCTTTGGTTTTGGGGATGAAGATCTTGCGCCTGGCCCCTGAGGCCAGCTCCTCAGGGGTGGCTGAGCGGATGAGCGAGAGGCTGTCACGGCGTTTGAGGCGGGGGCTGCTCTCACAGGACAGAGAGGAGGTGGGAGTGGAGCCTCCACTCAAAGAGTCCTCAGCTTTGTCACTCTGCCGGTCTGCTGCAGCGTCAGCTTCACCGGAGGCTTTGGACATGAACTTTCGCAGACTGGCTGGACTTAGAGATGGGTAGAGCGGGGGCTTAAAGCTCAGCCTCTCTACAGACATAAAGCTCTCTATTCGAGCCTCTTTCAGAGACTGAGTGATTTCACTCTCTATGCTGGCTTCCACTGTTTTACTTAGAGCCAGGACATTCACATCAGTTTTTGGTGTTTCAGGCGCCACAGTCAGCTTGTTGTCTACCATATTCTGTTCTGCCGGCTCACCTTGAGTCTGTTTATCACTGTTTTGTTTTGTTTCCTCCAGTGAGGATGCTTCAGGTTCTCTGTCCTCAGTCACAGGCGTAACTTTTAGCTCTGTCATTTCTTGTGGTCCAGGTGTTTCACCATTCTTAAATGTTTCTGTGTGCTTTGGTGGTTCTCTAAACTCAACCATTTCAGCCATTTGTGCAGTCACAAGCATTTGTCCTTGTTCAGTTGTTTCTATGTGCGCCAGTGTGTCTCTGTGCTCAGTCACAGTCGTCTCTCTGAGTTCAGTTGTCTCTCTGAGTTCAGTCATTTCTTTTTGTCCAGTCATTTCTCTGACTTCAGTTGTTTCTCTTGGTTCAGTTTTCTCTTTCTGCTCAGTCAATTCTTTCTGCTCAGTTGTGTCTCTGAGCTCGGCTGTTTCTGTGACAGACGAGGTTACAAACACTGGCAGAGCTGCAGTATCAGGAGATGGGCTCATATCAGAGGCCATTTCAATCGCCTCCTCTGTACATGACACATTTATGATAGGAATTGGATAATGGACCTGCGGAAGCTCATCTGCTTGAGACACAACCCCTGGTGTCTCCAAATCATTCTTCGTGCAAAAATCTGATACATGATCATTTTGGATGATAATATTTGGCCAATTGTTAAACTCATTCTCTTGAGGCGAAAGAGGACTTGGTGTAGGACCCTCTTTGACATCTGGTTGTGATACTTTTATTGTTGGAGTGAGAATCTCGTCTTCTATACATATGACTGGAACAACTGCCTGGATTTCTGGAATATCCTTTGTAGAACTAATTTGAAACTCAAGTGTTTTCATTTCATGTTCAATCCCTGTCATGAAGGGTTTTGTTGCTGGTAAAGATCCATTATTGTCTTCAATTTTCTCAGCAAATGCAACATCTATTTGTGGGAAAGATCCATTATTGTCTTCAATTTTCTCAGGAAATGCAACATCTATCTGTGGGAAAGCCTCATTGTTCGGTGTGTCATCTATGCTAGATATTTGGATTAGAGGAATATTTTCGATGGGATTTTGATTGTCTCTTGTCTCATCATGTTTCTTGATTGTTTGCGTTTCGTCAACTTTACTAGGACTTTCTGTTACGTTCCACTTATTGGATTCTTGGCTGATTACTGGCAGACATTGTGTGTTTAGATTGCTGTCATTGCCAACTGTGGAAATTTCTACATTCATTTCCTGAACAACAGAGTTATACAACGCCTCTTCTTCTAAACTTTCGCTTTTAACTTGTCTGTCAGGAACCAGAAGACTTGATTGACATTGTACTGTTTTATCCTCCTCTTGTGCCGAGGCTAAATCACTTGTGTGGCTGCGTGTGTCCTTCTGACTTTGTTGTAGTTGACTTTCGAAGGCAGGATTGTGGTCTCTCGTCTCTTCGCGTTGGAGTGAACTGTCAGCGCTGTCTTCACATGTGACTGGAGTGGGATGGCGCTGAAAACTGGGAGGGCAGGCCAGCTCCACACCAGGCTGAGAGTTCACTGTGGGCTGTTCAGGAGGAGCCCGAGAGTCTTTTGGTGAAACATCCGAACTGTCATTTGACTTGATGTCCGAACTGTTAAGTAGCCGGTCGTCTTTACTCACCGTCTAAGAGAGAAAATATAGAGCAGAGATTTTCATAATGAACACGATGAGATATTAGGCTACATAAAAAATGAAAAACACAAACGAACAAAGACAACAGAACAGCATGGATTTAAAAATTGCGTTTCAGCTAAAGGTAATTTGGTGTAGGCTCTACCAATTGTGGCCAGTGTTGTATTTCAATTAAGTTCATATTATTCCTCTCTGTCTTTTTATACAGAAAACCATCCTAGTGTTCACATTTTTAAATATTAAGTAGGATACATTTGTGCTGAATGTCTTCTTATGAGCAGCAGAAGAAAATATTGAAGCAGCAATAGAGATGATTTTTACTGAAGGCAGCTGAAATTATCACAATAAACCCAGAAAATGCATGTGAACTGTAAACAAGAAGTGCTTCCTGGTTTACGAAATCTACATAAAGTGCTGAACCTGAGCATTTTCATCCGGTCACATTATCTTAAAGTTGCAAACAAGTCTGAACGAAACAACAAAACTACTCCAGGTCTGTTTTAAAGTACATGCGACATTAAGAGATGCCAGTGGGACAACAGTAGCTCAAGTTATATTATAATAGTGTTCACTTTAAGCAGTTAGAATCCCACTTCTGCTATTTAATACTGTTGTTGTGTAGTACGACACTACACATATTTGCGTGTTAATGTAGCGTGTGAGACAGTGACTGGGAAGACATTGGGACTTGGGCAATGATGACAACACCATTGAATGTAGAGAGTGAGCTAAGTTCTTTGGGGAACTAGAAAATTTTAGAGATCAAAAAGGCTAACAAAATGAGAGATCTAAAATGATTAAGATTAATACATTTCCAAATAAATATTTACAAATTTGACCCAAGTTTAGCTATTTTTGTAGGTTTTTAATTTTAGGTTGTAAATGATGACATCACACATCAAATTACCAAGAAACCTTTACCACCAAAACTCCTCTAATGTCACAGATTTTATTTATTTATTGGACAGGGGAAAAAACACCTTAATTCCGTTGAATCAATGTTGAAAGGGTAAAAAATTTAGTTCCTTTTGTGTAAATTATGCATAACCTTTGTCAGCCTAGTGTGTTGTCATTAGTTTGTTTACTTCCTGTAATTTTCAACATATTTTTCAACTTTTCTTTCTAAACAGCTACCTGATTGGTGTAAAACTATAATTTATATTGACAAAAGGTATTAATACAGCGTTAAAGTCAAAATTAGAAAATCATAAAAACCTGTCATGCGCTTTAAGGGTTGCACAAATAATATAATGTAATACAGTAAATATGTGTTGGGTCTCAAGTTACTCTGCGCTGAAAAAAGTTGGGCTCCGAGGTCAAAAAGGTTAAGACTCCCTGGAGTGAGTGAAGGGTGCAACGTGTAACTTAACTGAAGTGTAACTAACTGTAAATGTCTGCCACCTACTAATTCCATAGAGAGGTAATTGCTTTGCCTAAAATGTAGGTCGTAGAAGCCATTGCGTTCTAATTTAGGCTAGAGAGAAGGTCACCATGGTAACCTATAGTAACCAATATCCAGTTCCAGCTCCATTTTGTGTTGGAAAATTCTATTAAAGACAAACAAACAAACAAACAACTTATAGGGAGCTGGACTTTTTATACATAATTGTGTAATAAATATTTTGATAATTGGACTTTTTTGTGTTTGTAATTTTTCTAATGCCTATGTTCTATCATTTTTTTATTTTATGTTTTTTTATTTTTTTACATAGAATGGTCGTGAAACTATTATCAATGGTTGTGTCCATATGGTGTATTTGACACACAATCATAGTTTAATTCAGCATAAAATATAGACCAGTGCAGTGTTTTTAGGGTGAATATTCATTTTCATAATAAAGAGAAAAAAATGTCCTGACAGGTAGAGTTCCCTGCATTATTATGACCATAAATATGCAATTATAAGTGAAATAAAACACTTTAATCTAATATTTTATTGCCCTGACTGTACGGACAGCACTGATTTGACGTTGACGATATTTTGTCTGTGTATTTTTTATACTGAAATAACAAAAAATACCGATCTCCAAAGACGAGCAGGTGACTGACCATCTCACTAAAAAGTTACACAGTGCACCAAACAGTCTCCTCTGCTGTAGATTGTTGGAAAGTTGTGAGCGGCCATTTGTCCTCTGCAGCAGTGAAGGACAAAGTTATAACAGCGATGTGTCCTCTGCAGCAGTCAGAGCTGTTTGCAATCGTGGGACACACTGTTCAAATCTGAATCTAAAACTCAGGCTCAGGATCTGTTGCACAATTTGTAATGCTCAGTGCTGGCAGGGTGACCTTTGACCCGAATCACCAGAAGGACAGACTAGTGTTGTGGTTACTGAAATATATTATTGCCACAGAAGTATTTTCGGGTCTCAGATGAGCTCATCATGACATTCTATAGGCTGTGGGGTTCAACTTAGAAGGACGTCGGAAAAATGCTAATATATGCAGATTTTGTGGTGTCGATAAAAAACAAGATAATTAATGGTGAGGTGGGGATATTTTGAACAAATCACAAAACTGCAGTTATTTTCTATAGGAGATATGGAAAATATTAGGTAAATGCAACTGTATAATTAAAGTATTTTCAGTGAGCGCCAAAACATCGGATTGAAACCATGAAGAACAGTTCATTCACTGAAATAATAAACAGGTTCAGCATTTGTGGATTATGGATATTTCTTTTAAGAGATAACATTATGAATGTTGTTTTGAAGATATGCAACCTTTTAATACTGACTATAATGTTTACAGCAAAAAATACTGCAAAAAGTATTACAAAAATATGAAAAAAGATATACATTTTTGTCAATATTGTCCAGCCCTGTTTCTTATCATAATAAATAAATAAATCAGTGAAGGAAGGTAGCTCCTGTCCTACATCTTCAAGTGGAACATCAGCCAGTCCTAGAATTTGGAAACAACCACTTTAGGCACATGTTTAAAATGTAGAAATCCATATATTTATGTTTTATGGGATGTCATCCTATTTGCGGAGGCCGTGCTTGTGTCATGTGCCGGTGTCTCAATGTTTACGGGTTTCCATAAAACCATAAATCAGGGCTAAGACACGCTGTGACTTAGAGAAGTGTTGAGGTATCATTACAAAAAAATACAGTCAATGTAAAACCACTTCTTTAACTATTAATAACTGCATCTAAATGAAAATTCAATGTACATTACTTCTTTCAGAGAACTGTCGGTAATGTTAACCCTGAAGTGAACAGTTCCTGCTTCAGTGGAAGGGAACTAGTGTCACGTTACACACATGAAGAAGTTGTGGTCAATATGCTCCTACGTGCAAAACATGTGCACAAGACAAGCCACTGTCACTGTTATAGCTAGAGTTATTTCAATTCATCATTCACATAACCACATCCTCAGTCATTTTAGACCGTCACTGTTCATTTATACGACAGATGTAAAGGCAATGGAAACATTTACAATTTTAAACAAGACCATAAGTGACTGAGTTAAGTAGTATTTATCTTGATCTGAGCATACACTGAGCATACATTGACTTCTTAAAATGTTAAAATAAGATCTGCCAACAAAACAAGTGCTTGTTTGAAGTGTAGTAGCATTTTATTTCTTAATTTAAGTCAGAAAATGCTTGTCTTTTTGTTAGTGTAGATAAAACAAGATATTTTATGCTTGTTCCATTGGCAATCTTACTTTGAGACAATCAAAATGTACTCAAAACAGAATAAATACTACTTATTCCAATCATTCATTCATTCATTTTCTACCGCTTATTCCTGTTAGGGGTCGCGGGTGACTGGAGCCTATCCCAGTGACTTTGGGCCTTAGGCGGGGTACACCCTGGACAGTGGCCAACTCGTCGCAGGGCTGACTTATTCCAATCATTTATTCTGTAATCTAATTTTTTTTCCAGTGTGTCAAAATAATTTTATATTATGCACTGAAACAAAGCCATATAACGCAATATCCAGCCTACCACATATCTACTACAACAACACAAAATGTGAAAATAAAGAAATTAACTTTACATCTTAGACACATGTTGTTGTTCTGGTCTAGTTTTTACTGATGCATTATTTTCCTCATTTGCATTAATCATAGCTTCTTTTTTCGACAAGATACGAGCCACAATTTCAGAAGAAAATATTACTAAAGCGTAATTTTGTCACCACATCATCTCAACTTTTTGGCAGATTTGAATTGGACACTTCAATTAGAAAAAACTTCTTGTGTTGGCTGAGCTGGGTTTACAAATATTACCTATTGGGGAAAAACCCCACTGAAGTTCTATTTTTATTTTTTATATTTTTCCTTGTATTTTATGGAGAATCTTCGAACAGAAGATGCTCTTGTAAACATTGATTAATCTGCTTCTCTATTATTGACAAATCTCAGTTTCATTGTTCGATTGTCTAACCTTTTGTAGGTTAAATCAACAATTTTGGGAAGCTCTATTGTTGTTATGTTTATGAGCTTTACAAAAATAAACAGAAATTGAAATAGAACTGAATCGATCTGATTATTTCAGCTAAAGGTAAGTTAAATTGTGTTGCAAGATTATTTCAAGGCTTAGCAGAAAATGTTTGGCTGTAGTTGGATGGCGACATGAAATAGAAAAACTTCTTTACTTGGCTGAACAGTATTCATAAGTAAGCTTTGACGTATTTAGGAACTTCCCCTGTTTCTAAACTACACTTGTTATTTATCATTACAGACTGAGAAACCCATTGCACTCTCCATGTTTTTCAACTATTGCGCCATCAGCCGTGTCGCTGGGCTTCACCTTAAACATTCTTCTCCTGCTCTATCTTGTCAGAAATGCTCCCTAAATATAACTCTCAAGTGTGGGGCAGCTGGCCATACCTCATTGAGGATCTGTGGACTGGACAATGGCGTTTTCTCTGCTGTCACCTCCATGGCTTGGTCAGCACTGACCCCCACTGTGGCATGACCTGGGCTCTCCACCGCAATCTCAGCTTTACACATATCCTCCAACTCTTCTGCGACTTGTGACCTTTCCATTGAACCTTCTTGCAGCTGCGCGTCTTCCATAGACATTCCACTATCGTCTTTAATCTTGGTTTCAGACTGGCTTTCTGACTGGAGATAGAAAGACGGCGGCGTTTGCTCTGGTATGTTGGGCGAATCGGAAATATCTTGTTGTTTGTTCTCATGGAAATCCTTTTTGTTCTTCCCAAAGAAAAAGTCCTTAACGGAGTGGAGCATGGAGGACAGCGAAGCAGGGATGTGATGGTCTTTGTGCTCCTTATGTTCCTTGGGGCCTTTGCTGTGGAGTTTGGCCTCGTGTCGACTGGGTGGTGTTGGGTGTGAATTCTCTTTGCTTTCCTCTTTCACCTCTGATCTTTCCTGTACCTGAAAATGTCAAATATGTCAGATTTTAGACTCATTGACCAGCTATTAAATCATTTATTCTGTTGTTCTTTTATTGCTTGACATAAAAGGTGATCTGTTGTGTATTATTAATGTACAGATGACTTTTGAATGAGATATTTTTGTTTAAACGGTGGTTGTTGTTAAATTATTATTGTTGTTGTCATTTATAATCACCCATAGACATAAACAGCAGAAATAATGAGGACAGAAACTGGTTCAAGCTAAATATTATCAGTGGGTGTACCTCATTCTCCAACAAAAATAAGTTGTTTCGTAGAGTACACATTGTTTTGTACAATCAAATATTTAAAAACAGCCATGCATAAAGCTCTGGAGCAAGTTAAACATGCAAACGAAGCTGCACTTCCAGTAGATGTGGAAGTAGATCAGGAGCAGGGTTTACAAGATATATCTTCTTCCTGTTCTTTTTGTTCATGCCAGTAATGATTATGCCTATAATTAGTTGGAACTGTTTTTTGTTTTGTTTGTTTTTTCTGAAATGGTGCAAAAGTAGATGGCACTAACAATAAACAAAAAAACAATCAAGGAAAAAAGAAGAACAACAAATGGAAAATATATTAATCTTACCTGCAACGTGTCTTGTTCCATATCCTCTTCCACCTTTTCCTCATGTGCTTTCTCGTTGGTACTTTCCATGCCTTTCACTGTCTCTTCTTTATTTGCAACCTGTTTCTCGTCTGCTGCCTGAGATTGAAGAGTCTCAGCCAGAAACTGCGCTAAACCCATGCCTCCATCGTAGTGGTTGTCCCCTCCATTGCTCGTCACACTGTTTCGAACACTTGCACTCTTTGGTGTGCCGGGCTGGTCAGTCTGTGCGTCCATGCCATTAGAGATTTTGATTTTCTTTTTGACCAAAGAGTTCTCGCTGTCCTTCACCTCAGGGGTCACAGGTGAGGCCGGGACAGGTTCTTGGACTGTATTTTGGCTGTCCATGTCTGCAGCGCCCACAAGTGGTGCCTCTGGGCTCTGCTTTGGTTGTGGAATGGGTCGTTTTCTAGGAGGTCGCTCTGGGCTTTTCTGTGGTGTCTCTTTTTGAATGGGTTCTTTGTCCCCTTTGTCTTTCTTGGTGGAATCCTCCAGGTCCTGTCTCTTCTTCTCAGCTTTTGCCTTCAGTTTGGCAAAGAACCTCTGATGGATCTGGTACTCGCTCATGGTGCCCACCTCCAGAACCCCAGAGCAGGAGACAATTCCTTTACTGTTGCTTGCAGACACCTGGTATATAGCGGCATCATCCAATGTGCAGCTAAAGTATAGAGAGAGAAAAAACAAACATACATTAGGTTTACTTCTAAAATAGATAAAACAGCATGGTATCATAATACCAATATCACAATATTTTATGGAGTTTCCCAAAATCAAATACATCACATTTTGTTGCATTTGGTTTATCTATGCAAATGAAGAATGAAGATGAAGTGTTTGCTGTCATTAAACATTGAATATGTCACAATAAACAATAACCATGAAGGGAAAACTGGCTTTGATCGCGAACCATACTGTAAGGAGCTCATTTATAAACATACCATGTTCTAATATTTGCTAACTCTTGATTCCAGTAAATTTCAAAATAAATACAATACAATACATTATCCTGGTGAACACTGGAGTGACTTACTTGTAAATGTGGAGGGTATGAGTTTTCCCATTGCGCCGAATCTCATATTTTGGAAGACCACAGTAACGATCCATCTCCATGTCATCTTTGTACCATTTCAGTTCAGGAGCTGGGTATCCTGAAGACACACAAACATGAATATGTCAGACAGTATAAGTGGATTACAAAACCAGGGCCACATAACATCATTAAGTCATGATGAAATACCTTTTCATATTTTCAATGTTTTTTCTGTTGATATTGCTATAACAAAACTGTAGCTTGCACACCGGCTGAATTACTCAGACATGAAATACTACCTGACACCACACAGGTGAACTTCACATTACAGTTCTCAGAGACAGCCTTGGATTTCAGCGTGGTTTCGAAGGAGGGCTGGACATCTTCGGTCAGCTGAGCCATGACACTGCACAAGGTGCTCCTAGAAACACACAGTCGATTAGAAAGTCCCACTGTGCATCTACTATCCCTGTGTCAACATTTCAACAAGTGGCTCCATTAGGCGGAGGCTGGTTAATGGAAATCTGTGGTAGTATACACTTAAGGGAGTGAAAAGAAAAACTCATAGACATCAGGCAAAACAGAGCAAAGTGAGTCCAAGGCGTGACTCTGTAAACACCACTGTTACACTGGGTGAGCTGCTTTCAACGTTAACATGTTAGTTGGGAGGAAGGTCTCAAAATGGAGTTTACCTCGTTGGTCTGTAGTGAGAATACCTTGAATAGCTATTCAGAAAGGTAAATAAAAGGGAACTTGTCAGTCACTTGATTTACACAAGCCTATTTACAATGTGCCCATCTATATTGCCCTCATCTGGAAATAGTTCATACTTTATAAAGCATAGACACTGTCCATGGGAACCAACAGTATTGTTTCAAAGCATGCCTACCTGTTCTCAGGCCGAACATTAGACAGGTAAGTGTTGCGGCCATTGGAGGAAGAGCTGCTCTCTTCTTCACTGAAGCTGCTTGATCTTCCATTGCCAGAATATGATCGAGTCATAGGCCTTCTGGATGTCATTGTCAACCAAAAAAATTTACAAAAGTATATCCAAAGAAATGAAAGGGCTCGTGCCACTTGAGTTTTGTTTTATTCCCACAGAGGCCCTAGAAGAGACACAAACAGGACAGGATCAGGATTTCATAGTCACAGAAAAGTCAAAAACAGCTCTGAGGCCATGCTTGTCCTTTCTGGAGCAAACGCTCACTTGGGGGCAGGTTATAAATAGGATGAGTTAGGAGACTACATACTGTTAACAGTCAAATGCACACTTACCATTTGTGATGTAGTAATAGTTTAGCATGAATTTCAGGAGTTTGTAAGTCCTTTTTAAACTCACCATGAAGTAGCCCCTGAGTGTTGTGCTGGGTGTCTGAGCTTGTGAGGAGAATCTCTCCAACTGCCTATCATAGACAAGCATGTGTTGCCAGGCTGGGCCTATTTTTAGCAGCTCTACAAATAGGTGCCAGAGCACATCAGACACTGAAACTTGATTTTAGAGTTGTGAAGACATCTAAATTCACGCAATCTTTAGCCAATACCTTCAGTCAAACACAGACTGTAGCTAAATTGGAGAAAAGTAGGTAAAAATATTTAACAGAACTTTTTTTCATAGTTGAATATTTTTGTCCCATGCCAATTGAATCCAATAAAACAGAATATGGGTCGACTTAAACTACCTTGTGGTTGCACATCTTAAGCTCAAACTGATATAAGCATTTGTAGACTTAGGGTACATATGTTGTTAAACTTAAGAATTTGTCAAGACGATTTCATACCGTAATGTCACTAAAAGTCTCGCCTCGAAAACTTTGTCCTTGAGCGCATACTTCCTGGTGCGCAGTAGGTCTGCTCTCCTATGACGGTAATGTCACTGTGTCATGGGTTTGTAAAGGGGAAGTGGTAAATCTATGAAGTTCAAGAACAGAAATCAAAGCTGTTAGTTTTTGTCGCACAACTGCACCCGCGACAACTCACTGAAGCAACAGGTCACTCATCATGCTTCTATAACACCAAATGTTACTCCACAAAGGCAACAACCACTAAAAGCTGGATTTATCATAATGTTAGAAGGTAAGCCGTTTAGACTAATTATTTGCGTTTTTATTGTTTTATGTTTTAATTATCGATTGTTCCAGAAATTGATATTGTGCGCCATCCGGTAAACGCGTGCGTCCCAGTGCGCCATAAAGTGCTCCTGAGCGTCTGGGCGAAGGGCTCAGGCGCGTTACACTATCAGTGGTTCAATTATGATCAGAAGGACGGCGACAGAGAAGTGTGTGAGGTAGGAAGATGCAGAAAATAAGTCTAAAACATTTAAAGTTTGACTGTTCTTGACACCAATTGTTTTGTTTAAGGTTCCGGGTGCCACACAACCTAATCTGACCATCACCGTTACAAAAAACCAGTACTATTCATGTCGAGTAAATGACAGATATTTCAATTGCAAGTTTACCAAATGGTCACATGTTTCGGTGTTGGACATTGAAAAATCAGGTAGGCTACAGCACGTGTTGATGTGGCAGCCTATTAACAACATCATCAATACTTCCTGTGTGGATAGAATGACCTTATTTGTCTGTCTGAACGATCAGGTTTACCGCTTCAGTGGCGCGGGGAGCCTCACATCGCAGTTAACCCTAAACCCCAGACGCTTCGGCCCGGTGCCAAGCTGACTCTCCGCTGCGCGGCCTTCGGGGTCCCACAGCCCACGTATCAGTGGTACAGGAACGGCCATCCTCTGAAGCAGCACACGGGGGAGACACTGCAGGTGAAGAGAGAAATCACAGCGATGCAGTGTGCAGAGGACTCGGGTGGTTGCGGGCAGAGTAGCCTATCCCAGGTGTGCTCAGAGCTTTTGTGTGCGCAGGTGAAGCAGGCGGGGGTCCACGATGCTGGCACGTACCTCTGCGCTGTCACAAGTGTCCTGGGGGAAAGCTGGAGCGAGCCTGCCGATGTGGACATATGTGAGTGACGTGCAGGCTATTTATAACTCATTTCATATCTTGTATGATGGACCATTGCAAATTACACACTTCTCAGTTTAAATGTGGGGGGTTGTGACATTTTAGATTAGGTTGTATTTGCACATACAAGAAAAACATTGTAAATTTTGACAAAAACTTTAAAATGCAGAAGTTCAGAAAACTTGACCTCTTCTCCTTACATTTGAAAAGAGCTTGCCACTTGTAGTTAAGGTGGATAATATTGGAAGAAGAAAAAAAAATCACAATATTTTTACTATTTTTACAACACATCAACACAAATGTGCCTTAAATGGCTTTGATGAGAGCAAATATCACTGAAAATGTGAATGAACTGTAAATGTAACCACACACTACCATTATTTGAAAGATAAGGCTAGTTTTTTATGTTCTCTTATTTTCAGCCTTTTTTGATCGTTATTAGAAATCACTCAATTTGCAAAATGCGATATGACCATTTTTCGAATAAAGTCTATCTCTCACTTTTTCTAAATGGATAGAAAAAAGTGAAGTACTGCACTAACACTAGAATCCCAGAGCAATCATTTTCACTGCTCCTAGATTTACTCTGATTAGTCAGATTTTAGGTGCTGCTGACTTTTTGACTTTTCCTGAATCAGTTTATATTTTATTTCTATGAGATTTGAGAAGTTCTACCTATAACTCCCAGAGCACTGCTCCATTCATTTCAATGTAATTTTTAGATTTAACCACTTTCCATTACCCGGCAACCAACAATCTATGACAGTCACTCCCCTCAGAGTTCCATTGGTTTGAATGGAGTCTTACTCCTAGTGCTAGTGCTAGACAAACATTATTATCACTAGACGAACATTTCTGGGTACTTTCCAGATTACAGAGTTGACAAAGAATGTTGTTAGACTATATTGACAAGGCAGGAAGAGGTTTGACTGAAACTGAAACCTTTTACACAGAGCTTGTGACTTTCCTAGAGCAACTGCATAGTTTAACAGGAATGAAAAAACAAACATAGAAAGACTTTAGAGAAGTTGTTTTTACTAATATTTAATGCTTTGTTACAGTGTTATCAAGGCCAACTATTGAAGTAACACCAGCAGAATTTACAGGTACACAGTTGAAACAGTAATGTCCGTCTGTTTTATTTATTGCACCACAAATAACGGTTGTTTGTATCGTAGCCACTGACAAAGTTGCCCTGCTCATTGGGAACTTGAACTACTCCCACCACCCCGGTTTGACGGCTCCTGTCATGGACGTGCACGAGCTGGGCCTCCTCCTGCAGCAGTTGGGCTTCAGAGTTTTGTCGCTGCTGGATCTTACTGCAGATCAAATGGCTGCTGCAGTTCATAACTTCACTCAGCTTTTAGATACAGGGGTTTATGGTATGTATAATAATGATGTTCGATATTCTCCTTCAGTCGACAAGGTGTAGTCTATGGTAGAAAAGGTTTCAAAGGTTGTGCTATTTTAGAAATCAAGACGTTTCAACCTCCAAGTTATTTTCAATCTGAGGTTTGAGCAGCTCACGTTCTCTCTCCTGGTTGAAATGTCTTGATTTCTAAAACGTTTCTAGACGATAAAAATTCTAAATAGGTTTATTGAAAAGGGCACACAAAGACTCCCTCCATTATTTTTTTGGACAAGGCAAGGCAAGTTTATTTGTAGAGCGCATTTCGTACACAAGGCAATTCAAAGTGCTTTACATAACAGGAAAAATGTGATTAAAATCACAAAACACATAAAGACATACAGAATCATTTTTAAAAATGGCTTAAAACAGAAGAGTGCAGAAAAATCTTTCAGTTGTATGCACATCTAAAGTGATTCAGCCAAAAGCTAAAAAGGGAGATTGTGTATGGGTGAACGGAGAGTAAAAAATTAAACACAGAAGAGCAGAGATATCACATTAAACTCTTGTTTAATCTTTATTACAGTTTAGATAATATCCAGTAATCTAATTCTGCACACTTCCAAAACAACAATTCTTTTATTAATGTAATCATAGATGTTAGATTATAATGTAGTCTTCTTTATTTTATTCATGATCTGTGTACTTATTTTACTATGTGTACCTACTATAATTTTAGTACCTGTTATTATTACTCTTTGTTATATGTTTTCACATTCTTAGTTTATTAAACATTTTTCACGGACAACGGCAACAAAACTTGTTCTGATTTTGATGATATTGTAATGATAAATAGCAGCCGGCTCAGTTTGTCTACATTCATGTGCTCCACAGGCCTCTTCTACTATGCAGGCCATGGGTTTGAACGAGCTGGGAGAAATTATCTAGTTCCCGTTGATGCTCCACAACCATACCACACGTCGACATGTGTCTGTGTGCAAAGGATCATGGGAAAAATGCAGGAAAAAAGGACTTCGCTCAGTGTCATCCTTTTGGATGCCTGCAGAAAATGGTGAGTCATAGGAGAGGACTAATTTTTGACATGACCAAAAGTGTCTGAAACCAAAAGTGTGTTTTTGAAGGTGCAAAGAGCAGAGCACTCCGTCAGTCATCCAGCCTTTGAGACCCACTGGCAACATAGTTTATGGATATGCCACGTATGTGAAGCCTCAAACATGCTTGATGTTGAAACTTTCCTTGAGTTGGGAAATCAAGGTGTAAAGTAACTGTACCTCCTTAACTGCTGCAGATGTGAAGATGCGGAGGCTTTTGAGGTCCAGGATCAGGGGAAAAGTACTGGAATCTTCACCAAATACCTGAACAAGCACATCTTACTGCCTGAAAAAGTCACACATGTTCTAGAGAGAGTTTCAGAGGGTAAGTTTTACATACTGTACATTCACAAAACACAGCTCCCCAAATAAACACTTAAATAAATATAGAAATAGATAAATAAATCAATAAATAATCGTTGACCTACATTTTAATTTCTGATAGATAGGTGATGGCAGATTTTTTTTACCGTGCCCATCTAGTGTCTGATGACCTCATTCTCAGGAAATTGCGACTGTTGGCAGAAGAACAAGCAGAAACCTGAGATGTGAGGCCAAAACAGCTGCTGCGCCGCTCGCACGGTGACGGCTCTGCTCCCAGGGTCACGCACCAATCAGCAATACCGCATTCATAATACCACGCTCCCATTCCACGAAGCAAACATTCTGTGCCCTGTCAACTGTGAACCACTTTTTGTGAAAGAACATGCAGCATAGAAATAAACGTTGATGAAGTGCTTTTATTAGCGCTCATAAAAACATCATTAAACATTTTATGAGGATCGTGTGCCATCTACACTACATTAATTTTTATTTATGAAGTAGTTGTGGTTTAAAATGTGCTGTTTTGCCCTATTGGCTACAGAAAGGTCAAGTTTTAGGTTAAAGTGGTAGTAGAAATGAGTGTATAAGATTGGACACTGCAGGTGAGA
Source organism: Rhinogobius similis (assembly GCA_019453435.1). Lineage (NCBI taxonomy): Eukaryota > Metazoa > Chordata > Actinopteri > Gobiiformes > Gobiidae > Rhinogobius > Rhinogobius similis. The sequence goes on from CM033628.1 coordinate 17,206,338, forward strand.
AAATCTTTTAGATATATGAATTTGAAACATCTGCATTAGTTTACTTTTATAAATGTAAGAATGTATGTATTACAAGTTTTTAATTGTGTCATTTTCATATAAAAATATGGCATTTTATTTGTAAAATGGCTAAAACTGCACATATTGGGACAGACAAATCTGAAATATGGATATAACCAGGATTAAATTTCTTGCTTCATTTTGTTGGCCCATTAGATGCAACTAAATTTACAGATGGGATATCTTATTTCGTATTTGAGTAATAGTGACGTAAAACTTCAAATTTTGTCACTTTTTTGAAGTTCAAGCTTTAAATAAAATATGAGCAAATCCTTCTGTACGAATCAACATTTTGTCATATATAAGACTGGAAAGTTTGGTGCTACTTCAGAGGCTGATTTTAGTTCCCGAAAGAAAATGAATGTTCCAATGAAAGAAGAATACATTTGGAGAAAAACAACCTTTTAAATTAAATAATAAAACATCTTTAGGTGCAGATTGGACCATTCTGTAGTTTCCAGGTGAAAATATATAAACTGAGAAAGGAAACTGTCCAAATAACAAACATTTTAGAAAACTGCCTGTATTGTAAGGGGTGATGTAAGGATGCTTTTGAACCTTTTGCCTAATTCTTTTGGCCCAGATGTGGACAAAGACCTGCTGGTGAAAGGCAAACAGGCAGTTGAGATCCGGCACTCGCTGAAGGAGGCACGTTCACTCACAGACCCGGTCCACAACGCCGGGCACACAAGGGAACTGCACCTACGGGAAGTCTGCTGGAGGCAGGCTAACGGTGAGTTGGCAAAAACAATAATGTCAATGTTTAACTTTAAACCCACTGATTTTCATTTCCTCTTTGTCACATGGGCAGTGCATCATGTAATCATGAGGTGGGAGGTATATCAGAAAGTTGATAATATTGCTATTGTTGTTCGATATTCAAAACTAGAATATTGAGTATATTGTCTGTAATTAAAACTTAAAAGGAGGCAAAAATGTGTGTGAGGACAAGTGATATTTCTGTCAATTTGTGGTTAATTTTATGGTCCATTAATGTTTTGAACCTCAACCAAGACATTTACAGGCACATTATGGCACATTCCTGATGCATTGAGAAAATATTGTATGAATTTCATTATCATGATAATGCTATCAAATATTAAGACATTTATTTTTGTCAATATTACCCAACCCTAGAATAACTTCAATTAAATAAATCCAGAACAATTTATGGCCAATTTCAGATTAAATCAAACCATACTCTACAGTTTCCTGTCCCTTTTCAAGTACTGTTCACCATTCAAAAGATAGAATGTTTTGTTATGATTTTTTAAAACTGTTATGGCAACAGGGCTGATTTGTCATCACTAATTAAATAATTAATTAAGGATCCTGTACCTTTTGAACCGTGAGATAGGAACATGTTTTTGTTTGAGCCGTTAGTCCCTGCCCACAGAGTCCTTTCACTAAATATTGCACCATGACTCAGAAATAACTGTCTGTAATAGTCTTATCCAGTTGTTTCCATATAGTTCCTCAAACTCTCCTTTTAGCACTTCTGAAACTGCACCATGACAGAGAATCACACATCCGGGATAGCAGTTATTTACCCATGATTCACAGTGTACAATGTGCTTGATTGGCCAAAAAGTGGTGACCTTGGCAAATGCTTTTGCACTAGTTCTTTCCTAACAAAGTGCATTTATAATAAGCACAGATTACACATTACAAACCCAATGTCTTTCCATGAAGTTGCTTCTATCAAGCAACGTGTGATGTAAAGAGAATTTATCTTAACAAGTGTAAATAAAAATCAGGGCCTTTAACTAATTTAAATATAATCCTTACTATGCAGCCACTCCCACATTTGCCTGTATTAAATCAGATATTGTTGTTGCTAAGAAATATTACCATTATCTTATTGTGACATATCACAATTATCTTTAAAGGTGCACTATGTAACTTTTCTGGTGAAAGGTCCTGCTTCTCCCCATGGACGTGGTTTTGTTTTTACCTTCATGGCATCAAACTTATCAGTCTTGTATAAGCTTGAAAAACATGCTCTGTTACTGTGAGCATCGCCTTTCCACAGATCTGACTTGTAACTTGGAATGGCAGAATCACCTGTCTTCAATGAGATAGATTATTTTACGGAACATTCCAGGTAGGGGTGGGCGATATTGACAGACATTGATTGATAGCTGTGTATTTTTTGGAGTATCACGATAATAATAGACAGACGATATTATGTCAGTTCAACATAAATGTGTTAAAACATTTCTTTAATTGTATTAGTTGAAGTTTAATTATCAAACGTGTGAAAATCAATCAGAAAAAGTACAGAAATATCACCATATACCCTTTTTTTTTTTAAACATTTGTATTGTTATCAGCTCTTTTTCACTATAAACAGTACTCCCAATATTAAAACTCTTCAAAACAACATTCTCCATATTATCTAAACGCTGATATATTACCCATTTCTAATTTGTAATATTTGACTGATGTTGCTCACTATGTCTGTTAAATGTGTTTCAGAACTGCCGCAGAAGAGACGTGTGAGGTATCCTTGTGGAGCAGAAGTGGAGGTCGCCTTCTCGGCTTTGTTCTCCAACGTGCTGATGGTGTTTGCAAGTGTCAAGCGCTCAGAGCCTCACTTGGTGGACTGCACTGTCGCCCTGAGCAGCACTCCAGTAAGACACCGCTTCACAACACTCCGGTTCGGCTGCAAATCATAACCATAAAAATACCAATGAGAAAAGGTCGTCCTTAACTATGAATGGCACCATTTCAAGTTCCTTTTAATAGAGCTATAGTCCTTTAGTTGATTAATCGGTTGATGGTGTCTTCGTCCACCAAAATTTGTATTAGTCGACTAAATATTTTACAGTGAATCGTGAGTTTAAGCTGCCTCTTTACATAATACAGTACTTTTCCACATAAATAGTGTTTTTTGCATAAATTCCTGTTAGTGTAGTTTGGCTCAGATACACAGTCAGATCATAGAGATTCTGCCAGTTTCACGCTATTTCCACTTTAGTCGACTAATCAATCAATTAAGTTGACCAGGAATGTGTTTAATTGACTACAGTCCTAGTTTTTACTAAACATTGCAAGTTTTAAAATATTACTGAGGCTATGAAAGGAAAAAAAAGCTTTCATGTACAAAACTCCAGGGTTGCTGTTGTGTTTTTCATCACAATCCTTTGGGCACTGGTGACATCTGGTGGTGAAATTGTTAAATAATCATGTATATGTTTTTCCATTACTGTTTGATTCCTCAGGCAATGGAAGATATATTTTCCGGTCATGGCAGATCAGAGGACTTCGACAGCCTGCTGTTTGGTCAGTTTAATGAGCCGGACAGCACCATTTGCCTCTGTGGTCTACAGACACTTGAGGTATAATGACACTTCACTGCAAGAATCTCTGTAAATTAGCTGTGTTAACTTAACCTATAGACATTTAGATCATTATATAATCTAACATTTCTGGAGAAATCCAGCATGTTTGTAAGCAGACAAAGCTTCCACTAGGAAACGTTTGCCAAAAAAAAAAGTGAACAAAGACATAGACATTAAAGACATTAAATTGTTTATTCTTTGTTACTGCTGGTGAATATCATACTATTTACTATACTACATTAAGAAGTTTTTTTAATCATATGCTAAATTAAAATTCCATGTTCATCTGATATTTGGAAAAGTGACCCTTTAGCAGAAAGGTATATTCCCAAATAGTTCATACCTGAGCTTTGTACTAAGGAATTCCGGTAGCTCAATTGTGGCACAGTTGTGGTCCAAAACATTGAGCAGTCAGAATGAGACACCACCTCTGCACCACAGCAGCACTGAGCAGTGTCCGCTCAAAAACACACAGGTGGGGCTACCCATATTCAGTTTTGAATCTTGAATTGTCTCTCTTTTGATTTACAATTTTAGTAAACTAACTAACTTGAATAAATTATGGCAGCATCCCAGGTTCTAAGGACTTTCAAATAATAGTCTCTAAAGAATAAACAGAACACCACAAAGTGATGTATTAGTCCAATCTGCTGATGGTGGTGCGTCCGACACAAAACAATGAAGAAAAGGTCCCAACATGTCTAAAATTGATGCCTAGCCTTAAAATGTACATGCTAATTTGTATTGATATTTTACACATTTGTCAGTGTCCATATATTATACATATATGTATAATCCTACCTCATTGTTCCCTCTGCTCCCAGGGACCTCTGCTTATCAGAGTGGATCTTCACTTTACTGTGCAGGAGAATGACTGTGTGAGGCGGTGCACGCAGAGTCAGCAGCTGAATGTGGGCAAGCCTCTGGTGGCCTCTTGTGGACTCAGGAACAAGACCGTCTCTCCAGAACGCCACTGTGCACAAGCTTACAGCGGCAACAACTCTCAGCGGAGGAACCAAGGCACTTCAAGCGTTCATCCATCCAGCAGAAAGGCGACAGCGGGAAGGAACAAGCCAGAAGAACATGATGAAGATGACGCCTTTAACCTAATTCACCTGAAATAACTGACCCCGGTGCTGCTATTTAAGACAAGAAAAATATCTGGTGCTAAGAAGTCTTAATGAAGAATGGGACAGTTTTCAGTATTTCATGTTTTGCTGACGGCTCTTGAAACAGCGTCATGCATAACAGGCCTGTTTTTGTCCTTCCCAGTGCTTATTGGCCATCCACATGAAAAAGTTCTACTGCTGCAGTAACTATATCCAAGTTGTTCTGTAGACAACTCCAGTTATAAGCTCTTCATTGTAACACAAACACTAAATGCCCCAGTTTTTACATAATTTTATCTGCAGATTACAAACTGAAATTGCATTTTTCTGCTGACCTCTCTGGGACATTATGTTAATTTCCTGGAGACTGATCCTTACCTTAAAGTCTATATAACAAATTAGACGTCACAGTTCACTAAAATGTAGTGAAGGTTATTATATTAAAGATTATACAGCATATACATTATACAACATATGCAGCATTTTTCCTGTTTGTCCCCAGTTTGACTATTTTTGTAAAGTGTATAATGTTACTTCCTGATTTCCACACAAACACAGGAGGAGGAGAGGAGAGCGGACTGAGCACACAGGAAAAGTACATGAAAATAGTTTCCTCTGTGATTTGCTTCGATTTGCTTGCACCCCTAAATCCTGGTAAATAGTGTGTTTTTGCCGCAGCCTGTGGGAGAAGATTTGAAACAAAGGTTTGAAACAGGATTATTACCCATAAGAATGTGAGGGTGTCTCGGCAGGAGTTAAACCATGCTGTGAGTGCATGTGCATCATATCTGTCATAACTGGGCTGTTTTAGTCTCCTGAGGTGAGCTAATTGAGGCTGTTAATAGCTAATACAGGTATTAGGGTGGTGCGGACAATTCTGTTCTTCTGAGCTTTTAAAGAGGTGCAACTATAGGGTTGAGTGTCAACTATTGAATGTGATTATTTAATTGCCTGCGACTAGGGTGCTAGTCTAGACTAGGGTGCTAGACTAGGGGACATTTTTAAATGAGCGTTTAACACCCCTGAAGAGCCCGGCCTTAAGAGCCAGAGGGTTGTTAATTAGCTCTGTTGGTTGTGCTACACTTTCATATAAGATTAAAAAAGTAATCAAGCCTTTTAATCAATTCAGAATGTCTACTAACAGTCTGAACTATATTGTTCTCATTTAAGTCTAAATCAAGGCATTCTGATTTTTCAAATAACACCTGAGCTTTACATACTGCAGCATTACTGTTTGTAAATATGTTTAGTTATAACATAATAGGCACATTAACTGTCTACAGAGTCGGACCCTCGGCAGGACAACAGCACTTGACACATTTATACTGAAGTGAGTCACTGTGCAGGGCCCAATTAGCTTATTGGTGATCTATCTTTTAAGCTTTTAATCATATGAACAACCAACAATATTCACACATATAGTTATTATAATAAATACACTGTAACATTTATGATAACATATTAACAAACCTTTCTAGTGGAGCCTCGTTTTAAGATGGATCCATAAATTGAGGTGATACTGGCCTTACACATTTTTGTTGTATATGAAGGCTACCAGACTGTTCTATTTGTCCAATAGTTTCCAAGCATTCATTTATTTATAGGCCACATTTGTGTACAATTAAATCCAGTAGGTTTAACAAATGGATAAGGCATGTTTTATTGTGTTTGTTTATTCATGCAAGAAATAAACACTGCGTCATACAGTTAAGCATCCCACTGTGATAACATAACTTGCCTTAAAATAACTTGGAGCATGCATCTGTGTACTGCAAATCAACATCCCGAGATATGGCAGACTGTTGTGCGCAACCAAGCAAAACATACACCAAGTTTCAGTGGAAACCCGTGACAATAGTAGACGTGGAAAAGTAGGACGACTGCACACTGCCGGGTCGGTGTAAAGGGGAGCAGATCAAGTTGGAGTAAAATAATAGCAGACACTTAGTATATTAAGTAGTATAATTTCAAATTAATTTTATTCATGTTTTTATCTTCCTTTGGGTTAGTCCTTGTTTTACTTGAGTCTAGTCCCATTTTAGACCTGGTTTAAACCTAAATTAAAGGTCACTTGGCCAGACCTTGTCTTAGGTTGTGCTTGCTGTGAAAAGCTTGAGATCCACTGCCCTATTCAAAGTTATATTCTCCATAGGCTAGACAAATAAACCAAGTCTATTTGTTTTACAGGGGTGGGAGCATTAGACTTTTATGTTGATGCCTCTCCCTCCTGGATGAGTTTAACATTAAATTACCAAATACACCTCCCTCAAAACACTAACTAAACAAATAAGTAAATAAATAGGCCGGACAAAACCCGAGAGCATCACGAAAAATTCCAAAGGTAGGTAGGTATAATTAAAAATACCTAAATTCTTCAACTAAATGCATTGGAAATATTTTTTATTTATTTATTATTGATTTTTTTTTTTTTTTTTTTTATATTGAGAAATACCATGAATCCATTAAATTGTCTGCCCTTTTTGGAGTGACAGACGTGACCATGCATAAACCCATGATGCGACCCATGTGGGACGCATGAATGTGAGTGTGTGTCTACTTCCTGGTCGGTGCCATGGTAACCAAACCACGACGACTGACGAGGCAATGTGTATTATGACACCTAGAGAGATATTCAATACTATTATCATGGCAGGCAGGTGGCCATTTTATGACTGGAGGAAGACGACAATTTTAATTCATCATGTGTTTTCACAATTCGTTTTATTTATTTATTTTTATTTATTTTTATTTTTTTTACAGTTTATTGGTACAATTTCAGGACTTTTTACCGTTCAAAAAATGCATATATATGTTTTTATTTCTTGATTGCTATGGATATCGTGCTTAAGTTTTTGTAAATCTAAAACGCATGTTTAAAGGTTTATATTTGCAGTCAGGAGCTAATTTTATAATTTCAGGAAAACGCATTAATACTGTAGGCAACTGGTTTCTATTTAATGTAGATTTACAGTAACCGTGTTTGCAATTCAATACAGTTTTAGTGCCCCAAAATAATATATCAAGATTTGTTTGAACGTTAACATTTGGTATAAAAATTTGTCATAGTAAACTATTTAAAGGTAAGACATTTGTAATAAAAAGTACATTTTCTTTCCATCAGTTTGCGCGGGTTTTTGGAAGAGGCTACAGTCAGAACATGTCCGCTTGAACTGGATGTCTGAGACTTTAGGTTACCATAGTGATGACCCCTCTAGTTTTCACTATGCATTATTGGCTGTAGCCCCGCCCTTTGCAAAGTTTGCGCTTGAGAAATTCCTGCACAGAGTGTAACTCGTGTAAACAGAGAATCTCAAAGCCCTTGAACAGAGCAGGTCCCATCCACAGACCGAGGGCAGACTTTCTCACAGGCTGAATTCTTACATTTCTGCACCAGTAAGTACTTAGTCTGTCACACACAGCATCTTTTCTCACGGTACGTTTGATTTGGCAGCTAGCCACGAGAGGAGAGACGCCACCATCGACAGTATCAGGGCGATTAGTTTAAAAGCTGTAGATTTTCACAGAAAATAGAAAGAATAATGGGGTGAATTTGTCTTTAAGGAAGTGTTTTTGTCCTATCTCATCGCAGGTGTAACTTTGTTCAAAATTGTCTTGCACTTCCTTGTTTCTTCACTCAGCAACTTCATGATTGCATCAAAATACGTTTGTTTTGTTTTAGGGTCATTTATACATTCTAATCTAGCAGCTCACATCTGGGAAATGTCAAATATCAATTAATATTTTTTATTATATGTGTTGTTTTTATTCTATAAACACAAAATGCTAAATGTGAAGACACTGTTTAGGCAAAAGCTATCTTTAGGCAAATTACATTGTCCTTGATGGTAAAGTTTAATTATCCAACTTTTCTTGTAGTGGGTTTGCCTCTGCCCCCTGCTTGTCTCCATGATGTCATTGCTTTGCCCAGAAAGTTCCACAGTATGGCATTAAACATATCTATCTACAGGCATTATTACTTGTGTTTGTATTGTCAAGAAATGCCTCGACAAACATGCATTCTCACTCTCAGTGGCGTCGCCTTTCCACAGATATGCCCTGTAACTTGGCCTGGTGGAAGCAGTTTAATTACTTTAATGCAATACTGTGGAACATTCCAGCAAAGCAATAACTTCCCAGAGACAAGCAGGTGGCAGACCTTTCACCAGTTAAATTACATTGTACATCTTTTTGGGCTGTCGTCAATTTAAAGACACCTGACACATACAGGACCAAACTGCACCTTTTCTGAACACTTTTAGAAATGGTCTTGATCTCTATCGGAACAATATTAAATACCACAATGTAATATCAAAGAAAGTTTGTGCTGAAAATGACAGTTTAATTGTTTGTTTAAAAGATATTTCTGTAGTATCAAAAGTGTTGTTGAGTATCAGGTTGGGCCTTTTCCTTAGTATTGAAGTTTTAGTATTGTGACAACAGACAGAATAAACTGTCTGGCCATTACCAAACCTCGGTGCTGCCGCTCCCATTACGCACAAAACGCGCAGTGCGTAGGGCGTCAGGTGCTCGGAGCGCCACCACCTCAGGCAATTTGGATTAAATGACATATTTGTGCAGCTGCTGTATTGTTCTTTTTGCAATTAAACAGTTGTTGGGTTCAGTTCTTTATCATTTCAAAACTAACTAGAACTGCAGTCTGTGTGTCGCCGTTCTCACTGTGGGTTTGAGATGCGCGCGCACCACTAAAGCCACAGTTTAAACAGACACCGCTCACGGGCACAGATGGGAGTTTTGACTTCACAGACTTCTCTTCAAGGAGCCAAACATGACAATCTGCCTCATATTCAGTTAGAAGCAGTGAAAACCCACTGAGCTGACATCGCCGTGTGTGCAAAAGCAATTTGTCACGTCTAAAACATGGACATCAGGAAACGAGTGTTCGCTGCTGGTAGTAGTTGTGGTTGTGGTAGGAAATATATGATTTGTGACCAGACCTCTCTCTCAAATGTAATTTATGCTATATATTTTCAATGAACACACATATTTTTTAAACTTTCAAAGGAGGATATGGGCGTTGGGGGCACCAGAGACCATTATTGCTTATGGCACCGAAATGGCTAGCAGCGGCCCTGTCAAAACTCCAGATAACTCGCTTCATGCTTTCTCTTTTCTGTTGTTGTACATATGAATCTTTATATTCTTTACAAATTAAATTGATCAAACTAATTAAAAAAATCAGCAAAGACACCAGCAACTCATTGACTAAAGGACAACTCTGTTATCTTTAAGTAGAACAAAAGACAACAGGCTCAGTTCTTTGTTTTCCAGCCTGAAGTGTGACTGCCCTTTTGAGGTCTGTCATGCTTCTTGCACAATATTTCTCTAAAATACTGTGTACATAGTGTCTCAGTGCAGAAGTGGAAAAAGTGACCAAAAGTACAGATTTCATGGTCACATATCTATCATTTTGAGGGTCAGCTAACATCCTATCTTACTTTGATTAATTGATTAACCTTCTGTCTAATGGTTAGTGTTCCAAACCAGTGCACCAGGGCTGGTCAATATTTAGTGACAACCTGAACTTCGTTGCAGAGTTACTTTTGTGTTTTGACTCAGCACGTCATTTGGCATTAGGTATGAGTCATTGTTTCAACAGAGCACCTGAGAGCAGTCTATAAATATGTAATTGAGCCATCATTTCATGCAAGGAACAATAAGACATTTGTTCATACCTCTGTTTGCTGTTAGCGTAGAGGATCAAGGGACAGTAAGTTATGAATGTTAAACAATGTGTGCTTAAGAAAGACTCAAAAGTCTATATTAATATTGTTTATCCTGTGGATTTATTTTAATTAAAAAAAAAATTTTTGTTTGTTTTAACACATAGGACTTGTAATTATCAAAATATTTAAAGAAAAGAGTATCTCGACAACAATATTCTGACAATATCATGTTAATCCAACAGAAATGCACACGAAAAAAATCTGTAAACATAGTATTTGAGGTTAATTATCAGACAAATGTGATATGTGTCGAAAAATTCAAATCACGAAAGTCACCTTATTATATTTAAACATTACTTTGTTTAATTTTTATTTTGAAGCTGCTCTTTTCATCATATTTTTTTTTACTGTAAACATTACACTCGATATTCATTGTCAAAACAATGTTCACGATATTATCTAAAATGGACTGTATTGTCCACCTCATACGACATGTTATAATAATAAAAAAGAGAGGCTGGACTGACAATCTGACAAAAAAAAATATCTTCATGATGGTGGATCGACGTTTTTGATTTTTAAAAAATAAATATTTAGTTATTCTATTTCAAAACTATAACTTTTAACATTGAGGTTCATAAAGATCACAAACAATGCAGACCACCAACCAACAATTTAATCCCAATCTAAATGATTTTTACTCAATATGACAAAAACATAAGCAAGAGCTTTGAATTTCGAGGGTAGTTAGACAAGTTAGTTTACTTGTATATGTGCTTCACAAAAAGTGTAAATTGTGGTTAAATATGTATTTTTTCCCCCCCTTTTTTTCACCGTCAATATTGGTCATTTATGTCCAATATAAATTAAAAATCTGAATTCAGTATCTTTCATAATCTTCTATAAACAAATAATGTAAAATACTATTGTTAATGTTATTAAATCAGACTCTCATTTCTTACATGTATTTCAATGTTTTTCATTTGCCAAACATCCCTTGATTTTTCATATTTGTGCTATTCTGTGGTGGTAAATCCATTCCGGTTACCAATTTTCATTACCAATCTAAATCAGTCGATATTTTGTGCTGATATTTTGGGGGTAGATGGTCTTCAGTGCAGCAGAATAGTTTTTTTTGAACGGCCGTATGTTTACAGAATCATACCACAAATAATTGTATTTCCCAGATGATAAATACATTTTGTTTTTACTAAAGTGAAAAGATCTTGTGGGTCTTGCTATGGATTTCAAAATAAATATCAGTATTGACAAACTAATTATCGAATATCAGTGTAGATTCCAAAAATCCATTTCGGACCATGCCTAAAAAAGTGGATTCCTTACCCAGCCCTACTTAAAATGATTCTCTTACTTTTCTTTTACTACAGTTTACTCTATCTAAACCCTGACATGACTAAACATTGCTCTTGTGGATTACCATATCTCATAATTCACTCATACTCTGTGGGCTGCTCTTTCCATGACCCACGCTCTCTTTACTCTTCTCTCTCTCTCTTAGGTTGTATCGACTAATTAAAGAAGTGCGTGGTTTCTAAGAGATGACCGCCAGTGACAGTAGTGAAATCCTGTGATGTACAGCAGCCCGGCTCGTAACTCCTCCGTCCTCTCCTCCCTCTGCACCTCTGCCCCCGCTCGCATCATGTGAAGGACCACCCGCAACTCCGCTTGTTTCCCGTCTCCCAAACTTCCTCGGGCACCATGGCCACCTGCGCCTCCAAGAGCAGAAGCAGCAGCAGCAGCAGCAGCAGCGCCGTCATCTCCAAGGTGCGGACGGCGTGGAGGAGCCAGACGAGCAGGGACGAGAGCGACGTGAGGAAGAACGGAGAGGTCACGGGACAAAGCACCATCCTCGAGTTCTTCCAGGTGTGCGATAGTGAGAACAAGGGCTTCATCACTCGACGGGACATGCAGGTGAGTCGATTCAAGGACGCTGTTATTATCAACTACTGTGATAGTTCCATACACTAGAACTTATCAGAATAATAAGTTTTAATCATATTTTGTTTATTTACTTGCTTGTGATTGAATTAAAATTGTTAATACATGTTTTGCAAGCTGTGTAATTGAAAAGTCACCATTTCAGAAGAATGTAATCTTTAATAAATAACTACTTGCTAGTCTAATATTGACTAGATATACACTGGGACTGAATAACAATAACAACAAGTGCACCAAAATGGCTTTTTTGTTTTGTTTTTTGCCATTTGTGCAAGAATTCCTTTAGTAGGTGGGGCATTTTGATTTAAAAACTAACTATATATACTAAATTGTTATTATTGTTAATATTGTTATTGTTACAGATATTGTTACCCCAATAACATCTGCTAGAATGTCGAATAATAATTACAAAAAGTATATTAACTGTTTGGTCTGTTTTTCCTTTTTTTGATACATTTGATAAATGAATTCAATGGACTGGGTAGTCTTCAAATTCAATGTCAAAAGCATTTCAGAAAAATTAAATCATGAAGAAATACCTGCTCTAATATCTACTACATACTCTGGGACTTAATAATAATAACTTAAACTATTTTTGACCCATTTTTGCAAATACAAACATTTCATTTCATGCTCTGGAAAATTCAAAGTATTTCAAAAGTATTTCAGAATTGCTTACTACACTTTAATACAATGTAACCCCAATATCAGCCATATCCACTACATGCAGTGGGACTTAATAATAAAACATATTTATTTGCCATTCGTGTAAACATAAAAAATGAATATCATGCTTTGGGTATTTAAAAAAAATGATTTACTTACTTTACTTAGAGACGCACTATGTATCTTCAGGTGGAGGGTCTGTCACCTGCTTGTGTTGTTATCGTTTGCCTGGAATGTTCCACAGCATGGCATTAAACCTATTTAGACTCCACCAGGCTAAGTTACTGGTGGAGAGGGATCACCGCTCACAGTAAAAATGTGTTTTTCAAGATATTTAAGAAGAAGTATTTAAAAACAGATGAAACTGGATACATTCAAAATAGAGAAGGTAAATTTTAGTGAAGGACATTCCAGACAAAGCAATGGCATCTCTATGGAGACAGCATTTAGAGGATCCACAACCAGAGGGGTTACACGGAGAACAATTTAAAAATGAACACATCATCTCTCTAAATTTACAGTAAATAAGCAAATAAAAGCAATGGTAAGAAACTGACACAATAAGTTAAATACACCCAAAAGTGAAGCAAACTTTAATACACTTTCAATAATTAACTGACAACAGATGTAATTCTAGTTCATTTTAGGTATTTTAATTAGCTATAATTACTATTCCCATGGTTGAAATGTCAGTTTGTTTCACTAGTTTAAAAAAAAGAAGTAAAAAATACTTTTTTCTGTCCGTCAACTATTTTAGTGGGTTGTGGTAATGTTGTGGTAATGTGGGATCTGCAGTTCAAAAAACTGTGCATTCAGCTAAAATACTAAATATGTTTCTATTTCCTTTTTAAATATACAAATTATGTAAAATACATATTTAAATGTTTCATAACTATTCTCTGACATTACTTACATGTAGGTAAATGGTTTTCATTTGCCAAACCCCCTTACTTTTTCACATTTTATAGCATTTTGAGGCTAATCCTGTGTTCTACGTCACTTCTACCTCCAGAATGTATTTGTTTACAAGTGTTTTATCTAATTCCACCAGCACTGCATTTTCATAATAACATTTCACCTCTCCAAGTCACAAGATCGACCTATATCGACATAAATTGAGTTTAAGATCTTTGTACATGGTCCCTTCAAATTAAGACTCGACTAAAAACAAAAAACAACAACACATTTTGGAAATAAATATTGTGCAATATTCCAGTGTAAAGCAAAATTAAAGTGCACCTGTCCACCGACTATCACTCAAAGCTTTTTACACTTCTATTCACAAACAGTCCGTTGAGTTTTCAGTGATATTAGAGCATGGATATTATATAACGTGGCTTGCTGAAAGAGTATGAGTGATATCCATGTGTGCGCTTTGTCATGGAGCCACTTTCCTGGCATTATTGTGGAGATTTTAGTGCTGCTCTGATATCGAGGGCAGCCTTTGATTACGCTCTTGTCAGCCGCATCAATGGAAAACCTCAATACATAACGCTTTGATCTAGGTATATGCTAATGTTGTGAGAAATTAAAATGCTGTGAGGACAATGTGTCATCCCCCACTTCTGTTTAGGAGTGGGCTACTATTATTTACAATGACATCAATGCTAGCTCAGTGATAGCGTCACTATTTGTTGTCCAATTCACTCTCTATGAAACCCATACAGTTACTTTAAAAGAAAAATATTCAGTATTTTTCATATTGTTATTATCCTTTAAACATGTGTAACATGAGTACCTTAAATTTGCCATCTCGTGTTTTAAAACAAAAAAAGTACTTTTTAGTGTAAAAAGTTGTTTTGCATGAACTCCTCTACAGTTGTGTTCTGTTGAGTGCAGTTTGGTTCAGATACATGGAAATACTTGACAGTTTTGATATATTCTTGCCACGCTGCCTATATACATATAGTGAAGTTATCGCTGAAAAGACGTCATTGTGCAAATTTGCTGCTGCAGTTACCGTGTTTAGACGGCAGAAATGCTCAGAACGAGTTTAGCAATGGTTTAAGGACCTAAAATGGCATAACATTCTCAGATAAGTGATGAATGAAATCCAAAAATACATACGAAAATCCATAAAGTTCAGCAGGACGTGTGTTTGACGCTCAGAGGAAGAACATTCCTCAAAACAGCGTGAATGCAGCTGAATGCTACTCCAGGTATATTATGTTAGAACATGGTTAAAAGCTCAAAAAAGTCACTGTAGCAGAATATGTGTCCTTTAAAGCAGGGCTGCTCGATTATGGCAAAAATGAATTGAAATCCAGATTATTTTGAACCATTTTTTCTATATTGTCAAAATTATTCTTTGGAGAAAGTAATGACCGTTTTTTTTATTAGTAATATTTTAGAAAATTGCCTTTACTCCAGGTTTTGAGTGGCAAGAAGAGTGCACTTCTGATTCTATAATTAATTGTATTTTTGATTACAATGTTTTTGTAATTAAATAGAGCAATATTTGAAATCACGATTTTTATATATGAATCAGTGAATATCACTGACAACATGTTGAAGACTTCACACATGAGGCGAATATTTCCCTTATGGAGGTGTTTGTGGGGTGTAATTTCTGCTGAGATCCGGTAAAGAACGTAACTTATGCAATTGACTCAATTATCCTAAAGCATTATCCCCCAAAAAACTATGAACAATATTGTTAAAAAAAAAAAAAAAAAAAAATAGCAGCAATAATTAAATAGCATATTCAACAGCCAGCGGCTCAATCTTGTACAACAGAATAACAAAAACTCTCCACACATAAAAATGATTGTTCCATATAGCTTTTATTGAGCAATAAATCAATATAGTAATTATCGTGACAGGCCTAACATCAATTTATCTCTGTTTATTCATAATTTGCAGGAGAGACATTTTGTTTGGTCTTTGTCAGGGCATTTTCTTCTCAGTATTTTCAGTTTTAGTGGCCGTTTTACACTGTGGTTACCAAACAGGAGGCACCACGATGAATGTGTTTGCTGACATAAGGGATATGCACCGTCCAGATAACGCACTTTACAAGAACAGCTGATACTCTAAAAACACATGATACGCTTTCCACTGTCCTCTTCCTGGCCTCGGTAAACAGTTAAGAGCAAAGCAAACATGACATGACATCCAGCAGCTAACAGAGGTGTGGTTATTTAAACAAGAATGGATAGAAGTTGTTTAAATAAAGATTAAGGAGATGTTTTTTTACACGTTGGATTGTTAATGTTGAGTTAAGCAGCCGCTGGTGAGCTGGCTGAAGACCATCTGTGCTTGTGGAGCTGCTAAGTGGTCAATGATTAGAGACTGTGGGAAGATGCCAGGTGCTTTAGCATCCAAGACCACAGCCTTTTGTTCGAGGATTTGTTACAGTTACGGCATTTTTTGTTGTCAGAAATGTAAATTTGATGCCACTTTATCGACTTAGACTTAGACAAACTTTATTGATCCATGAGAAAATTGCTTGAATGCAGAAGCTCACACATCGCAACACAACAAGCAGATTAAAAATGATTGGTAATAAAACTTTAGACAATTAAAGTGGCGTAATAGAAAGGTTGGTCAAAGAAGTCAAAATTAAGTATATGTACAAGTAGAATGGATCAAATTAAATAAAATGCATGTTTATATAAACCAAGCCTTCAAGAGGATGAGGAGATACAGTGCAACGAGATGAAATAACTACACCTTAATGATTAAGGTGTAGTTATTTCATTTCATTGCACTGTTGATCCCTTCATGAAGACTGATTAAGGCTTAATCAGTCTTCATGAAGGGATCAACAAAGACTTTTATAATGAACAAATGGTTTATTCAGAATGATTAAGGCTTAATTAAGAGGTTAGGGTTATGTTATTAATAAAGTACTGCATCATTCTTGCTAAACTATTTGTTCATTACGAATTAAGTCTTTGTTCATGCGTTAACAAGATGATTCTCCATGTCTAGTTTTTAACACTCTTAACAAAACGCTTTTACAACTAAATACAGTCGACTGGTGTTCAAATCCTCACAATGTAGCACACACACTGCCCATGTCTGTGCTCAGAATAGTTCAGTATTCATTGGTATAGCTACAGTATAGTTAACGTCCTTGAGTCCGTCTTGCCAATAGCAGCTGTGTTTTGCTCCACAGCGGCTGAACTCTGAGCTCCCTCTCACGGCAGAGGAACTGGAGAATGTCTTTGATACGCTCGACTCGGACGGCAATGGCTTCCTTACGCTGGACGAGTTCTCTACAGGCTTTAGTAAGTATGGATCAGAAATATACAGTATGTCTCATTTTTGGTGTAATTATTTTGTGACATCACTGCAATTTTGGGGAACTTGAGTGCAAAACATTTGACACATTCACTGTTTTCAGTATTAAAATTGGTATGTTCCATTTTAAGTTTGTGCAGGTCATGGTTTTACAAAGAAATACTGACTAAAATGTATATGGTTCTTAAAAATTGTGATTTATTGTAGAATTGCTCATGATATTCTAATATTTATTGATAATATGTACATTATATGTGGTGGGCGATGTTGACAAAAATTTATATCTAAAGTGTTTTGGCTTTTTTTGAGTTTACCAATATTCAGAACATATTATGTCAATCGAATAGTAACATTAGTTGAGTTTTAATTATCAGACACATGGGAAATGTCTGTAAAATTAATCACAACAGTGCAAAAATATCACCTTATACCTAGGGCTGGGCGATACAGTGATAAAAATCGAATCGTGAGCTGGTCCCTGTGACAATCTGCTGTTTTTGTGAAATCGTTGTATCGTGATTGACTGTTTGTCTCTTTATTGCAGCTGTGTGTTTAAGCACACCTTTTCTCCTGTTGTTTAGCCTCTGAAGCCTCTGAGCAGATGACTTTATTTACTTCTTACAGATTAGGGCTGCACAATTAAACTAAATCAACAAAATATCTTTCCTTGATCTGAATAAAAACTGTAGTTTGGATTTGCGTTCGAAACGACAAAAACGTGCCTACAAACTACAAAGACACGACTGAAAGCGACACAAATGCAACTAAAACAACAAAGACACGACTAAATGTGACAAAGATATGCCAAAAATATGACAAACACAACTGAGCATGACAAAAACGTGACTAAAAGTGAATTTGAACAGAATCCTATTAAAACATAAATCACGCATCAAATCACAATCGCACTGGCCAGAAAAATCACAATTAGACATTTTTACTAAATCGTGCAGCTCTATTAAAGGCAATAGAAAAAGACAAAGTGAACAAAAATCATGATCTGGCCCCAAGAAAATAGTGATAATAATGTTTTGCCATATCGCCCAGGCCTACTTATACCCTTCTATGAAAGTTTACAACGTCACTTTTCTTCATTTTTCTGTGTAATCTGCTGTTTTTGTTGCATCTTTTTACTATAAACAGTATATTCACATTTTATACAGTATATCTTCAAAACAACATTCACAAATATCATCTACATCTTTATATATTGCCCACCTCTACACAATACAGTATAGAGCCTTTGTTTGTTCTTTACCCTGAACTTCTTTTCTAGGTGAATTTTTGTTTGGTCAGACGATTACTGTAGCGGCGAATATGGAAGAAAAAATCCCAGGAAACGGCTCAGTGGAGACGGTTTACCAGGGCCAGTGGGACGACCGTCTGGCCAGTCCGGACGACGAAGAGGAGAAGCACTTCCGTATGCTCATGGACAGTCTGGGAGCTAATCACATCTTTGAAAAGTGAGCTAGTGTCACAGGTTTTACATCCTCTTAAAAATTGCTGAAAGCACATTTAGGGGGAAAACATAGAAAAATGTCAGAGTCAGAATGAGTTTGCCATGGTCAGTGAACAAAACAAAATTCAAAAACTAGGAACAATGAATAATAATAGCAATAACAGTAATAATAATAGTCAAATATAAACTATGAAGTAAAATATAAATAGTTTTGTGGATTATTTCCTCGTGTCATACACTTATTGACACGTGTCTTTCTATAAAAAGTGGAAATGAAACTATTATGCAATATGAAACTAAAATGCAATATGTTGAATTTGCAACAACGATATTCCTTTCATTATCTATTTTTAAATAGTTTTTGATCTGGATTTTTGACCACATATTTTTCTTCTTTTGTTCTGTTCCTATACTCCGTGTTGCAGCGCTGAAATTTCCTCATTGTGTTCTTTGTATGATTAGTTCAAATAATAAAAAAAAACTCACAAGGTCACTACTTTGTCAGAATTATGGGTGAGTCAAGATCAGCACCAGAAAATGGTAAACTTATGACTAAATTTAGAAGGTCATGACTGAAATGAAACTTCTTATATATGTTTTTTGTCCTTTCTAGTTGTATGAGTCTAATGGCTATTGCCTCAGCTAATGTTGCAATAGATTTGAAATAAATTCTGCCTTATCATATAACCACAAATAGCACCTTTTGGACTTTTGCATGTAAAGATAAAGTGTTTGTTGTAGTCCCACAGAGATCCGCAGTTTGTGGGCTCAGCTTCGGCGAGATGAGCCTCACCTTTTGTCCAACTTCGAGGACTTTCTGGCCCGAGTGACTTCACAGCTCATCGAGGCGAACCAGGAAAAGCGTGAAATGGAGAGCGCTCTGAAAAGGTCAGGAAACATCAGTGTGTTTTTCATTTAAAGTTCACCTGGATTTGACTCAATCTTTTTTATAGATGGACTGTCATTGTGAGCACGTCCATCACTGTGTAAAGCATGTTAATCACTGGAGTGGTCAGATATATGTCAAATATTCAATAGAAAAAATAAAAAAACATAACATTTATGTAGGGTTTACTATTGACTTACTGTTACGTAATATCAATAAGGGTTTTCATAAAGCATTATGGGAAGAATTTGTGGATATATCAGGCCAGTAATCTTTCACATGTTGTTCATCATGTCTCTGTAACACTTTATAATATTTACACTTATTCGTGCCTTAATAAAGCATGAACAAACACTAAGATTGATTCAGGCTTAGTGACTACTCAATTTATATTCTAACCCCTATTCCTATCCTAATTAAATAATTACTAATACTGAATAATACTTAATAAAGTATATGTTCTCTAAACTATATGTTTGTTAAGGCAAATTAAGGTGAGTTAATTATAAAATGGTACCATTGTGTCTTTTTAATCAGACTTATGGAAATAAAAATGGAAATAGATGATTGATGAAGTTAAAGAGGTCACTGTAGGGTAAAATTATATCCCAGATGAATATGTTGTGTTATTTTTTTTTTACAAAAGTTAATTTTGGGAACTTTACTAGAACGTTACAATTTAGTATAGTATAGTAATTTAAGTATTTAGTATGTCAAAAGAACAACAGCAAACAAAAACATACAAAACAAGACAGACAAAGTAAAAAAACAACAATGAAAAGTAGTAGTAGTAGTCTGTTTTATTGGCCTATTACTAATAGTTTAATGCCTAACTATTTTTTGTTGTTTTTTTGTTTTAATTATAGTCTTTTTTATGCATTATAATACAATACAGCAATGGTTCTCAAGCTGTGGTACATGTATCGTTGGTGCTGCTCAGGCTCTTTCAGGCATGCAGGTTCCTTTGCAGTTAAAATATTTGTTGAGGTTAGATTTTAATTTAATCCATAAGTTTATCCTTATTAGGGTTAGCCCCTGGTCATTATTTCCTTTTATTAGCCTCGCTATAAGTTTTAAAATCTTGTTATTGCAGTTCTCTACAAATATTGGTAATGAACTGCAAAATCAAGACAACAATTGCATATCATTATTGTCTGGGAAAAAGTAACAATTATAAAATGAGCATGAGCAAAAACTTAATTCATAATGAACAAGTAGTTTATAAAGAATGATTCAGGCTTAGTAACTACTTAAAGGGGCTGTACCTGATTTTTAGTGTTCACGTGAAAAACAAAATTAGTTCTAGTGCCATATTTTTTTCCACATGTAATAAAGTCAAATCTGTGTTGATCCAGCACAGATATATTGTAAAAGCACCACTTTCTTTGCATCTGTTAATAGAGCATTTTATTATTTGAGAAGCAGGAAGTGCGCCATTAGCATGCTAATGTTTGTTAGCTTGAATGCAAAACTCGCCCAGAGCTCAGAGACTTGTGAAAAGTGCTTATAAACTCTTGACGGGGAATATTTAGGATGCCGGTGCTGCATTAGCAAAGTGAGTGTTACATGTGACTGATGTAAAGAGTTTAAAACAAACTAGTTTCAAAACAATAAAAATCAGGTACAGGGCCTTTAACTAATATTCCAACCCTAACCACTTAATTAAATAGCTACTAAGTTTTTGTTCATGCTTAGCTAAGGCAAATTAAGGTGTAGTTATTACAAAGTGTTACAAATAAAACATATCAGACCATCTTAAAATGATGTGGTCTTAAGTATTATTGTTTAGCAAAAATTTAATTAAATACAAATCTTGAAAAAGTGTGTGACAGATCATATGTTGATGTTGTTTTGGTTATTATGACTCAAATATAATACGCAATTGTTCACAGAAAAGCAGCAACACACGACGATGAGATCCGGCGCTTGTACGAAGAGATGGAGCAGCAAATCAAAAATGAGAAAGACAAGATTGTGTTGCAGGTACCAGATTTATTTATAATATGTAGAATTTCTTTAGAAGGTCACATTTTCCAAACCCACTCATTTTATTCTGTCCTTGTTTTCTCTCTCTCCCACTTTTTTCGCACAGGATTACAAGCACTTTCTCTCTCGTAGTCAAGACCTGGAGCTTCAGCTGTCCTCCAAAGAAAAAGAGCTGGAACAACTCTTTCAAAAGCAGAAGGGAGTGAGTGAACGCTGACAGATTTCCCCCGGGCGCCCTGCAGTGTATTTGATGTCGATCATTCACAACAAAGGAAATAGCAGTGCTTGTTAGTTTGACATTTTTAACAGCGTGTAGTTCCAAGTTTCAAACAGTACATCTGCATTACAGTACAAGTTGAATATATCCTTATGTGAACTGGAATGTTTTCTATATCAAGATGGGTGATATGACAAAAAAGGTGTAGTATTTACAGTTTCCCCTTGTTGATTGATCACAATATTCAATTTTATTTTATTTTGTATTATTAAAACGAATAAAAATGACTTTCAGTATTAATTACATCGATATCCCAGTATTGACAAACACAGTAATCTATATCGTTAGAAAATGGGGTTCTCCATCTGACGGAAATGTACAGTTTTTTGTAAACAGTAAAATAATTAATTCAATTTAAAACAAACAAAAAAATTGTCAAAATGCTTTCTTCTATGTCTGAACTCTGATCCAAATCGCAGACTTTTACTGACGAGGATCGGCTGTAGACTTCTCAATTAAATAGACTTATCATATACAATTCAAGATCACTTGATTAAAATTTAACAAATTTCCCAGGCCTTTTCTATACGTGTAATCACCTTTTCTTATCCTAACTAAAAGTGGCAACACAATTTTTATTATCTGTTCTTTTGACCAATATAACTGTATAAAGCATCAGCTGTTTTTCCTGGTTATTTGGTCACCTCTGGTTTTTCTGTTTACTGTAGGCCAATACCCAACGTCAATATAATGACAATGTTAAGACAAGAACAAATAAAGATGCTTACAACTAAACAGCCTTTTTTGAAAAGTACTCTGACATTTGAGTCTTTATCCATGGGTTTCAGCTTCCTGGTATGTGCAACATTTTCAGGACTTTTTCCCATTCATAAGATATAATATTTAGTTTTAATTGTTAATCGCTATGGCAGTGGTTCCCAAAAGCTTGTCCACATAAAAAGCATAAATAAACCACTTTTTTTTTTTTTTTAAAGGCTTATATGTACTACTTTAAATCAACATTAAGCCTACAGTCATTACGATTTATATTTTTAT
The DNA here is from genome assembly GCA_019453435.1 of Rhinogobius similis. Lineage (NCBI taxonomy): Eukaryota > Metazoa > Chordata > Actinopteri > Gobiiformes > Gobiidae > Rhinogobius > Rhinogobius similis. The sequence continues at coordinate 17,229,009 of CM033628.1, forward strand.
CTGTAAATTTAAAAAGAAAATCATTACATATCCTTTTGAAAATAGAGAAAATTATTATTGGGGCACCCCCGGGGATTGTCGGGTTGATAAGGGGCCGCGCCGCAGCAAAGTTTAGGAATGGCTGCACTATGGCAACAGTCCTAATTTCTCATCATTCTGAAACCCATGGATAATGAAGGACAGTGCTTTTACCAGCAGTGAGCCAGCATCTTATCAGATTGTTCCACAGCTCTTCTGTTTACTTTTATTGTCTTTGATCATACATTTCTATGGATCTAAGACGCATGCAAGTAAACAAAGGTTTTTACTTTCAATCTCGAGTTCTATTTGTAAGCAGTAGAATTTAATGTTTTTCTTTATTTATTTACTCTGACAATTCTTTGGTGACCAGAAGCCTTCGTAGCTCATAACTGAATTATGATTTGTCATCCTGTATTTATGAGTTGTTATGTCTGCAGCTGGAGCATCAGTGCCGGGACCTCCACAGTGAACAACATGAGACCAAAGTAGAAAATGTGAAGCTGAAACAGACGAATGACGAGCTTTTGCGGGAGCTGGAGCACACGAGTCAGGAGCTGAGTCTGGCCCAGGAGCAGCTGCTTCTGTTGCAGGAACAATCGTCACGACTGCACGAGGAGAAGGAGATGTGAGTCTGCCCTGCTCCACAGGGCCCCACACTGTCCTGTATAAAAAGTCTTATCTACTATGACTATTCCCTCCCTAAAAGCTTTGCGTGTCCAATTTTGCTCAGGAAAAATAATTCAGTGTAGAGCTGAATTGGAAACAGTCAATACATTTTATTCAAAACGCTTAACATTTTCAAGTTTATCCGTCCACGTGCCTCCAAATTTCACACATTACCACTTTCTCATTGAGACTGACTGTAAAATGTCTATTGTTTTTCTATAACAGTGAAATATATAGAGTCACTGAAGGACTTCAACGAGAGCGAGCCAGCTTAATGAAACAACTGGACCTAATGAGGTGAGATCAACAAAACACACATTTCATTGAATGTAGCAAACACCAAATGCAGCCCTTCTTTGTGTATATTTTCATCTGATGAATATGCCTTCACATTTACAAAATTAAGAAAAAAAAATAAGAACATTTTCATTCATTCATTCCATTCAGAATGACTTTATATATATTATTTATATATTTTTACTTTTTCTCTAGAGAAATGAACAAATATTTACGAGATGAAAGTGACATTTGTTATCAGGTATGTGCAGAATACACTTGTCAAGATTTATAGATATAAATGCAGTATTCAAATTGTATTTATTCAACAGAAACCAAAGAAAAGCTCCAGTTCAATGCGAACTCCTACTTACTCTGGTTCTCCGAAAAGCTCCTCATCAGATGTCTTCAGAAGGTACTCCATCTCACATTTGAACTATTATTTTGATCATATATTTTATTTAACTGTTTTTTCTCTGTGCTCCTCTTTAATCGCAGTGAAGATGAGGCGGACACATGCAGCGACTCCACAAGGCTGACCAGTGTCCGTCCAGAAGTGCAAAGAGGACATTTCCAAAGGATCATCTCCATAGAGGAAGACCACCTCCCTCACCTGCTGCAGAACAACTGCCAGGTGCAGAGCCCTCTGCAGGAGTGCAGCGAGGGCGAAGACGAGGGCATGGACCTGGTCATGAGTGACATTGTTCCTCTGTCAAGAGGCAATGAGACACCAATGTCTCCAAGAGGGCAGCCTGTGGGCAAGGAGACCAGCCTAAACGTGAGTTAGCAAAGGAAAAGATCAACATTTAGTGTTGTAATTCCATCATTGTGAAAAGAAACTTTGCAAGGATTTTTCACAAAGACACAATGACCAAACAGCGGTGAAATCCTTCATTTACAACATTCTCCTATATGTGAGCAGCTTTATGGAATTAAACTTTCTGAAAGATAAAGTAAAGTACATTGAAATTTACAGCTTGATAAAAAGCACTTTTTATCGGTTGACCTTTTTGGAGGGATCACTTTATAATAATATAATGTAATAACTACACCTTAAGTAGACTAGTCATAGTTTATAAACAATGATTCAGGCTAATAAGGAGTTAGGGTTAGGGTCTTAATGAAGTAGTTATTAACCCTGAATCATTCTTAATAAACCGTTCATTAGGAATTAAATCTTTATGCATGCTTTATTAGGTTATAAAAAGTTTTGGCAGTTAATTATAATCATTAATAAATTGTAATAATACACGTGTTTATATATTAATATGATGACTTGAATAATCACAATTATTGTTACCGTAAATAAATTATTCCATATTTACCTACATTATATATTAAGCATTAGACTCTTTTCTGTTGTTTTTCAGGAGGAAAGCGGCTCCTCTCCCCCGGATCGTCTGTTTAAAATTATAATAGTGGGAAACTCAAGTGTAGGAAAGACGTCACTTCTTAAACGGTTTTGTGACGACTGCTTCCACCCCGGGACGTCTGCCACAGTTGGTGCGTTTCACTAAATGCACACTTTATAAGATTACGTCATAGTTTAGTAAAACATAACTATTCTTGTTCATAAATTCAGGTATAGACTATAGCGTTAAGACAATAACAGTGGACAACAGCCAAATAGCTCTGCAGATGTGGGATACGGCCGGACAGGAGAGGTAAGTAACAAAAAGTGGACGAGTTTGCCGCCATTTTTAGTGCAAATTGTTATTTTGTTATAATGAGTTTTTGTCTTGCAGGTATCGCAGCATCACCAAACAGTTCTTTCGCAAAGCAGATGGTGTGATTGTAATGTTCGACATCACGGACATGACGAGCTTCACCGCTGTCAGACAGTGGCTCACAAGTATAAATGTAAGTCAACAAAAAATATTGCCTACTGTTGTAAATGTAAATGTTACACTGGTTTGTTTGGCAGGAGGCTGCAGGTGATGACATAGCCATTATGCTTTTGGGAAACAAAACAGACAAGGAAGAGGAGAGACAAGTCCAGAAGAACATGGGTGAACGGCTAGCCAAGGTTTGTACTTTTATTTATTCATCGTGTCAGTGATAAAAGCATCACTGGCACCACTTCTTGTAAAGCTTGTAAAGCCATCTGAGAAAACTTCTATACATATACCTTAATCTGCCTTAACATAGCATGAACAAAGGCTTAATTTAATGAACATAAACTTCATTAAGCACGATTTAGACTAAGTAGCTACTTAATTACGGTTAAAGTTAGGGGTAGGAATTTGTTCACAATTGTTCATTATTATTTTTGCTTTACTAAGGCAGGAATAAGTGCAGTTATTATTATAAAGTGTTCTCGCATCACTCAAGAATTGTAATATTTATAATGTTGCTAATTCTTGTGTATCAGGAATGCCAGATGATGTTTTTTGAGTGCAGCGCCTGTTCGGGACACAATATTTTGGACTCAATGATTCACATGGCCAGGTATGAAGAATTACAGTTCAGTTCGAGTTGTAAAGCCAGTTGAGAAAAGTTCTATCTCACATTTCTGGTGGGGGGTCTGCAACCTGCTTGTTTCCATGGAGATGTTATTCCTTTGACTGCAATGTTCTTTTCTACCCAGCATTCATTCAATTGCAGACATTAATCTTAAAGAAAATAATATCTGATCTCTTTTTTTCTGGTTTGTGGTTAAGAATTTTAAAAGAGCAAGAAGACAGAGAAAAAGAGAAGACTGTGAAGTTGGTGACGTCTCCCGCAGAGAAGAAGCGATCCTGCTGCTGACCTGCACTTTCTTTCATCAGGACACTGCGTTGGACTCTATGTAGCACTATGAACTCTGAAGCAACATCAAAATGCACTATTTTTCTCAAACCTTATGGTGGCTTTTTCCAGAACACTTTTGGTCACTTGGACACAGTTATTTAATGAGAGGTATGTTAGCTATTTTTTTAATTAACACACCTAGTCGTTTGAACATAATTTAAAATGTAAGTGCTTTTGTATCACAAATATTTTTCAGTTTAAACTATTATTTTGTTAAACTATATATTTAGGTATAGCTCAAGATGTTTTGATAAAGTTGTATAAATATATTTATTGTAAGTTAACATGTCTGTCTCAAGAAAAAAAGATTGAAGCCATTGATGTATTACTAGGGTACGGTATTTGGTTTCCATAGTAAAAAGCATTAATAGTAATGTACTGTTTTTCTAGTTTCATTTTTAGGTTGTATCTAAATATTGTAAATATTATATTTTTAGGTAATTCAGAAAATGCATATTTTGTGGAATCATAACTGCAGATAAATAAGGGAAATATATTGGAAAAAAGTTAAAACGGTTCAAATGTTGTACGATCTTTGGTTTTCAACTCATAAAGGGTCTGTCTCACCTAAATACACAGTTGGTGTTAGATAATATGCTCAAAGAGACGGTCTTCTGTGAGTGGTCAGTCGAAGTGATGAGGGGTAAGAACAAGGTCTTTTAAGGTCAGGGTTAGGAAATGGTTTACGGTTAGGGTTTGGTTAGATTATCATTCCCTCCGTGCCGGCTCCAATAACCTAAATACACTCATTGTTTCCCATAGATTTTTTTTCAGACTGCTAGCATAAATGATTTTTAGACACCATAGTCCTGTATTAATGGGAAATACTGTGTTGTGTTCGGTGTGCACATGCTTTAAAGCAAAACACTTTTTTTTTATAGCACAGCCCAGGCGATTTTGAACATCGCTCTTTATTTTAGGATCAACATGATGTGAAATAATTAATTTCAAACAATCCTATGTGTGAAATTAACTTTCTTTTACAATAGATCATATCCTTTAACAAAGAAATAAATAAGAATGCAGAAAGAAACAATATAAGGTTATCCATTATGTTGTAGGATTCAACGTTTTAAAGAAAAGAGCATTTCTTAAGGTCTGAAGCAGTTACCTATGAACTGAACATAATGATGACAGCGGCGAGACCGAAAGAACATCGACATAAACCATTTTAGAAACAAGTGAAAAATACATGCTCCTCCTGGTGTAAATACATTTACAAGCATAAACTGGGACTGCTTGGGTGTATTTGTCTTCCTATTGGTTTGCAGGTTGTTCTTACCACTTTACAACAGGACAACTTTGTTAAAGGTAAGAATCTCAAGGATCCAGATCAATTCACTTTTTTTTAATACGAGACATCTGACTGGCTTATCTCATCACAAGCCATTAATGAACTAACAATAGATTTAGGAATAAACATTAATGCAAAATAGTAGCCCCATTATTATTAGTGCTCTCAGACTGCAATGGTGTACATAACATGTCCATATGCATATTTTTATATAGAATTTCTGATATGAATTCATTCTAATTGTGGCTCACAAGTCCATATATTTAAAGCAGCAATAAGCAAAATGTCACGTGAATAATGGCAGCGTTCTTTGCTCATATTTGCAAAGGCTGCATAATATTACTGAATGTAATTATCAGTATAATTCTGGAAAGTGCAATAGTTTGCATTCTGCCTTTTGCTGGATAGTTTTTCCATTTTTTTATGCACATTTCCTGGAATAATTTTGCCCATTTATAACTTTTGTGCATGCCATAACCAGTGACATGAATATGTATGAGAATATTTTGAAATGATGTGGTTTGTCATTCTGAAACCCACAGAAAAGTTAAACTAATCATATATTTTTCAATATGAACAGTTTTCATTCTTTGCTTAACAGTAATTCACATGTGTGCCCACGAAACAAGACTGCAGCACTTTCCGGTTTACTATAAAATGAAAAGGTGAAGTATGAGCCATGAGAATGATGTGCAGTGACACTGAGGTTCGGTTCACCTGGGCACTTGGTCAAGGCATTCAGGATTCAGGGACAACTATCATCAACAGCACAGCGCGCAATGACAAAACACTAAAGCGTCCACTCTTACTATCACATGACACACATCTACCACCACCGCACCAGCACGTGTACAGCACCTTCACGAAACAATGTGTAAATCCTTGGCTGTGTTCAAATGCTGTCAGTTTTCAACTAATTTAAGCCATTAATAAACTAATTTACTTAAAGATGCACCGTGTAACTGTTCTGGAGGGTCCGCCACCTACTTGTCTTCATAAGGTGTCATAAGGTTTTTCACGTACTAATAATACCGAAAACGAAGCCCTATAATCCCCCACTTCCTGTTTAGTCAGAGGAACCACCCAGTCCCCCTTGTTCGTGTTCAAAGTGGGTCTAACTGGCTTTAACGTTAGCATCTGTTTAGTGCTGTACATTTAAATATGTTTTGAGCGCTGTAAACCATCCACATAAAACTGTGGCGCTCAAAGAAACAATTCAATTAACAATAAAGCACTTTTCACAGTTATTCATAATTTCAATTACTATACTTTACTATATTATTTTATTACATTATATTTATTTGATTGTTATATTATTATATTTATTCTATTGTGTCCAAGTTCTTTCTCTTGTGGATCAGTCAAGTTTGTCTAAGTCTGAGAATGAATGAAACACATTGAACAAAGGCAGTGTGGTAAATGTTCATGGTTCACCAAAAGGGACCTGGTCAGTCTAGAAATACCTGCCCCTGAGCAGAAGCGAAAAAAAGTGCTGCACCAATCCCTTGTTCTTACTCTGAATGTGCATCTAATGGAAAGTGGAACTAGTTATTTTTGCCTGGATTGTTCCACAGTATGGCATTACACTTCTCTACCTTTCATTCAATTGCAAGTGTTTTTATTGCTCAAAAATACGTTGGAAAAACATGCATTTTTACTATGAGTTGGCTCGTTTCTCCACAAATCTGACCTGTAACTTTGCCTGATGGTGTCACCTGCTTGTCTGCTTAAAAGTAGTAGTTTAATGCCATACTGTGGAACATTCCTGGCAACGAAATGACATCCTAATGGAGACAAGCAGCTAGTGGACCCATAGTGCAAATTTACACCCAAAATTACCAACAATGTGCACAATAAATCAACATTTACTACTAAGAAACTACGTCATTTCACACACATCGATCACATTCATCAAAAATAGTCCTGACCACTTTTTGTCAGTGTTACATTCATATATAGAGTAACAGTCGGCATCAGTAACTTCAGTCGACCTAGTCCTCGTACATTGCAGTGGTGTTTAACTTGGGCCCTGTGGTGCACGTGTCCCGGCCCCTTGTCCCCACAACCTGGTGGTACTGGTGTCTCCCTGTGATGTTCAGTGGTTCCTCAGGGCAACAATGACTCGCCCTCTGGTCAAACTAACGCATCTTGTAGTCGTGCGATATGGCCGCTTCACACAGCTGTCCTTTGAAATCCAGCTCGAAGGTGAAGTCCAGGTCACGCTGCAATGGAATCACAAGATTAGTAACCACATTACATCACATCACACTAAATCAAATTGCTAGATAGAACACACAAGTGGAAAATAATCCTTGTGAGAGTTAAAAAAAAAAAAAAAAAAAGTGCACATGACTTCACATTTCACTAAAACGTATGTGATTATATAAATGATTTTACCAAACATTTTGCTTATTTGTCCCCAGTTTGACAGCTTTTGTAAAGTTGATTGGTGGCTTTCAGATTCTAGATGTGATGATGTTTCCCAAGAGCCAGTTTCTCCTATTGATTACATTGATCTTTGGCATAAAATAAAACAGTAAATTCGCAAAATTACAACCTGATCATTTCCATTAGTAACTACACCTGACAACTTGCCATATTACAATAAAAAACTGCATTTTAACAATATTTATTTTAACTGCCCCTAATTTGCATTAAAAAATATTGGCCGATAGAATACTGTGATGTAATTTGAAACTGAAACCCAGCAATAGTGTTAGTTCCTGGTTGAACATGGGCAGCAGATATGACTGGTAATTAAGGTAGAGGTCATTCCACAACTGTATAGCAACCATATTGTAAACGAGGGCCAAAATCCATGTAAATTACAAAACTGACAGGATTCGACAATAAATAAAGCCTGATAACACCTTTATTTTGATGAATGATCATTCAAACTGTCAGAGAAAACTGTCATTAGCTGTAAATTGTAGCTGTATTTTCAATGATACACATCACATCACAGAGGGATTCTGTTTTAGAGCTCAGCACTACTTCCTATAATTTTAAACATTTATTTCTCAAAATTTCTCCAACATCTCAGATCACAAAACTATGATAAATATTTATCACAGATGCTATCCACCAAACTAAGTAATTAGAAAACTATGAACCTGTCATTATAGACTTTAAGTTGTAAACTCACAAAATAAAAAAGAAATTGTACATGAACAGAGATTACTTAAATCAAATGAATATTCTGAATGTGATTTTAACACATACAGTAGATCTTTAGTTTTCGCAATTCCGTTTTCATGTATCAGTCCCAGGTACAATCTTTGTTCCTTTGACAACAAGTAAAACATGTCGTAGATTAAAGGAAGCAAGGACAGAGCCATGTCAAGATTGCCATCTGTTCTCAAGTGCTTTTAGTTTAGTGTCTGCGTTTTCATTTCCATCAAAGAAAGAACATCGCAAAGAATATGAAATTGAATGAACCCTGAACATACGTAGGCTATTGATGAAAATGTACATAACAATCTCTCATCTGTCTTGTAGAGATGAAAACAGACTCTAACACACGCTAAACAAATTCACCTGAAGGAAATTGATTTCTGGGTTTGTGTCAATTTCAAAGCGATTTAAAAGTGAAATGTCATACTGCAATGAAATGTTTATTCAGCCCAGTGATTTATGTGGCTAACGCATTAATCCACTATTACTCACTATATTCTTCTCATTGGGCTTCATTGAGATGGAGCCAGTGATCTCTTCTCCTCTCCTCACGGTCAGGTAATCCTCCAGGTAAAAGACTGTCTGCTTCCAGTGAGTGTACGAAGCGTCCGGAGCTGAAAACACAAACTAACTGTCAGTCAAACAATACATGGGGACCTTGTACACAAGAAAAATATGGAAACACTTACAATAAAAGTAAATATGAGCTTTTTAAGACATTATAAAATACAGAAATAATTACATTTTATATATATATATAATATATATATATATATATGCTCATGTTTTGTAGAAAGTACAGGTAAACAGACTCTATGCTCAAATGCTTCTTGTGTGTACAGTATGTATGAGTGTGTGTATGACATAAGTAAGTAAAAATTATAAGGTATTATTTTGATTTGGGAAGTGGAATTGAATGTGATTGCCTACTTCTGCTAGAGGTTAAATAATCGAGTATGTCATTTATAGGAAAAAAAACAAACAAAAAACACTCCAAAGATAGCTGATAAAAAAAAAATAAAAAAAAAGAAAGAAATAAAAAAGTGATGTTGTAAACTTTCAAATAAGGGTAAGGTTTTACTGATATTTCATATTTTTCTGATACTTAAAACTCAACTAATACATTTAAAGACATATTTTAACACATTTCTGTATAACTGATATAATATTGTTTGATCATCATTGGGGTAGTATTGAGATATTATTTTTTTAATCAATGTCAAGCCACCTCTTCTAGCTCATATTAAAAAAAAACTTTTACTGACAGAGGATCAGCTGTGGACCTCTCGATTAAAAAGACGCTCTACCTTGATTCAAAATTTCAAACCTGAATCCAAATTCGACCAACCGCTTAACCTTTTTGATTAAAGATTACTGCACAGTGAACGTGCAATTCAAGCTTTCTCCACCAGAGATCAGTCTAACACCGTTCTTGACCCAGAAGCGTTCAGGCTTGTCCAAAACAATTTCTGGTGATGTGTGGGATCAAAGCCATCAGCCAGATCTGAATTGCTCTAATGTACAGTGACAATTCCATTAACTGCAGTCATCAATAGCTCTGAGGCCTCATCAAGCTGCACATTATGAATGCTCTCTCATCTTTGAACAGCACTCGCCTGCACCTCCGGGGACAACTCAACCGTTTGATCTTCAACTCCTCAATCACACCCTTCTAGTGATTGCTATTGTTACAAACTTAATTATAATCATTGGCTTTTTGTCCTGTACCGAGGGGCCAGTGTGTGTGGAGGTGGCATGTTCTATCCAAGTGTGTTTGAATATCCATAACGTTGAAATTGTTGACAGCTACACAACTTTATACATTTGAAATACCATATCAGATATACAAAAACACCCTTAAATTACTCTAAAGTACCTACGCTCAACTCAGAGTTCTTTTTAAAGTAGCTTTTATTGCTTCAGTAACAGCTGGTGGACATTCGTTCCATAATGTTACAACTTTAAAGTGTCGATGACAGTTTGAATTATCCATTTTACTAAAACACAGTTAAGATCGTTATACTTTCAATTTGCAAACATTAAAAAAAATTAATTCTAGTTTGGCCATTTTTAGGTTTAAAACTTGACTTCGTGGTTGTAAATCTTGACATCACACTGGGAAATTCTGCAACTGTTACCTAGCAACCATGCCACAACACCTCTAATGCCACATTAATAATGATGAATGAGAATAATAAAAAGCATGGAAACAGCTTTATTTTGTTGAAGTAATGTTTAAAAGACAAATATTATATTTGTATTAGCCTTTAAACATGCTCTTGAGTCCCTTTAGTTTGGTCTTTTATGTTTTAGAACTAAAAAATTGAGGAATACGATGGTAAGTCGCCAAGTCCTGTTTCATCATTTTAGGTAGAATTAGTTGAAACGTTTACACTTTATCTGATATGTTGAATCCAAAGTTCTGATATTCCACACAGTTGGTGTTGACCAGTAGGCTAATGCCTGTAGTGAATTTGGAATTTCTACAGTGAAGTATATCTTTGATACAGCCATTTGAAATCAAGTGTTGTATAGTTTCATTAATTCTTCAAGTGCTATAGCTTTGCCTGTGCATATTGCTTTCCGTTTCAAACGGTGTATAACACATGCATGTTGGACACTTATACTCTTAGACTCGTTATCATTTGGATCATTACAATTAAAGACACTAGGCGAGGATGGAGAAAAAATAGGAGGGCCATAACAGGTTAGAGCTTCTTACCAGTAGAAAAGCCAGTCTTCTTGTGACACTTGGTGAACTCTATGTTGAAATAGGTGATCAGCGCATGGATGTAGTCGTTCCTCTGCACTTGTAGACAGAACGCTGAGGTGAAGCTCAGGTCTTCTGACTTGACAGTGTAGATGTCCACCTCCTTCAACAGACACAAACGAGACGCTTAACCTTAAGCTTGCATTGTCATTCTTCCCTCACCTCCTCCATTTCATTTAGAAAATACATAATTCATTTGACAATCCCTGACACTTTTTTTTCCTTAAGCTGTCAGGATAAATCTAGACTGTCTGACTTCTCTGATTTTTTTTTTTTTTTTTTTTTTTTTTTTTTTTAAGGGTGGTAGTGCTTTCCAATACTTTTCTAGCCTGAACTGGATTATAAGAGGACTTCCTGGAGTTTCAGTTCTGACAGACAGTAAAAACGACTTAAACTTCTAATAATGAAACAAGCCACCACTACAGTCTGTTTTTGATGAACATTATAACGTGATTAAGTACTCAAAAAAGTTAATTTCGCATATCGAAGACAATACTGATCTTTGTTATCAGTATTTTTTGAGTTGAGATCATTACATTTCGAGCTTTACTCATGCACACTGGGGGCTTCTTTGACCTCTAAATGCTCCTAGTTTAAAAGGGCATCTGATACGTCTTACGAATCTGTATTCAGAAGAAAAGAACATGTTGTACCACGGGCAGCTTTACCTTTAGTGTCAGGGGCAGCACGCCAACACATGATCACACAGCCCAGATTTGAGATTAACTCAGGGACATCTTTTCTGACTCTTGAATGTGTGGAATTAAAAAAACAAACACGGCAATTCAAAGTGCTTTACAAAACAAGAAAAAAATTTCACAAAACAAGAAGACATTTAAAATCATGAGTGCAGATGAAACCCTGCTCCTGACATAAACAGAGTAGAAAAGGTTCCGATTCTTTAGGGTCAAAATATTAGTAAAGTCTACCTTTAGATCCCTTTCCACCTTGGACTACTCCTGGGTGAATGACATACTTTGAAACTGTATAACTCAAAACTGTGACTTCTAAACTCAAAATTATGACTTTTATACTATCAGAAAATATGTTTCAAAAGTATTCCTAGGCTTATTACAGTAATAATTAAATGCAAATTGTTTTATACACTGCATGTCCAAAAAACAAAGTCACCACAGAAAAGATATTTTGTTGGACTGCGTTTGTAGCTTTGATTACAGCACACATTGACTGTGCCATTGTTTCAATAATCTGTAACGTCAAAAGATTTATTTCATCCAGTGTTGCATTAATTTTCCATCAAGCTCTTGTATTAATGATTAGAGATTGTCACCACTGCACAAAGCCTTGTTTAGCACATCCCAAAGATTCTGTCTGTGGTAGATTATTCTGCTATCTCCTTAGACGTTTTCTCTGTTTGATGCATGCTAATGATTTGACCCCTCTCAAACATACTGGCATCTTTTCTACGTCTTTTCACAAGGTTTTTACAGAAATGAGAAGCCACTCAGTGCATCAGATGGGTTTAAACAGTGTGTTGCAGCAATTATCCAATAGGAGGAGAGGACCGATTTGCTTAGTTCTATCCAGGTGCTGACTTTCTTTTTGGACAGGCATATGTGAAAAACAGTAATGAAAGTGAATAGCAATGCATTTGAATGAAAAGTTCAGCATGGGCTTGTTGTTGTTTATTTTGTAGAGGGGGGAGTGTCCTTATGTGCCATGGTGTCATTCGGGGCACTGAAGCCTCTGCTAATGGACAGTAGTCAGCTTTAGTCTCGAGGCTGACAAACAACCATTCATCCACAGTCATCCACCACAGAGCCATAGTACTCACCTCTCCAAGCCCAAGCAATAGGTGTTCATCTTCCCTCAAGATAGGGTACTAAAAGTCATGGGCATCACACCATAAATAAACTTTTGATGACACCAGTGACAGAAACCTTCAGGACTTACCCACCGAGCGATGCAATGGACTTACCAAAACAGTAACTGCCAATGCCACAGGGCCATACCATCCTCCTTCACTTAAAGACAAATGACGGAAGCAGAGGATGAATGTTTGTTGTTGACAGTTGATTTGGTGAGTCAAGGTTTGTAAGGGAGCAACTATAACTACAAGAAAAACGAAAGATTCCCTTGTAAACTAAGTTAGAAAAAGCACAGATCACATTGAAAGGACTTGCACGCAGCAGATGTGGTGCTAATGAGCTGTCAGAGGAACTGTATCTTAAAATAAAACAAGTAAAAGCCATGATCTGTGCTACATTAAAAGTAGATTTTAAATGTAACACTAAAGCTATACGCACAGTACAACTCAACAAAACTTAACCTGTAACTAAACCAGGATTAGAACAGGACTAAACCAAGTCAACATCTAGGACTACACCGGGCTCAAACCAGAAAGAACGAAAGAGAAGCTGTATCGAAACAAGACAAACGTAGCTGTCTACAGTGCATTACATCCAAAGCTCCGATGCCACAGAAGTTATTTATTTTCGCTAGACTTGGATGATAAGCTTTGCAAACACAATATACACAAGTCTTTCCACATCAGCCTGGATTCGACTTCAATCAGTCATGTTATCTCCGAAACATCCAGCCGCAAAACGCTTTGACAATGAGTATCCAGGCGGCGAAGTCACATCTGTATAGAAATCGGACTTGAACCAGCAGGATGGAAGTGATTTAGGGTAAAGCCACCATCCAATCATTGAAGAGAGATAAGAAGGTCAACATGACAAGGTGCACAATCAGAAAGAGGAGAAGAGGCTGCGATTGACATGCACAGCACAGCGTCTCCGTCGGTCTAATCTGCAGCGTGAGGGGCAGACGAGGCCAGCGTCAAGGTCACAGTCCTGGCGGCGTGTCATACAATATGTTCATGCATCGGTTACAACGGAGCCCGTGTCACTGCGCTATTAATAGAGCGTATTCTTAGTGTCGCATCTCGGTTGAGGGAATATTTACAAAGCCACCAGCATCAATGAAAGAGATGCTTCCATTAATATTAAGCCCAGACAAAAGTGAGCCAGTAAATGAGGATAATGAACATGTGTTAATCTTCGTAATTGTCAGATTTGATGTGTAACTAAACTTAACCTACACTAAATGTAGTGCAGTCAGAGTAGAGTGAGCTCATTTAGCAGTGTGTTAATGATTCAGCTGACAACTCTTTCATATGTTCTTGAGACAATGACTGCACTCACCTTCACTAAACAGGCGGTGGTCACCACTTGTTTGGGGTCGACTACATCCACCAATGGCTCCTTCATGGCCACATTGCGAATACAGGTCATGTCAAAGCCATAGACATTCTCCCACCCTGAAAAGGCAGAATGATTCACTCATTACACATACTCTGTGGTAAGTTATTACTGTAGCCACAGCTGCCCTGGGGCTGATTGACGTATATGGTTTATGTCTGTTGCCCATACCTTAATTATAAGATGACAAAAACAGGAAGAATCCAACACACAGTGGCATTTACTTTGACACTCAGACAGTGAATGTAAAAAGAACCGAATATTAGATTTGCATGACATGTTATTATTATTGTTCTCAAAGCAGTACAGTCATCATCTACATATCATAAACTTGCAGTACATTGTGCAGCGTATTGACAGTACTATATATCAGTTCTGTAATAGGAGGGTTGACAGTTTGAATTTCGCTCTCCTCCTACAGTTCTTTTATTTCCTGGCCTTTATTTGAAGTTGGTCAAAGAGGTCAAAGACATAGAAAGAGTGAACACCTACCATGAGGTTGCAGAAGTGCATTCCCCAATAATTTGTGTCATGTATACGTAAATACATATGTATGTATATATATATATATATATATATATATATATATATATATATATATATATATATATATATATGCCTCATGTGACACATGTTGCACATGCATGCACGTGTAAGCAGAATTATAATTTTTTTGTAAAATGCTTGCTACATTTGCATTTTTAAGGCTTATCCACTCTGCTTATGTTTCTTCAGTGCACCTCCCAGTGCACTGATGTTTTTATAATGAGGCAGAGTTTGACCCTGGACTTCTATTAAATCTTATTAATAAAATATTTTGACTGAAGAAAGTCACATTGTATTAAGGGCCATCTGTAAACATCAGCCTCCTTGAACACTTGGAGACCACCTCGGCCGGCTGATGCTTAGACTAAACATGGGGCTAATCCATTATTCATGTTGCTACTTAAGAGAGAGTCAGCGTCTGTACTGAGGCCTAATAAGAGCAAACTACTGCAGTGCACTGGAGGACTGCTGGTAATGAACAGGCCACTAAACCTCAGGATGCTGCAACGTACAGTATTTGCATTTGTTACGGCCCACTCGAGTCCAGCCTGCGCTAATGGCCACAAGGCGCTTTAGGTGCAGTGGAGCGCTTCGGATTATAGGTCATCGCTGAGCCTCTGCCTGCGGGGGTATAAGTTTGAGAGGATACTTCATTGACATAATTAAATGTAGTACTTTGAATACTCTGCAGTTACTATGAGAGAATGATAATGAGCATGTCAGCATAACCTAGCGACTGACTGTACCGTCTCTGCTGTAACCACCTTAACATCACATTTAAGGCAAAAATCAACACTAAAAACTGGCATGGAGCATTTTATAACAACATCACCTCTCACTTAGTTGATTTTATGACACATGATTGAGGTGTAAAACAGGAGAACTAAACTAATTTGATCTTGAACTCTGCAAGATCAGCAGTTTATTTGTTTGAGGAAAAAATCTATCTATATAATACTATAAATTTAACTGATAAAGGATCTGATTCTGATTAATAGTTGTGAGGCTGAGGTGAAAATGAGACATCACATACTCTTATTAGGAAGATAATAAGTTTCTGTTTTAATTGATCAGCTCTTTTTGCAGTATTTCAACATATCTTCTCAAATACACTCAATATTCTAATCTAATCCCCTAATGAGCAATTAATTACTGATTATTAACATTTTTCCTGAAATAGGCCTATCTCTCACCTTGCAAAGTGTTTGGTTTGGATGCAAAAATAACATAATGTGTGAAGAATGTTATGTAATTTAGAAGTGGGCGATGTATATAAATAGTTGTTTTTGAATAAATGCTAAATTAGATCAAGCATGCTGTTTTACAAAAAAGAAACATCAAACATTGGGAAAAATGACTGAAAAGAGAGATTTCCCTGTGTAGTGTACCTTAAACTTAACCTCGAGATAAAAGATACTTGCTGTGTAATGCTTCAAAAAACAATATAAAGTGATATTTTTGCATTTGCACAATCCAAGCATGAACTTTGTAGCACATTACTGAATGATTGCACAAATATCTGGTTGAGTTTCCTCCTCAGCTTTGTTTTAGTCCAACAACCATACTTATTTTCGTTGTTGCCTTTCTTTCTATTCATGACTTCGCTCTTATCTCCATAACAACCAGTAATTCCCGCATAGGCCTCACAGGCTTTGGTCTGTTTTGTTTACTGGAAGCCATAAAGTAACGCTGATCTGTGTCCGGTGGCGAAGCTCTTCACACATTACTCCCGCTGCCCGGTTTAGAGTGGGCCGGGAGGGAAGTGCGCAGGATTGTTGACATATAAAAATAATTTATGACCCCCCGTCGTGCTCCACTGATGAAGAAAATTCAATGATGCTTGGAGCTGACCAGATTTAAGTTTAGGTTTGGGTTGTAGTATCTCAATTTACTTCCAGTAACTTGTAGTATTCTGAATAGTGTTAAATACTTTGGGTAATTAACAGTCCTTCGTAGAATAGCTTATGACATTTCAGATCTTACTAAATTGAATATTAAATTGGTTGTAGAAAATAAATAATTCATACACTGAATATGCCAAAAATCTAACATTTAGCATGGAAGCACAGCATCGCAAACGCATCATTATCTCGGCTCGCTCCCTTTAAGGTCAGACACTGTAGGAGTAGATCATGTATTGCATGTTTAATGTGTAAAATGGACAAAAATTGTATATATTTTAGGGACATAAATCTTCATAATGTTTAGAGCCGTGGTGTAAAATACTTACCTCGTTTTGCTGACACGTTAGATACCAAAAATGTACAGCGTGGATTAGGGATATAGTGTTTCTAGCACTAGATATTGCTGAAAAGAATTCCATTGTTTATATATACCGTACATGTTTATATTACATTTATATTTTAGTTAAAAAATCAATGCTATGTATGTGTTATACATTTTGATGAAACTAGAAAGGAATTGGTCATAAACCAATGTTAATGACTGAACAAATTGGTGCTTTTAATTGGAGATGTTTGAGTCATAATATGTGAAAAGTTTTAGTAAAAATTCTTCTGTTGGACAATTTCTTGAAGCACATATGACAGGTTAAACTTCATATTTCACAAGTGAACTAGATTATGTTTGAGATTTTACCTATTTGTCCCCAGGTAACTGTTACCTTGCAACCATTTTGAAACAAGGGCCAAATTCCATTTAAATTACACTATATTCAGGAATGTACAACAAATAAAACCAGATAATACCTTTATTTTGCATGATCGTCAAAACTGTCAGACAAATGTGTCAGTTTTCTGCAAATTTATTTTCAATGGTACATCACCTGTTGATGGCATCACAAAGGGATTCTGTTTTAGAATTCAGTTCAACATATTTTTCCACATTTCTTCACAAACTACAAGTTAATAGGGAAAAAATATATATATGACAAATATACAACAAAGGGATTATCTCACCAAACTAGGTCATGATTAGAAAAACATGAAAACCTGTCATATGGACTTTAAGTTTCAGGTAGACATTTATATTTTAAAGGTGCACTATGTCACTTTTCTGGTGAGGGGTCCATCACCTGCTTGTCTCGATTGTAGATGCTATTGCTTTGCCTGGAATGTTCCACAGAACCACACTAAACATGTTCAATTACAGGTGTTTTTATTGCTCATAGAACACTTTGTCTCTTGCCCATCCTCAGTCACAGAACCACAAAACAAACAGGACATAATAAAGCAAACTTACAGTGTATTTTGAAGTCTTTATACTGCCTGTCTTCTATGGCCACCACATAAAGAGAGGCACGATCAGGGAACATCAATCCGCCAGGTTTCTGTGTGACAAATGAAGCCCGGAGAGGAGGAACAGCTCAGCAATTAATCCCAACAGCATTAAAAGGTCTACAGTACAGCGTTTGTGACATTTCATTCCTCAGTTTGAATTATCGGGGTGTTATTTGTTGCCTCAGGGTACACTGCTCAGCGACTGGGCTCCTTTCACGGTCTGCTGCTTATTGACTATAAATAAGATCTCAAAATGTTAGAAAACGGGATAAATGCTAAACACTTGCCCAAGTACGTAAGTGATACAGAAAATCAGCTTTAGTTTATTGCATTAGATTTGCACTGTATTACGTGGCATTTTTTGGTGACATTTAAAGTGAAACAACCTAAAACATGCACATGCCGCTAATCCTCCAGCTTGGATGTCCTGTCCAAACCTGGGTCAAATGCAGAGGGAGGATTTACATGTCTACCTACCAGCCATTTGTCCCTCGCAAAGATGACAGTGTTGAGCATCGACTCGTAGAACAGACAGTAGCCCATCCACTCTGAGATGATGATGTCCACTTTGTCAACAGGAAGCTCCACCTCCTCCACCTTTCCTTTGAAGATGGTTATAACTGAAACACATTATACGGGTCGTATTATTTATACATATTACGTTTTACGATACTTGAGCCGGGTATTGCCTTGTACTTCGTGAAACAATATGTACGCTGAGACTCGGAGCTTATTGATATCCTTTAACACCTGTGCTAAAATTTTACTGATGTTTTGATGATGTAGAATAACAAAATGCATATTCATTAAGCTATTAATATCAGAATACAAGTGACCCTTGAATAAGTCACATTTTCAGCTCTGCAGCTTCAGGCTTAAGGAAGACCTAGTATGCAAAATCAACCTTTGGGAGCTTTTTAACCATATTATAATTGTAATTCAAAGCTGTATTCAGAGTGATTTGTGCACATTTGAGTAATCTGTTCTCCTGCGGACAAGACGTCATTGCTCCGTCAGTCCAGGTTTCAGCGCTCCCCAGATTTCTCCCCGTTCCATTTTCTTAAATGGTAGGATTCAGCAGCGTAGCGTAGCCATTTTGGCACAAATGGAAACAATTATCCTGTTTTCAACATGGAAGTAAGCAAACTTATTAACAAATGATTCAGTCGTTTTAGAAGATGTCCAAAATACAACCTATGATCCACTAGTGTTGTAGAGTAGAAATATATAGACGACAAAAGCACAATAAGTCTTTTTTTAACGCAGTAGCAGCAGGTGAATATGTGTCGAACATTTGTAGCAATTTATTATTATTATTTTTAAAGATTTTTCTGGCCTGAAGGCTTTATTAGAAAGGACAGTTGTAGCGTGAAAGGGGGGGAGAGGAGGTATAGACATATGGCAAATATTCAAGGGCTGGAATTTAATTAACGACTGCACCACCAGCGAGCACAGAACCCAGCAATTTATAATGAATTCATAAATGTTGCTTAAAAGTATCACGGTACACATCTCTGAGTGTATCGATGCGTGTCTGGCCAAGAAGTCTGTCACGACCTACGGCGTTATATAGCTTAAAGTTAGAGTACCTGAATTTCAAACCATGAAACACCAGTCCATTAGTTCTTGTTCCAAAGCGTTACATAAAAATGTACTGTTCTTTCTTCCGAGTTTGTGATTGTTCAAAGAAGCAGACAGCACAGAGCAGTCTAATTTTGTCACAAAGCGTTGCGTTTATAATATACTGGAGTCCATTTTAAAATTCCATCCCATCCTTGGTCAAAATAATACAATTTGACATAATCTCTGCACTGCCCAGGCTCCATATTATCTCCAACTGCAGTGTCATTTGTCAGAGGGGGACTGAGGTTTATGTAGTTCAGCATGTGTTGCCATGGCAGCCCTCACTTTCTTATGGAAATCAGTCCATCTGGGGTCTACAATACGAAGCGGATATTTGCCCTGGCCGTCTGACATTATATCACTCTCACTGTTGATTGAGTTAGGAAAGTAGTTATGAAAGTTTCCCCGAAAGACGAGCGTCAGGGCGACTTGTGACTCCGCATTCCTGGTTGACGTCGTATATATGCTCCAAAACTTAGTGAAATGTTGAGATACTTTCGATTACAAGTGTGTACTTTATATTCATAGGTCCATATGGCTGGGACATTGCCTGACAGCACAGTTTGTGGACCTATTATTTTTTTCTGAGAGCATAGCCAGTGGCTTGGCAGCAAAGTTGTTTATAATGTTGCACTGCACAGTAATGAAAACATATGCTCAGAAGGCAGTGGCATTTGTACACAGAATATAAATGAGCGCAAAAGCAGATTTAAGCCAGGGAGTCACATTTTACTGTGAGACCTAATCCGACCTTTCACGGCCTATCGTTCGGAGTGAGCTTTCATTCTGCGTCCATTAGTGCAGAGTCATGATAGTTAAACTTCTTACCGCTGTCGAGGTGGTTGGACTTGATGATCCTCTCCGAGTATTCTGATATACTGGAACATTCAATCTGGCAAAAGACAAAAGAGGAAAGCCTGAGCTGAGGTAATGGACTGGGATCCTTACGGGAATATTATCAGTGATGGGAAGGCGGCTGCACTTTTGACTCAAACTGCCGCTCTAACCGGAATCACTTCTCATTTGTGTGAACCTGTTATAAGGAGGGCACGGAGTAAAAATAAGGTGCGGAGGCTGTGAAAGTTGGAATTTGCAGGAACATCACGGGCTTGGCAGGTATTCTCCGGGGTAACTTCAAATGGAAAACACAGTGTAGTAGTGAAGTGCTGTGGGAATGTCAATGTATAGGGGAAAGAGGGATTTAATACGCTGCACTTTTTAGCTTTTTCTTATAACTATAGCCATTTTATACAATATGTGCCAATTGCAGTTATATAAGCATAATTTATCCCAAGGGAAATATGTTGTTGATGTTTTCACACAATAAAACATTGAAGAAACAAGTGACAAGAGTTGCATGAACCAGATTAAAGAGGTCAATTGAAGCCTATTATTGGTACAGTATTGCAGATAGTAGTTTATATTCATTTCGTTTTTAGAGAGGTGCAAATGCATTTTAAGAAAACAGCCCCTGAAGTTACAATGTTACATAGAAATCCATGGATGAAGTGGATTAAATGGAAGAATAAAACATTTTAGGAGCAAATTGGACAAGTTTGTTGTTTCCACATGAAAGCCCATGTGTTGAGAGAGCAAACTGACCAAAAAACAAAAAACAAAAAATTAGAAATGAGCTTTGCCTGTGGTGTCTCGCCTTAAATGCAGTTTAAATGACTTGATGACAAACGTTTATATTTA
This sequence comes from Rhinogobius similis, assembly GCA_019453435.1. NCBI lineage: Eukaryota > Metazoa > Chordata > Actinopteri > Gobiiformes > Gobiidae > Rhinogobius > Rhinogobius similis. The sequence continues at coordinate 17,250,330 of CM033628.1, forward strand.
ACCTTACGTTTTCTTTGTTATCATTATCATGATGTTTTTTCTCTCTTCGATATTGTCAGAGCAAACTGTAATAATCTTTTTTTTTCTTCAAAGTAACCTTGAACCTTGTGATGTTATATAAGAGCACATTCTTATAGTTAATCTAAGAAATGTGGGGGGCATTGTGCTGTTATACTAATCATCTGTCTATGCGTTTTTGTGAGGGCTGTGTACTTATATGTTGTACTGTATAATGCAGTACAAAGGGATTTGGGTCAGAGGGGGTATTACTTTAAAATAATTACTCAAGTATAAGTATAAAGTAGTGGTCCAAAAAATTACTCAAAGATTTATAATTTGAAGTTATTGTATAGAACAAAACATAAACGAATGCACAAAATCCAGTTATTTTTATAGGACAGACCACAAAAAGGAAAACTAAACAATATCTGAAGAAACACAAATGTTCAAATAATTTAATACTGTCAACAGTTTTTGCCACTTGTATATTTATTTACAGGGGAGTGAGAACAAAACTTTTTTAAGTAAGCTACTGTTCAATAAAAATATAACTCAAGTAGTAGACAGTTACAAGTACACAGCTAGAAAAGTAAAATTTCTTTAAAAAGTTACTCAACTTTATTTGACATTACGTTATTACAGCACATGTAAGTCAAATACATTAAGTTTATTGTAATGTTTAACTGTTCAAATGTGTATCAATCTGCCCCAGGATGGCTATGGCTACCGTCAAAGTTTTAAAATAAATCTCTATCTTTATCAGTATGTGTACTTTAATTTAAGTAATTTTACACATGCTACTTTATACTTTTACTTCAGTACACTTGAGAGCAGATATCTGTACTTTTCATATAGTTATTTTTTAACATGTTCATGGTGACTGCTAAAAGGTTTTGAGTTCAAGCACCAAGTTCAAATTCACAAGAACAGTAAGACATTGATTCAAATTGTAGCTGTTGAACAAAAAAATAAAATGTAAAAATGTAAAATCTGTGTGAAATACTGTTACTTTGTTGCTGTCAAAGTACATGTTCAGCTGGTACTTCCAAATGTTTCTGTGCTACTTTTACTTTACTTTTACGCATTTTTAAACAGGACAATGCAGCGACGCCTCCCTTCCCCTTGTCACACTTTTTAAGATCAGGTCAACACTGTAAATTTACCAAAGCGCCCTATTTTCTTTCATAATGTCCCATTGTGGAGCTGCACTGTCCTCATTTTAAGTCCCGAATAGATCATTTTATCTTAATCTGAGTCTCCCCGTTTGACACTTTTTCACACTTTCATCCCGACCCACTAATCATGTCTCGCGGAGATTTATTGAGACAACGCCACTGAAAAGAGTTACAACAATATAAAGCTTGTTCATCCATCATTCATTCCTGTCAGCCGCGGACAGTTCTCGTAAGCTTCCCTCAAACAAAGAGGACATCATTCAGGTGTAGTTGTTTGTTTTAAGTTCTGGGGAATATAGATTTTCCTTTAAGTGCGTACACAGCGGTCTGTCTGCCAAGGACGAGGCCTGTCAATGGTGTGTCGACATGTTGGATCCAGATGCTTGTAATAAGGTCCACGTCTTTGCACAGGCTGTAAAAAGGCAGCAGGTACCTCTGTCTGAACACTATAGGCTGATAGTGGATAGTGCTGTCTAATTAAAAAATGGGCAAAGGTTTAGTGCACAAGAGCTTTCATTGATTTGTGGTAACTGATGTTCAATTACTCAGCTGCGTTTATTATACAATTCAATACCAACATGACTCCAATGGACCCATTAAGCTGACTTATAAATCTATTGTCACCGCTTTCCTTTGCCAACACAACTTTGGCTGCTGTTTTTCGACTCTGTAGCACAAACACAATAGATTTTACTTCTTGTAGCATAGTTTAAAGTGCATATGACTTTGACTTATACCTGTGGTAAATATAAATCGTAGTTTTACACCAATCAAGTACAAGTTTGTGAGGAAAAGTAGAAAAATATGTCGAAAATGACTGGAAGTACACTAGGGAGACACGATTCAAAACTTTTACTCACATTTTCTATTAATTCAACAAAGCTGTTCTCATGCATTTTTATTTGTCAAATAATACTTTCTATGGCATTAGAGGAGTAATCGCTCTGTGTTTTACATGGTTGCCAGGTAACAGATGCATAAATTCCTGTGATGTGATTTACAACTAGGAAGTGAACATTTAAACCTAAAAACAAATTGCCATATAGGGATAAAAAATTTAATTTGTTTTAGCAAAAATCTTAAATATAATGATCTGAACTGTGTTTTAGTAAAATGAGTAAAATTCAACCTGTCATAGTCACTTTAATAAATTAAAATGAAGTATTACATTGCAAAATAAACTAAATTTCCACTGATAGAAAACCTTGCTTCGTTCAAAAGACACCTCTGCAATTAGGTGTTTCATAAAAGTCTGCATAAAACAATTATAGCAGGCTGTTTCCACTCAGTACCACAGCAATAAAGATTTAATAAACAGACATTCGTGAAATGTCCAGGACACGACTAACCGTTGTATACATTACAAAGGTTCAATGTGTTTCTGCCAAGTTCCGCTATCAGCACACTGTATCTGAAAGGTGAAAGTCATCAAAATGTCAGCACCCACCAAGCATTTGACTTTTGTTTCATGCACGGTACGACTGGACAGCAAAGATGTGGTCCAATTTGGATGGTGAAAATTAGCAAATCACACAAGTTGCAATTATGTGGGTATATTAAACCTGCCCACCCTTTAGTTTAGCTTCAACAAAAATGTTCTGAAATGCATTTGATTTTTGTGTTAGTTTAGCAGTTTTTTCTACATTGCAATTGCTTTTGGTTATGTTTTAAATTGGGAACCACAACTGAATCTGCATTTTAAAGGTGCACTGCATAGCCGTTTTGGTGGAGTGTCCGCCATGTGTTGTCTGTTCCAAAGAAATGTTGTTCCTTTGCCTGAAATTAGTGGCATTCAACTTATTTTCTTTTAGCAGTAATAACAACTGTTGGATGAAAAAGAAATATTTAATTTCATACTGTGGAACATTCCAAGTAAAGCAGTGTCATCACTAGTGTTATAAATATTAATTTCAAACTCGATTTCGATTCTAAGGAATATACTTCATTCTCAAAACCGATTTTGATACTACAATGATAATTAAAAATGCTCTTTTTTATGTCGGCAGATCGTGGAGCAGCCCTTTCGTCTTGCCCCGTTAGAGCATTCCACGCTGGGACGATGGTAGCACCATAGACTTCGGACCTTGGTGAAACAATCCGTTCATTTTAATCAGCCAGAGACGCTTTTTCACCCACTGTTCGACAACTACAAGAGCAAAACACACACAGAGACATGGAGAAGAATAAAGTGGTGGAACAGCCCAAATTTGTCTAGTAATCCAAGAATGCAAACGTTAATCGTGTGAGAGAAGAGATAAAGTTGAGTCTCCAGAGAGTTCCCCCCTTAATATGACATGTTGCCGACTGTATCTATACTTAACTTAAAGGTACAAGAAAAAAAATGCAAGCTGAAAAAAAGTGAATTGGCTCGGTAACACAGGCCAACATATTAATTTTTTAACAGTTACAAGGTAAATTCTGCCATATTGTTCAGATCTGCAATAGTCTGAATGGCAGGTGAACCCAACCAAGACTTTTGTCTCAGCTCAAGTCCTTAGAGAAGAAGAAGCCTTTTGCCAAATATATCTGTTTTGTGTGCAGCACTGCAGCTTACACCAGCGGCAACAGAAAGTTCACCTGCTCCTTTAGTTGTGCGCCCTTGCAGCATTTTTAAACGTATTCACCCAACTGCCAACAGAGCTAAACAATATGTGCCAAACTTCAAGGTGAGCCAGCAACTACACAGGCCTCTGGAGTAGATTTATCAAAAATTAATACCACCTTAAGCTTTTGTTAGGAACGGCTGCAGGGCACGGTGTGAATTTTAAAACATTCTATTGCAGCAATGCTCTTGAAATGAAAGAAGGGTAAACAGGCTGCGCTTTCATTAGAAAATTAGGTTTAAACTGTAGCTGTATATTTGCAACTGGAGGATAATGAGATCTCTTTGAAAGACAATAGTGCAATGGAAGTGGATGTTTAAATAGGTCATACATATAGGTCAGTTTTAGACTAAACTAATTATAGAACGTGTCAAAGCATTCAGAAGGAACCAGGGAGAATTAAAGTAGCACACAAAAGCCAATTACTATGTTTCTAACAATGGACAGCACAGCGTTTTAAATGACTACACTCTGTTTATTTTTGTGTACAGCACTTTGGTCAACTTTATAGTTTGTAATAGTGCTTCGTAAATACATTTGATTGGATTGGATAGTGTTGAAATGGACAGTGTTGTCCTAATACTAAAATGTAAAACTCGAAGACTATAAAGATTGATACCACAATGATGTCATAGATCAAGAGCACTTTATAGTTATTGAGGAAAGGTCCAACTCTTTTCTATTCATGTGATTTGTTTTTTCAGTATTGATATGAAATGACAACCCTGACTTAGACATAGACATTACATGATTTGGTTCTCATACATTTCCAAGTACCACCAGTTCGAAACCAGGTCTAAAACAGGACTATTCTAGGTCTAAACTATGGCTAAAATAGGAATACACAATTGCTTTACTAGTTCTAAACAAGGACAAACCCAAAATAGGTAAAAAATATGGATCAAATTGACTTTGAGCTGCAAAGTAATCCATGTAGCACCAACCACAGTTTGAGAACCACTGATCCAAACCAAATCTTCTTTATTAACATGCAATACCTTTAGAGAGAATGTTGATTCCATTAGATCCCTGCCCAGTGCACATTAATGCCATTGCAGAGACAGAAGTTGCATTGTTTGACAATTGGGATTTAGCGACAGGGGGATTTTGACATCATCCATAAATCTAGGTTCTATTCGGACTCACTCCTTTATGTTGTGTAACAAGATGTCATAAACCAGGACTGATCTCGGCCTGTTGAGCTTCCATCAGAACATACAATGAAGAATGAACCATCAAACGCTTGAAATATGTGGATCTTTCAACGAAGAAATGGCAGATTGATGAAACAGAGGATGAGAGACATGTTTTCTGTTCTCTAAACACCTTTTTATCCTGTAGTATGTTAATTAATCATGTCTTAATTTTTGTTATAGACCCAAGGGAGAACAGTTGGAAACAAGTACTTTAACCAGGGTTAAACTGAAAAAACAAAAACAAAAAACAAAATGTGTTAAAATGATTTTGTATAGACTTTTATGTGTTTCGAGATTTTAGTGAAATGATCCGTCCAGGGTGTAACACCTTATAACTTATTTAACTGACAATTAAACGTATACTTTTGGGTACCGTTTTATAATAAGTACACCTTATTTGCCTTAACAAAGCATTAACAAATTCATAATGACCATATTGCATGATTCAGGAATAGTAACTACTTAGTTATGGTTAGGGTTAGGGTATTAGTTAAATAGTTACTAAGCCTAAATCATTCCTAACAAACTATTTATTCACTATGAATTAAGTATTTGTTCTTGCTTTATTAATGTAGGAATAAGTGTACCGTAGTTACTATGAAGTGTTACCTCAAGATGTCATTGCATTATTGGAATGTCAATTACAATAATGAATGGAACTGGGTTTATTTCGGTTGCATAATCTTGTCTTGTCTTGTATTTATTAATTACAGAAAAAAAGCATTCTTAGTGTGTCACCTCTCCACAGCAACATACATTCAAGTAAATAGTATGATTATTTGATAAGATACTTAACTTTGTCATAAGAGTTTATCCGTTAAACATCTTTCTAGAAAAACCCATGTGCAGCCCTAACTAACTTTGACAGAGGGCCACACACACGTAAACACATAACGTCAACTAGCCTCCTGAGGCCGTTCCCGGCTAATCACTGCCAGCTTGTAGCACATTCAGTCCGTCTGGAACCTGTACGCTGAAATACGTTCCATGTGCTGTATCTTACACTCTCAACGTCAGACATGAGAGCAATTACATTTACTACCACACGATAATAGAAAGAGCTTTCCAATGTCAGACCTGTCCCTCTATGTTACATCACACATTTTAAAGAACAGAGGCTGGGACACACTTGTATATCTGTTAGTGGCAGCTTGTCAAACTGCGGTGATTAGCTCGGTGGTCCGTGGATGATAAAAGGCAGGCAAAAGCAGGACTCACCCCGTACACATGCTTGGCTCCAGCTTTGGCAGCAAACATGGACAGGATCCCAGTGCCGCTGCCAACGTCCAGCACTATTTTGTCCTTGAAGATGTGCTTGTTGTGGTACATGGAGTTACGGTACGTCAGAGTCCGCACCTCGTCTTTTAGCATTTCCTGGACATTAACAAAAGAAGGAAAGTTTAGAAAATTATGGAAATAGCCAGCTGTCCATGGTACTGAAATAGCCTCTAATGTGCTACTGGGAAAGGAAACAACTGTGCATTTATAATAACCACTGCCAATTATGCAGTCACACGCACGCATCTTTACATAGTGTCTTGCCAGTAGACACAGTGACGATATAAAATGTTACTAAGGGTTCAAACAGCTGCAGTTACTGGGCAATCATTACTGGACTGACTGATCACTTACTGGCTCTTCACTGGTCTATGAAATTGACACCATATAAGCATACATTTTAAACTTCGATTGCACTATTGTTTAAAGAAGACTTTTATGCTTTTGTCTGCTGTTGTAATCCCTTGATTTTCAACCTGTGTGCCAAGAGCACTAGTGCGCCTTGAAGTACTGCCAGGTGTTCCTTGAAAAAATGTCACATTTGACTTAACGGATGAACAACTGGATTGAATTGAATAATTTTACATTTTGGAGTGTACTAAGCAAACTTCTGTACCAAAAAAGGAAACAAAACAATCACCATTGCCAAATTTAAAGAACCAGACAGTGACATGGACATTATTTGCCACATTATATACCACTTTTCTTTTTAAACTAAAAGGCCTGATTTGGCAATGTTTTTGAAGGTGGTGTGCTGTGGTATATTTTCAACTATGAGCAACTATTTTAGACCAATGGCGTCTTAATTAATGTGCCAGTTCTATAAGACCTATCTGCCTATCTAAATTGATCTTGTAGTTTGTATGATTTATTTCCACTGAAGCTTTGCTTTTATTGTCCTTCATTATTACCACCATATACAACTGTTTGAGTTGAGTTTTTCAGAATAAAAAATACTCAAACATGTATGAGTCATTCAAGATGCAACTTTGATGACAACAAGTATAACATGGTTGAAAGCCTATAAAAGCTTAGACATAAATTTTACATGTTATGATGTAAATGTTATAATTGTTTCACTTTCCAGTGGATATAAAGAGTTTAACTTTTGTATTTGACATTTTTCTTACTTTTAAACACCTGAGTTTTTTGAATGACTTTCTTTTGTTTGTAGAGTTATGTCTGTTATAGTAAGATTTTAGTGTGGTATTTTAAGACTTGTATTGAGGATTACATTTGAATTATGCTATCAACGAGAGGCTTAATCTTATATTTATTGATGTACCTTTTTCTTACAATCCTCCTGGCTTGACTGTGTCCTCTAGTCTAGGTTTGGTGCTCTTTCTGGATAAGCATTTGCGATGCCCTTTAATGGGATCGGCTGATCCTAACCTTTAAATAAAAGCTGGTCCATTTCTGTCACAACACTCTTAAGTTGAATGAGGTTGGTGGGGTCAGTGCACAAGGGAGAGAAGAGCTACCTGTCAAAAGATGTTCACTACGGAGTCAGTCAAATGCAATCTAAAAACGACATTCTTGAATATTTTATCTGATCACTCAAAATTAAGTAGATTGGATTCAAGGATTAAATATGTCACAATAGCAGACATTTCAAACATTTCATACTTTTTTACAACAGATTTACAATTAAATGATGTTTATGTTTATGTTTATGTAAAAAGCTGAATTGATCAAGCAACATCACAATTCTCTGCTCCAAATCAGTGCAGTCACTTACTATTTTAACTAACTATCTATTTTAGTCTTTTTGAAATATCATATTATTATTTCATAAGGCTTCTTAGGAACTTTGGTGATACCCACAATATTGTAGTAACACTGCAACGTTAAAATCGTGCTTACACAATTAATTCTCCTTGAACGGCCACCTTAACGTGGTGGAGGGGTTTGAGCACCCGAATGATCCTGGAAGCTATGTTGTCGAGGGCTTCAGCGGTTCAGAAGCCCCTTATGACAACGACACAATCAAGGCCAGTTACGTCGACCAGATTGGCGTTACCGGGGTCCCACCCAGGAGCCAGGCCTGGGGTGGGTGCTCACTAGCGAGTGCCTGGTGAGCTTTCTTTCCCCACGGGGCCCGGGCCGGGTGCAGGACAGGATCCATCCAGCTGGGATGAGGATCAGCACCTCCAAATCCAAATTGCCCTCTTTTGGTGGGTGGAGAGTCCTTGCCTCAGTGGAGGAGTTCAAGTATCTGTACATGCTCCCTCTTGGTGGTGACATCAGAAGACATGGAGTCAACTTCCACAGTTCTGCTGATGATACACAGCTTTACATCTCCATGTCTCCTGATGACACCAGGCCAATGGATGCTCTTTTTAACTGCATTTTAGACATCAAATCCTGGATGGCAGAAAACTTTCTCCAGCTTAACCGGGACAAAACTGAGGTTTTAGTCATCGGTCCTGAGGCCCAGAGAGAGAAACTTTTATCCAAACTGCAAGCACAGTCTTTTAATCCATCAGCACAAGTAAAAAACCTGGGCGTTATTTTTGACTCTGAGCTCACTTTTATTCCACACATAAAGAACATCACAAAAATAGGTTTTTATCATTTAAAGAACATAGCCAGAGTCCGCCCCATTCTCTCTCGGGCCAACACGGAGACGCTGATGCACGCTTTTATCTCCAGTCGTATAGACTACTGTAATGCCCTGCTCTCTGGTCTTCCCAAAAAGAATATTTCAGGTTTGCAATTATTACAAAACTCAGCAGCATGTGTCCTGACTAAGACCAGGGGGCAGGACCACATTACATCGGTTTTAAAATCACTGCATTGGCTCCCCGTGTGTTTCAGGATTGATTTTAAGGTTCTTTTACTGGTTTATAAATGTCTTAATGGTCTTGGGCCTTCTTATCTTTCAGAACTACTTTTATCATATGAACCCTCGCAGCCCCTGCGCTCCTCCGGCAGCCGGCTCCTAGTCATTCCCAAAGTCAGGACACACACTCACGGCGATGCATCCTTCCAGCACTACGGCCCTCGTCTGTGGAACAGCCTGCTGGAGAACCTCAGGGTCGCAAAGAACGTTCAGGTTTTTAAGAGCAGGTTCAAGACCCACCTTTTAAGATTAGCTTTTGATTAATATATAATTGTGTGTTTATTTATTTATTTATGCTATTTATTGTGTTCGCTTATTTTCACCGTACTATTTTAGATTAATTTATGTCCTAGTCTTACTCTATTTCTACCCAATTCTCTATTTATTTCTTCAATATTTATTTATTTATTCTTTTATTCATTTTAGGCTCTCCAGTGTTTCCTCTGAGGGACCCTTTGTACCGGGGGCGGTGTTCATCTGTGGCTGCTGGACCCTGGCTCATGGGCCCCTGGTGGAGGTTTGGTGTTTGCCTCATCTCTCCTCAGGGCCCTGAGTCTGTGTCCTGTGGCTGCAGGCGACGCTCTGCTCCTGGTGCAGACGGCTCCTCTGATGGTGCTTCTTAAACTGGTGTATCTGTACTCAGCCTCTTGTACCTTAGATCGTGTGTGTGTGTGTGTGTGTGTGTGTGTGTGTGTGTGTGTGTGTGTGTGTGTGTGTGTGTGTGTGTGTGTGTGTGCGCACGCGTGCGAATGTACGGGTATGTATTGGTGAATATCTGTGGGGGGGTTTGGTTGTGTGGGGTCTGGTGGTTGTGGGAGAGGTTGGGAGGGAAACAGCATGTGGAAATGTTTTTAATGCACTGTAAAGCACTTTGTGTTACATTTTATGTATGAAAAGCGCTCTATAAATAAAATTTGATTTGATTTGATTTGATTTGATGATATCTGCTCAGACTGCTGTGCCTGCGACCAGGCCCCGGATAAGCGGAAGAAAATGAACACTATTACCAAACACAGTTTGACTTATAGTCTTTACAGTCTTAAAGATTTTTTTTTTTTTTTTTTTTTTTTTTGGGAGGTCGTTTGACCTGTATGCTAATCACCAATGCTAATTATTTAGTTGCAATTTTGTGCAATGTAATTTGTTGTTGTATCATTGTCCGAACCACAGCTGACAGAAAGATTAGAACTGTTTTGAAATTTGAATCGTTTATTTTCTTTGGAGTTTACTTTTGTTTACATTAGGACTAGAACTGACTGGTTAGCTTTCATTAAAACGTAGTTAACATGACTGTATTTTAAACTTTTTTTTTTTTTTTTTTCTAGCTGCACATACCTCATGGATACCAAAGTGGGCATATGAGTCAAAGTAGTAGTCTCGTGAGGTCATCTCTTCCGGGTTGAGGAGCTTGGCCATCTTCCCGCGTCCTGGGCAGTTGGGCAGGCTGGCAGCATGAGGCGTGTGCGGGGGCAGAGGAGGCCGTGGGGCGGGCTGAACCGAAGGCACAGGCTTGGGCAGCGACGTGGGCTGAGATGGGATGATGCGGATCGGTTGAGGCTGTGTCGGCTATAGGTATACAAGATAAAGACAAACTTGAAAATAATAACAGTCCATATGATTAGACCATGTTGACCATACTGTACTTTTTGTGTATATATTTCGTCAAAGTCTATTTTATTATTTTCTGGTGAAATATGTGATCTAACCTCCCTGAGTTTCAAGGGGCATGTTAAAAGGTGCCCAACTTGATTTTTACTGTCTTAAAAACATGAAAAGCAGAACTAATTTATTTGACAAAATTAGACTTCTTGCGGATTCTTTCCACAGACCCACACGACTCTTGCAGTCAAAACTCTGAGGTCAGTGTAACAGGGCACATTGATTTTAAGCACTTTCTAAGTCTTGTGGGACCCGCACGGGCACCTACACTGGAGTCAGTGCACACCCGGGGTCAGAGGCAGTCACGGTAAAGCTAACAACAACTTGCATGCTAACAGTGCACTTCCTGTTTTGCAGAGAATACACTCTATAATTTAATGTTGACAGTGCACTGCGGACACTTTAACAGGCAGGAAAACAAATCAGAAAAATGCATGGTCCTTTTGTGTCAAAACAAACAAACGGCTCCTGAGAAAAAAGAAGAAAAATAAAAATACAGAGGACAGATACACTATGCGGACTTCTGCAGAATGTGTTCATCTGAGGTATGATGTTAGATATTTCCATCTGAATAATACATGGTTATGGAAAAGGTTGCATATGAAACACGTGTGCTCTAAGTAAAGATGCCCGGCTCCAGACCCTCCATTTGAACAGAAAGTAGAAGTTATCTTGCTTGCAAAATCCAGAATTGTATCTCTATATTGTTACAGATCAGTCTGGTCACCATTTTCATCTCCTCAAGTTTAGATGCGCGTGATTGACAGGTGGATCAGCCAATCAGGGACAAGCATGGTCCATTTGTATCAAAAGAAAAGAATACTGATAAACAAGCACAAAACTCTTGCAGGTGAGAAAAAGAAAATAAAAAACGTTGGATTTTGTTTGTTATGATAGATGACCAATTCAATATGCATCACGGAAAATATATGATTGCAACTGAGTTTGACCTGAAGCGGGATGGCGAGAGTGGTACCCAGTCTCATTCTTTGTAAAGAATTGAAGAAGTGTGTATTCTTGGTCCATGGCAAGGAGATCCACTCTAAATCTGTTCAGCCACATTTTGCTTCTGTCTTGCTCATCACATGCACAAATACACTGCATCCAATTCCATTTATCAGTTTGGTCAAAGAAGGAACTGCAGCAACTGTTTTGCATATGTCCTGTGGCTGAAACGACGTTGTCAGAGGTTGTTTTTCATTTCATTTTATGCAGTATTTAAACAGTTTCATGTGACAGTTGAGCACATTCTCTTGCTCTCAGCCCATCGGCTCATCTGCTCCTCTGAAGAGCCCAGAAGGGACAATCCAGTGAGAGAAACAGAGAGGAAGTGAGCCTGTCGGTCCACAGAAGGCTTGGCCCGGCACAGACGCTCCACACATAATGCCCTGATTATCACCTCTGCGGCCTGCTGCGACGGCTCTATACACAGTGTGCCATGTGTGAAGAAAAACACTCCCGCCAGCTCTGTTTGTGGCTGCGACCCATTCTGTTATTTATTACCAATCCAAAATTTAAGCTTCTAAAAATAAAGCTGGCCACAATATCCCTCCAGTTCCATCAATGAACTCTCCTTCTTAATCGCATCCTCTTTCTGTATCAAATTAAACACGCAATTTTGCTTGAAAAAGGAATCCTGCTGCGCTCTGACACTTTATGATAGGATTTCAAAGCCTCATTATTTGGTGCCAGGCCGTTGCTCATCCACCTGATTACTCATTGTTAAGGCAAATACCTCTTTTGTGCTGTGTACCCAGAGGTGCGAGATTACACGACAATATCCACCATTACTGAAGCCTTACATAAGTAATAACAGGAACAATAATACCTTTAGTGCAATGAGGAACAAGAATACAGGGCCAGACATATCAAAACCACGAGTATAGCACATTTTATAATATCATCTATGTATCTATATATGTATCTATCTATTTTTTATCTATCTATCTATCTGTAATAAAATGTATATGTATAATACATACATACATAATATTTAAAATTTGCACACGCTATTTCTGTGTCTTTCTACACCTTTATCCAGAGTTCAGATGCGCACTGCAGTGCACATAGACAAAGGGATGTGATGGAAAACCTGCAGGCTTTTGCCTTTAACCAGCTAGGCCAAAACATGAATTTTAACATGATTTTGGATCTTGGATTTAGAGGATTTTATTACAGCCTCCTCGAAAGAGTTTAAGGAATAGCGGGACAGCACAGATCCGCGCAGCTTTGGGGATGCGCGGGATGAGACGTGTAACAGGTGGACGAGTCGCGTCTTCTCCAGTGTCATCAATACTTCGTTCACAGAGGTCACAGTTTAGGGACATTATATATATATATATATATATATATATATATATATATATATATACATTTCCGATCGCTACATATCGTTTTATCGCTAGAATTACGAGTCCCATGAGCCTTTGCAGCAGCGCCTCTCCCCCGTGCTGCTCTCTCCTTCATTCCACTGCTCCAGACTGAGCGGCACGAATGGAGGAAAGCGATGAGTGGCTTTTGGAAACACGTGGAAAAGTGGAGAGTTTTAGTGGACGTAAGAGCTGTGCTTAAAGTGGCGCTAATGTGGAGCTAACAACAAGAAACAAACTTCAGTGATGACTGCTCTGTGAGGCAAACATCCAAACGAGCAAAACCTGGACAGATCAGGATCTGCAGGTAACACACAGTCAGGTCTTACTGCAGAGTGTGATGGCAAACATAACATGACAAAGTGAAGCTGCTGTGGCCACTTTAATGTGACAGAGGAGCTGGAAACAATCACGATGCACTCTTTTGATTCACTTATAGTTTATTACTAAACTTTACCTGCTTAAACTATTGCTCAAACATATAAGCTCAGATTGAGTTTGATGCAACAACAGTCAACAAGTCATTGATATGAAAGAAAATCTTGATCATGTAATTGTCCTGTACAAGCTGTAGGTTTGTGGAACAGCATCCACAAATAACTATAATAAGCTGTTGATATTATTAAGATTGTGATTTCATACGTTTTGTGTTTGGCCCACAACCCACCATGAGCACTGAAATTCGGCCCGCAGCCCACCATTAGTTTAACACCCGTGCCGTAGTGTATATGCTTTCTAGCATACAGTTACTCTTTCATTTGAATGAAATCAAAGGAATACATCAGCACACAGTTTAGGCTTCAAACTGCACTGAACTACCAGGAAAAATGGAAAACGCAGCTAATAACTGTGCTTTTTTTTTTCTTTTGTGATAAAGGTTATCCTTTCTTATAAATAAACGCAGAACAGTGAAACACAAGCAAAAAGATATTTTAAGGCGAAACACTGCAGGCAAAACTCTTTTTTGGCATTTTGCTCTGTCAACCTATAGGATTTAATGTGGAAACAAACATCTGACAAAACAACAGTAATAACAAAATAACCTGCATCTAAAGCTGTTTTATTTTTTTAATTTAATCAACTTCATTAGCAAAGCTAAATTCAAAAACCACCCCCCACTTACCACAAAAGGTCACCCAATTGAGCTGGAAACCGAATACAAATAGCTTGGTATTTTAACTGATGGTTGTTTGTCTTTGCCACATGTTCAAAGACTAAAACTAAAACAACACTTTTATTTTTGTAAAAAATTGTATTTGTTGTTCTGTCTGTTTTGATTTTTGTTATTTATATGAATGCTTCTCCTGAAGCCTAGTGTGCTTTGGACACGGTTTTTCATGGTGCATTGCGTTTCATAACAAATATGAGGTCGCTGACCCATCACTGTGTTTTATATGCCTGGGTGGGTTGGCCCTCCTTGGCCCACCGCAGACTGAATCACTGGTACCTTTTGATTTACAAGTCTATTCTTGGCTTGGTGCCGCCTTATCTCCAGCAGCTCACATAGGACTGAGGAGCAGCAGCAGCTACAGCCTGAGCTCTCAGGACCTGCTCTCTGGGCCCACAGCGCGTACAGAGCTGGGAAAAAGCTTCTAGATTTGCTGCAGTGCAGAATGAACTCCAGAGGGACTTTAAATTAAATGGGCTGGTTTGATTGGATTATTTTAGATTACTTTTAAATGAACATTTAACCCAGTTTACGATCCGCAAGTACTTTATTTAAGATTGTCACTTTATGCTGATTCCCTGTGAGTGTATGTGACATGTTGTGTGTTATTGTTGTGTTGTTGTTCTGCTGCCTCTTGGCCAGGACACTCTTGTAAAAGAGATTTTAATCTCAATGAGATGTTATCCTTGTTAAATAAAGGTAAAATAAAATTATAAAATTTCTCTGGGACAAAGTAACTTAAAGGCATTTTTCTTAAAATGCATTTTCTTCCCGTACGGGAACATACAGATCACCACTTAACACCTAACACACACCAACTGTACAGTCTGGTATAACAAATGTATTGATTTCTAATTCTAAGCCTGATTTATTCAAGGTTTAAGTAAAAAACAAATAGACAGACTTAAAGTTAATTTTAAATTAATTTTTTGCCAAATTTTCTGTCAAATCTAGTTCATTCAAAAATAAATAAGATATCAAGATTCCCCTTGGTACATTTTTTGTGACTAATATTTGTACAAAATTAACCAAGAAATTTAAACTTGGTTCTGTCTATTTTTCAGATTTAAATGTCCCAAATATGTGCTTGAAACTTGACATACATGTTTCTTACATTTATGTGATGATGAGAAAACTACAGAAGTTTCAAATTGATCCCTTTAAATTTCACCTTTAGTGACTCGCCTTCATCTTAGGTTGTTTTTTCACACTATAATGTAACTCAATGTGAAAGTATTCAAAGTAATCAGAACAGAGTACTCTGATTAGACTAAGTATACGTAACTAAATACTAACTAAATACATTTTATTGCAGGTAGGTATTCTGTAACTAAATACTTACACTTATACTACATTTTCAAAGTATTCTTCTCATCTTTGCGCATATGTTTGAAGCTAGAAACCGTTGATATTTCCAGTATTACATCTAACTGTTGTTTTGTCAGCTATTTTTACCACTTGTGTTTTTCCCAGGAACACTTTAACTGTTCCCCATTCCCACATACGTTGCACTTTCCTCGTGCTATAAAGGGAACTGCAAATAGAGTCAATAAGGCTGCTCAATTCTCTCAGAGTTAGAGGCGCACCCTGAGTCTCAGCATATTGTGGCAGTGGGATTTTGTGGACTTTGATGGATCTTTGTCAGCTGGCCCAATTTTTCTTGTTAGAGCCGTAAAATCTCTGCAGCACCGATTTCAGATGCTGTTTTAGATGAGAATAGGGAGATACCAAGCAGATTAATTGCAGGGTGGTTTCAAAGGCATATGGATGGATCAACACAGAAAAATACATTAATGGGACAAAATGTGACCGTTGCTGAATATTTTTAGAATCTTTTTTGTCAGAATTATGCTGCAAAATTTAAGAAATTACCATTATTTAGTGATGGAAATTATGTCATGTTGTCTTAAAAAGGGTTTTAATTGTGATATTGAAAAGTGTCAAGCCTTTTTTTTTGGAATCAAGTTTAACATTTAGTGGCATTCATGACATGTTGGTATTAGCAGGGGTTAGCATTTTAGCAAGTAAGGTTTGTGAGGTTTGATTCCTGGATTTTTTTAAAAGGCTTTTCTGTTTTTCATTTGCATGTTTTTGGTGTTTAACAAGACCTTTGTTCAAGATCTAGACAAGAGTTCCTTATGGCCTGGTATATTGTATTGGTCGAATGCAATTTAAAAAAAAAAAATTTTCATTGAACAAAAAGTATACCTCAACCTTGCTGCATGATTTGGAAAAAAATACAGTATCTAATTGCGACTTAATTGCGTTTTAATGATTCTGTTCAAAAAGAGAGACGTTTTAGTCACTTTTAGATGTGTTTAAATGCGTGTTGCATTTTTGTTGCTTTGAGACACATTTTTAAATCTTTGTAAACTGAGTCATTTTTGCCATTCCTTTGAACCTCTGCCTTTTCACGGGCTGGCTGTCCAAAAACTTAAGTCTGTAATATCACGTTATTATCTCGCGAGACTTCCGCAGCGTGAACACCCTTTTTAGTATGGCGCGTTCTAACAAACAATCTAAACTACACTTTTAATTTTTATGGATAAGAGGAGATTTTGTCATTTGTCGGGGAAATTATTGCACTTCAAAAACTGCAACCTTTGTGATTTGCTAATTTTGATCTATGGTGTAGCTCTACCCCCTTACATGTTTCAACCCGAGGACTTCCACCTTTGTCAGAGGTGACGAAGGCGGAAGTCCTCCCACCAAAACATGTAAGGTAAATGAGCTTACAGCTATTTTGCAACTGTCTAATTAGAAGAAACTCAAAAGATTTATATTTACAAGAAGACATAATTAACTTTCCAAATATAGTCCTAACCCCTGCTTATTTATTCTTCTCACATGAGCAGTCAGTGTTGCATTGTTATATCAAAGCAATAAAACATTATTTTCAATCTTTCTTAATTAAAAGAATCCGATAAGGGACAGAACAAGGGTCTCATATAAACATCTGGCTCCAGTCCAAGCTCAGAGTCAATAATTACAAGAGAGGGCAGGGGAAGATGTGATTAAGGGTGCCAAGTTTAATGCAAAATCCGATGAGGTCTCTGTAAAAGTTGCAGAGCTGGGCGGAAATCACTGCAGACGACTGGGATTAACAGGGCCAGTGCTTTTATGCAGCAGAGGCTGTGAGCGTCTCTTAAGGAGCACACACTGAACTCAGGAGAGAAGTGGTGCCTGAAACGTGAGAAGGGTGTGCACCTCGGATTCTGTTATTAAGTCAATGTGAAAGAACACTGTGTCCATTCTGTACCTGCACTGTTCTGTTGGGGCAGAGAGCAGAACAGAGCTGTCAATAAGGCAGTAATGAGGTGTGTGGGGTCAAATGTGGAAACTGAATAATGCTTAATTGTTCTGTGAATAAAGCAAGATCATAGTGCACAGTGCTTGCTACTGTAGTACATCGTCAAATATACATTTAGAACCACTCGTTTCAAACTGTAATTCTATCCCTTTTGAAAATGAAAGCTGCATTCACATTTGTCCTGATTGGGCCCTGGTTTGAGCCTAGTTTAGTGCAAATATAAATTTGGAATGATCCTATTCTAGTCCTGGTTCAGTTCAGGATTAGTTCTAAATTTAGTCCCAGTTTAATACCAGTTTTGATGTGGTGTCTCAAGAGGCTAACCTGTATAAATAAAGGATTAATAAAACCATAAATAACTCAATTATGTATGATAAATGTTGGAAATCAAATAAAGCTTTTTGTGATATTTAAAATCTGGATGATGTGACATCTACTTCCTACAAATGTATCCACTATTTAAAGGTGCACTATGTAACTTTTCCTTTGTCCCCATGGAAATATTATTGCTTTGCCTTGAATGTTTCAGAATATGGCATTAAACATGTCTAACTCCCTGGAGTTAACCAGATGATGCTAAGCTCAGTGGAGGAGAGACAGAAAAATGATCTGATCATGCTCTGATTTATGGAAATATATATGAAATATATTGAAACTGATGAATATATTGAAAATGATGTGAGTAATCTGATTTCTTTCTAATTGTTCACATCTCTGCAGGTGTTGACAAGGAAAAAATGTGCGAAGGGGAAACAAATGTGGCAAAAACAAAAGAGAAATGTTAATGTTATTTTTCAATTAACTATATTTTGTTTTCCAAATACAACAGTGGCTCTAAATATGTAAAAAGTAACTGACACATGTCACCAGGTACTTTTAATTTCCCTTCAGCATGTAAACACACACCAAACATAGGATTTAATTAATGAGTTACCTGATTTCACTGGCCTTTAACTTTACCCAGTAAGAATGCATGCTTTTCAATTTTTTTGGAGCAACAAAATGCCTATAGTGCACCTAAAAGTGTCAACTCCTTTACAACTGTCCCATGCACCGGCGTGATATCCACTTGGAGCTTGCCGATGAATCAACCAGAATCAGCATCACTCACCATGAACTAAATATTCTGGTCCACGAAGAAGAAAAGAGGACAATAAAAGGAATTATCTATAATGAAGATTCCTCTTTATGGGAGGCCACATAACGCGGCCACTGAGCTGATCAAGGCAATGGAAGGAAATGAAAGTCTGGCACAGTAATTGGATGTGCAGAGATGAATCCTGGACACATATACGTAATAAGTCGATTACAATAAGACACAGGCTGACTTGGTATTGTAAGCTCAGTACTGTATTCACGACATTCACACGTGACAAGGTCAAAGGAAGGCCATTTTATAAGTGAAGAAGAGCCACTTTGGTGTGGTGCCATCAGTGCACTTAGGGTTTCAGCGATAAGAACAGCAGACAGACGAGCGGAAGAGTGCGATCCATCCTCTTATTATAATGTGCTGCATGGTTTCCACTCTCTGCTGATATTGCGCTGAGAGAGCCCTCCTCCAGGAATCAGCTCACTTTGAGGGAACTTTTTAAGATGAATAATGTAGAAGCATACACGTCTGCCTTCAAATGCGCTCTTTTAATCTTTTAAGCAAAAACTTTCACACAAGTCAAGAGGGTTCTTTTACTGTCAGAGTGGTAACTGTATCATGCTTGCAGTATGTCCCACAGGGAAAAGAAGCTGCAGCACCTTGGACAGCGACTCATGTGCCCTGTTCCCTGGAGAGCTGATGTATTATGTAATATAAAATTGGGTATATGTGAGCTATAGGTCCAGGTTGTTCCACTTTCTGTAATAGTTGTGTAATGATCTCAGAAAAAGGATGTCCCCAACCGACCACACTGACCCTGGGAGGCTTGAGGCAGACATACAGTAGTTGACGTCTCACATTTCAACATATGTTTTGTGACGCTTCTGATGAAGACTAGATAACTAGATTTTGTAAAACTTGCCCTTAATCAGTTAATTGTGTTGAATGGTAACGAATAGCCTACATTTTATACTGAATTGGACATAAAATATTTTTTTGTGAACAAGCAGTGAAAGTTGAGCTTGTGCAAACCCATGGATGGATACTATTTGTTTTGACGGTTGGTTCAAAGGAATTATGACCACAAGTTTATGGTCAAAGATTGAGACCAGTGTTGTGTCATCAGAGATATAATGTTATGTGTGCCTTGTTCAACGTGATTACGCTATTATTGCACCTTCAGCTTGGTGCATCAGAGAGCAACAAACTTCTCATTATCCAAAATTACACTCCGCATCTTGAATAGTTAAATTCTTAAACCCGAGGTGTCACACTTACCTCACTGCTTTCAGACTCCGCCATTTTTCTCCTCAGGAGCATGCAGCGGGACGAGTGCTTAATTCCCATAAGAGCTAATCAAATAAAATGTGCTTAAAGTTCAATAGAGGAAATCCTGCACACCGCTTTGCCTTTGGATGCGAATCATTTCCCAAACCGCAATGTCAAAGAACAAAACCAGAAGAGGTCCTCAGAGAAGACAGATAAAGTATCATGAATTCCATGGTGCAAAAGTTTGCTGTCCACCGGTGCGCTTCCCTCACGAGCGTTAAGGACAGACATCATGTGCATGAGCTGAAATCAGATCAGAGCGGTCTATACGTGCGTCCGTGCGTCCCGTGCGTCCCATGCGCCGGCAGACACCTGCATCTGGAGCCTAATCTGCCTGCGCCGCGCTTCTTAACGCGGCAGATTGACACAAATACTTTGTTTTAGCCGCGGTGATTGATTCCTCACTGCAACATTGTTTCTAAAAATAGCCTGCCGCTGCCTGCCAGAGCGAAGAGACGCCGCACACCAAGCGCGCACTGCCTCGCGAGTGCTTTTTTAGACATGAATATTGAATCGGCGCATGCCACCAGGTCTTTTTACGGGTTCTCACTGCTCTACCGCATCTTCGCTGTCCAGCTGCGCGAAGTGCTGAAGCCGCCGTTTCACAAAGTTGGTCAAGAGCGAGAGGACGACGTGTGGATCCCCAGTAAAAAAAAAAAGTGACTGCAATGTTTGATTGATCACAGCGATGTTATGGTAAAGGTAAACCGTGTGGTGATTCAGACCAGGGTTACACGAGGACAGCTCACAAAATGTATCAGCACAACAGACTTGTTTCCACTGCAGCACTGAAGTGGCTCATATAAGGCAAACTCAATATAAATATAATTTAAGTTCTAAGAAAACCTAAGAACTAACCTGCATTGCTCTGGTCTGCCTCTGCCTTTTGAGGAACATTAATGTTGAATTATTTAACATTCAACTGCCTTTAATACAGTTCATTGTAGCTGGCGTGGATAACATCAGGTCGTAAAAGCTATAAAGAAACTCCCTGTTATCTGATGATACAACTGAAGCAATGCTGTTGTAAACTTCTATCTCAGTTAACTAAAAGCATAAGCTAAACTTTCCCTTAAACTACAGGGCTTTGAAGTCTTTGATTGAAATGATACAGGATGTTTGAGTGCATCATTGATTCATTAAGTTAGCACATGGATTAAACATTCATGATATAGTCTATGTGATCATTTCATAAAAAGTAAAGGCTGGTATCTTAAATAAGATTCAGACATTAACTTGCACAGCTAAAATGCAGATGACACCACTCTATACTTACATCAAAGACATGCTTCTCAGAGTCTATTGCTCCTCCTCCATCATGACTATATTTCTCTTATGAGTGAGCACAATTTTCTCCCTACTGCTGCTTTTTTACCTTTTCTATTTTAAGTCCAGGCCATTCCTCTTCAACACCCACCCACACTCGCTCACTATGTTTTACATTATTCAGCAGAGAGTAGGCAGCAGGCAGCCATCAACACGTGGCTACACTACACATGTTCTGTTTGTACACGTTTAATATTGAACATGACTGGATCTAGTTAAAACAATCACAAACTAAATCAGTCCCCAAATCAAAGTGGTAGACTGCTTCTCTACTTTTATTAGAGAAGTAAGTGGAGTAGCTCTCATTTTCTAGTGATTAAACAAGTGCAACTGCAGTGTGCATTGTTGTTAACTGATGTTTTACAAAAGATACCAGCTTTATCTTTAGTCCATATTGGTTAAATGTGCGTGGTTGAAGGTGCACATATGTATTTTTTTCTGGTGGGGTTTCAATATAGCTGCTTGTCTCCATGGAGATTTTATTGCTTAACCTTGAATGTCATCAATTTGGCACATATTCACATGCTTTTATTGCTCAATATATGTCTAAAATGTGTTTTCCTGCTCCTCCTGCGGTGTGGCTTCATTGAGACAGAGAACCACCTGAAAGGCTGCATTGTGCTCCTTTATGCTCAGGGAGCAGCCTCCTGCTGGTGTCAGAGTCAGGACTAAACATGGGGAATCAGTGTTTCAGTTTTATGCACTTAAAATCTGGAACAGTCTTCCGGAAGATGTAAGACAGGCTTCTACTTTGATGATGTTCTTACTAGTTCTTTTTAGCAGTGCCTATTAGTGAAAGGTTTCTCTCTTTTAAAATGAGCATTTATGCATTTCATTTGTTTGTTTTATGTTTATTTCTTTTTTGTAGAGCACTTTGAATTACTTTAATGCAAATCGTGTTTACAAACCAACTTACCTCTCCTTCAGTCTTTTGAAAGGATAGATATTTATGCATAATATACCTGTCATGCTTTCCTCTTAACGTCAGATTTGTGAATGCGGGGGAGCAGAAGTCCAACCAACAAGTGTCTCCTTGAAAGAGCCTCATTCAGTTAATCGAATATGTTAAGAAATTAACAAATTTCACATGTAACGGTGTCTCTACTAAAGTAGTAGTGCCGGTAGTAGTAGAAGCAGTAGTTTTACTGTATAGAAGAAAAAAAAACAACATATGGAGCTAAATAATGCTACAAAAACACGCAATGAGCATCCTTTTGACATTTCCTTGGAATAATCAGACTCAGATCAGACCTACAGCCCCCCCTGCCGGCCCCTCAACTTCCTGTGAGCTAATTAGAAAGTAGCGCTGACAGGCAAAAGAGGAACTTTCTCCATCAGTGGATCCCGACCATTCCAACCAATCTTCTGTAATTGGGTTTATCTGTCTGACTGTGATGGAGAGTGGAGAGCGCATGATTTTCCAAAGCGCTCGAGCAGAGTGGTTCTACCTCCCTGCTTTCATACCTGGAGGATAAGGCACTATGTTTGTAACTTGATTAAAGGTCAGGAAAGGCTTTGAAACCATATCTGAGTTTCTAATGTACAAAGGAAACATGTTCTAATGTCTGGCAGGTGTAGCAGCAGAAAGTCATTATGGATTGGAAACGCCACATGACATCACAAAACATCCGGGGTTTGGTTAGTCATTCACAACCCC
Organism: Rhinogobius similis; assembly: GCA_019453435.1. Taxonomy (NCBI): domain Eukaryota; kingdom Metazoa; phylum Chordata; class Actinopteri; order Gobiiformes; family Gobiidae; genus Rhinogobius; species Rhinogobius similis. Next base: position 17,273,332 of record CM033628.1, read on the forward strand.
AAATGTTGAGATATGAAATGTGGGTTGTCTTATGTGGGTTGTCTTACCTCGACAGATGAGTGTCAGCTGCAGTCGGCGTGTAATAAGCTGAAGTGTTTGTCAAATGCGACTGGAGGAACATGCAGGGTTCCTCTGTTTGTACTCAGGGTTGTTTATTTCCTTCCACTTTAGTCACATTCCTTTTTTGTGTAACATTCAGTCCTGCATGGGATGAATTATACCTTGTTTACACAGTATTTAGTGATTATTTAGATAAAGTTTGAGAGTTTGAATTTGAGTGAGAGTTCTGGACTTCATCTAGTTCTTGATTTGAGTTTTGAATTTGCCAACTCAAGGCCCAAACAAGAAGTATTGTCCCAAAACTTTGGTAGTTTTTGCGAAGCTCAGAGTCCTTGTTGTGCTAATTTGGTCATGAGAACAATTCTAACAAAACCAGATGTGTAAATTGTGTATCTGAAGCTGACAATGGGATATTGTTTGATTAAGTGCTTTTAAATAATATCTAAATTTGAGTATATTAAGATAAGATAAGAGATCCTTTATTTGTCCCACAATGGGGAAATTCCACTGTTGCAACACACAGTTTAGGACAGGAATGAAAGAAATAGGCGCATGCAATAAAAATAGGATAAATAAACATGGTCATAAAAAATACAATATAAAGTGCACACTCTTGAAGTAAGACTTGCTAATAGAACATTATTCCTTTAAAGTCCAATCGAGTTTTTTCTTTTATTGCTCATTTCAAGTAACCAATCCTTGTATTTTTTCTCATTTCAAATAAAGAAAGACATTTTATGCTTGTTATATAGGAAAAAAAATGACTTGAAGACCGTCAAAATGCACTAAAATCAAGATAAACACTACTTAATTCAATCACTCATTCACGTCATATCATACTTAATTGTATCATTTTACAAAGCACAGTTACAGATCCCGATTTGGATTCCCCGGCAGCGCGCAGACCGCCTCACCTTCCTCTCAAAACACCTCACTTACATTTAAATGGATCAATGATGTGCATGCCTCTGTCTCCAGCGCCGCTCCCGACTCCTCGTGCAGAGATGAACAGATCCATCAGACGGAAACACAGTGGGGAACAACAGTTGCTCATTTGCTGTGATGGCGTGGTGTGTTTTCCAGAGTCTTGTCAGTTTCACAGTATGGATAATGGGAGACACGACTCAGACGCGGCGCCTTCATTTGTCAACATGAAATAAATGGAACACAAACACAGTCTTATCTGCAATTAACAAGGTCGATTTGACAACCAATTTTGTTCAGTTTTAGCCTTTTAACTATTACGTTTAGAGCTCCGGTCAATGTTTTGCATGCTTTTTGGTAATTGTCTTGTTTTTGTCATACATAGCACAATGTATTTTGAATTCAAATAGTGACTAAATGCTACTGCAGATTATATAAATGTTGCATTGCAGTTTAGACTTTAGACATCTGCACAGTTATATAAGGCAGTAGGTTTTTACATCTTTCTAACTCATTGCAAGGCAAGGCAAGGCAAGTTTATTTGTAGAGCACAATTCGTACACAGGGCAATTCAAAGTGCTTTACATAAACAGGAAAAGTTGCATTAAAATCATAAAAACACAAAAAGACACACAGAATCATTTTAAAATCATTTTAAAATAAAGTGCTTTAAAAGAGAAGAGTGCAGATAGATCTTTCAGTCGTATGCACGTCTAAAGAGAACTGTTTTTAGCCTGGATTTAAACATTGTCAGAGTGGAGGCCTGTCTCACATCTTCAGGGAGACTGTTCCAGATTTTAGCTGCAAAAAACTGAAATGCTGATTCCCCATGTTTAGTCCTGACTCTAGGCACCTGCAGGAGGCCGGTCCCTGAGGTCCTCAGAGTACGAGATGGTTCATATGGCACTAACATGTCAAAGATGTACTTTGGTGCTTGGCCGTGGAGAGACTTGAACACAAGCAGAGCTGCTTTAAAGTCAATTCTCTGAGCCACAGGAAGCCAGTGCAGAGACCTGAGCACAGGACTAATGTGATCGTACTTCCTGGTTCTTGTCAGGACTCGAGCAGCAGCATTCTGGATGTACTGCAGCTGTTTTACAGCTCGTTTGGAGAGGCCAGTGAACAGGCCGTTGCAGTAGTCTAACCTACTGGAGACAAATGCATGGATAAGTCTCTCCAAGTCTGGTTTAGACACTATACCTTTAATTTTGGCAATGTTTTTTAGGTGGTAAAAGGCTGTTGATGTTATTGATCTGATGTGGCTGTTAAAGTTCAGGTCTGAGTCCATTATTACCACAAGATTTCTAACTTGATTTGTTGGTTTTAGAGCGAGAGACTGGAGGTGACTGCTGACACTTTCTCTCTGTTTCTGCGGCCCAAAGACGATGATTTCAGTCTTGTCTGAGTTTAGCTGAAGAAAATTGTTTTGCATCCACACGCTGATCTGTTGGATGCAGTGACAGAGTGAATCCACTGGTCCATATTCACCTGCCGTCAGTGAGACATAGATCTGAGTGTCGTCTGCGTAGTTGTGATAAGACACATTTGTGCTGAGTATTAACTGACCTAAGGGCAGCATATAGAGGTTGAACAGAAGGGGTCCCAGGATTGACCCTTGGGGCACCCCACAGGTCAAGCTCACGTGGTCTGAGACACAGTTACCAATCTCAACAAAGTACTCTCTGTCCTCAAGGTAGGACTTCAACCAATTTAGGGCGGTGCCAGTGATGCCCACCCAGTCCTCTAGTCTCTGTAGGAGGATCCCATGATCGACAGTGTCAAAAGCAGCGCTCAGATCTAACAGAATTAAGACTGAGGCTTTGTTGTTGAGGCGTCAGTGTTCAGGCGGATGTCATTTGTCACCTTGATAAGAGCAGTCTCAGTGCTGTGATGAGGTCTAAAACCTGACTGGAAAACATCAAATGAGTTGTTTATTAAGAGGAAGTCAGTGAGCTGTTGGTAAACAACCTTTTCGAGGACTTTGCCTAAAAATGGCAGATTTGAGATGGGCCGATAATTTTTCAGTACTGAGGCATCAAGACTGCTCTTCTTTAGGAGAGGCTTAATGACCGCAGTTTTCAAGGCCCTTGGGAATGTTCCAGATTGAAGCGACATGTTAACTATGTGAGTGAGTGGTGTTAACAAAGTGCTTAGAACAGACTTTAGAAATCTGGTGGGTAACACATCGAGGCAGCATGTAGAAGAACTCAGACTGGTGATGATCTCTTGGACAGTTTTGTCAGTTACAGGTGCAAACTGAGTCAGCTCTAAATGTGTAGGTGGTTTTAAAGTTATTATTTGCACTGTGGAATTTATGGCATTTTTAATGCCCTGAACCTTGTCATTAAAGAATACTGCAAACTCATTGCACTTAGCTGTGGAAATTAGTTCTAATGGCAGCAGAATTGGAGGGTTTGTTAGTCTGTTTACTGTTGCAAACAGAGCACGCAAGTTATTACTGCAATTTCCAATTATTTCAGAAAAAAATCCTTCCCTTGTTGTACATAAAATGAGGTTGTACATGTACAACCTTTCTCTATAAATCTCTTTATGAATCTGGAGCTTTGACTTGCGCCATTTTCGCTCAGCCCTGCGGCACTCCCTTTTCTGTGCCCTGACTGTCTCATTATTCCTCCATGGCGCCTTCTGCTTATTTTTAACCATTTTAACCTTCATAGGAGCAATGGTGTCCAGAACATTCAAGATATTAGATGTAACAGAATTTAAAAAGTCGTCAACATTTGAACATGAAGGATTTTCAAAGTTTATAATTTCCATGAAGAGTGCACTTGTGCTGTCATTTATGTGTCTCCTCCGAACAACTGCAGGACCAGTCGGTGATTTGGGAATAACAGACAGGTCAAAGAAAACACAGAAATGATCAGACAGTGCCACATCGACCACACTGATGTTTGAAATATTAACCCCTTTAGTAATTAGCAGGTCCAGAGTGTGTCCTCTGCTGTGAGTGGGGCCACTCACATGCTGAGTAAGACCAAAGGTTTCAAGGGCAGCATCAAGCTCTTTAGCGTTTCTGTCGCAAACATTATCCACGTGAACATTGAAATCACCTGTAATGACCAAACCGTCAAAGTCTGTGCATACAACTGAAAGCATCTCAGTAAAATCATCAATAAAACCTTGGCAGTGCTGGGGAGGCTTGTACAGGACAATGTAGAGTATGGAGGGAGACTGTTTTAGCTCCATTTTAAAAGATAAATACTCAAATGATGAAAACACCCCAAAAGACAACCTCTGGGTAACTATTTTATCTCTAAAAACTGCACAGACACCTCCACCCTTTTTGTTGTCGCGTGTTTCAGATTCAAACTTGAAGCTCGGTGGAGTCGCTTCTATTAGAACTACATCCCCCGTGTTTTTGTCAAGCCATGTTTCAGTTAAAAACATAAAATCAAGATTATAAGAAGATATAAATATATATATATATATATATATATATATATATATATATATATATATATATATAAATTGGACAGTCTAACTGTCCTTCTGTTCTCCAGTCTGTGTGACGTGACTACAGATATAACACAGGGCCCCGGGTTTGTTTGACCATTTTCATGACCATAAGTCATGCTCGGCCTGACACACTCTTTGGCACAAAATGTTCACATGCATGGATTTGGGAGCCATTAGCACAGCCAATCAGCTTTTTTACAAGGCTGAAAAGATAAAATGTTTAGTAATAAGTTGAAGTCGGGGTGTTGCCATTGGAGTTCTGCTTTTACAATACACTTTCCGTATACTAATCATGAGAGAAAAGTTGGATACACCAGCTTTAATCAGAAAACAAACAAAAGTCTAGCCTTTTTTTCATGTTTGAATCCCAGACCCCCGGTCATGCTGATGTTCTAGTCTTGAGGCTATGATTTTCTGTACAGTGTCTTTTTTCACCCAAGTATTTTTTTTGATGCTGGTAAAACAAATGCAGTTAGTGGATGTGATTACGGTTATGTTGTGAGATCCGTTGTTCAGTGAAGTGGTAATGGCCCCTAAGGATAATTTTGTTTTGGGCCCCTTGGCGTGGTTCCTTTGACAATCCAGGCCAAAATTGTACATAGAAATGTGTTCATAATGTTTTGTCTGATAAATAAATGTTAAATAAAGTTGGGTAATTGAAAAGGAATATGTTGAAATGATACAGATTCAGTGGGAAAATGTATATTCAATTTCTGAATTAACATTCATTCATTCATTTTCTACCGCTTATTCCCGTTAGGGGTCGCGGGTGACTGGAGCCTATCCCAGTGACTTTGGGCCTTAGGCGGGGTACACCCTGGACAGTGGCCAACTCGTCGCAGGGCTGACACAGAGAGACAGACAAGGACAGACAACCATTCACTCTCACATTCATACACTAGGGACAATTTAGAGTTGTCAATTAACCTACACAGTCATGTCTTTGGACGGTGGGAGGAAGCCGGAGAACCCGGAGAGAACCCACGGTAACACGGGGAGGACATGCAGACTCCACTCAGAGAGATCGTGTGATGTTAGGGTGGTTCAGAATTCGAAACCACGATGTTGGGGTGGTGCGGGATTCGAACCCACGATCTCCTTATTGAGAGGCAGAAGCTCTAGCCGCTCTGCCACCGTGCACCCCGTTTCTGAATTAACATATCAAACATATTCATCTTCAGTGACTTCTATGTGAAAGTTTCACCACAAACTGCTCCCTTAGCATCTGCAGTCTATTTCAGTTGGTGTATTTGTGTGTATGGAGGCTTTTCTGTTTACTAGGCAGCGTTTTGGGAATTGGGGAAACTTGCAGCATCATTACACTCAGAAGACAGTTGTAATGAGTCAGCCATCACTCTGCAATTAGCTTCATTAACCTTTCCTGCTACTCCAGGCTTCTGGGGAAATACCAGATTTGTGCTCATGAAGAATAGCAATTTTGGTCATGTTTTGTATTGAACTGCTAAGTTTACATTGTGACCGTGTCCGTCAAATCAACAAACTCACAAACATAAATAATTACATGGAACATCTGTGTTTGGAAACAATTTGGAACAATCGTTGCCATCTTTCTCTCTGTTTGGAAATGGTGCTTCTCGTTCTGCTGATGTCAGTGCTTGATAGATTGATATTGGTGAAGTGCACTCTTGGTTAAGAAATTTCATTTAATCTTGAGTTTTGTTTTGCTTTAAGCTTACATTTTACCAGCTTTTCTTGTTGCCTTGTTAATTAATATACCCAGGAGTCTTAAAGTTTCGGTGTTTGCTTTAACCCAGACCCTCCTCCCTTTTTAACCTTTTAACTTAGGGTCCTGCTTAAATTTCAAGAGCAAATAATGTGGATTTTCTTTTTTAATAGAAAATACAAACTATTATGATTTTCTTTTTTTTCCCCTACTGTCCGGGAAACCAAAAAATATATATATTTACACAATTACACTCATTGCGAACATCTTTTATACATATCTTTAATGGTCATAGTTGCAGCAATAATTGCAACCATGATTTAAAAATATGATGAAAACCACATGCAATTCTGTCAAAATCCTAATTTTACTCATACATTGCAGTTACCTATGTGTTTTTGAAGCGTTTTCCTCTTCCATATTCTATATATATATATTTTTTTTTGCGACCTGCAGTCAAGTACCATTATTTATATATTTCACTCTTTTCACACACAGGGTTTTACAGAGAGCTGATCAAACAGACTAAATCCTGGTGTCTGCCTCCTGCATGAGTGGAGATTTAGCAGGTAAGACCCGCAGCCCCCGGTGGGCTTGCTGTTCCCCCATAACACTGCTCCCTCTCATTCATCCTCTGTCCCCTCGGCTCTGTGGTCATCGACAGAGCAGCGGCCCGGCGAGCGCTCCCACAGCCTCACCGTGATAGCACCAAAATCTGCCAGCTGATAAATGAGCTGACAAGCCCTCACACCGCTCCTCATTTCCGTCCTGCGGGAGGTAGAAAAAATAGTAGCTTTGGAACTAGAGAAAGACAGAATGAACAGAGAAAAATGAATGGATTATGCGTTTGTGGCTATTTTTAGTCCGAAGCCTGTAATGTAATGTGCTCCTTTAGGCTGAGGAGGGATGAGGGGTTAAGGAGGGGGGCAGGTGGAGGAGCAGGAACCAAGCCAAGAAAAATGTGTGAGGAATGACAGAGAGGCAGATGGAAGACAGAATGTGGAGCCGTAAAGAAGGGATTCTGCAAAGGTTTCAGAAAGGCCGACCAAATTATGTTCTCTGGGAATATATTGTTGTCAACAGTAAATTTATAACAAGCAATTAATACCTGCTGCTTTGCGATTATAACAATAGGCACAGGTGGAAGAAGTACTGTTACCTAAGTGCAGCTTCCAGAGAAAATGAACTTCATTAAGTATAAATAAAAAAATCTCCTTACTAGATACACTTGGCAATGTGTCATATTAGGGGGCGTGGCCAGTCGTGCATGGGAAAACCATGGAGGAAACTCTGTTGATCCAAATAGGAAACAGCACTTTTTCCTGGTGAATTATGTCTACTATAACACAACTAAATCAAGTCGAGTCACAACTGAGACTTAACAGATGTTGTTCACTTGGATTGTGCTCAGGAAAAGAGGATTTTCCTGTAGATTTTAAAATGCAGCAGGCAGCGCTAGCACCGCTGTGGAATTTAGCCCTCTCTCTTGGATATTTAGATACATTTGGATTGTTCAACCATACAGTTCTTCCTCATATCTATGTGGCTGTTCCCTCCGATGTCAACTGTATCTATGTAAAAGTAAAAAAAAAAAGTTAAAATGTAAACAGATTTTGAGTACTATTTAAGAGTCAAATGTAGTGATGTTGATAAAGATTTATGTTGATTATTGTGACTGATTGATTAAGTGACTGAATGGATTTCTTAATTTCTTGTCATTCTTAGAGACACTGTTGATCAAAACATGGATTTGAACTAAAAACCTTTAGGCCATATGAAGGTGCGAAAAAAACATATGGTTTCAGTCCAGTTCAAGACTGTAATGTAGAAAGTATCCACTGTAAAAATGTATTCAAGTAAAGTACACATACCCAAACGTTGTTCTCCTGTAGTACTTTTACTTTTGTTCTTTGTTACTTTCCACCTCTGAACTTAAAGATAATTTTATTGGAAATGTGTGATCAGCTTTTGACCCTCACAAGTTGCAGGAGCAGTGGACGATCTTGAGCCAAGTTTCACGGTGAGAACATGCAAACTCTGCACAAACGCTGCACAAAAAGGCCCCACTCAGCGTTGGAAACCTTCTGCCTTACTTTATCAAATGGAAGCAACAGAAAGTTAGATTTTTGCAAACAACATTTAGACCCACGTGTTGCTTTCAATGACAAAAACAAGGCATGATTTATTCATCATTCTTGTCTCTGTGCAGCTCCAGAGACATTCATATTCCTGTCGGTCCAGACAATAATTAAGATGCATTTGACATCTTTGCACAATGAACCCTCATCATTCAAATGACTATAAGCCCCGCAGTGATTGTAGAAATCCTATAACATTATTTCATGTCACACTGTGGCACTTCGATTCTCAGTCTGATGCAACACGACGCCACATGAATATGGATTTTGTTGTGCATGTTCAGGTAATTATTAAGTTTGACTGTGATTTACCTGTTTAAGAGAATGAAAACAATTACAATTTGTGGTACATTATTCTGGTATAAACTGGAATTTCTGCTGTAGTTCCAAATCAGTAGCTTCTTAAATACATTCTTCGTATAAAAGAAGAAGTATAAAGGCTGCATAGAGTGAATTTGAGCACTGAAATGGACTTAAAGGAAAAATATTAGGCATTTTTCTTATTGATATTATCCTTTAAATATGCTCTTGAATTTTCAAAAACTTTAAAAACACAGAGTTCACAGATGATGTGGAGTGGAAGGCAAGTGTTTTAAGAGCTACAGATACAAGATTATTCAGATGCGGATGAATGAAAGAAAACTTTATGAAACTTGTGTGTGTTGTACCTGATTTTTACTGTTTTGAAACACGAAAAACCAAACTAGTTTATTTTAAAGTCATCAATCACATGTATCACTCACTCACTTATGCAGAGTGAAGTAAACAGAAACTACTCTTGACTTTCTAGAAAACTCTTTGCAGCAGTTGAGTCTTAAAGTGTAGCAGGTACCAGTTCAAAAGTGCAACCAACTGCTTTGTGGAGAAGAATACAGTGATGTTCTCCAAGCCTTTTCACCAGAACATTTAACAATGCACCTTGACAGCAGAGGAACAAAAACCGTCTACTTTTGGCAGCATCAGTCTCACATGCATTAGAGGTAAATAATGTTGGAAGCTCAGGAGGTCTTTAAAAACGAATCCTCGCAGTCTAGAACTCAATGACACGACAGCTATGATACTTTAAGAGGCTTTCTTTTTAAATCAGGAGGTCAGGACGTATCGAGTGAACCCTAATGCTCAGATAAAGACTACACTAGATTTTTTTTGTTAATGTGAGAAGAGACGGCTCCAGTCTGTTGACAAAAGTCGGTGCCCAGTCAGTGCACTGTGGAGCCAAATGTCTCAGCTGTCTGTATTTGGCTTGAAAGTGATCAGTTCAGGGTCTGACAGAGGTTTGGAGCGGGAACGGGTTTTTATCTTGGCAACAGTTGTGCACCTTTGCTTCAGGGTAATGTCTGAGAAAGGGAATACACAATCTTAGTTCTGTTTGCTGACTGAACTTTTTACAGAGGAGATTTATGAAAAAAAAGCATCAAAAAATTCTAAAACAGCTTTGTTTTTTTGAGTTCAAATCAATAAACTGTGAATTAGACTGCAACAAATCCTTCAGTTCAAAAACTTCCAAACATTGCTTATGTACAATATTTTAAACGTGATCTCTGTCAGAGCAAAGATCATTTTATTTTGAGAAAACGGTTATTAAGGTTTTAATTGTGGATATAAATCTAGGGATGAAAATAGATTATGTAAAATAATCTGTATGTGTTTATTTATTTTATTTATTTATTTATTTATTTGAACAGGACCATGTACAATGACATTATGCTCGAGGGCAAAGATGATTGCACCAGATTATAGCTATGCAAGCTAATTTCCATCTGCAGTCCTGGATCAGGGACAGGGGGAGTACAACGTGCATTATTTACAGTGCAACAGTTTTCATACATTCTCTGACACTCAATCATTCACTCACACTTCATCGTCATCAACATTATTTTAACATCGAGGTTCATTGCAGATACCAGCACTTTAAAGTTAAGATTACAGTATTAGTTGTTAAAAAATCCTAGAACAATTTACACCTAGTAAGGCTAATACACTTTTAAATAAGTTTATAAAAGGAGCTAAGACAAGACTATTCGATACTAATTACATAAAACCATATATACATATTTCAAATAATAGCGTGCAAGTTTGTGCTCAGTGTGTGCATCTCTGGTTCTCAATTAACCACTTCTTTACCTCTCTGGAGAAGGTACAGAGGTTACTTTCATTTGTGAGCTCAGTGGGGAGCTTATTCCACTGTTTGGTCCCCTGGTATGAGAAGGACGATTGGGCAAGGCTTGTTCTACACTGGGGAATACTACACTGTCCTCTGGTGGAGGTTCTGGTGATCCTGGTGGTCATAGCTGAAGTCTGGTGAATGAACTCTTTGAGGGGCGGAGGAGCCAGATTGTGGATGATCTTATAAACCAGTCGGATTTGGGCGAATGTGATAAAATTTTCAAAGCTCAGCATTTTATGCTTGTGCAGTATATGGCAATTTTATTTTATTTTTTTATTTAACCTTTATTTAACCAGGAAAGTCCCATTGAGATTAAAAACCTCTTTTACAAGGGAGTCCTGGCCAAGAGGCAGCAAAAAGTTACAGACATAGACAACAAATAAAATTACATACAATTATAAAAAACAGTTACAATTAAACGAGTTGACCTCAAGTGCTCTCAGTCTGGCTTTAAAATCATTTAAAGAGATAAGTTCAGGGAGCTTCCAGCTTTTTTGCAGTGTGTTCCATGAAGTGAGAGCAGCGTGAGAAAAAGATCTTTTTCCCAGTTCTGTGCGGACATATGGAACACAGAGCAACAGTTGTTCATTTGAACGCAAAGAATAAGAATCAACACTTCTCCTCGTTAGTAAATCACCGATGTAGGAGGGAAGCAGACCAAGCATGGCCTTATAAATAAAAGTGTACCAATGTCCCCGCCTCCTTGTGGACAAGGATGACCAACCAACACGAGAGTACAGTTCACAGTGATGGGTTAACGCTCTACAGTTGGTGATAAACCTCAGAGCAGCATGATACACAGTGTCCAAACTGTAAAGACATTGAGCTGAGGCGTTCATGTACAAAAGGTCCCCGTAGTCTAAAACAGATAAAAATGTTGCTGTCACAAGCCGTTTTTTTACCTCAAAAGAGAAACAACGCTTATTTCTAAAAAGAAAACCCAATTTCAGTTTTAGTTTCTTCACAACATTTTTGATGTGGGGCTGGAATGTCAAAAAATCATCAACTAAGACCCCAAGATACTTGTACTCATGTACTTGCTCTATAGCATCTCCGTGAAGAGTGAGAATCTTAGGGAGATCTACTTGCACCTTTTTGGTATTAGAAAAGAACATGAATTTAGTCTTTTCAGCGTTTAGAACAAGTTTCAGCTGCAGAAGTGTGAGCTGCACATTATCAAAAGCTTTCTGCAAAGATTCAACTGCTTTTGCTGGAGTAGGTCCAAAGCAATGATGATACAGATGCGTTTTTTTATCCAGGATTTTTAGTGCGTGCTTATAGATTGATTCTAGCGGCTTCAGTGTGGTCTTGTTTGCTTGGGACCAGCTTGAGATACAGTAAGAAAAATGTGGTAAGATCATAGTATTTAGATAAGGTTTTGCGGCTTCTGTTGTGAGTGAGTTCCTTATGTTTTTGAAGGTTGCCAGATTATATTTTAAAATTTTAGATGTCTTTTTAACATGTTTTTTAAAATTAAGAGAGGGATCTAATATAAGTCCTAGGTATTTGTATTCACTGACATTTTGAATGGTTTTATTCAACATTTTTTTGTTTGTTTAGGTTGCACTTTTGCCAGATTTAGTCATGTCTTTGCTGCTTTTAGTCACTGGTGCTTTTTGTTGCTTTTCATTGTCCTTTAGTCACATTTTTGTAGCTTTTAGTACAGTTTATGTCACTTATTATTTTTGTCTCTTATTTAAAAAAAAAAGTTTTTCTCACTTTTATTTGCGTTTTTGCACTTAGTATTTGTTGCATTTTTGTCATGTTTTAATCACAATTGTAACCCCTTTTTTTTTGCATTTTTGTCTAATTTAGTCCTGTTTTTGGCGCATTTAGAGATGTATTTGATGCTTTTTGTCACTGTGAATCATGTTTTTGTAGCTTTGTTTGCATTTTGTCGCTTGTTTCAGAACATGTTTTACCAAATGCTAATTGCATCCATTCAAATTGCATTTTCGATTCCAATTAATTGTTCTGCCCTAGTGAAACCTAATCATATGTTTTTGCAAATGTATCTTTCTGGTAATGCCTCTACGTCAGAAACATATGGACCAGTATTTTGTACTTTGGAGCATAAAAATATGCCGTCTTTGCCAGTAACCTGTCTTCTCCTTCTCTTCTTTTACACAGAACATATTGTACGTGTGGAAGGTATTTCAGACATATTGAAACGCTCTCTTCCCACACCACTAATTCATCCATGCAACCATTAGCACCCAAAAATATGCCGCGGAACACTAACCATTTATCTGAAACATGACATTGAGATTACATTTATTCTGCTTTTGACACATTTGTCACTCAATGATCTCATTTACACCCCAAGTGTTTTGGGATGTGATCTACTCAAGATGTCATTTTATTCCAAATTCTGACAAATGTGAACGTCAACATTTTAAATTACGCTGATCCTCTGAACAAGAAACACATGCTTCCCTGGGTATACGATTGTGGCCCACATTTTCATCAGATTGCTGTAACTGTTGACAGCTCACGGCGTGATGTTTTTATATAAATCCCAGCCTCATCCCCAATGCCATTAACAGGGAAGGTGCAAAAGCATTTATTCTGAAACACAGCTGGAAAACTCCTGTATGCAGCATTGTGGTGCGCTGGGATCTTCGTCAGACGTTACAAAGCACTCCAGCTTTTGCATGAGTGACTCTGCAGGGCTGTGGTAAATAAAACCTGCTTTGCCAGATGTCATATTCTACTTAAAGGTTATAAATAAAGGAAAATGTGCATTTCCCCACAGCATTTGGAAGAAACTTTTAACATTAAAAACTTTTTGGCAATACAAGACAAGCTGTGGTGAGTCTTCAAGTCCCGAGTGTTACCATGGATTCTATTTTAGAACCATCTAAAAGTGCGTATTGACTGAGGTTATGCACAGACATTCTTCTGTTTGAAAAAATACTCAACATTCAGACTGAGTGGGAGTGTATCAGCTTTTTTTGGTTTATTTTTTGTCAGTGGAGCTTTTATTTCACTCAAATTAACTTGTTGCTTGCTGCTAATGACAGCTGGAGACTTAGGACACTTCATCTGCTGCACAACAACTATTTACCCCAACAAAAACTCCGAAACATCTTTTTTAAGGATCAAAAGTAATCAGTTCAAATGTTTGTGAGGTGAAAAGACTCTGATCCGCTGGCTTATTGTGATGACTAAAGAGAAACAACTGGTGCTAAGGTACAAAAATGTCTGCTAGTTGTGAAGTTGATTAGCTGTGAAGGCAATTTGAACATTGAAACAATCAGTCTGGAGAAGATTAACCGCAACGAGGAGGAGCGTTCGAGTTTATTTGCAGCCAATCCAACATTGATTCAGTCTTTTTATGATTCTGTCTTTCTTTAGTGGCTTTGTGTGAGGAACTGAAAATATATTATAAGTTGTCCCACAATCGATCAACCCAATTATTTCATGCATTTGAGTTAACTTCATGCTAAGACTGCTATTTTTTGTTTGTAATTTAATAGTTGTTTTTCACTTATCTGAAATGAGAGTGGACTCTGATACGGATTGATCACGACTTCAGTTCCTCACGCTTGTTTCTCAGTGTGGTCCACTCAGAGGTTATCTCAAGTCTAGTCTAATTGGTGCTGTGAGAAAAACAAGAAGGAAAACAGTGTCGAGTGAAGCATGTAAACAAGAGAGTGTAATTGGACCACAATTGTTTGTTTTCCAGATGCAGTAGTGGAAGCTCTTTAAGCTACAGTTTACTCGTAATATCATTTGAATACATAGCAAAATAAAAACAGCTTATGCATTTTTCTTTTTCTGTGGAACCTGGAAGACGGAGGGATTACACATCTATAGGGTTACAAATTCCCTCTGTAAAACAACATGTCATCCCCATAGAGCTGGTCCTATTCATCTTGGTAAAGTTGGTTAATAATGGTATATTTTTCATTCACTCTTGCTAGAATTCACCATTCACCCTATGGTTTGTAATTATCGGATGCAATTAGTACCAGACTAATTTCACAAAGATTTCAAAATGCAATATTACTATAAGACAATACACTACCTGCAAATTACTCATCAATTTAGTTAACTATAGCTAATATGTGAGCAATGATTTTCCTCTTTTTCAAAAGGGTGATTGCACCCTTAGATTTCATGCATAATTGTTTTTAGTCCCTGAAGCACTTTACTCAACCACGCTGCATTTTAGTACAACAAAAGTAGTGTAGAAAAATAGAACTGAGAAAAAAAAAATCTAATGCTTTTGAGGGCCCTTCCCTGCCAAGAAAACCGGCACCCCAGGCCAACACCCCTGATTTGGAATGTTATACAACTGAACATGTACTGCAATTGATTTTCCTCTCAGACAGAGATTGTGGCTAATTGTTGCAGCTAAAGCAACTTAAACGCTGATTGTAGAAGCTTTGCGGAGGCGAAAATCTCTAATAGCGCAAAAGATAAGACGTGAGGAAGCAGAACTTATTCAGGGCTGTTTTTATTGTTAATGTTTATGGAGGGCAACATTTTTAACATATTCAGTAAATGGTGCATTTAACAAAAAGTTTGACTGTTCCATCACACATTTATTCAGGCAATGATCCTTTATTGTGAGGTCTGTGTCAAAACAAATTGTTGTTATTGAGGTAATTGCATTTGCTGGGCTATATTACTTTGGACACACCTTACTTCCCTATATCTTAAATAATCCAAAGCATACAACTATTATAAAACCCACCGTTAAGCAGACTTATAGTTCTATTGGCATTATATGATAACATTTTTACTTCAGTTTTCCCTCACCAGGACTATCCATGAGGCACTGCAAGCTCATTTTCAAGAGTTATGCTTTCCTATTTTTGATTTAGCTGTTGCGGCTTTAGAACACTCTAGTTTACCAAATTCCCTCTGTAAACAACACATCATCTCTGCCCCGGGACTCTCCATGAGGCATTGGCGTTATGTTTGGGTCTCTGTGCACTCTAGCATCACTCGCTGCACATGGCTGCTTGATAAATATAGCTCTGGGTTGTCCTCCGGGTCACTGCAAGGGCAACTGCTGCACCAGGCTCTCCGCTCACGCCCGCCTGCCCTCCCTGTCTGTCTGCTCACCACTTCCTCCGCTGTTATTGTCTGGATCAGCTGGAGTCTCCGCCTGCCACGCCCTTCTGCATTCCTTCACACCCAGCTTGTCATCTGCCTTTTATAACTGTTTCCATAGGACTTTTATGAGGGTGTTTTTATTGTTTTGCTTGGATTTCAAACATCATCCATACTCTTTATTCTTTCTGAGGGTGTGTAGACACCTGCCCTCAATATTGGGATGGGGCGATGCAAGACTCAACCTGGAATGAAACTTTAGCAGGAACATGATCAAACAATGTCAGGACTAAAAGCAGGTGCAAGCAAGTGTTGCAGACAAATGAGACAAAATTCATCAGTCAATCCAATTAAATAATATTCAAATTAAATAAATAGTTACCAAGCCTGAATCATGCTTAATGAACAATTTCTTCATGATAAATTAAGTATTTGTTCATGCTTTACTAACGCAAATTAAGGCGTTTTGATAATTTTGCACCCAACTTTGTGAAAGAGTAGACAGAATGCAGGCATGTATAAAAACAAAATACAGAACACCAAGTTAGTCAAGCTGCTACAGAAATGTAAAACACATTGACAATTATAGCTTTAAAAAAGGAGAAGACAAACAGAGATGGCCATTATATTGAAATTGTGTTATTTATTATTAGAGTGAAAATGTCCAAAATGTATTTCGGCATTTCTTGGTCAGTTTCAAAGTGCATTCACGTTTAGTGCGATACTTGCTCCTCTACACTGTTTGTAATTTCAGCACATTCCTAAAGGATTACCATGTTCAGATAAACCCAAAACAATTAAAAATTTATGTGTTCAGTGCAAGTGCCTAATTTATAATTTTTGTTCAATGATGGCCATATACCGTATAAAGTAGAACAGATAGTATAAACAGTTGTGAGAAAGTTTAGTACACTGAATACATAAAAAACACAAAATATTGACTATGAATATTGGTTGAGATCCAAGGTTGTAAGGGTTGTAAAAACACGGAGAAATCGATGTCCTCGTTAAGGCCTGGAAGATGTGGCCTGTAGCTCGCTGATCCAAAAGGTTTCAAGTTGATGCAGGGTTCTGTTTCTGTCATACCGACTTTGAGTTGAGTTGCTTTGCTGTGGCTGAAGGATGCAAGACGGCGAGATCTTTGTGATGTTCTCTTGTTCCTGGATGAACACCTGGCTGGGCACACCACACTTTGATTCATCCCTGAAACACTCACTGCTCCCTGTTCTGCATTCCCAAAAAAATATTCAGATATTCATTTTTTATAAATATTGCCCACAACAAAACACTTAAGTCTGCAGATCTGGTTTCATCAGATGTTTACCGACGACACTGGAGTTCAACATGTTTGGCACACTGCTGTCTCAAAGATGTGAATTTGTGTTGTGATTGCCAACTTTTTGGAAGCACTCACTGTTCAAATACTTTTCATGATGATAGTCCAGTCTGCAATCAACCGCCCCATCAGTATTTAAGTCTGACTGTTGTGCCGGACTACAATAACGAAGTGCACATTTTACACTTGATGCTGGAATTATGCAGACAATACAGACAAAGCTGTACACCAGAGCAAAAACACTCTCAGACCTGTTGGTGCAAACTGGTGGTCCTGCACAAAGAGGCTTTACTGCTTCAGACGTCCTCACACCAAACCCTGCCAGGGCATAAGTGCCGCCTGTAAAGGAGCATTCCAACTCTTTAAACGCCACGTGTGAAGTTTTTAAAGCAGACTCCAGTCTTTGATCAGAGAGAAGTCATTTATGAGGTAATGCCAGGTTCAACTGCTCCTGCCACTTCAGAGCCTATTAACACGGTCCAAACAGAGTCAAAACAGGACACAAGTACAAAGTGTGTGACATGTTAGGCCTGTGTTTCTCAAACTGTGGTACGTGTGCTGCCACTGGTGCTATGCAAGACCTTCTAGTGTGAGAATGAGTTTTATTTAAGGTGAGACACTGCAGGTGAATAGGAAAAAAGTCTTACATTTAAAGATATAATTTCCCTTGTTGTACACTCACATAAATGTAAGAAAATTAAATATGACAAGTTTTTCACCATGTAATGTTTATTTATGTTTAAAACGGCCAAAATTGCACATATTTGGGACATTTAAATCGGAAAAATTGGCAGGTTTACATTTCTTGGTTCATTTTACACACGTAGTAGTTTTTCGATATCTTGTTACATTTTCTGAGTAAACTAGATTTGACTGAAAATTGGCCTAAAAATCAAATTTCATCAAATTTTCTAGACTAAAACATTAATAAATGAAGCTGAGAATTAGATATCAACAAATCCTTCTGTACGTTTAGCCAAAATCTTGTTGAGTCCCAGACTGTAATGTTTGGTGTAGGTGATCTGTATGTCCTACGGGAGATAAATGCATTTTAAGAAAACGGCTTTTGAAGTTACAATGTCCCAGAGGTTTCTATGAATGTATGTGGATTACATAATAAAACATCTTTAAGAGCAGACTGGGCAAATGTGTTGTTTCCACATGAAAGCCTATATTAGAGCAATCTGATTTTTCCTGTAGTGTCTCACCTCAAAGATGGCTCTATTCAGGTTTTTTTCTTCTTTTGGGTTGATCTTTATTTAGAACTACATTATCCATGGATTAGTCTCATTTTTGAGACAATTTAGTGTAATTTTACACCATGTTTATCTTTAGGTCTAATAAACACTAAGTTTAGATCTGGTGGTACTTTGTGTGAAAAATTTAAGCTGTTCAATATGTGTGTATTTGTATTTGCATGTTGGCCAGTGACGCATGCACAGTGGATTTACTCTTCATCTTTAGTTTGTTTCATCATCAATACATTTATCTCTTGCCATTTTCAGCAATGAAGAGCAGATGTAGCAGTGTAAACGGATATTCCCTGACTTCCCTCTCATCCTTGAACTTGTTTGAGGAGTCACCATGGAGACTGAGTACATCAAGCACAACCAAGTATAAGTATTTTGGGGGGGGGGGGTCCAGTTGGGACTTTTACTTTGCACACATTGTAATTGATTATTAGATTTGGAATGTTTATTTTTGTTTTTCTGTTTTTACAATATTTTTTTTCTTTCTTTATTTGACATTTAACGTGAAATGGGTCGAAAGATGATGAGCATGTGTGACGCCTGACACCACTGGCGAGCACAGATATGCATTTCAAAGACCAAATAAATAAATACATCTGTTAGTACAAAATTCAGTTCACATTGTGCATTTTTAACATGTCTAAAAGTGTTAACGTCTGTGAGAATTGTGACATGAACTGCTAAACTACAAGAATCACGCATTACTGAAATGTAGGGTTGTCAAACGCATCGAAAATCAAATAATTTGAGCAAGTATCAATACTGATAGCACTTAAACAGGACAAAATTAAACGTTTCCTGAACAGTTTTAGAATAAACTTGAGTTTTATTAAAACCTGTTCAATAACACAATGTTGTTTACTAAAGAAATAACTATTATTTTGTGCTGAAATGTCAGCCTCTTGTGTAAAACCTTGACCTAAAAAAGCTCATTTTTAAATTTCAATGGCGGTATCAAAATTGGTTTTGAGAATGGAGTATATTCACCACTGAACACTGAACACCACTGACCCGTAGATGTTTATCGGTTTTTATTATTTTCTTTTCCCAACAAAACAGGCAAGTCTCCCGCAGAATACATGTCGGAGTAATTTGACAACGAATATGCGCAACATGGGAACGTAAAATGCTACTGCAAAACACTACTCTGGCACGTATTCTTCTGGAGACTGGGCTGAAATAAGACACAAAGAAGACATGATTGACTTCTTGTCCACAGAACAAATTACAACAGAAAACTAATTGCAGCAGTGGAACGTTCTTTATTGGTGTATTCAAATTGCAATTTTATCTCAATTAATTTCCATAAATGTGCAGCAGCAGAACATACCGTTGCTTCTTTTCAGTGTTTCTTGTCTACACATTTACATTAAAGTCAGCATTGATATTGAAACTCTGTACAACAAACGTTTCCTTGAGCACCGTATTCAATTTGGTAAACAGCAGTGACACATGCCAAGCCCAAACAGATCACATTTACTGCGTCTTGATTTAAATCTTGAAACACAAACAGATGTTTGGCTGGCTTTGCACAATACAAACTCAAATTTGGATTTTCAACTGAAAGCATTTCTACAAATCACATCCAATAGAGTTCACCGCAGCATTAAATCTTGGCCTTTATTACAGCTGTCCCTGGAGCGATGTGAGGTTTATATTCTGAAAAGTGTGGAGAGGAGGGACTTTTCTCTGGGTTGCTGCTGTTTTGTGTGAAGGACATCTGGACTTGTGCCTGTAGCTCCGGGCATCGCTGGGCTGACAGAACGCACCATCACTCTGCTGGACGCAAAGAACTGCTGAGGAGAAACATGAGGCTCTTCTTTTATTGGGCCAAGAGGAAAGATCTTGCAGTGTGTTTTCGGTGAAGTTTTTGTGTAAAATTGCTTATACGCTATACACGTGTGGACTTCACGCTGAATGTTTGTCCTTTCTGGAAGTAAAACTAAGAACTTAATCTTGTTTATACCAACTTTTAACTAACAGGCTGATTTGCAATGAAACAAAACAAATGAGAAATAAAGCTATCACAAGCTTGTTTTGTATCAAACCAAGATGGACTGATTTCTCAAAAGACCCAGAACTCCATTATCTGCAAAACTCAAATTGTTTCTTATTGATTGTTGAAGAGGTTGGTTCAAGTTACTTTTACTCAAGTACATTTACTTTTTTTCTGGTGCTACTTGTACGCCTGGCAGTATATTTTAAAGTGCAGAAGTACTTTTCCCACAGTGACAATTTTACAAGTGATGGCAAAAGCGATTGTGTTGACAGAATTAAATTATTTGTGCTTCTTGCATCGCTCTTTCGGCTTCTTTTATTTTCCCCCTTTCATTTCTGTGGTCTATTCTTTGAAAACACCAGATATTGAATGATTTATAGTGGTGGAAAGTGACCAAAGTAAAAGTGAACTGTACTTTATTTAAGTACATTTTACAGTGGATCATTTTTACTTTTACTTAACTTTGAATGGAATCAATTAGCAAATCCTGAAGGCTTCAGTTTTTAACCAATCTATTCACAATCTCAATACTTTCTACATTTTTAACTGGACTGAAAAGTAGAAAGTGGTTATCTTTTTCTGCGCATTCATGGGGAAATCCTGCCTAAAAGTCCTGGCTTTGAATAATAAACAGATATATAAGTAAATACATGAATAAAGAAACAGTAAAAACATAAATAATTAAATACAGATGAATTGGAAAATAAGATTCAAATGCTTCTGTTGACCCAACATGAGGGCAATCCTTCATCAGAATCACTACATTTGACTTTAATAGTTCTCAAAATATTGTGTGAAATTCTTTTTTACTCAAAGTATATTTTTAATTGGGTGTTTTTTTCAATACTTTTACTTAAGTAGAATTTTGTTTGTGATACTTTAGTTAGAATTTGTACTTTTACTGAAATAACAAAATGCAGTGCTTCTTCCACTTCTGTTGGTATTAGATTTTTTCATACTTGACCAGTTGTTAACAATTATTTTGAAGTATTTGACGCCATACAACTCAAAATTATACAAGTGTTTTTGCAGCCACACGGCCTCCAGCTAAGCATAATGACTTATACAACTGAATATGATTGCTCTCTTCAGTTGGCGTCTGTGTGACCCCTTTAAGTCAGCGAGCTTTCAGAGAGTTGGGTCAAATCCCTGCCTCTTTATCTGAACCCACTCACAAAGACAAGCCACTGAAATCTGTTACAGCCTCGACAAACACCGCACTGTTGTGTTCTGTTACTCGTCATGACTTTGATTGAAGATACAATAGGGAAGCCCGATGTCTCTGTGCCCATTGTTTGAGTGCCTTTTTAAGATGGATCGGAGCAGTTTACCCAAGATGCACCGTTTTCCCATCAGTCAAGACAACACGAACGGGACAGACGCTGCTAATAATGTCACGACACAGAGAGGCAGACTTCAGACACAAATGTCAAGAACAGTCAGAGGATTTATTGGATTCCTATAATACATTTTTGTTCTATTTGAGCATGATTTTCAAGTGTTCGCTCATTCTTATGTCTGAATAAGTAAGTCTTCAAAGCTTAAAGGTGCACTATGCAACTTTTTAGCTAAGAGATTGCTTTGTGACGCCGCTAATAATAATGCATGTTATAAATAGTATTTTTTTGTCAGTTTAATGCACTTGAAAAGGTACATAGTGCACCACTGCTGGTCAGAACTAATGACATTAAGCATTTTTTTTTTTTTTTTACAATTTAGATGTTTTATTTTGATTAATTACAACTTCACAACTGCTCTGATTCCTCAAGCCTCCCACAGGAGTTTGCAATACCCCCTTTAACCTATGTATAATGTGTATAATATCCCACATATTTAGGTTTTTCTTTAAAAAAAAAATAAAAAAGGAGATGTAGTTGTTGACATGTTTCGAATGCTATCTGCGAGGCATCTTCAGCACAGTTCTGAAGATAAATAAAGACCTTCATTTGTGGATATATCAAAAGAAGACATAAACAATGTTGTTGGAGTAGCAGGTATTACTTTTCTTACAGTTTGGCTCTGACTCATGATACCAACAGGAGTTTTTGGCTACACTGATGTCTCTTTCTGCTCTAGGTTGCTCGACGACTGGTTAAGGTACACTTTGTTGTTTTCAGGGTGATGTTTGTCCTCTGCATTTGACCCATCTTGCACAGCCGTGTGGGAAAGAGGAGCAGTGGTCGTCACAGTACAGTGGACCCATCTCCAGATTTTAGGCCTGGTCAGGACCTTATAGAGGATTATTTGCTTGATGTGGCAAACCGGGGAGTGCTACAAAGAACCGGGCTGCCCATCGAACCCTCTTGATGTGAGATGTGTGACATGCAGACAATTTTCAAATGTGACACTAAAGGATATTTTAACAACGTGAACCCTAATATTCCTTCATAATAACTATAGATTTGACATCTCTTGACTACTTTATTTTAATTCTCAAGAAAATAATAAAAAGAATGAAGTTGTTTTGACTAATTTATTTTTAAAGAGGAGGACAAAGGCACGATTCAAGGCCAGAACTATTAAATGAATGATCTTGACCATAATCTAAATAATTGTCAAAATACTTCTTTAGCAGGTCAACAGAACACACAGCAGTTTGATTTCTGGCTAACCGTCCACGTATTGACTCTTGGGTTGCAGGCAGCGCATTGCTTTCATTATGTGACTTTGAAGAATACTTAGTAAGCCACTCCAAGGTGAGAGGCTCGACCTTTTGGCTGGAAGTGCACGAGGCAGTATTGCAGCGTTGGAATTACTCCCACATGTTCCCATCAACGCTGATTAATCCATTTCATGCCGTACATACTTCCTTATTTGTGTATTATCAAAAGTCAGATGGATGCGTTTAGAGACAGCTCTGAGTGTAGCGCTCTGTTTAAACTCATCATGCCTCCGGTTAAGACACGGTCCATCTCATCACACTATTTATTCCAAATTGGTCACATACATGCCAGGAAAACCAAATCTCTGGCCTAGTCCGACTTGAACAGGATTGAACAGGAAATGCATGTCAACGTGGAACTTTGATTGGAGGGGACGGGATTCGAATCTTCCAAATCGCACGAACACATTAGGAGTATTCGGATCGTAATCAGAGCACTGCTGCATGTTTACACCACACTCTGATCTCGATAGGAGAGGTATTCAACTACACAGGGCAAGAAACAGCCAGGCACATCTCATGCTGCGCTCCTGTTGTCCTTGGAGGCCAAATTTTCCGAGTTGCGACTTGTAAATACACACTGCAACAACCTCACTTCTTGGAATTCAGACTGAAACTTTTCGGACCCCCGAGTTTATCTGAGTTAGCCAATCCAACATGGCCCGCCTGCATTTGGACAAAGTTTTACATTCGACAGTTAAAATATTGCTAGTACTGGTGTTATTTTCTCTTTAGCTCCTCTCTCCTGTCTGAAACTGCCTGGGCTAATAAATTAACTTAGTTGAATCAATTTTACGGTTGATCTTTATGGTTCTTGGGTTTTCCCTTTTGATTTGAGTCGTTACAGTCCGCACACTGTAATGTATTGCTCATAGATTTTCTCAACTACACAGCTGGAACGTAGAAACTCTGAGAAAATGTTTGAAGTTCTGACCTCCGAGCCGAGGATAACTGGAATGTTATGTGTTATTTTTGTTTTCTACTGATTTTAAACTGAAAAGGAAACAAAAAAGCCTCTGATGGATAAAAAATCCCAACATGTGCCTGGTTTTTATTTTTTTATGTTCCAGTTGTTGTGGGAAAAGTGTGGAGATGCCAGACAGTATTGTTGATAGTCTTGTTCCAAAGCTGCAGAAAACTCCAAACGAGCTACAGTATATTGTAATGCTGACTACACTGATATAATTCAGTGGTTTTCCCTCTTTCTTTAGGAAAGAATCTGCCATCAGTCATCTCCAGCTACACAGGCATCAGTGCCTGCTGTTACTCAAAACTGGAATATTACCACATTTTTTAAGTTGTAATGAAATCGTCAAATCATGTTATGCATGTCTTTTAAATAATCTCAAAAGTCTAGAAATCAGATCATTTGTCAGATTTTTGATTGCAATTAAACATTGCCAGTGTGTTGGGGTCTGACCTTTGTTGTGAAAAGGGGGAAATTGTTGTAGATTTTTTTTGTTTTTAGGGGAATTTGGATTCTGTTTTCTTTGAG